>BRZY01000006.1:23850000-25130833 GCA_030159175.1 Glycyrrhiza uralensis | reverse complement strand
TTTCAAAGAAGTGGTGCGCCTACATGGCCTATCAAAGAGTATAGTGTCCGATCGTGATGCTAAGTTTCTAAGCCACTTCTGGAGAACTTTGTGGGGTAAGGTGGGAACTAAGTTACTATTCTCTACAACTTGTCATCCCCAAACTGATGGGCAAACTGAGGTAGTAAACAGAACTCTCTCTACTCTCTTAAGGGCTGTGCTTTCAAAGTATTTGAAAATGTGGGAAACATGGCTGCCCCATGTTGAATTTGCTTATAATAGGGCTGTCCATAGTACTACAAATCATTCCCCATTTGAGATTGTGTATGGTTATAATCCTTTAACTCCTCTTGATCTATTACCATTACCTAACACATCTCTGTTGAAGCACAAAGATGGCAAAGCAAAAGCTGAATTTATGAAAAGTTTGCATGAGAAAATTAAGTTGCAAATTGAAAAGAAAAATGGAAGTTATGCCAAAAGTGCTAATAAAGGGCGCAAACGGGTTACTTTTGACCCCGGAGATTGGGTTTGGATCCATATGAAGAAAGAAAGGTTTCCTTCACAACGGAAATCTAAATTAATGCCTAGGGGTGATGGCCCTTATCAAGTCATTGCCAAAGTTAATGATAATGCTTATAAAGTTGACCTTCCAGGTGAGTATGGTGTTAGTGACACTTTCAATGTTGCTGACTTGTCTCCTTTTGATGTAGGTGATGAAGACTTCAATTCGAGGTCGAATTCTCTTCAAGAGGGAGGGAATGATGAGGACATGGAGCACCAAGAGGACATTCAAAGCCTAGGAGGACCAATAACTAGGGCAATGTCAAGAAGGGTCCAAGATGGCTTAGTCCAATTCATGACTAAGACAATTGCAAACATGGGCAAAGATGTAATTGCACCAAAAACCATGCTTGTCATGCAAGCCATGGAGGAGGCGCAACTTGCATAGGCAGCCAAGTTACTTTGTTTTAATTAAATAAATGTGCAAGTGTCCAAGTGATTTATTTGGGACCAAGGCACTAAGCTATTTAATTCCTTGTTTTATTTTTGTGTGTTTAATCCACTTTAAGTGGTTACATGAATAAAGACAAGAGGAAGGCTTGGTGGGCGCATAAAGGCAAGGGAGACAAAGAATTCATAGCAATCAAGACCAAGGCATGAATGCTCCAACATCACAATAAAAGTGTAACAGCCACATGTTTAATTTCAATCAAAAGGGTGGCTGCATTATGAAGAGTGGGGCGCTGCACTTGATGACTGAACAACAGCCAAATCAATTGGCCTTCTTAGGATTCCTTGCACCATTAGGAGGGGACTTAAAGAACAATCAAAGAGAAGCAACCAAGGTAGACATGTGGGGCGCACATGTGAAGGCTGGACAGCAGCCATTTTCATTGTTCTTCTTAGGATTCCTTCTATCATTAGTGAGCTAGGGAGCAGCCATATAACTGGTTGTAAATGCTTGTTAAGACTAGCCTAGGATCCTAGTATTTATGCGCCTAAGAAGAGGGCTGGTAGACAACCATGTAATTGCTTGTTAATGCTCCTTTAAGAGTACCTAGGATACCTTGTAAGCCTTGAAAGGCATAGTCCAAGTCTGAACTTGTAAATCAGACCAGCCCCCTCCCTATATAAAGGGGCGCATGGCACATGGAAATGCAACTTTGATTTTGAGCAAAAACATTACCTTGTGTAATTGAGTCCTTACTCTTTGGTTCTGGATTGAACCAGACTTTGATCTTACCAAGAATCCTTTCTTGTGGTGATCCTCATTTCCATAGGCTTATCCTTCTCTTGGATTAGACCAAGGTGGCGCCCCTTGCCTCCCATCCATTCTTCTTGTTCCTTGCCTTATAATCTGCTCTCTTGTTTGCTTGTTATAACAAGAACTCCTTATTCTCATTTCCTTTTTGTTCACTTGATTCTTGTTCTACTCACTAGTTTCTTGTTAAAATAAGAACCATCCTTTCTTGCTATTCTTTCTTAAAGATTGAAAATCACAAGTTCTTAGTCACAACCAGAATCTAAGTGGTGAATTCAAGTCATTGGCCAAGTTGTTACAACAAGGAGGCCATCAGGATAAGCCTATGGAAATGAGGATCACCACAAGAAAGGATTCTTGGTAAGATCAAAGTCTGGTTCAATCCAGAACCAAAGAGTAAGGACTCAATTACACAAGGTAATATTTTTGCTCAAAATCAAAGTTGCATTTCCATGTACCATGCGCCCCTTTATATAGGGAGGGAGCTGGTCTGAATTACAAGTGCTGACTTGGGCTATGCCTTTCAAGGCTTACAAGGAATCCTAGGTGCTCATTAAGGAGCAATTACAAGCAATCAGATGGCTGCCAACCAGCCCCTTCTATGCGCCCAAAATCCAAGGAATCCTAGGCTAGAATTAATCAAGCAATTACAAGGCAATTACATGTAATTATATGGCTGCTCCCTAGCTTTTTAATGTGCAAGGAATCCTATGAGAAGCCATGAATATGGCTGCTGTCCAGCCATCAGAAATGCGCCCCTCTTCCTTCTCTTGGATGCCCTCTTTGATTGTTCTTCAAGTCCCTCACTAATGGTGCAAGGAATCCCAAGAGAGCCAATTGATTTGGCTGTTATCCAGCCATGAAGTGCAGCGCCCCACCTTCTTAATGCAGCCACCCTCTTGATTGAAATTAAACATGTGGCTGTTACATTTTGATTGTGATGTTGGAGCATTCATGCCTTGGTCTTGATTGCCATGACTTCTTTGTCTCCCTTGCCTTTATGCGCCCACCATGCCTTCCTCTTGCCTTTATTCATGTAACCACTTAAAGTGGATTAAACACACAAAAAAATAAATCAAGGAATTAAACACTTAGTGCTTTGGTCCCAAATAAATCAATTGGGTCACATGCACTTTATTTAAAACAAGATAACTTGGCTGGATGGTTATGCATGTTGCGCCTCCTCCATGTCTTGTATGACAAGCATGGTTTTTGGTGCAATTACATCTTTGCCCATGTTCGCAATTGTCTTAGTCATAAATTGGACTAAGCCTTCTTGCGCCCTTCTTGACATTGCCCTAGTCATTGGGCCTCCAAGGCTTTGAATGGCTTCTTGGACCTCCATGTCCTCATCAAAATGGGAGGACGTAGAGGGATGAACGAGACTAACATGGTCCAAAGAATGCCCAAGGATGAAATGGAAGGACCAAAAGGGACGATCGAGACGAAATTGGTCCAAAGAATGCCAAATGATCAAATGGGGGACGAACGGGACGAACTTGGTCCAAAGAATGCCCAACGATCAAATGGGAGGACGTAGAGGGACGAACGAGACGAACTTGGTCCAAAGAATGCCCAAGGATGAAATGGGAGGACGAAAAGGGACGAACGAGACGAACTTGGTCCAAAGAATGCCAAAGGATCAAATGGGCAGACAAAGAGGGACGAAGGAGACAAACTTGGTCCAAAGAATGCCAAAGGATCAAATGGGAGGACGAACATGACGAACTTGGTACAAAGAATGCCCAACGATCAAATGGGAGGACGTAGAGGGATGAACGAGACGAACTTGGTCCAAAGAATGCCAAAGGATCAAATGGGAGGACGAACGAGACGAACTTGGTACAAAGAATGCCCAAAGATCAAATGGGAGGACGTAGAGGGACGAACGAGACGAACTTGGTCCAAAGAATGCCCAAAGGATCAAATGGGAGAACGAACAGAGACGAACGAGACGAACATGGTCCAAAGAATGCCCAAAGATGAAATGGGAGGATGTAGAGGGACGAACGAGACGAACTTGGTCCAAAGAAAGCCCCAGGATGAAATGGGAGGACGAAACGGGACGAACGAGACCAACGTGATCCAAAGAATGCCAAAGGATCAAATGGGATGACGAACGAGACCAACTTGGTACAAAGACTGCCAAAGGATCAAATGGGAGGACGAAGAGGGACTAACGAGACGAATTTGGTCCAAAGAATGCCAAAGGAACAAATGGGGGACGAACGAGACGAACTTGGTCCAAGGAATGCCCAAAGATCAAATGGGAGGACGTAGAGGGACGAATGAGACGAACTTGGTCCAAAGAATGCGCAAAGGATCAAATGGGAGGACGAACAGGGACGAACGAGACGAACTTGGTCCAAAGAATGCCCAAAGGATCAAATGGGAGGACGAACTAGACGAACTTGGTCCAAAGAATGCCCAAAGATCAAATGGGAGGATGTAAAGGGACGAACGAGACGAACTTGGTCCAAAGAAAGCCCATGGATGAAATGGGGGACGAACGCGATGAACTTGGTCCAAAGAATGCCCAAGGATCAAATGGGAGGATGTAGAGGGACGAACGAGGCGAACTTGGTCCAAAGAATGTCAAAGGATCAAATGGGAGGACGAAGAGGGACGAAGGAGACGAACTTGGTCCAAAGAATGCCAAAGGATCAAATGGGGGACGAACGAGACGAACTTGGTCCAAGGAATGCCCAAAGATCAAATGGGAGGAAGTAGAGGGACGAATGAGACGAACTTGGTCCAAAGAATGCCAAAGGATCAAATGGGAGGACGAACGAGACGAACTTGGTACAAAGAATGCCCAAAGATCAAATGGGAGGACGTAGAGGGACGAACGAAACGAACTTGGTCCAAAGAATGCCCAAAGGATCAAATGGGAGAACGAACAGGGACGAACGAGACGAACATGGTCCAAAGAATGCCCAAAGATGAAATGGGAGGATGTAGAGGGACGAACAAGACGAACTTGGTCTAAAGAATGCCCAAGGATGAAATGGGAGGACGAAAAGGGACGAACGAGACCAACGTGGTCCAAAGAATGCCAAAGGATCAAATGGGACGACGAACGAGACCAACTTGGTACAAAGAATGCCAAAGGATCAAATGGGAGGACGAAGAGGGACGAACGAGACGAATTTGGTCCATAGAATCGCAAAGGATCAAATGGGGGACGAACGAGACGAACTTGGTCCAAGGAATGCCCAAAGATCAAATGGGAGGACGTTGAGGGACGAATGAGACGAACTTGGTCCAAAGAATGCGCAAAGGATCAAATGGGAGGACGAACAGGGACGAAGGAGACGAACTTGGTCCAAAGAATGCCAAAGGATCAAATGGGAGGACGAACGAGACCAACTTGGTACAAAGAATGCCAAAGGATCAAATGGGATGACGAAGAGGGACGAACGAGACGAATTTGGTCCAAAGAATGCCAAAGGATCAAATGGGGGACGAACGAGACGAACTTGGTCCAAAGAATGCCCAAAGATCAAATGGGAGGACGTAGAGGGACGAATGAGACGAACTTGGTCCAAAGAATGCCCAAAGGATCAAATGGGAGGACGAACAGGGACGAACGAGACGAGCTTGGTCCAAAGAATGCCCAAAGGATCAAATGGGAGGACGAACAGGGACGAACGAGACGAACTTGGTGCAAAGAATGCCAAAGGATCAAATGGGAGGACGAACGAGACCAGCTTGGTACAAAGGATGCCAAAGGATCAAATGGGAGGACGAAGAGGGTCGAACGAGACGAAATTGGTCCAAAGAAAGTCCAAAGGATCGAATGGGAGGACGAACAGGGACGAAGGAGACGAACTTGGTCCAAAGAATGCCAAAGGATCAAATGGGGGACGAACGAGACGAACTTGGTCCAAGGAATGCCCAAAGATCAAATGGGAGGACGTTGAGGGACGAATGAGACGAACTTGGTCCAAAGAATGCGCAAAGGATCAAATGGGAGGACGAACGAGACCAACTTGGTACAAAGAATGCCAAAGGATCAAATGGGATGACGAAGAGGGACGAACGAGACGAATTTGGTCCAAAGAATGCCAAAGGATCAAATGGGGGACGAACGAGACGAACTTGGTCCAAAGAATGCCCAAAGATCAAATGGGAGGACGTAGAGGGACGAATGAGACGAACTTGGTCCAAAGAATGCCCAAAGGATCAAATGGGAGGACGAACAGGGACGAACGAGACGAGCTTGGTCCAAAGAATGCCCAAAGGATCAAATGGGAGGACGAACAGGGACGAACGAGACGAACTTGGTGCAAAGAATGCCAAAGGATCAAATGGGAGGACGAACGAGACCAGCTTGGTACAAAGGATGCCAAAGGATCAAATGGGAGGACGAAGAGGGTCGAACGAGACGAAATTGGTCCAAAGAAAGTCCAAAGGATCGAATGGGAGGACGAACAGGGACGAAGGAGACGAACTTGGTCCAAAGAATGCCAAAGGATCAAATGGGAGGACGAATGTGACGAACATGGTACAAAGAATGCCCAAGGATCAAATGGGAGGACGTAGAGGGACGAACGAGACGAACTTGGTCCAAAGAATGCCAAAGGATCAAATGGAGGACGAAAAGGGACGAACGAGACGAACTTTGTCCAAAGAATGTCAAACGATCAAATGGGAGGACGAAGAGGGACGAAGGAGACGAACTTGGTCCAAAGAATGCCAAAGGATCAAATGGGACGACGAACATGACGAACTTGGTCCAAAGAATGCCCAAGGATGAAATGGGAGGACGAAAAGGGACGAACGAGACGAACTTGGTCCAAAGAATGCCAAAGGATCAAATGGGCAGACAAAGAGGGACGAAGGAGACAAACTTGGTCCAAAGAATGCCAAAGGATCAAATGGGAGGACGAACATGACGAACTTGGTACAAAGAATGCCCAACGATCAAATTGGAGGACGTAGAGGGATGAACGAGACGAACTTGGTCCAAAGAATGCCAAAGGATCAAATGGGAGGATGAACGAGACGAACTTGGTACAAAGAATGCCCAAAGATCAAATGGGAGGACGTAGAGGGACGAACGAGACGAACTTGGTCCAAAGAATGCCCAAAGGATCAAATGGGAGAACGAACAGAGACGAACGAGACGAACATGGTCCAAAGAATGCCCAAAGATGAAATGGGAGGATGTAGAGGGACGAACGAGACGAACTTGGTCCAAAGAATGCCCAAGGATGAAATGGGAGGACAAAACGGGACGAACGAGACCAACGTGATCCAAAGAATGCCAAAGGATCAAATGGGATGACGAACGAGACCAACTTGGTACAAAGACTGCCAAAGGATCAAATGGGAGGACGAAGAGGGACGAACGAGACGAATTTGGTCCAAAGAATGCCAAAGGAACAAATGGGGGACGAACGAGACGAACTTGGTCCAAGGAATGCCCAAAGATCAAATGGGAGGACGTAGAGGGACGAATGAGACGAACTTGGTCCAAAGAATGCGCAAAGGATCAAATGGGAGGACGAACAGGGACGAACGAGACGAACTTGGTCCAAAGAATGCCCAAAGGATCAAATGGGAGGACGAACTAGACGAACTTGGTCCAAAGAATGCCCAAAGATCAAATGGGAGGATGTAAAGGGACGAACGAGACGAACTTGGTCCAAAGAAAGCCCATGGATGAAATGGGGGACGAACGCGATGAACTTGGTCCAAAGAATGCCCAAGGATCAAATGGGAGGATGTAGAGGGACGAACGAGGCGAACTTGGTCCAAAGAATGTCAAAGGATCAAATGGGAGGACGAAGAGGGACGAAGGAGACGAACTTGGTCCAAAGAATGCCAAAGGATCAAATGGGGGACGAACGAGACGAACTTGGTCCAAGGAATGCCCAAAGATCAAATGGGAGGAAGTAGAGGGACGAATGAGACGAACTTGGTCCAAAGAATGCCAAAGGATCAAATGGGAGGACGAACGAGACGAACTTGGTACAAAGAATGCCCAAAGATCAAATGGGAGGACGTAGAGGGACGAACGAAACGAACTTGGTCCAAAGAATGCCCAAAGGATCAAATGGGAGAACGAACAGGGACGAACGAGACGAACATGGTCCAAAGAATGCCCAAAGATGAAATGGGAGGATGTAGAGGGACGAACGAGACGAACTTGGTCTAAAGAATGCCCAAGGATGAAATGGGAGGACGAAAAGGGACGAACGAGACCAACGTGGTCCAAAGAATGCCAAAGGATCAAATGGGAGGACGAACGAGACCAACTTGGTACAAAGAATGCCAAAGGATCAAATGGGAGGACGAAGAGGGACGAACGAGACGAATTTGGTCCAAAGAATGCCAAAGGATCAAATGGGGGACGAACGAGACGAACTTGGTCCAAGGAATGCCCAAAGATCAAATGGGAGGACGTAGAGGGACGAATGAGACGAACTTGGTCCAAAGAATGCGCAAAGGATCAAATGGGAGGACGAACAGGGACGAAGGAGACGAACTTGGTCCAAAGAATGCCAAAGGATCAAATGGGAGGACGAACGAGACCAACTTGGTACAAAGAATGCCAAAGGATCAAATGGGATGACGAAGAGGGACGAACGAGACGAATTTGGTCCAAAGAATGCCAAAGGATCAAATGGGGGACGAACGAGACGAACTTGGTCCAAAGAATGCCCAAAGATCAAATGGGAGGACGTAGAGGGACGAATGAGACGAACTTGGTCCAAAGAATGCCCAAAGGATCAAATGGGAGGACGAACAGGGACGAACGAGACGAGCTTGGTCCAAAGAATGCCCAAAGGATCAAATGGGAGGACGAACAGGGACGAACGAGACGAACTTGGTGCAAAGAATGCCAAAGGATCAAATGGGAGGACGAACGAGACCAGCTTGGTACAAAGGATGCCAAAGGATCAAATGGGAGGACGAAGAGGGTCGAACGAGACGAAATTGGTCCAAAGAAAGTCCAAAGGATCAAATGGGAGGACGAACAGGGACGAAGGAGACGAACTTGGTCCAAAGAATGCCAAAGGATCAAATGGGAGGACGAATGTGACGAACTTGGTACAAAGAATGCCCAAGGATCAAATGGGAGGACGTAGAGGGACGAACGAGACGAACTTGGTCCAAAGAATGCCAAAGGATCAAATGGAGGACGAAAAGGGACGAACGAGACGAACTTTGTCCAAAGAATGTCAAACGATCAAATGGGAGGACGAAGAGGGACGAAGGAGACGAACTTGGTCCAAAGAATGCCAAAGGATCAAATGGGACGACGAACATGACGAACTTGGTTCAAAGAATGACCAAGGATCAAATGGGAGGACGTAGAGGGATGAATGAGACTAACATGGTCCAAAGAATGCTTAAGGATGAAATGGAAGGACCAAAAGGGACGATCGAGACGAACTTGGTCCAAAGAATGCCCAAGGATCAAATGGGATGATGTAGAGGGACGAACGAGGCGAACTTGGTCCAAAGAATGTCAAAGGATCAAATGGGAGGACGAAGAGGGACGAAGGAGACGAACTTGGTCCAAAGAATGCCAAAGGATCAAATGGGGGACGAACGAGACGAACTTGGTCCAAGGAATGCCCAAAGATCAAATGGGAGGAAGTAGAGGGACGAAGGAGACGAACTTGGTCCAAAGAATGCCAAAGGATCAAATGGGAGGACGAATGAGACGAACTTGGTACAAAGAATGCCCAAAGATCAAATGGGAGGACGTAGAGGGACGAACGAAACGAACTTGGTCCAAAGAATGCCCAAAGGATCAAATGGGAGAACGAACAGGGACGAACGAGACGAACATGGTCCAAAGAATGCCCAAAGATGAAATGGGAGGATGTAGAGGGACGAACGTGACGAACTTGGTCCAAAGAATGCCCAAGGATGAAATGGGAGGACGAAAAGGGACGAACGAGACCAACGTGATCCAAAGAATGCCAAAGGATCAAATGGGATGACGAATGAGACCAACTTGGTACATAGACTGCCAAAGGATCAAATGGGAGGACGAAGAGGGACGAACGAGACGAATTTGGTCCAAAGAATGCCAAAGGATCAAATGGGGGACGAACGAGACGAACTTGGTCCAAGGAATGCCCAAAGATCAAATGGGAGGACGTAGAGGGACGAATGAGACGAACTTGGTCCAAAGAATGCGCAAAGGATCAAATGGGAGGACGAACAGGGACGAACGAGACGAACTTGGTCCAAAGAATGCCCAAAGGATCAAATGGGAGGACGAACTAGACGAACTTGGTCCAAAGAATGCCCAAAGATCAAATGGGAGGATGTAAAGGGACGAATGAGACGAACTTGGTCCAAAGAAAGCCCATGGATGAAATGGGGGACGAACGCGATGA
Source organism: Glycyrrhiza uralensis (assembly GCA_030159175.1). Classification (NCBI taxonomy): domain Eukaryota; kingdom Viridiplantae; phylum Streptophyta; class Magnoliopsida; order Fabales; family Fabaceae; genus Glycyrrhiza; species Glycyrrhiza uralensis. The sequence goes on along the minus strand of BRZY01000006.1, from coordinate 25,120,726 downwards.
ACTTGGTCCAAAGAATGCCCAAGGATCAAATGGGAGGATGTAGAGGGACGAACGAGGCGAACTTGGTCCAAAGAATGTCAAAGGATCAAATGGGAGGACGAAGAGGGACGAAGGAGACGAACTTGGTCCAAAGAATGCCAAAGGATCAAATGGGGGACGAACGAGACGAACTTGGTCCAAGGAATGCCCAAAGATCAAATGGGAGGAAGTAGTGGGACGAATGAGACGAACTTGGTCCAAAGAATGCCAAAGGATCAAATGGGAGGACGAATGAGACGAACTTGGTACAAAGAATGCCCAAAGATCAAATGGGAGGACGTAGAGGGACGAACGAAACGAACTTGGTCCAAAGAATGCCCAAAGGATCAAATGGGAGAACGAACAGGGACGAACGAGACGAACATGGTCCAAAGAATGCCCAAAGATGAAATGGGTGGATGTAGAGGGACGAACGAGACGAACTTGGTCGAAAGAATGCCCAAGGATGAAATGGGAGGACGAAAAGGGACGAACGAGACCAGCGTGGTCCAAAGAATGCCAAATGATCAAATGGGAGGACGAACGAGACCAACTTGGTACAAAGAATGCCAAAGGATCAAATGGGAGGACGAAGAGGGACGAACGAGACGAATTTGGTCCAAAGAATGCCAAAGGATCAAATGGAGGACGAACGAGACGAACTTGGTCCAAGGAATGCCCAAAGATCAAATGGGAGGACGTAGAGGGACGAATGAGACGAACTTGGTCCAAAGAATGCGCAAAGGATCAAATGGGAGGACGAACAGGGAAGAACGAGACGAACTTGGTCCAAAGAATGCCCAAAGGATCAAATGGGAGGACGAACAGGGACGAACTAGACGAACATGGTCCAAAGAATGCCCAAAGATCAAATGGGAGGATGTAAAGGGACGAACGAGACGAACTTGGTCCAAAGAAAGCCCATGGATGAAATGGGGGACGAACGCGATGAACTTGGTCCAAAGAATGCCCTAGGATCAAATGGGAGGATGTAGAGGGACGAACGAGGCGAACTTGGTCCAAAGAATGTCAAAGGATCAAATGGGAGGACGAAGAGGGACGAAGGAGACGAACTTGGTCCAAAGAATGCCAAAGGATCAAATGGGGGACGAACGAGACGAACTTGGTCCAAGGAATGCCCAAAGATCAAATGGGAGGAAGTAGTGGGACGAATGAGACGAACTTGGTCCAAAGAATGCCAAAGGATCAAATGGGAGGACGAATGAGACGAACTTGGTACAAAGAATGCCCAAAGATCAAATGGGAGGACGTAGAGGGACGAACGAAACGAACTTGGTCCAAAGAATGCCCAAAGGATCAAATGGGAGAACGAACAGGGACGAACGAGACGAACATGGTCCAAAGAATGCCCAAAGATGAAATGGGTGGATGTAGAGGGACGAACGAGACGAACTTGGTCGAAAGAATGCCCAAGGATGAAATGGGAGGACGAAAAGGAACGAACGAGACCAACGTGGTCCAAAGAATGCCAAAGGATCAAATGGGAGGACGAACGAGACCAACTTGGTACAAAGAATGCCAAATGATCAAATGGGAGGACGAAGAGGGACGAACGAGACGAATTTGGTCCAAAGAATGCCAAAGGATCAAATGGGGGACGAACGAGACGAACTTGGTCCAAGGAATGCCCAAAGATCAAATGGGAGGACGTAGAGGGACGAATGAGACGAACTTGGTCCAAAGAATGCGCAAAGGATCAAATGGGAGGACGAACAGGGATGAACGAGACGAACTTGGTCCAAAGAATGCCCAAAGGATCAAATGGGAGGACGAACAGGGACGAACTAGACGAACTTGGTCCAAAGAATGCCCAAAGATCAAATGGGATGATGTAAAGGGACGAACGAGACGAACTTGGTCCAAAGAAAGCCCATGGATGAAATGGGGGACGAACGCGATGAACTTGGTCCAAAGAATGCCCAAGGATCAAATGGGAGGATGTAGAGGGACGAACGAGGCGAACTTGGTCCAAAGAATGTCAAAGGATCAAATGGGAGGACGAAGAGGGACGAAGGAGACAAACTTGGTCCAAAGAATGCCAAAGGATCAAATGGGGGACGAACGAGACGAACTTGGTCCAAGGAATGCCCAACGATCAAATGGGAGGACGTAGAGGGACGAATGAGACGAACTTGGTCCAAAGAATGCCCAAGGATGAAATGGGAGGACGAAAAAGGGACGAACGACACGAACTTGGTCCAAAGAATGCCAAAGGATCAAATGGGCAGACAAAGAGGGACGAAGGAGACAAACTTGGTCCAAAGAATGCCCAAAAGATCAAATGGGAGGACGAACGAGACGAACTTGGTACAAAGAATGGCCAAAGATCAAATGGGAGGACGTAGAGGGACGAACGAGACGAACTTGGTCTAAAGAATGCCCAAAGGATCAAATGGGAGAACGAACAGGGACGAACGAGACGAACTTGGTCCAAAGAATGCCCAAAGATGAAATGGGAGGATGTAAAGGGACGAACGAGACGAACTTGGTCCAAAGAAAGCCCATGGATGAAATGGGGGACGAACGCGATGAACTTGGTCCAAAGAATGCCCAAGGATCAAATGGGAGGACGTAGAGGGATGAACGAGACTAACATGGTCCAAAGAATGCCCAAGGATGAAATGGAAGGACCAAAAGGGACGATCGAGACGAACTTGGTCCAAAGAATGCCAAAGGATCAAATGGGGGACGAACGGGACGAACTTGGTCCAAAGAATGCCGAACGATCAAATGGGACGACGTAGAGGTACGAACGAGACGAACTTGGTCCAAAGAATGCCCAAGGATGAAATGGGAGGACGAAAAAGGGACGAACGACACGAACTTGGTCCAAAGAATGCCAAAGGATCAAATGGGCAGACAAAGAGGGACGAAGGAGACAAACTTGGTCCAAAGAATGCCCAAAAGATCAAATGGGAGGACGAACGAGACGAACTTGGTACAAAGAATGCCCAAAGATCGAATGGGAGGACGTAGAGGGACGAACGAGACGAACTTGGTCCAAAGAATGCCCAAAGGATCAAATGGGAGAACGAACAGAGACGAACGAGACGAACATGGTCCAAAGAATGCCCAAAGATGAAATGGGAGGATGTAGAGGGACGAACGAGACGAACTTGGTCCAAACAATGCCCAAGGATGAAATGGGAGGACGAAAAGGGACGAACGAGACCAACGTGATCCAAAGAATGCCAAAGGATCAAATGGGATGACGAACGAGACCAACTTGGTACAAAGACTGCCAAAGGATCAAATGGGAGGACGAAGAGGGACGAACGAGACGAATTTGGTCCAAAGAATGCCAAAGGATCAAATGGGGGACGAACGAGACGAACTTGGTCCAAGGAATGCCCAAAGATCAAATGGGAGGACGTAGAGGGACGAATGAGACGAACTTGGTCCAAAGAATGCGCAAAGGATCAAATGGGAGGACGAACAGGGACGAACGAGACGAACTTGGTCCAAAGAATGCCCAAAGGATCAAATGGGAGGACGAACAGGGACGAACTAGACGAACTTGGTCGAAAGAATGCCAAAGGATCAAATGGGAGGACGAACGAGACCAGCTTGGTACAAAGGATGCCAAAGGATCAAATGGGAGGACGAAGAGGGTCGAACGAGACGAAATTGGTCCAAAGAATGTCCAAAGGATCAAATGGGAGGACGAACAGGGACGAAGGAGACGAACTTGGTCCCAAGAATGCCAAAGGATCAAATGGGAGGACGAACGTGACGAACTTGGTACAAAGAATGCCCAAGGATCAAATGGGAGGACGTAGAGGGACGAACGAGACGAACTTGGTCCAAAGAATGCCAAAGGATCAAATGGAGGACGAAAAGGGACGAACGAGACGAACTTTGTCCAAACAATGTCAAACGATCAAATGGGAGGACGAAGAGGGACGAAGGAGACGAACTTGGTCCAAAGAATGCCAAAGGATCAAATGGGACGACGAACATGACGAACTCGGTTCAAAGAATGCCCAACGATCAAATGGGAGGACGTAGAGGGATGAACGAGACGAACTTGGTCCAAAGAATGCCAAAGGATCAAATGGGAGGACGAATGAGACGAACTTGGTACAAAGACTGCCAAAGGATCAAATGGGAGGACGAACAGGGACGAAGGAGACGAACTTGGTCCAAAGAATGCCAAAGGATCAAATGGGAGGACGAACGTGACGAACTTGGTACAAAGAATGCCCAAGGATCAAATGGGAGGACGTAGAGGGACGAACGAGACGACCTTGGTCCAAAGAATGTCAAAGGATCAAATGGGAGGACGAAGAGGGACGAAGGAGACAAACTTGGTCCAAAGAATGCCAAAGGATCAAATGGGAGGACGAACATGACGAACTTGGTACAAAGAATGCCCAACGAACAAATGGGAGGACGTAGAGGGATGAACGAGACGAACTTGGTCCAAAGAATGTCAAAGGATCAAATGGGAGGACGAACGAGACGAACATGGTACAAAGAATGCCCAAGGATCAAATGGGAGGACGTAGAGGGACGAACGAGACGGACTTGGTCCAAAGAATGCCCAAAGGATCAAATGGGAGAACGAACAGGGACGAACGAGACGAACATGGTCCAAAGAATGTCCAAAGATGAAATGGGAGGATGTAGAGGGACGAACGAGACGAACTTGGTCCAAAGAATGCCCAAGGATGAAATGGGAGGACGAAAAGGGACGAACGAGACCAACTTGGTACAAAGAATGCCAAAGGATCAAATGGGAGGACGAACGAGATCAACTTGGTACAAAGAATGCCAAAGGATCAAATGGGAGGACGAAGAGGGACGAACGAGACGAATTTGGTCCAAAGAATGCCAAAGGATCAAATGGGGGACGAACGAGACGAACTTGGTCCAAAGAATGCCCAAAGATCAAATGGGAGGACGTAGACGGACGAAGGAGACGAACTTGGTCCAAAGAATGCCCAAAGGATCAAATGGGAGCACGAACAGGGACGAACGAGACGAGCTTGGTCGAAAGAATGCCCAAAGGATCAAATGGGAGGACTAACAGGGACGAACGAGACGAACTTGGTGCAAAGAATGCCAAAGGATCAAATGGGAGGACGAACGAGACCAGCTTGGTACAAAGGATGCCAAAGGATCAAATGGGAGGACGAAGAGGGTCGAACGAGACGAAATTGGTCCAAAGAATGTCCAAAGGATCAAATGGGAGGACGAACAGGGACGAAGGAGGCGAACTTGGTCCAAAGAATGCCAAAGGATCAAATGGGAGGACGAACGTGACGAACTTGGTACAAAGAATGCCCAAGGATCAAATGGGAGGACGTAGAGGGACGAACGAGACGAACTTGGTCCAAAGAATGCCAAAGGATCAAATGGAGGACGAAAAGGGACGAACGAGACGAACTTTGTCCAAACAATGTCAAACGATCAAATGGGAGGACGAAGAGGGACGAAGGAGACGAACTTGGTCCAAAGAATGCCAAAGGATCAAATGGGACGACGAACATGACGAACTTGGTTCAAAGAATGCCCAACGATCAAATGGGAGGACGTAGAGGGATGAACGAGACGAACTTGGTCCAAAGAATGCCAAAGGATCAAATGGGAGGACGAATGAGACGAACTTGGTACAAAGAATGCCCAAAGATCAAATGGGAGGACGTAGAGGGACGAACGAAACGAACTTGGTCCAAAGAATGCCCAAAGGATCAAATGGGAGAACGAACAGGGACGAACGAGACGAACTTGGTCCAAAGAATGCCCAAAGGATCAAAAGGGAGAACGAACAGAGACGAACGAGACGAACATGGTCCAAAGAATGCCCAAGGATGAAATGGGAGGACGAAAAGGGACGAACGAGACCAACGTGCTCCAAAGAATGCCAAAGGATCAAATGGGATGACGAACGAGACCAACTTGGTACAAAGACTGCCAAAGGATCAAATGGGAGGACGAAGAGTGACGAACGAGACGAATTTGGTCCAAAGAATGCCAAAGGATCAAATGGGGGACGAACGAGACGAACTTGGTCCAAGGAATTCCCAAAGATCAAATGGGAGGACGTAGAGGGACGAATGAGACGAACTTGGTCCAAAGAATGCCAAAGGATCAAATGGGTGGACGAACGAGACGAACTTGGTACAAAGAATGCGCAAAGGATCAAATGGGAGGACGAAGAGGGACGAACGAGACGAATTTGGTCCAAAGAATCCCAAAGGATCAAATGGGGGACGAACGAGACGAACTTGGTCCAAGGAATGCCCAAAGATCAAATGGGAGGACGTAGAGGGACGAATGAGACGAATTTGGTCCAAGGAATGCCAAAGGATCAAATGGGTGGACGAACGAGACGAACTTGGTACAATGAATGCCCAAAGATCAAATGGGAGGACGTAGAGGGACGAACGAGACGAACTTGGTCCAAAGAATGCCCAAGGATGAAATGGGAGGACGAAAAGGGATGAACGAGACCAACGTGGTCCAAAGAATGCCAAAGGATCAAATGGGAGGACGAACGAGACCAACTTGGTACAAAGAATGCCAAAGGATCAAATGGGAGGACGAAGAGGGACGAACGAGACGAATTTGGTCCAAAGAATCCCAAAGGATCAAATGGGGGACGAACGAGACGAACTTGGTCCAAGGAATGCCCAAAGATCAAATGGGAGGACGTAGAGGGACGAATGAGACGAATTTGGTCCAAGGAATGCCAAAGGATCAAATGGGTGGACGAACGAGACGAACTTGGTACAATGAATGCCCAAAGATCAAATGGGAGGACGTAGAGGGACGAACGAGACGAACTTGGTCCAAAGAATGACCAAAGGATCAAATGGGAGAACGAACAGGGACGAACGAGACGAACATGGTCCAAAGAATGCCCAAAGATGAAATGGGAGGATGTAGAGGGACGAACGAGACGAACTTGGTCCAAAGAATGCCCAAGGATGAAATGGGAGGACGAAAAGGGATGAACGAGACCAACGTGGTCCAAAGAATGCCAAAGGATCAAATGGGAGGACGAACGAGACCAACTTGGTACAAAGAATGCCAAAGGATCAAATGGGAGGACGAAGAGGGACGAACGAGACGAATTTGGTCCAAAGAATGCCAAAGGATCAAATGGGGGACGAACGAGACGAACTTGGTCCAAGGAATGCCCAAAGATTAAATGGGAGCACGTAGAGGGACGAATGAGACGAACTTGGTCCAAAGAATGCGCAAAGGATCAAATGGGAGGACGAACAGGGACGAACGAGACGAACTTGGTCCATAGAATGCCCAAAGGATCAAATGGGAGGACGTACAGGGACGAACTAAACGAACTTGGTCCAAAGAATGCCTAAAGATCAAATGGGAGGATGTAAAGGGACGAACGAGACGAACTTGGTCCAAAGAAAGCCTATGGATGAAATGGGGGACGAACGCGATGAACTTGGTCCAAAGAATGCCCAAGGATCAAATGGGAGGATGTAAAGGGACGAACGAGACGAACTTGGTGCAAAGAATGCCCAAGGATGAAATGGGAGGACGAAAAGGGACGAACGAGACGAACTTGGTCCAAAGAATGCCAAAGGATCAAATGGGCAGACGAAGAGGGACGAAGGAGACAAACTTGGTCCAAAGAATGCCAAAGGATCAAATGGGAGGACGAACAGGGATGAACGAGGCGAACTTGGTCCAAAGAATGTCAAAGGATCAAATGGGAGGACGAACGAGACGAACTTGGTACAAAGAATGCCCAAGGATCAAATGGGAGGACGTAGAGGGATGAACGAGGCGAACTTGGTCCAAAGAATTTCAAAGGATCAAATGGGAGGACGAACGAGACGAACATGGTACAAAGAATGCCCAAGGATCAAATGGGAGGACGTAGAGGGACGAACGAGACGAACTTGGTCCAAAGAATGCCCAAAGGATCAAATAGGAGAACGAATAGGGACGAACGAGACCAACTTGGTACAAAGAATGCCAAAGGATCAAATGGGAGGACGAACGAGACGAACTTGGTACAAAGAATGCCAAAGGATCAAATGGGAGGACGAAGAGGGACGAACGAGACGAATTTGGTCCAAAGAATGCCAAAGGATCAAATGGGTGGACGAACGAGACGAACTTGGTACAAAGAATGCACAAAGGATCAAATGGGAGGACGAAGAGGGACGAACGAGACGAATTTGGCCCAAAGAATCCCAAAGGATCAAATGGGGGACGAACGAGACGAACTTGGTCCAAGGAATGCCCAAAGATCAAATGGGAGGACGTAGAGGGACGAATGAGACGAATTTGGTCCAAGGAATGCCAAAGGATCAAATGGGTGGACGAACGAGACGAACTTGGTACAATGAATGCCCAAAGATCAAATGGGAGGACGTAGAGGGACGAACGAGACGAACTTGGTCCAAAGAATGCCCAAGGATGAAATGGGAGGACGAAAGGGATGAACGAGACCAACGTGGTCCAAAGAATGCCAAAGGATCAAATGGGAGGACGAACGAGACCAACTTGGTACAAAGAATTCCAAAGGATCAAATGGGAGGACGAAGAGGGACGAACGAGACGAATTTGGTCCAAAGAATCCCAAAGGATCAAATGGGGGACGAACGAGACGAACTTGGTCCAAGGAATGCCCAAAGATCAAATGGGAGGACGTAGAGGGACGAATGAGACGAATTTGGTCCAAGGAATGCCAAAGGATCAAATGGGTGGACGAACGAGACGAACTTGGTACAATGAATGCCCAAAGATCAAATGGGAGGACGTAGAGGGACGAACGAGACGAACTTGGTCCAAAGAATGACCAAAGGATCAAATGGGAGAACGAACAGGGACGAACGAGACGAACATGGTCCAAAGAATGCCCAAAGATGAAATGGGAGGATGTAGAGGGACGAACGAGACGAACTTGGTCCAAAGAATGCCCAAGGATGAAATGGGAGGACGAAAAGGGATGAACGAGACCAACGTGGTCCAAAGAATGCCAAAGGATCAAATGGGAGGACGAACGAGACCAACTTGGTACAAAGAATGCCAAAGGATCAAATGGGAGGACGAAGAGGGACGAACGAGACGAATTTGGTCCAAAGAATGCCAAAGGATCAAATGGGGGACGAACGAGACGAACTTGGTCCAAGGAATGCCCAAAGATTAAATGGGAGCACGTAGAGGGACGAATGAGACGAACTTGGTCCAAAGAATGCGCAAAGGATCAAATGGGAGGACGAACAGGGACGAACGAGACGAACTTGGTCCATAGAATGCCCAAAGGATCAAATGGGAGGACGTACAGGGACGAACTAAACGAACTTGGTCCAAAGAATTCCTAAAGATCAAATGGGAGGATGTAAAGGGACGAACGAGACGAACTTGGTCCAAAGAAAGCCCATGGATGAAATGGGGGACGAACGCGATGAACTTGGTCCAAAGAATGCCCAAGGATCAAATGGGAGGATGTAAAGGGACGAACGAGACGAACTTGGTGCAAAGAATGCCCAAGGATGAAATGGGAGGACGAAAAGGGACGAACGAGACGAACTTGGTCCAAAGAATGCCAAAGGATCAAATGGGCAGACGAAGAGGGACGAAGGAGACAAACTTGGTCCAAAGAATGCCAAAGGATCAAATGGGAGGACGAACAGGGATGAACGAGGCGAACTTGGTCCAAAGAATGTCAAAGGATCAAATGGGAGGACGAACGAGACGAACTTGGTACAAAGAATGCCCAAGGATCAAATGGGAGGACGTAGAGGGATGAACGAGGCGAACTTGGTCCAAAGAATTTCAAAGGATCAAATGGGAGGACGAACGAGACGAACATGGTACAAAGAATGCCCAAGGATCAAATGGGAGGACGTAGAGGGACGAACGAGACGAACTTGGTCCAAAGAATGCCCAAAGGATCAAATAGGAGAACGAATAGGGACGAACGAGACCAACTTGGTACAAAGAATGCCAAAGGATCAAATGGGACGACGAACGAGACGAACTTGGTACAAAGAATGCCAAAGGATCAAATGGGAGGACGAAGAGGGACGAACGAGACGAATTTGGTCCAAAGAATGCCAAAGGATCAAATGGGGGACGAACGAGACGAACTTGGTCCAAAGAATGCCCAAAGATCAAATGGGAGGACGTAGAGGGACGAATGAGACGAACTTGGTCCAAAGAATGCCCAAAGGATCAAATGGGAGGACGAACAGGGACGAACGAGACGAGCTTGGTCCAAAGAATGCCCAAAGGATCAAATGGGAGGACGAACAGGGACGAACGAGACGAACTTGGTGCAAAGAATGCAAAAGGATCAAATGGGAGGACGAACGAGACCAGCTTGGTACAAAGGATGCCAAAGGATCAAATGGGAGGACGAAGAGGGTCGAACGAGACGAAATTGGTCCAAAGAATGTCCAAAGGATCAAATGGGAGGACGAACAGGGACGAAGGAGACGAACTTGATCCAAAGAATGCCAAAGGATCAAATGGGAGGACGAACGTGACGAACTTGGTACAAAGAATGCCCAAGGATCAAATGGGAGGACGTAGAGGGACGAACTAGACGAACTTGGTCCAAAGAATGCCAAAGGATCAAATGGAGGACGAAAAGGGACGAACGAGACGAACTTTGTCCAAAGAATGTCAAACGATCAAATGGGAGGACGAAGAGGGACGAAGGAGACGAACTTGGTCCAAAGAATGCCAAAGGATCAAATGGGACGACGAACATGACGAACTTGGTTCAAAGAATGACCAAGGATCAAATGGGAGGACGTAGAGGGATGAACGAGACTAACATGGTCCAAAGAATGCCCAAGGATGAAATGGAAGGACCATAAGGGACGATCGAGACGAACTTGGTCCAAAGAATGCCAAAGGATCAAATGGGGGACGAACGGGACGAACTTGATCCAAAGAATGCCCAACGATCAAATGGGAGGACGTAGAGGGACGAACGAGACGAACTTGGTCCAAAGAATGCCCAAGGATGAAATGGGAGGACGAAAAGGGACGAACGAGACGAACTTGGTCCAAAGAATGCCAAAGATGAAATGGGAGGATGTAGAGGGACGAACGAGACGAACTTGGTCCAAAGAATGCCCAAGGATGAAATGGTAGGACGAAAAGGGACGAACGAGACCAACGTGGTCCAAAGACTGCCAAAGGATCAAATGGGATGACGATCGAGACCAACTTGGTACAAAGAATGCCAAAGGATCAAATGGGGGACGAACGGGACGAACTTGGTCCAAAGAATGCCCAACGATCAAATGGGAGGACGTAGAGGGACGAACGAGACGAACTTGGTCCAAAGAATGCCCAAGGATGAAATGGGAGGACGAAAAGGGACGAACGAGACGAACTTGGTCCAAAGAATGCCAAAGATGAAATGGGAGGATGTAGAGGGACGAACGAGACGAACTTGGTCCAAAGAATGCCCAAGGATGAAATGGTAGGACTAAAAGGGACGAACGAGACCAACGTGGTCCAAAGAATGCCAAAAGATCAAATGGGATGACGAACGAGACCTACTTGGTACAAAGAATGCCAAAGGATCAAATGGGACGACGGAGAGGGACGAACGAGACGAATTTGGTCCAAAGAATGCCAAAGGATCAAATGGGGGACGAACGAGACGAATTTGGTCCAAGGAATGCCCAAAGATGAAATGGGAGGACGTAGAGGGACGAATGAGATGAACTTGGTCCAAAGAATGCCAAAGGATCAAATGGGTGGACGAACGAGACGAACTTGGAATAAAGAATGCCCAAAGATCAAATGGGAGGATGTAGAGGCACGAACAAGACGAACTTGGTCCAAAGAATGCCCAAAGGATCAAATGGGAGAACGAACAGGGACGAACGAGACGAACAAGGTCCAGAGAATGCCCAAAGATGAAATGGGAGGATGTAGAGGGACGAACGAGACGAACTTGGTCCAAAGAATGCCCAAGGATGAAATGGGAGGACGAAAAGGGACGAACGAGACCAACGTGGTCCAAAGAATGCCAAAGGATCAAATGGGAGGACGAACGAGACCAACTTGGTACAAAGAATGCCAAAGCATCAAATGGGAGGACGAAGAGGGACGAACGAGACGAATTTGGTCCAAAGATTGCCAAAGGATCAAATGGGGGACGAACGAGACGAACTTGGTCCAAGGAATGCCCAAAGATCAAATGGGAGGACGTAGAGGGACGAATGAGACGAATTTGGTCCAAGGAATGCCAAAGGATCAAATGGGTGGACGAACGAGACGAACTTGGTACAATGAATGCCCAAAGATCAAATGGGAGGACGTAGAGGGACGAACGAGACGAACTTGGTCCAAAGAATGACCAAAGGATCAAATGGGAGAACGAACAGGGACGAACGAGACGAACATGGTCCAAAGAATGCCCAAAGATGAAATGGGAGGATGGAGAGGGACGAACGAGACGAACTTGGTCCAAAGAATGCCCAAGGATGAAATGGGAGGACGAAAAGGGATGAACGAGACCAACGTGGTCCAAAGAATGCCAAAGGATCAAATGGGAGGACGAACGAGACCAACTTGGTACAAAGAATGCCAAAGGATCAAATGGGAGGACGAAGAGGGACGAACGAGACGAATTTGGTCCAAAGAATGCCAAAGGATCAAATGGGGGACGAACGAGACGAACTTGGTCCAAGGAATGCCCAAAGATTAAATGGGAGCACGTAGAGGGACGAATGAGACGAACTTGGTCCAAAGAATGCGCAAAGGATCAAATGGGAGGACGAACAGGGACGAACGAGACGAACTTGGTCCATAGAATGCCCAAAGGATCAAATGGGAGGACGTACAGGGACGAACTAAACGAACTTGGTCCAAAGAATGCCTAAAGATCAAATGGGAGGATGTAAAGGGACGAACGAGACGAACTTGGTCCAAAGAAAGCCCATGGATGAAATGGGGGACGAACGCGATGAACTTGGTCCAAAGAATGCCCAAGGATCAAATGGGAGGATGTAAAGGGACGAACGAGACGAACTTGGTGCAAAGAATGCCCAAGGATGAAATGGGAGGACGAAAAGGGACGAACGAGACGAACTTGGTCCAAAGAATGCCAAAGGATCAAATGGGCAGACGAAGAGGGACGAAGGAGACAAACTTGGTCCAAAGAATGCCAAAGGATCAAATGGGAGGACGAACAGGGATGAACGAGGCAAACTTGGTCCAAAGAATGTCAAAGGATCAAATGGGAGGACGAACGAGACGAACTTGGTACAAAGAATGCCCAAGGATCAAATGGGAGGACGTAGAGGGATGAACGAGGCGAACTTGGTCCAAAGAATTTCAAAGGATCAAATGGGAGGACGAACGAGACGAACATGGTACAAAGAATGCCCAAGGATCAAATGGGAGGACGTAGAGGGACGAACGAGACGAACTTGGTCCAAAGAATGCCCAAAGGATCAAATAGGAGAACGAATAGGGACGAACGAGACCAACTTGGTACAAAGAATGCCAAAGGATCAAATGGGAGGACGAACGAGACGAACTTGGTGCAAAGAATGCAAAAGGATCAAATGGGACGACGAACGAGACGAACTTGGTACAAAGAATGCCAAAGGATCAAATGGGAGGACGAAGAGGGACGAACGAGACGAATTTGGTCCAAAGAATGCCAAAGGATCAAATGGGTGGACGAACGAGACGAACTTGGTACAAAGAATGCACAAAGGATCAAATGGGAGGACGAAGAGGGACGAACGAGACGAATTTGGCCCAAAGAATCCCAAAGGATCAAATGGGGGACGAACGAGACGAACTTGGTCCAAGGAATGCCCAAAGATCAAATGGGAGGACGTAGAGGGACGAATGAGACGAATTTGGTCCAAGGAATGCCAAAGGATCAAATGGGTGGACGAACGAGACGAACTTGGTACAATGAATGCCCAAAGATCAAATGGGAGGACGTAGAGGGACGAACGAGACGAACTTGGTCCAAAGAATGCCCAAGGATGAAATGGGAGGACGAAAAGGGATGAACGAGACCAACGTGGTCCAAAGAATGCCAAAGGATCAAATGGGAGGACGAACGAGACCAACTTGGTACAAAGAATTCCAAAGGATCAAATGGGAGGACGAAGAGGGACGAACGAGACGAATTTGGTCCAAAGAATCCCAAAGGATCAAATGGGGGACGAACGAGACGAACTTGGTCCAAGGAATGCCCAAAGATCAAATGGGAGGACGTAGAGGGACGAATGAGACGAATTTGGTCCAAGGAATGCCAAAGGATCAAATGGGTGGACGAACGAGACGAACTTGGTACAATGAATGCCCAAAGATCAAATGGGAGGACGTAGAGGGACGAACGAGACGAACTTGGTCCAAAGAATGACCAAAGGATCAAATGGGAGAACGAACAGGGACGAACGAGACGAACATGGTCCAAAGAATGCCCAAAGATGAAATGGGAGGATGTAGAGGGACGAACGAGACGAACTTGGTCCAAAGAATGCCCAAGGATGAAATGGGAGGACGAAAAGGGATGAACGAGACCAACGTGGTCCAAAGAATGCCAAAGGATCAAATGGGAGGACGAACGAGACCAACTTGGTACAAAGAATGCCAAAGGATCAAATGGGAGGACGAAGAGGGACGAACGAGACGAATTTGGTCCAAAGAATGCCAAAGGATCAAATGGGGGACGAACGAGACGAACTTGGTCCAAGGAATGCCCAAAGATTAAATGGGAGCACGTAGAGGGACGAATGAGACGAACTTGGTCCAAAGAATGCGCAAAGGATCAAATGGGAGGACGAACAGGGACGAACGAGACGAACTTGGTCCATAGAATGCCCAAAGGATCAAATGGGAGGACGTACAGGGACGAACTAAACGAACTTGGTCCAAAGAATGCCTAAAGATCAAATGGGAGGATGTAAAGGGACGAACGAGACGAACTTGGTCCAAAGAAAGCCCATGGATGAAATGGGGGACGAACGCGATGAACTTGGTCCAAAGAATGCCCAAGGATCAAATGGGAGGATGTAAAGGGACGAACGAGACGAACTTGGTGCAAAGAATGCCCAAGGATGAAATGGGAGGACGAAAAGGGACGAACGAGACGAACTTGGTCCAAAGAATGCCAAAGGATCAAATGGGCAGACGAAGAGGGACGAAGGAGACAAACTTGGTCCAAAGAATGCCAAAGGATCAAATGGGAGGACGAACAGGGATGAACGAGGCGAACTTGGTCCAAAGAATGTCAAAGGATCAAATGGGAGGACGAACGAGACGAACTTGGTACAAAGAATGCCCAAGGATCAAATGGGAGGACGTAGAGGGATGAACGAGGCGAACTTGGTCCAAAGAATTTCAAAGGATCAAATGGGAGGACGAACGAGACGAACATGGTACAAAGAATGCCCAAGGATCAAATGGGAGGACGTAGAGGGACGAACGAGACGAACTTGGTCCAAAGAATGCCCAAAGGATCAAATAGGAGAACGAATAGGGACGAACGAGACCAACTTGGTACAAAGAATGCCAAAGGATCAAATGGGAGGACGAACGAGACGAACTTGGTACAAAGAATGCCAAAGGATCAAATGGGACGACGAACGAGACGAACTTGGTACAAAGAATGCCAAAGGATCAAATGGGAGGACGAAGAGGGACGAACGAGACGAATTTGGTCCAAAGAATGCCAAAGGATCAAATGGGGGACGAACGAGACGAACTTGGTCCAAAGAATGCCCAAAGATCAAATGGGAGGACGTAGAGGGACGAATGAGACGAACTTGGTCCAAAGAATGCCCAAAGGATCAAATGGGAGGACGAACAGGGACGAACGAGACGAGCTTGGTCCAAAGAATGCCCAAAGGATCAAATGGGAGGACGAACAGGGACGAACGAGACGAACTTGGTGCAAAGAATGCAAAAGGATCAAATGGGAGGACGAACGAGACCAGCTTGGTACAAAGGATGCCAAAGGATCAAATGGGAGGACGAAGAGGGTCGAACGAGACGAAATTGGTCCAAAGAATGTCCAAAGGATCAAATGGGAGGACGAACAGGGACGAAGGAGACGAACTTGATCCAAAGAATGCCAAAGGATCAAATGGGAGGACGAACGTGACGAACTTGGTACAAAGAATGCCCAAGGATCAAATGGGAGGACGTAGAGGGACGAACTAGACGAACTTGGTCCAAAGAATGCCAAAGGATCAAATAGAGGACGAAAAGGGACGAACGAGACGAACTTTGTCCAAAGAATGTCAAACGATCAAATGGGAGGACGAAGAGGGACGAAGGAGACGAACTTGGTCCAAAGAATGCCAAAGGATCAAATGGGACGACGAACATGACGAACTTGGTTCAAAGAATGACCAAGGATCAAATGGGAGGACGTAGAGGGATGAACGAGACTAACATGGTCCAAAGAATGCCCAAGGATGAAATGGAAGGACCATAAGGGACGATCGAGACGAACTTGGTCCAAAGAATGCCAAAGGATCAAATGGGGGACGAACGGGACGAACTTGGTCCAAAGAATGCCCAACGATCAAATGGGAGGACGTAGAGGGACGAACGAGACGAACTTGGTCCAAAGAATGCCCAAGGATGAAATGGGAGGACGAAAAGGGACGAACGAGACGAACTTGGTCCAAAGAATGCCAAAGATGAAATGGGAGGATGTAGAGGGACGAACGAGACGAACTTGGTCCAAAGAATGCCCAAGGATGAAATGGTAGGACGAAAAGGGACGAACGAGACCAACGTGGTCCAAAGACTGCCAAAGGATCAAATGGGATGACGATCGAGTCCAACTTGGTACAAAGAATGCCAAAGGATCAAATGGGGGACGAACGGGACGAACTTGGTCCAAAGAATGCCCAACGATCAAATGGGAGGACGTAGAGGGACGAACGAGACGAACTTGGTCCAAAGAATGCCCAAGGATGAAATGGGAGGACGAAAAGGGACGAACGAGACGAACTTGGTCCAAAGAATGCCAAAGATGAAATGGGAGGATGTAGAGGGACGAACGAGACGAACTTGGTCCAAAGAATGCCCAAGGATGAAATGGTAGGACTAAAAGGGACGAACGAGACCAACGTGGTCCAAAGAATGCCAAAAGATCAAATGGGATGACGAACGAGACCTACTTGGTACAAAGAATGCCAAAGGATCAAATGGGACGACGGAGAGGGACGAACGAGACGAATTTGGTCCAAAGAATGCCAAAGGATCAAATGGGGGACGAACGAGACGAATTTGGTCCAAGGAATGCCCAAAGATGAAATGGGAGGACGTAGAGGGACGAATGAGATGAACTTGGTCCAAAGAATGCCAAAGGATCAAATGGGTGGACGAACGAGACGAACTTGGAATAAAGAATGCCCAAAGATCAAATGGGAGGATGTAGAGGCACGAACAAGACGAACTTGGTCCAAAGAATGCCCAAAGGATCAAATGGGAGAACGAACAGGGACGAACGAGACGAACAAGGTCCAGAGAATGCCCAAAGATGAAATGGGAGGATGTAGAGGGACGAACGAGACGAACTTGGTCCAAAGAATGCCCAAGGATGAAATGGGAGGACGAAAAGGGACGAACGAGACCAACGTGGTCCAAAGAATGCCAAAGGATCAAATGGGAGGACGAACGAGACCAACTTGGTACAAAGAATGCCAAAGCATCAAATGGGAGGACGAAGAGGGACGAACGAGACGAATTTGGTCCAAAGATTGCCAAAGGATCAAATGGGGGACGAACGAGACGAACTTGGTCCAAGGAATGCCCAAAGATCAAATGGGAGGACGTAGAGGGACGAATGAGACGAATTTGGTCCAAGGAATGCCAAAGGATCAAATGGGTGGACGAACGAGACGAACTTGGTACAATGAATGCCCAAAGATCAAATGGGAGGACGTAGAGGGACGAACGAGACGAACTTGGTCCAAAGAATGACCAAAGGATCAAATGGGAGAACGAACAGGGACGAACGAGACGAACATGGTCCAAAGAATGCCCAAAGATGAAATGGGAGGATGTAGAGGGACGAACGAGACGAACTTGGTCCAAAGAATGCCCAAGGATGAAATGGGAGGACGAAAAGGGATGAACGAGACCAACGTGGTCCAAAGAATGCCAAAGGATCAAATGGGAGGACGAACGAGACCAACTTGGTACAAAGAATGCCAAAGGATCAAATGGGAGGACGAAGAGGGACGAACGAGACGAATTTGGTCCAAAGAATGCCAAAGGATCAAATGGGGGACGAACGAGACGAACTTGGTCCAAGGAATGCCCAAAGATTAAATGGGAGCACGTAGAGGGACGAATGAGACGAACTTGGTCCAAAGAATGCGCAAAGGATCAAATGGGAGGACGAACAGGGACGAACGAGACGAACTTGGTCCATAGAATGCCCAAAGGATCAAATGGGAGGACGTACAGGGACGAACTAAACGAACTTGGTCCAAAGAATGCCTAAAGATCAAATGGGAGGATGTAAAGGGACGAACGAGACGAACTTGGTCCAAAGAAAGCCCATGGATGAAATGGGGGACGAACGCGATGAACTTGGTCCAAAGAATGCCCAAGGATCAAATGGGAGGATGTAAAGGGACGAACGAGACGAACTTGGTGCAAAGAATGCCCAAGGATGAAATGGGAGGACGAAAAGGGACGAACGAGACGAACTTGGTCCAAAGAATGCCAAAGGATCAAATGGGCAGACGAAGAGGGACGAAGGAGACAAACTTGGTCCAAAGAATGCCAAAGGATCAAATGGGAGGACGAACAGGGATGAACGAGGCAAACTTGGTCCAAAGAATGTCAAAGGATCAAATGGGAGGACGAACGAGACGAACTTGGTACAAAGAATGCCCAAGGATCAAATGGGAGGACGTAGAGGGATGAACGAGGCGAACTTGGTCCAAAGAATTTCAAAGGATCAAATGGGAGGACGAACGAGACGAACATGGTACAAAGAATGCCCAAGGATCAAATGGGAGGACGTAGAGGGACGAACGAGACGAACTTGGTCCAAAGAATGCCCAAAGGATCAAATAGGAGAACGAATAGGGACGAACGAGACCAACTTGGTACAAAGAATGCCAAAGGATCAAATGGGAGGACGAACGAGACGAACTTGGTGCAAAGAATGCAAAAGGATCAAATGGGACGACGAACGAGACGAACTTGGTACAAAGAATGCCAAAGGATCAAATGGGAGGACGAAGAGGGACGAACGAGACGAATTTGGTCCAAAGAATGCCAAAGGATCAAATGGGTGGACGAACGAGACGAACTTGGTACAAAGAATGCACAAAGGATCAAATGGGAGGACGAAGAGGGACGAACGAGACGAATTTGGCCCAAAGAATCCCAAAGGATCAAATGGGGGACGAACGAGACGAACTTGGTCCAAGGAATGCCCAAAGATCAAATGGGAGGACGTAGAGGGACGAATGAGACGAATTTGGTCCAAGGAATGCCAAAGGATCAAATGGGTGGACGAACGAGACGAACTTGGTACAATGAATGCCCAAAGATCAAATGGGAGGACGTAGAGGGACGAACGAGACGAACTTGGTCCAAAGAATGCCCAAGGATGAAATGGGAGGACAAAAAGGGATGAACGAGACCAACGTGGTCCAAAGAATGCCAAAGGATCAAATGGGAGGACGAACGAGACCAACTTGGTACAAAGAATTCCAAAGGATCAAATGGGAGGACGAAGAGGGACGAACGAGACGAATTTGGTCCAAAGAATCCCAAAGGATCAAATGGGGGACGAACGAGACGAACTTGGTCCAAGGAATGCCCAAAGATCAAATGGGAGGACGTAGAGGGACGAATGAGACGAATTTGGTCCAAGGAATGCCAAAGGATCAAATGGGTGGACGAACGAGACGAACTTGGTACAATGAATGCCCAAAGATCAAATGGGAGGACGTAGAGGGACGAACGAGACGAACTTGGTCCAAAGAATGACCAAAGGATCAAATGGGAGAACGAACAGGGACGAACGAGACGAACATGGTCCAAAGAATGCCCAAAGATGAAATGGGAGGATGTAGAGGGACGAACGAGACGAACTTGGTCCAAAGAATGCCCAAGGATGAAATGGGAGGACGAAAAGGGATGAACGAGACCAACGTGGTCCAAAGAATGCCAAAGGATCAAATGGGAGGACGAACGAGACCAACTTGGTACAAAGAATGCCAAAGGATCAAATGGGAGGACGAAGAGGGACGAACGAGACGAATTTGGTCCAAAGAATGCCAAAGGATCAAATGGGGGACGAACGAGACGAACTTGGTCCAAGGAATGCCCAAAGATTAAATGGGAGCACGTAGAGGGACGAATGAGACGAACTTGGTCCAAAGAATGCGCAAAGGATCAAATGGGAGGACGAACAGGGACGAACGAGACGAACTTGGTCCATAGAATGCCCAAAGGATCAAATGGGAGGACGTACAGGGACGAACTAAACGAACTTGGTCCAAAGAATGCCTAAAGATCAAATGGGAGGATGTAAAGGGACGAACGAGACGAACTTGGTCCAAAGAAAGCCCATGGATGAAATGGGGGACGAACGCGATGAACTTGGTCCAAAGAATGCCCAAGGATCAAATGGGAGGATGTAAAGGGACGAACGAGACGAACTTGGTGCAAAGAATGCCCAAGGATGAAATGGGAGGACGAAAAGGGACGAACGAGACGAACTTGGTCCAAAGAATGCCAAAGGATCAAATGGGCAGACGAAGAGGGACGAAGGAGACAAACTTGGTCCAAAGAATGCCAAAGGATCAAATGGGAGGACGAACAGGGATGAACGAGGCGAACTTGGTCCAAAGAATGTCAAAGGATCAAATGGGAGGACGAACGAGACGAACTTGGTACAAAGAATGCCCAAGGATCAAATGGGAGGACGTAGAGGGATGAACGAGGCGAACTTGGTCCAAAGAATTTCAAAGGATCAAATGGGAGGACGAACGAGACGAACATGGTACAAAGAATGCCCAAGGATCAAATGGGAGGACGTAGAGGGACGAACGAGACGAACTTGGTCCAAAGAATGCCCAAAGGATCAAATAGGAGAACGAATAGGGACGAACGAGACCAACTTGGTACAAAGAATGCCAAAGGATCAAATGGGAGGACGAACGAGACGAACTTGGTACAAAGAATGCCAAAGGATCAAATGGGACGACGAACGAGACGAACTTGGTACAAAGAATGCCAAAGGATCAAATGGGAGGACGAAGAGGGACGAACGAGACGAATTTGGTCCAAAGAATGCCAAAGGATCAAATGGGGGACGAACGAGACGAACTTGGTCCAAAGAATGCCCAAAGATCAAATGGGAGGACGTAGAGGGACGAATGAGACGAACTTGGTCCAAAGAATGCCCAAAGGATCAAATGGGAGGACGAACAGGGACGAACGAGACGAGCTTGGTCCAAAGAATGCCCAAAGGATCAAATGGGAGGACGAACAGGGACGAACGAGACGAACTTGGTGCAAAGAATGCAAAAGGATCAAATGGGAGGACGAACGAGACCAGCTTGGTACAAAGGATGCCAAAGGATCAAATGGGAGGACGAAGAGGGTCGAACGAGACGAAATTGGTCCAAAGAATGTCCAAAGGATCAAATGGGAGGACGAACAGGGACGAAGGAGACGAACTTGATCCAAAGAATGCCAAAGGATCAAATGGGAGGACGAACGTGACGAACTTGGTACAAAGAATGCCCAAGGATCAAATGGGAGGACGTAGAGGGACGAACTAGACGAACTTGGTCCAAAGAATGCCAAAGGATCAAATAGAGGACGAAAAGGGACGAACGAGACGAACTTTGTCCAAAGAATGTCAAACGATCAAATGGGAGGACGAAGAGGGACGAAGGAGACGAACTTGGTCCAAAGAATGCCAAAGGATCAAATGGGACGACGAACATGACGAACTTGGTTCAAAGAATGACCAAGGATCAAATGGGAGGACGTAGAGGGATGAACGAGACTAACATGGTCCAAAGAATGCCCAAGGATGAAATGGAAGGACCATAAGGGACGATCGAGACGAACTTGGTCCAAAGAATGCCAAAGGATCAAATGGGGGACGAACGGGACGAACTTGGTCCAAAGAATGCCCAACGATCAAATGGGAGGACGTAGAGGGACGAACGAGACGAACTTGGTCCAAAGAATGCCCAAGGATGAAATGGGAGGACGAAAAGGGACGAACGAGACGAACTTGGTCCAAAGAATGCCAAAGATGAAATGGGAGGATGTAGAGGGACGAACGAGACGAACTTGGTCCAAAGAATGCCCAAGGATGAAATGGTAGGACGAAAAGGGACGAACGAGACCAACATGGTCCAAAGACTGCCAAAGGATCAAATGGGATGACGATCGAGACCAACTTGGTACAAAGAATGCCAAAGGATCAAATGGGGGACGAACGGGACGAACTTGGTCCAAAGAATGCCCAACGATCAAATGGGAGGACGTAGAGGGACGAACGAGACGAACTTGGTCCAAAGAATGCCCAAGGATGAAATGGGAGGACGAAAAGGGACGAACGAGACGAACTTGGTCCAAAGAATGCCAAAGATGAAATGGGAGGATGTAGAGGGACGAACGAGACGAACTTGGTCCAAAGAATGCCCAAGGATGAAATGGTAGGACTAAAAGGGACGAACGAGACCAACGTGGTCCAAAGAATGCCAAAAGATCAAATGGGATGACGAACGAGACCTACTTGGTACAAAGAATGCCAAAGGATCAAATGGGACGACGGAGAGGGACGAACGAGACGAATTTGGTCCAAAGAATGCCAAAGGATCAAATGGGGGACGAACGAGACGAATTTGGTCCAAGGAATGCCCAAAGATGAAATGGGAGGACGTAGAGGGACGAATGAGATGAACTTGGTCCAAAGAATGCCAAAGGATCAAATGGGTGGACGAACGAGACGAACTTGGAATAAAGAATGCCCAAAGATCAAATGGGAGGATGTAGAGGCACGAACAAGACGAACTTGGTCCAAAGAATGCCCAAAGGATCAAATGGGAGAACGAACAGGGACGAACGAGACGAACAAGGTCCAGAGAATGCCCAAAGATGAAATGGGAGGATGTAGAGGGACGAACGAGACGAACTTGGTCCAAAGAATGCCCAAGGATGAAATGGGAGGACGAAAAGGGACGAACGAGACCAACGTGGTCCAAAGAATGCCAAAGGATCAAATGGGAGGACGAACGAGACCAACTTGGTACAAAGAATGCCAAAGCATCAAATGGGAGGACGAAGAGGGACGAACGAGACGAATTTGGTCCAAAGATTGCCAAAGGATCAAATGGGGGACGAACGAGACGAACTTGGTCCAAGGAATGCCCAAAGATCAAATGGGAGGACGTAGAGGGACGAATGAGACGAATTTGGTCCAAGGAATGCCAAAGGATCAAATGGGTGGACGAACGAGACGAACTTGGTACAATGAATGCCCAAAGATCAAATGGGAGGACGTAGAGGGACGAACGAGACGAACTTGGTCCAAAGAATGACCAAAGGATCAAATGGGAGAACGAACAGGGACGAACGAGACGAACATGGTCCAAAGAATGCCCAAAGATGAAATGGGAGGATGTAGAGGGACGAACGAGACGAACTTGGTCCAAAGAATGCCCAAGGATGAAATGGGAGGACGAAAAGGGATGAACGAGACCAACGTGGTCCAAAGAATGCCAAAGGATCAAATGGGAGGACGAACGAGACCAACTTGGTACAAAGAATGCCAAAGGATCAAATGGGAGGACGAAGAGGGACGAACGAGACGAATTTGGTCCAAAGAATGCCAAAGGATCAAATGGGGGACGAACGAGACGAACTTGGTCCAAGGAATGCCCAAAGATTAAATGGGAGCACGTAGAGGGACGAATGAGACGAACTTGGTCCAAAGAATGCGCAAAGTATCAAATGGGAGGACGAACAGGGACGAACGAGACGAACTTGGTCCATAGAATGCCCAAAGGATCAAATGGGAGGACGTACAGGGACGAACTAAACGAACTTGGTCCAAAGAATGCCTAAAGATCAAATGGGAGGATGTAAAGGGACGAACGAGACGAACTTGGTCCAAAGAAAGCCCATGGATGAAATGGGGGACGAACGCGATGAACTTGGTCCAAAGAATGCCCAAGGATCAAATGGGAGGATGTAAAGGGACGAACGAGACGAACTTGGTGCAAAGAATGCCCAAGGATGAAATGGGAGGACGAAAAGGGACGAACGAGACGAACTTGGTCCAAAGAATGCCAAAGGATCAAATGGGCAGACGAAGAGGGACGAAGGAGACAAACTTGGTCCAAAGAATGCCAAAGGATCAAATGGGAGGACGAACAGGGATGAACGAGGCAAACTTGGTCCAAAGAATGTCAAAGGATCAAATGGGAGGACGAACGAGACGAACTTGGTACAAAGAATGCCCAAGGATCAAATGGGAGGACGTAGAGGGATGAACGAGGCGAACTTGGTCCAAAGAATTTCAAAGGATCAAATGGGAGGACGAACGAGACGAACATGGTACAAAGAATGCCCAAGGATCAAATGGGAGGACGTAGAGGGACGAACGAGACGAACTTGGTCCAAAGAATGCCCAAAGGATCAAATAGGAGAACGAATAGGGACGAACGAGACCAACTTGGTACAAAGAATGCCAAAGGATCAAATGGGAGGACGAACGAGACGAACTTGGTACAAAGAATGCCAAAGGATCAAATGGGACGACGAACGAGACGAACTTGGTACAAAGAATGCCAAAGGATCAAATGGGAGGACGAAGAGGGACGAACGAGACGAATTTGGTCCAAAGAATGCCAAAGGATCAAATGGGGGACGAACGAGACGAACTTGGTCCAAAGAATGCCCAAAGATCAAATGGGAGGACGTAGAGGGACGAATGAGACGAACTTGGTCCAAAGAATGCCCAAAGGATCAAATGGGAGGACGAACAGGGACGAACGAGACGAGCTTGGTCCAAAGAATGCCCAAAGGATCAAATGGGAGGACGAACAGGGACGAACGAGACGAACTTGGTGCAAAGAATGCAAAAGGATCAAATGGGAGGACGAACGAGACCAGCTTGGTACAAAGGATGCCAAAGGATCAAATGGGAGGACGAAGAGGGTCGAACGAGACGAAATTGGTCCAAAGAATGTCCAAAGGATCAAATGGGAGGACGAACAGGGACGAAGGAGACGAACTTGATCCAAAGAATGCCAAAGGATCAAATGGGAGGACGAACGTGACGAACTTGGTACAAAGAATGCCCAAGGATCAAATGGGAGGACGTAGAGGGACGAACTAGACGAACTTGGTCCAAAGAATGCCAAAGGATCAAATGGAGGGCGAAAAGGGACGAACGAGACGAACTTTGTCCAAAGAATGTCAAACGATCAAATGGGAGGACGAAGAGGGACGAAGGAGACGAACTTGGTCCAAAGAATGCCAAAGGATCAAATGGGACGACGAACATGACGAACTTGGTTCAAAGAATGACCAAGGATCAAATGGGAGGACGTAGAGGGATGAACGAGACTAACATGGTCCAAAGAATGCCCAAGGATGAAATGGAAGGACCATAAGGGACGATCGAGACGAACTTGGTCCAAAGAATGCCAAAGGATCAAATGGGGGACGAACGGGACGAACTTGGTCCAAAGAATGCCCAACGATCAAATGGGAGGACGTAGAGGGACGAACGAGACGAACTTGGTCCAAAGAATGCCCAAGGATGAAATGGGAGGACGAAAAGGGACGAACGAGACGAACTTGGTCCAAAGAATGCCAAAGATGAAATGGGAGGATGTAGAGGGACGAACGAGACGAACTTGGTCCAAAGAATGCCCAAGGATGAAATGGTAGGACGAAAAGGGACGAACGAGACCAACGTGGTCCAAAGACTGCCAAAGGATCAAATGGGATGACGATCGAGACCAACTTGGTACAAAGAATGCCAAAGGATCAAATGGGGGACGAACGGGACGAACTTGGTCCAAAGAATGCCCAACGATCAAATGGGAGGACGTAGAGGGACGAACGAGACGAACTTGGTCCAAAGAATGCCCAAGGATGAAATGGGAGGACGAAAAGGGACGAACGAGACGAACTTGGTCCAAAGAATGCCAAAGATGAAATGGGAGGATGTAGAGGGACGAACGAGACGAACTTGGTCCAAAGAATGCCCAAGGATGAAATGGTAGGACTAAAAGGGACGAACGAGACCAACGTGGTCCAAAGAATGCCAAAAGATCAAATGGGATGACGAACGAGACCTACTTGGTACAAAGAATGCCAAAGGATCAAATGGGACGACGGAGAGGGACGAACGAGACGAATTTGGTCCAAAGAATGCCAAAGGATCAAATGGGGGACGAACGAGACGAATTTGGTCCAAGGAATGCCCAAAGATGAAATGGGAGGACGTAGAGGGACGAATGAGATGAACTTGGTCCAAAGAATGCCAAAGGATCAAATGGGTGGACGAACGAGACGAACTTGGAATAAAGAATGCCCAAAGATCAAATGGGAGGATGTAGAGGCACGAACAAGACGAACTTGGTCCAAAGAATGCCCAAAGGATCAAATGGGAGAACGAACAGGGACGAACGAGACGAACAAGGTCCAGAGAATGCCCAAAGATGAAATGGGAGGATGTAGAGGGACGAACGAGACGAACTTGGTCCAAAGAATGCCCAAGGATGAAATGGGAGGACGAAAAGGGACGAACGAGACCAACGTGGTCCAAAGAATGCCAAAGGATCAAATGGGAGGACGAACGAGACCAACTTGGTACAAAGAATGCCAAAGCATCAAATGGGAGGACGAAGAGGGACGAACGAGACGAATTTGGTCCAAAGATTGCCAAAGGATCAAATGGGGGACGAACGAGACGAACTTGGTCCAAGGAATGCCCAAAGATCAAATGGGAGGACGTAGAGGGACGAATGAGACGAACATGGTCCAAAGAATGCGCAAAGGATCAAATGGGAGGACGAACGAGACGAACTTGGTCCAAAAAATGCCCAAAGGATCAAATGGGAGGACGAACAGGGACGAACTAGACGAACTTGGTCCAAAGAATGCCCAAAGATCAAATGGGAGGATGTAAAGGGACGAACGAGACGAACTTGGTCCAAAGAATGCCCATGGATGAAATGGGGGACGAACGCGATTAACTTTGTCCAAAGAATGCCCAATGATCAAATGGGAGGATGTAGAGGGACGAACGAGACGAACTTGGTGCAAAGAATGCCGAAGGTTGAAATGGGAGGACGAAAAGGGACGAACGAGACGAACTTGGTCCAAAGAATGCCAAATGATCAAATGGGCAGACGAAGAGGGACGAAGGAGACAAACTTGGTCCAAAGAATGCCAAAGGATCAAATGGGAGGACGAACATGACGAACTAGGTACAAAGAATGCCCAACGATCAAATGGGAGGACGTAGAGGGATGAACGAGGCGAACTTGGTCCAAAGAATGTCAAAGGATCAAATGGGAGGACGAAGAGGGACGAAGGAGACGAACTTGGTCCAAAGAATGCCAAAGGATCAAATGGGAGGACGAACGAGACGAACTTGGTACAAAGAATGCCCAAAGATCAAATGGGAGGACATAGAGGGACGAACGAGACCAACTTGGTCCAAAGAATGCCCAAAGGATCAAATGGGAGAACGAACAGGGACGAACGAGACGAACATGGTCCAAAGAATGTCCAAGGATGAAATGGGAGGATGTAGAGGGACGAACGAGACGAACTTGGTCCAAAGAATGCCCAAGGATGAAATGGGAGGACGAAAAGGGACGAACGAGACCAACTTGGTACAAAGAATGCCAAAGGATTAAATGGGAGGACGAACGAGACCAACTTGGTACAAAGAATGCCAAAGGATCAAATGGGAGGACGAAGAGGGACGAACGAGACGAATTTGGTCCAAAGAATGCCAAAGGATCAAATGGGGGACGAACGAGACGAACATGGTCCAAAGAATGCCCAAAGATGAAATCGGAGGATGTAGAGGGACGAACGAGACGAACTTGGTCCAAAGAATGCCCAAAGGATCAAATGGGAGGACGAACAGGGACGAACGAGACGAGCTTGGTCCAAAGAATGCCCAAAGGATCAAATGGGAGGACGAACAGGGACGAACGAGACAAACTTGGTGCAAAGAATGCCAAAGGATCAAATGGGAGGACGAACGAGACCAGCTTGGTACAAAGGATGCCAAAGGATCAAATGGGAGGACGAAGAGGGTCGAACAAGACGAAATTGGTCCAAAGAATGTCCAAAGGATCAAATGGGAGGACGAACAGGGACGAAGGAGACGAACTTGATCCAAAGAATGCCAAAGGATCAAATGGGAGGACGAACGTGACGAACTTGGTACAAAGAATGCCCAAGGATCAAATGGGAGGACGTAGAGGGAAGAACGAGACGAACTTGGTCCAAAGAATGCCAAAGGATCAAATGGAGGACGAAAAGGGACGAACGAGACGAACTTTGTCCAAAGAATGTCAAACGATCAAATGGGAGGACGAAGAGGGATGAAGGAGACGAACTTGGTCCAAAGAATGCCAAAGGATCAAATGGGACGACGAACATGACGAACTTGGTTCAAAGAATGACCAAGGATCAAATGGGAGGACGTAGAGGGATGAACGAGACTAACATGGTCCAAAGAATGCCCAAGGATTAAATGGAAGGACCATAAGGGACGATCGAGACGAACTTGGTCCAAAGAATGCCAAAGGATCAAATGGGGGACGAACGGGACGAACTTGGTCCAAAGAATGCCCAACGATCAAATGGGAGGACGTAGAGGGACGAACGAGACGAACTTGGTCCAAAGAATGCCCAAGGATGAAATGGGAGGACGAAAAGGGACGAACGAGACGAACTTGGTCCAAAGAATGCCAAAGATGAAATGGGAGGATGTAGAGGGACGAACGAGACGAACTTGGTCCAAAGAATGCCCAAGGATGAAATGGTAGGACGAAAAGGGACGAACGAG
This sequence comes from Glycyrrhiza uralensis, assembly GCA_030159175.1. Classification (NCBI taxonomy): domain Eukaryota; kingdom Viridiplantae; phylum Streptophyta; class Magnoliopsida; order Fabales; family Fabaceae; genus Glycyrrhiza; species Glycyrrhiza uralensis. Next base: position 25,091,649 of record BRZY01000006.1, on the reverse strand, counting down.
ACCAACGTGGTCCAAAGAATGCCAAAGGATCAAATGGGATGACGAACGAGACCAACTTGGTACAAAGAATGCCAAAGGATCAAATGGGAGGACGAAGAGGGACGAACGAGACGAATTTGGTCCAAAGAATGCCAAAGGATCAAATGGGGGACGAACGAGACGAATTTGGTCCAAGGAATGCCCAAAGATCAAATGGGAGGACGTAGAGGGACGAATGAGATGAACTTGGTCCAAAGAATGCCAAAGGATCAAATGGGTGGACGAACGAGACGAACTTGGTATAAAGAATGCCCAAAGATCAAATGGGAGGATGTAGAGGGACGAACAAGACGAACTTGGTCCAAAGAATGCCCAAAGGATCAAATCGGAGAACGAACAGGGACGAACGAGACGAACATGGTCCAGAGAATGCCCAAAGATGAAATGGGAGGATGTAGAGGGACGAACGAGACGAACTTGGTCCAAAGAATGCCCAAGGATGAAATGGGAGGACGAAAAGGGACGAACGAGACCAACGTGGTCCAAAGAATGCCAAAGGATCAAATGGGAGGACGAACGAGACCAACTTGGTACAAAGAATGCCAAAGGATCAAATGGGAGGACGAAGAGGGACGAACGAGACGGATTTGGTCCAAAGAATGCCAAAGGATCAAATGGGGGACGAACGAGACGAACTTGGTCCAAGGAATGCCCAAAGATCAAATGGGAGGACGTAGAGGGACGAATGAGACGAACTTGGTCCAAAGAATGCGCAAAGGATCAAATGGGAGGACGAACAGGGACGAACGAGACGAACTTGGTCCAAAGAATGCCCATGGATGAAATGGGGGACGAACGCGATGAACTTTGTCCAAAGAATGCCCAATGATCAAATGGGAGGATGTAGAGGGACGAACGAGACGAACTTGGTGCAAAGAATGCCCAAGGATGAAATGGGAGGACGAAAAGGGACGAACGAGACGAACTTGGTCCAAAGAATGCCAAATGATCAAATGGGCAGACGAAGAGGGACGAACGAGACAAACTTGGTCCAAAGAATGCCAAAGGATCAAATGGGAGGACGAACATGACGAACTTGGTACAAAGAATGCCCAACGATCAAATGGGAGGATGTAGAGGGATGAACGAGACGAATTTGGTCCAAAGAATGTCAAAGGATCAAATGGGAGGACGAAGAGGGATGAAGGAGACGAACTTGGTCCAAAGAATGCCCAAAGATGAAATGGGAGGATGTAGAGGGACGAACGAGACGAACTTGGTCCAAAGAATGCCCAAGGATGAAATGGGAGGACGAAAAGGGACGAACGAGACCAACGTGGTCCAAAGAATGCCAAAGGATCAAATGGGAGGACGAACGTGACGAACTTGGTACAAAGAATGCCCAAGGATAAACTGGGAGGACGTAGAGGGACGAACGAGACGAACATAGTCCAAAGAATGCCCAAAGGATCAAATGGGAGGATGTAGAGGGACGAACGAGACGAACTTGGTCCAAAGAATGCCAAAGGATCAAATGGGCGGACGAAGAGGGACGATGGAGACAAACTTGGTCCAAAGAATGCCAAAGGATCAAATGGGAGGACGAACATGACGAACTTGGTACAAAGAATGCCCAACGATCAAATGGGAGGACGTAGAGGGATGAACGAGGCGAACTTGGTCCAAAGAATGTCAAAGGATCAAATGGGAGGACGAAGAGGGACGAAGGAGACGAACTTGGTCCAAAGAATGCCAAAGGATGAAATGGGAGGACGAACGAGACGAACTTGGTACAAAGAATGCCCAAAGATCAAATGGGAGGACGTAGAGGGACGAACGAGACGAACTTGGTCCAAAGAATGCCCAAAGGATCAAATGGGAGAACGAACAGGGACGAACGAGACGAACATGGTCCAAAGAATGTCCAAAGATGAAATGGGAGGATGTAGAGGGACGAACGAGACGAACTTGGTCCAAAGAATGCCCAAGGATGAAATGGGAGGACGAAAAGGGACGAACGAGACCAACTTGGTACAAAGAATGCCAAAGGATCAAATGGGAGGACGAACGAGACCAACTTGGTACAAAGAATGCCAAAGGATCAAATGGGAGGACGAAGAGGGACGAACGAGACGAATTTGGTCCAAAGAATGCCAAAGGATCAAATGGGGGACGAACGAGACGAACTTGGTCCAAAGAATGCCCAAAGATCAAATGGGAGGACGTAGAGGGAAAAATGAGGCGAACTTGGTCCAAAGAATGCCCAAAGGATCAAATGGGAGGACGAACAGGGACGAACGAGACGACCTTGGTCCAAAGAATGCCCAAAGGATCAAATGGGAGGACGAACAGGGACGAACGAGACGAACTTGGTGCAAAGAATGCCAAAGGATCAAATGGGAGGACGAACGAGACCAGCTTGGTACAAAGGATGCCAAAGGATCAAATGGGAGGACGAAGAGGGTCGAACGAGACGAAATTGGTCCAAAGAATGTCCAAAGGATCAAATGGGAGGACGAACAGGGACGAAGGAGACGAACTTGGTCCAAAGAATGCCCAAGGATGAAATGGGAGGACGAAAAGGGACGAACGAGACCAACGTGGTCCAAAAAATGCCAAAGGATCAAATGGGAGGACGAACGTGACGAACTTGGTACAAAGAATGCCCAAGGTTAAAATGGGAGGACGTAGAGGGACGAACGAGACGAACATAGTCCAAAGAATGCCCAAAGGATCAAATGGGAGGATGTAGAGGGACGAACGAGACGAACTTGGTCCAAAGAATGCCCAAGGATGAAATGGGAGGATGTAGAGGGACGAACGAGACGAACTTGGTCCAAAGAATGCCAAAGGATCAAATGGGCGGACGAAGAGGGACGATGGAGACAAACTTGGACCAAAGAATGCCAAAGGATCAAATGGGAGGACGAACATGACGAACTTGGTACAAAGAATGCCCAACGATCAAATGGGAGGACGTAGAGGGATCAACGAGGCGAACTTGGTCCAAAGAATGTCAAAGGATCAAATGGGAGGACGAAGAGGGACGAAGGAGACGAACATGGTCCAAAGAATGCCCAAAGATCAAATGGGAGGATGTAAAGGGACGAACGAGACGAACTTGGTCCAAAGAATGCCCATGGATGAAATGGGGGACGAACGCGATTAACTTTGTCCAAAGAATGCCCAATGATCAAATGGGAGGATGTAGAGGGACGAACGAGACGAACTTGGTGCAAAGAATGCCGAAGGTTGAAATGGGAGGACGAAAAGGGACGAACGAGACGAACTTGGTCCAAAGAATGCCAAATGATCAAATGGGCAGACGAAGAGGGACGAAGGAGACAAACTTGGTCCAAAGAATGCCAAAGGATCAAATGGGAGGACGAACATGACGAACTAGGTACAAAGAATGCCCAACGATCAAATGGGAGGACGTAGAGGGATGAACGAGGCGAACTTGGTCCAAAGAATGTCAAAGGATCAAATGGGAGGACGAAGAGGGACGAAGGAGACGAACTTGGTCCAAAGAATGCCAAAGGATCAAATGGGAGGACGAACGAGACGAACTTGGTACAAAGAATGCCCAAAGATCAAATGGGAGGACATAGAGGGACGAACGAGACCAACTTGGTCCAAAGAATGCCCAAAGGATCAAATGGGAGAACGAACAGGGACGAACGAGACGAACATGGTCCAAAGAATGTCCAAGGATGAAATGGGAGGATGTAGAGGGACGAACGAGACGAACTTGGTCCAAAGAATGCCCAAGGATGAAATGGGAGGACGAAAAGGGACGAACGAGACCAACTTGGTACAAAGAATGCCAAAGGATTAAATGGGAGGACGAACGAGACCAACTTGGTACAAAGAATGCCAAAGGATCAAATGGGAGGACGAAGAGGGACGAACGAGACGAATTTGGTCCAAAGAATGCCAAAGGATCAAATGGGGGACGAACGAGACGAACATGGTCCAAAGAATGCCCAAAGATGAAATCGGAGGATGTAGAGGGACGAACGAGACGAACTTGGTCCAAAGAATGCCCAAAGGATCAAATGGGAGGACGAACAGGGACGAACGAGACGAGCTTGGTCCAAAGAATGCCCAAAGGATCAAATGGGAGGACGAACAGGGACGAACGAGACAAACTTGGTGCAAAGAATGCCAAAGGATCAAATGGGAGGACGAACGAGACCAGCTTGGTACAAAGGATGCCAAAGGATCAAATGGGAGGACGAAGAGGGTCGAACAAGACGAAATTGGTCCAAAGAATGTCCAAAGGATCAAATGGGAGGACGAACAGGGACGAAGGAGACGAACTTGATCCAAAGAATGCCAAAGGATCAAATGGGAGGACGAACGTGACGAACTTGGTACAAAGAATGCCCAAGGATCAAATGGGAGGACGTAGAGGGAAGAACGAGACGAACTTGGTCCAAAGAATGCCAAAGGATCAAATGGAGGACGAAAAGGGACGAACGAGACGAACTTTGTCCAAAGAATGTCAAACGATCAAATGGGAGGACGAAGAGGGATGAAGGAGACGAACTTGGTCCAAAGAATGCCAAAGGATCAAATGGGACGACGAACATGACGAACTTGGTTCAAAGAATGACCAAGGATCAAATGGGAGGACGTAGAGGGATGAACGAGACTAACATGGTCCAAAGAATGCCCAAGGATTAAATGGAAGGACCATAAGGGACGATCGAGACGAACTTGGTCCAAAGAATGCCAAAGGATCAAATGGGGGACGAACGGGACGAACTTGGTCCAAAGAATGCCCAACGATCAAATGGGAGGACGTAGAGGGACGAACGAGACGAACTTGGTCCAAAGAATGCCCAAGGATGAAATGGGAGGACGAAAAGGGACGAACGAGACGAACTTGGTCCAAAGAATGCCAAAGATGAAATGGGAGGATGTAGAGGGACGAACGAGACGAACTTGGTCCAAAGAATGCCCAAGGATGAAATGGTAGGACGAAAAGGGACGAACGAGACCAACGTGGTCCAAAGAATGCCAAAGGATCAAATGGGATGACGAACGAGACCAACTTGGTACAAAGAATGCCAAAGGATCAAATGGGAGGACGAAGAGGGACGAACGAGACGAATTTGGTCCAAAGAATGCCAAAGGATCAAATGGGGGACGAACGAGACGAATTTGGTCCAAGGAATGCCCAAAGATCAAATGGGAGGACGTAGAGGGACGAATGAGATGAACTTGGTCCAAAGAATGCCAAAGGATCAAATGGGTGGACGAACGAGACGAACTTGGTATAAAGAATGCCCAAAGATCAAATGGGAGGATGTAGAGGGACGAACAAGACGAACTTGGTCCAAAGAATGCCCAAAGGATCAAATCGGAGAACGAACAGGGACGAACGAGACGAACATGGTCCAGAGAATGCCCAAAGATGAAATGGGAGGATGTAGAGGGACGAACGAGACGAACTTGGTCCAAAGAATGCCCAAGGATGAAATGGGAGGACGAAAAGGGACGAACGAGACCAACGTGGTCCAAAGAATGCCAAAGGATCAAATGGGAGGACGAACGAGACCAACTTGGTACAAAGAATGCCAAAGGATCAAATGGGAGGACGAAGAGGGACGAACGAGACGGATTTGGTCCAAAGAATGCCAAAGGATCAAATGGGGGACGAACGAGACGAACTTGGTCCAAGGAATGCCCAAAGATCAAATGGGAGGACGTAGAGGGACGAATGAGACGAACTTGGTCCAAAGAATGCGCAAAGGATCAAATGGAAGGACGAACAGGGACGAACGAGACGAACTTGGTCCAAAGAATGCCCATGGATGAAATGGGGGACGAACGCGATGAACTTTGTCCAAAGAATGCCCAATGATCAAATGGGAGGATGTAGAGGGACGAACGAGACGAACTTGGTGCAAAGAATGCCCAAGGATGAAATGGGAGGACGAAAAGGGACGAACGAGACGAACTTGGTCCAAAGAATGCCAAATGATCAAATGGGCAGACGAAGAGGGACGAACGAGACAAACTTGGTCCAAAGAATGCCAAAGGATCAAATGGGAGGACGAACATGACGAACTTGGTACAAAGAATGCCCAACGATCAAATGGGAGGATGTAGAGGGATGAACGAGACGAATTTGGTCCAAAGAATGTCAAAGGATCAAATGGGAGGACGAAGAGGGATGAAGGAGACGAACTTGGTCCAAAGAATGCCCAAAGATGAAATGGGAGGATGTAGAGGGACGAACGAGACGAACTTGGTCCAAAGAATGCCCAAGGATGAAATGGGAGGACGAAAAGGGACGAACGAGACCAACGTGGTCCAAAGAATGCCAAAGGATCAAATGGGAGGACGAACGTGACGAACTTGGTACAAAGAATGCCCAAGGATAAACTGGGAGGACGTAGAGGGACGAACGAGACGAACATAGTCCAAAGAATGCCCAAAGGATCAAATGGGAGGATGTAGAGGGACGAACGAGACGAACTTGGTCCAAAGAATGCCAAAGGATCAAATGGGCGGACGAAGAGGGACGATGGAGACAAACTTGGTCCAAAGAATGCCAAAGGATCAAATGGGAGGACGAACATGACGAACTTGGTACAAAGAATGCCCAACGATCAAATGGGAGGACGTAGAGGGATGAACGAGGCGAACTTGGTCCAAAGAATGTCAAAGGATCAAATGGGAGGACGAAGAGGGACGAAGGAGACGAACTTGGTCCAAAGAATGCCAAAGGATGAAATGGGAGGACGAACGAGACGAACTTGGTACAAAGAATGCCCAAAGATCAAATGGGAGGACGTAGAGGGACGAACGAGACGAACTTGGTCCAAAGAATGCCCAAAGGATCAAATGGGAGAACGAACAGGGACGAACGAGACGAACATGGTCCAAAGAATGTCCAAAGATGAAATGGGAGGATGTAGAGGGACGAACGAGACGAACTTGGTCCAAAGAATGCCCAAGGATGAAATGGGAGGACGAAAAGGGACGAACGAGACCAACTTGGTACAAAGAATGCCAAAGGATCAAATGGGAGGACGAACGAGACCAACTTGGTACAAAGAATGCCAAAGGATCAAATGGGAGGACGAAGAGGGACGAACGAGACGAATTTGGTCCAAAGAATGCCAAAGGATCAAATGGGGGACGAACGAGACGAACTTGGTCCAAAGAATGCCCAAAGATCAAATGGGAGGACGTAGAGGGAAAAATGAGGCGAACTTGGTCCAAAGAATGCCCAAAGGATCAAATGGGAGGACGAACAGGGACGAACGAGACGACCTTGGTCCAAAGAATGCCCAAAGGATCAAATGGGAGGACGAACAGGGACGAACGAGACGAACTTGGTGCAAAGAATGCCAAAGGATCAAATGGGAGGACGAACGAGACCAGCTTGGTACAAAGGATGCCAAAGGATCAAATGGGAGGACGAAGAGGGTCGAACGAGACGAAATTGGTCCAAAGAATGTCCAAAGGATCAAATGGGAGGACGAACAGGGACGAAGGAGACGAACTTGGTCCAAAGAATGCCCAAGGATGAAATGGGAGGACGAAAAGGGACGAACGAGACCAACGTGGTCCAAAAAATGCCAAAGGATCAAATGGGAGGACGAACGTGACGAACTTGGTACAAAGAATGCCCAAGGTTAAAATGGGAGGACGTAGAGGGACGAACGAGACGAACATAGTCCAAAGAATGCCCAAAGGATCAAATGGGAGGATGTAGAGGGACGAACGAGACGAACTTGGTCCAAAGAATGCCCAAGGATGAAATGGGAGGATGTAGAGGGACGAACGAGACGAACTTGGTCCAAAGAATGCCAAAGGATCAAATGGGCGGACGAAGAGGGACGATGGAGACAAACTTGGACCAAAGAATGCCAAAGGATCAAATGGGAGGACGAACATGACGAACTTGGTACAAAGAATGCCCAACGATCAAATGGGAGGACGTAGAGGGATCAACGAGGCGAACTTGGTCCAAAGAATGTCAAAGGATCAAATGGGAGGACGAAGAGGGACGAAGGAGACGAACATGGTCCAAAGAATGCCAAAGGATCAAATGGGAGGACGAACGAGACGAACTTGGTACAAAGAATGCCCAAAGATCAAATGGGAGGACGTAGAGGGACGAACGAGACGAACTTGGTCCAAAGAATGCCCAAAGGGTCAAATGGGAGAACGAACAGGGACGAACGAGACGAACATGGTCCAAAGAATGCCCAAAGATGAAATGGGAGGATGTAGAGGGACGAACGAGACGAACTTGGTCCAAAGAATGCCCAAGGATGAAATGGGAGGACGAAATGGGACGAACGAGACCAACGTGGTCCAAAGAATGCCAAAGGATCAAATGGGAGGACGAATGAGACCAACTTGGTACAAAGAATGCCAAAGGATCAAATGGGAGGTCGAAGAGGGACGAACGAGGCGAATTTGGTCCAAAGAATGCCAAAGGATCAAATGGGGGACGAACGAGACGAACTTGGTCCAAGGAATGCCCAAAGATCAAATGGGAGGACGTAGAGGGACGAATGAGACGAACTTGGTCCAAAGAATGCCAAAGGATCAAATGGGAGGACGAACGAGACGAACTTGGTACAAAGAATGCCCAAAGATCAAATGGGAGGACGTAGAGGGACGAACGAGACGAACTTGGTCGAAAGAATGCCCAAAGGATCAAATGGGAGAACGAACAGGGACGAACGAGACGAACATGGTCCAAAGAATGCCCAAAGATGAAATGGGAGGATGTAGAGGGACGAACGAGACGAACTTGGTCCAAAGAATGCCCAAGGATGAAATGGGAGGACGAAAAGGGACGAACGAGACGAACGTGGTCCAAAGAATGCCAAAGGATCAAATGGGAGGACGAACGAGACCAACTTGGTACAAAGAATGCCAAAGGATCAAATGGGAGGACGAAGAGGGACGAACGAGACGAATTTGGTCCAAAGAATGCCAAAGGATCAAATGGGGGACGAACGAGACAAACTTGGTCCAAGGAATGCCCAAAGATCAAATGGGAGGACGTAGAGGGACGAATGAGACCAACGTGGTCCAAAGAATGCCAAAGGATCAAATGGGAGGACGAAGAGGGACGAACGAGACGAATTTGGTCCAAAGAATGCCAAAGGATCAAATGGGGGCCGAACGAGACGAACTTGGTCCAAGGAATGCCCAAAGATCAAATGGGAGGACGTAGAGGGACGAATGAGACGAACTTGGTCCAAAGAATGCGCAAAGGATCAAATGGGAGGACGAACAGGGACGAACGAGACGAACTTGGTCCAAAGAATGCCCAAAGGATCAAATGGGAGGACGAACAGGGACGAACTAAACGAACTTGGTCCAAAGAATGCCCAAAGATCAAATGGGAGGATGTAAAGGGACGAACGAGACGAACTTGGTCCAAAGAAAGCCCATTGATGAAATGGGTGACGAACGCGATGAACTTCGTCCAAAGAATGCCCAAGGATCAAATGGGAGGATGTAGAGGGACGAACGAGACGAACTTGGTGCAAAGAATGCCCAAGGATGAAATGGGAGGACGAAAAGGGACGAACGAGACGAACATGGTCCAAAGAATGCCAAAGGATCAAATGGGCAGACGAAGAGGGACGAAGGAGACAAACTTGGTCCAAAGAATGCCAAAGGATCAAATGGGAGGACGAACATGACGAACTTGGTACAAAGAATGCCCAACGATCAAATGGGAGGACGTAGAGGGATGAACGAGACGAACTTGGTCCAAAGAATGTCAAAGGATCAAATGCGAGGACGAACGAGACGAACTTGGTACAAAGAATGCCCAAGGATCAAATGGGAGGACGTAGAGGGACGAACGAGACGAACTTGGTCCAAAGAATGCCCAAAGGATCAAATGGGAGAACAAACAGGGACGAACGAGACGAACATGGTCCAAAGAATGTCCAAAGATGAAATGGGAGGATGTAGAGGGACGAACGAGACGAACTTGGTCCAAAGAATGCCCAAGGATGAAATGGGAGGACGAAAAGGGACGAACGAGACCAACTTGGTACAACGAATGCCAAAGGATCAAATGGGAGGACGAACGAGACCAACTTGGTACAAAGAATGCCAAAGGATCAAATGGGAGGACGAACAGGGACGAACGAGACGAATTTGGTCCAAAGAATGCCAAAGGATCAAATGGGGGACGAACGAGACGAACTTGGTCCAAGGAATGCCCAAAGATCTGATGACCTCCTTGTTGTAATAACTAGGCCAATGACTTGAAATCACCACTTTGAATCTGGTTGTGACTAAGAACTTGTGATTTTTGATCTTTAAGAAAGATTAGCAAGAGAGGATGATTCTTATTTTAACAAGAACACAAGTGAATAGAACAAGAATCAAGTGGACAAAAAGGAAGTGAGAATAAAGAGTTCTTGTTATAACAAGCAAACAAGAGAGCAGATTATAAGGCAAGGAACAAGAAGAATGGATGGGAGGCAAGGAGCGCCACCTTGGTCTAATCCAAGACAAGGATAAGCCTATGGAAATGAGGATCACCACAAGAAAGGATTCTTGGTAAGATCAAAGTCTGGTTCAATCCAGAACCAAAGAGTAAGGACTCAATTACACAAGGTAATATTTTTGCTCAAAATCAAAGTTTCCTTTCCATGTGCCATGCGCCCCTTTATATAGGGAGGGGGCTGGTCTGATTTACAAGTGCAGACTTGGCTATGTCTTTCAAGGCTTACAAGGAATCCTAGGTGCTCATTAAGGAGCAATTACAAGCAATAAGATGGCTGCCAACCAGCCCCTCCTATGCGCCTACCAACCAAGGAATCCTAGGCTAGAATTAATCAAGCAATTACAAGGCAATTTCATGTAATTATATGGCTGCTCCCTAGCTTTTTAATGTGCAAGGAATCCAATGAGAAGCCATGAATATGGCTGCTGTCCAGCCATCAGAAATGCGCCCCCCTTCCTTCTCTTGGATGCCCTCTTTGATTGTTCTTCAAGTCCCTCACTAATGGTGCAAGGAATCCCAAGAACTCCCATTGAGTTGGCTGGTTCCATGGCCTTCAATATGCGCTTAACTCCTCCTCAATGCAGCCACCATGGCTGTTACACTTTTAATGTGATGTTTGGAGCATTCATGCCTTGGTCTTGATTGCTATGAATTCTTTGTCTTGTGTAACTCCTTCTTGCCTTGATGTGTTTTGATTCACTTAGTCTTCCTTGACTTCATTTAAGCGCCCACCATGCAGCCTTTATTAAGTCCCTCTTGCTTTTATTCAAGCAACCACTTAAAGTGGATTAAACACACAAAAATTAACAAGGAATTAAATAACTTAGTGCCTTGGTCCCAAATAAATCAATTGGTCACATGCACTTTATTTAAAACAAAATAACATGGCTGGTTTCATGAGTGTTGCGCCTCCTCCATAGCTTGGATAGCAAGCATGGTCTTTGGTGCAATTACTTCTTTGTCCATGTTGGAAATTGTCTTAGTCATGAATTGGACTAAGCCTTCTTGGACCCTTCTTGACATTGCCCTAGTAATTGGGCCTCCTAGAGTTTGAATGGCTTCTTGGACCTCCATGTCCTCATCAAGATCAAATGGGAGGACGTAGAGGGACGAAGGAGACGAACTTGGTCCAAAGAATGCGCAAAGGATCAAATGGGAGGACGTAGAGGGATGAACGAGACGAACTTGGTCCAAAGAATGCCCATGGCTGAAATGGGGGACGAACGGGATGAACTTGGTCCAAAGAATGCCCAAGGATCAAATGGGAGGATGTAGAGGGACGAACGAGACGAACTTGGTCCAAAGAATGCCCAAGGATGAAATGGGAGGACGAAAAGGGACGAACGAGACGAACGTGGTCCAAAGAATGCCAAAGGATCAAATGGGCAGACGAAGAGGGACGAAGGAGACAAACTTGGTCCAAAGAATGCCAAAGGATCAAATGGGAGGACGAACATGACGAACTTGGTACAAAGAATGCCCAACGATCAAATGGGAGGACGTAGAGGGATGAACGAGACGAACTTGGTCCAAAGAATGTCAAAGGATCAAATGGGAGGACGAAGAGGGACGAACGAGACGAACATGGTCCAAAGAATGCCAAAGAATCAAATGGGAGGACGAACGAGACGAACTTGGTACAAAGAATGCCCAAGGATCAAATGGGACGTAGAGGGACGAACGAGACGAACTTGGTCCAAAGAATGCCCAAAGGATCAAATGGGAGAACGAACAGGGACGAACGAGACGAACATGGTCCAAAGAATGTCCAAAGATGAAATGGGAGGATGTAGAGGGACGACGAGACGAACTTGGTCCAAAGAATGCCCAAGGATGAAATGGGAGCACGAAAAGGGACGAACGAGACGAACGTGGTCCAAAGAATGTCAAAGGATCAAATGGGAGGACGAACGTGACGAACTTGGTACAAAGAATGCCCAAGGATAAAATGGGAGGACGTAGAGGGACGAACGAGACGAACATAGTCCAAAGAATGCCCAAAGGATCAAATGGGAGGATGTAGAGAGACGAACGAGACGAACTTGGTCCAAAGAATGCCCAAGGATGAAATGGGAGGATGTAGAGGGACGAACGAGACGAACATGGTCCAAAGAATGCCCAAAGATGAAATGGTAGGATGTAGAGGGACGAACGAGACGAACTTGGTCCAAAGAATGCCCAAGGATGAAATGGGAGGAAGAAAAGGGATGAACGAGACCAACGTGGTACAAAGAATGCCAAAGGATCAAATGGGAGGACGAACGAGACCAACTTGGTACAAAGAATGCCAAAGGATAAAATGGGAGGACGAAGAGGGACGAACGAGACGAATTTGGTCCAAAGAATGCCAAAGGATCAAATGGGGGACGAACGAGACGAACTTGGTACAAAGAATTCCCAAGGATCAAATGGGAGGACGTAGAGGGACGAACGAGACGAACTTGGTCCAAAGAATGCCCAAAGGATCAAATGGGAGAACGAACAGGGACGAACGAGACGAACATGGTCCAAAGAATGCCCAAAGATGAAATGGTAGGATTTAGAGGGATGAACGAGACGAACTTGGTCCAAAGAATGCCCAAGGATGAAATGGGAGGATGTAGAGGGACGAACGAGACGAACATGGTCCAAAGAATGCCCAAAGATGAAATGGTAGGATGTAGAGGGACGAACGAGACGAACTTGGTCCAAAGAATGCCCAAGGATGAAATGGGAGGAAGAAAAGGGACGAACGAGACCAACGTGGTACAAAGAATGCCAAAGGATCAAATGGGAGGACGAACAAGACCAACTTGGTACAAAGAATGCCAAAGGATCAAATGGGAGGACGAAGAGGGACGAACGAGACGAATTTGGTCCAAAGAATGCCAAAGGATCAAATGAGGGACGAACGAGACGAACTTGGTACAAAGAATTCCCAAGGATCAAATGGGAGGACGTAGAGGGACGAACGAGACGAACATGGTCCAAAGAATGCCCAAAGATGAAATGGTAGGATTTAGAGGGATGAACGAGACGAACTTGGTCCAAAGAATGCCCAAGGATGAAATGGGAGGAAGAAAAGGGACGAACGAGACCAACGTGGTCCAAAGAATGCCAAAGGATCAAATGGGAGGACGAACGAGACCAACTTGGTACAAAGAATGCCAAAGGATCAAATGGGAGGACGAAGAGGGACGAACAAGACGAATTTGGTCCAAAGAATGCCAAAGGATCAAATGGGGACGAACGAGACGAACTTGGTACAAAGAATGCCCAAGGATCAAATGGGAGGACGTAGAGGGACGAACGAGACGAACTTGGTCCAAAGAATGCCCAAAGGATCAAATGGGAGAACGAACAGGGACAAACGAGACGAACATGGTCCAAAGAATGTCCAAAGATGAAATGGGAGGATGTAGAGGGACGAACGAGACGAACTTGGTCCAAAGAATGCCCAAGGATGAAATGGGAGGACGAAAAGGGACGAACGAGACGAACGTGGTCCAAAGAATGCCAAAGGATCAAATGGGAGGACGAACGAGACCAACTTGGTACAAAGAATGCCAAAGGATCAAATGGGAGGACGAAGAGGGACGAACGAGACGAATTTGGTCCAAAGAATGCCAAAGGATCAAATAGGGGACGAACGAGACGAACTTGGTCCAAAGAATGCCCAAAGATCAAATAGGAGGATGTAGAGGGACGAATGAGACGAACTTGGTCCAAAGAATGCCCAATGGATCAAATGGGAGGACGAACAGGGACGAACGAGACGAGCTTGGTCCAAAGCATGCCCAAAGGATCAAATGGGAGGACGAACAAGGACGAACGAGACGAACTTGGTCCAAAGAATGCCAAAGGATCAAATGGGAGGACGAACGTGACGAACTTGGTACAAAGAATGCCCAAGGATCAAATGGGAGGACGTAGAGGGACGAACGAGACGAACTTGGTCCAAAGAATGCCAAAGGATCAAATGGAGGACGAAAAGGGACGAACGAGACGAACTTTGTCCAAAGAATGTCAAACGATCAAATGGGAGGACGAAGAGGGACGAAGGACACGAACTTGGTCCAAAGAATGCCAAAGGATCAAATGGGACGACGAACATGACGAACTTGGTTCAAAGAATGACCAAGGATCAAATGGGAGGACGTAGAGGGATGAACGAGACTAACATGGTCCAAAGAATGCCCAAGGATGAAATGGAAGGACCAAAATGGACGATCGAGACGAACTTGGTCCAAAGAATGCCAAAGGATCAAATGGGGGACGAACGGGACGAACTTGGTCCAAAGAATGCCCAACGATCAAATGGGAGGACGTAGAGGGACGAACGAGACGAACTTGGTCCAAAGAATGCCCAAAGGATCAAATGGGAGGACGAACAGGGACGAACGAGACGAACTTGGTCCAAAGAATGCCAAAGGATCAAATGGGAGGACGAACGGGACCATATTGGTACAAGGAATGCCAAAGGATCAATTGGGAGGACGAAGAGGGATGAACGAGACGAACTTGGTCCAAAGATTACCCAAGGATGAAATGGGAGGACGAAAAGGGACAAACGAGACGAACTTGGTCCAAAGAATGTCAAAGGATCAAATGAGAGGACGAAGAGGGACGAAGGAGACGAACTTGGTCCAAAGAATGCCAAAGGATCAAATGGGAGGACGAACGTGGCGAACTTGGTATAAAGAATGCCCAAGGATAAAATGGGAGGACGTAGAGGGACGAACGAGACGAACATAGTCCAAAGAATGCCCAAAGGATCAAATGGGAGGATGTAGGGGGACGAACGAGACGAACTTGGTCCAAAGAATGCCCAAGGATGAAATGGGAGGATGTAGAGGGACGAACGAGACGAACTTGGTCCAAAGAATGCCCAAGGATGAAATGGGAGGACGAACATGACGAACTTGGTACAAAGAATGCCCAACGATCAAATGGGAGGACGTAGAGGGATGAACGAGACGAACTTGGTCCAAAAAATGTCGAAGGATCAAATGGGAGGACGAAGAGGGACGAAGCAGACGAACTTGGTCCAAAGAATGCCAAAGGATCAAATGGGAGGACGAACGAGACGAACTTGGTACAAAGAATCCCCAAGGATCAAATGGGAGGACGTAGAGGGACGAACGAGACGAACATGGTCCAAAGAATGCCCAAAGATGAAATGGGAGGATGTAGAGGGACGAACGAGACGAACTTGGTCCAAAATATGCCCAAGGATGAAATGGGAGGACGAAAAGGGACGAACGAGACCAACGTGGTCCAAAGAATACCAAAGCATCAAATGGGAGGACGAACGAGACCAACTTGGTACAAAGAATGCCAAAGGATCAAATGGGAGGACGAAGAGGGATGAACGAGACGAATTTGGTCCAAAGAATGCCAAAGGATCAAATGGGGGACGAACGAGACGAACTTGGTCCAAGGAATGCCCAAAGATCAAATGGGAGGACGTAGAGGGACGAAGGAGACGAACTTGGTCCAAAGAATGCGCAAAGGATCAAATGGGAGGACGTAGAGGGATGAACGAGACGAACTTGGTCCAAAGAATGCCCATGGATGAAATGGGGGACGAACGGGATGAACTTGGTCCAAAGAATGCCCAAGGATCAAATGGGAGGATGTAGAGGGACGAACGAGACGAACTTGGTCCAAAGAATGCCCAAGGATGAAATGGGAGGACGAAAAGGGACGAACGAGACGAACTTGGTCCAAAGAATGCCAAAGGATCAAATGGGCAGACGAAGAGGGACGAAGGAGACAAACTTGGTCCAAAGAATGCCAAAGGATCAAATGGGAGGACGAACATGACGAACTTGGTACAAAGAATGCCCAACGATCAAATGGGAGGACGTAGAGGGATGAACGAGACGAACTTGGTCCAAAGAATGTCAAAGGATCAAATGGGAAGACGAAGAGGGACGAAGGAGACGAACTTGGTCCAAAGAATGCCAAAGAATCAAATGGGAGGACGAACGAGACGAACTTGGTACAAAGAATGCCCAAGGATCAAATGGGAGGACGTAGAGGGACGAACGAGACGAACTTGGTCCAAAGAATGCCCAAAGGATCAAATGGGAGAACGAACAGGGACGAACGAGACGAACATGGTTCAAAGAATGTCCAAAGATGAAATGGGAGGATGTAGAGGGACGAACGAGACGAACTTGGTCCAAAGAATGCCCAAGGATGAAATGGGAGGACGAAAAGGGACGAGCGAGACGAACGTGGTCCAAAGAATGCCAAAGGATCAAATGGGAGGACGAACGTGACGAACTTGGTACAAAGAATGCCCAAGGATAAAATGGGAGGACGTAGAGGGACGAACGAGACGAACATAGTCCAATGAATGCCCAAAGGATCAAATGGGAGGATGTAGAGGGACGAACGAGACGAACTTGGTCCAAAGAATGCCCAAGGATGAAATGGGAGGATGTAGAGGGACGAACGAGACGAACATGGTCCAAGGAATGCCCAAAGATGAAATGGTAGGATGTAGAGGGACGAACGAGACGAACTTGGTCCAAAGAATGCCCAAGGATGAAATGGGAGGAAGAAAAGGGACGAACGAGACCAACTTGGTACAAAGAATGCCAAAGGATCAAATGGGAGGACGAACGAGACCAACTTGGTACAAAGAATGCCAAAGGATCAAATGGGAGGACGAAGAGGGACGAACGAGACGAATTTGGTCCAAAGAATGCCAAAGGATCAAATGGGGGACGAACGAGACGAACTTGGTCCAAAGAATGCCCAAAGATCAAATAGGAGGATGTAGAGGGACGAAGGAGACGAACTTGGTCCAAAGAATGCCCAAAGGATCAAATGGGAGAACGAACAGGGACGAACGAGACGAGCTTGGTCCAAAGCATGCCCAAAGGATCAAATGGGAGGACGAACAAGGACGAACGAGACGAACTTGGTCCAAAGAATGCCAAAGGATCAAATGGGAGGACGAACGTGACGAACTTGGTACAAAGAATGCCCAAGGATCAAATGGGAGGACGTAGAGGGACGAACGAGACGAACTTGGTCCAAAGAATGCCAAAGGATCAAATGGAGGACGAAAAGGGACGAACGAGACGAACTTTGTCCAAAGAATGTCAAACGATCAAATGGGAGGATGAAGAGGGACGAAGGAGACGAACTTGGTCCGAAGAATGCCAAAGGATCAAATGGGACGACGAACATGACGAACTTGGTACAAAGAATGACCAAGGATCAAACGGGAGGACGTAGAGGGACGAACGAGACTAACATGGTCCAAACAATGCCGAAAGGATCAAATGGGAGGACGAACAGGGACGAACGAGACGAACTTGGTGCAAAGAATGCCAAAGGATCAAATGGGAGGACGAACGAGACCATATTGGTACAAGGAATGCCAAAGGATCAATTGGGAGGACGAAGAGGGATGAACGAGACGAACTTGGTCCAAAGATTACCCAAGGATGAAATGGGAGGACGAAAAGGGACAAACAAGACGAACTTGGTCCAAAGAATGTCAAAGGATCAAATGAGAGGACGAAGAGGGACGAAGGAGACGAACTTGGTCCAAAGAATGCCAAAGGATCAAATGGGAGGACGAACGTGACGAACTTGGTACAAAGAATCCCAAGGATAAAATGGGAGGACGTAGAGGGACGAACGAGACGAACATAGTCCAAAGAATGCCAAAAGGATCAAATGGGAGGATGTAGAGGGACGAACGAGACGAACTTGGTCCAAAGAATGCCCAAGGATGAAATGGGAGGATGTAGAGGGACGAACGAGACGAACTTGGTCCAAAGAATGCCCAAGGATGAAATGGGAGGACGAAAAGGGGCGAACGAGATGAACTTGGTCCAAAGAATGCCAAAGGATCAAATGGGCGTTGTTGGAACCAAATTGGTTAAAAGTGTTTTTAATACAAAAACTCCCTAAGTGATTTTATGGTTTTGATGATAACAAAATGTATTAAGGTTTTTACAAAGGATAATCAATTTGTATTAAGCTGTACAATGTACAACAATGCTGCCTAACTAAGCTTATTGCAGTCTGCGTCCAATCAGTTCTTCATGACATTGGCTGGCATTCAAAGTGAGCCTTGCGTCCAATGTTGGCACTGGAATGGACACAAGAATTTTGCGTCCAATGTTTCAGCACAAAGGCAAGCTATGTTGTGCGTCCAATAAATCAGTACAACGCACAAGGACAATTTCATACGTCCAATGATTCATAAGAAGGCATTGAAGACTTAAGTCCAATGTTCAGGATGTGCTCTTGACCAAGGTACAGAATGCTGATCGTCCAATGATATGTACAAGGCAAGACTGGCATAAGTCCAATGATAAGAACAAGGCAATACTGGCAGAGTCCAATGTTTTTATGAGAAGCAGAATTGCAGTAAAAGTCCAATGATTTTCAAAGGAACAGATTCAGTGAGCGTCCAATGCAGATGAAGGATAAAAGTCCAATGTTCAGTGTGAGCAAGAGTGTAACTCTGCGTCCAATGAAACTGAACAAACAAAAGAACTGTTCTGCGTCCAATGAAATCAGAGTGACAAAGGTACTGTTCTGCGTCCAATAAATAAGAAGGACAACAATATTGCTTTGCGTCCAATGGAACACAATGAAGCAGATTGACAAAGGTACATCAAACAACTGTTCTGCGTCCAATGAAGCAGAAGAACAAATGTACAACAATCAACTCTGCGTCCAATGGAACTATAGGGAAATGGCAAAAGTCCAATACCCAGAATGAGGCAATACGTCCAATGTTGCTTTGCAACTAATCATCAGAATGGTAAGCATAAGTATGCGTCCAATGTTTGCATGAGTTCTGTGCAAATTGGTAAGTGCAAAGGTATGCGTCCAATAGATTCTATATGCTGCGTACAAAACGCAGAGTCCATTACGTGCTATTTACTGCTCATGCATTTAATATGAAACATATTTATTGAGCAAATGATTTGAAATAAATAGCTGTATGGAATGCTTTCTGTACATCTTTGTCAACGTGTGTGAATGTACTTCTGAAAAGCATAAAGTACTGTGGAAAGTGTACTAAGAGAGAGAATGTACTTTTAACTACTCTATATATCTCTGAACACATCTTTCTGCTTTACATAGTGTATTCTCTCTGTCTCAATAAGATATTATTATTAACCACTGTACAATTGAGACTTTGAGTACAGGTTGCTTCTGATTTGGGAGAAAGAAACGCAGACATGCACAATGAAGTAGATCTCCTCAGAGCAACGGGAAAATAGTATTAAATGCTATTTGAGAACGGTAACTTTTATGAGAGCTGAAGTTGAGCAACTGAAGAACAAGTCTGAAGCTTCACTACTCTTATAAATACCGAGAAGCAAGAAGAAGAATAGAAGACACTGAACAACGAAAAAGAAAGAGCAAAAACGCTGTGCAATCTCTTATACTCTGTATTGAAAGTCTTGTATTTCTTTATCTTCTTGTAAAAGAGAGTTTGCTTAACTCTCAAAGTGCTTTAGTTTTCATATCCTCACTTGTGTGAGTTAGACAGCACTTGAATCAAAACTCTGCTGAGTTGTTTTAGCCTGAAGAGGCTGTGTTCAAAGAATACTTGGGTTTTAGCCTGAAGAGGCTGCGTTCAAAGAATACTTGGGTTTTAGCCTGGAGAGGCTGTGTGCAAAGAATACTTGGGTTTTAGCCTGAAGAGGCTGTGTGCAAAGAATACTTGTACCTATCTGGTTTGATAGTGAAATCTCTCTAGTTTGAGGGGACTGGACGTAGCTCTTAGGAAAGGGTGAACCAGTATAAAAACTTGTGTTATTTCTTCTTTCCCTTAACTCCTTTTATATCTGTGTTTATTACTAACCAAGGGGATTGAATTGATTTTGTTTAAACAAGTTTTTCATACACCTCAAATCGCACAAAGAAAACAAGTTTTTTAAACTAAGAGGGAAGCCTCTGCGTCCAATCTTTTGTGCGTCCAATATTTCACAGTTATGTGCGTCCAGTGTTTTAGCACTCTGTGCGTCCAATTTTTCAGAAAACACTGTGCGTCCAATATTTGAACCAAGCTGTGCGTCCAACGTTTTTAACAGCCAGCGTCCAACATTTGCGAAAAGTTTTAAAAGCTTAGAAACACAATTCAACCCCCCCTTCTTGTGTTTCATCTTGTTACCTACAGTTGGCATCAGAGCTCGGTCTCTAGGGGTTGAGCACTTAACAGTGCAGAGAAGCAAGATCCATGGAGAACGAGGGACAGGCTGTGAACAGACCACCACTGTTCAATGGCAACGAATATGACTACTGGAAGCAAAGAATGATCACATTCTTTGATGCTCAAAATATGGACCTATGGGATGTCGTGGAAACTGGCTACACTGCTCCAGTAAATGAAGCAGGTCAACAAATACCAAGAGCTCAGTGGACAGCAGACCAAAGGACAAGGTTCCAGCTGAACTCGAAGGCTAGGCACTACCTGATGTGTGCCATCACAAAATCTGAATATGACAAGGTGCATAGCTGCACTACTGCCAAGGAAATGTGGGACACTCTGGCCTTGGCACATGAAGGCTCATCTCAGGTTCGTGAATCTAAGATAAGCATACTAGTTCATCAATATGAACTATTTAAGATGGAAGAACAAGAGTCCATTGATCAAATGTTTGGAAGATTCCAAACTATTACCAACAACCTGAGATCCTTGGGGAAAGTCTACACAACCCAGGAACATGTAAGGAAGATTTTGAGGAGTCTGCCCAGACAGTGGAGACCCAAAGTTACAGCAATACAAGAAGCAAGGGATCTTTCCACTCTTGCTTTAGAAAATCTTCTAGGCTCATTGAAAGTACATGAGGTTGAGCTGAATGAAGAGGGAACCGAGAAAAGAGCAAAGTCCATTGCTCTTAAAGCTCAAAGAGCGAGCACCTCAAAAGCCTTGAGGGCCAATGATTCTGATGAAGAATCATGCAGCTCAGAAGGAGAAGAAAGCTCAGATGATGATGAACTCTCCTTCATCTCCAGGAAAATAAAGTCTATGTGGAAAAAGAAGGGTGGCTTCAGAAGGAAGCAATTCAACAGAAGATTTCCACAGAAGGAAGCTGAGCAAAAGGAGGAAAGTCCAGTGGTGTGCTATGGATGCAGGAAACCAGGCCACTACAAGGCAGACTGTCCTGAGGCCGAGAAGACAAAGAAGAAAGTCTTCAAGAAGAAGAAAAGTCTCATGGCAACATGGGAGGACCTTGATGATTCCTCTGATGATGAGGATAAGGAAGAGGCAAATCTGTGTCTAATGGCAGGACTCTCCTCAGTTGAAAGTGAAGACGAAGAGGAGGTAATTTCTTACTCTGAATTAAGAGATAATTTTGATGAGCTTCTTAGAGATTCATCCATTCTATCTGATGAGTACAGGTCTTTAAAGAAAAAGTTTTCTCTTATAACAAAAGATTTTGAAAAACTTTCTTCAGAAAACAAAGTACTTAAATCAGATAATGAACATTTAAGACTTCAAGTAAGTCAATTAAAAGAAGAATCTCCAAAGAAGTCTGAGTCCAATACTTCCTGTGAAGTACAAGTACTTCAACAAGAAGTAGATGAACTCACTGGACGATTGTCCAGATTTGTCAGTAGCTCTGAAAAGCTTGATCAAATTTTAAAAATTCAGAGAAAACCTTCTGACAAAACTGGTTTGGGTTATGAAAAACTGAAACCAAAGTTTTCCAAGAGTCCATCAAAGTTTAATATATATTGTGGATACTGTAGAAAGGCTGGACATGTCACATCGACATGCTTCCATAATAAATGGAACAAGCCTGGACGCAGGCCAAGGACTAACATGAAAGGACCCAAGAAAATCTGGGTACCTAAGAACATGATCATTCCTGTTGCAGATTCGCTTAATGGGAGGAAAACAACACCAGTCATGGTACCTGGACAGTGGCTGCTCACGACACATGACAGGAGAAAGGTCTATGTTCCAAGACCTAAAGCCTAGATCAAAGGGCTGGGTCACGTTTGGAGGTGACCAGAAAGGCAGAATAGTTGGAATAGGTAAAATTGGTAAACATCCTTTTCCTACTATTAAAAATGTTTTATTAGTTGAAGGACTCAAACATAATCTACTTAGCATAAGTCAATTGTGTGACAGTGGATGTGATGTTTCCTTTGACAAAGATAAATGTATAGTCAAAAATTCTGATAAGTCCATTCTTTTTCAAGCAAAGAGGCAGGATAATGTTTATAAAATTGATTTCGAAAATCTATCCAAACAGAATGTCTCATGCTTCATTTCTTTAAATAATGAACAATGGATATGGCACAAGAAGCTTGGTCATGCAAGCTTGAGAACCATCTCAAAGCTTAATAAGCATAGCCTCGTAAGAGGACTTCCAAATCTTGTGTACAAATCTGAGGTTCTCTGTGAAGCATGTCAGAAAGGGAAACAAGTGAAAAACTCTTTTAATTCTAAAAACATTGTTTCCACTTCTAGACCTTTAGAACTTTTACATATGGATTTGTTTGGACCAACACAAACTGCTTCTTTGAGTGGAAAGAAATATGGACTTGTTATAGTTGATGACTATACTAGATGGACATGGGTTAAATTCCTAGCACACAAGGATGAGTCTTTTAAGGTATTCACCATATTTTGTAAAAGAGTCCAAACTGAGAAAGGAGTTTGTATCAACTCCATTCGAAGTGATCATGGAGGTGAGTTTGAAAATGCAAACTTTCAGAGATTCTGTGAAGAGAATGGAATCCTTCACAATTTCTCTGCACCTAGAACACCACAGCAAAATGGTGTAGTAGAGAGGAAAAATCGATCTTTACAAGAGATGGCCAGGACCATGCTCAATGATCACTCAACCTCTAAGAGGTTTTGGGCTGAAGCTGTAAACACAGCATGTTATTTGCAAAACCGAATTTATATAAGGCCTATACTGAAAAAGACTCCTTATGAATTGTGGAAAGGTAGAAAACCCAACATTTCATATTTTCACCCTTTCGGATGTGAGTGTTTTATTCTTAACACCAAGGATCAACTTGGTAAATTTGACTCTAAAATTGATAATGGAATTTTTCTGGGTTATTCTGAAACTTCCAAGGCATATCGAGTTTACAACTCAAGAACCTTGACTGTTGAAGAGTCAATTCACGTTAAATTCAATGACAAAAAGCCTGACAATGATCTGTCAGAGCTAAGTGATTCTCTTGCAGATATGAGAATACAACCAGGAGGTGAAGAATCATCAAGCAAGATTGAAGAAGATGGACCAGACGCAGGAGACAGTCATGCGTCCAATACTGCAGGTGGTAAAAGCTGGCATTTTAAGACTTATCATCCTGAAGATCAAATTATTGGAAATGCAGATGATAAAGTCAGAACAAGGTCCACATTCAGAGAGCAAACTGATGTAACATTCATCTCTGAATTGGAGCCAAAGAATATAGATGAAGCCCTATTGGATGAAGGATGGATTTTAGCAATGCAGGAGGAGCTGAATCAGTTCAAAAGAAATGATGTTTGGACTCTGGTAGCCCCACCTGAAGATAAGTCCATCATTGGAACCAAATGGGTATTCAGAAACAAGCTGGACGAAGAAGGTAAAGTTGTGAGAAACAAAGCAAGGTTAGTTGCTCAAGGCTACTCACAACAGGAAGGTATTGATTTTGCTGAAACCTTTGCTCCAGTAGCTAGAATAGAAGTCATTCGCATTTTACTTTCATTTGCTGCCCAACATGATATGAGGCTTTATCAAATGGATGTAAAGAGTGCTTTTCTGAATGGTATAATAACAGAAGAAGTCTATGTTGAACAGCCCCCTGGCTTTGAGGATCAATCTTTTCCAAATCATGTTTTTAAATTGAAAAAGGCTCTTTATGGCCTTAAGCAAGCTCCTCGAGCTTGGTATGAAAAACTGAGTTCATTTTTAATGGAAAATGGTTTTTCAAGAGGAAAAGTTGATAACACTCTTTTCAGAAAATCCATAGACTCACATTTCATCATAGTACAGATTTATGTAGATGACATTATTTTTGGTGCTACTGATGAATCTTTGTGTAGAGAATTCTCTGAGTTAATGCAGAAAGAATTCGAAATGAGCATGATGGGAGAGTTGAAGTTCTTTCTTGGACTTCAAGTGAAACAAACTCAAGATGGGATATATGTGCATCAGACCAAATATACAAAGGAGCTTCTGAAGAAGTTCAAGATGGATGATTGCAAACCCATGAATACTCCCATGCATCCAACTTGCATAATGAGCCTGAATGACAAAGATAAAAAGGTAGATCAAAAGGTATATAGAGGTATGATAGGATCTCTTTTATATCTTACTGCATCTAGACCTGATATTATGTTCAGCGTTTGCTTATGTGCAAGATTTCAATCAGATCCTAGAGATTCTCATTTGACTGCTGTCAAGAGAATTTTTAGATATCTGAAAGAGACTACTAATCTCGGTTTGTTGTTTAAAAAATCGGATGAGTACAGATTAGTAGGATTCTGTGATGCTGATTATGCTGGAGACAGACTTGAAAGAAAAAGCACCAGCGGAGGATGCCATTTTATTGGATCCAATTTAGTATCATGGACAAGCAAGAGACAAAGCACAATTGCATTATCAACAGCCGAAGCTGAATATGTCTCTGCAGCAAGTTGTTGTTCTCAGCTCTTATGGATTAAATATCAATTGGAGGACTACAACATCTTTGAGAGTAAGATTTCTGTTCTTTGTGATAATACTGCTGCAATCAATTTATCTAAGAACCCAATCTTACACTCAAGAGCTAAGCATATAGAAATTAAACATCATTTTATTAGAGACTATGTGCAGAAGGGAACATTTGATATTCAGTTTGTTAACACTGAAAATCAATGGGCAGATATTTTTACAAAACCCCTCTCTGTAGATAGGTTTACTTTTATAAGGAAGCATTTGAATATGCACTTTATAAAAGACTGATGTTTAGCGTCCAATATGCTTAAGATGACTCTGAGTCCAATGTGACTAGAGTCCAATAGGACACGACAGTCTATTTGAGACTTAGAATGTTTTTTTAAAGACTCAAAAGCTTTTACATCTTAGTAATCCCACGCTGAGTCCAAACTTTTTCATAAAGATATTTCTTACAGTTGGTTTTCTCTTCGTTTGACATCTTTTCTAAAATCATTTCTGTTTGAGAAAGCTTGTTTAGAAAAAGGGAGAAGAAAAAGGGTTTTTAAGTTTCTCTCTGTGTTTCAAAACTGTCTTTGGACTATGATGTTCTATGAACCTTTTTGCCTGATGACAAAAGGGGGAGAAATATATGGGATTAAGTTTTAAAAAGAAAGAAGAATATGGGATTAAGTCTGATTGCGTTGCAGTAGTCTTATTACCATGTTTTAATCTGATAAGCTATTTGCTTTTTATTGGACTAATCTTGTTGTTATGAGTGAAAGAAATTTTCAGGTACTCTAAGTATATTGAATATCCAAAACCATGAGATGTTTATCTCAGGGGGAGAAGAGTAAGGAAAATCTGAGATGTTTATCTCAGGGGGAGTTTCCCTTAGAAAATTTCTGTTTTTGCTGACTGATTCTGGTTTATATGCTTTATTGTTTGTAAAACTTAATAATGTTTGTCATCATCAAAAAGGGGGAGATTGTTAGAACCAAATTGGTTAAAAGTGTTTTTAATACAAAAACTCCCTAAGTGATTTTATGGTTTTGATGATAACAAAATGTATTAAGGTTTTTACAAAGGATAATCAATTTGTATTAAGCTGTACAATGTACAACAATGCTGCCTAACTAAGCTTATTGCAGTCTGCGTCCAATCAGTTCTTCATGACATTGGCTGGCATTCAAAGTGAGCCTTGCGTCCAATGTTGGCACTGGAATGGACACAAGAATTTTGCGTCCAATGTTTCAGCACAAAGGCAAGCTATGTTGTGCGTCCAATAAATCAGTACAACGCAAAAGGACAATTTCATACGTCCAATGATTCATAAGAAGGCATTGAAGACTTAAGTCCAATGTTCAGGATGTGCTCTTGACCAAGGTACAGAATGCTGATCGTCCAATGATATGTACAAGGCAAGACTGGCATAAGTCCAATGATAAGAACAAGGCAATACTGGCAGAGTCCAATGTTTTTATGAGAAGCAGAATTGCAGTAAAAATCCAATGATTTTCAAAGGAACAGATTCAGTGAGCGTCCAATGCAGATGAAGGATAAAAGTCCAATGTTCAGTGTGAGCAAGAGTGCAACTCTGCCTCCAATGAAACTGAACAAACAAAAGAACTGTTCTGCGTCCAATGAAATCAGAGTGACAAAGGTACTGTTCTGCGTCCAATAAATAAGAAGGACAACAATATTGCTTTGCGTCCAATGGAACACAATGAAGCAGATTGACAAAGGTACATCAAACAACTGTTCTGCGTCCAATGAAGCAGAAGAACAAATGTACAACAATCAACTCTGCGTCCAATGGAACTATAGGGAAATGGCAAAAGTCCAATAACCAGAATGAGGCAATACGTCCAATGTTGCTTTGCAACTAATCATCAGAATGGTAAGCATAAGTATGCGTCCAATGTTTGCATGAGTTCTGTGCAAATTGGTAAGTGCAAATGTATGCGTCCAATAGATTCTATATGCTGCGTCCAAAACGCAGAGTCCATTACGTGCTATTTACTGCTCATGCATTTAATATGAAACATATTTATTGAGCAAATGATTTGAAATAAATAGCTGTATGGAATGCTTTCTGTACATCTTTGTCAACGTGTGTGAATGTACTTCTGAAAAGCATAAAGTACTGTGGAAAGTGTACTAAGAGAGAGAATGTACTTTTAACTACTCTATATATCTCTGAACACATCTTTCTGCTTTACACAGTGTATTCTCTCTGTCTCAATAAGATATTATTATTAACCACTGTACAATTGAGACTTTGAGTACAGGTTGCTTCTGATTTGGGAGAAAGAAATGCAGACATGCACAATGAAGTAGATCTCCTCAGAGCAACGGGAAAATAGCATTAAATGCTATTTGAGAACGGTAACTTTTATGAGAGCTGAAGTTGAGCAACTGAAGAACAAGTCTGAAGCTTCACTACTCTTATAAATACCGAGAAGCAAGAAGAAGAATAGAAGACACTGAACAACGAAAAAGAAAGAGCAAAAACGCTGTGCAATCTCTTATACTCTGTATTGAAAGTCTTGTATTTCTTTATCTTCTTGTAAAAGAGAGTTTGCTTAACTCTCAAAGTGCTTTAGTTTTCATATCCTCACTTGTGTGAGTTAGACAGCACTTGAATCAAAACTCTGCTGAGTTGTTTTAGCCTGAAGAAGCTGTGTTCAAAGAATACTTGGGTTTTAGCCTGAAGAGGCTGCGTTCAAAGAATACTTGGGTTTTAGCTTGGAGAGGCTGTGTGCAAAGAATACTTGGGTTTTAGCCTGAAGAGGCTGTGTGCAAAGAATACTTGTACCTATCTGGTTTGATAGTGAAATCTCTCTAGTTTGAGGGGACTGGACGTAGCTCTTAGGAAAGGGTGAACCAGTATAAAAACTTGTGTTATTTCTTCTTTCCCTTAACTCCTTTTATATCTGTGTTTATTACTAACCAAGGGGATTGAATTGATTTTGTTTAAACAAGTTTTTCATACACCTCAAATCGCACAAAGAAAACAAGTTTTTTAAACTAAGAGGGAAGCCTCTGCGTCCAATCTTTTGTGCGTCCAATATTTCACAGTTCTGTGCGTCCAGTGTTTTAGCACTCTGTGCGTCCAATTTTTCAGAAAACACTGTGCGTCCAATATTTGAACCAAGCTGTGCGTCCAACGTTTTTAACAGCCAGCGTCCAACATTTGCGAAAAGTTTTAAAAGCTTAGAAACACAATTCAACCCCCCCTTCTTGTGTTTCATCTTGTTACCTACAAGATCAAATGGGAGGACGTAGAGGGACGAACGAGACGAACTTGGTCCAAAGAATGCCCAAAGGATCAAATGGGAGAACGAACAGGGACGAACGAGACGAACATGGTCCAAAGAATGCCCAAAGATGAAATGGGAGAACGTAGAGGGACGAATGAGATGAACTTGTTCCAAAGAATGCGCAAAGGATCAAATGGGAGGACGAATAGGGACGAACGAGACGAACTTGGTCCAAAGAATGCCAAAGGATCAAATGGGAGGACGAACGAGACCAACTTGGTACAAAGAAGCCAAAGGATCAAATGGGAGGACGAAGAGGGACGAACGAGACGAATTTGGTCCAAAGAATGCCAAAGGATCAAATGGGGGACGAACGAGACGAACTTGGTCCAAGGAATGCCCAAAGATCAAATGGGAGGACGTAGAGGGACGAAGGAGACGAACTTGGTCCAAAGACTGCGCAGAGGATCAAATGGGAGGACGAACATGGACGAACGAGACGAACTTGGTCCAAAGAATGCCAAAGGATCAAATGGGAGGACGAACGAGACCAACTTGGTACAAAGAATGCCAAAGGATCAAATGGGAGGACGAAGAGGGACGAACGAGAGGAACTTGGTGCAAAGATTGCCCAAGGATGAAATGGGAGGACGAAAAGGGACGAACGAGATGAACTTGGTCCAAAGAATACCCAAAGGATCAAATGGGAGGACGAACAGGGACGAAAGAGACGAACTTGGTCCAAAGAATGCCAAAGGATCAAATCGGAGGACGAACAGGGACGAAGGAGACGAACTTGGTCCAAAGATTGCCCAAGGATGAAATGGGAGGTCGAAAATGGACGAACGAGACGAACTTGGTCCAAAGAATGCCAAAGGATCAAATGGGGGACGAACGGGATGAGCTTGGTCCAAAGAATGCCCAAGGATCAAATGGGATGACGTAGAGGGACGAACGAGACGAACTTGATCCAAAGAATGCCCAAAGGATCAAATGGGAGGACGAACAGGGACGAACTAGACGAACTTGGTCCAAAGAATGCCCAAAGATCAAATGGGAGGATGTAAAGGGACGAACGAGACGAACTTGGTCCAAAGAATGCCCATGGATGAAATGGGGGACGAACGGGATGAACTTGGTCCAAAGAATGCCCAAGGATCAAATGGGAG
Organism: Glycyrrhiza uralensis; assembly: GCA_030159175.1. Classification (NCBI taxonomy): domain Eukaryota; kingdom Viridiplantae; phylum Streptophyta; class Magnoliopsida; order Fabales; family Fabaceae; genus Glycyrrhiza; species Glycyrrhiza uralensis. The sequence goes on along the minus strand of BRZY01000006.1, from coordinate 25,062,110 downwards.
GATGTAGAGGGACGAACGAGACGAACTTGGTCCAAAGAATGCCCAAGGATGAAATGGGAGGGCGAAAAGGGACGAACGAGACGAACTTGGTCCAAAGAATGCCAAAGGATCAAATGGGCAGACGAACAGGGACGAAGGAGACAAACTTGGTCCAAAGAATGCCAAAGGATCAAATGGGAGGACGAACATGACGAACTTGGTACAAAGAATGCCCAACGATGAAATGGGAGGACGTTGAGGGATGAACGAGACGAACTTGGCCCAAAGAATGTCAAAGGATCAAATGGGAGGACGAAGAGGGACGAAGGAGACGAACTTGGTCCAAAGAATGCCAAATGATCAAATGGGAGGACGAACGAGACGAACTTGATACAAAGAATGCCCAAGGATCAAACGGGAGGACGTAGAGGGACAAACGAGACGAACTTGGTCCAAAGAATGCCCAAAGGATCAAATTGGAGAACGAACAGGGACGAACGAGACGAACATGGTCCAAAGAATGTCCAAAGATGAAATGGGAGGATGTAGAGGGACGAACGAGACGAACTTGGTCCAAAGAATGCCCAAGGATGAAATGGGAGGACGAAAAGGGACGAACGAGACGAACGTGGTCCAAAGAATGCCAAAGGATCGAATGGGAGGACGAACGTGACGAACTTGGTTCAAAGAATGCCCAAGGATAAAATGGGAGGACGTAGAGGGACGAACGAGACGAACATAGTCCAAAGAATGCCCAAAGGATCAAATGGGAGGATGTAGAGGGACGAACGAGACGAACTTGGTCCAAAGAATGCCCAAGGATGAAATGGGAGGACGAAAAGGGACGAACAAGACGAACGAGACGAACTTGGTCCAAAGAATGCCAAAGGAGCAAATGGGCGGACGAAGAGGGACGAAGGAGACAAACTTGGTCCAAAGAATGCCAAAGGATCAAATGCGAGGACGAACATGACGAACTTGGTACAAAGAACGCCCAACGATCAAATGGGAGGACGTAGAGGGATGAACGAGACGAACTTGGTCCAAAGAATGTCAAAGGATCAAATGGGAGGACGAAAAGGGACGAAGGAGACGAACTTGGTCCAAAGAATGCCAAAGGATCAAATGGGAGGACGAACGAGACGAATTTGGTACAAAGAATGCCCAAGGATCAAATGGGAGGACGTAGAGGGACGAACGAGACGAACTTGGTCCAAAGAATGCCCAAAGGATCAAATGGGAGAACGAACAGGGACGAACGAGACAAACATGGTCCAAAGAATGCCCAAAGATGAAATGGTAGGATGTAGACGGACGAACGAGACGAACTTGGTCCAAAGAATCCCCAAGGATGAAATGGGAGGACGAAAAGGGACGAACGAGACCAACGTGGTCCAAAGAATGCCAAAGGATCAAATGGGAGGACGAACGAGCCCAACTTGGTACAAAGAATGCCAAAGGATCAAATGGGAGGACGAATAGGGACGAACGAGAGGAATTTGGTCCAAAGAATGCCAAAGGGTCAAATGGGGGACGAACGAGACGAACTTGGTCCAAGGAATGCCCAAAGATCCAACGGGAGGACGTAGAGGGACGAATGAGACGAACTTGGTCCAAAGAATGCGCAAAGGAACAAATGGGAGGACGAATAGGGACGAACGAGACGAACTTGGTCCAAAGAATGCCAAAGGATCAAATGGGAGGACGAACGAGACCAACTTGGTACAAAGAATGCCAAAGGATCAAATGGGAGGACGAAGAGGGACGAACGAGAGGAACTTGGTGCAAAGATTGCCCAAGGATGAAATGGGAGGACGAAAAGGGACGAACGAGATGAACTTGGTCCAAAGAATGCCCAAAGGATCAAATGGGAGAACGAACAGGGACGAAGGAGACGAACTTGGTCCAAAGAATGCCAAAGGATCAAATCGGAGGACGAAAATGGACGAACGAGACGAACTTGGTCCAAAGAATGCCAAAGGATCAAATGGGGGACGAACGGGATGAGCTTGGTCCAAAGAATGCCCAAGGATCAAATGGGATGACGTAGAGGGACGAACGAGACGAACTTGATCCAAAGAATACGCAAAGGATCAAATGGGAGGACGAACAGGGACGAACTAGACGAACTTGGTCCAAAGAATGCCCAAAGATTAAATGGGAGGATGTAAAGGGACGAACGAGACGAACTTGGTCCAAGGAATGCCCATGGATGAAATGGGGGACGAACGGGATGAACTTGGTCCAAAGAATGCCCAAGGATCAAATGGGAGGATGTAGAGGGACGAACGAGACGAACTTGGTCCAAAGAATGCCCAAGGATGAAATGGGAGGACGAAAAGGGACGAACGAGACGAACTTGGTCCAAAGAATGCCAAAGGATCAAATGGGCAGACGAAGAGGGACGAAGGAGACAAACTTGGTCCAAAGAATTCCAAAGGATCAAATGGGAGGACGAACATGACGAACTTGGTACAAAGAATGCCTAACGATCAAATTGGAGGACGTAGAGGGATGAACGAGACGAACTTGGTCCAAAGAATGTCAAAGGATCAAATGGGAGGACGAAGAGGGACGAAGGAGACGAACTTGGTCCAAAGAATGCCAAAGGATCAAATGGGAGGACGAACGAGACGAACTTGATACAAAGAATGCCCAAGGATCAAATGGGAGGACGTAGAGGGACAAACGAGACGAACTTGGTCCAAAGAATGCCCAAAGGATCAAATGGGAGAACGAACAAGGACGAACGAGACGAACATGGTCCAAAGAATGTCCAAAGATGAAATGGGAGGATGTAGAGGGACGAACGAGACGAACTTGGTCCAAAGAATGCCCAAGGATGAAATGGGAGGACGAAAAGGGACAAACGAGACGAACGTGGTCCAAAGAATGCCAAAGGATCAAATGGGAGGACGAATGTGACGAACTTGGTACAAAGAATGCCCAAGGATAAAATGGGAGGACGTAGAGGGACGAACGAGACGAACATAGTCCAAAGAATGCCCAAAGGATCAAATGGGAGGATGTAGAGGGACGAACGAGACGAACTTGGTCCAAAGAATGCCCAAGGATGAAAAGGGAGGATGTGGAGGGACGAACGAGACGAACTTGGTCCAAAGAATGCCCAAGGATGAAATGGGAGGACGAAAAGGGACGAACGAGATGAACTTGGTCCAAAGAATGCCAAAGGATCAAATGGGCGGACGAAGAGGGACGAAGGAGACAAACTTGGTCCAAAGAATGCCAAAGGATCAAATGCAAGGACGAACATGACGAACTTGGTACAAAGAACGCCCAACGATCAAATGGGAAGACGTAGAGGGATGAACGAGACGAACTTGGTCCAAAGAATGTCAAATGATCAAATGGGAGGACGAAGAGGGACGAAGGAGACGAACTTGGTCCAAAGAATGCCAAAGGATCAAATGGGAGGACGAACGAGACGAATTTGGTACAAAGAATGCCCAAGGATCAAATGGGAGGACGTAGAGGGACGAACGAGACGAACTTGGTCCAAAGAATGCCCAAAGGATCAAATGGGAGAACGAACAGGGACGAACGAGACGAACATGGTCCAAAGAATGCCCAAAGATGAAATGGTAGGATGTAGACGGACGAACGAGACGAACTTGGTCCAAAGAATCCCCAAGGATGAAATGGGAGGACGAAAAGGGACGAACGAGACCAACGTGGTCCAAAGAATGCCAAAGGATCAAATGGGAGGACGAACGAGCCCAACTTGGTACAAAGAATGCCAAAGGATCAAATGGGAGGACGAATAGGGACGAACGAGACGAATTTGGTCCAAAGAATGCCAAAGGATCAAATGGGGGAAGAACGAGACGAACTTGGTCCAAGGAATGCCCAAAGATCAAACGGGAGGACGTAGAGGAACGAATGAGACGAACTTGGTCCAAAGAATGCGCAAAGGATCAAATGGGAGGACGAATAGGGACGAACGAGACGAACTTGGTCCAAAGAATGCCAAAGGATCAAATGGGAGGACGAACGAGACCAACTTGGTACAAAGAATGCAAAAAGGATCAAATGGGAGGACGAAGAGGGACGAACGAGAGGAACTTGGTCCAAAGATTGCCCAAGGATGAAATGGGAGGACGAAAAGGGACGAACGAGACGAACTTGTTCCAAAGAATGCCCAAAGGATCAAATGGTAGGACGAACAGGGACGAAGGAGACGAACTTAGTCCAAAGAATGCCAAAGGATCAAATCGGAGGACGAACAGGGACGAAGGAGACAAACTTGGTCCAAAGATTGCCCAAGGATGAAATGGGAGGACGAAAATGGACGAACGAGACGAACTTGGTCCAAAGAATGCCAAAGGATCAAATGGGGGACGAACGGGATGATCTTTGTCCAAGGAATGCCCAAGAATCAAATGGGAGGACGTAGAGGGACGAACGAGACGAACTTGGTCCAAAGAATGCCCAAAGGATCAAATGGGAGGACGAACAGGGACGAACTAGACGAACTTCGTCCAAAGAATGCCCAAAAATCAAATGGGAGGATGTAAAGGGACGAAGGAGACGAACTTGGTCCAAAGAATGCCCATGGATGAAATGGGGGACGAACGGGATGAACTTGGTCCAAAGAATGCCCAAGGATCAAATGGGAGGATGTAGAGGGACGAACAAGACGAACTTGGTCCAAAGAATGCCCAAGGATGAAATGAGAGGACGAAAAGGGACGAACGAGACGAACTTGGTCCAAAGAATGCCAAAGGATCAAATGGGCAGACGAAGAGGGACGAAGGAGACAAATTTGGTCCAAAGAAGCCAAAGGATCAAATGGGAGGACGAATTCGGTACAAAGAAAGCCCAAGGATCAAATGGGAGGACGTAGAGGGACGAACGAGACGAACTTGGTCCAAAGAATGCCCAAAGGATCAAATGGGAGAACGAACAGGTATGAACGAGACGAACATGGTCCAAAGAATGCCCAAAGATGAAATGGTAGGATGTAGAGGGACGAACGAGACGAACTTGGTCCAAAGAATGCCCAAGGATGAAATGGGAGGACGAAAAGGGACGACGAACGAGACCAACGTGGTCCAAAGAATGCCAAAGGATCAAATGGGAGGACGAACGAGCCCAACTTGGTACAAAGAATGCCAAAGGATCAAATGGGAGGACGAATAGGGACGAACGAGACGAATTTGGTCCAAAGAATGCCAAAGGATCAAATGGGGGACGAACGAGACGAACTTGGTCCAAGGAATGCCCAAAGATCAAACGGGAGGACGTAGAAGGACGAATGAGACGAACTTGGTCCAAAGAATGCGCAAAGGATCAAATGGGAGGACGAATAGGGACGAACGAGACGAACTTGGTCCAAAGAATGCCAAAGGATCAAATGGGAGGACGAACGAGACCAACTTGGTACAAAGAATGCCAAAGGATCAAATGGGAGGACGAAGAGGGACGAACGGGAGGAACTTGGTCCAAAGATTTCCCAAGGATGAAATGGGAGGACGAAAAGGGACGAACGAGACGAACTTGTTCCAAAGAATGCCCAAAGGATCAAATGGTAGGACGAACAGGGACGAAGGAGACGAACTTTGTCCAAAGAATGCCAAAGGATCAAATCGGAGGACGAACAGGGACGAAGGAGACGAACTTGGTCCAAAGATTGCCCAAGGATGAAATGGGAGGACGAAAATGGACGAACGAGACGAACTTGGTCCAAAGAATGCCAAAGGATCAAATGGGGGACGAACGGGATGAACTTTGTCCAAGGAATGCCCAAGAATCAAATGGGAGGACGTAGAGGGACGAACGAGACGAACTTGGTCCAAAGAATGCCCAAAGGATCAAATGGGAGGACGAACAGGGACGAACTAGACGAACTTGGTCCAAAGAATGCCCAAAAATCAAATGGGAGGATGTAAAGGGACGAAGGAGACGAACTTGGTCCAAAGAATGCCCATGGATGAAATGGGGGACGAACGGGATGAACTTGGTCCAAAGAATGCGCAAGGATCAAATGGGAGGATGTAGAGGGACGAACGAGACGAACTTGGTCCAAAGAATGCCCAAAGGATGAAATGGGAGGACGAAAAGGGACGAACGAGACGAACTTGGTGCAAAGAATGCCAAAGGATCAAATGGGCAGACGAAGAGGGGCGAAGGAGACAAATTTGGTCCAAAGAAGCCAAAGGATCAAATGGGAGGACGAACATGACGAACTTGGTACAAAGAATGCCAAAGGATCAAATGGGAGGACGAAGAGGGACAAAGGAGACGAACTTGGTCCAAAGAATGCCAAAGGATCAAATGGGAGGACGAACAAGACGAATTCGGTACAAAGAATGCCCAAGGATCAAATGGGAGGACGTAGAGGGACGAACGAGACGAACTTGGTCCAAAGAATGCCCAAAGGATCAAATGGGAGAACAAACTGGGATGAACGAGTCGAACATGGTCCAAAGAATGCCCAAAGATGAAATGGTAGGATGTAGAGGGACGAACGAGACGAACTTGGTCCAAAGAATGCCCAAGGATGAAATGGGAGGACGAAAAGGGACGACGAACGAGACCAACGTGGTCCGAAGAATGCCAAAGGATCAAATGGGAGGACGAACGAGCCCAACTTGGTACAAAGAATGCCAAAGGATCAAATGGGAGGACGAATAGGGACGAATGAGACGAATTTGGTCCAAAGAATGCCAAAGGATGAAATGGGGGACGAACGAGACGAACTTGGTCCAAGGAATGCCCAAAGATCAAACGGGAGGACGTAGAGGGACGAATGAGACGAACTTGGTCCAAAGAATGCGCAAAGGATCAAATGGGAGGACGAATAGGGACGAACGAGACGAACTTGGTCCAAAGAATGCCCAAAGGATCAAATGGGAGGACGAACAGGGACGAACTAGACGAACTTGGTCCAAAGAATGCCCAAAAATCAAATGGGAGGATGTAAAGGGACGAAGGAGACGAACTTGGTCCAAAGAATGCCCATGGATGAAATGGGGGACGAACGGGATGAACTTGGTCCAAAGAATGCCCAAGAATCAAATGGGAGGATGTAGAGGGACGAACGAGTCGAACTTGGTCCAAAGAATGCCCAAAGGATGAAATGGGAGGACGAAAAGGGACGAACGAGACGAACTTGGTGCAAAGAATGCCAAAGGATCAAATGGGCAGACGAAGAGGGACGAAGGAGACAAATTTGGTCCAAAGAAGCCAAAGGATCAAATGGGAGGACGAACATGACGAACTTGGTACAAAGAATGCCAAAGGATCAAATGGGAGGACGAAGAGGGACGAAGGAGACAAACTTGGTCCAAAGAATGCCAAAGGATCAAATGGGAGGACGAACAAGACGAATTCGGTACAAAGAATGCCTAAGGATCAAATGGGAGGACGTAGAGGGACGAACGAGACGAACTTGGTCCAAAGAATGCCCAAAGGATCAAATGGGAGAACGAACAGGGACGAACGAGACGAACATGGTCCAAAGAATGCCCAAAGATGAAATGGTAGGATGTAGACGGACGAACGAGACGAACTTGGTCCAAAGAATCCCCAAGGATGAAATGGGAGGACGAAAAGGGACGAACGAGACCAACGTGGTCCAAAGAATGCCAAAGGATCAAATGGGAGGACGAACGAGCCCAACTTGCTACAAAGAATGCCAAAGGATCAAATGGGAGGACGAATAGGGACGAACGAGACGAATTTGGTCCAAAGAATGCCAAAGGATCAAATGGGGGACGAACGAGACGAACTTGGTCCAAGGAATGCCCAAAGATCAAACGGGAGGACGTAGAGGGACGAATGAGACGAACTTGGTCCAAAGAATGCGCAAAGGATCAAATGGGAGGACGAATAGGGACGAACGAGACGAACTTGGTCCAAAGAATGCCAAAGGATCAAATGGGGGACGAACGGGATGATCTTTGTCCAAGGAATGCCCAAGAATCAAATGGGAGGACGTAGAGGGACGAACGAGACGAACTTGGTCCAAAGAATGCCCAAAGGATCAAATGGGAGGACGAACAGGGACGAACTAGACGAACTTCGTCCAAAGAATGCCCAAAAATCAAATGGGAGGATGTAAAGGGACGAAGGAGACGAACTTGGTCCAAAGAATGCCCATGGATGAAATGGGGGACGAACGGGATGAACTTGGTCCAAAGAATGCCCAAGGATCAAATGGGAGGATGTAGAGGGACGAACAAGACGAACTTGGTCCAAAGAATGCCCAAGGATGAAATGAGAGGACGAAAAGGGACGAACGAGACGAACTTGGTCCAAAGAATGCCAAAGGATCAAATGGGCAGACGAAGAGGGACGAAGGAGACAAATTTGGTCCAAAGAAGCCAAAGGATCAAATGGGAGGACGAATTCGGTACAAAGAAAGCCCAAGGATCAAATGGGAGGACGTAGAGGGACGAACGAGACGAACTTGGTCCAAAGAATGCCCAAAGGATCAAATGGGAGAACGAACAGGTATGAACGAGACGAACATGGTCCAAAGAATGCCCAAAGATGAAATGGTAGGATGTAGAGGGACGAACGAGACGAACTTGGTCCAAAGAATGCCCAAGGATGAAATGGGAGGACGAAAAGGGACGACGAACGAGACCAACGTGGTCCAAAGAATGCCAAAGGATCAAATGGGAGGACGAACGAGCCCAACTTGGTACAAAGAATGCCAAAGGATCAAATGGGAGGACGAATAGGGACGAACGAGACGAATTTGGTCCAAAGAATGCCAAAGGATCAAATGGGGGACGAACGAGACGAACTTGGTCCAAGGAATGCCCAAAGATCAAACGGGAGGACGTAGAAGGACGAATGAGACGAACTTGGTCCAAAGAATGCGCAAAGGATCAAATGGGAGGACGAATAGGGACGAACGAGACGAACTTGGTCCAAAGAATGCCAAAGGATCAAATGGGAGGACGAACGAGACCAACTTGGTACAAAGAATGCCAAAGGATCAAATGGGAGGACGAAGAGGGACGAACGGGAGGAACTTGGTCCAAAGATTTCCCAAGGATGAAATGGGAGGACGAAAAGGGACGAACGAGACGAACTTGTTCCAAAGAATGCCCAAAGGATCAAATGGTAGGACGAACAGGGACGAAGGAGACGAACTTTGTCCAAAGAATGCCAAAGGATCAAATCGGAGGACGAACAGGGACGAAGGAGACGAACTTGGTCCAAAGATTGCCCAAGGATGAAATGGGAGGACGAAAATGGACGAACGAGACGAACTTGGTCCAAAGAATGCCAAAGGATCAAATGGGGGACGAACGGGATGAACTTTGTCCAAGGAATGCCCAAGAATCAAATGGGAGGACGTAGAGGGACGAACGAGACGAACTTGGTCCAAAGAATGCCCAAAGGATCAAATGGGAGGACGAACAGGGACGAACTAGACGAACTTGGTCCAAAGAATGCCCAAAAATCAAATGGGAGGATGTAAAGGGACGAAGGAGACGAACTTGGTCCAAAGAATGCCCATGGATGAAATGGGGGACGAACGGGATGAACTTGGTCCAAAGAATGCGCAAGGATCAAATGGGAGGATGTAGAGGGACGAACGAGACGAACTTGGTCCAAAGAATGCCCAAAGGATGAAATGGGAGGACGAAAAGGGACGAACGAGACGAACTTGGTGCAAAGAATGCCAAAGGATCAAATGGGCAGACGAAGAGGGGCGAAGGAGACAAATTTGGTCCAAAGAAGCCAAAGGATCAAATGGGAGGACGAACATGACGAACTTGGTACAAAGAATGCCAAAGGATCAAATGGGAGGACGAAGAGGGACAAAGGAGACGAACTTGGTCCAAAGAATGCCAAAGGATCAAATGGGAGGACGAACAAGACGAATTCGGTACAAAGAATGCCCAAGGATCAAATGGGAGGACGTAGAGGGACGAACGAGACGAACTTGGTCCAAAGAATGCCCAAAGGATCAAATGGGAGAACAAACTGGGATGAACGAGTCGAACATGGTCCAAAGAATGCCCAAAGATGAAATGGTAGGATGTAGAGGGACGAACGAGACGAACTTGGTCCAAAGAATGCCCAAGGATGAAATGGGAGGACGAAAAGGGACGACGAACGAGACCAACGTGGTCCGAAGAATGCCAAAGGATCAAATGGGAGGACGAACGAGCCCAACTTGGTACAAAGAATGCCAAAGGATCAAATGGGAGGACGAATAGGGACGAATGAGACGAATTTGGTCCAAAGAATGCCAAAGGATGAAATGGGGGACGAACGAGACGAACTTGGTCCAAGGAATGCCCAAAGATCAAACGGGAGGACGTAGAGGGACGAATGAGACGAACTTGGTCCAAAGAATGCGCAAAGGATCAAATGGGAGGACGAATAGGGACGAACGAGACGAACTTGGTCCAAAGAATGCCCAAAGGATCAAATGGGAGGACGAACAGGGACGAACTAGACGAACTTGGTCCAAAGAATGCCCAAAAATCAAATGGGAGGATGTAAAGGGACGAAGGAGACGAACTTGGTCCAAAGAATGCCCATGGATGAAATGGGGGACGAACGGGATGAACTTGGTCCAAAGAATGCCCAAGAATCAAATGGGAGGATGTAGAGGGACGAACGAGTCGAACTTGGTCCAAAGAATGCCCAAAGGATGAAATGGGAGGACGAAAAGGGACGAACGAGACGAACTTGGTGCAAAGAATGCCAAAGGATCAAATGGGCAGACGAAGAGGGACGAAGGAGACAAATTTGGTCCAAAGAAGCCAAAGGATCAAATGGGAGGACGAACATGACGAACTTGGTACAAAGAATGCCAAAGGATCAAATGGGAGGACGAAGAGGGACGAAGGAGACAAACTTGGTCCAAAGAATGCCAAAGGATCAAATGGGAGGACGAACAAGACGAATTCGGTACAAAGAATGCCTAAGGATCAAATGGGAGGACGTAGAGGGACGAACGAGACGAACTTGGTCCAAAGAATGCCCAAAGGATCAAATGGGAGAACGAACAGGGACGAACGAGACGAACATGGTCCAAAGAATGCCCAAAGATGAAATGGTAGGATGTAGACGGACGAACGAGACGAACTTGGTCCAAAGAATCCCCAAGGATGAAATGGGAGGACGAAAAGGGACGAACGAGACCAACGTGGTCCAAAGAATGCCAAAGGATCAAATGGGAGGACGAACGAGCCCAACTTGCTACAAAGAATGCCAAAGGATCAAATGGGAGGACGAATAGGGACGAACGAGACGAATTTGGTCCAAAGAATGCCAAAGGATCAAATGGGGGACGAACGAGACGAACTTGGTCCAAGGAATGCCCAAAGATCAAACGGGAGGACGTAGAGGGACGAATGAGACGAACTTGGTCCAAAGAATGCGCAAAGGATCAAATGGGAGGACGAATAGGGACGAACGAGACGAACTTGGTCCAAAGAATGCCAAAGGATCAAATGGGAGGACGAACGAGACCAACTTGGTACAAAGAATGCCAAAGGATCAAATGGGAGGACGAAGAGGGACGAACGGGAGGAACTTGGTCCAAAGATTGCCCAAGGATGAAATGGGAGGACGAAAAGGGACGAACGAGACGAACTTGTTCCAAAGAATGCCCAAAGGATCAAATGGTAGGACGAACAGGGACGAAGGAGACGAACTTAGTCCAAAGAATGCCAAAGGATCAAATCGGAGGACGAACAGGGACGAAGGAGACGAACTTGGTCCAAAGATTGCCCAAGGATGAAATGGGAGGACGAAAATGGACGAACGAGACGAACTTGGTCCAAAGAATGCCAAAGGATCAAATGGGGGACGAACGGGATGAACTTTGTCCAAGGAATGCCCAAGAATCAAATGGGAGGACGTAGAGGGACGAACGAGACGAACTTGGTCCAAAGAATGCCCAAAGGATCAAATGGGAGGACGAACAGGGACGGACTAGACGAACTTGGTCCAAAGAATGCCCAAAAATCAAATGGGAGGATGTAAAGGGACGAAGGAGACGAACTTGGTCCAAAGAATGCCCATGGATGAAATGGGGGACGAACGGGATGAACTTGGTCCAAAGAATGCCCAAGGATCAAATGGGAGGATGTAGAGGGACGAACGAGACGAACTTGGCCCAAAGAATGCCCAAAGGATGAAATGGGAGGACGAAAAGGGACAAACGAGACGAACTTGGTGCAAAGAATGCCAAAGGATCAAATGGGCAGACGAAGAGGGACGAAGGAGACAAATTTGGTCGAAAGAAGCCAAAGGATCAAATGGGAGGACGAACATGACGAACTTGGTACAAAGAATGCCAAAGGATCAAATGGGAGGACGAAGAGGGACGAAGGAGACGAACTTGGTCCAAAGAATGCCAAAGGATCAAATGGGAGGACGAACAAGACGAATTCGGTACAAAGAATGCCCAAGGATCAAATGGGAGGACGTAGAGGGACGAATGAGACGAACTTGGTCCAAAGAATGCCCAAAGGATCAAATGGGAGAACGAACAAGGATGAACGAGACGAACATGGTCCAAAGAATGCCCAAAGATGAAATGGTAGGATGTACAGGGACGAACGAGACGAACTTGGTCCAAAGAATGCCCAAGGATGAAATGGGAGGACGAAAAGGGACGACGAACGAGACCAACGTGGTCCGAAGAATGCCAAAGGATCAAATGGGAGGACGAACGAGCCCAACTTGGTACAAAGAATGCCAAAGGATCAAATGGGAGGACGAATAGGGACGAACGAGACGAATTTGGTCCAAAGAATGCCAAAGGATCAAATGGGGGACGAACGAGACGAACTTGGTCGAAGGAATGCCCGAAGATCAAACGGGAGGACGTAGAGGGACGAATGAGACGAACTTGGTCCAAAGAATGCGCAAAGGATCAAATGGGAGGACGAATAGGGACGAACGAGACGAACTTGGTCCAAAGAATGCCAAAGGATCAAATGGGAGGACGAACGAGACCAACTTGGTACAAAGAATGCCAAAGGATCAAATGGGAGGACGAAGAGGGACGAACGGGAGGAACTTGGTCCAAAGATTGCCCAAGGATGAAATGAGAGGACGAAAAGGGACGAACGAGACGAACTTGTTCCAAAGAATGCCCAAAGGATCAAATGGTAGGACGAACAGGGACGAAGGAGACGAACTTAGTCCAAAGAATGCCAAAGGATCAAATTGGAGGACGAACAGGGACGAAGGAGACGAACTTGGTCCAAAGATTGCCCAAGGATGAAATGGGAGGACGAAAATGGACGAACGAGACGAACTTGGTCCGAAGAATGCCAAAGGATCAAATGGGAGGACGAACGAGCCCAACTTGGTACAAAGAATGCCAAAGGATCAAATGGGAGGACGAATAGGGACGAACGAGACGAATTTGGTCCAAAGAATGCCAAAGGATCAAATGGGGGACGAACGAGACGAACTTGGTCCAAGGAATGCCCAAAGATCAAACGGGAGGACGTAGAGGGACGAATGAGACGAACTTGGTCCAAAGAATGCGCAAAGGATCAAATGGGAGGACGAATAGGGACGAACGAGACGAACTTGGTCCAAAGAATGCCAAAGGATCAAATGGGAGGACGAACGACACCAACTTGGTACAAAGAATGCCAAAGGATCAAATGGGAGGACGAAGAGGGACGAACGGGAGGAACTTGGTCCAAAGATTGCCCAAGGATGAAATGGGAGGACGAAAAGGGACGAACGAGACGAACTTGGTGCAAAGAATGCCAAAGGATCAAATGGGCAGACGAAGAGGGACGAAGGAGACAAATTTGGTCCAAAGAAGCCAAAGGATCAAATGGGAAGACGAACATGACGAACTTGGTACAAAGAATGCCAAAGGATCAAATGGGAGGACGAAGAGGGACGAAGGAGACGAACTTGGTCCAAAGAATGCCAAAGGATCAAATGGGAGGACGAACAAGACGAATTCGGTACAAAGAATGCCCAAGGATCAAATGGGAGGACGTAGAGGGACGAACGAGACGAACTTGGTCCAAAGAATGCCCAAAGGATCAAATGGGAGAACGAACAGGGATGAACGAGACGAACATGGTCCAAAGAATGCCCAAAGATGAAATGGTAGGATGTAGAGGGACGAACGAGACGAACTTGGTCCAAAGAATGCCCAAGGATGAAATGGGAGGACGAAAAGGGACGACGAACGAGACCAACGTGGTCCGAAGAATGCCAAAGGATCAAATGGGAGGACGAACGAGCCCAACTTGGTACAAAGAATGCCAAAGGATCAAATGGGAGGACGAATAGGGACGAACGAGACGAATTTGGTCCAAAGAATGCCAAAGGATCAAATGGGGGACGAACGAGACGAACTTGGTCCAAGGAATGCCCAAAGATCAAACGGGAGGACGTAGAGGGACGAATGAGACGAACTTGGTCCAAAGAATGCGCAAAGGATCAAATGGGAGGACGAATAGGGACGAACGAGACGAACTTGGTCCAAAGAATGCCAAAGGATCAAATGGGAGGACGAACGAGACCAACTTGGTACAAAGAATGCCAAAGGATCAAATGGGAGGACGAAGAGGGACGAACGGGAGGAACTTGGTCCAAAGATTGCCCAAGGATGAAATGGGAGGACGAAAAGGGACGAACGAGACGAACTTGTTCCAAAGAATGCCCAAAGGATCAAATGGTAGGACGAACAGGGACGAAGGAGACGAACTTAGTCCAAAGAATGCCAAAGGATCAAATCGGAGGACGAACAGGGACGAAGGAGACGAACTTGGTCCAAAGATTGCCCAAGGATGAAATGGGAGGACGAAAATGGACGAACGAGACGAACTCGGTCCAAAGAATGCCAAAGGATCAAATGGGGGACGAACGGGATGAACTTTGTCCAAGGAATGCCCAAGAATCAAATGGGAGGACGTAGAGGGACGAACGAGACGAACTTGGTCCAAAGAATGCCAAAGGATCAAATGGGGGACGAACGGGATGAACTTTGTCCAAGGAATGCCCAAGAATCAAATGGGAGGACGTAGAGGGACGAACGAGACGAACTTGGTCCAAAGAATGCCCAAAGGATCAAATGGGAGGACGAACAGGGACGAACTAGACGAACTTGGTCCAAAGAATGCCCAAAAATCAAATGGGAGGATGTAAAGGGACGAAGGAGACGAACTTGGTCCAAAGAATGCCCATGGATGAAATGGGGGACGAACGGGATGAACTTGGTCCAAAGAATGCCCAAGGATCAAATGGGAGGATGTAGAGGGACGAACGAGACGAACTTGGTCCAAAGAATGCCCAAAGGATGAAATGGGAGGACGAAAAGGGACGAACGAGACGAACTTGGTGCAAAGAATGCCAAAGGATCAAATGGGCAGACGAAGAGGGACGAAGGAGACAAATTTGGTCCAAAGAAGCCAAAGGATCAAATGGGAAGACGAACATGACGAACGTGGTACAAAGAATGCCAAAGGATCAAATGGGAGGACGAAGAGGGACGAAGGAGACGAACTTGGTCCAAAGAATGCCAAAGGATCAAATGGGAGGACGAACAAGACGAATTCGGTACAAAGAATGCCCAAGGATCAAATGGGAGGACGTAGAGGGACGAACGAGACGAACTTGGTCCAAAGAATGCCCAAAGGATCAAATGGGAGAACGAACAGGGATGAACGAGACGAACATGGTCCAAAGAATGCCCAAAGATGAAATGGTAGGATGTAGAGGGACGAACGAGACGAACTTGGTCCAAAGAATGCCCAAGGATGAAATGGGAGGACGAAAAGGGACGACGAACGAGACCAACGTGGTCCGAAGAATGCCAAAGGATCAAATGGGAGGACGAACGAGCCCAACTTGGTACAAAGAATGCCAAAGGATCAAATGGGAGGACGAATAGGGACGAACGAGACGAATTTGGTCCAAAGAATGCCAAAGGATCAAATGGGGGACGAACGAGACGAACTTGGTCCAAGGAATGCCCAAAGATCAAACGGGAGGACGTAGAGGGACGAATGAGACGAACTTGGTCCAAAGAATGCGCAAAGGATCAAATGGGAGGACGAATAGGGACGAACGAGACGAACTTGGTCCAAAGAATGCCAAAGGATCAAATGGGAGGACGAACGAGACCAACTTGGTACAAAGAATGCCAAAGGATCAAATGGGAGGACGAAGAGGGACGAACGGGAGGAACTTGGTCCAAAGATTGCCCAAGGATGAAATGGGAGGACGAAAAGGGACGAACGAGACGAACTTGTTCCAAAGAATGCCCAAAGGATCAAATGGTAGGACGAACAGGGACGAAGGAGACGAACTTAGTCCAAAGAATGCCAAAGGATCAAATCGGAGGACGAACAGGGACGAAGGAGACGAACTTGGTCCAAAGATTGCCCAAGGATGAAATGGGAGGACGAAAATGGACGAACGAGACGAACTTGGTCCAAAGAATGCCAAAGGATCAAATGGGGGACGAACGGGATGAACTTTGTCCAAGGAATGCCCAAGAATCAAATGGGAGGACGTAGAGGGACGAACGAGACGAACTTGGTCCAAAGAATGCCAAAGGATCAAATGGGGGACGAACGGGATGAACTTTGTCCAAGGAATGCCCAAGAATCAAATGGGAGGACGTAGAGGGACGAACGAGACGAACTTGGTCCAAAGAATGCCCAAAGGATCAAATGGGAGGACGAACAGGGACGAACTAGACGAACTTGGTCCAAAGAATGCCCAAAAATCAAATGGGAGGATGTAAAGGGACGAAGGAGACGAACTTGGTCCAAAGAATGCCCATGGATGAAATGGGGGACGAACGGGATGAACTTGGTCCAAAGAATGCCCAAGGATCAAATGGGAGGATGTAGAGGGACGAACGAGACGAACTTGGTCCAAAGAATGCCCAAAGGATGAAATGGGAGGACGAAAAGGGACGAACGAGACGAACTTGGTGCAAAGAATGCCAAAGGATCAAATGGGCAGACGAAGAGGGACGAAGGAGACAAATTTGGTCCAAAGAAGCCAAAGGATCAAATGGGAAGACGAACATGACGAACTTCGTACAAAGAATGCCAAAGGATCAAATGGGAGGACGAAGAGGGACGAAGGAGACGAACTTGGTCCAAAGAATGCCAAAGGATCAAATGGGAGGACGAACAAGACGAATTCGGTACAAAGAATGCCCAAGGATCAAATGGGAGGACGTAGAGGGACGAACGAGACGAACTTGGTCCAAAGAATGCCCAAAGGATCAAATGGGAGAACGAACAGGGATGAACGAGACGAACATGGTCCAAAGAATGCCCAAAGATGAAATGGTAGGATGTAGAGGGACGAACGAGACGAACTTGGTCCATAGAATGCCCAAGGATGAAATGGGAGGACGAAAAGGGACGACGAACGAGACCAACGTGGTCCAAAGAATGCCAAACGATAAAATGGGAGGACGAACGAGCCCAACTTGGTACAAAGAATGCCAAAGGATAAAATGGGAGGACGAATAGGGACGAACGAGACGAATTTGGTCCAAAGAATGCCAAAGGATCAAATGGGGGACGAACGAGACGAACTTGGTCCAAGGAATGCCCAAAGATCAAACGGGAGGACGTAGAGGGACGAAGGAGACGAACTTGGTCCAAAGAATGCGCAAAGGATCAAATGGGAGGACGAATAGGGACGAACGAGACGAACTTGGTCCAAAGAATGCCAAAGGATCAAATGGGAGGACGAAGAGGGACGAACGGGAGGAACTTGGTCCAAAGATTGCCCAAGGAGGAAATGGGAGGACGAAAAGGGACGAACGAGACGAACTTGTTCCAAAGAATGCCCAAAGGATCAAATGGTAGGACGAACAGGGACGAAGGAGACGAACTTAGTCCAAAGAATGCCAAAGGATCAAATCGGAGGACGAACAGGGACGAAGGAGATGAACTTGGTCCAAAGATTGCCCAAGGATGAAATGGGAGGACGAAAATGGACGAACGAGACGAACTTGGTCCAAAGAATGCCAAAGGATCAAATGGGGGACGAACGGGATGAACTTTGTCCAAGGAATGCCCAAGAATCAAATGGGAGGACGTAGAGGGACGAACGAGACGAACTTGGTCCAAAGAATGCCAAAGGATCAAATGGGGGACGAACGGGATGAACTTTGTCCAAGGAATGCCCAAGAATCAAATGGGAGGACGTAGAGGGACGAACGAGACGAACTTGGTCCAAAGAATGCCCAAAGGATCAAATGGGAGGACGAACAGGGACGAACTAGACGAACTTGGTCCAAAGAATGCCCAAAAATCAAATGGGAGGATGTAAAGGGACGAAGGAGACGAACTTGGTCCAAAGAATGCCCATGGATGAAATGGGGGACGAACGGGATGAACTTGGTCCAAAGAATGCCCAAGGATCAAATGGGAGGATGTAGAGGGACGAACGAGACGAACTTGGTCCAAAGAATGCCCAAAGGATGAAATGGGAGGACGAAAAGGGACGAACGAGACGAACTTGGTGCAAAGAATGCCAAAGGATCAAATGGGCAGACGAAGAGGGACGAAGGAGACAAATTTGGTCCAAAGAAGCCAAAGGATCAAATGGGAAGACGAACATGACGAACTTGGTACAAAGAATGCCAAAGGATCAAATGGGAGGACGAAGAGGGACGAAGGAGACGAACTTGGTCCAAAGAATGCCAAAGGATCAAATGGGAGGACGAACAAGACGAATTCGGTACAAAGAATGCCCAAGGATCAAATGGGAGGACGTAGAGGGACGAACGAGACGAACTTGGTCCAAAGAATGCCCAAAGGATCAAATGGGAGAACGAACAGGGATGAACGAGACGAACATGGTCCAAAGAATGCCCAAAGATGAAATGGTAGGATGTAGAGGGACGAACGAGACGAACTTGGTCCAAAGAATGCCCAAGGATGAAATGGGAGGACGAAAAGGGACGACGAACGAGACCAACGTGGTCCGAAGAATGCCAAAGGATCAAATGGGAGGACGAACGAGCCCAACTTGGTACAAAGAATGCCAAAGGATCAAATGGGAGGACGAATAGGGACGAACGAGACGAATTTGGTCCAAAGAATGCCAAGGGATCAAATGGGGGACGAACGAGACGAACTTGGTCCAAGGAATGCCCAAAGATCAAACGGGAGGACGTAGAGGGACGAATGAGACGAACTTGGTCCAAAGAATGCGCAAAGGATCAAATGGGAGGACGAATAGGGACGAACGAGACGAACTTGGTCCAAAGAATGCCAAAGGATCAAATGGGAGGACGAACGAGACCAACTTGGTACAAAGAATGCCAAAGGATCAAATGGGAGGACGAAGAGGGACGAACGGGAGGAACTTGGTCCAAAGATTGCCCAAGGATGAAATGGGAGGACGAAAAGGGACGAACGAGACGAACTTGTTCCAAAGAATGCCCAAAGGATCAAATGGTAGGACGAACAGGGACGAAGGAGACGAACTTGGTCCAAAGATTGCCCAAGGATGAAATGGGAGGACGAAAATGGACGAACGAGACGAACTTGGTCCAAAGAATGCCAAAGGATCAAATGGGGGACGAACGGGATGAACTTTGTCCAAGGAATGCCCAAGAATCAAATGGGAGGACGTAGAGGGACGAACGAGACGAACTTGGTCCAAAGAATGCCAAAGGATCAAATGGGGGACGAACGGGATGAACTTTGTCCAAGGAATGCCCAAGAATCAAATGGGAGGACGTAGAGGGACGAACGAGACGAACTTGGTCCAAAGAATGCCCAAAGGATCAAATGGGAGGACGAACAGGGACGAACTAGACGAACTTGGTCCAAAGAATGCCCAAAAATCAAATGGGAGGATGTAAAGGGACGAAGGAGACGAACTTGGTCCAAAGAATGCCCATGGATGAAATGGGGGACGAACGGGATGAACTTGGTCCAAAGAATGCCCAAGGATCAAATGGGAGGATGTAGAGGGACGAACGAGACGAACTTGGTCCAAAGAATGCCCAAAGGATGAAATGGGAGGACGAAAAGGGACGAACGAGACGAACTTGGTGCAAAGAATGCCAAAGGATCAAATGGGCAGACGAAGAGGGACGAAGGAGACAAATTTGGTCCAAAGAAGCCAAAGGATCAAATGGGAAGACGAACATGACGAACTTGGTACAAAGAATGCCAAAGGATCAAATGGGAGGACGAAGAGGGACGAAGGAGACGAACTTGGTCCAAAGAATGCCAAAGGATCAAATGGGAGGACGAACAAGACGAATTCGGTACAAAGAATGCCCAAGGATCAAATGGGAGGACGTAAAGGGACGAACGAGACGAACTTGGTCCAAAGAATGCCCAAAGGATCAAATGGGAGAACGAACAGGGATGAACGAGACGAACATGGTCCAAAGAATGCCCAAAGATGAAATGGTAGGATGTAGAGGGACGAACGAGACGAACTTGGTCCATAGAATGCCCAAGGATGAAATGGGAGGACGAAAAGGGACGACGAACGAGACCAACGTGGTCCAAAGAATGCCAAACGATAAAATGGGAGGACGAACGAGCCCAACTTGGTACAAAGAATGCCAAAGGATAAAATGGGAGGACGAATAGGGACGAACGAGACGAATTTGGTCCAAAGAATGCCAAAGGATCAAATGGGGGACGAACGAGACGAACTTGGTCCAAGGAATGCCCAAAGATCAAACGGGAGGACGTAGAGGGACGAAGGAGACGAACTTGGTCCAAAGAATGCGCAAAGGATCAAATGGGAGGACGAATAGGGACGAACGAGACGAACTTGGTCCAAAGAATGCCAAAGGATCAAATGGGAGGACGAAGAGGGACGAACGGGAGGAACTTGGTCCAAAGATTGCCCAAGGAGGAAATGGGAGGACGAAAAGGGACGAACGAGACGAACTTGTTCCAAAGAATGCCCAAAGGATCAAATGGTAGGACGAACAGGGACGAAGGAGACGAACTTAGTCCAAAGAATGCCAAAGGATCAAATCGGAGGACGAACAGGGACGAAGGAGATGAACTTGGTCCAAAGATTGCCCAAGGATGAAATGGGAGGACGAAAATGGACGAACGAGACGAACTTGGTCCAAAGAATGCCAAAGGATCAAATGGGGGACGAACGGGATGAACTTTGTCCAAGGAATGCCCAAGAATCAAATGGGAGGACGTAGAGGGACGAACGAGACGAACTTGGTCCAAAGAATGCTCAAAGGATCAAATGGGAGGACGAACAGGGACGAACTAGACGAACTTGGTCCAAAGAATGCCCAAAAATCAAATGGGAGGATGTAAAGGGCCGAAGGAGACGAACTTGGTCCAAAGAATGCCCATGGATGAAATGGGGGACGAACGGGATGAACTTGGTCCAAAGAATGCCCAAGGATCAAATGGGAGGATGTAGAGGGACGAACGAGACGAACTTGGTCCAAAGAATGCCCAAAGGATGAAATGGGAGGACGAAAAAGGACGAACGAGACGAACTTGGTGCAAAGAATGCCAAAGGATCAAATGGGCAGACGAAGAGGGACGAAGGAGACAAATTTGGTCCAAAGAAGCCAAAGGATCAAATGGGAGGACGAACATGACGAACTTGGTACAAAGAATGCCAAAGGATCAAATGGGAGGACGAACAAGACGAATTCGGTACAAAGAATGCCCAAGGATCAAATGGGAGGACGTAGAGGGACGAACGAGACGAACTTGGTCCAAAGAATGCCCAAAGGATCAAATGGGAGAACGAACTGGGATGAACGAGACGAACATGGTCCAAAGAATGCCCAAAGATGAAATGGTAGGATGCAGAGGGGCGAACGAGACGAACTTGGTCCATAGAATGCCCAAGGATGAAATGGGAGGACGAAAAGGGACGACGAACGAGACCAACGTGGTCCAAAGAATGCCAAAGGATCAAATGGGAGGACGAACGAGCCAAACTTGGTACAAAGAATGCCAAAGGATCAAATGGGAGGACGAAGAGGGACGAACGAGACGTATTTGGTCCAAAGAATGCCAAAGGATCAAATGGGGGACGAACGAGACGAACTTGGTCCAAGGAATGCCCAAAGATCAAATGGGAGGACGTAGAGGGACGAATGAGACGAACTTGGTCCAAAGAATGCGCAAAGGATCAAATGGGAGGACGAATAGGGACGAACGAGACGAACTTGGTCCAAAGAATGCCAAAGAATCAAATGGGAGGACGAACGAGACCAACTTGTTACAAAGAATGCCAAAGGATCAAATGGGAGGACGAAGAGGGACGAACGAGAGGAACTTGGTCCAAAGATTGCCCAAGGATGAAATGGTAGGACGAAAAGGGACGAACGAGACGAACTTGTTCCAAAGAATGCCCAAAGGATCAAATGGTAGGACGAACAGGGACGAAGGAGACGAACATAGTCCAAAGAATGCCAAAGGATCAAATCGGAGGACGAACAGGGACGAAGGAGACGAACTTGGTCCAAAGATTGCCCAAGGATGAAATGGGAGGACGAAAATGGACGAACGAGACGAACTTGGTCCAAAGAATGCCAAAGGATCAAATGGGGGACGAACGGGATGAACTTTGTCCAAGGAATGCCCAAGAATCAAATGGGAGGACGTAGAGGGACGAACGAGACGAACTTGGTCCAAAGAATGCCCAAAGGATCAAATGGGAGGACGAACAGGGACGAACTAGACGAACTTGGTCCAAAGAATGCCCAAAAATCAAATGGGAGGATGTAAAGGGCCGAAGGAGACGAACTTGGTCCAAAGAATGCCCATGGATGAAATGGGGGACGAACGGGATGAACTTGGTCCAAAGAATGCCCAAGGATCAAATGGGAGGATGTAGAGGGACGAACGAGACGAACTTGGTCCAAAGAATGCCCAAAGGATGAAATGGGAGGACGAAAAGGGACGAACGAGACGAACTTGGTGCAAAGAATGCCAAAGGATCAAATGGGCAGACGAAGAGGGACGAAGGAGACAAATTTGGTCCAAAGAAGCCAAAGGATCAAATGGGAGGACGAACATGACGAACTTGGTACAAAGAATGCCAAAGGATCAAATGGGAGGACGAAGAGGGACGAAGGAGACGAACTTGGTCCAAAGAATGCCAAAGGATCAAATGGGAGGACGAACAAGACGAATTCGGTACAAAGAATGCCCAAGGATCAAATGGGAGGACGTAGAGGGACGAACGAGACGAACTTGGTCCAACGAATGCCCAAAGGATCAAATGGGAGGACGTAGAGGGACGAACGAGACGAACTTGGTCCAAAGAACGCCCAAAGGATCAAATGGGAGAACGAACAGGGAGGAACGAGACGAACATGGTCCAAAGAATGCCCAAAGATGAAATGGTAGGATGCAGAGGGACGAACGAGACGAACTTGGTCCATAGAATGCCCAAGGATGAAATGGGAGGACGAAAAGGGACGACGAACGAGACCAACGTGGTCCGAAGAATGCCAAAGGATCAAATGGGAGGACGAACGAGCCCAACTTGGTACAAAGAATGCCAAAGGATCAAATGGGAGGACGAATAGGGACGAACGAGACGAATTTGGTCCAAAGAATGCCAAAGGATCAAATGGGGGACGAACGAGACGAACTTGGTCCAAGGAATGCCCAAAGATCAAACGGGAGGACGTAGAGGGACGAATGAGACGAACTTGGTCCAAAGAATGCGCAAAGGATCAAATGGGAGGACGAATAGGGACGAACGAGACGAACTTGGTCCAAAGAATGCCAAAGGATCAAATGGGAGGACGAACGAGACCAACTTGTTACAAAGAATGCCAAAGGATCAAATGGGAGGACGAAGAGGGACGAACGAGAGGAACTTGGTCCAAAGATTGCCCAAGGATGAAATGGTAGGACGAAAAGGGACGAACGAGACGAACTTGTTCCAAAGAATGCCCAAAGGATCAAATGGTAGGACGAACAGGGACGAAGGAGACGAACATAGTCCAAAGAATGCCAAAGGATCAAATCGGAGGACGAACAGGGACGAAGGAGACGAACTTGGTCCAAAGATTGCCCAAGGATGAAATGGGAGGACGAAAATGGACGAACGAGACGAACTTGGTCCAAAGAATGCCAAAGGATCAAATGGGGGACGAACGGGATGAACTTTGTCCAAGGAATGCCCAAGAATCAAATGGGAGGACGTAGAGGGACGAACGAGACGAACTTGGTCCAAAGAATGCCCAAAGGATCAAATGGGAGGACGAACAGGGACGAACTAGACGAACTTGGTCCAAAGAATGCCCAAAAATCAAATGGGAGGATGTAAAGGGACGAAGGAGACGAACTTGGTCCAAAGAATGCCCATGGATGAAATGGGGGACGAACGGGATGAACTTGGTCCAAAGAATGCCCAAGGATCAAATGGGAGGATGTAGAGGGACGAACGAGACGAACTTGGTCCAAAGAATGCCCAAGGATGACATGGGAGGACGAAAAGGGACGAACGAGACGAACTTGGTCCAAAGAATGCCAAAGGATCAAATGGGCAGACGAAGAGGGACGAAGGAGACAAATTTGGTCCAAAGAAGCCAAAGGATCAAATGGGAGGACGAACATGACGAACTTGGTACAAAGAATGCCAAAGGATCAAATGGGAGGACGAAGAGGGACGAAGGAGACGAACTTGGTCCAAAGAATGCCAAAGGATCAAATGGGAGGACGAACAAGACGAATTCGGCACAAAGAATGCCCAAGGATCAAATGGGAGGACGTAGAGGGACGAACGAGACGAACTTGGTCCAACGAATGCCCAAAGGATCAAATGGGAGGACGTAGAGGGACGAACGAGACGAACTTGGTCCAAAGAATGCCCAAAGGATCAAATGGGAGAACGAACAGGGATGAACGAGACGAACATGGTCCAAAGAATGCCCAAAGATGAAATGGTAGGATGCAGAGGGACGAACGAGACGAACTTGGTCCATAGAATGCCCAAGGATGAAATGGGAGGACGAAAAGGGACGACGAACGAGACCAACGTGGTCCGAAGAATGCCAAAGGATCAAATGGGAGGACGAACGAGCCCAACTTCGTACAAAGAATGCCAAAGGATCAAATGGGAGGATGAATAGGGACGAACGAGACGAATTTGGTCCAAAGAATGCCAAAGGATCAAATGGGGGACGAACGAGACGAACTTGGTCCAAGGAATGCCCAAAGATCAAACGGGAGGACGTAGAGGGACGAAGGAGACGAACTTGGTCCAAAGAATGCGCAAAGGATCAAATGGGAGGACGAATAGGGACGAACGAGACGAACTTGGTCCAAAGAATGCCAAAGGATCAAATGGGAGGACGAACGAGACCAACTTGTTACAAAGAATGCCAAAGGATCAAATGGGAGGACGAAGAGGGACGAACGAGAGGAACTTGGTCCAAAGATTGCCCAAGGATGAAATGGTAGGACGAAAAGGGACGAACGAGACGAACTTGTTCCAAAGAATGCCCAAAGGATCAAATGGTAGGACGAACAGGGACGAAGGAGACGAACATAGTCCAAAGAATTCCAAAGGATCAAATCGGAGGACGAACAGGGACGAAGGAGACGAACTTGGTCCAAAGATTGCCCAAGGATGAAATGGGAGGACGAAAATGGACGAACGAGACGAACTTGGTCCAAAGAATGCCAAAGGATCAAATGGGGGACGAACGGGATGAACTTTGTCCAAGGAATGCCCAAGAATCAAATGGGAGGACGTAGAGGGACGAACGAGACGAACTTGGTCCAAAGAATGCCCAAAGGATCAAATGGGAGGACGAACAGGGACGAACTAGACGAACTTGGTCCAAAGAATGCCCAAAAATCAAATGGGAGGATGTAAAGGGACGAAGGAGACGAACTTGGTCCAAAGAATGCCCATGGATGAAATGGGGGACGAACGGGATGAACTTGGTCCAAAGAATGCCCAAGGATCAAATGGGAGGATGTAGAGGGACGAACGAGACGAACTTGGTCCAAAGAATGCCCAAGGATGACATGGGAGGACGAAAAGGGACGAACGAGACGAACTTGGTCCAAAGAATGCCAAAGGATCAAATGGGCAGACGAAGAGGGACGAAGGAGACAAATTTGGTCCAAAGAAGCCAAAGGATCAAATGGGAGGACGAACATGACGAACTTGGTACAAAGAATGCCAAAGGATCAAATGGGAGGACGAAGAGGGACGAAGGAGACGAACTTGGTCCAAAGAATGCCAAAGGATCAAATGGGAGGACGAACGAGACGAATTCGGTACAAAGAATGCCCAAGGATCAAATGGGAGGACGTAGAGGGACGAACGAGACGAACTTGGTCCAAAGAATGCCCAAAGGATCAAATGGGAGAACGAACAGGGATGAACGAGACGAACATGGTCCAAAGAATGCCCAAAGATGAAATGGTAGGATATAGAGGGACGAACGAGACGAACTTGGTCCAAAGAATGCCCAAGGATGAAATGGGAGGACGAAAAGGGACGACGAACGAGACCAACGTGGTCCAAAGAATGCCAAAGGATCAAATGGGAGGACGAACGAGCCCAACTTGGTACAAAGAATGCCAAAGGATCAAATGGGAGGACGAAGAGGGACGAACGAGACGAATTTGGTCCAAAGAATGCCAAAGGATCAAATGGGAGGACGAACATGACGAACTTGGTACAAAGAATGCCCAACGATCAAATGGGAGGACGTAGAGGGATGAACGAGACGAACTTGGTCCAAAGAATGTCAAAGGATCAAATGGGAGGACGAAGAGGGACGAAGGAGACGAACTTGGTCCAAAGAATGCCAAAGGATCAAATGGGAGGACGAACGAGACGAACTTGATACAAAGAATGCCCAAGGATCAAATGGGAGGACGTAGAGGGACAAACGAGACGAACTTGGTCCAAAGAATGCCCAAAGGATCAAATGGGAGAACGAACAGGGATGAACGAGACGAACATGGTCCAAAGAATGTCCAAAGATGAAATGGGAGGATGTAGAGGGACGAACGAGACGAACTTGGTCCAAAGAATGCCCAAGGATGAAATGGGAGGACGAAAAGGGACGAACGAGACGAACGTGGTCCAAAGAATTCCAAAGGATCAAATGGGAGGACGAACATGATGAACTTGGTACAAAGATTGCCCAAGGATAAAATGGGAGGACGTAGAGGGACGAACGAGACGAACATAGTCCAAAGAATGCCCAAAGGATCAAAAGGGAGGATGTAGAGGGACGAACGAGACGAACTTGGTCCAAAGAATGCCCAAGGATGAAATGGGAGGATGTAGAGGGACGAACGAGACGAACTTGGTCCAAAGAATGCCCAAGGATGAAATAGGAGGACGAAAAGGGACGAACGAGATGAACTTGGTCCAAAGAATGCCAAAGGATCAAATGCGAGGACGAACATGACGAACATGGTACAAAGAACGCCCAATGATCAAATGGGAGGACGTAGAGGGATGAACGAGACGAACTTGGTCCAAAGAATGTCAAATGATCAAATGGGAGGACGAAGAGGGACGAAGGAGACGAACTTGGTCCAAAGAATGCCAAAGGATCAAATGGGAGGACGAACGAGACGAATTTGGTACAAAGAATGCCCAAGGATCAAATGGGAGGACGTAGAGGGACGAACGAGACGAACTTGGTCCAAAGAATGCCCAAAGGATCAAATGGGAGAACGAACAGGGACGAACGAGAGGAACATGGTCCAAAGAATGCCCAAAGATAAAATGGTAGGATGTAGACGGACGAACGAGACGAACTTGGTCCAAAGAATCCCCAAGGATGAAATGGGAGGACGTAGAGGGACGAACGAGACGAACTTGGTCCAAAGAATGCCCAAAGGATCAAATGGGAGAACGAACAGGGATGAACGAGACGAACATGGTCCAAAGAATGCCCAAAGATGAAATGGTAGGATGTAGAGGGGCGAACGAGACGAACTTGGTCCAAAGAATGCCCAAGGATGAAATGGGAGGACGAAAAGGGACGACGAACGAGACCAACGTGGTCCGAAGAATGCCAAAGGATCAAATGGGAGGACGAACGAGCCCAACTTGGTACAAAGAATGCCAAAGGATCAAATGGGAGGACGAATAGGGACGAACGAGACGAATTTGGTCCAAAGAATGCCAAAGGATCAAATGGGGACGAATGAGACGAACTTGGTCCAATGAATGCCCAAAGATCAAACGGGAGGACGTAGAGGGACGAATGAGACGAACTTGGTCCAAAGAATGCGCAAAGGATCAAATGGGAGGACGAATAGGGACGAACGAGGCGAACTTGGTCCAAAGAATGCCAAAGGATCAAATGGGAGGACGAACGAGACCAACTTGGTACAAAGAATGCCAAAGGATCAAATGGGAGGACGAAGAGGGACGAACGGGAGGAACTTGGTCCAAAGATTGCCCAAGGATGAAATGGGAGGACGAAAAGGGACGAACGAGACGAACTTGTTCCAAAGAATGCCCAAAG
The DNA here is from genome assembly GCA_030159175.1 of Glycyrrhiza uralensis. NCBI lineage: Eukaryota > Viridiplantae > Streptophyta > Magnoliopsida > Fabales > Fabaceae > Glycyrrhiza > Glycyrrhiza uralensis. Next base: position 25,033,687 of record BRZY01000006.1, on the reverse strand, counting down.
GATCAAATGGTAGGACGAACAGGGACGAAGGAGACGAACTTAGTCCAAAGAATGCCAAAGGATCAAATCGGAGGACGAACAGGGACGAAGGAGACGAACTTGGTCCAAAGATTGCCCAAGGATGAAATGGGAGGACGAAAATGGACGAACGAGACGAACTTGGTCCAAAGAATGCCAAAGGATCAAATGGGGGACGAACGGGATGAACTTTGTCCAAGGAATGCCCAAGAATCAAATGGGAGGACGTAGAGGGACGAACGAGACGAACTTGGTCCAAAGAATGCCCAAAGGATCAAATGGGAGGACGAACAGGGACGAACTAGACGAATTTGGTCCAAAGAATGCCCAAAAATCAAATGGGAGGATGTAAAGGGACGAAGGAGACGAAATTGGTCCAAAGAATGCCCATGGATGAAATGGGGGACGAACGGGATGAACTTGGTCCAAAGAATGCCCAAGGATCAAATGGGAGGATGTAGAGGGACGAACGAGACGAACTTGGTCCAAAGAATGCCCAAAGGATGAAATGGGAGGACGAAGAGGGACGAACGAGATGAATTTGGTGCAAAGAATGCCAAAGGATCAAATGGGCAGACGAAGAGGGACGAAGGAGACAAATTTGGTCCAAAGAAGCCAAAGGATCAAATGGGAGGACGAACATGACGAACTTGGTACAAAGAATGCCAAAGGATCAAATGGGAGGACGAAGAGGGACGAAGGAGACGAACTTGGTCCAAAGAATGCCAAAGGATCAAATGGGAGGACGAACAAGACGAATTCGGTACAAAGAATGCCCAAGGATCAAATGGGAGGACGTAGAGGGACGAACGAGACGAACTTGGTCCAAAGAATGCCCAAAGGATCAAATGGTAGAACGAACAGGGATGAACGAGACGAACATGGTCCAAAGAATGCCCAAAGATGAAATGGTAGGATGTAGAGGGACGAACGAGACGAACTTGGTCCGTAGAATGCCCAAGGATGAAATGGGAGGACGAAAAGGGACGACGAACGAGACCAACGTGGTCCAAAGAATGCCAAAGGATCAAATGGGAGGACGAACGAGCCCAACTTGGTACAAAGAATGCCAAAGGATAAAATGGGAGGACGAATAGGGTCGAACGAGACGAATTTGGTCCAAAGAATGCCAAAGGATCAAATGGGGGACGAACGAGACGAACTTGGTCCAAGGAATGCCCAAAGATCAAACGGGAGGACGTAGAGGGACGAATGAGACGAACTTGGTCCAAAGAATGCGCAAAGGATCAAATGGGAGGACGAATAGGGACGAACGAGACGAACTTGGTCCAAAGAATGCCAAAGGATCAAATGGGAGGACGAACGAGACCAACTTGGTACAAAGAATGCCAAAGGATCAAATGGGAGGACGAAGAGGGACGAACGGGAGGAACTTGGTCCAAAGATTGCCCAAGGATGAAATGGGAGGACGAAAAGGGACGAACGAGACGAACTTGTTCCAAAGAATGCCCAAAGGATCAAATGGTAGGACGAACAGGGACGAAGGAGACGAACTTAGTCCAAAGAATGCCAAAGGATCAAATCGGAGGACGAACAGGGACGAAGGAGACGAACTTGGTCCAAAGATTGCCCAAGGATGAAATGGGAGGACGAAAATGGACGAACGAGACGAACTTGGTCCAAAGAATGCCAAAGGATCAAATGGGGGACGAACGGGATGAACTTTGTCCAAGGAATGCCCAAGAATCAAATGGGCGGACGTAGAGGGACGAACGAGACGAACTTGGTCCAAAGAATGCCCAAAGGATCAAATGGGAGGACGAACAGGGACGAACTAGACGAACTTGGTCCAAAGAATGCCCAAAAATCAAATGGGAGGATGTAAAGGGCCGAAGGAGACGAACTTGGTGCAAAGAATGCCCATGGATGAAATGGGGGACGAACGGGATGAACTTGGTCCAAAGAATGCCCAAGGATCAAATGGGAGGATGTAGAGGGACGAACGAGACGAACTTGGTCCAAAGAATGCCCAAAGGATGAAATGGGAGGACGAAAAGGGACGAACGAGACGAACTTGGTGCAAAGAATGCCAAAGGATCAAATGGGAGGACGAAGAGGGACGAAGGAGACGAACTTGGTCCAAAGAATGCCAAAGGATCAAATGGGAGGACGAACGAGACGAATTCAGTACAAAGAATGCCCAAGGATCAAATGGGAGGACGTAGAGGGACGAACGAGACGAACTTGGTCCAAAGAATGCCCAAAGGATCAAATGGGAGAACGAACAGGGATGAACGAGACGAACATGGTCCAAAGAATGCCCAAAGATGAAATGGTAGGATATAGAGGGACGAACGAGACGAACTTGGTCCAAAGAATGCCCAAGGATGAAATGGGAGGACGAAAAGGGACGACGAACGAGACCAACGTGGTCCAAAGAATGCCAAAGGATCAAATGGGAGGACGAACGAGCCCAACTTGGTACAAAGAATACCAAAGGATCAAATGGGAGGACGAAGAGGGACGAACGAGACGAATTTGGTCCAAAGAATGCCAAAGGATCAAATGGGAGGACGAACATGACGAACTTGGTACAAAAAATGCCCAACGATCAAATGGGAGGACGTAGAGGGATGAACGAGACGAACTTGGTCCAAAGAATGTCAAAGGATCAAATGGGAGGACGAAGAGGGACGAAGGAGACGAACTTGGTCCAAAGAATGCCAAAGGATCAAATGGGAGGACGAACGAGACGAACTTGATACAAAGAATGCCCAAGGATCAAATGGGAGGACGTAGAGGGACAAACGAGACGAACTTGGTCCAAAGAATGCCCAAAGGATCAAATGGGAGAACGAACAGGGATGAGCGAGACGAACATGGTCCAAAGAATGTCCAAAGATGAAATGGGAGGATGTAGACGGACGAACGAGACGAACTTGGTCCAAAGAATGCCCAAGGATGAAATGGGAGGACGAAAAGGGGCGAACGAGACGAACGTGGTCCAAAGAATGCCAAAGGATCAAATGGGAGGACGAACGTGACGAACTTGGTACAAAGAATGCCCAAGGATAAAATGGGAGGACGTAGAGGGACGAACGAGACGAACATAGTCCAAAGAATGCCCAAAGGATCAAAAGGGAGGATGTAGAGGGACGAACGAGACGAACTTGGTCCAAAGAATGCCCAAGGATGAAATGGGAGGATGTAGAGGGACGAACGAGACGAACTTGGTCCAAAGAATGCCCAAGGATGAAATAGGAGGACGAAAAGGGACGAACGAGATGAACTTGGTCCAAAGAATGCCAAAGGATCAAATGCGAGGACGAACATGACGAACTTGGTACAAAGAACGCCCAATGATCAAACGGGAGGACGTAGAGGGATGAACGAGACGAACTTGGTCCAAAGAATGTCAAATGATCAAATGGGAGGACGAAGAGGGACGAAGGAGACGAACTTGGTCCAAAGAATGCCAAAGGATCAAATGGGAGGACGAACGAGACGAATTTGGTACAAAGAATGCCCAAGGATCAAATGGGAGGACGTAGAGGGACGAACGAGACGAACTTGGTCCAAAGAATGCCCAAAGGATCAAATGGGAGAACGAACAGGGACGAACGAGACGAACATGGTCCAAAGAATGCCCCAAGATGAAATGGTAGGATGTAGACGGACGAACGAGACGAACTTGGTACAAAGAATGCCCAAGGATCAAATGGGAGGATGTAGAGGGACGAACGAGACGAACATGGTCCAAAGAATGCCCAAAGGATGAAATGGGAGGACGAAAAGGGATGAACGAGACGAATTTGGTGCAAAGAATGCCAAAGGATCAAATGGGCAGACGAAGAGGGACGAAGGAGACAAATTTGGTCCAAAGAAGCCAAAGGATCAAATGGGAGGACGAACATGACGAACTTGGTACAAAGAATGCCAAAGGATCAAATGGGAGGACGAAGAGGGACGAAGGAGACGAACTTGGTCCAAAGAATGCCAAAGGATCAAATGGGAGGACGAACAAGACGAATTCGGTACAAAGAATGCCCAAGGATCAAATGGGAGGACGTAGAGGGACGAACGAGACGAACTTGGTCCAAAGAATGCCCAAAGGATCAAATGGGAGAACGAACAGGGATGAACGAGACGAACATGGTCCAAAGAATGCCCAAAGATGAAATGGTAGGATGTAGAGGGACGAACGAGACGAACTTGGTCCATAGAATGCCCAAGGATGAAATGGGAGGACGAAAAGGGACGACGAACGAGACCAACGTGGTCCAAAGAATGCCAAAGGATCAAATGGGAGGACGAACGAGCCCAACTTGGTACAAAGAATACCAAAGGATAAAATGGGAGGACGAATAGGGACGAACGAGACGAATTTGGTCCAAAGAATGCCAAAGGATCAAATGGGGGACGAACGAGACGAACTTGGTCCAAGGAATGCCCAAAGATCAAACGGGAGGACGTAGAGGGACGAATGAGACGAACTTGGTCCAAAGAATGCGCAAAGGATCAAATGGGAGGACGAATAGGGACGAACGAGACGAACTTGGTCCAAAGAATGCCAAAGGATCAAATGGGAGGACGAACGAGACCAACTTGGTACAAAGAATGCCAAAGGATCAAATGGGAGGACGAAGAGGGACGAACGGGAGGAACTTGGTCCAAAGATTGCCCAAGGATGAAATGGGAGGACGAAAAGGGACGAACGAGACGAACTTGTTCCAAAGAATGCCCAAAGGATCAAATGGTAGGACGAACAGGGACGAAGGAGACGAACTTAGTCCAAAGAATGCCAAAGGATCAAATCGGAGGACGAACAGGGACGAAGGAGACGAACTTGGTCCAAAGATTGCCCAAGGATGAAATGGGAGGACGAAAATGGACGAACGAGACGAACTTGGTCCAAAGAATGCCAAAGGATCAAATGGGGGACGAACGGGATGAACTTTGTCCAAGGAATGCCCAAGAATCAAATGGGAGGACGTAGAGGGACGAACGAGACGAACTTGGTCCAAAGAATGCCCAAAGGATCAAATGGGAGGACGAACAGGGACGAACTAGACGAACTTGGTCCAAAGAATGCCCAAAAATCAAATGGGAGGATGTAAAGGGCCGAAGGAGACGAACTTGGTCCAAAGAATGCCCATGGATGAAATGGGGGACGAACGGGATGAACTTGGTCCAAAGAATGCCCAAGGATCAAATGGGAGGATGTAGAGGGACGAACGAGACGAACTTGGTCCAAAGAATGCCCAAAGGATGAAATGGGAGGACGAAAAGGGACGAACGAGACGAACTTGGTGCAAGGAATGCCAAAGGATCAAATGGGCAGACGAAGAGGGACGAAGGAGACAAATTTGGTCCAAAGAAGCCAAAGGATCAAATGGGAGGACGAACATGACGAACTTGGTACAAAGAATGCCAAAGGATCAAATGGGAGGACGAAGAGGGACGAAGGAGACGAACTTGGTCCAAAGAATGCCAAAGGATCAAATGGGAGGACGAACAAGACGAATTCGGTACAAAGAATGCCCAAGGATCAAATGGGAGGACGTAGAGGGACGAACGAGACGAACTTGGTCCAAAGAATGCCGAAAGGATCAAATGGGAGGACGTAGAGGGACGAACGAGACGAACTTGGTCCAAAGAATGCCCAAAGGATCAAATGGGAGAACGAACAGGGATGAACAAGACGAACATGGTCCAAAGAATGCCCAAAGATGAAATGGTAGGATGCAGAGGGACGAACGAGACGAACTTGGTCCATAGAATGCCCAAGGATGAAATGGGAGGACGAAAAGGGACGACGAACGAGACCAACGTGGTCCAAAGAATGCCAAAGGATCAAATGGGAGGACGAACGAGCCAAACTTCGTACAAAGAATGCCAAAGGATCAAATGGGAGGACGAAGAGGGACGAACGAGACGTATTTGGTCCAAAGAATGCCAAAGGATCAAATGGGGGACGAACGAGATGTATTTGGTCCAAAGAATGCCAAAGGATCAAATGGGGGACGAACGAGACGAACTTGGTCCAAGGAATGCCCAAAGATCAAATGGGAGGACGTAGAGGGACGAATGAGACGAACTTGGTCCAAAGAATGCGCAAAGGATCAAATGGGAGGACGAATAGGGACGAACGAGACGTATTTGGTCCAAAGAATGCCAAAGGATCAAATGGGGGACGAACGAGACGAACTTGGTCCAAGGAATGCCCAAAGATCAAATGGGAGGACGTAGAGGGACGAATGAGACGAACTTGGTCCAAAGAATGCCAAAGGATCAAATGGGAGGACGAACGAGACCAACTTGTTACGAAGAATGCCAAAGGATCAAATGGGAGGACGAAGAGGGACGAACGAGAGGAACTTGGTCCAAAGATTGCACAAGGATGAAATGGGAGGACGAAAAGGGACGAACGAGACGAACTTGTTCCAAAGAATACCCAAAGGATCAAATGGTAGGACGAACAGGGACGAAGGAGACGAACTTAGCCCAAAGAATGCCAAAGGATCAAATCGGAGGACGAACAGGGACGAAGGAGACGAACTTGGTCCAAAGATTGCCCAAGGATGAAATGGGAGGACGAAAATGGACGAAGGAGACGAACTTGGTCCAAAGAATGCCAAAGGATCAAATGGGGGACGAACGGGATGAACTTTGTCCAAGGAATGCTGAAGAATCAAATGGGAGGACGTAGAGGGACGAACGAGACGAACTTGGTCCAAAGAATGCCCAAAGGATCAAATGGGAGGAGGAACAGGGACGAAGGAGACGAACTTGGTCCAAAGAATGCCAAAGGATCAAATCGGAGGACGAACAGGGACGAAGGAGACGAACTTGGTCCATTGATTGCCCAAGGATGAAATGGGAGGACGAAAATGGACGAACGAGACGAACTTGGTCCAAAGAATGCCAAAGGATCAAATGGGGGACGAACGGGATGAACTTGGTCCAAGGAATGCCCAAAGATCAAATGGGAGGACGTAGAGGGACGAATGAGACGAACTTGGTCCAAAGAATGCGCAAAGGATCAAATGGGAGGACGAATAGGGACGAACGAGTAGAACTTGGTCCAAAGAATGCCAAAGGATCAAATGGGAGGACGAACGAGCCCAACTTGGTACAAAGAATGCCAAAGGATCAAATGGGAGGACGAAGAGGGACGAACGAGACGAATTTGCTCCAAAGAATGCCAAAGGATCAGATGGGGGACGAACGGGATGAACTTGGTCCAAAGAATGCCCAAGAATCAAATGGGAGGACGTAGAGGGACGAACGAGACGAACTTGGTCCAAAGAATGCCCGGATCAAATGGGAGGACGAACAGGGACGAACTAGACGAACTTCGTCCAAAGAATGCCCAAAGGATCAAATGGGAGGACGAACAGGGACGAAGGAGACGAACTTGGTCCAAAGAATGCCAAAGGATCAAATCGGAGGACGAACAGGGACGAAGGAGACGAACTTGGTCCATTGATTGCCCAAGGATGAAATGGGAGGACGAAAATGGACGAACGAGACGAACTTGGTCCAAAGAATGCCAAAGGATCAAATGGGAGGACGAACGAGACCAACTTGTTACAAAGAATGCCAAAGGATCAAATGGGAGGACGAAGAGGGACGAACGAGAGGAACTTGGTCCAAAGATTGCCGAAGGATGAAATGGGAGGACGAAAAGGGACGAACGAGACGAACTTGTTCCAAAGAATACCCAAAGGATCAAATGGTAGGACGAACAGGGACGAAGGAGACGAACTTAGCCCAAAGAATGCCAAAGGATCAAATCGGAGGACGAACAGGGACGAAGGAGACGAACTTGGTCTAATGAATGCCAAAGGATCAAATGGGGGACGAACGAGACGAACTTGGTCCAAGGAATGCCCAAAGATCAAATGGGAGGACGTAGAGGGACGAATGAGACGAACTTGGTCCAAAGAATGCGAAAAGGATCAAATGGGAGGACGAATAGGGACGAACGAGACGAACGTGGTGCAAAGAATGCCAAAGGATCAAATGGGAGGACGAACGAGACCAACTTGGTACAAAGAATGCCAAAGGATCAAATGGGAGGACGGAAAGGGACGAACGAGACGAATTTGTTCCAAAGAATGCCCAAACGATCAAATTGGAGGACGAACAGGGACGAAGGAGACGAACTTGGTCCAAAGAATGCCAAAGGATCAAATCGGAGGACGAACAGGGACGAAGGAGACGAACGTGGTCCAAAGATTGCCCAAGGATGAAATGGGAGGACGAAAATGGACGTTCTAGACGAACTTGGTCCAAAGAATGCCAAAGGATCAAATGGGGGACGAACGGGATGAACTTGGTCCAAAGAATGCCCAAGAATCAAATGGGAGGACGTAGAGGGACGAACGAGACGAACTTGGTCCAAAGAATGCCCAAAGGATCAAATGGGAGGACGAACAGGGACAAACTAGACGAACTTGGTCCAAAGAATGCCCAAAGACCAAATGGGAGGATGTAAAGGGACGAAGGAGACGAACTTGGTCCAAAGAATGCCCTTAGATGAAATGGGGGACGAACAGGATGAACTTGGTCCAAAGAATGCCCAAGGATCAAATGGGAGGATGTAGAGGGACGAACGATACGAACTTGGTCCAAAGAATACCAAAGGATCAAATGGGGGACGAACGGGATGAACTTGGTCCAAAGAATGCCCTAGGATCAAATGGGAGGACGTAGAGGGACGAATGAGACGAACTTGGTCCAAAGAATGCGCAAAGGATCAAATGGGAGGACGAATAGGGACGAACGAGACGAACTTGGTCCAAAGAATGCCAAAGGATCAAATGGGGGACGAACGGGATGAACTTGGTCCAAAGAATGCCCAAGGATCAAATGGGAGGACGTAGAGGGACGAACGAGACGAACTTGGTCCAAAGAATGCCCAAAGGATCAAATGGGAGGACGAACAGGGACAAACTAGACGAACTTGGTCCAAAGAATGCCCAAAGACCAAATGGGAGGATGTAAAGGGACGAAGGAAACGAACTTGGTCCAAAGAATGCCCTTGGATGAAATGGGGGACGAACAGGATGAACTTGGTCCAAAGAATGCCCCAGGATCAAATGGGAGGATGTAGAGGGACGAACGATACGAACTTGGTCCAAAGAATGCCAAAGGATCAAATGGGGGACGAACGGGATGAACTTGGTCCAAAGAATGCCCAAGAATCAAATGGGAGGACGTAGAGGGACGAACGAGACGAACTTGGTCCAAAGAATGCCCAAAGGATCAAATGGGAGGACGAACAGGGACAAACTAGACGAACTTGGTCCAAAGAATGCCCAAAGACCAAATGGGAGGATGTAAAGGGACGAAGGAGACGAACTTGGTCCAAAGAATGCCCTTGGATGAAATGGGGGACGAACAGGATGAACTTGGTCCAAAGAATGCCCAAGGATCAAATGGGAGGATGTAGAGGGACGAACGATACGAACTTGGTCCAAAGAATACCAAAGGATCAAATGGGGGACGAACGGGATGAACTTGGTCCAAAGAATGCCCTAGGATCAAATGGGAGGACGTAGAGGGACGAATGAGACGAACTTGGTCCAAAGAATGCGCAAAGGATCAAATGGGAGGACGAATAGGGACGAACGAGACGAACTTGGTCCAAAGAATGCCAAAGGATCAAATGGGGGACGAACGGGATGAACTTGGTCTAAAGAATGCCCAAGGATCAAATGGGAGGACGTAGAGGGACGAACGAGACGAACTTGATCCAAAGAATGCCCAAAGGATCAAATGGGAGGACGAACAGGGACGAACTAGACGAACTTGGTCCAAAGAATGCCCAAAGATCAAATGGGAGGATGTAAAGGGACGAACGAGACGAACTTGCTCCAAAGAATGCCCATGGATGAAATGGGGGACGAACGAGACGAACTTGGTCCAAAGAATGCCCAAAGGATCAAATGGGAGAACGAACAGGGACGAACGAGACGAACATGGTCCAAAGAATGCCCAAAGATGAAATGGTAGGATGTAGAGGGACGAACGAGACGACCTTGGTCCAAAGAATGCCCAAGGATGAAATGGGAGGACGAAAAGGGACGAACGAGACCAATGTGGTCCAAAGAATGCCAAAGGATCAAATGGGAGGACGAACGAGCCCAACTTGGTACAAAGAATGCCAAAGGATCAAATGGGAGGACGAAGAGGGACGAACGAGACGAATTTGGTCCAAACAATGCCAAAGGATCAAATGGGGGACGAACGAGACGAACTTGGTCCAAGGAATGCCCAAAGATCAAATGGGAGGACGTAGAGGGACGAATGAGACGAACTTGGTCCAAAGAATGCGAAAAGGATCAAATGGGAGGACGAATAGGGACGAACGAGACGAACGTGGTGCAAAGAATGCCAAAGGATCAAATGGGAGGACGAACGAGACCAACTTGGTACAAAGAATGCCAAAGGATCAAATGGGAGGACGAAAAGGGACGAACGAGACGAATTTGTTCCAAAGAATGCCCAAAGGATCAAATGGGAGGACGAACAGGGACGAAGGAGACGAACGTGGTCCAAAGATTGCCCAAGGATGAAATGGGAGGACGAAAATGGACGTTCTAGACGAACTTGGTCCAAAGAATGCCAAAGGATCAAATGGGGGACGAACGGGATGAACTTGGTCCAAAGAATGCCCAAGAATCAAATGGGAGGATGTAGAGGGACGAACGAGACGAACTTGGTCCAAAGAATGCCCAAAGGATCAAATGGGAGGACGAACAGGGACAAACTAGACGAACTTGGTCCAAAGAATGCCCAAAGACCAAATGGGAGGATGTAAAGGGACGAAGGAGACGAACTTGGTCCAAAGAATGCCCTTGGATGAAATGGGGGACGAACAGGATGAACTTGGTCCAAAGAATGCCCAAGGATCAAATGGGAGGATGTAGAAGGACGAACGATACGAACTTGGTCCAAAGAATACCAAAGGATCAAATGGGGGACGAACGGGATGAACTTGGTCCAAAGAATGCCCTAGGATCAAATGGGAGGACGTAGAGGGACGAATGAGACGAACTTGGTCCAAAGAATGCCCTAGGATCAAATGGGAGGACGAATAGGGACGAACGAGACGAACTTGGTCCAAAGAATGCCAAAGGATCAAATGGGGGACGAACGGGATGAACTTGGTCCAAAGAATGCCCAAGGATCAAATGGGAGGACGTAGAGGGACGAACGAGACGAACTTGATCCAAAGAATGCCCAAAGGATCAAATGGGAGGATGAACAGGGACGAACTAGACGAACTTGGTCCAAAGAATGCCCAAAGATCAAATGGGAGGATGTAAAGGGACGAACGAGACGAACTTGCTCCAAAGAATGCCCATGGATGAAATGGGGGACGAACGGGATGAACTTGGTCCAAAGAATGCCCAAGGATCAAATGGGAGGATGTAGAAGGACGCACGAGACGAACTTGGTCCAAAGAATGCCCAAGGATGAAATTGGAGGACGAAAAGGGACGAACGAGACGAACTTGGTCCAAAGAATGCCCAAAGGATCAAATGGGAGAACGAACAGGGACGAACGAGACGAACATGGTCCAAAGAATGCCCAAAGATGAAATGGTAGGATGTAGAGGGACGAACGAGACGACCTTGGTCCAAAGAATGCCCAAGGATGAAATGGGAGGACGAAAAGGGACGAACGAGACCAATGTGGTCCAAAGAATGCCAAAGGATCAAATGGGAGGACGAACGAGCCCAACTTGGTACAAAGAATGCCAAAGGATCAAATGGGAGGACGAAGAGGGACGAACGAGACGAATTTGGTCCAAAGAATGCCAAAGGATCAAATGGGGGACGAACGAGACGAACTTGGTCCAAGGAATGCCCAAAGATCAAATGGGAGGACGTAGAGGGACGAATGAGACGAACTTGGTCCAAAGAATGCGAAAAGGATCAAATGGGAGGACGAACAGGGACAAACTAGACGAACTTGGTCCAAAGAATGCCCAAAGACCAAATGGGAGGATGTAAAGGGACGAAGGAGACGAACTTGGTCCAAAGAATGCCCATGGATGAAATGGGGGACGAACGGGATGAACTTGGTCCAAAGAATGCCCAAGGATCAAATGGGAGGATGTAGAGGGACGAACGAAACGAACTTGGTCCAAAGAATGCCAAAGGATCAAATGGGGGACGAACGGGTTGAACTTGGTCCAAAGAATGCCCAAGGATCAAATGGGAGGACGTAGAGGGACGAATGAGACGAACTTGGTCCAAAGAATGCGCAAAGGATCAAATGGGAGGACGAATAGGGACGAACGAGACGAACTTGGTCCGAAGAATGCCAAAGGATCAAATAGGAGGACGAACGAGACCAACTTGGTACAAAGAATGCCAAAGAATCAAATGGGAGGACGAAGAGGGACGAACGAGAGGAACTTGGTCCAAAGAATGCCAAAGGATCAAATGGGGGACGAACGAGACGAACTTGGTCCAAGGAATGCCCAAAGATCAAATGGGAGGACGTAGAGGGACGAACGAGACGAACTTGGTCCAAAGAATGCCCAAAGGATCAAATGGGAGGACGAACAGGGACAAACTAGACGAACTTGGTCCAAAGAATGCCCAAAGACCAAATGGGAGGATGTAAAGGGACGAAGGAGACGAACTTGGTCCAAAGAATGCCCATGGATGAAATGGGGGACGAACGGGATGAACTTGGTCCAAAGAATGCCCAAGGATCAAATGGGAGGATGTAGAGGGACGAACGAAACGAACTTGGTCCAAAGAATGCCAAAGGATCAAATGGGGGACGAACGGGTTGAACTTGGTCCAAAGAATGCCCAAGGATCAAATGGGAGGACGTAGAGGGACAAATGAGACGAACTTGGTCCAAAGAATGCGCAAAGGATCAAATGGGAGGACGAATAGGGACGAACGAGACGAACTTGGTCCGAAGAATGCCAAAGGATCAAATAGGAGGACGAACGAGACCAACTTGGTACAAAGAATGCCAAAGAATCAAATGGGAGGACGAAGAGGGACGAACGAGAGGAACTTGGTCCAAGGAATGCCCAAGGATGAAATGGGAGGGCGAAAAGGGACGAATGAGACGAACTTGGTCCAAAGAATGCCAAAGGATCAAATTGGAGGACGAACATGACGAACTTGGTACAAAGAACGCCCAACGATCAAATGGGAGGACGTAGAGGGATGAACGAGACGAACTTGGTCCAAAGAATGTCAAAGGATCAAATGGGAGGACGAAGAGGGACGAAGGAGACGAACTTGGTCCAAAGAATGCCAAAGGATCAAATGGGAGGACGAACGAGCCCAACTTGGTACAAAGAATGCCAAAGGATCAAATGGGAGGACGAAGAGGGACAAACGAGGCGAATTTGGTCCAAAGAATGCCAAAGGATCAAATGGGGGACGAACGAGACGAACTTGGTCCAAGGAATGCCCAAAGATCAAATGGGAGGACGTAGAGGGACGAATGAGACGAAGTTGGTCCAAAGAATGCGCAAAGGATCAAATGGGAGGACGAATAGCTACGAACGAGACGAACTTGGTCCAAAGAATGCCAAAGGATCAAATGGGAGGGCGAACGAGACCAACTTGGTACAAAGAATGCCAAAGGATCCAATGGGAGGACGAAGAGGGACGAACGAGAGGAACTTGATCCAAAGATTGCCCAAGGATGAAATGGGAGGACGAAAAGGGACGAACGAGACGAACTTGTTCCAAAGAATGCCCAAAGGATCAAATGGGAGGACGAACAGGGACGAAGGAGACGAACTTGGTCCAAAGAATACCAAAGGATCAAATGGGAGGACGAACAGGGACGAAGGAGACGAACTTGGTCCAAAGATTGCCCAAGGATGAAATGGGAGGAGGAAAATGGACGTTCGAGACGAACTTGGTCCAAAGAATGCCAAAGGATCAAATGGGGGACGAACGGGATGAACTAGGTCCAAAGAATGCCCAAGAATCAAATGGGAGGACGTAGAGGGACGAACGAGACGAACTTGGTCCAAAGAATTCCCAAAGGATCAAATGGGAGGACGAACAGGGACGAACTAGACGAACTTGGTCCAAAGAATGCCCAAAGATCAAATGGGAGGATGTAAAGGGACGAAGGAGACGAACTTGGTCCAAAGAATGCCCATGGATGAAATTGGGGACGAACGGGATGAACTTGGTCCGAAGAATGCCCAAGGATCAAATGGGAGGAAGTAGAGGGACGAACGAGAGGAACTTGATCCAAAGATTGCCCAAGGATGAAATGGGAGGACGAAAAGGGACGAACGAGACGAACTTGTTCCAAAGAATGCCCAAAGGATCAAATGGGAGGACGAACAGGGACGAAGGAGACGAACTTGGTCCAAAGAATGCCAAAGGATCAAATGGGAGGACGAACAGGGACGAAGGAGACGAACTTGGTCCAAAGATTGCCCAAGGATGAAATGGGAGGAGGAAAATGGACGTTCGAGACGAACTTGGTCCAAAGAATGCCAAAGGATCAAATGGGGGACGAACGGGATGAACTTGGTCCAAAGATTGCCCATGGATCAAATGGGAGGACGTAGAGGGACGAATGAGACGAACTTGGTCCAAAGAATGCGCAAAGGATCAAATGGGAGGACGAATAGGGACGAACGAGACGAACTTGGTCCAAAGAATGCCAAAGGATCAAATGGGGGACGAACGGGATGAACTTGGTCCGAAGAATGCCCAAGGATCAAATGGGAGGATGTAGAGGGACGAACGAGACGAACTTGGTCCAAAGAATGCCCAAAGGATCAAATGGGAGGACGAACAGGGACAAACTAGACGAACTTGGTCCAAAGAATGCCCAAAGACCAAATGGGAGGATGTAAAGGGACGAAGGAGACGAACTTGGTCCAAAGAATGCCCTTGGATGAAATGGGGGACGAACAGGATGAACTTGGTCCAAAGAATGCCCAAGGATCAAATGGGAGGATGTAGAGGGACGAACGATACGAACTTGGTCCAAAGAATGCCAAAGGATCAAATGGGGGACGAACGGGATGAACTTGGTCCAAAGAATGCCCAAGAATCAAATGGGAGGACGTAGAGGGACGAACGAGACGAACTTGGTCCAAAGAATGCCCAAAGGATCAAATGGGAGGACGAACAGGGACAAACTAGACGAACTTGGTCCAAAGAATGCCCAAAGACCAAATGGGAGGATGTAAAGGGACGAAGGAGACGAACTTGGTCCAAAGAATGCCAAAGGATCAAATGGGGGACGAACAGGATGAACTTGGTCCGAAGAATGCCCAAGGATCAAATGGGAGGACGTAGAGGGACGAACGAGACGAACTTGATCCAAAGAATGCCCAAAGGATCAAATGGGAGGACGAACAGGGACGAACTAGACGAACTTGGTCCAAAGAATGCCCAAAGATCAAATGGGAGGATGTAAAGGGACGAACGAGACGAACTTGCTCCAAAGAATGCCCATGGATGAAATGGGGGACGAACGGGATGAACTTGGTCCAAAGAATGCCCAAGGATCAAATGGGAGGATGTAGAAGGACAAACGAGACGAACTTGGTCCAAAGAATGCCCAAGGATGAAATTGGAGGACGAAAAGGGACGAACGAGACGAACTTGGTCCAAAGAATGCCCAAAGGATCAAATGGGAGAACGAACAGGGACGAACGAGACGAACATGGTCTAAAGAATGCCCAAAGATGAAATGGTAGGATGTAGAGGGACGAACGAGACGACCTTGGTCCAAAAAATGCCCAAGGATGAAATGGGAGGACGAAAAGGGACGAACGAGACCAATGTGGTCCAAAGAATGCCAAAGGATCAAATGGGAGGACGAACGAGCCCAACTTGGTACAAAGAATGCCAAAGGATCAAATGGGAGGACGAAGAGGGACGAAGGAGACGAATTTGGTCCAAAGAATGCCAAAGGATCAAATGGGGGACGAACGAGACGAACTTGGTCCAAGGAATGCCCAAAGATCAAATGGGAGGACGTAGAGGGACGAATGAGACGAACTTGGTCCAAAGAATGCGAAAAGGATCAAATGGGAGGACGAATAGGGACGAACGAGACGAACGTGGTGCAAAGAATGCCAAAGGACCAAATGGGAGGACGAACGAGACCAACTTGGTACAAAGAATGCCAAAGGATCAAATGGGAGGACGAAAAGGGACGAACGAGACGAATTTGTTCCAAAGAATGCCCAAAGGATCAAATGGGAGGACGAACAGGGACGAAGGAGACGAACTTGGTCCAAAGAATGCCAAAGGATCAAATCGGAGGACGAACAGGGACGAAGGAGACGAACGTGGTCCAAAGATTGCCCAAGGATGAAATGGGAGGACGAAAATGGACGTTCTAGACGAACTTGGTCCAAAGAATGCCAAAGGATCAAATGGGGGACGAACGGGATGAACTTGGTCCAAAGAATGCCCAAGAATCAAATGGGAGGATGTAGAGGGACGAACGAGACGAACTTGGTCCAAAGAATGCCCAAAGGATCAAATGGGAGGACGAACAGGGACAAACTAGACGAACTTGGTCCAAAGAATGCCCAAAGACCAAATGGGAGGATGTAAAGGGACGAAGGAGACGAACTTGGTCCAAAGAATGCCCTTGGATGAAATGGGGGACGAACAGGATGAACTTGGTCCAAAGAATGCCCAAGGATCAAATATGAGGATGTAGAGGGACGAACGATACGAACTTGGTCCAAAGAATGCCAAAGGATCAAATGGGGGACGAACGGGATGAACTTGGTCCAAAGAATGCCCAAGAATCAAATGGGAGGACGTAGAGGGACGAACGAGACGAACTTGGTCCAAAGAATGCCCAAAGGATCAAATGGGAGGACGAACAGGGACAAACTAGACGAACTTGGTCCAAAGAATGCCCAAAGACCAAATGGGAGGATGTAAAGGGACGAAGGAGACGAACTTGGTCCAAAGAATGCCCTTGGATGAAATGGGGGACGAACAGGATGAACTTGGTCCAATGAATGCCCAAGGATCAAATGGGAGGACGTAGAGGGACGAACGAGACGAACTTGATCCAAAGAATGCCCAAAGGATCAAATGGGAGGACGAACAGGGACGAACTAGACGAACTTGGTCCAAAGAATGCCCAAAGATCAAATGGGAGGATGTAAAGGGACGAACGAGACGAACTTGCTCCAAAGAATGCCCATGGATGAAATGGGGGACGAACGGGATGAACTTGGTCCAAAGAATGCCCAAGGATCAAATGGGAGGATGTAGAAGGACGAACGAGACGAACTTGGTCCAAAGAATGCCCAAGGATGAAATTGGAGGACGAAAAGGGACGAACGAGACGAACTTGGTCCAAAGAATGCCCAAAGGATCAAATGGGAGAACGAACAGGGACGAACGAGACGAACATGGTCCAAAGAATGCCCAAAGATGAAATGGTAGGATGTAGAGGGACGAACGAGACGACCTTGGTCCAAAGAATGCCCAAGGATGAAATGGGAGGACGAAAAGGGACGAACGAGACAAATGTGGTCCAAAGAATGCCAAAGGATCAAATGGGAGGACGAACGAGCCCAACTTGGTACAAAGAATGCCAAAGGATCAAATGGGAGGACGAAGAGGGACGAAGGAGACGAATTTGGTCCAAAGAATGCCAAAGGATCAAATGGGGGACGAACGAGACGAACTTGGTCCAAGGAATGCCCAAAGATCAAATGGGAGGACGTAGAGGGACGAATGAGACGAACTTGGTCCAAAGAATGCGAAAAGGATCAAATGGGAGGACGAATAGGGACGAACGAGACGAACGTGGTGCAAAGAATGCCAAAGGATCAAATGGGAGGACGAACGAGACCAACTTGGTACAAAGAATGCCAAAGGATCAAATGGGAGGACGAAAAGGGACGAACGAGACGAATTTGTTCCAAAGAATGCCCAAAGGATCAAATGGGAGGACGAACAGGGACGAAGGAGACGAACTTGGTCCAAAGAATGCCAAAGGATCAAATCGGAGGACGAACAGGGACGAAGGAGACGAACGTGGTCGAAAGATTGCCCAAGGATGAAATGGGAGGACGAAAATGGACGTTCTAGACGAACTTGGTCCAAAGAATGCCAAAGGATCAAATGGGGGACGAACGGGATGAACTTGGTCCAAAGAATGCCCAAGAATCAAATGGGAGGACGTAGAGGGACGAACGAGACGAACTTGGTCCAAAGAATGCCCAAAGGATCAAATGGGAGGACGAACAGGGACAAACTAGACGAACTTGGTCCAAAGAATGCCCAAAGACCAAATGGGAGGATGTAAAGGGACGAAGGAGACGAACTTGGTCCAAAGAATGCCCTTGGATGAAATGGGGGACGAACAGGATGAACTTGGTCCAAAGAATGCCCAAGGATCAAATGGGAGGATGTAGAGGGACGAACGATACGAACTTGGTCCAAAGAATGCCAAAGGATCAAATGGGGGACGAACGGGATGAACTTGGTCCAAAGAATGCCCAAGAATCAAATGGGAGGACGTAGAGGGACGAACGAGACGAACTTGGTCCAAAGAATGCCCAAAGGATCAAATGGGAGGACGAACAGGGACAAACTAGACGAACTTGGTCCAAAGAATGCCCAAAGACCAAATGGGAGGATGTAAAGGGACGAAGGAGACGAACTTGGTCCAAAGAATGCCAAAGGATCAAATGGGGGACGAACGGGATGAACTTGGTCCAAAGAATGCCCAAGGATCAAATGGGAGGACGTAGAGGGATGAACGAGACGAACTTGATCCAAAGAATGCCCAAAGGATCAAATGGGAGGACGAACAGGGACGAACTAGACGAACTTGGTCCAAAGAATGCCCAAAGATCAAATGGGAGGATGTAAAGGGACGAACGAGACGAACTTGCTCCAAAGAATGCCCATGGATGAAATGGGGGACGAACGGGATGAACTTGGTCCAAAGAATGCCCAAGGATCAAATGGGAGGATGTAGAAGGACGCACGAGACGAACTTGGTCCAAAGAATGCCCAAGGATGAAATTGGAGGACGAAAAGGGACGAACGAGACGAACTTGGTCCAAAGAATGCCCAAAGGATCAAATGGGAGAACGAACAGGGACGAACGAGACGAACATGGTCCAAAGAATGCCCAAAGATGAAATGGTAGGATGTAGAGGGACGAACGAGACGACCTTGGTCCAAAGAATGCCCAAGGATGAGATGGGAGGACGAAAAGGGACGAACGAGACCAATGTGGTCCAAAGAATGCCAAAGGATCAAATGGGAGGACGAACGAGCCCAACTTGGTACAAAGAATGCCAAAGGATCAAATGGGAGGACGAAGAGGGACGAACGAGACGAATTTGGTCCAAAGAATGCCAAAGGATCAAATGGGGGACGAACGAGACGAACTTGGTCCAAGGAATGCCCAAAGATCAAATGGGAGGACGTAGAGGGACGAATGAGACGAACTTGGTCCAAAGAATGCGAAAAGGATCAAATGGGAGGACGAATAGGGACGAACGAGACGAACTTGGTGCAAAGAATGCCAAAGTATCAAATGGGAGGACGAACGAAACCAACTTGGTACAAAGAATGCTAAAGGATCAAATGGGAGGACGAAAAGGGACGAACGAGACGAATTTGTTCCAAAGAATGCCCAAAGGATCAAATGGGAGGACGAACAGGGACGAAGGAGACGAACTTGGTCCAAAGAATGCCAAAGGATCAAATCGGAGGACGAACAGGGACGAAGGAGACGAACGTGGTCGAAAGATTGCCCAAGGATGAAATGGGAGGACGAAAATGGACGTTCTAGACGAACTTGGTCCAAAGAATGCCAAAGGATCAAATGGGGGACGAACGGGATGAACTTGGTCCAAAGAATGCCCAAGAATCAAATGGGAGGACGTAGAGGGACGAACGAGACGAACTTGGTCCAAAGAATGCCCAAAGGATCAAATGGGAGGACGAACAGGGACGAACTAGACGAACTTGGTCCAGAGAATGCCCAAAGATCAAATGGGAGGATGTAAAGGGACGAAGGAGACGAACTTGGTCCAAAGAATGCCCATGGATGAAATGGGGGACGAACGGGATGAACTTGGTCCAAAGAATGCCCAAGGATCAAATGGGAGGATGTAGAGGGACGAACGCGACGAACTTGGTCCAAAGAATGCCAAAGGATCAAATGGGGGACGAACGGGATGAACTTGGGTCAAAGAATGCCCAAGCATCAAATGGGAGGACGTAGAGGGACGAATGAGACGAACTTGGTCCAAAGAATGCGCAAAGGATCAAATGGGATGACGAATAGGGACGAACGAGACGAACTTGGTCCAAAGAATGCCAAAGGATCAAATGGGGGACGAACGGGATGAACTTGGTCCAAAGAATGCCCAAGGATCAAATGGGAGGACGTAGAGGGACGAACGAGACGAACTTGGTCCAAAGAATGCGAAAAGGATCAAATGGGAGGACGAATAGGGACGAACGAGACGAACTTGGTGCAAAGAATGCCAAAGGATCAAATGGGAGGACGAACGAGACCAACTTGGTTCAAAGAATGCCAAAGGATCAAATGGGAGGACGAAAAGGGACGAACGAGACGAATTTGTTCCAAAGAATGCCCAAAGGATCAAATGGGAGGACGAACAGGGACGAAGGAGACGAACTTGGTCCAATGAATGCCAAAGGATCAAATCGGAGGACGAACAGGGACGAAGGAGACGAACGTGGTCCAAAGATTGCCCGAGGATGTAATGGGAGGACGAAAATGGACGTTCTAGACGAACTTGGTCCAAAGAATGCCAAAGGATCAAATGGGGGACGAACGGGATGAACTTGGTCCAAAGAATGCCCAAGAATCAAATGGGAGGACGTAGAGGGACGAACTAGACGAACTTGGTCCAAAGAATGCCCAAAGGATCAAATGGGAGGACGAACAGGGACAAACTAGACGAACTTGGTCCAAAGAATGCCCAAAGACCAAATGGGAGGATGTAAAGGGACGAAGGAGACGAACTTGGTCCAAAGAATGCCCTTGGATGAAATGGGGGACGAACAGGATGAACTTGGTCCAAAGAATGCCCAAGGATCAAATGGGAGGATGTAGAGGGACGAACGATACGAACTTGGTCCAAAGAATGCCAAAGGATCAAATGGGGGACGAACGGGATGAACTTGGTCCAAAGAATGCCCAAGGATCAAATGGGAGGACGTAGAGGGACGAACGAGACGAACTTGATCCAAAGAATGCCCAAAGGATCAAATGGGAGGACGAACAGGGACGAACTAGACGAACTTGGTCCAAAGAATGCCCAAAGATCAAATGGGAGGATGTTGATGGGGACATGGAGGTCCAAGAAGCCATTCAAAGCCTAGGAGGCCCAATTACTAGGGCAATGTCAAGAAGGGTCCAAGAAGGCTTAGTCCAATTCTTGACTAAGACAATTTCCAACATGGACAAAGAAGTAATTGCACCGAAGACCATGCTTGTCATCCAAGCCATGGAGGAGGCGCAAGACTCATGAAGCCAGCCATGTTATTTTGTTTTGAATAAAGTGCATGTGACCCATTGATTTATTTGGGACCAAAGCACTAAAGTGTTTAATTCCTTGTTTAATTTTTGGTGTGTTTAATCCACTTTAAGTGGTTGCTTGAATAAAAGCAAGAGGGACTTAATGAAGGCTGCATGGTGGGCGCTTAAATGAAGTCAAGGAAGACAAAGTGAATCAAAGCACATCAAGGCAAGAGGGAGTTACACAAGACAAAGAATTCATAGCAATCAAGACAAAGGTATGAATGCTCCAACATCACATTAAAAGTGTAACAGCCACATGACTGAATGGTGGCTGCATTGAGGAAGAGTTATGCGCTACATTGAAGGCCATGGACAGCAGCCAACTCAATGAGAGTTCTTGGGATTCCTTGCACCATTAGTAAGGGACTTGAAGAACAATTAAAGAGGGCATCCAAGACAAGAATGGTGGGCGAATTTCTGATGGCTGGACAGCAGCCATATTCATGGTTTTTCATCAGATTCCTTGCACATTAAAAAGCTAGGGAGCAGCCATATAATTGCTTGTAATTACTTGTTAATTCCAGCCTAGGATTCTCTTGATTATGGGCGCATAGAAGAGCTGGATGGCAGCCAACTTATTGCTTGTAATTGCTCCATAATAAACACCTAGGATTCCTTGTAAGCCTTGAATGGCATAGGCTGAGTCCTTACCTTGTAATCAGACCAGCCTCCCTCACTATAAATAGGGGGCGCATGGTGCCTTGAAAAACAACTTTGATTTTGAGCAAAAACATTACCTTGTGTAATTGAGTCCTTACTCTTTGGTTCTGGATTGAACCAGACTTTGATCTTACCAAGAATCCTTTCTTGTGGTGATCCTCATTTCCATAGGCTTATCCTTGTCTTGGATTAGACCAAGGTGGCGCCCCTTGCCTCCCATCCATTCTTCTTGTTCCTTGCTTCCTAAATTGCTCTCTTGTTTGCTTGTTATAACAAGAACTCTTAATTCTCACTTCCTTTTTGTTCACTTGTTCTTATTCTGTTCACTAGTTTCTTGTTAAAATAAGAACCATCCTTTCTTGCTTTTCTCTCTTAAAGATTGAAAATCACAAGTTCTTAGTCACAACCAGAATCTAAGTGGTGAATTCAAGTCATTGGCCAAGTTGTTACAACAAGGAGGCCATCATTTGGCATCAAAGCTTTGGTTCGAATTGTTACAAAAGAAACCCAGGTTTATCTAATCTTATCTTTGTGTTCTGATTTCTTGTTTTTGAAAAAAAAAAAAAAAAGAAAAAAAAAGGCTGCGAAAATTCAAAAGAAAAAAAAAATTGTGTTTTGAATTTTGGTGAATAAACAGTCACTTTGGTCCCTGAGAGTGTCAGTCGGTGTCACTTTGGTCCCTGACAGATGCGAAACTCAAAAAAGGTCCTCAACTGTCATCCGTTAGTCATTTTGGTCCCTAAAAGTGATTACTTACTGGCATATTGGTCCTTGAAAAGTGATTACTTACTTTCATTTTAGTCCTTAAAAGTATTACTTAGGGACCAAACTGAAAAACGTTTGTCTCTCTCAGGGACGAAATTTTAATTTTCTATCTCTCAGGGACCAATGTGACACCGCCTATATCTCTCAGGGACTAAAATGACCCTTTATTCAATTTTGGTTGTGTTTTGTTCTTGCTGCACTTTGATTCCTATTTTTTTTTCTCAATTTTGTTCTTTGAGTGAGTTCTAATTTGTTCTAGTTCTCACAATTTTTGTTCAGTTTCTTTTGTTTCTTGTTTTTACCTTTGTTACTCTAAGCTATTTTGGTGTGTGGATTATTATTTTGATTGGTTTCTTGTGTTGTTTCACTTTCGGGTTTCTCTAAAGAACTAAAAGAGTTATGGATCCTCAAAATCGTTTACTTTTAGAAGCCCTCACGGCAAAAATGAGTGAACTATTAAAACAAGAGTTGGTAGGTATCAATGAGAGAATTGATCAATTGGAAAACTCACAAAACAATAGTGATGGGGAGGATCGGAGGAGAAGGCGTGATGATAATAGAGAAGAGAGGTTGAGTGGTATAAAAATAAAAGTACCACAGTTTGTTGGAAGGAATGATCCCGAGGCGTATTTAGAATGGGAAACTAAAATTGAACAAATTTTTTCCTGTTATAATTACACTGATCTTCAAAAGGTGCAGGTTGCTTCTATTGAATTTACAGATTATGCCTTGGTGTGGTGGGATCAATTGGTGAAGGAAAGGAGAAGGTACAATGAGCAACCCATTGCCACATGGGAAGAGATGAAAAGGCTCATGAGAAGGAGATTTGTCCCATCTTATTACAACAGAGAGTTGCACAACAAGTTACAGCGACTCACCCAAGGTAATAAGAGTGTAGATGAGTACTTTAAGGAGATGGAGGTGGCAAAAATTAGAGCAAATGTGGAGGAGGATGAAGAAGCAACCATGGCCAGATTCTTGCATGGTCTAAATCGTGACATTAGTGATATAGTGGAGCTACAACACTATGTCCAATTGGACGATTTGTTACATCAAGCCACAAAGGTAGAACAACAACTCAAAAGGAAGGGCCAAATAAGAAGAAGCACTACCACTTCCAATTGGAAGAATCACCCAAAGAATGAAGGTGCCTCATCATCCAAAGAAGCCACGGCTGATCCAAAAGGTAAAAACACTATAACTAGTCCTTCTCAAAATTCAACTAATCGGGCTGTTAAGTGTTTCAAGTGCCAAGGCTTAGGACACATTGCATCTCAATGTCCTACCAAGAGAATTATGATGGTAGAGGAGGTTGAGGAGGAAGAGGAAGAGGGCGAAGAGTATGAAGAGGGTGGTGAAGAGGAGGAGGCCCAAATACCAAGTGGAGAGTTGCTTATGATGAAGAGGGTGCTAGAAGCCATGGTCAAAGAAGAAGAGGCAACTCAAAGGGAAAACATTTTTCACTCAAGATGCCTCATAAAAGGCAAGGTATGTTCCCTTATTATTGATGGTGGGAGTTGTACAAATGTTGCTAGTACAAGGTTAGTTTCCAAACTGTAAATAGAAACTAAACCCCACCCCAAGCCATATAAGCTTCAATGGCTTGTTAATGATGTTGAGATGGTTGTGGACAAGCAAGTAGAAATTTCTTTTTCAATTGGTAAATATGAGGATGTGGCTGTTTGTGATGTTGTACCAATGGAGGCCAGCCATGTGTTGTTGGGAAGGCCTTGGCAATTTGACAAGAAAGCAAGTCATGAAGGGCACACCAACAAGTATTCTTTTGTTCATCATGGAAAAAGAATTGTATTGGCTCCTTTGAGCCCAAGTGAGGTGAGAGATGATCAAAAGAAATTGAGAGAAAAATGTGAAAAAGAAAAAGAAATAGAAAAAGAAAAAGAAGAAAAAGAAAAGATCGCCAAAGAAAAAGAGAGAAAAAAGAGTGACAAAAAGAAAAATGGAGAAAAGAAAGAAAGTTTGATGGCGACAAAAGGAGAGGTTAAAGAAGCTTTTGTCACAAACCAGCCCCTATATTTGCTTTTTAGCAAAGAGGTGGCCTTGTTGGAAAATTTACCTAACACCAAAGAATTGCCAAAATGCATAGATTTTCTTTTGCAGGAATTTGAGGACTTGTTTCCTAAGGAGGTACCAAGTGGGCTGCCACCTTTGAGAGGGATTGAGCACCACATTCATCTCATCCCAGGCGCCACTTTGCCTAATAGGCCAGCCTACCGGAGCAACCCCCAACAAACGCAAGAGATACAAAAGCAAGTGGCTGAATTGGTAAGTAAAGGTTGGGTAAGAGAAAGCTTAAGTCCTTGTGCTGTCCCTGTTATTTTAGTCCCTAAGAAAGATGGTAGCTGGAGAATGTGCACTGATTGTAGAGCTGTTAACAATATTACTGTTAAGTATAGGCATCCTATTCCAAGATTAGATGACTTGCTTGATGAATTGTTTGGTGCATGCTTGTTCTCTAAAATTGATTTGAAAAGTGGGTACCATCAAATTAGGATAAGGGAAGGGGATGAATGGAAAACTGCTTTCAAAACAAAGTATGGTTTATATGAGTGGTTAGTTATGCCTTTTGGTTTAACAAATGCACCTAGCACTTTCATGAGATTAATGAACCATGTTTTGAGAGAATTCTTGGGCAAATTTGTTGTTATATATTTTGATGATATCTTGATATATAGCAAAAATTTAGAAGACCATTGCATTCATCTAAGGGCTGTTTTGAATGTGCTAAGAAAAGAAAACTTGTTTGCAAATTTGGAAAAATGTGTTTTTTGCACGAAACAAGTTATTTTTCTAGGCTTTGTTATAAGCTCTCAAGGAGTGCATGTGGATGAAGCAAAGGTGAAGGCAATCCAAGAATGGCCCACACCCAAAAATGTGACTGAGGTAAGAAGCTTTCATGGTTTAGCAATTTTGTATAGGAGGTTTGTTAAGGACTTTAGTACTATTGCTGCACCTCTTAATGAAATTGTTAAAAAGGAAGTTGGTTTTAAATGGGGTGAGAAGCAAGAACAAGCTTTTTCAATTCTTCAAGAAAAGCTCACCCAAGCACCAATTCTAGCATTGCCTAATTTTTCAAAATCTTTTGAAATTGAGTGTGATGCTTCCAATGTTGGAATTGGGGCTGTTTTAATGCAAGAAGGACATCCAATTGCTTATTATAGTGAGAAATTAAAAGGGGCTTCCCTAAATTACTCAACTTATGATAAGGAATTGTATGCCTTAGTAAGGGCATTGCAAACATGGCAACATTACTTGCTGCCAAAAGAATTTGTCATTCATAGTGATCATGAGTCCTTGAAGTACTTAAAAGGACAAGGTAAGTTGAACAAGAGGCATGCTAAATGGGTTGAATTTTTGGAGCAATTTCCTTATGTGATTAAGCACAAGAAGGGTAAGGCAAATGTTGTGGCTGATGCATTATCAAGAAGGTATGCATTACTCTCTACTCTTGAAACTAAAGTTTTTGGTCTTGAACACATTAAGGAATTGTATGAGCATGATCTTGATTTTTCTGAAAAATATGTTGATTGTGTGCATGCTGCCCATAATGGATTTTTTAGGCACAATGATTATTTGTTTAAAGAGAAAAGGTTGTGTGTGCCAAAAGGATCCATTAGAGACCTCTTGGTCAAAGAGGCGCATGAGGGGGGGTTAATGGGACATTTTGGTGTTCCTAAAACTTTGGAATTTTTACAAGAACATTTTTATTGGCCTCACATGAAAGTTGATGTGCAAAAGTATTGTGAAAGGTGTATTGTTTGCAAAAAGGCCAAATCCAAAGTTTTACCCCATGGTTTGTATACTCCTTTACCTGTTCCTGAATATCCTTGGATTGACCTTTCCATGGACTTTGTTTTGGGGCTGCCAAGAACAAAGACTGGAAAAGATTCTATTTTTGTTGTTGTGGACAGGTTCTCAAAAATGGCACACTTCATCCCATGCAAAAAGGTGGATGATGCTTGCCACATTGCTGATTTGTTCTTCAAAGAGGTGGTGCGCCTACATGGCCTACCAAAGAGTATAGTGTCCGATCGTGACGCTAAGTTTCTAAGCCACTTCTGGAGAACTTTGTGGGGTAAGGTGGGAACTAAGTTACTATTCTCTACAACTTGTCATCCCCAAACTGATGGGCAAACTGAGGTAGTAAACAGAACTCTCTCTACTCTCTTAAGGGCTGTGCTTTCAAAGAATTTGAAAATGTGGGAAACATGGCTGCCCCATGTTGAATTTGCTTATAATAGGGCTGTCCATAGTACTACAAATCATTCCCCATTTGAGATTGTGTATGGTTATAATCCTTTGACTCCTCTTGATCTATTACCATTACCTAACACATCTCTGTTGAAGCATAAAGATGGCAAAGCAAAAGCTGAATTTGTGAAAAGTTTGCATGAGAAAATTAAGCTGCAAATTGAAAAGAAAAATGAAAGCTATGCCAAGAGTGCTAATAAAGGGCGCAAACGGGTTATCTTTGAACCCGGAGATTGGGTTTGGATCCATATGAGAAAGGAAAGGTTTCCTTCACAAAGGAAATCTAAGTTAATGCCTAGGGGCGATGGCCCTTTCCAAGTGATTGCCAAAGTTAATGATAATGCTTATAAAGTTGACCTTCCAGGTTTGTATGGTGTTAGTGCCACTTTCAATGTTGCTGACTTGTCTCCTTTTGATGTAGGTGATGAAGATTTCAATTCGAGGTCGAATTCTCCTCAAGAGGGAGGGAATGATGAGGACATGGACCACCAAGAGGCCATTCAAAGCCTAGGAGGACCAATAACTAGGGCAATGTCAAGAAGGGCCCAAGAAGGCTTAGTCCAATTTATGACTAAGACAATTGCAAACATGGGCAAAGATGTAATTGCACCAAAAACCATGCTTGTCATACAAGCCATGGAGGAGGCGCAACATGCATAACCAGCCAGCCAAGTTACTTTTTAAATAAAAGTGCAAGTGACCAATTGATTTTATTTGGGACCAAGGCACTAAGTTATTTACTTCCTTGTTTATTTTGGTGTGTTTAATCCACTTCAAGTGGCAAGTGTGGGGCGCATGTAACAGCTCTTTTGTAGAGTTGAATGGGTCCAAATAATCTGATGGCAAGGAAAGACAAAGAATTCAAAGCAATCAAGGCAAGAGGGAGTTACACAAGACAAAGGATTAATGCTCCAACAGCACAATTAAAATGTAACAGCCATCTCTTTAATTACAAGGTGGCTGAGTCATGAAGAAGCAATCAAAGAGGCTGCCTCCTGGTCATTAAGAAGCGCATGCAGCTGTACTCTGACCAAGCATTTGCGCCTTTTGGAAGAGCTGAAGCAGCAGCCATGTTTGTAACCTCTTCTTTATGATAGCCTAGGATTCCTTGTAGACTTTAAGCTGGTCAGCAGCCATTGTAATTGTTCTTTATGATAGCCTAGGATTCCTTGTAGACTTTGAGCTGGTCAGCAGCCATTGTAATTGCTCTTTATGCTAGCCTAGGATTCCTTGTAGCCTTGAATGGCAAAGACTTGGTCTCTTCTTTGTAATCAGAACCAGCCTCCCTCACTATATATAGGGGGCGCATGGAGCATAGGAAAACAACTTTGATTTTGAGCAAAAATATTACCTTGTGTAATTGAGTCCTTACTCTTTGGTTCTGGATTGAACCAGACTTGATCTTACCAAGAATCCTTTCTTGTGGTGATCCTCATTTCCATAGGCTTATCCTTGTCTTGGATTAGACCAAGGTGGCGCCCCTTGCCTCCCATCCATTCTTCTTGTTCCTTGCTTCCTAAATTGTTCTCTTGTTTGCTTGTTATAACAAGAACTCTTAATTCTCACTTCCTTTTTGTTCACTTGTTCTTATTCTGTTCACTAGTTTCTTGTTAAAATAAGAACCATCCTTTCTTGCTATTCTTTCTTAAAGATTGAAAATCACAAGTTCTTAGTCACAACCAGAATCTAAGTGGTGAATTCAAGTCATTGGCCAAGTTGTTACAACAAGGAGGCCATCAGAATGCCCAAAGGATCAAATGGGAGAACGAACAGGGACGAACGAGACGAACATGGTCCAAAGAATGCCCAAAGATGAAATGGTGGGATGTAGAAGGACGAACGAGACGAACTTGGTACAAAGAATGCCCAAGGATGAATTGGGAGGACGAAAAGGGACGAACGAGACCAACGTGGTCCAAAGAATGCCAAAGGATCAAATGGGAGGACGAACGAGCCCAACTTGGTACAAAGAATGCCAAAGGATCAAATGGGAGGACAAAGAGGGACGAACGAGACGAATTTGGTCCAAAGAATGCCAAAGGATCAAATGGGGGACGAACGAGATGAACTTGGTCCAAGGAATGCCCAAAGATCAAATGGGAGGACGTAGAGGGACGAATGAGACGAACTTGGTCCAAAGAATGCGCAAAGGATCAAATTGGAGGACGAATAGGGACGAACGAGACGAACTTGGTGCAAAGAATGCCAAAGGATCAAATGGGAGGACGAACAGGGACGAAGGAGACGAACTTGGTCCAAAGATTGCCCAAGGATGAAATGGGAGGACGAAAATGGACGTTCGAGACGAACTTGGTCCAAAGAATGTCAAAGGATCAAATGGGGGACGAACGGGATGAACTTGGTCCAAAGAATGCCCAAGAATCAAATGGGAGGACGTAGAGGGACGAATGAGACGAACTTGGTCCAAAGAATGCCCAGAGGATCAAATGGGAGGACGAACAGGGACGAACTAGGCGAACTTCGTCCAAAGAATGCCCAAAGATCAAATGGGAGGATGTAAAGGGACGAAGGAGACGAACTTGGTCCAAAGAATGCCCATGGATAAAATGGGGGACGAACGGGATGAACTTGGTCCAAAGAATGCCCAAGGATCAAATGGGAGGATGTAGAGGGACGAACGAGACGAACTTGGTCCAAAGAATGTCAAAGGATCAAATGGGGGACGAACGGGATGAACTTGGTCCAAAGAATGCCCAAGGATCAAATGGGAGGACGTAGAGGGACGAATGAGACGAACTTGGTCCAAAGAATGCGCAAAGGATCAAATGGGAGGACGAATAGGGACGAACGAGACGAACTTGGTCCAAAGAATGCCAAAGGATCAAATGGGAGGACGAACGAGACCAACTTGGTACAAAGAATGCCAAAGGATCAAATGGGAGGACGAAGAGGGACGAACGAGAGGAACTTGGTCTAAAGAATGCCCAAGGATGAAATGGGAGGACGAAAAGGGACGAACGAGACGAACTTGGTCCAAAGAATGCCAAAGGATCAAATGGGCGGACTAAGAGGGACGAAGGAGACAAACTTGGTCCAAAGAATGCCAAAGGATCAAATGGGAGGACGAACATGACGAACTTGGTACAAAGAACGCCCAACGATCAAATGGGAGGACGTAGAGGGATGAACGAGACGAACTTGGTCCAAAGAATGTCAAAGGATCAAATGGGAGGACGAAGAGGGACGAAGGAGACGAACTTGGTCCAAAGAATGCCAAAGGATCAAATGGGAGGACGTAGAGGGACGAACGAGACGAACTTGGTCCAAAGAATGCCCAAAGGATCAATTGGGAGAACGAACAGGGACAAACGAGACGAACATGGTCCAAAGAATGCCCAAAGATGAAATGGTAGGATGTAGAAGGACGAACGAGACGAACTTGGTACAAAGAATGCCCAAGGATAAATTGGGAGGACGAAAAGGGA
This sequence comes from Glycyrrhiza uralensis, assembly GCA_030159175.1. Lineage (NCBI taxonomy): Eukaryota > Viridiplantae > Streptophyta > Magnoliopsida > Fabales > Fabaceae > Glycyrrhiza > Glycyrrhiza uralensis. The sequence goes on along the minus strand of BRZY01000006.1, from coordinate 25,002,986 downwards.
CGAACGAGACCAACGTGGTCCAAAGAATGCCAAAGGATCAAATGGGAGGACGAACGAGCCCAACTTGGTAGAAAGAATGCCAAAGGATCAAATGGGAGGACAAAGAGGGACGAACGAGACGAATTTGGTCCAAAGAATGCCAAAGGATCAAATGGGGGACGAACGAGACGAACTTGGTCCAAGGAATGCCCAAAGATCAAATGGGAGGACGTAGAGAGACGAATGAGACGAACTTGGTCCAAAGAATGCGCAAAGGATCAAATGGGAGGACGAATAGGGACGATCGAGACGAACTTGGTGCAAAGAATGTCAAAGGATCAAATGGGAGGACGAACGCGACCAACTTGGTACAAAGAATGTCAAAGGATCAAATGGGAGGACGAACGCGACCAACTTGGTACAAAGAATGCCAAAGGATCAAATGGGAGGACGAAGAGGGACGAACGAGAGGAACTTGGTCCAAAGATTGCCCAAGGATGAAATGGGAGGACGAAAAGGGACGAACGAGACGAACTTGTTCCAAAGAATGCCCAAAGGATCAAATGGGAGGACGAACAGGGACGAAGGAGACGAACTTGGTCCAAAGATTGCCCATCGATGAAATGGGAGGACGAAAATGGACGTTCGAGACGAACTTGGTCCAAAGAATGCCAAAGGATCAAATGGGGGACGAACGGGATGAACTTGGTCCAAAGAATGCCCAAGAAACAAATCGGAGGACGTAGAGGGACGAACGAGACGAACTTGGTCCAAAGAATGCCCAAGGATGAAATGGGAGGACGAAAAGGGACGAACGAGACCAATGTGTTCCAAAGAATGCCAAAGGATCAAATTGGAGGACGAACGAGCCCAACTTGGTCCAAAGAATGCCAAAGGATCAAATGGGGGACGAACGAGACGAACTTGGTCCAAGGAATGCCCAAAGATCAAATGGGAGGACGTAGAGGGACGAACGAGACGAACTTGGTCCAAAGAATGCCCAAAGGATCAAATGGGAGAACGAACAGGGACGAACGAGACGAACATGGTCCAAAGAATGCCCAAAGATGAAATGGTAGGATGTAGAAGGACGAACGAGACGAACTTGGTACAAAGAATGCCCAAGGATGAAATGGGAGGACGAAAAGGGACGAACGAGACCAACGTGGTCCAAAGAATGCCAAAGGATCAAATGGGAGGACGAACGAGCCCAACTTGGTACAAAGAATGCCAAATGATCAAATGGGAGGACGAAGAGGGACGAACGACACGAATTTGGTCCAAAGAATGCCAAAGGATCAAATGGGGGACGAACGAGACGAACTTGGTCCAAGGAATGCCCAAAGATCAAATGGGAGGACGTAGAGGGACGAATGAGACGAACTTGGTCCAATGAATGCGCAAAGGATCAAATGGGAGGACGAATAGGGACGAATGAGACGAACTTGGTGTAAAGAATGCCAAAGGATCAAATGGGAGGACGAACGAGACCAACTTGGTACAAAGAATGCCAAAGGATCAAATGGGAGGACGAAAAGGGACGAACGAGACGAACTTGTTCCAAAGAATGCCCAAAGGATCAAATGAGAGGACGAACAGGAACGAAGGAGACGAACTTGGTCCAAAGAATGCCAAAGGATCAAATCGGAGGACGAACAGGGACGAAGGAGACGAACGTGGTCCAAAGATTGCCCAAGGATGAAATGGGAGGACGAAAATGGACGTTCGAGACGAACTTGGTCCAAAGAATGCCAAAGGATCAAATGGGGGACGAACGGGATGAACTTGGTCCAAAGAATGCCCAAGAATCAAATGGGAGGACGTAGAGGGACTAACGAGACGAACTTGGTCCAAAGAATGCCCAAAGGATCAAATGGGAGGACGAACAGGGACGAACTAGACGAACTTGGTCCAAAGAATGCCCAAAGATCAAATGGGAGGATGTAAAGGGACGAAGGAGACGAACTTGGTCCAAAGAATGCCCATGGATGAAATGGGGGACGAACAGGATGAACTTGGTCCAAAGAATGCCCAAGGATCAAATGGGAGGATGTAGAGGGACGAAGGAGACAAACTTGGTCCAAAGAATGCCAAAGGATCAAATGGGAGGACGAACATGACGAACTTGGTACAAAGAACGCCCAACGATCAAATGGGAGGACGTAGAGGGATGAACGAGACGAACTCGGTCCAAAGAATGTCAAAGGATCAAATGGGAGGACGAAGAGGGACGAAGGAGACGAACTTGGTCCAAAGAATGCCAAAGGATCAAATGGGAGGACGAACGAGACGAACTTGGTACAAAGAATGCCCAAGGATCAAATGGGAGGACGTAGAGGGTCGAACGAGATGAACTTGGTCCAAAGAATGCCCAAAGGATCAAATGGGAGAACGAACAGGGACGAACGAGACGAACATGGTCCAAAGAATGTCCAAAGATGAAATGGGGGGATGTAGAGGGACGAACGAGACGAACTTGGTCCAAAGAATGCCCAAGGATGAATTGGGAGGACGAAAAGGGACGAACGAGACCAACGTGGTCCAAAGAATGCCAAAGGATCAAATGGGAGGACGAACGAGCCCAAGTTGGTACAAAGAATGCCAAAGGATCAAATGGGAGGACGAAGAGCGACGAACGAGACGAATTTGGTCCAAAGAATGCCAAAGGATCAAATGGGGGACGAACGAGACGAACTTGATCCAAGGAATGCCCAAAGATCAAATGGGAGGACGTAGAGGGACGAATGAGACGAACTTGGTCCAAAGAATGCGCAAAGGATCAAATGGGAGGACGAATAGGGACGAACGAGACGAACTTTGTGCAAAGAATGCCAAAGGATCAAATGGGAGGACGAACGCGACCAACTTGGTACAAAGAATGCCAAAGGATCAAATGGGAGGATGAAGAGGGACGAACGAGAGGAACTTGGTCCAAAGATTGCCCAAGGATGAAATGGGAGGACGAAGAGGGACGAACGAGACGAACTTGTTCCAAAGAATGCCCAAAGGATCAAATGGGAGGACGAACAGGGACGAAGGAGACGAACTTGGTCCAAAGAATGCCAAAGGATCAAATCGGAGGACGAACAGGGACGAAGGAGACGAACTTGGTCCAAAGATTGCCCAAGGATGAAATGGGAGGACGAAAATGGACGTTCGAGACGAACTTGGTCCAAAGAATGCCAAAGGATCAAATGGGGGACGAACGGGATGAACTTGGTCCAAAGAATGCCCAAGAAACAAAAGGGAGGACGTAGAGGGACGAACGAGACGAATTTGGTCCAAAGAATGCCCAAAGGATCAAATGGGAGGACGAACAGGGACGAACTAGACGAACTTGGTCCAAAGAATGCCCAAAGATCAAATGGGAAGATGTAAAGGGACGAAGGAGACGAACTTCGTCCAAAGAATGCCCATGGATGAAATGGGGGCCGAACGGGATGAACTTGGTCCAAAGAATGCCCAAGGATCAAATGGGAGGATGTAGAGGGACGAACGAGACGAACTTGGTCCAAAGAATGCCAAAGGATCAAATGGGGGACGAACGGGATGAACTTGGTCCAAAGAATGCCCAAGGATCAAATGGGAGGATGTAGAGGGACGAACGAGACGAACTTGGTCCAAAGAATGCCCAAGAAACAAATGGGAGGACGTAGAGGGACGAACGAGACGAACTTGATCCAAAGAATGCCCAAAGGATCAAATGGGAGGACGAACAGGGACGAACTAGACGAACTTGGTCCAAAGAATGCCCAAAGATCAAATGGGAGGATGTAAAGGGACGAACGAGACGAACTTGGTCCAAAGAATGCCCATGGATGAAATGGGGGACGAACAGGATGAACTTGGTCCAAAGAATGCCCAAGGATCAAATGGGAGGATGTAAAGGGACGAACGAGACGAACTTGGTCCAAAGAATGCCCATGGATGAAATGGGGGACGAACGAGACGAACTTGGTCCAAAGAATGCCCAAGGATGAAATTGGAGGACGAAAAGGGACGAACGAGACGAACTTGGTCCAAAGAATGCCAAAGGATCAAATGGGCAGACGAAGAGGGACGAAGGAGACAAACTTGGTCCAAAGAATGCCAAAGGATCAAATGGGAGGACGAACATGACGAACTTGGTACAAAGAATGCCCAACGATGAAATGGGAGGACGTAGAGGGATGAACGAGACGAACTTGGTCCAAAGAATGTCAAAGGATCAAATGGGAGGACGAAGAGGGACGAAGGAGACAAACTTGGTCCAAAGAATGCCAAAGGATCAAATGGGAGGACGAACGAGACGAACTTGGTCCAAAGAATGCCCAAAGGATCAAATGGGAGAACGAACAGGGACGAACGAGATGAACAAGGTCCAAAGATGAAATGGGAGGATGTAGAGGGACGAACGAGACGAACTTGGTCCAAAGACTGCCCAAGGATAAAATGGGAGGACGAAAAGGGACGAACGAGACGAACGTGGTCCAAAGAATGCCAAAGGATCAAATGGGAGGACGAACGTGACGAACTTGGTACAAAGAATGTCCAAGGATAAAATGGGAGGACGTAGAGGGACGAACGAGACGAACATAATCCAAAGAATGCCCAAAGGATCAAATGGGAGGATGTAGACGGACGAACGAGACGAACTTGGTCCAAAGAATGCCCAAGGATGAAATGGGAGGATGTAGAGGGACAAACGAGACGAACTTGGTCTAAAGAATGCCCAAGGATGAAATGGGAGGACGAAAAGGGACGAATGAGACGAACTTGGTCCAAAGAATGCCAAAGGATCAAATGGGCGGACGAGGAGGGACGAAGGAGACAAACTTGGTCCAAAGAATGCGAAAGGATCAAATGGGGGGACGAACGAGAAGAATTCGGTACAAAGAATGCCCAAGGATCAAATGCGAGGACGTAGAGGGACGAACGAGACGAACTTGGTCCAAAGAATGCCCAAAGGATCAAATGGGAGAACGAACAGGGACGAACAAGACGAACATGGTCCAAAGAATGCCCAAAGATGAAATGGTAGGATGTAGAGGGACGAATGAGACGAACTTGGTCCAAAGAATGCCCAAGGATGAAATGGGAGGACGAAAAGGGACGAACGAGACCAACGTGGTCCAAAGAATGCCAAAGGATCAAATGGGAGGACGAACGAGACCAACTTGGTACAAAGAATGCCAAAGGATCAAATGGGAGGACGTAGAGGGTCGAACGAGACGAACTTGGTCCAAAGAATGCCCAAAGGATCAAATGGGAGGACGAACAGGGACGAAGGAGACGAACTTGGTCCAAAGAATGCTATAGGATCAAATCGGAGGACGAACAGGGACGAAGGAGACGAACATGGTCCAAAGAATGCCAAAGGATCAAATGGGGGACGAACGGGATGAACTTGGTCCAAAGAATGCCCAAGAATCAAATGGGAGGACGTAGAGGGATGAACGAGACGAACTTGGTCCAAAGAATGCCCAAAGGATCAAATGGGAGGACGAACAGGGACAAACTAGACGAACTTGGTCCAAAGAATGCCCAAAGATCAAATGGGAGGATGTAAAGGGACGAAGGCGACGAACTTGGTCCAAAGAATGCCCATGGATGAAATGGGGGACGAACGGGATGAACTTGGTCCAAAGAATGCCCAAGGATCAAATGGGAGGATGTAGAGGGACGAAGGAGACAAACTTGGTCCAAAGAATGCCAAAGGATCAAATGGGAGGACGAACATGACGAACTTGGTTAAAAGAACGCCCAACGATCAAATGGGAGGACGTAGAGGGATGAACGAGACGAACTTGGTCCAAAGAATGTCAAATGATCAAATGGGAGGACGAAGAGGGACGAAGGAGATGAACTTGGTCCAAAGAATGCCAAAGGATCAAATGGGAGGACGAACGAGACGAATTTGGTACAAAGAATGCCCAAGGATCAAATGGGAGGACGTAGAGGGACGAACGAGACGAACTTGGTCCAAAGAATGCCCAAAGGATCAAATGGGAGAACGAACAGGGACGAACGAGACGAACATGGTCCAAAGAATGCCCAAAGATGAAATGGTAGGATGTAGAAGGACGAACGAGACGAACTTGGTACAAAGAATGCCCAAGGATGAATTGGGAGGACGAAAAGGGACGAACGAGACCAACGTGGTCCAAAGAATGCCAAAGGATCAAATGGGAGGACGAACGAGCCCAACTTGGTACAAAGAATGCCAAAGGATCAAATGGGAGGACGAAGAGCGACGAACGAGACGAATTTGGTCCAAAGAATGCCAAAGGATCAAATGGGGGACGAACGAGACGAACTTGATCCAAGGAATGCCCAAAGATCAAATGGGAGGACGTAGAGGGACGAATGGGACGAACTTGGTCCAAAGAATGCGCAAAGGATCAAATGGGAGGACGAATAGGGACGAACGAGACGAACTTGGTGCAAAGAATGCCAAAGGATCAAATGGGAGGACGAACGCGACCAACTTGGTACAAAGAATGCCAAAGGATCAAATGGGAGGATGAAGAGGGACGAACGAGAGGAACTTGGTCCAAAGATTGCCCAAGGATGAAATGGGAGGACGAAGAGGGACGAACGAGACGAACTTGTTCCAAAGAATGCCCAAAGGATCAAATGGGAGGACGAACAGGGACGAAGTTGACGAACTTGGTCCAAAGAATGCCAAAGGATCAAATCGGAGGACGAACAGGGACGAAGGAGACGAACTTGGTCCAAAGATTGCCCAAGGATGAAATGGGAGGACGAAAATGGACGTTCGAGACGAACTTGGTCCAAAGAATGCCAAAGGATCAAATGGGGGACGAACGGGATGAACTTGGTCCAAAGAATGCCCAAGAAACAAATGGGAGGACGTAGAGGGACGAACGAGACGAATTTGGTCCAAAGAATGCCCAAAGGATCAAATGGGAGGACGAACAGGGACGAACTAGACGAACTTGGTCCAAAGAATGCCCAAAGATCAAATGGGAGGATGTAAAGGGACGAAGGAGACGAACTTCGTCCAAAGAATGCCCATGGATGAAATGGGGGCCGAACGGGATGAACTTGGTCCAAAGAATGCCCAAGGATCAAATGGGAGGATGTAGAGGGACGAACGAGACGAACTTGGTCCAAAGAATGCCAAAGGATCAAATGGGGGACGAACGGGATGAACTTGGTCCAAAGAATGCCCAAGGATCAAATGGGAGGAGGTAGAGGGACGAACGAGACGAACTTGGTCCAAAGAATGCCCAAGAAACAAATGGGAGGACGTAGAGGGACGAACGAGACGAACTTGATCCAAAGAATGCCCAAAGGATCAAATGGGAGGACGAACAGGGACGAACTAGACGAACTTGGTCCAAAGAATGCCCAAAGATCAAATGGGAGGATGTAAAGGGACGAACGAGACGAACTTGGTCCAAAGAATGCCCATGGATGAAATGGGGGACGAACGGGATGAACTTGGTCCAAAGAATGCCCAAGGATCAAATGGGAGGATGTAGAGGGACGAACGAGACGAACTTGGTCCAAAGAATGCCCATGGATGAAATGGGGGACGAACGAGACGAACTTGGTCCAAAGAATGCCCAAGGATGAAATTGGAGGACGAAAAGGGACGAACGAGACGAACTTGGTCCAAAGAATGCCAAAGGATCAAATGGGCAGACGAAGAGGGACGAAGGAGACAAACTTGGTCCAAAGAATGCCAAAGGATCAAATGGGAGGACGAACATGACGAACTTGGTACAAAGAATGCCCAACGATGAAATGGGAGGACGTAGAGGGATGAACGAGACGAACTTGGTCCAAAGAATGTCAAAGGATCAAATGGGAGGACGAAGAGGGACGAAGGAGACAAACTTGGTCCAAAGAATGCCCAAAGGATCAAATGGGAGAACGAACAGGGACGAACGAGACGAACAAGGTCAAAAGATGAAATGGGAGGATGTAGAGGGACGAACGAGACGAACTTGGTCCAAAGAATGCCCAAGGATGAAATGGGAGGACGAAAAGGGACGAATGAGACGAACGTGGTCCAAAGAATGCCAAAGGATCAAATGGGAGGACGAACGTGACGAACTTGGTACAAAGAATGTCCAAGGATAAAATGGGAGGACGTAGAGGGACGAACGAGACGAACATAGTCCAAAGAATGCCCAAAGGATCAAATGGGAGGATGTAGACGGACGAACGAGACGAACTTGGTCTAAAGAATGCCCAAGGATGAAATGGGAGGATGTAGAGGGACAAACGAGACGAACTTGGTCTAAAGAATGCCCAAGGATGAAATGGGAGGACGAAAAGGGACGAATGAGACGAACTTGGTCCAAAGAATGCCAAAGGATCAAATGGGCGGACGAGGAGGGACGAAGGAGACAAACTTGGTCCAAAGAATGCCAAAGGATGAAATGGGGGGACGAACGAGAAGAATTCGGTACAAAGTGATGGCCTCCTTGTTGTAATAACTAGGCCAATGACTTGAATTCACCACTTAGATTCTGGTTGTGACTAAGAACTTGTGATTTTCAATCTTTAAGAAAGAATAACAAGAAAGGATGGTTCTTATTTTAACAAGAAACTAGTGAACAGAATAAGAACAAGTGAACAAAAAGGAAGTGAGAATTAAGAGTTCTTGTTATAACAAGCAAACAAGAGAGCAATTTAGGAAGCAAGGAACAAGAAGAATGGATGGGAGGCAAGGGGCGCCACCTTGGTCTAATCCAAGACAAGGATAAGCCTATGGAAATGAGGATCACCACAAGAAAGGATTCTTGGTAAGATCAAAGTCTGGTTCAATCCAGAACCAAAGAGTAAGGACTCAATTACACAAGGTAATGTTTTTGCTCAAAATCAAAGTTGCATTTCCATGTACCATGCGCCCCTTTATATAGGGAGGGAGCTGGTCTGAATTACAAGTGCTGACTTGGGCTATGCCTTTCAAGGCTTACAAGGAATCCTAGGTGCTCATTAAGGAGTAATTACAAGCAATCAGATGGCTGCCAACCAGCCCCTTCTATGCGCCCAAAATCCAAGGAATCCTAGGCTAGAATTAATCAAGCAATTACAAGGCAATTACATGTAATTATATGGCTGCTCCCTAGCTTTTTAATGTGCAAGGAATCCTATGAGAAGCCATGAATATGGCTGCTGTCCAGCCATCAGAAATGCGCCCCTCTTCCTTCTCTTGGATGCCCTCTTTGATTGTTCTTCAAGTCCCTCACTAATGGTGCAAGGAATCCCAAGAGAGCCAATTGATTTGGCTGTTATCCAGCCATGAAGTGCAGCGCCCCACCTTCTTAATGCAGCCACCCTCTTGATTGAAATTAAACATGTGGCTGTTACATTTTGATTGTGATGTTGGAGCATTCATGCCTTGGTCTTGATTGCCATGACTTCTTTGTCTCCCTTGCCTTTATGCGCCCACCATGCCTTCCTCTTGCCTTTATTCATGTAACCACTTAAAGTGGATTAAACACACAAAAAATAAATCAAGGAATTAAACACTTAGTGCTTTGGTCCCAAATAAATCAATTGGGTCACATGCACTTTATTTAAAACAAGATAACTTGGCTGGCTGGTTATGCATGTTGCGCCTCCTCCATGTCTTGTATGACAAGCATGGTTTTTGGTGCAATTACATCTTTGCCCATGTTCGCAATTGTCTTAGTCATAAATTGGACTAAGCCTTCTTGCGCCCTTCTTGACATTGCCCTAGTCATTGGGCCTCCTAGGCTTTGAATGGCTTCTTGGACCTCCATGTCCTCATCATTCGCCCCCTCTTGAAAGGAATTCGACCTCGAATTGAAGTTTTCATCACCTACATCAAAAGGAGACAAGTCAGCAACATTGAAAGTGTCACTAACACCATACTCACCTGGAAGGTCAACTTTATAAGCATTATCATTAACTTTGGCAATGACTTGATAAGGGCCATCACCCCTAGGCATTAATTTAGATTTCCGTTGTGAAGGAAACCTTTCTTTCCTCATATGGATCCAAACCCAATCTCCGGGGTCAAAAGTAACCCGTTTGCGCCCTTTATTAGCACTTTTGGCATAACTTCCATTTTTCTTTTCAATTTGCAACTTAATTTTCTCATGCAAACTTTTCATAAATTCAGCTTTTGCTTTGCCATCTTTGTGCTTCAACAGAGATGTGTTAGGTAATGGTAATAGATCAAGAGGAGTTAAAGGATTATAACCATACACAATCTCAAATGGGGAATGATTTGTAGTACTATGGACAGCCCTATTATAAGCAAATTCAACATGGGGCAGCCATGTTTCCCACATTTTCAAATACTTTGAAAGCACAGCCCTTAAGAGAGTAGAGAGAGTTCTGTTTACTACCTCAGTTTGCCCATCAGTTTGGGGATGACAAGTTGTAGAGAATAGTAACTTAGTTCCCACCTTACCCCACAAAGTTCTCCAGAAATGGCTTAGAAATTTAGCATCACGATCGGACACTATACTCTTTGGTAGGCCATGTAGGCGCACCACCTCTTTGAAGAACAAATCAGCAATGTGGCAAGCATCATCCACCTTTTTGCATGGGATGAAGTGTGCCATTTTTGAGAACCTGTCCACAACAACAAAAATAGAATCTTTTCCAGTCTTTGTTCTTGGCAGCCCCAAAACAAAGTCCATGGAAAGGTCAATCCAAGGATATTCAGGAACAGGCAAAGGAGTATACAAACCATGGGGTAAAACTTTGGATTTGGCCTTTTTGCAAACAATACACCTTTCACAATACCTTTGCACATCAACTTTCATGTGAGGCCAATAAAAATGTTCTTGTAAAAATGCCAAAGTTTTAGGAACACCAAAATGTCCCATTAACCCCCCCTCATGCGCCTCTCTGACCAGGAGGTCTCTAATGGATCCTTTTGGCACACACAACCTTTTCTCTTTAAACAAATAATCATTGTGCCTAAAAAATCCATTATGGGCAGCATGCACACAATCAACATATTTTTCAGAAAAATCAAGATCATGCTCATACAATTCCTTAATGTGTTCAAGACCAAAAACTTTAGTTTCAAGAGTAGAGAGTAATGCATACCTTCTTGATAATGCATCAGCCACAACATTTGCCTTACCCTTCTTGTGCTTAATCACATAAGGAAATTGCTCCAAAAATTCAACCCATTTAGCATGCCTCTTGTTCAACTTACCTTGTCCTTTTAAGTACTTCAAGGACTCATGATCACTATGAATGACAAATTCTTTTGGCAGCAAGTAATGTTGCCATGTTTGCAATGCCCTTACTAAGGCATACAATTCCTTATCATAAGTTGAGTAATTTAGGGCAGCCCCTTTTAATTTCTCACTATAATAAGCAATTGGATGTCCTTCTTGCATTAAAACAGCCCCAATTCCAACATTGGAAGCATCACACTCAATTTCAAAAGATTTTGAAAAATTAGGCAATGCTAGAATTGGTGCTTGGGTGAGCTTTTCTTTAAGAATTGAAAAAGCTTGTTCTTGTTTCTCACCCCATTTAAAACCAACTTCCTTTTTAACAATTTCATTAAGAGGTGCAGCAATAGTACTAAAGTCCTTAACAAACCTCCTATAGAAACTTGCTAAACCATGAAAGCTTCTTACCTCAGTCACATTTTTAGGTGTTGGCCACTCTTGGATTGCCTTCACCTTTGCTTCATCCACATGCACTCCTTGAGAGCTTATAACAAAGCCTAGAAAAATAACTTGTGTCGTGCAAAAAACACATTTTTCCAAGTTTGCATACAAGCTTTCTTTTCTTAGCACATTTAAAACAGCCCTTAGATGAATGCAATGGTCTTCTAAATTTTTGCTATATATCAAGATATCATCAAAATATACAACAACAAATTTGCCCAAAAAGTCTCTCAAAACATGGTTCATTAATCTCATGAAAGTGCTAGGTGCATTTGTTAAACCAAAAGGCATAACTAACCACTCATATAAACCATACTTTGTTTTGAAAGCAGTTTTCCATTCATCCCCTTCCCTTATCCTAATTTGATGGTACCCACTTTTCAAATCAATTTTAGAGAACAAACATGCACCAAACAATTCATCAAGCAAGTCATCTAATCTTGGAATAGGATGCCTATACTTAACAGTAATATTGTTAACAGCTCTACAATCAGTGCACATTCTCCAGCTACCATCTTTCTTAGGGACTAAAATAACAGGGACAGCACAAGGACTTAAACTTTCTTTTACCCAACCTTTACTTACCAATTCAGCCACTTGCTTTTGTATCTCTTGCGTTTGTTGGGGGTTGCTCCGGTAGGCTGGCCTATTAGGCAAAGTGGCGCCTGGGATGAGATCAATGTGGTGCTCAATCCCTCTCAAAGGTGGCAGCCCACTTGGTACCTCCTTAGGAAACAAGTCCTCAAATTCCTGCAAAAGAAAATCTATGCATTTTGGCAATTCTTTGGTGTTAGGTAAATTTTCCAACAAGGCCACCTCTTTGCTATAAAGCAAATATAGGGGCTGGTTTGTGACAAAAGCTTCTTTAACCTCTCCTTTTGTCGCCATCAAACTTTCTTTCTTTTCATCATTTTTCTTTTTGTCACTCTTTTTTTTTCTCTCTTTTTCTTTGGCGATCTTTTCTTTTTCTTCTTTTTCTTTTTCTATTTCTTTTTCTTTTTCACATTTTTCTCTCAATTTCTTTTGATCATCTCTCACCTCACTTGGGCTCAAAGGAGCCAAAACAATTCTTTTGCCATGATGAACAAAGAAATATTTGTTGGTGTGCCCTTCATGACTTGCTTTCTTGTCAAATTGCCAAGGCCTTCCCAACAACACATGGCTGGCCTCCATTGGTACAACATCACAAACAGCCACATCCTCATATTTACCAATTGAAAAAGAAATTTCTGCTTGCTTGTCCACAACCATCTCAACATCATTAACAAGCCATTGAAGCTTATATGGCTTGGGGTGGGGTTTAGTTTCTATTTGCAGTTTGGAAACTAACCTTGTACTAGCAACATTTGTACAACTCCCACCATCAATAATAAGGGAACATACCTTGCCTTTTATGAGACATCTTGAGTGAAAAATGTTTTCCCTTTGAGTTGCCTCTTCTTCCTTGACCATGGCTTCTAGCACCCTCTTCATCATGAGCAACTCTCCACTTGGTATTTGGGCCTCCTCCTCTTCACCACCCTCTTCATACTCTTCGCCCTCTTCCTCTTCCTCCTCAACCTCCTCTACCATCATAATTCTCTTGGTAGGACATTGAGATGCAATGTGTCCTAAGCCTTGGCACTTGAAACACTTAACAGCCCGATTAGTTGAATTTTGAGAAGGACTAGTTATAGTGTTTTTACCTTTTGGATCAGCCGTGGCTTCTTTGGATGATGAGGCACCTTCATTCTTTGGGTGATTCTTCCAATTGGAAGTGGTAGTGCTTCTTCTTATTTGGCCCTTCCTTTTGAGTTGTTGTTCTACCTTTGTGGCTTGATGTAACAAATCGTCCAATTGGACATAGTGTTGTAGTTCCACTATATCACTAATGTCACGATTTAGACCATGCAAGAATCTGGCCATGGTTGCTTCTTCATCCTCCTCCACATTTGCTCTAATTTTCGCCACCTCCATCTCCTTAAAGTACTCATCTACACTCTTATTACCTTGGGTGAGTCGCTGTAACTTGTTGTGCAACTCTCTGTTGTAATAAGATGGGACAAATCTCCTTCTCATGAGCCTTTTCATCTCTTCCCATGTGGCAATGGGTTGCTCATTGTACCTTCTCCTTTCCTTCACCAATTGATCCCACCACACCAAGGCATAATCTGTAAATTCAATAGAAGCAACCTGCACCTTTTGAAGATCAGTGTAATTATAACAGGAAAAAATTTGTTCAATTTTAGTTTCCCATTCTAAATACGCCTCGGGATCATTCCTTCCAACAAACTGTGGTACTTTTATTTTTATACCACTCAACCTCTCTTCTCTATTATCATCACGCCTTCTCCTCCGATCCTCCCCATCACTATTGTTTTGTGAGTTTTCCAATTGATCAAGTCTCTCATTGATACCTACCAATTCTTGTTTTAATAGTTCACTCATTTTTGCCGTGAGGGCTTTTAAAAGTAAACGATTTTGAGGATCCATAACTCTTTTAGTTCTTTAGAGAAACCAGAAAATGAAACAACCAAGAAACCAATCAAAATAATAATCCACACACCAAAATAGCTTAGAGTAGCAAAGGTAAAAAAAAAACAAGAAACAAAAGAAACTGAACAAAAATTGTGAGAACTAGAACAAATTAGAACTCACTCAAAGAACAAAATTGAGAAAAATAGAAATCAAAGTGCAGCAAGAATAAAACACAACCAGAATTCAAAACACAAATATTTTTTTTTTCTTTTGAATTTTCGCAGCCTTTTTTTTTCTTTTTTTTTTTTTTCAAAAACTAGAAATCAGAACACAAAGATAAGATTAGATAAACCTGGGTTTCTTTTTGTAACAATTCGAACCAAAGCTTTGATACCAAATGATGGCCTCCTTGTTGTAATAACTAGGCCAATGACTTGAATTCACCACTTAGATTCTGGTTGTGACTAAGAACTTGTGATTTTCAATCTTTAAGAAAGAATAACAAGAAAGGATGGTTCTTATTTTAACAAGAAACTAGTGAACAGAATAAGAACAAGTGAACAAAAAGGAAGTGAGAATTAAGAGTTCTTGTTATAACAAGCAAACAAGAGAGCAATTTAGGAAGCAAGGAACAAGAAGAATGGATGGGAGGCAAGGGGCGCCACCTTGGTCTAATCCAAGACAAGGATAAGCCTATGGAAATGAGGATCACCACAAGAAAGGATTCTTGGTAAGATCAAAGTCTGGTTCAATCCAGAACCAAAGAGTAAGGACTCAATTACACAAGGTAATGTTTTTGCTCAAAATCAAAGTTGCATTTCCATGTACCATGCGCCCCTTTATATAGGGAGGGAGCTGGTCTGAATTACAAGTGCTGACTTGGGCTATGCCTTTCAAGGCTTACAAGGAATCCTAGGTGCTCATTAAGGAGCAATTACAAGCAATCAGATGGCTGCCAACCAGCCCCTTCTATGCGCCCAAAATCCAAGGAATCCTAGGCTAGAATTAATCAAGCAATTACAAGGCAATTACATGTAATTATATGGCTGCTCCCTAGCTTTTTAATGTGCAAGGAATCCTATGAGAAGCCATGAATATGGCTGCTGTCCAGCCATCAGAAATGCGCCCCTCTTCCTTCTCTTGGATGCCCTCTTTGATTGTTCTTCAAGTCCCTCACTAATGGTGCAAGGAATCCCAAGAGAGCCAATTGATTTGGCTGTTATCCAGCCATGAAGTGCAGCGCCCCACCTTCTTAATGCAGCCACCCTCTTGATTGAAATTAAACATGTGGCTGTTACATTTTGATTGTGATGTTGGAGCATTCATGCCTTGGTCTTGATTGCCATGACTTCTTTGTCTCCCTTGCCTTTATGCGCCCACCATGCCTTCCTCTTGCCTTTATTCATGTAACCACTTAAAGTGGATTAAACACAAAAAATAAATCAAGGAATTAAACACTTAGTGCTTTGGTCCCAAATAAATCAATTGGGTCACATGCACTTTATTTAAAACAAGATAACTTGGCTGGCTGGTTATGCATGTTGCGCCTCCTCCATGTCTTGTATGACAAGCATGGTTTTTGGTGCAATTACATCATTGCCCATGTTCGCAATTGTCTTAGTCATAAATTGGACTAAGCCTTCTTGCGCCCTTCTTGACATTGCCCTACTCATTGGGCCTCCTAGGCTTTGAATGGCTTCTTGGACCTCCATGTCCTCATCACAAAGAATGCCCAAGGATCAAATGCGAGGACGTAGAGGGACGAACGAGACGAACTTGGTCCAAAGAATGCCCAAAGGATCAAACGGGAGAACGAACAGGGACGAACAAGACGAACATGGTCTAAAGAATGCCCAAAGATGAAATGGTAGGATGTAGAGGGACGAATGAGACGAACTTGGTCCAAAGAATGCCCAAGGATGAAATGGGAGGACGAAAAGGGACGAACGAGACCAACGTGGTCCAAAGAATGCCAAAGGATCAAATGGGAGGACGAACGAGACCAACTTGGTACAAAGAATGCCAAAGGATCAAATGGGAGGACGTAGAGGGTCGAACGAGACGAACTTGGTCCAAAGAATGCCCAAAGGATCAAATGGGAGGACGAACAGGGACGAAGGAGACGAACTTGGTCCAAAGAATGCTATAGGATCAAATCGGAGGACGAACAGGGACGAAGGAGACGAACATGGTCCCAAGAATGCCAAAGGATCAAATGGGGGACGAACGGGATGAACTTGGTCCAAAGAATGCCCAAGAATCAAATGGGAGGACGTAGAGGGACGAACGAGACGAACTTGGTCCAAAGAATGCCCAAAGGATAAAATGGGAGGAGGAACAGGGACGAACTAGACGAACTTGGTCCAAAGAATGCCCAAAGATCAAATGGGAGGATGTAAAGGGACGAAGGAGACGAACTTGGTCCAAAGAATGCCCACGGATGAAATGGGGGACGAACGGGATGAACTTGGTCCAAAGAATGCCCAACGATCAAATGGGAGGATGTAGAGGGACGAACGACACGAACTTGGTCGAAAGAATGCCCAAGGATGAAATGGGAGGACGAAAAGGGACGAACGAGACGAACTTGGTCCAAAAAATGCCAAAGGATCAAATGGGCAGACGAAGAGGGACGAAGGAGACAAATTTGGTCCAAAGAAGCCAAAGGATCAAATGGGAAGACGAACATGACGAACTTGGTACAAAGAATGCCAAAGGATCAAATGGGAGGACGAAGAGGGACGAAGGAGACGAACTTGGTCCAAAGAATGCCAAAGGATCAAATGGGAGGACGAACGAGACGAACTTGGTACAAAGAATGCCCAAGGATCAAATGGGAGGACGTAGAGGGTCGAACGAGATGAACTTGGTCCAAAGAATGCCCAAAGGATCAAATGGGAGAACGAACAGGGACGAACGAGACGAACATGGTCCAAAGAATGTCCAAAGATGAAATGGGGGGATGTAGAGGGACGAACGAGACGAACTTGGTCCAAAGAATGCCCAAGGATGAAATGGGAGGACGAAAAGGGACGAACGAGACCAACGTGGTCCAAAGAATGCCATAGGATCAAATGGGAGGACGAACGAGCCCAACTTGGTACAAAGAATGCCAAAGGATCAAATGGGAGGACGAAGAGGGACGAACGAGACGAATTTGGTCCAAACAATGCCAAAGGATCAAATGGGGGACGAACGAGACGAACGTGGTCCAAGGAATGGCCAAAGATCAAACGGGAGGACGTGGAGGGACGAATGAGACGAACTTGGTCCAAAGAATGCGCAAAGGATCAAATGGGAGGACGAATAGGGACGAACGAGACGAACTTGGTCCAAAGTGATGACCTCCTTGTTGTAACAACTTGGCCAATGACTTGAATTCACCACTTAGATTCTGGTTGTGACTAAGAACTTGTGATTTTCAATCTTTAAGATAGAATAGCAAGAAAGGATGGTTCTTATTTTAACAAGAAACTAGTGAACAGAATAAGAACAAGTGAACAAAAAGGAAGTGAGAATTAAGAGTTCTTGTTATAACAAGCACACAAGAGAGCAATTTAGGAAGCAAGGAACAAGAAGAATGGATGGGAGGCAAGGGGCGCCACCTTGGTCTAATCCAAGACAAGGATAAGCCTATGGAAATGAGGATCACCACAAGAAAGGATTGTTGGTAAGATCAAAGTCTGGTTCAATCCAGAACCAAAGAGTAAGGACTCAATTACACAAGGTAATGTTTTTGCTCAAAATCAAAGTTGCTTTTCCATGTGCCATGCGCCCCTTTATATAGGGAGGGGGCTGGTCTGATTTACATGTTCAGACTTGGACTATGCCTTTCAAGGCTTACAAGGTATCCTAGGTACTCTTAAAGGAGCATTAACAAGCAATTACATGGTTGTCTACCAGCCCTCTTCTTAGGCGCATAAATACTAGGATCCTAGGCTAGTCTTAACAAGCATTTACAACCAGTTATATGGCTTCTCCCTAGCTCACTAATGATAGAAGGAATCCTAAGAAGAACAATGAAAATGGCTGCTGTCCAGCCTTCACATGTGCGCCCCACATGTCTACCTTGGTTGCTTCTCTTTGATTGTTCTTTAAGTCCCCTCCTAATGGTGCAAGGAATCCTAAGAAGGCCAATTGATTTGGCTGTTGTTCAGTCATCAAGTGCAGCGCCCCACTCTTCATAATGCAGCCACCCTTTTGATTGAAATTAAACATGTGGCTGTTACACTTTTATTGTGATGTTGGAGCATTCATGCCTTGGTCTTGATTGCTATGAATTCTTTGTCTCCCTTGCCTTTATGCGCCCACCAAGTCTTCCTCTTGTCTTTATTCATGTAACCACTTAAAGTGGATTAAACACACAAAAATAAAACAAGGAATTAAATAGCTTAGTGCCTTGGTCCCAAATAAATCACTTGGACACTTGCACATTTATTTAATTAAAACAAAGTAACTTGGCTGCCTATGCAAGTTGCGCCTCCTCCATGGCTTTCATGACAAGCATGGTTTTTGGTGCAATTACATCTTTGCCCATGTTTGCAATTGTCTTAGTCATGAATTGGACTAAGCCATCTTGGACCCTTCTTGACATTGCCCTAGTTATTGGTCCTCCTAGGCTTTGAATGTCCTCTTGGTGCTCCATGTCCTCATCATTCCCTCCCTCTTGAAGAGAATTCGACCTCGAATTGAAGTCTTCATCACCTACATCAAAAGGAGACAAGTCAGCAACATTGAAAGTGTCACTAACACCATACTCACCTGGAAGGTCAACTTTATAAGCATTATCATTAACTTTGGCAATGACTTGATAAGGGCCATCACCCCTAGGCATTAATTTAGATTTCCGTTGTGAAGGAAACCTTTCTTTCCTCATATGGATCAAAACCCAATCTCCGGGGTCAAAAGTAACCCGTTTGCGCCCTTTATTAGCACTTTTGGCATAACTTCCATTTTTCTTTTCAATTTGCAACTTAATTTTCTCATGGAAACTTTTCATAAATTCAGCTTTTGCTTTGCCATCTTTGTGCTTCAACAGAGATGTGTTAGGTAATGGTAATAGATCAAGAGGAGTTAAAGGATTATAACCATACACAATCTCAAATGGGGAATGATTTGTAGTACTATGGACAGCCCTATTATAAGCAAATTCAACATGGGGCAGCCATGTTTCCCACATTTTCAAATACTTTGAAAGCACAGCCCTTAAGAGAGTAGAGAGAGTTCTGTTTACTACCTCAGTTTGCCCATCAGTTTGGGGATGACAAGTTGTAGAGAATAGTAACTTAGTTCCCACCTTACCCCACAAAGTTCTCCAGAAGTGGCTTAGAAACTTAGCATCACGGTCGGACACTATACTCTTTGATAGGCCATGTAGGCGCACCACTTCTTTGAAAAACAAGTTAGCAATGTGGCAAGCATCATCCACCTTTTTGCATGGGATGAGATCAATGTGGTGCTCAATCCCTCTCAAAGGTGGCAGCCCACTTGGTACCTCCTTAGGAAACAAGTCCTCAAATTCCTGCAAAAAAAAATCTATGCATTTTGGCAATTCTTTGGTGTTAGGTAAATTTTCCAACAAAACCACCTCTTTGCTAAAAAGCAAATATAGGGGCTGGTTTGTGACAAAAGCTTCTTTAACCTCTCCTTTTGTCGCCATCAAACTTTCTTTCTTTTCTTCATTTTTCTTTTTGTCACTCTTTTTTCTCTCTTTTTCTTTGGCGATCTTTTCTTTTTCTTCTTTTTCTTTTTCTATTTCTTTTTCTTTTTCACATTTTTCTCTCAATTTCTTTTGATCATCTCTCACCTCACTTGGGCTCAAAGGAGCCAAAACAATTCTTTTTCCATGATGAACAAAGAAATACTTGTTGGTGTGCCCTTCATGACTTGCTTTCTTGTCAAATTGCCAAGGCCTTCCCAACAACACATGGCTGGCCTCCATTGGTACAACATCACAAACAGCCACATCCTCATATTTACCAATTGAAAAAGAAATTTCTACTTGCTTGTCCACAACCATCTCAACATCATTAACAAGCCATTGAAGCTTATATGGCTTGGGGTGGGGTTTAGTTTCTATTTGCAGTTTGGAAACTAACCTTGTACTAGCAACATTTGTACAACTCCCACCATCAATAATAAGGGAACATACCTTGCCTTTTATGAGGCATCTTGAGTGAAAAATGTTTTCCCTTTGAGTTGCCTCTTCTTCTTTGACCATGGCTTCTAGCACCCTCTTCATCATAAGCAACTCTCCACTTGGTATTTGGGCCTCCTCCTCTTCACCACCCTCTTCATACTCTTCGCCCTCTTCCTCTTCCTCCTCAACCTCCTCTACCATCATAATTCTCTTGGTAGGACATTGAGATGCAATGTGTCCTAAGCCTTGGCACTTGAAACACTTAACAGCCCGATTAGTTGAATTTTGAGAAGGACTAGTTATAGTGTTTTTACCTTTTGGATCAGCCGTGGCTTCTTTGGATGATGAGGCACCTTCATTCTTTGGGTGATTCTTCCAATTGGAAGTGGTAGTGCTTCTTCTTATTTGGCCCTTCCTTTTGAGTTGTTGTTCTACCTTTGTGGCTTGATGTACCAAATCGTCCAATTGGACATAGTGTTGTAGCTCCACTATATCACTAATGTCACGATTTAGACCATGCAAGAATCTGACCATGGTTGCTTCTTCATCCTCCTCCACATTTGCTCTAATTTTCGCCACCTCCATCTCCTTAAAGTACTCATCTACACTCTTATTACCTTGGGTGAGTCGCTGTAATTTGTTGTGCAACTCTCTGTTGTAATAAGATGGGATGAATCTCCTTCTCATGAGCCTTTTCATCTCCTCCCATGTGGCAATGGGTTGCTCATTGTACCTTCTCCTTTCCTTCACCAATTGATCCCACCACACCAAGGCATAATCTGTAAATTCAATAGAAGCAACCTGCACCTTTTGAAGATCAGTGTAATTATAACAGGAAAAAATTTGTTCAATTTTAGTTTCCCATTCTAAATACGCCTCAGGGTCATTCCTTCCAACAAACTGTGGTACTTTTATTTTTATACCACTCAACCTCTCTTCTCTATTATCATCACGCCTTCTCCTCCGATCCTCCCCATCACTATTGTTTTGTGAGTTTTCCAATTGATCTAGTCTCTCATTGATACCTACCAACTCTTGTTTTAATAGTTCACTCATTTTTGCCGTGAGGGCTTCTAAAAGTAAACGATTTTGAGGATCCATAACTCTTTTAGTTCTTTAGAGAAACCAGAAAGTGAAACAACACAAGAAACCAATCAAAATAATAATCCACACACCAAAATAGCTTAGAGTAACAAAGGTAAAAAACAAGAAACAAAAGAAACTGAACAAAAATTGTGAGAACTAGAACAAATTAGAACTCACTCAAAGAACAAAATTGAGAAAAAAAATAGGAATCAAAGTGCAGCAAGAACAAAACACAACCAGAATTCAAAACACAAATATATTTTTTTTCTTTTGAATTTTCGCAGCCTTTTTTTTTTCTTTTTTTTTTTTTTCAAAAACAAGAAATCAGAACACTAAGATAAGATTAGATAAACCTGGGTTTCTTTTTGTAACAATTCGAACCAAAGCTTTGATGCCAAATGATGGCCTCCTTGTTGTAACAACTTGGCCAATGACTTGAATTCACCACTTAGATTCTGGTTGTGACTAAGAACTTGTGATTTTCAATCTTTAAGATAGAATAGCAAGAAAGGATGGTTCTTATTTTAACA
This sequence comes from Glycyrrhiza uralensis, assembly GCA_030159175.1. NCBI lineage: Eukaryota > Viridiplantae > Streptophyta > Magnoliopsida > Fabales > Fabaceae > Glycyrrhiza > Glycyrrhiza uralensis. Next base: position 24,981,171 of record BRZY01000006.1, on the reverse strand, counting down.
AGAAACTAGTGAACAGAATAAGAACAAGTGAACAAAAAGGAAGTGAGAATTAAGAGTTCTTGTTATAACAAGCACACAAGAGAGCAATTTAGGAAGCAAGGAACAAGAAGAATGGATGGGAGGCAAGGGGCGCCACCTTGGTCTAATCCAAGACAAGGATAAGCCTATGGAAATGAGGATCACCACAAGAAAGGATTCTTGGTAAGATCAAAGTCTGGTTCAATCCAGAACCAAAGAGTAAGGACTCAATTACACAAGGTAATGTTTTTGCTCAAAGTCAAAGTTGCTTTTCCATGTGCCATGCGCCCCTTTATATAGGGAGGGGGCTGGTCTGATTTACAAGTTCAGACTTGGACTATGCCTTTCAAGGCTTACAAGGTATCCTAGGTACTCTTAAAGGAGCATTAACAAGCAATTACATGGTTGTCTACCAGCCCTCTTCTTAGGCGCATAAATACTAGGATCCTAGGCTAGTCTTAACAAGCATTTACAACCAGTTATATGGCTTCTCCCTAGCTCACTAATGATAGAAGGAATCCTAAGAAGAACAATGAAAATGGCTGCTGTCCAGCCTTCACATGTGCGCCCCACATGTCTACCTTGGTTGCTTCTCTTTGATTGTTCTTTAAGTCCCCTCCTAATGGTGCAAGGAATCCTAAGAAGGCCAATTGATTTGGCTGTTGTTCAGTCATCAAGTGCAGCGCCCCACTCTTCATAATGCAGCCACCCTTTTGATTGAAATTAAACATGTGGCTGTTACACTTTTATTGTGATGTTGGAGCATTCATGCCTTGGTCTTGATTGCTATGAATTCTTTGTCTCCCTTGCCTTTATGCGCCCACCAAGTCTTCCTCTTGTCTTTATTCATGTAACGACTTAAAGTGGATTAAACACACAAAAATAAAACAAGGAATTAAATAGCTTAGTGCCTTGGTCCCAAATAAATCACTTGGACACTTGCACATTTATTTAATTAAAACAAAGTAACTTGGCTGCCTATGCAAGTTGCGCCTCCTCCATGGCTTTCATGACAAGCATGGTTTTTGGTGCAATTACATCTTTGCCCATGTTTGCAATTGTCTTAGTCATGAATTGGACTAAGCCATCTTGGACCCTTCTTGACATTGCCCTAGTTATTGGTCCTCCTAGGCTTTGAATGTCCTCTTGGTGCTCCATGTCCTCATCACAAAGAATGCCAAAGGATCAAATGGGAGGACGAACGAGACCAACTTGGTACAAAGAATGCCAAAGGATCAAATGGGAGGACGAACAGGGACGAACGAGAGGAACTTGGTCCAAAGATTGCCCAAGGATGAAATGGGAGGACGAAAAGGGACGAACGAGACGAACTTGTTCCAAAGAATGCCCAAACGATCAAATGGGAGGACGAACAGGGACGAAGGAGACGAACTTGGTCCAAAGAATGCGAAAGGATCAAATCGGAGGACGAACAGGGACGAAGGAGACGAACTTGGTCCAAAGATTGCCCAAGGATGAAATGGGAGGACGAACGGGATGAACTTGGACCAAAGAATGCCCAAGAATCAAATGGGAGGACGTAGAGGGACGAACGAGACGAACTTGGTGCAAAGAATGGCCAAAGGATCAAATGGGAGGACGAACAGGGACGAACTAGACGAACTTGGTCCAAAGAATGCCCAAAGATCCAAAGGATCAAATGGGAGGACGAATAGGGACGAACTAGACGAACTTGGTCCAAAGAATGCCCAAAGATCAAATGGGAGGATGTAAAGGGACGAAGGAGACGAACTTGGTCCAAAGAATGCCCATGGATGAAATGGGGGACGAACGGAATGAACTTGGTCCAATGAATGCCCAAGGATCAAATGGGAGGATGTAGAGGGACGAACGAGACGAACTTGGTCCAAAGAATGCCCAAGGATGAAATGGGAGGACGAAAAGGGACGAACGAGACGAACATGGTCCAAAGAATGCCAAAGGATCAAATGGGCAGACGAAGAGGGACGAAGGAGACGAACTTGGTCCAAAAAATGCCAAAGGATCAAATGGGAGGACGAACGAGACGAACTTGATACAAAGAATGCCCAAGGATCAAATGGGAGGACGTAGAGGGGTCGAACGAGACGAACTTGGTCCAAAGAATGCCCAAAGGATCAAATGGGAGAACAAACAGGGACGAACGAGACGAACATGGTCCAAAGAATGTCCAAAGATGAAATGGGGGGATGTAGAGGGACGAACGAGACGAACTTGGTCCAAAGAATGCCCAAGGATGAAATGGGAGGACGAAAAGGGACGAACGAGACCAACGTGGTCCAAAGAATGCCATAGGATCAAATGGGAGGACGAACGAGCCCAACTTGGTACAAAGAATGCCAAAGGATCAAATGGGAGGACGAAGAGGGACGAACGAGACGAATTTGGTCCTAACAATGCCAAAGGATCAAATGGGGGACGAACGAGAGGAACTTGGTCCAAAGATTGCCCAAGGATGAAATGGGAGGAAGAAAAGGGGACGAACGAGACGAACTTGTTCCAAAGAATGCCCAAAGGATCAAATGGGAGGACGAACAGGGACGAAGGAGACGAACTTGGTCCAAAGAATGCCAAAGGATCAAATCGGAGGACGAACAGGGACGAAGGAGACGAACTTGGTCCAAAGATTGCCCAAGGATGCAATGGGAGGACGAAAATGGACGAACGAGACGAACTTGGTCCAAAGAATGCCAAAGGATCAAATGGGGGACGAACGGGATGAACTTGGTCCAAAGAATGCCAAGAATCAAATGGGAGGACGTAGAGGGACGAACGAGACGAATTTGGTCCAAAGAATGCCAAAGGATCAAATGGGGGACGAACGAGACGAACTTGATCCAAGGAATGCCCAAAGATCAAATGGGAGGACGTAGAGGGACGAATGAGACGAACTTGGTCCAAAGAATGCGCAAAGGATCAAATGGGAGGACGAATAGGGACGAACGAGACGAACTTGGTGCAAAGAATGCCAAAGGATCAAATGGGAGGACGAACGCGACCAACTTGGTACAAAGAATGCCAAAGGATCAAATGGGAGGATGAAGAGGGACGAACGAGAGGAACTTGGTCCAAAGATTGCCCAAGGATGAAATGGGAGGACGAAGAGGGACGAACGAGACGAACTTGTTCCAAAGAATGCCCAAAGGATCAAATGGGAGGACGAACAGGGACGAAGGAGACGAACTTGGTCCAAAGAATGCCCAAAGATGAAATGGAGGGATGTAGAGGGACGAACGAGACGAACTTGGTCCAAAGAATGCCCAAGGATGAAATGGGAGGACGAAAAGGGACGAACGAGACCAACGTGGTCCAAAGAATGCCATAGGATCAAATGGGAGGACGAACGAGCCCAACTTGGTACAAAGAATGCCAAAGGATCAAATGGGAGGACGAAGAGGGACGAACAAGACGAATTTGGTCCTCACAATGCCAAAGGATCAAATGGGCGACGAACGAGAGGAACTTGGTCCAAAGATTGCCCAAGGATGAAATGGGAGGAAGAAAAGGGACGAACGAGACGAACTTGTTCCAAAGAATGCCCAAAGGATCAAATGGGAGGACGAACAGGGACGAAGGAGACGAACTTGGTCCAAAGAATGCCAAAGGATCAAATCGGAGGACGAACAGGGACGAAGGAGACGAACTTGGTCCAAAGATTGCCCAAGGATGAAATGGGAGGACGAAAATGGACGAACGAGACGAACTTGGTCCGAAGAATGCCAAAGGATCAAATGGGGGACGAACGGGATGAACTTGGTCCAAAGAATGCCAAGAATCAAATGGGAGGACGTAGAGGGACGAACGAGACGAACTTGGTCCAAAGAATGCCCAAAGGATCAAATGGGAGGACGAACAGGGACGAACTAGACGAACTTGGTCCAAACAATGCCCAAAGATCAAATGGGAGGATGTAAAGGGACGAAGGAGACGAACTTGGTCCAAAGAATGCCCATGGATGAAATGGGGGACGAACGGGATGAACTTGGTCCAAAGAATGCCCAAGGATCAAATGGAAGGATGTAGAGGGACGAACGAGACGAACTTGGTCCAAAGAATGCCCAAGGATCAAATGGAAGGATGTAGAGGGACGAACGAGACGAACTTGGTCCAAAGAATGCCCAAGGATGAAATGGGAGGACGAAAAGGGACGAACGAGACGAACTTGGTCCAAAGAATGCCAAAGGATCAAATGGGAAGACGAAGAGGGACGAAGGAGACAAATTTGGTCCAAAGAAGCCAAAGGATCAAATGGGAGGACGAACATGACGAACTTGGTACAAAGAATGCCAAAGGATCAAATGGGAGGACGAAGAGGGACGAAGGAGACGAACTTGGTCCAAAGAATGCCAAAGGATCAAATGGGAGGACGAACGAGACGAACTTGGTCCAAAGAATGCCCAAAGGATCAAATGGGAGAACGAACAGGGACGAACGAGACGAACATGGTCCAAAGAATGTCCAAAGGTGAAATGGGAGGATGTAGAGGGACGAACGAGACGACCTTGGTCCAAAGAATGCCCAAGGAGGAAATGGGAGGACGAAAAGGGACGAACGAGACGAACGTGTTCCAAAGAATGCCAAAGGATCAAATGGGGGACGAACGAGACAAACTTGGTCCAAAGAATGCCCAAAGATCAATTGGGAGGACGTGGAGGGACGAAGGAGACGAACTTGGTCCAAAGAATGCCCAAAGGATCAAATGGGAGAACGAACAGGGACGAACGAGACGAACTTGGTCCAAAGAATGCCCAGAGGATCAAATGGGAGGACGAACAGGGACGAACGAGACGAACTTGGTCCAAAGAATGCCAAAGGATCAAATGGGAGGACGAACGAGACCAGCTTGGTACAAAGGATGCCAAAGGATCAAATGGGAGGACGAAGAGGGTCGAACGAGACGAAATTGGTCCAAAGAATGTCCAAAGGATCAAATGGGAGGACGAACAGGGACGAAGGAGACGAACTTGGTCTAAAGAATGCCAAAGGAGCAAATGGGAGGACGAACGTGACGAACTTGGTACAAAGAATGCCCAAGGATCAAATGGGAGGACGTAGAGGGACGAACGAGACGAACTTGTTTCAAAGAATGCCAAAGGATCAAATGGGAGGACGAACGAGACCAACTTGGTACAAAGAATGCCAAAGGATCAAATGGGTGGACGAAGAGGGACGAACGAGAGGAACTTGGTCCAAAGATTGCCCAAGGATGAAATGGGAGGACGAAAAGGGACGAAGGAGACGAACTTGGTCCAAAGAATGCCAAAGGATCAAATCGGAGGACGAACAGGGACGAAGGAGACGAACTTGGTCCAAAGATTGCCCAAGGATGAAATGGGAGGACGAAAATGGACGAACGAGACGAACTTGGTCCAAAGAATGCCAAAGGATCAAATAAGGGACGAACGGGATGAACTTGGTCCAAAGAATGCCCAAGAATCAAATGGGAGGACGTAGAGGGATGAACAAGACGAACTTGGTCCAAACAATGCCCAAAGGATCAAATGGGAGGACGAACAGGGACGAACTAGACGAACTTGGTCCAAAGAATGCCCAAAGATCAAATGGGAGGATGTAAAGGGACGAAGGAGACGAACTTGGTCCAAAGAATGCCCATGGATGAAATGGGGGACGAACGGGATGAACTTGGTCCAAAGAAAGAAAGGATCAAATGGGAGGATGTAGAGGGACGAACGAGACGAACTTGGTCGAAAGAATGCCTAAGGATGAAATGGGAGGACGAAATGGGACGAACGAGACGAACTTGGTCCAAAGAATGCCAAAGGATCAAATGGGCAGACGAAGAGGGACGAAGGAGAGGAACTTGGTCCAAAGATTGCCCAAGGATGAAATGGGGGACGAAAAGGGACGAACGAGACGAACTTGTTCCAAAGAATGCCCAAAGGATCAAATGGGAGGACGAACAGGGACGAAGGAGACGAACTTGGTCCAAAGAATGCCAAAGGATCAAATCGGAGGACGAACAGGGACGAAGGAGACGAACTTGGTCCAAAGATTGCCCAAGGATGAAATGGGAGGACGAAAATGGACGAACGAGACGAACTTGGTCCAAAGAATGCCAAAGGATCAAATGGGGGACGAACGGGATGCACTTGGTCCAAAGAATGCCAAGAATCAAATGGGAGGACGTAGAGGGACGAACGAGACGAACTTGGTCCAAAGAATGCCTAAAGGATCAAATGGGAGGACGAACAGGGACGAACTAGACGAACTTGGTCCAAACAATGCGCAAAGATCAAATGGGAGGATGTAAAGGGACGAAGGAGACGAACTTGGTCCAAAGAATGCCCATGGATGAAATGGGGGACGAACGGGATGAACTTGGTCCAAAGAATGCCCAAGGATCAAATGGAAGGATGTAGAGGGACGAACGAGACGAACTTGGTCCAAAGAATGCCCAAGGATGAAATGGGAGGACGAAAAGGGACGAACGAGACGAACTTGGTCCAAAGAATGCCAAAGGATCAAATGGGCAGACGAAGAGGGACGAAGGAGACAAATTTGGTCCAAAGAAGCCAAAGGATCAAATGGGAGGACGAACATGACGAACTTGGTACAAAGAATGCCAAAGGATCAAATGGGAGGACGAAGAGGGACGAAGGAGACGAACTTGGTCCAAAGAATGCCAAAGGATCAAATGGGAGGACGAACGAGACGAATTTGGTACAAAGAATGCCCAAGAATCAAATGGGAGGACGTAGAGGGTCGAACGAGACGAACTTGGTCCAAAGAATGCCCAAAGGATCAAATGGGAGAACGAACAGGGACGAACGAGACGAACATGGTCCAAAGAATGTCCAAAGATCAAATGGGAGGATGTAGAGGGATGAACGAGACGAACTTGGTCGAAAGAATGCCCAAGGATGAAATGGGAGGACGAAAAGGGACGAACGAGACGAACTTGGTCCATAGAATGCCAAAGGATCAAATGGGCAGACGAAGAGGGACGAAGGAGACAAATTTGGTCCAAAGAAGCCAAAGGATCAAATGGGAGGATGAACATGACGAACTTGGTACAAAGAATGCCAAAGGATCAAATGGGAGGACGAAGAGGGACGAAGGAGACGAACTTGGTCCAAAGAATGCGAAAGGATCAAATGGGAGGACGAACGAGACGAACTTGGTACAAAGAATGCCCAAGGATCAAATGGGAGGACGTAGAGGGACGAATGAGACGAACTTGGTCCAAAGAATGCCCAAAGGATCAAATGGGAGAACGAACAGGGACGAACGAGATGAACTTGGTCCAAAGAATGCCCAAAGGATCAAATGGGAGGACGAACAGGGACTAACGAGACGAACTTGGTCCAAAGAATGCCAAAGGATCAAATGGGAGGACGAACGAGACCAGCTTGGTACAAAGGATGCCAAAGGATCAAATGGGAGGACGAACAGGGACGAACGAGACGAATTTGGTCCAAAGAATGCCCAAGGATGAAATGGGAGGACGAAAAGGGACGAACGAGACGATCGTGTTCCAAAGAATGCCAAAGGATCAAATGGGAGGACGGACGAGACCAACTTGGTACAAAGAATGCCAAAGGATCAAATGGGAGGACGAAGACGGACGAACGAGACGAATTTGGTCCAAAGAATGCCAAAGGATCAAATGGGAGGACGAACGTGACGAACTTGGTACAAAGAATGCCCAAGGATCAAATGGGAGGACGTAGAGGGACGAACGAGACGAACTTGGTCCAAAGAATGCCAAAGGATCAAATGGAGGACGAAAAGGGACGAACGAGACGAACTTTGTCCAAAGAATGTTAAACGATCAAATGGGAGGACGAAGAGGGAAGAAGGAGACGAACTTGGTCCAAAGAATGCCAAAGGATCAAATGCGAAGACGAACATTGTACAAAGAACGCCCAAGGATCAAATGGGAGGACGTAGAGGGACGAACGAGACGAACTTGGTCCAATGATTACCCAAGGATGAAATGGGAGGACGACAAGGGACAAACGAGACGAACTTGGTCCAAAGAATGTCAAAGGATCAAATGAGAGGACGAAGAGGGACGAAGGAGACGAACTTGGTCCAAAGAATGCCAAAGGATCAAATGGGAGGACGAACGTTATGAACTTGGTACGATGAATGCCCAAGGATCAAATGGGAGGACGTAGAGGGACGAACGAGACGAACTTGGTCCAAAGAATGCCCAAAGGATCAAATGGGAGGACGAACAAAGACGAACGAGACGAACTTGGTCCAAAGAATGCCCAAAGGATCAAATGGGAGGATGAGGAGGGACGAACGAGACGAACTTGGTCCAAAGAATGCCAAAGGATCAAATGGGCAGACGAAGAGGGACGAAGGAGACAAATTTGGTCCAAAGAAGCCAAAGGATCAAATGGGAGGACGAACATGACGAACTTGGTACAAAGAATGCCAAAGGATCAAATGGGAGGACGAAGAGGGACGAAGGAGACGAACTTGGTCCAAAGAATGCCAAAGGATCAAATGGGAGGACGAACGAGACGAATTTGGTACAAAGAATGCCCAAGAATCAAATGGGAGGACGTAGAGGGTCGAACGAGACGAACTTGGTCCAAAGAATGCCCAAAGGATCAAATGGGAGAACGAACAGGGACGAACGAGACGAACATGGTCCAAAGAATGTCCAAAGATCAAATGGGAGGATGTAGAGGGATGAACGAGACGAACTTGGTCGAAAGAATGCCCAAGGATGAAATGGGAGGACGAAAAGGGACGAACGAGACGAACTTGGTCCATAGAATGCCAAAGGATCAAATGGGCAGACGAAGAGGGACGAAGGAGACAAATTTGGTCCAAAGAAGCCAAAGGATCAAGTGGGAGGACGAACATGACGAACTTGGTACAAAGAATGCCAAAGGATCAAATGGGAGGACGAAGAGGGACGAAGGAGACGAACTTGGTCCAAAGAATGCCAAAGGATCAAATGGGAGGACGAACGAGACGAATTTGGTACAAAGAATGCCCAAGAATCAAATGGGAGGACGTAGAGGGTCGAACGAGACGAACTTGGTCCAAAGAATGCCCAAAGGATCAAATGGGAGAACGAACAGGGACGAACGAGACGAACATGGTCCAAAGAATGTCCAAAGATCAAATGGGAGGATGTAGAGGGATGAACGAGACGAACTTGGTCGAAAGAATGCCCAAGGATGAAATGGGAGGACGAAATGGGACGAACGAGACGAACTTGGTCCAAATAATGCCAAAGGATCAAATGGGCAGACGAAGAGGGACGAAGGAGAGGAACTTGGTCCAAAGATTGCCCAAGGATGAAATGGGGGACGAAAAGGGACGAACGAGACGAACTTGTTCCAAAGAATGCCCAAAGGATCAAATGGGAGGACGAACAGGGACGAAGGAGACGAACTTGGTCCAAAGAAGCCAAAGGATCAAATGGGAGGACGAACATGACGAACTTGGTACAAAGAATGCCAAAGGATCAAATGGGAGGACGAAGAGGGACGAAGGAGACGAACTTGGTCCAAAGAATGCCAAAGGATCAAATGGGAGGACGAACGAGACAAATTTGGTACAAAGAATGCCCAAGAATCAAATGGGAGGACGTAGAGGGTCGAACGAGACGAACTTGGTCCAAAGAATGCCCAAAGGATCAAATGGGAGAACGAACAGGGACGAACGAGACGAACATGGTCCAAAGAATGTCCAAAGATCAAATAGGAGGATGTAGAGGGATGAACGAGACGAACTTGGTCGAAAGAATGCCCAAGGATGAAATGGGAGGACGAAATGGGACGAACGAGACGAACTTGGTCCAAATAATGCCAAAGGATCAAATGGGCAGACGAAGAGGGACGAAGGAGAGGAACTTGGTCCAAAGATTGCCCAAGGATGAAATGGGGGACGAAAAGGGACGAACGAGACGAACTTGTTCCAAATAATGCCCAAAGGATCAAATGGGAGGACGAACAGGGACGAAGGAGACGAACTTGGTCCAAAGAATGCCAAAGGATCAAATCGGAGGACGAACAGGGACGAAGGAGACGAACTTGGTCCAAAGATTGCCCAAGGATGAAATGGGAGGACGAAAATGGACGAACGAGACGAACTTGGTCCAAAGAATGCCAAAGGATCAAATGGGGGACGAACGGGATGCACTTGGTCCAAAGAATGCCAAGAATCAAATGGGAGGACGTAGAGGGACGAACGAGACGAACTTGGTCCAAAGAATGCCCAAAGGATCAAATGGGAGGACGAACAGGGACGAACTAGACGAACTTGGTCCAAACAATGCGCAAAGATCAAATGGGAGGATGTAAAGGGACGAAGGAGACGAACTTGGCCCAAAGAATGCCCATGGATGAAATGGGGGACGAACGGGATGAACTTGGTCCAAAGAATGCCCAAGGATCAAATGGAAGGATGTAGAGGGACGAACGAGACGAACTTGGTCCAAAGAATGCCCAAGGATGAAATGGGAGGACGAAAAGGGACGAACGAGACGAACTTGGTCCAAAGAATGCCAAAGGATCAAATGGGCAGACGAAGAGGGACGAAGGAGACAAATTTGGTCCAAAGAAGCCAAAGGATCAAATGGGAGGACGAACATGACGAACTTGGTACAAAGAATGCCAAAGGATCAAATGGGAGGACGAAGAGGGACGAAGGAGACGAACTTGGTCCAAAGAATGCCAAAGGATCAAATGGGAGGACGAACGAGACGAACTTGGTACAAAGAATGCCCAAGGATCAAATGGGAGGACGTAGAGGGACGAATGAGACGAACTTGGTCCAAAGAATGCCCAAAGGATCAAATGGGAGAACGAACAGGGACGAACGAGACGAACTTGGTCCAAAGAATGCCCAAAGGATCAAATGGGAGGACGAACAGGGACTAACGAGACGAACTTGGTCCAAAGAATGCCAAAGGATCAAATGGGAGGACGAACGAGACCAGCTTGGTACAAAGGATGCCAAAGGATCAAATGGGAGGACGAACAGGGACGAACGAGACGAATTTGGTCCAAAGAATGCCCAAGGATGAAATGGGAGGACGAAAAGGGACGAACGAGACGAACGTGTTCCAAAGAATGCCAAAGGATCAAATGGGAGGACGGACGAGACCAACTTGGTACAAAGAATGCCAAAGGATCAAATGGGAGGACGAAGACGGACGAACGAGACGAATTTGGTCCAAAGAATGCCAAAGGATCAAATGGGAGGACGAACGTGACGAACTTGGTACAAAGAATGCCCAAGGATCAAATGGGAGGACGTAGAGGGACGAACGAGACGAACTTGGTCCAAAGAATGCCAAAGGATCAAATGGAGGACGAAAAGGGACGAACGAGACGAACTTTGTCCAAAGAATGTTAAACGATCAAATGGGAGGACGAAGAGGGACGAAGGAGACGAACTTGGTCCAAAGAATGCCAAAGGATCAAATGCGAAGACGAACATTGTACAAAGAACGCCCAAGGATCAAATGGGAGGACGTAGAGGGACGAACGAGACGAACTTGGTCCAATGATTACCCAAGGATGAAATGGGAGGACGACAAGGGACAAACGAGACGAACTTGGTCCAAAGAATGTCAAAGGATCAAATGAGAGGACGAAGAGGGACGAAGGAGACGAACTTGGTCCAAAGAATGCCAAAGGATCAAATGGGAGGACGAACGTTACGAACTTGGTACGATGAATGCCCAAGGATCAAATGGGAGGACGTAGAGGGACGAACGAGACGAACTTGGTCCAAAGAATGCCCAAAGGATCAAATGGGAGGACGAACAAAGACGAACGAGACGAACTTGGTCCAAAGAATGCCCAAAGGATCAAATGGGAGGATGTAGAGGGACGAACGAGACGAACTTGGTCCAAAGAATGCCCAAGGATGAAATGGGAGGACGAAAAGGGACAAACGAGACGAACGTGGTCCAAAGAATGCCAAAGGATCAAATGGGAGGACGAATGAGACCAACTTGGTACAAAGAATGCCAAAGGATCAAATGGGAGGACGAAGAGGTACGAAAGAGACGAATTTGGTCCAAAGAATGCCAAAGGATCAAATGGGGGACGAACGAGACGAACTTTGTCCAAAGAATGCCTAAAGATCAAATGGGAGGACGTAGATGGACGAATGAGACGAACTTGGTCCAAAGAATGCCCAAAGGATCAAATGGGAGAACGAACAAGGACGAACGAGACGAACTTGGTCTAAAGAATGCCCAGAGGATCAAATGGGAGGACGAACGAGACGAACTTGGTCCAAAGAATGCCAAAGGATCAAATGGGAGGACGAACGAGACCAGCTTGGTACAAAGGATGCCAAAGGATCAAATGGGAGGACGAACAGGGACGAACGAGACGAATTTGGTCCAAAGAATGCCCAAGGATGAAATGGGAGGACGAAAAGGGACGAACGAGACGAACGTGTTCCAAAGAATGCCAAAGGATCAAATGGGAGGACGGACGAGACCAACTTGGTACAAAGAATGCCAAAGGATCAAATGGGAGGACGAAGACGGACGAACGAGACGAATTTGGTCCAAAGAATGCCAAAGGATCAAATGGGAGGACGAACGTGACGAACTTGGTACAAAGAATGCCCAAGGATCAAATGGGAGGACGTAGAGGGACGAACGAGACGAACTTGGTCCAAAGAATGCCAAAGGATCAAATGGAGGACGAAAAGGGACGAACGAGACGAACTTTGTCCAAAGAATGTTAAACGATCAAATGGGAGGACGAAGAGGGACGAAGGAGACGAACTTGGTCCAAAGAATGCCAAAGGATCAAATGCGAAGACGAACATTGTACAAAGAACGCCCAAGGATCAAATGGGAGGACGTAGAGGGACGAACGAGACGAACTTGGTCCAATGATTACCCAAGGATGAAATGGGAGGACGACAAGGGACAAACGAGACGAACTTGGTCCAAAGAATGTCAAAGGATCAAATGAGAGGACGAAGAGGGACGAAGGAGACGAACTTGGTCCAAAGAATGCCAAAGGATCAAATGGGAGGACGAACGTTACGAACTTGGTACGATGAATGCCCAAGGATCAAATGGGAGGACGTAGAGGGGACGAACGAGACGAACTTGGTCCAAAGAATGCCCAAAGGATCAAATGGGAGGACGAACAAAGACGAACGAGACGAACTTGGTCCAAAGAATGCCCAAAGGATCAAATGGGAGGATGTAGAGGGACGAACGAGACGAACTTGGTCCAAAGAATGCCCAAGGATGAAATGGGAGGACGAAAAGGGACGAACGAGACGAACGTGGTCCAAAGAATGCCAAAGGATCAAATGGGAGGACGAATGAGACCAACTTGGTACAAAGAATGCCAAAGGATCAAATGGGAGGACGAAGAGGTACGAACGAGACGAATTTGGTCCAAAGAATGCCAAAGGATCAAATGGGGGACGAACGAGACGAACTTTGTCCAAAGAATGCCTAAAGATCAAATGGGAGGACGTAGATGGACGAATGAGACGAACTTGGTCCAAAGAATGCCCAAAGGATCAAATGGGAGAACGAACAAGGACGAACGAGACGAACTTGGTCTAAAGAATGCCCAAAGGATCAAATGGGAGGACGAACGAGACGAACTTGGTCCAAAGAATGCCAAAGGATCAAATGGGAGGACGAACGAGACCAGCTTGGTACAAAGGATGCCAAAGGATCAAATGGGAAGACGAAGAGGGTCGAACGAGACGAAATTGGTCCAAAGAATGTCCAAAGGATCAAATGGGAGGACGAAAAGGGACGAAGGAGACTAACTTGGTCTAAAGAATGCCAAAGGATCAAATGGGAGGACGAACGTGACGAACTTGGTACAAAGAATGCCCAAGGATCAAACGGGAGGACGTAGAGGGACGATCGAGACGAACTTGGTCGAAAGAATGCCAAAGGATCAAATGGGAGGACGAACGAGACCAACTTGGTACAAAGAATGCCAAAGGATCAAATGGGAGGACGAAGAGGGACGAACGAGAGGAACTTGGTCCAAAGATTGCCCAAGGATGAAATGGGAGGACGAAAAGGGACGAACGAGACGAACTTGTTCCAAAGAATGCCCAAAGGATCAAATGGGAGGACCAACAGGGACGAAGGAGACGAACTTGGTCCAAAGAATGCCAAAGGATCAAATGGGCGGACGAAGAGGGACGAAGGAGACAAACTTGATCCAAAGAATGCCAAATGATAAAATGGGAGGACGAACATGACGAATTTATTACAAAGAATGCCCAACGATCAAATGGGAGGACGTAGAGGGATGAACGAGACGAACTTGGCCCAAAGAATGTCAAAGGATCAAATGGGAGGACGAAGAGGGATGAAGGAGACGAACTTGGTCCAAAGAATGCCAAAGGATCAAATGGGAGGACGAAGAGGGATGAAGGAGACGAACTTGGCCCAAAGAATGCCCAAAGATGAAATGGGAGGATGTAGAGGGATGAACGAGACGAACTTGGTCCAAAGAATGCCCATGGATGAAATGGGAGGACGAAAAGGGACGAACGAGACGAACGTGGTCCAAAGAATGCCAAAGGATCAAATGGGAGGACGAACGAGACCAACTGGGTACAAAGAATGCCAAAGGATCAAATGGGAGTACGAAGAGGTACGAACGAGACGAATTTGGTCCAAAGAATGCCAAAGGATCAAATGGGGGACGAACGAGACGAACTTTGTCCAAAGAATGCCCAAAGATCAAATGGGAGGACGTAGATGGACGAATGAGACGAACTTGGTCCAAAGAATGCCCAAAGGATCAAATGGGAGAACGAACAGGGACGAACGAGACGAACTTGGTCCAAAGAATGCCAGAGGATCAAATGGGAGGACGAACAGGGACGAACGAGACGAACTTGGTCCAAAGAATGCCAAAGGATCAAATGGGAGGACGAACGAGACCAGCTTGGTACAAAGGATGCCAAAGGATCAAATGGGAGGACGAAGAGGGTCGAACGAGACGAAATTGGTCCAAAGAATGTCCAAAGGATCAAATGGGAGGACGAACAGGGACGAAGGAGACTAACTTGGTCTAAAGAATGCCAAAGGATCAAATGGGAGGACGAACATGACGAACTTGGTACAAAGAATGCCAAAGGATCAAATGGGAGGACGAGGAGGGACGAACGAGACGAACTTGGTCCAAAGAATGCCAAAGGATCAAATGGAGGACGAAAAGGGACGAACGAGACGAACTTTGTCCAAAGAATGTTAAACGATCAAATGGGAGGACGAAGAGGGACGAAGGAGACGAACTTGGTCCAAAGAATGCCAAAGGATCAAATGCGAAGACGAACATTGTACAAAGAACGCCCAAGGATCAAATGGGAGGACGTAGAGGGACGAACGAGACGAACTTGGTCCAATGATTACCCAAGGATGAAATGGGAGGACGACAAGGGACAAACGAGACGAACTTGGTCCAAAGAATGTCAAAGGATCAAATGAGAGGACGAAGAGGGACGAAGGAGACGAACTTGGTCCAAAGAATGCCAAAGGATCAAATGGGAGGACGAACGTTACGAACTTGGTACGATGAATGCCCAAGGATCAAATGGGAGGACGTAGAGGGACGAACGAGACGAACTTGGTCCAAAGAATGCCCAAAGGATCAAATGGGAGGACGAACAAAGACGAACGAGACGAACTTGGTCCAAAGAATGCCCAAAGGATCAAATGGGAGGATGTAGAGGGACGAACGAGACGAACTTGGTCCAAAGAATGCCCAAGGATGAAATGGGAGGACGAAAAGGGACAAACGAGACGAACGTCGTCCAAAGAATGCCAAAGGATCAAATGGGAGGACGAATGAGACCAACTTGGTACAAAGAATGCCAAAGGATCAAATGGGAGGACGAAGAGGTACGAACGAGACGAATTTGGTCCAAAGAATGCCAAAGGATCAAATGGGGGACGAACGAGACGAACTTTGTCCAAAGAATGCCTAAAGATCAAATGGGAGGACGTAGATGGACGAATGAGACGAACTTGGTCCAAAGAATGCCCAAAGGATCAAATGGGAGAACGAACAGGGACGAACGAGACGAACTTGGTCCAAAGAATGCCCAGAGGATCAAATGGGAGGACGAACAGGGACGAACGAGACGAATTTGGTCCAAAGAATGCCAAAGGATCAAATGGGAGGACGAACGTGACGAACTTGGTACAAAGAATGCCCAAGGATCAAATGGGAGGACGTAGAGGGACGAACGAGACGAACTTGGTCCAAAGAATGCCAAAGGATCAAATGGAGGACGAAAAGGGACGAACGAGACGAACTTTGTCCAAAGAATGTTAAACGATCAAATGGGAGGACGAAGAGGGACGAAGGAGACGAACTTGGTCCAAAGAATGCCAAAGGATCAAATGCGAAGACGAACATTGTACAAAGAACGCCCAAGGATCAAATGGGAGGACGTAGAGGGACGAACGAGACGAACTTGGTCCAATGATTACCCAAGGATGAAATGGGAGGACGACAAGGGACAAACGAGACGAACTTGGTCCAAAGAATGTCAAAGGATCAAATGAGAGGACGAAGAGGGACGAAGGAGACGAACTTGGTCCAAAGAATGCCAAAGGATCAAATGGGAGGACGAACGTTACGAACTTGGTACGATGAATGCCCAAGGATCAAATGGGAGGACGTAGAGGGACGAACGAGACGAACTTGGTCCAAAGAATGCCCAAAGGATCAAATGGGAGGACGAACAAAGACGAACGAGACGAACTTGGTCCAAAGAATGCCCAAAGGATCAAATGGGAGGATGTAGAGGGACGAACGAGACGAACTTGGTCCAAAGAATGCCCAAGGATGAAATGGGAGGACGAAAAGGGACGAACGAGACGAACGTGGTCCAAAGAATGCCAAAGGATCAAATGGGAGGACGAATGAGACCAACTTGGTACAAAGAATGCCAAAGGATCAAATGGGAGGACGAAGAGGTACGAACGAGACGAATTTGGTCCAAAGAATGCCAAAGGATCAAATGGGGGACGAACGAGACGAACTTTGTCCAAAGAATGCCTAAAGATCAAATGGGAGGACGTAGATGGACGAATGAGACGAACTTGGTCCAAAGAATGCCCAAAGGATCAAATGGGAGAACGAACAAGGACGAACGAGACGAACTTGGTCTAAAGAATGCCCAAAGGATCAAATGGGAGGACGAACGAGACGAACTTGGTCCAAAGAATGCCAAAGGATCAAATGGGAGGACGAACGAGACCAGCTTGGTACAAAGGATGCCAAAGGATCAAATGGGAAGACGAAGAGGGTCGAACGAGACGAAATTGGTCCAAAGAATGTCCAAAGGATCAAATGGGAGGACGAAAAGGGACGAAGGAGACTAACTTGGTCTAAAGAATGCCAAAGGATCAAATGGGAGGACGAACGTGACGAACTTGGTACAAAGAATGCCCAAGGATCAAACGGGAGGACGTAGAGGGACGATCGAGACGAACTTGGTCGAAAGAATGCCAAAGGATCAAATGGGAGGACGAACGAGACCAACTTGGTACAAAGAATGCCAAAGGATCAAATGGGAGGACGAAGAGGGACGAACGAGAGGAACTTGGTCCAAAGATTGCCCAAGGATGAAATGGGAGGACGAAAAGGGACGAACGAGACGAACTTGTTCCAAAGAATGCCCAAAGGATCAAATGGGAGGACCAACAGGGACGAAGGAGACGAACTTGGTCCAAAGAATGCCAAAGGATCAAATGGGCGGACGAAGAGGGACGAAGGAGACAAACTTGATCCAAAGAATGCCAAATGATAAAATGGGAGGACGAACATGACGAATTTATTACGAAGAATGCCCAACGATCAAATGGGAGGACGTAGAGGGATGAACGAGACGAACTTGGCCCAAAGAATGTCAAAGGATCAAATGGGAGGACGAAGAGGGATGAAGGAGACGAACTTGGTCCAAAGAATGCCAAAGGATCAAATGGGAGGACGAAGAGGGATGAAGGAGACGAACTTGGTCCAAAGAATGCCCGAAGATGAAATGGGAGGATGTAGAGGGATGAACGAGACGAACTTGGTCCAAAGAATGCCCATGGATGAAATGGGAGGACGAAAAGGGACGAACGAGACGAACGTGGTCCAAAGAATGCCAAAGGATCAAATGGGAGGACGAACGAGACCAACTGGGTACAAAGAATGCCAAAGGATCAAATGGGAGTACGAAGAGGTACGAACGAGACGAATTTGGTCCAAAGAATGCCAAAGGATCAAATGGGGGACGAACGAGACGAACTTTGTCCAAAGAATGCCCAAAGATCAAATGGGAGGACGTAGATGGACGAATGAGACGAACTTGGTCCAAAGAATGCCCAAAGGATCAAATGGGAGAACAAATAGGGACGAACGAGACGAACTTGGTCCAAAGAATGCCCAGAGGATCAAATGGGAGGACGAACAGGGACGAACGAGACGAACTTGGTCCAAAGAATGCCAAAGGATCAAATGGGAGGACGAACGAGACCAGCTTGGTACAAAGGATGCCAAAGGATCAAATGGGAGGACGAAGAGGGTCGAACGAGACGAAATTGGTCCAAAGAATGTCCAAAGGATCAAATGGGAGGACGAACAGGGACGAAGGAGACTAACTTGGTCTAAAGAATGCCAAAGGATCAAATGGGAGGACGAACATGACGAACTTGGTACAAAGAATGCCAAAGGATCAAATGGGAGGACGAGGAGGGACGAAGGAGACGAACTTGGTCCAAAGAATGCCAAAGGATCAAATGGGAGGACGAACGAGACGAACTTGGTCCAAAGAATGCCCAAAGGATCAAATGGGAGAACGAACAGGGACGAACGAGATGAACATAGTCCAAAGAATGTCCAAAGATCAAATGGGAGGATGTAGAGGGACGAACGAGACGAACTTGGTCGAAAGAATGCCCAAGGATGAAATGGGAGGACGAAAAGGGACGAACGAGACGAACTTGGTCCAAAGAATGCCAAAGGATCAAATGGGCAGACGAAGAGGGACGAAGGAGACAAATTTGGTCCAAAGAAGCCAAAGGATCAAATGGGAGGACGAACATGACGAACTTGGTACAAAGAATGCCAAAGGATCAAATGGGAGGACGAAGAGGGACGAAGGAGACGAACTTGGTCCAAAGAATGCCAAAGGATCAAATGGGAGGACGAACAAGACGAACTTGGTACAAAGAATGCCCAAGGATCAAATGGGAGGACGTAGAGGGACGAATGAGACGAACTTGGTCCAAAGAATGCCCAAAGGATCAAATGGGAGAACGAACAGGGACGAACGAGACGAACTTGGTCCAAAGAATGCCCAAAGGATCAAATGGGAGGACGAACAGGGACGAACGAGACGAACTTGGTCCAAAGAATGCCAAAGGATCAAATGGGAGGACGAACGAGACCAGCTTGGTACAAAGGATGCTAAACGATCAAATGGGAGGACGAACAGGGACGAACGAGACGAATTTGGTCCAAAGAATGCCCAAGGATGAAATGGGAGGACGAAAAGGGAAGAACGAGACGAACGTGTTCCAAAGAATGCCAAAGGATCAAATGGGAGGACGGACGAGACCAACATGGTACAAAGAATGCCAAAGGATCAAATGGGAGGACGAAGACGGACGAACGAGACGAATTTGGTCCAAAGAATGCCAAAGGATCAAATGGGAGGACGAACGTGACGAACTTGGTACAAAGAATGTCCAAGGATCAAATGGGAGGACGTAGAGGGACGAACGAGACGAACTTGGTCCAAAGAATGCCAAAGGATCAAATGGAGGACGAAAAGGGACGAACGAGACGAACATTGTCCAAAGAATGTCAAACGATCAAATGGGAGGACGAAGAGGGACGAAGGAGACGAACCTGGTCCAAAGAATGCCAAAGGATCAAATGCGAGGACGAACATGACGAACATTGTACAAAGAACGCCCAAGGATCAAATGGGAGGACGTAGAGGGACGAACGAGACGAACTTGGTCCAAAGAATGCCTGAGGATCAAATGGGAGGACGAACGAGACCATATTGGTACAAAGAATGTTAAAGGATCAAATGGGAGGACGAAGAGGGACGAACGAGACGAACTTGGTCCAATGATTACCCAAGGATGAAATGGGAGGACGACAAGGGACAAACGAGACGAACTTGGTCCAAAGAATGTCAAAGGATCAAATGAGAGGACGAAGAGGGACGAAGGAGACGAACTTGGTCCAAAGAATGCCAAAGGATCAAATGGGAGGACGAACGTGACGAACTTGGTACGAAGAATGCCCAAGGATCAAATGGGAGGACGTTGAGGGACGAACGAGACGAACTTGGTCCAAAGAATGCCCAAAGGATCAAATGGGAGGATGAAGAGGGACGAACGAGACGAACGTGGTCCAAAGAATGCCCAAGGATGAAATGGGAGGACGAAAAGGGACGAACGAGACGAACTTGGTCCAAAGAATGCCCAAAGATCAAATGGGAGGACGTAGAGGGACGAACGAGACGAACATGGTCCAAAGAATGCCCAAAGGATCAAATGGGAGGACGAACAGGGACGAACGAGACGAACTTGGTCCAATGAATTCCCAAAGATCAAATGGGAGGATGTAAAGGGACGAACGAGACGAACTTGGTCCAAAGAATGCCCATGGATGAAATGGGACGACGAAAAGGGACGAACGAGACGAACTTGGTCCAAAGAATGCCAAAGGATCAAATGGGAAGACGAAGACGGACGAAGGAGACGAACTTGGTCCAAAGAATGCCAAAGGATCAAATGGGAGGACGAATGTGACGTACTTGGTACAAAGAATGCCCAAGGATCAAATGGGAGGACGTAGAGGGACGAACGAGACGAACTTGGGCCAAAGAATGCCCAAAGGATCAAATGGGAGGACGAACGTGATGAACTTGGTCCAAAGATTGCCCAAGGATGAAAAGGGCCGAACGAGACGAACTTAGTCCAAAGAATGCCAAAGGATCAAGTGGGGGACGAACGAGACGAACTCGGTCCAAAGAATGCCCAAAGGATCAAATGGGAGGACGAACAGGGACGAAGGAGACTAACTTGGTCCAAAGAATGCCAAAGGATCAAATGGAAGGACGAACGTGGCGAACTTGGTACAAAGAATGACCAAGGATCAAATGGGAGGACATAGAGGGACGAACGAGACGAACTTGGTCTAAAGAATGCCAATGGATCAAATGGAGGACGAAAAGGGACGAACGAGGCGAACTTGGTCCAAAGAATGTCAAAGGATCAAATGGGAGGATGAAGAGGGAGGAAGGAGACGAACTTGGTCCAAAGAATGCCAACGGATCAAATGGGAGGACGAACGAGACCAACTTGCTACAAAGAACGCCAAAGGATCAAATGGGAGGACGAAGAGGGACGAACGAGATGAACTTGGTCCAAAGATTGCCCAAGGATGAAATGGGAGGACGAAAAGGGACGAACGAGACGAACGTGGTCCAAAGAATGCCAAAGGATCAAATGGGGGACGAACGAGACAAACTTGGTCCAAGGAATGCCCAAAGATCAAATGGGAGGATGTAGAGGGACAAACGAGATGAACTTGGTCCAACGAATGCCCATGGATGAAATGGGAGGCGAAAAGGGAGAAACGAGACGAACTTGGTCCAAAGAATGCCAAAGGATCAAATGGGAGGACGAACGAGACGAACTTGGTGCAAAGAATGCCCAAAGGATCAAATGGGAGGACGAACAGGGACGAACGAGACGAACTTGGTCCACAGAATGTCAAAGGATCAAATGGGAGTACGAAGAGGGACGAAGGAGATGAACATGGTCTACAGAATGCCAAAGGATCAAATGGGAGGACGAACGTGACGAACCTGGTACAAAGAATGCCCAAGGATCAAATGGGAGGACGAACAGGGACGAACGAGACGAACTTGGTCTAAAGAATGCCAATGGATCAAATGAGAGGACGTAGAGGGATGAACGAGACGAACTTGGTCCAAAGAATGCCAATGGATCAAATGGAGGAAGAAAAGGGACGAACGAGACGAACTTGGTCCAAACAATGTCAAAGGATCAAATGCGAGGACGAAGAGGGACGAAGGAGACGAACTTGGTCCAAATAATGCCAAAGGATCAAATGGGAGGACGAAGAGGGACGAACGAGACGAACTTGGTCCAAAGATTGCCCAAGGATGAAATGGAAGGACGAAAAGGGACGACCAAGGCGAACTTGGTCCAAAGAATGCCAAAGGATCAAATGGGGGACGAACGGGACAAACTTGGTCCAAAGAAAGCCCAAGGATCAAATGGGAGGACGAAGAGGGACGAACGAGACGAACTTGGTCCAAAGATTGCCCAAGGATGAAATGGAAGGACGAAAAGGGACGATCAAGACGAACATGGTCCAAAGAATGCCAAAGGATCAAATGGGGGACGAACGGGACAAACTTGGTCCAAAGAATGCCCAAGGATCAAATGGGAGGACGAAGAGGGACGAACGAGACGAACATGGTCCAAAGAATGCCCATGGATGAAATGGGAGCACGAAAAGGGACGAACGAGACGAACTTGGTCCAAAGAATGCCAAAGGATCAAATGGGAGGACGAAGAGGGATGAAGGAGACGAACTTGGTCCAAAGAATGCCCAAAGGATCAAATGGGAGGACGAAGAGGGATGAAGGAGACGAACTTGGTCCAAAGAATGCCCAAAGATGAAATGGGAGGATGTAGAGGGATGAACGAGACGAACTTGGTCCAAAGAATGCCCATGGATGAAATGGGAGGACGAAAAGGGACGAACGAGACGAACGTGGTCCAAAGAATGCCAAAGGATCAAATGGGAGGACGAACGAGACCAACTGGGTACAAAGAATGCCAAAGGATCAAATGGGAGTACGAAGAGGTACGAACGAGACGAATTTGGTCCAAAGAATGCCAAAGGATCAAATGGGGGACGAACGAGACGAACTTTGTCCAAAGAATGCCCAAAGATCAAATGGGAGGACGTAGATGGACGAATGAGACGAACTTGGTCCAAAGAATGCCCAAAGGATCAAATGGGAGAACGAACAGGGACGAACGAGACGAACTTGGTCCAAAGAATGCCCAGAGGATCAAATGGGAGGACGAACAGGGACGAACGAGACGAACTTGGTCCAAAGAATGCCAAAGGATCAAATGGGAGGACGAACGAGACCAGCTTGGTACAAAGGATGCCAAAGGATCAAATGGGAGGACGAAGAGGGTCGAACGAGACGAAATTGGTCCAAAGAATGTCCAAAGGATCAAATGGGAGGACGAACAGGGACGAAGGAGACTAACTTGGTCTAAAGAATGCCAAAGGATCAAATGGGAGGGCGAACATGACGAACTTGGTACAAAGAATGCCAAAGGATCAAATGGGAGGACGAGGAGGGACGAAGGAGACGAACTTGGTCCAAAGAATGCCAAAGGATCAAATGGGAGGACGAACGAGACGAACTTGGTCCAAAGAATGCCCAAAGGATCAAATGGGAGAACGAACAGGGACGAACGAGATGAACATAGTCCAAAGAATGTCCAAAGATCAAATGGGAGGATGTAGAGGGACGAACGAGACGAACTTGGTCGAAAGAATGCCCAAGGATGAAATGGGAGGACAAAAAGGGACGAACGAGACGAACTTGGTCCAAAGAATGCCAAAGGATCAAATGGGCAGACGAAGAGGGACGAAGGAGACAAATTTGGTCCAAAGAAGCCAAAGGATCAAATGGGAGGACGAACATGACGAACTTGGTACAAAGAATGCCAAAGGATCAAATGGGAGGACGAAGAGGGACGAAGGAGACGAACTTGGTCCAAAGAATGCCAAAGGATCAAATGGGAGGACGAACAAGACGAACTTGGTACAAAGAATGCCCAAGGATCAAATGGGAGGACGTAGAGGGACGAATGAGACGAACTTGGTCCAAAGAATGCCCAAAGGATCAAATGGGAGAACGAACAGGGACGAACGAGACGAACTTGGTCCAAAGAATGCCCAAAGGATCAAATGGGAGGACGAACAGGGACGAACGAGACGAACTTGGTCCAAAGAATGCCAAAGGATCAAATGGGAGGACGAACGAGACCAGCTTGGTACAAAGGATGCTAAACGATCAAATGGGAGGACGAACAGGGACGAACGAGACAAATTTGGTCCAAAGAATGCCCAAGGATGAAATGGGAGGACGAAAAGGGAAGAACGAGACGAACGTGTTCCAAAGAATGCCAAAGGATCAAATGGGAGGACGGACGAGACCAACATGGTACAAAGAATGCCAAAGGATCAAATGGGAGGACGAAGACGGACGAACGAGACGAATTTGGTCCAAAGAATGCCAAAGGATCAAATGGGAGGACGAACGTGACGAACTTGGTACAAAGAATGTCCAAGGATCAAATGGGAGGACGTAGAGGGACGAACGAGACGAACTTGGTCCAAAGAATGCCAAAGGATCAAATGGAGGACGAAAAGGGACGAACGAGACGAACATTGTCCAAAGAATGTCAAACGATCAAATGGGAGGACGAAGAGGGACGAAGGAGACGAACCTGGTCCAAAGAATGCCAAAGGATCAAATGCGAGGACGAACATGACGAACATTGTACAAAGAACGCCCAAGGATCAAATGGGAGGACGTAGAGGGACGAACGAGACGAACTTGGTCCAAAGAATGCCTGAGGATCAAATGGGAGGACGAACGAGACCATATTGGTACAAAGAATGTTAAAGGATCAAATGGGAGGACGAAGAGGGACGAACGAGACGAACTTGGTCCAATGATTACCCAAGGATGAAATGGGAGGACGACAAGGGACAAACGAGACGAACTTGGTCCAAAGAATGTCAAAGGATCAAATGAGAGGACGAAGAGGGACGAAGGAGACGAACTTGGTCCAAAGAATGCCAAAGGATCAAATGGGAGGACCAACGTGACGAACTTGGTACGAAGAATGCCCAAGGATCAAATGGGAGGACGTTGAGGGACGAACGAGACGAACTTGGTCCAAAGAATGCCCAAAGGATCAAATGGGAGGATGAAGAGGGACGAACGAGACGAACGTGGTCCAAAGAATGCCCAAGGATGAAATGGGAGGACGAAAAGGGACGAACGAGACGAACTTGGTCCAAAGAATGCCCAAAGATCAAATGGGAGGACGTAGAGGGACGAACGAGACGAACATGGTCCAAAGAATGCCCAAAGGATCAAATGGGAGGACGAACAGGGACGAACGAGACGAACTTGGTCCAATGAATTCCCAAAGATCAAATGGGAGGATGTAAAGGGACGAACGAGACGAACTTGGTCCAAAGAATGCCCATGGATGAAATGGGACGACGAAAAGGGACGAACGAGACGAACTTGGTCCAAAGAATGCCAAAGGATCAAATGGGAAGACGAAGACGGACGAAGGAGACGAACTTGGTCCAAAGAATGCCAAAGGATCAAATGGGAGGACGAATGTGACGTACTTGGTACAAAGAATGCCCAAGGATCAAATGGGAGGACGTAGAGGGACGAACGAGACGAACTTGGGCCAAAGAATGCCCAAAGGATCAAATGGGAGGACGAACGTGATGAACTTGGTCCAAAGATTGCCCAAGGATGAAAAGGGCCGAACGAGACGAACTTAGTCCAAAGAATGCCAAAGGATCAAATGGGGGACGAACGAGACGAACTCGGTCCAATGAATGCCCAAAGGATCAAATGGGAGGACGAACAGGGACGAAGGAGACTAACTTGGTCCAAAGAATGCCAAAGGATCAAATGGGAGGACGAACGTGGCGAACTTGGTACAAAGAATGACCAAGGATCAAATGGGAGGACATAGAGGGACGAACGAGACGAACTTGGTCTAAAGAATGCCAATGGATCAAATGGAGGACGAAAAGGGACGAACGAGGCGAACTTGGTCCAAAGAATGTCAAAGGATCAAATGGGAGGATGAAGAGGGAGGAAGGAGACGAACTTGGTCCAAAGAATGCCAACGGATCAAATGGGAGGACGAACGAGACCAACTTGCTACAAAGAACGCCAAAGGATCAAATGGGAGGACGAAGAGGGACGAACGAGATGAACTTGGTCCAAAGATTGCCCAAGGATGAAATGGGAGGACGAAAAGGGACGAACGAGACGAACGTGGTCCAAAGAATGCCAAAGGATCAAATGGGGGACGAACGAGACAAACTTGGTCCAAGGAATGCCCAAAGATCAAATGGGAGGATGTAGAGGGACAAACGAGATGAACTTGGTCCAACGAATGCCCATGGATGAAATGGGAGGCGAAAAGGGAGAAACGAGACGAACTTGGTCCAAAGAATGCCAAAGGATCAAATGGGAGGACGAACGAGACGAACTTGGTGCAAAGAATGCCCAAAGGATCAAATGGGAGGACGAACAGGGACGAACGAGACGAACTTGGTCCACAGAATGTCAAAGGATCAAATGGGAGTACGAAGAGGGACGAAGGAGATGAACATGGTCTACAGAATGCCAAAGGATCAAATGGGAGGACGAACGTGACGAACCTGGTACAAAGAATGCCCAAGGATCAAATGGGAGGACGAACAGGGACGAACGAGACGAACTTGGTCTAAAGAATGCCAATGGATCAAATGAGAGGACGTAGAGGGATGAACGAGACGAACTTGGTCCAAAGAATGCCAATGGATCAAATGGAGGAAGAAAAGGGACGAACGAGACGAACTTGGTCCAAACAATGTCAAAGGATCAAATGCGAGGACGAAGAGGGACGAAGGAGACGAACTTGGTCCAAATAATGCCAAAGGATCAAATGGGAGGACGAAGAGGGACGAACGAGACGAACTTGGTCCAAAGATTGCCCAAGGATGAAATGGAAGGACGAAAAGGGACGACCAAGGCGAACTTGGTCCAAAGAATGCCAAAGGATCAAATGGGGGACGAACGGGACAAACTTGGTCCAAAGAAAGCCCAAGGATCAAATGGGAGGACGAAGAGGGACGAACGAGACGAACTTGGTCCAAAGATTGCCCAAGGATGAAATGGAAGGACGAAAAGGGACGATCAAGACGAACTTGGTCCAAAGAATGCCAAAGGATCAAATGGGGGACGAACGGGACAAACTTGGTCCAAAGAATGCCCAAGGATCAAATGGGAGGACGAAGAGGGACGAACGAGACGAACATGGTCCAAAGAATGCCCATGGATGAAATGGGAGCACGAAAAGGGACGAACGAGACGAACTTGGTCCAAAGAATGCCAAAGGATCAAATGGGAGGACGAAGAGGGATGAAGGAGACGAACTTGGTCCAAAGAATGCCCAAAGATGAAATGGGAGGATGTAGAGGGATGAACGAGACGAACTTGGTCCAAACAATGCCCAAGGATGAAATGGGAGGACGAAAAGGGACGAACGAGACGAACGTGGTCCAAAGAATGCCAAAGGATCAAATGGGAGGACGAACGAGACCAACTTGGTACAAAGAATTCCAAAGGATCAAATAGGAGGACGAAGTGGTACGAACGAGACAAATTTGGTCGAAAGAATGCCAAAGGATCAAATGGGGGACGAACGAGACGAACTCGGTCCAAAGAATGCCCAAAGAAAAAATGGGACGACATAGAGGGACGAACCAGATGAACTTGTTCCAAAGAATGCCAAAGGATCAAATGTGGGACGAACGAGATGAACTTGGTCCAAAGAATGCCCAAAGGATCAAATGGGAGGACGAACAGGGACGAAGGAGACTAACTTGGTCCAAAGAATGCCAAAGGATCAAATGGGAGGACGAACGTGGCGAACTTGGTACAAAGAATGACCAAGGATCAAATGGGAGGACATAGAGGGACGAACGAGACGAACTTGGTCCAAAGAATGCCAATGGATCAAATGGAGGACGAAAAGGGACGAACGAGACGAACTTGGTCCAAAGAATGTCAAAGGATAAAATGGGAGGACGAAGAGGGACGAAGGAGACGAACTTGGTCCAAAGAATGCCAACGGATCAAATGGGAGGACGAACGAGACCAACTTGCTACAAAGAACGCCAAAGGATCAAATGGGAGGACGAAGAGGGACGAACGAGATGAACTTGGTCCAAAGATTGCCCAAGGATGAAATGGGAGGACGAAAAGGGACGAACGAGACGAACGTGGTCCAAAGAATGCCAAAGGATCAAATGGGGGACGAACAAGACAAACTTGGTCCAAGGAATGCCCAAAGATCAAATGGGAGGATGTAGAGGGACGAACGAGACGAACTTGGTCCAAAGAATGCCCATGGATGAAATGGGAGGCAAAAAGGGAGAAACGAGACGAACTTGGTCCAAAGAATGCCAAAGGATCAAATGGGAGGACGAACGTGACGAACTTGGTACAAAGAATGCGCAAGGATCAAATGGGTGGACGTAGAGGGACGAACGAGACGAACTTGGTGCAAAGAATGCCCAAAGGATCAAATGGGAGGACGAACAGGGACGAACGAGACGAACTTGGTCAAAAGAATGCCCAAAGATCAAAGGGGAGCCCAAAGTATCAAATGGGAGGACGAACAGGGACGAACGAGACGAACTTGGTCCAAAGAATGCCCAAAAGAACTTCGTCCAAAGAATGCCAAAGAATCAAATGGGAGGACGAACGTACGAACTTGGTACATAGAATGCCCAAGGATCAAATGGGAGGACGTAGAGGGACGAACGAGACGAACTTGGTCTAAAGAATGCGCAAAGGATCAAATGGGAGGACGAACAGGGACGAACGAGACGAACTTGGTCAAAAGAATGCCCAAAGATCAAATGGGAGCCCAAAGTATCAAATGGGAGGACGAACAGGGACGAACGAGACGAACTTGGTCCAAAGAATGCCCAAAAGAACTTGGTCCAAAGAATGCCAAAGGATCAAATGGGAGGACGAAGACGGACGAACGAGACGAACTTGGTCCAAAGAATGTCAAAGGATCAAATGGGAGGACGAAGAGGGACGAAGGAGACGAACTTGGTCCAAAGAATGCCAACGGATCAAATGGGAGGACGAACGAGACCAACTTGCTACAAAGAACGCCAAAGGATCAAATGGGAGGACGAAGAGGGACGAACGAGATGAACTTGGTCCAAAGATTGCCCAAGGATGAAATGGGAGGACGAAAAGGGACGAACGAGACGAACGTGGTCCAAAGAATGCCAAAGGATCAAATGGGGGACGAACGAGACAAACTTGGTCCAAGGAATGCCCATAGATCAAATGGGAGGATGTAGAGGGACGAACGAGACGAACTTGGTCCAAAGAATGCCCATGGATGAAATGGGAGGCGAAAAGGGAGAAACGAGACGAACTTGGTCCAAAGAATGCCAAAGGATCAAATGGGAGGACGAACGTGGCGAACTTGGTACAAAGAATGCGCAAGGATCAAATGGGAGGACGTAGAGGGACGAACGAGACGAACTTGGTGCAAAGAATGTGATGAGGACATGGAGGTCCAAGAAGCCATTCAAAGCCTAGGAGGCCCAATGACTAGGGCAATGTCAAGAAGGGCGCAAGAAGGCTTAGTCCAATTTATGACTAAGACAATTGCGAACATGGGCAAAGATGTAATTGCACCAAAAACCATGCTTGTCATACAAGACATGGAGGAGGCGCAACATGCATAACCAGCCAGCCAAGTTATCTTGTTTTAAATAAAGTGCATGTGACCCAATTGATTTATTTGGGACCAAAGCACTAAGTGTTTAATTCCTTGATTTATTTTTTGTGTGTTTAATCCACTTTAAGTGGTTACATGAATAAAGGCAAGAGGAAGGCATGGTGGGCGCATAAAGGCAAGGGAGACAAAGAAGTCATGGCAATCAAGACCAAGGCATGAATGCTCCAACATCACAATCAAAATGTAACAGCCACATGTTTAATTTCAATCAAGAGGGTGGCTGCATTAAGAAGGTGGGGCGCTGCACTTCATGGCTGGATAACAGCCAAATCAATTGGCTCTCTTGGGATTCCTTGCACCATTAGTGAGGGACTTGAAGAACAATCAAAGAGGGCATCCAAGAGAAGGAAGAGGGGCGCATTTCTGATGGCTGGACAGCAGCCATATTCATGGCTTCTCATAGGATTCCTTGCACATTAAAAAGCTAGGGAGCAGCCATATAATTACATGTAATTGCCTTGTAATTGCTTGATTAATTCTAGCCTAGGATTCCTTGGATTTTGGGCGCATAGAAGGGGCTGGTTGGCAGCCATCTGATTGCTTGTAATTGCTCCTTAATGAGCACCTAGGATTCCTTGTAAGCCTTGAAAGGCATAGCCCAAGTCAGCACTTGTAATTCAGACCAGCTCCCTCCCTATATAAAGGGGCGCATGGTACATGGAAATGCAACTTTGATTTTGAGCAAAAACATTACCTTGTGTAATTGAGTCCTTACTCTTTGGTTCTGGATTGAACCAGACTTTGATCTTACCAAGAATCCTTTCTTGTGGTGATCCTCATTTCCATAGGCTTATCCTTGTCTTGGATTAGACCAAGGTGGCGCCCCTTGCCTCCCATCCATTCTTCTTGTTCCTTGCTTCCTAAATTGCTCTCTTGTTTGCTTGTTATAACAAGAACTCTTAATTCTCACTTCCTTTTTGTTCACTTGTTCTTATTCTGTTCACTAGTTTCTTGTTAAAATAAGAACCATCCTTTCTTGTTATTCTTTCTTAAAGATTGAAAATCACAAGTTCTTAGTCACAACCAGAATCTAAGTGGTGAATTCAAGTCATTGGCCTAGTTATTACAACAAGGAGGCCATCATTTGGCATCAAAGCTTTGGTTCGAATTGTTACAAAAAGAAACCCAGGTTTATCTAATCTTATCTTAGTGTTCTGATTTCTTGTTTTTGAAAAAAAAAAAAAAAAGAAAAAAAAAAGGCTGCGAAAATTCAAAAGAAAAAAAAATATTTGTGTTTTGAATTCTGGTTGTGTTTTATTCTTGCTGCACTTTGATTTCTATTTTTCTCAATTTTGTTCTTTGAGTGAGTTCTAATTTGTTCTAGTTCTCACAATTTTTGTTCAGTTTCTTTTGTTTCTTGTTTTTTTTTTACCTTTGCTACTCTAAGCTGTTTTGGTGTGTGGATTATTATTTTGATTGGTTTCTTGGTTGTTTCATTTTCTGGTTTCTCTAAAGAACTAAAAGAGTTATGGATCCTCAAAATCGTTTACTTTTAGAAGCCCTCACGGCAAAAATGAGTGAACTATTAAAACAAGAATTGGTAGGTATCAATGAGAGACTTGATCAATTGGAAAACTCACAAAACAATAGTGATGGGGAGGATCGGAGGAGAAGGCGTGATGATAATAGAGAAGAGAGGTTGAGTGGTATAAAAATAAAAGTACCACAGTTTGTTGGAAGGAATGATCCCGAGGCGTATTTAGAATGGGAAACTAAAATTGAACAAATTTTTTCCTGTTATAATTACACTGATCTTCAAAAGGTGCAGGTTGCTTCTATTGAATTTACAGATTATGCCTTGGTGTGGTGGGATCAATTGGTGAAGGAAAGGAGAAGGTACAATGAGCAACCCATTGCCACATGGGAGGAGATGAAAAGGCTCATGAGAAGGAGATTCATCCCATCTTATTACAACAGAGAGTTGCACAACAAATTACAGCGACTCACCCAAGGTAATAAGAGTGTAGATGAGTACTTTAAGGAGATGGAGGTGGCGAAAATTAGAGCAAATGTGGAGGAGGATGAAGAAGCAACCATGGCCAGATTCTTGCATGGTCTAAATCGTGACATTAGTGATATAGTGGAGCTACAACACTATGTCCAATTGGACGATTTGTTACATCAAGCCACAAAGGTAGAACAACAACTCAAAAGGAAGGGCCAAATAAGAAGAAGCACTACCACTTCCAATTGGAAGAATCACCCAAAGAATGAAGGTGCCTCATCATCCAAAGAAGCCACGGCTGATCCAAAAGGTAAAAACACTATAACTAGTCCTTCTCAAAATTCAACTAATCGGGCTTTAAGTGTTTCAAGTGCCAAGGCTTAGGACACATTGCATCTCAATGTCCTACCAAGAGAATTATGATGGTAGAGGAGGTTGAGGAGGAAGAGGAAGAGGGCGAAGAGTATGAAGAGGGTGGTGAAGAGGAGGAGGCCCAAATACCAAGTGGAGAGTTGTTCATGATGAAGAGGGTGCTAGAAGCCATGGTCAAGGAAGAAGAGGCAACTCAAAGGGAAAACATTTTTCACTCAAGATGCCTCATAAAAGGCAAGGTATGTTCCCTTATTATTGATGGTGGGAGTTGTACAAATGTTGCTAGTACAAGGTTAGTTTCCAAACTGCAAATAGAAACTAAACCCCACCCCAAGCCATATAAGCTTCAATGGCTTGTTAATGATGTTGAGATGGTTGTGGACAAGCAAGCAGAAATTTCTTTTTCAATTGGTAAATATGAGGATGTGGCTGTTTGTGATGTTGTACCAATGGAGGCCAGCCATGTGTTGTTGGGAAGGCCTTGGCAATTTGACAAGAAAGCAAGTCATGAAGGGCACACCAACAAATATTTCTTTGTTCATCATGGCAAAAGAATTGTTTTGGCTCCTTTGAGCCCAAGTGAGGTGAGAGATGATCAAAAGAAATTGAGAGAAAAATGTGAAAAAGAAAAAGAAATAGAAAAAGAAAAAGAAGAAAAAGAAAAGATCGCCAAAGAAAAAGAGAGAAAAAAGAGTGACAAAAAGAAAAATGAAGAAAAGAAAGAAAGTTTGATGGCGACAAAAGGAGAGGCTAAAGAAGTTTTTGTCACAAACCAGCCCCTATATTTGCTTTTTAGCAAAGAGGTGGTTTTGTTGGAAAATTTACCTAACACCAAAGAATTGCCAAAATGCATAGATTTTTTTTTTTTTTTTTTTTTTGCAGGAATTTGAGGACTTGTTTCCTAAGGAGGTACCAAGTGGGCTGCCACCTTTGAGAGGGATTGAGCACCACATTGATCTCATCCCATGCAAAAAGGTGGATGATGCTTGCCACATTGCTAACTTGTTTTTCAAAGAAGTGGTGCGCCTACATGGCCTATCAAAGAGTATAGTGTCCGATCGTGATGCTAAGTTTCTAAGCCACTTCTGGAGAACTTTGTGGGGTAAGGTGGGAACTAAGTTACTATTCTCTACAACTTGTCATCCCCAAACTGATGGGCAAACTGAGGTAGTAAACAGAACTCTCTCTACTCTCTTAAGGGCTGTGCTTTCAAAGTATTTGAAAATGTGGGAAACATGGCTGCCCCATGTTGAATTTGCTTATAATAGGGCTGTCCATAGTACTACAAATCATTCCCCATTTGAGATTGTGTATGGTTATAATCCTTTAACTCCTCTTGATCTATTACCATTACCTAACACATCTCTGTTGAAGCACAAAGATGGCAAAGCAAAAGCTGAATTTATGAAAAGTTTGCATGAGAAAATTAAGTTGCAAATTGAAAAGAAAAATGGAAGTTATGCCAAAAGTGCTAATAAAGGGCGCAAACGGGTTACTTTTGACCCCGGAGATTGGGTTTGGATCCATATGAGGAAAGAAAGGTTTCCTTCACAACGGAAATCTAAATTAATGCCTAGGGGTGATGGCCCTTATCAAGTCATTGCCAAAGTTAATGATAATGCTTATAAAGTTGACCTTCCAGGTGAGTATGGTGTTAGTGACACTTTCAATGTTGCTGACTTGTCTCCTTTTGATGTAGGTGATGAAAACTTCAATTCGAGGTCGAATTCCTTTCAAGAGGGGGCGAATGATGAGGACATGGAGGTCCAAGAAGCCATTCAAAGCCTAGGAGGCCCAATGACTAGGGCAATGTCAAGAAGGGCGCAAGAAGGCTTAGTCCAATTTATGACTAAGACAATTGCGAACATGGGCAAAGATGTAATTGCACCAAAAACCATGCTTGTCATACAAGACATGGAGGAGGCGCAACATGCATAACCAGCCAGCCAAGTTATCTTGTTTTAAATAAAGTGCATGTGACCCAATTGATTTATTTGGGACCAAAGCACTAAGTGTTTAATTCCTTGATTTATTTTTTGTGTGTTTAATCCACTTTAAGTGGTTACATGAATAAAGGCAAGAGGAAGGCATGGTGGGCGCATAAAGGCAAGGGAGACAAAGAAGTCATGGCAATCAAGACCAAGGCATGAATGCTCCAACATCACAATCAAAATGTAACAGCCACATGTTTAATTTCAATCAAGAGGGTGGCTGCATTAAGAAGGTGGGGCGCTGCACTTCATGGCTGGATAACAGCCAAATCAATTGGCTCTCTTGGGATTCCTTGCACCATTAGTGAGGGACTTGAAGAACAATCAAAGAGGGCATCCAAGAGAAGGAAGAGGGGCGCATTTCTGATGGCTGGACAGCAGCCATATTCATGGCTTCTCATAGGATTCCTTGCACATTAAAAAGCTAGGGAGCAGCCATATAATTACATGTAATTGCCTTGTAATTGCTTGATTAATTCTAGCCTAGGATTCCTTGGATTTTGGGCGCATAGAAGGGGCTGGTTGGCAGCCATCTGATTGCTTGTAATTGCTCCTTAATGAGCACCTAGGATTCCTTGTAAGCCTTGAAAGGCATAGCCCAAGTCAGCACTTGTAATTCAGACCAGCTCCCTCCCTATATAAAGGGGCGCATGGTACATGGAAATGCAACTTTGATTTTGAGCAAAAACATTACCTTGTGTAATTGAGTCCTTACTCTTTGGTTCTGGATTGAACCAGACTTTGATCTTACCAAGAATCCTTTCTTGTGGTGATCCTCATTTCCATAGGCTTATCCTTGTCTTGGATTAGACCAAGGTGGCGCCCCTTGCCTCCCATCCATTCTTCTTGTTCCTTGCTTCCTAAATTGCTCTCTTGTTTGCTTGTTATAACAAGAACTCTTAATTCTCACTTCCTTTTTGTTCACTTGTTCTTATTCTGTTCACTAGTTTCTTGTTAAAATAAGAACCATCCTTTCTTGTTATTCTTTCTTAAAGATTGAAAATCACAGGTTCTTAGTCACAACCAGAATCTAAGTGGTGAATTCAAGTCATTGGCCTAGTTATTACAACAAGGAGGCCATCAGAATGCCCAAAGGATCAAATGGGAGGACGAACAGGGACGAACGAGACGAACTTGGTCCACAGAATGTCAAAGGATCAAATGGGAGTACGAAGAGGGACGAAGGAGATGAACATGGTCTACAGAATGCCAAAGGATCAAATGGGAGGACGAACGTGACGAACTTGGTACAAAGAATGCCCAAGGATCAAATGGGAGGACGAACAGGGACGAACGAGACGAACTTGGTCTAAAGAATGCCAATGGATCAAATGAGAGGACGTAGAGGGATGAACGAGACGAACTTGGTCCAAAGAATGCCAATGGATCAAATGGAGGATGAAAAGGGACGAACGAGACGAACTTGGTCCAAACAATGTCAAAGGATCAAATGCGAGGACGAAGAGGGACGAAGGAGACGAACTTGGTCCAAAGAATGCCAAAGGATCAAATGGGAGGACGAAGAGGGACGAACGAGACGAACTTGGTCCAAAGATTGCCCAAGGATGAAATGGAAGGACGAAAAGGGACGATCAAGACGAACTTGGTCCAAAGAATGCCAAAGAATCAAATGGGGGACGAACGGGACAAACTTGGTCCAAAGAATGCCCAAGGATCAAATGGGAGGACGAAGAGGGACGAACGAGACGAACTTGGTCCAAAGATTGTCCAAAGATTGCCCAAGGATGAAATGGAAGGACGAAAAGGGACGATCAAGACGAACTTGGTCCAAAGAATGCCAAAGGATCAAATGGGGGACGAACGGGACAAACTTGGTCCAAAGAATGCCCAAGGATCAAATGGGAGGACGAAGAGGGACGAACGAGACGAACATGGTCCAAAGATTGCCCATGGATGAAATGGGAGGACGAAAAGGGACGAACGAGACGAACTTGGTCCAAAGAATGCCAAAGGATCAAATGGGAGGACGAAGAGGGTCGAACGAGACGAAATTGGTCCAAAGAATGTCCAAAGGATCAAATGGGAGGACGAACAGGGACGAAGGAGACTAACTTGGTCTAAAGAATGCCAAAGGATCAAATGGGAGGACGAACATGACGAACTTGGTACAAAGAATGCCAAAGGATCAAATGGGAGGACGAGGAGGGACGAAGGAGACGAACTTGGTCCAAAGAATGCCAAAGGATCAAATGGGAGGACGAACGAGACGAACTTGGTCCAAAGAATGCCCAAAGGATCAAATGGGAGAACGAACAGGGACGAACGAGATGAACATAGTCCAAAGAATGTCCAAAGATCAAATGGGAGGATGTAGAGGGACGAACGAGACGAACTTGGTCGAAAGAATGCCCAAGGATGAAATGGGAGGACGAAAAGGGACGAACGAGACGAACTTGGTCCAAAGAATGCCAAAGGATCAAATGGGCAGACGAAGAGGGACGAAGGAGACAAATTTGGTCCAAAGAAGCCAAAGGATCAAATGGGAGGACGAACATGACGAACTTGGTACAAAGAATGCCAAAGGATCAAATGGGAGGACGAAGAGGGACGAAGGAGACGAACTTGGTCCAAAGAATGCCAAAGGATCAAATGGGAGGACGAACAAGACGAACTTGGTACAAAGAATGCCCAAGGATCAAATGGGAGGACGTAGAGGGACGAATGAGACGAACTTGGTCCAAAGAATGCCCAAAGGATCAAATGGGAGAACGAACAGGGACGAACGAGACGAACTTGGTCCAAAGAATGCCCAAAGGATCAAATGGGAGGACGAACAGGGACGAACGAGACGAACTTGGTCCAAAGAATGCCAAAGGATCAAATGGGAGGACGAACGAGACCAGCTTGGTACAAAGGATGCTAAACGATCAAATGGGAGGACGAACAGGGACGAACGAGACGAATTTGGTCCAAAGAATGCCCAAAGATGAAATGGGAGGATGTAGAGGGACGAACGAGACGAACTTGGTCCAAAGAATGCCCATGGATGAAATGGGAGGCAAAAAGGGAGAAACGAGACGAACTTGGTCCAAAGAATGCCAAAGGATCAAATGGGAGGACGAACAGGGACGAACGAGATGAACTTGGTCAAAAGAATGCCCAAAGATCAAATGGGAGCCCAAAGTATCAAATGGGAGGACGAACAGGGACGAACGAGACGAACTTGGTCCAAAGAATCCCCAAAAGAACTTGGTCCAAAGAATGCCAAAGGATCAAATGGGAGGACGAACGTACGAACTTGGTACATAGAATGCCCAAGGATCAAATGGGAGGACGTAGAGGGACGAACGAGACGAACTTGGTCCAAAGAATGCGCAAAGGATCAAATGGGAGGACGAACAGGGACGAACGAGACGAACTTGGTCAAAAGAATGCCCAAAGATCAAATGGGAGCCCAAAGTATCAAATGGGAGGACGAACAGGGACGAACGAGACGAACTTGGTCCAAAGAATGCCCAAAAGAACTTGGTCCAAAGAATGCCACAGGATCAAATGGGAGGACGAACGTACGAACTTGGTACATAGAATGCCCAAGGATCAAATGGGAGGACGTAGAGGGACGAACGAGACGAACGAGACGAACTTGGTCTAAAGAATGCGCAAAGGATCAAATGGGAGGACGAACAGGGACGAACGAGACGAACTTGGTCAAAAGAATGCCCAAAGATCAAATGGGAGCCCAAAGTATCAAATGGGAGGACGAACAGGGACGAACGAGACGAACTTGGTCCAAAGAATGCCCAAAAGAACTTGGTCCAAAGAATGCCAAAGGATCAAATGGGAGGAGGAACATACGAACCTGGTACATAGAATGCCCAAGGATCAAATGGGAGGACGTAGAGGGAAGAACGAGACGAACTTGGTCCAAAGAATGCCCAAGGATGAAATGGGAGGACGAAAAAGGACGAACGAGACGAACTTGGTCCACAGAATGTCAAAGGATCAAATGGGAGTACGAAGAGGGACGAAGGAGATGAACATGGTCTACAGAATGCCAAAGGATCAAATGGGAGGACGAACGTGACGAACTTGGTACAAAGAATGCCCAAGGATCAAATGGGAGGACGAACAGGGACGAACGAGACGAACTTGGTCTAAAGAATGCCAATGGATCAAATGAGAGGACGTAGAGGGATGGACGAGACGAACTTGGTCCAAAGAATGCCAATGGATCAAATGGAGGAAGAAAAGGGACGAACGAGACGAACTTGGTCCAAACAATGTCAAAGGATCAAATGCGAGGACGAAGAGGGACGAACGAGACGAACTTGGTCCAAAGATTGCCCAAGGATGAAATGGAAGGACGAAAAGGGACGATCAAGACGAACGTGGTCCAAAGAATGCCAAAGGATCAAATGGGGGATGAACGAGACAAACTTGGTGCAAGGAATGCCCAAAGATCAAACGGGAGGATGTAGAGGGACGAACGAGACGAACTTGGTCCAAAGAATGCCCATGGATGAAATGGGAGGCAAAAAGGGAGAAACGAGACGAACTTGGTCCAAAGAATGCCAAAGGATCAAATGGGAGGACGAACGTGACGAACTTGGTACAAAGAATGCGCAAGGATCAAATGGGAGGACGTAGAGGGACGAACGAGACGAACTTGGTGCAAAGAATGCCCAAAGGATCAAATGGGAGGACGAACAGGGACGAACGAGACGAACTTGGTCAAAAGAATGCCCAAAGATCAAATGGGAGCCCAAAGTATCAAATGGGAGGACGAACAGGGACGAACGAGACGAACTTGGTCCAAAGAATGCCCAAAAGAACTTGGTCCAAAGAATGCCAAACGATCAAATGGGAGGACGAACGTACGAACTTGGTACATAGAATGCCCAAGGATCAAATGGGAGGACGTAGAGGGACGAACGAGACGAACTTGGTCCAAAGAATGCGCAAAGGATCAAATGGGAGGACGAACGGGACGAACGAGACGAACTTGGTCAAAAGAATGCCCAAAGATCAAATGGGAGCCCAAAGTATCAAATCGGAGGACGAACGAGACGAACTTGGTCCAAAGAATGCCCAAAAGAACTTGGTCCAAAGAATGCCAAAGGATCAAATGGGAGGACGAACGTACGAACTTGGTACATAGAATGCCCAAGGATCAAATGGGAGGACGTAGAGGGACGAACGAGACGAACTTGGTCTAAAGAATGCGCAAAGGATCAAATGGGAGGACGAACAGGGACGAACGAGACGAACTTGGTCAAAAGAATGCCCAAAGATCAAATGGGAGCCCAAAGTATCAAATGGGAGGACGAACAGGGACGAACGAGACGAACTTGGTCCAAAGAATGCCCAAAAGAACTTGGTCCAAAGAATGCCAAAGGATCAAATGGGAGGAGGAACATACGAACCTGGTACATAGAATGCCCAAGGATCAAATGGGAGGACGTAGAGGGAAGAACGAGACGAACTTGGTCCAAAGAATGCCCAAGGATGAAATGGGAGGACGAAAAAGGACGAACGAGACGAACTTGGTCCACAGAATGTCAAAGGATCAAATAGGAGTACGAAGAGGGACGGAGGAGATGAACATGGTCGACAGAATGCCAAAGGATCAAATGGGAGGACGAACGTGACGAACTTGGTACAAAGAATGCCCAAGGATCAAATGGGAGGACGAACAGGGACGAACGAGACGAACTTGGTCTAAAGAATGCCAATGGATCAAATGAGAGGACGTAGAGGGATGAACGAGACGAACTTGGTCCAAAGAATGCCAATGGATCAAATGGAGGAAGAAAAGGGACGAACGAGACGAACTTGGTCCAAACAATGTCAAAGGATCAAATGCGAGGACGAAGAGGGACGAAGGAGACGAACTTGGTCCAAAGAATACCAAAGGATCAAATGGGAGGACGAAGAGGGATGAACGAGACGAACTTGGTCCAAAGATTGCCCAAGGATGAAATGGAAGGACGAAAAGGGACGATCAAGACGAACGTGGTCCAAAGAATGCCAAAGGATCAAATGGGGGATGAACGAGACAAACTTGGCCCAAGGAATGCCCAAAGATCAAATGGGAGGATGTAGAGGGACGAACGAGACGAACTTGGTCCAAAGAATGCCCATGGATGAAATGGGAGGCAAAAAGGGAGAAACGAGGCGAACTTGGTCCAAAGAATGCCAAAGGATCAAATGGGAGGACGAACGTACGAACTTGGTACATAGAATGCCCAAGGATCAAATGGGAGGACGTAGAGGGACGAACGAGACGAACTTGGTCTAAAGAATGCGCAAAGGATCAAATGGGAGGACGAACAGGGACGAACGAGACGAACTTGGTCAAAAGAATGCCCAAAGATCAAATGGGAGCCCAAAGTATCAAATGGGAGGACGAACAGGGACGAACGAGACGAACTTGGTCCAAAGAATGCCCAAAAGAACTTGGTCCAAAGAATGCCAAAGGATCAAATGGGAGGAGGAACATACGAACCTGGTACATAGAATGCCCAAGGATCAAATGGGAGGACGTAGAGGGAAGAACGGGACGAACTTGGTCCAAAGAATGCCCAAGGATGAAATGGGAGGACGAAAAAGGACGAACGAGACGAACTTGGTCCACAGAATGTCAAAGGATCAAATAGGAGTACGAAGAGGGACGAAGGAGATGAACATGGTCTACAGAATGCCAAAGGATCAAATGGGAGGACGAACGTGACGAACTTGGTACAAAGAATGCCCAAGGATCAAATGGGAGGACGAACAGGGACGAACGAGACGAACTTGGTCTAAAGAATGCCAATGGATCAAATGAGAGGACGTAGAGGGATGAACGAGACGAACTTGGTCCAAAGAATGCCAATGGATCAAATGGAGGAAGAAAAGGGACGAACGAGACGAACTTGGTCCAAACAATGTCAAAGGATCAAATGCGAGGACGAAGAGGGACGAAGGAGACGAACTTGGTCCAAAGAATACCAAAGGATCAAATGGGAGGACGAAGAGGGATGAACGAGACGAACTTGGTCCAAAGATTGCCCAAGGATGAAATGGAAGGACGAAAAGGGACGATCAAGACGAACGTGGTCCAAAGAATGCCAAAGGATCAAATGGGGGATGAACGAGACAAACTTGGCCCAAGGAATGCCCAAAGATCAAATGGGAGGATGTAGAGGGACGAACGAGACGAACTTGGTCCAAAGAATGCCCATGGATGAAATGGGAGGCAAAAAGGGAGAAACGAGACGAACTTGGTCCAAAGAATGCCAAAGGATCAAATGGGAGGACGAACGTGACGAACTTGGTACAAAGAATGCGCAAGGATCAAATGGGAGGACGTAGAGGGACGAACGAGACGAACTTGGTGCAAAGAATGCCCAAAGGATCAAATGGGAGGACGAACAGGGACGAACGAGACGAACTTGGTCAAAAGAATGCCCAAAGATCAAATGGGAGCCCAAAGTATCAAATGGGAGGACGAACAGGGACGAACGAGACGAACTTGGTTCAAAGAATGCCCAAAAGAACTTGGTCCAAAGAATGCCAAAGGATCAAATGGGAGGACGAACGTACGAACTTGGTACATAGAATGCCCAAGGATCAAATGGGAG
This sequence comes from Glycyrrhiza uralensis, assembly GCA_030159175.1. Lineage (NCBI taxonomy): Eukaryota > Viridiplantae > Streptophyta > Magnoliopsida > Fabales > Fabaceae > Glycyrrhiza > Glycyrrhiza uralensis. Next base: position 24,939,591 of record BRZY01000006.1, on the reverse strand, counting down.
GACGTAGAGGGACGAACGAGACGAACTTGGTCCAAAGAATGCGCAAAGGATCAAATGGGAGGACGAACAGGGACGAACGAGACGAACTTGGTCAAAAGAATGCCCAAAGATCAAATGGGAGCCCAAAGTATCAAATGGGAGGACGAACAGGGACGAACGAGACGAACTTGGTCCAAAGAATGCCCAAAAGAACTTGGTCCAAAGAATGCCAAAGGATCAAATGGGAGGAAGAACGTACGAACTTGGTACATAGAATGCCCAAGGATCAAATGGGAGGACGTAGAGGGACGAACGAGACGAACTTGGTCTAAAGAATGCGCAAAGGATCAAATGGGAGGACGAACAGGGACGAACGAGACGAACTTGGTCAAAAGAATGCCCAAAGAACAAATGGGAGCCCAAAGTATCAAATGGGAGGACGAACAGGGACGAACGAGACGAACTTGGTCCAAAGAATGCCCAAAAGAACTTGGTCCAAAGAATGCCAAAGGATCAAATGGGAGGAGGAACATACGAACCTGGTACATAGAATGCCCAAGGATCAAATGGGAGGACGTAGAGGGAAGAACGAGACGAACTTGGTCCAAAGAATGCCCAAGGATGAAATGGGAGGACGAAAAAGGACGAACGAGACGAACTTGGTCCACAGAATGTCAAAGGATCAAATGGGAGTACGAAGAGGGACGAAGGAGATGAACATGGTCCAAAGAATGCCAAAGGATCAAATGGGAGGCCGAACGTACGAACTTGGTACATAGAATGCCCAAGGATCAAATGGGAGGACGTAGAGGGACGAACGAGACGAACTTGGTCTAAAGAATGCGCAAAGGATCAAATGGGAGGACGAACAGGGACGAACGAGACGAACTTGGTCAAAAGAATGCCCAAAGATCAAATGGGAGCCCAAAGTATCAAATGGGAGGACGAACAGGGACGAACGAGACGAACTTGGTCCAAAGAATGCCCAAAAGAACTTGGTCCAAAGAATGCCAAAGGATCAAATGGGAGGACGAACGTACGAACTTGGTACATAGAATGCCCAAGGATCAAATGGGAGGACGTAGAGGGACGAACGAGACGAACTTGGTCCAAAGAATGCCCAAGGATGAAATGGGAGGACGAAAAAGGACGAACAAGACGAACTTGGTCCACAGAATGTCAAAGGATCAAATGGGAGTACGAAGAGGGACGAAGGAGATGAACATGGCCTACAGAATGCCAAAGGATCAAATGGGAGGACGAACGTGACGAACTTGGTACAAAGAATGCCCAAGGATCAAATGGGAGGACGAACGAGACGAACTTGGTCTAAAGAATGCCAATGGATCAAATGAGGGGACGTAGAGGGATGAACGAGACGAACTTGGTCCAAAGAATGCCAATGGATCAAATGGAGGAAGAAAAGGGACGAACGAGACGAACTTGGTCCAAACAATGTCAAAGGATCAAATGCGAGGACGAAGAGGGACGAAGGAGACGAACTTGGTCCAAAGAATACCAAAGGATCAAATGGGAGGACGAAGAGGGACGAACGAGACGAACTTGGTCCAAAGATTGCCCAAGGATGAAATGGAAGGACGAAAAGGGACGATCAAGACAAACTTGGTCCAAAGAATGCCAAAGGATCAAATGGGGGACGAACGGGACAAACTTGGTCCAAAGAATGCCCAAGGATCAAATGGGAGGACGAAGAGGGACGAACGAGACGAAATTGGTCCAAATATTGCCCAAGGATGAAATGGAAGGACGAAAAGGGACGATCAAGACGAACTTGGTCCAAAGAATGCCAAAGGATCAAATGGGGGACGAACGGGACAAACTTGGTCCAAAGAATGCCCAAGGATCAAATGGGAGGACGAAGAGGGACGAACGAGACGAACTTGGTCCAGAGAATGCCCATGGATGAAATGGGAGGACGAAAAGGGACGAACGAGACGAACTTGGTCCAAAGAATGCCAAAGGATCAAAGGGGAGGACGAAGAGGGATAAAGGAGACGAACTTGGTCCAATGAATGCCCAAAGATGAAATGGGAGGATGTAGAGGGATGAACGAGACGAACTTGGTCCAAAGAATGCCCAAGGATGAAATGGGAGGACGAAAAGGGACGAACGAGACAAACGTGGTCCAAAGAATGCCGAAGGATCAAATGGAAGGACGAACGAGACCGACTTGGTACAAAGAATGCCAAAGGATCAAATGGGAGGACGAAGAGGTACGAACGAGACGAATTTGGTCGAAAGAATGCCAAAGGATCAAATGGGGGACGAACGAGACGAACTTTGTCCAAAGAATGCCCAAAGATCAAATGGGAGGACGTAGATGGACGAATGAGACGAACTTGGTCCAAAGAATGCCCAAACGATCAAATGGGAGGACGAAAAGGGACGAACGAGACGAACGTGGTCCAAAGAATGCCAAAGGATCAAATGGGAGGACGAACAAGACCAACTTGGTACAAAGAATGCCCAAAGGATCAAATGGGAGGACGAACAGGGACAAAGGAGACGAACTTGGTCCAAAGAATGCCCAAATATCAAATGGGAGGATGTAGAGGGACCTACGAGACGAACTTGGTGCAAAGAATGCCCAAAGGATCAAATGGGAGGACGAACAGGGACGAACGAGACGAACTTGGTCAAAAGAATGCCCAAAGATCAAATGGGAGCCCAAAGTATCAAATGGGAGGACGAACAGGGACGAACGAGACGAACTTGGTCCAAAGAATACCCAAAAGAACTTGGTCCAAAGAATGCCAAAGGATCAAATGGGAGGACGAACGTACGAACTTGGTACATAGAATGCCCAAGGATCAAATGGGAGGACGTAGAGGGACGAACGAGACGAACTTGGTCCAAAGAATGCGCAAAGGATCAAATGGGAGGACGAACAGGGACGAACGAGACGCACTTGGTCAAAAGAATGCCCAAAGATCAAATGAGAGCCCAAAGTATCAAATGGGAGGGCGAACAGGGGCGAACGAGACAAACTTGGTCCAAAGAATGCCCAAAAGAACTTGGTCCAAAGAATGCCAAAGGATCAAATGGGAGGACGAACGTACGAACTTTGTACATAGAATGCCCAAGGATCAAATGGGAGGACGTAGAGGGACGAACGAGACGAACTTGGTCTAAAGAATGCGCAAAGGATCAAATGGGAGGACGAACAGGGACGAACGAGACGAACTTGGTCAAAAGAATGCCCAAAGATCAAATGGGAGCCCAAAGTATCAAATGGGAGGACGAACAGGGACGAACGAGACGAACTTGGTCCAAAGAATGCCAAAGGATCAAATGGGAGGACGAACGTGGCGAACTTGGTACAAAGAATGACCAAGGATCAAATGGGAGGACATAGAGGGACGAACGAGACGAACTTGGTCTAAAGAATGCCAATGGATCAAATGGAGGACGAAAAGGGACGAACGAGACGAACTTGGTCCAAAGAATGTCAAAGGATCAAATGGGAGGACGAAGAGGGACGAAGGAGACGAACTTGGTCCAAAGAATGCCAACGGATCAAATGGGAGGACGAACGAGACGAACTTGCTACAAAGAACGCCAAAGGATCAAATGGGAGGACGAAAAGGGACGAACGAGATGAACTTGGTCCAAAGATTGCCCAAGGATGAAATGGGAGGACGAAAAGGGACGAACGAGACGAACGTGGTCCAAAGAATGCCAAAGGATCAAATGGGGGACGAACGAGACAAACTTGGTCCAAGGAATGCCCAAAGATCAAATGGGAGGATGTAGAGGGACGAACGAGACGAACTTGGTCCAAAGAATGCCCATGGATGAAATGGGAGGCAAAAAGGGAGAAACGAGACGAACTTGGTCCAAAGAATGCCAAAGGATCAAATGGGAGGATGAACGTGACGAACTTGGTACAAAGAATGCGCAAGGATAAAATGGGAGGACGTAGAGGGACGAACGAGACGAACTTGGTTCAAAGAATGCCCAAAGGATCAAATGGGAGGACAAACAGGGACGAACGAGACGAACTTGGTCAAAAGAATGCCCAAAGATCAAATGGGAGCCCAAAGTATCAAATGGGAGGACGAACAGGGACGAACGAGACGAACTTGGTCCAAAGAATGCCCAAAAGAACTTGGTCCAAAGAATGCCAAAGGATCAAATGGGAGGACGAACGTACGAACTTGGTACATAGAATGCCCAAGGATCAAATGGGAGGACGTAGAGGGACGAACGAGACGAACTTGGTCCAAAGAATGCGCAAAGGATCAAATGGGAGGACGAACAGGGACGAACGACACGAACTTGGTCAAAGGAATGCCCAAAGATCAAATGGGAGCCCAATGTATCAAATGGGAGGGCGAACAGGGACGAACGAGACGAACTTGGTCCAAAGAATGCCCAAAAGAACTTGGTCCAAAGAATGCCAAAGGATCAAATGGGAGGACAAACGTACGAACTTGGTACATAGAATGACCAAGGATCAAATGGGAGGACGTAGAGGGACGAACGAGACGAACTTGGTCTAAAGAATGCGCAAAGGATCAAATGGGAGGACGAACAGGGACGAACGAGACGAACTTGGTCAAAAGAATGCCCAAAGATCAAATGGGAGCCCAAAGTATCAAATGGGAGGACGAACATGGACGAACGAGACGAACTTGGTCCAAAGAATGCCCAAAAGAACTTGGTCCAAAGAATGCCAAAGGATCAAATGGGAGGAGGAACATACGAACCTGGTACATAGAATGCCCAAGGATCAAATGGGAGGACGTAGAGGGAAGAACGAGACGAACTTGGTCCAAAGAATGCCCAAGGATGGAATGGGAGGACGAAAAAGGACGAACGAGACGAACTTGGTCCACAAAATGTCAAAGGATCAAATGGGAGTACGAAGAGGGACGAAGGAGATGAACATGGTCTACAGAATGCCAAAGGATCAAATGGGAGGACGAACGTGACGAACTAGGTACAAAGAATGCCCAAGGATCAAATGGGAGGACGAACGAGACGAACTTGGTCTAAAGAATGCCAATGGATCAAATGAGAGGACGTAGAGGGATGAACGAGACGAACTTGGTCCAAAGAATGCCAATGGATCAAATGGAGGAAGAAAAGGGACGAACGAGACGAACTTGGTCCAAACAATGTCAAAGGATCTAATGCGAGGACGAAGAGGGACGAGGGAGACGAACTTGGTCCAAAGAATGCCAAAGGATCAAATGGGAGGACGAAGAGGGACGAACGAGACGAACTTGGTCCAAAGATTGCCCAAGGATGAAATGGAAGGACGAAAAGGGACGATCAAGACGAACTTGGTCCAAAGAATGCCAAAGGATCAAATGGGGGACGAACGGGACAAACTTGGTCGAAAGAATGCCCAAGGATCAAATGGGAGGACGAAAAGGGACGAACGAGACGATCTTGGTCCAAAGAATGCCCATGGATGAAATGGGAGGACGAAAAGGGACGAACGAGACGAACTTGGTCCAAAGAATGCCAAAGGATCAAATGGGAGGACGAAGAGGGATGAAGGAGACGAACTTGGTCCAAAGAATGCCCAAAGATGAAATGGGAGGATGTAGAGGGATGAACGAGACGAACTTGGTCCAAAGAATGCCCAAGGATGAAATGGGAGGACGAAAAGGGACGAACGAGACGAACTTGGTCCAAAGAATGCCCAAGGATGAAATGGGAGGACGAAAAGGGACGAACGAGACGAACGTGGTCCAAAGAATGCCAAAGGATCAAATGGAAGGACGAACGAGACCAACTTGGTACAAAGAATGCCAAAGGATCAAACGGGAGGACGAAGAGGTACGAACGAGACGAATTTGGACGAAAGAATGCCAAAGGATCAAATGGGGGACGAACGAGACGAACTTTGTCCAAAGAATGCCCAAAGATCAAATGGGAGGACGTAGATGGACGAATGAGACGAACTTGGTCCAAAGAATGCCCAAACGATCAAATGGGAGGACGAAAAGGGACGAACGAGACGAACGTGGTCCAAAGAATGCCAAAGGATCAAATGAGAGGACGAACAAGACCAACTTGGTACAAAGAATGCCCAAAGGATCAAACGGGAGGACGAACAGGGACAAATGAGACGAACTTGGTCCAAAGAATGCCCAAATATCAAATGGGAGGATGTAGAGGGACGTACGAGACGAACTTGGTGCAAAGAATGCCCAAAGGATCAAATGGGAGGACGAACAGGGACGAACGAGACGAACTTGGTCAAAAGAATGCCCAAAGATCAAATGGGAGCCCAAAGTATCAAATGGGAGGACGAACAGGGACGAACGAGACGAACTTGGTCCAAAGAATGCCCAAAAGAACTCGGTCCAAAGAATGCCAAAGGATCAAATGGGAGGACAAACGTACGAACTTGGTACATAGAATGCCCAAGGATCAAATGGGAGGACGTAGAGGGACGAACGAGACGAACTTGGTCCAAAGAATGCGCAAAGGATCAAATGGGAGGACGAACAGGGACGAACGACACGAACTTGGTCAAAGGAATGCCCAAAGATCAAATGGGAGCCCAATGTATCAAATGGGAGGGCGAACAGGGACGAACGAGACGAACTTGGTCCAAAGAATGCCCAAAAGAACTTGGTCCAAAGAATGCCAAAGGATCAAATGGGAGGACGAACGTACGAACTTGGTACATAGAATGACCAAGGATCAAATGGGAGGACGTAGAGGGACGAACGAGACGAACTTGGTCTAAAGAATGCGCAAAGGATCAAATGGGAGGACGAACAGGGACGAACGAGACGAACTTGGTCAAAAGAATGCCCAAAGATCAAATGGGAGCCCAAAGTATCAAATGGGAGGACGAACATGGACGAACGAGACGAACTTGGTCCAAAGAATGCCCAAAAGAACTTGGTCCAAAGAATGCCAAAGGATCAAATGGGAGGAGGAACATACGAACCTGGTACATAGAATGCCCAAGGATCAAATGGGAGGACGTAGAGGGACGAACGAGACGAACTTGGTCCACAGAATGTCAAAGGATCAAATGGGAGTACGAAGAGGGACGAAGGAGATGAACATGGTCTACAGAATGCCAAAGGATCAAATGGGAGGACGAACGTGACGAACTAGGTACAAAGAATGCCCAAGGATCAAATGGGAGGACGAACGAGACGAACTTGGTCTAAAGAATGCCAATGGATCAAATGAGAGGACGTAGAGGGATGAACGAGACGAACTTGGTCCAAAGAATGCCAATGGATCAAATGGAGGAAGAAAAGGGACGAACGAGACGAACTTGGTCCAAACAATGTCAAAGGATCTAATGCGAGGACGAAGAGGGACGAAGGAGACGAACTTGGTCCAAAGAATGCCAAAGGATCAAATGGGAGGACGAAGAGGGACGAACGAGACGAACTTGGTCCAAAGATTGCCCAAGGATGAAATGGAAGGACGAAAAGGGACGATCAAGACGAACTTGGTCCAAAGAATGCCAAAGGATCAAATGGGGGACGAACGGGACAAACTTGGTCGAAAGAATGCCCAAGGATCAAATGGGAGGACGAAAAGGGACGAACGAGACGATCTTGGTCCAAAGAATGCCCATGGATGAAATGGGAGGACGAAAAGGGACGAACGAGACGAACTTGGTCCAAAGAATGCCAAAGGATCAAATGGGAGGACGAAGAGGGATGAAGGAGACGAACTTGGTCCAAAGAATGCCCAAAGATGAAATGGGAGGATGTAGAGGGATGAACGAGACGAACTTGGTCCAAAGAATGCCCAAGGATGAAATGGGAGGACGAAAAGGGACGAACGAGACGAACTTGGTCCAAAGAATGCCCAAGGATGAAATGGGAGGACGAAAAGGGACGAACGAGACGAACGTGGTCCAAAGAATGCCAAAGGATCAAATGGAAGGACGAACGAGACCAACTTGGTACAAAGAATGCCAAAGGATCAAATGGGAGGACGAAGAGGTACGAACGAGACGAATTTGGACGAAAGAATGCCAAAGGATCAAATGGGGGACGAACGAGACGAACTTTGTCCAAAGAATGCCCAAAGATCAAATGGGAGGACGTAGATGGACGAATGAGACGAACATGGTCCAAAGAATGCCCAAACGATCAAATGGGAGGACGAAAAGGGACGAACGAGACGAACGTGGTCCAAAGAATGCCAAAGGATCAAATGGGAGGACGAACAAGACCAACTTGGTACAAAGAATGCCCAAAGGATCAAACGGGAGGACGAACAGGGACAAATGAGACGAACTTGGTCCAAAGAATGCCCAAATATCAAATGGGAGGATGTAGAGGGACGTACGAGACGAACTTGGTGCAAAGAATGCCCAAAGGATCAAATGGGAGGACGAACAGGGACGAACGAGACGAACTTGGTCAAAAGAATGCCCAAAGATCAAATGGGAGCCCAAAGTATCAAATGGGAGGACGAACAGGGACGAACGAGACGAACTTGGTCCAAAGAATGCCCAAAAGAACTTGGTCCAAAGAATGCCAAAGGATCAAATGGGAGGACGAACGTACGAACTTGGTACATAGAATGCCCAAGGATCAAATGGGAGGACGTAGAGGGACGAACGAGACGAACTTGGTCCAAAGAATGCCCAAGGATGAAATGGGAGGACGAAAAAGGACGAACGAGACGAACTTGGTCCAAAGAATGTCAAAGGATCAAATGGGAGGACGAAGAGGGACGAAGGAGATGAACATGGTCTACAGAATGCCAAAGGATCAATTGGGAGGACGAACGTGACGAACTTGGTACAAAGAATGACCAAGGATCAAATGGGAGGACGAACAGGGACGAACGAGACGAACTTGGTCTAAAGAATGCCAATGGATCAAATGAGAGGACGTAGAGGGATGAACGAGACGAACTTGGTCCAAAGAATGCCAATGGATCAAATGGAGGAAGAAAAGGGACGAACGAGACGAACTTGGTCCAAACAATGTCAAAGGATCAAATGCGAGGACGAAGAGGGACGAAGGAGACGAACTTGGTCCAAAGAATGCCAAAGGATCAAATGGGAGGACGAAGAGGGACGAACGAGACGAACTTGGTCCAAAGATTGCCCAAGGATGAAATGGAAGGACGAAAAGGGACGATCAAGACGAACTTGGTCCAAAGAATGCCAAAGGATCAAATGGGGGACGAACGAGACAAACTTGGTCCAAAGAATGCCCAAGGATGAAATGGGAGGATATGTGATTACATGTGAATGCCCAAAGAACGTCCGTAATTTTAGGTTTCTGACTTTATTACATTTTAATATGTGGATATGTGATTCATGTGAATTAAATATATTTTAGGAAGATTAAGTTGGTAGATGAAGTTTTCCTGGCATTAGAAACAGTAGTTTAAGTCGGACGTTGAGATCCAGACAGAGTTCTGTTTACTGTAAATAGACAGAATGGTGACATTGTGAAGTAGAAACCCTATAGTTAGGTTAAGAATAAGATTTGAAGGTACAAATAGTGATTTTCCAATATTTGAGGATTTTAGAATTTTATTCAGGAATTTTCTGAGAAGCAGATAAAGATGTTACCGTTTTGGTCCCTGTAGTGTGACTAGGTTGAACTGTGAGTGGATTTGGAGACCAGAACATGTCTAGAAATATTTTTGAGGATGCCAAATGATGTTTTCTAATATTTTAGAATTTTAGAAATTATTTTGGGAATTTTTAGAATGACAGACAAAGAATTGCGGTTTTGGTCCCTGTAGACTGAGAACAGGATAGCAGAGAGAGCAGGTGAATGCCAGAAGCTTAGGAAATGATCCAAAATCAACCAAAAGAATAACCAATGGAGTTTATACAATATTTGGGATTTTTAGGAATTTTCTGAGATTTTTCTGAGAAAGTCAATTTTTACCCTAAGTTACGGGTTACGGTAAAAACTGAAAAATTACCGTAGTGCTTCTAAGCTTGATCTTTTTGAACCAAGACTTTTGTGGCACCTTATTTTCATGGCTTAGGACTTATTTCAAGGTTCATGAGAGTTTTTACCCCAATAGGTTAAGTTTGGACAATTTTTACTATGAAATACAAAAGTTACCACACTTAATTACCTTGGAGACTTACCATTTACCATGGTTAAGGTGAAAAATTATTTTTACCCCCTTGGAATAGTGCTGCGCCAGATTGAGGAAGGGAAGAATGTGGAGAATTCTTGACTCCATGACTCATGAGAAATGGCCAATAAAATCCATCCAAATTTCTAACTAGAGTTATGACTTGTAGTTAAGTGTAACCATGGTTAGTTTAATCATAATTTAATACAAGAAAAATCTGGAAAAAAAGAGAAGGGAGGCTGCACGAAATTTCAAGGAGAGGAAGAGGAGGAGAGCTCTTGTTCATCTTCTCCATTTTTACTCTTTCACCATAACCATACACAAAGCTTTCTTTCCACAATTTTGTCCAAAATTAGCCAATTTTCAAGAGTTTGTTCTTAATCTTGTGAGCAACAAGCTAAAAGGAACCAAGCAAGGAGGAGAAGGAGAAGGAAGAAGAAGAAGGTTAGGATTTTCTACAAGAAATTGGTAAGGGGAAAGTTCTTCCTACATGATTTCAAAGCCTAGTGGACATGTTAGGGCTATGATTGTGCTATGTTGATCAAGATGATGATAAATTTATCCTAGGGTTCATGTTGATTTGTAAGCTTTGTAACTATGTGTTCTTATGAAAAATGGATGGTCTTGAGTTATGTTTGTGTTTGATATGAGTTCTTTTGAGTGGCTTAATTATGAACAAACTTGCTTGATGATTGTTTTCCATGGTCATGATCTTGATGTGAACAAGGGTTAGTGATTCTTGCCTATGGAAAAATTGACTATGTGGTGAGAGATGTGTTTGCTCTAACTTGGATGCATGATGAGTTTTGTTCCATGCTTGGTTTGAGTTGGTTGAATGATTGTGGTTGTGCATATGTTTCAATCATGGTATGATAAGAGTGGAATGTGCATGTTGATGAGCTTGGTGTGTAGTGGTGAGTTTGATTTCATTGCCTTGATGATTGAAACCATGGCTTGATGATTAAAGAGTGTCTTGGAATTGATCTAAACATAGTAAACTTAACTTATTTTCACTCATTTGGACCTAACTATGCAAAGAGATGTTTTATTTTGGTTAAGCATTGGATTTTCGAGCTGCTGTTATTCCCTGGGTGTGACCATTCTCGCGGTTGGGAAAAGCTGGAAAACAGGGGACAGCTCTGTTCATACCGCGGGTGGGAAAAACCCTCGCGCCTGTGAACAGTTCTGGAATCTGAATTTTAAACAGACAGGATTTTTGCGAAAATCATTCTTTTCAACTTTTTAGACCAATATGTTTAAGAGGAAAATGTCACTTTTAAATGCATGGGTTGGTGAGTATTTTAACTAATGTATTTTTGGGACTTAAATATGTTTTGGAAAATGCTTTTTAATTAAGATATAAAGTTTAATTGAAATGTGTTAGATTAAAGTGGAAGAAACATGATAATTGAAAATAATCACCAAGATATGAGAATGCCATAGCCAAGAGAAAGAAGGACATAAATGATTGTGATAAGAAAATTGAATGCAAAAGAAAAGATGTCTGATTGAGATACTCAATAAAGAGAAAGAGATGTGATTGAGATAATCATCAATGAGATGAATATTACATAACCAAGAGAGAAGGTTATGTGTGATTGTTACAAGAGGTAACATAGAGAAGAGATGAATAATGTTACAAGTGGTAACATAGTGATGTGTATGTGATAATTACAAGAGAAACCAAAGTGAAAGTAATTGATTGTGACTGTTTGCGTATATATGCAATATGTAGTGGCATTTGCATAAAGAGAAAGAGATTTTCTTGGCTTTGCCAAGTGGTCATACCCAGAGAGGGTTGTGACGTGAGCTACAACCCAGAGAGGGGTTGAAAATAGGTATGGTTGGGCTACAATTGCCTACTGGGATTATCCAGGTTTCGAAAAATCTCAATGGCCGCGTGGTGACTCCCAGCGAGCCGAGATCGAGTAGAGCACCCGGCTTGGATAAATCTGACTGACTGACCTATTTGTGATATGGTGTCACAGAGTGTATTGAATAATTGTCTTGGACTTTACTGTTTGTTTAGCCTTGAACAATTTTGACTTAAACATGGCTTTCCTGAATACTGTCTTGGACTTTACTGGAGGTTTAGCCTTGAACAAGTATGTTAAGGATTGACTGTGGCCTATCGCTCAAATGTTGTTGGGGAAGAGAAAAGTCTCCATGGAGCATTACACCGGTGTTGAGAGAGAAATAGAAGTGTCATGCATTTTATATGTATATCTGTGTGATGATATATTGCTTGATGCTGAGTTATGTGCTGTAAATGTGATGATGTTCCTTGCGTATATGAAAATGTCTTATTGGAAGAGAGAGAATATACTTTTGTGCTGAGAAAAGGTAAATGGTTCTGAAATGTTTAATGTAGGTTATGTTTGATAAGTTTGATTTACTTTATTCTTACCTGTTGTCTCTATGCTTTATTATTTGTGTATGAGGATTTTTCACCCTTGCCTATATGTTTTGTGCTCCTTGGAACATGATTCATATAGATGTGCCACCAGTCAAGTGAATTGACCAGGACGGAGGAAGGAGGAAGACTACCGTCTGGAGTGGCTTTGGCTAGATAGTCTTTTGGAGGTGATCGGAGACTCGACCGGCTTAGGCTCATTCGGGGTAGATTGTTATTATTATCTTTACCGGATGGTTGTACCATTTTATATGACATTACTAGCTATCTAGTTTTGATGTACTTGTAAAACTTTGCACCAGTATTATATATAAAGTACATTATTCATTCAGATGAGGCTTATCTGATCTTTCAGTAATACGTTACGACGTAAATAAGTTTCGAAATCTAAATAGTGTAAGTGAGAGTTTCAAGTTAAAATAAGTTTCAGGAATTAAAAGAAGAAAAAAAAATATACTCATTTTCGAAATAGACTTGAAATAATTAAAAGAGAATTTTTTCTTAAAAAAAAATAAAGATTAGTATTATTTTCGATAAATAAGGTTACTTATGTTGTAATATCCTTTTATGAGAAAGGGTGTTGCAATTAGTGGTATCAGAGCCTGGTCGAGTCTTTTGAGAGTGTAGGTTGTAGGCCTGGTAATTCTAAGTTGGGTGAACTCTGATTGATATTGATTGACATTGATTGACATTGATTGACAGTGATTGACCCTGATTGACATTGAATTGATATTGAGTGATATTGTGTGAATTGTTTCTTTGGAAAACTTGGTGCCGCGGTTGTGTTGATATGGGACAACACAACTAGGGAAAATCCGATGTTGTGCTGATATTTGATAATATAACTGAGAAAAGTTGAATAGGGAAAGTTAGTGATTTTGAAGTGTGGCTAAGATATTCCTAAGATTATAGGAAAATGATTAAACTTTGTTTGAGTTGTCCTCCTTGTAAAAAAAAATGGCGTAATTATTGCTTAAATCTAGTATATATTGTTTTAGTTGAAATAGTGTGTGTGAATATAACCAAGAGATATTTCTCGTTGGGAGACTGTTAGTTTTAATTTATAGGACCACATGGTTAATGACAAATCTGGATTAAGGAAAATGATGGGGAAAAAAAACGAAGGTATGAAGAGGTCTATAGCAGGATATTAAGAACATTGAGTTATCCCTTGGAAATCTGAGACTCGGTTAGATAAAAGAATGTAAGATGAAAGAGGCGATAGGAAAAGGGATACATAGTAAGAAATGATATTTGAGGCATGTCGAGATTTCTACCTAAAAATCAGAAGAGATAATTTCAGAGGGGATTGTATTTTTGAACTAGAATGGATAATTTGAATTAGTAATTGGTACTTGTTTTCTGGTTAAAATGAAAGAGTTTGAGTACTTAGTTATGGGACTGTTGGGAATGAGTTCTAAATAGGTATATTTGGATTGGATAAATTGTAGGAACTTATGGCACGTAGAAGTGACGTTGATCCCGATGGTGGGTTAGAAAGATTTATTGGTGCTATGAACAATATGGCAGCTACGGTGGCCCAACAAGCGGACCGTGCAGAACAAAGAGAAGTTCAAAATCAGCTGAGGGCTGGGAGAGCTATTGAGAAAAAAGAATTGTTTGATTTTAAGAAACAGGAACCACCTCAGTTTGTGGGGGAACCTGATCCAGATAAAGCAGATCTGTGGATCCAAAAGGTAGAAAAGATATTTCTTGCTATGCATTGTCCTGAAGAGGTGAAGGTGCACTATGCAACTTACCTGCTGGAGGGAGATGCAGAGTATTTGTGGAAAGGAGTGAAACAACTACTAGAGGCTGAACATCAAGTGATAACTTGGGAAGTGTTTCGTACTAAATTTTTAGAGAAATATTTTCCACAAAGTGTAAGATCAGAAAAGGAGCAAGAATTTTTGAACTTGCAGCAGAAGGATATGACTGTGGATGCATATGCTGCTAAATTTGAGTCTCTAGCTAAATATTTTCGTTTCTTTCAACTCCAGCCAGATGAGGGATGGAAGTGTGAGCGTTTTGAGGCAGGATTGAGGTATGAGATAAGAAAGGCTGTTTCATTACTAGAGATTCGTCAATTTCAGTCTTTAGTGGAGAAGAGTAGAAAAATAGAAATTTTGAGAAAAGGGAAGGAAAGTAAGAAGTATAATGAGGAACTGTTAAGGCTCAAACCCCATAAACAAATAGAGATGCACCTACCAAAGAAACCTTATCCCAGAAATAGGAGTGGTCATCTGAGACAACAACCCTATTATAATGTTGCACCTATTTTTGGAAAGCAAGAGAAAGTAAACACCAACCCAGGTGCGAATCGCAAATGTAGTAGGTGCGGAAAAAGAGGTCATATTTCCAATATTTGTACGCAAGAGGGATCAACATGCTATCAGTGTAAGGAAATAGGACACTTAGCAAGGGACTGCAATGGACACAAGGTTAGGAGGTGAGAACAAATAATGCTAGTATGAGAAAGAGTCATACTGTGAAGGATGTGAATACTTTGTTAATTAATAATCGGGAGGTTATAAATTTTATTAGGAAACCTATGGTGTGTTGTATTGTGCTTTTGTTTCTTGTAAAAAACTTATTCCCAATATCTAATTAACTTTATGTTAAAGTTTCTTTGTACTATTATTTGGTTATGTCAATCTTAATGATTTTTCAGTCAGTAATTTTTGAAACTTCTTGCAATCCATGTGTAAAATTTACCTATAGATTCTATCTATCTATCCGCCTATCACTTATCTGCATGTCCAGTTGTTTTTCCATCTATCTATCTGTCTATCTAGTATGTCTGTTTATTCTGTTCCAAAGTAGAAACCCTGTTTACAGCTGAATTGTCAAAATTTGTATTAACCTTGAGAGGACCCAAATCCTTGGAACCGATAACTGTAAGATTGTAAAAGGGAAATTTACTGTGGATGCAGTAAGACAAGGGAGAGTGTATCGGAGTACATAGAATTTTTGTATTAGTCTGTAATGGACCTAGAGTTGCTATATCAAGGTGGATTAGAATGCTTAACCGATCTTTGGTTTCTGAAATTTGATTCTGTACACTAGTGAACTACTTTTGGAATAGTAGATCAGTATACATTTAAATTGATGAGTTAAAAGTTGGGAATAGACAGGAATGGTAGAGGAGTTATACGGTCCAGTGAGGATAGGAGACATCGGTACGAGAACCTTAGAGTAAACCGATGGTTAAATTTTGATCATCTTAGTTTTACTTAAATTATTTTGAAGACTATCAGGTAGAAGGATAAGATAGATGTTTCATTATAAATTCTATGAATAAATTTGATATGATTTCTTTAGTACGGAATAGTCAAGATACAAATATTGGATGATAGTTCTCTATGAGAGTGATGCTGAGAATTTCAAAATATGTATCGGAATGAAATGGTGTGTTGAAACTAGTAGTGAAACTCTTGGAGGCCCTGGAAAAAAAAATAATAAGAGCAAAAGATTTGGAAGGAGTTGGGTAGATGATAGTGTGTATAGGTTAATGATTATTTAAAAAAAAATGACATAAACAGTGATATGACTTACCCATACTCTCGTCATTATCTTCTAACCATTTGAGGATAAGATGTGGGACTGATCAACCCATAAGCTTGTCACTGGTAGAGAGCAACTTTATGAAGTACTATAGTGGACCAATATTTTTTTAGATATCGAAGTATTTCCAAGTGAGTGAAGATCCTGATAAGGTAAGGAAATGATAGTTGGATTCATAGAAGCACACATTAGATGTCCAAGAATATAAGTTGAAGGTGAGAAAGGCAAGAATAGCATCGTAAGTAATTTTCTTGTGAGCATGATTATATGTGTCAAGTGAAGGAGATATTTCTAGATGATAAGGAAATCATTATCATGGTAAATAGGTTTAATTATAGTATGAGATAGAATTTTTGAAGAAAGGAATATCTTGAGTGAGCGTTAAGATTTTCATGGACTATTTTAAGTAAATTGGAGTTGTTGACTTTGAAGGAAGATTGACAAGATATCATGTCAATAGGCATACATGTGTAGGATGATGATGGTATGATATTACAGTTTTCAGTTAAGATCTCTATTAAGATTTAATAGTTAGTGGAATGATATGTCAAATAAGAATTTTTTTTAGGCATCGACAATTTCTCTTGAAGTTAAGAGTTGGAGTAGCGATTACTAGGCAGCGATATTCTCAGGTTCATAAGAGTAAGAGATATCAGGTTTTAGATTTTAGATGAGACGATGAGAGTACTCCGTGATGGGAAGAAGGATACTTCAGGTAAGGTAAGTATGTTATTCTGAAGTTAAAAAAAAAAAAGTGAATGTATGAGCTGGTGAAGTGATATTGGGTATTGTGTTGAATGAGAGCATAAAGAGATTATAGTAATTTCACTAAGGGTATCTGCGTAATTTCGAGGACGAAATTATTTAAGAGGGGGAGAATTGTAACGTCCGTAATTTTAGGTTTCTGACTTTATTACATTTTAATATGTGGATATGTGATTCATGTGAATTAAATATATTTTAGGAAGATTAAGTTGGTAGATGAAGTTTTCCTGGCATTAGAAACAGTAGTTTAAGTCGGACGTTGAGATCCAGACAGAGTTCTGTTTACTGTAAATAGACGGAATGGTGACATTGTGAAGTAGAAACCCTATATTTAGGTTAAGAATAAGATTTGAAGGTACAAATAGTGATTTTCCAATATTTGAGGATTTTAGAATTTTATTCAGGAATTTTCTGAGAAGCAGATAAAGATGTTACCGTTTTGGTCCCTGTAGTGTGACTAGGTTGAACTGTGAGTGGATTTGGAGACCAGAACATGTCTAGAAATATTTTTGAGGATGCCAAATGATGTTTTCTAATATTTTAGAATTTTAGAAATTATTTTGGGAATTTTTAGAATGACAGACAAAGAATTGCGGTTTTGGTCCCTGTAGACTGAGAACAGGATAGCAGAGAGAGCAGGTGAATGCCAGAAGCTTAGGAAATGATCCAAAATCAACCAAAAGAATAACCAATGGAGTTTATACAATATTTGGGATTTTTAGGAATTTTCTGAGATTTTTCTGAGAAAGTCAATTTTTACCCTAAGTTACGGGTTACGGTAAAAACTGAAAAATTACCGTAGTGCTTCTAAGCTTGATCTTTTTGAACCAAGACTTTTGTGGCACCTTATTTTCATGGCTTAGGACTTATTTCAAGGTTCATGAGAGTTTTTACCCCAATAGGTTAAGTTTGGACAATTTTTACTATGAAATACAAAAGTTACCACACTTAATTACCTTGGAGACTTACCATTTACCATGGTTAAGGTGAAAAATTATTTTTACCCCCTTGGAATAGTGCTGCGCCAGATTGAGGAAGGGAAGAATGTGGAGAATTCTTGACTCCATGACTCATGAGAAATGGCCAATAAAATCCATCCAAATTTCTAACTAGAGTTATGACTTGTAGTTAAGTGTAACCATGGTTAGTTTAATCATAATTTAATACAAGAAAAATCTGGAAAAAAAGAGAAGGGAGGCTGCACGAAATTTCAAGGAGAGGAAGAGGAGGAGAGCTCTTGTTCATCTTCTCCATTTTTACTCTTTCACCATAACCATACACAAAGCTTTCTTTCCACAATTTTGTCCAAAATTAGCCAATTTTCAAGAGTTTGTTCTTAATCTTGTGAGCAACAAGCTAAAAGGAACCAAGCAAGGAGGAGAAGGAGAAGGAAGAAGAAGAAGGTTAGGATTTTCTACAAGAAATTGGTAAGGGGAAAGTTCTTCCTACATGATTTCAAAGCCTAGTGGACATGTTAGGGCTATGATTGTGCTATGTTGATCAAGATGATGATAAATTTATCCTAGGGTTCATGTTGATTTGTAAGCTTTGTAACTATGTGTTCTTATGAAAAATGGATGGTCTTGAGTTATGTTTGTGTTTGATATGAGTTCTTTTGAGTGGCTTAATTATGAACAAACTTGCTTGATGATTGTTTTCCATGGTCATGATCTTGATGTGAACAAGGGTTAGTGATTCTTGCCTATGGAAAAATTGACTATGTGGTGAGAGATGTGTTTGCTCTAACTTGGATGCATGATGAGTTTTGTTCCATGCTTGGTTTGAGTTGGTTGAATGATTGTGGTTGTGCATAT
This sequence comes from Glycyrrhiza uralensis, assembly GCA_030159175.1. Lineage (NCBI taxonomy): Eukaryota > Viridiplantae > Streptophyta > Magnoliopsida > Fabales > Fabaceae > Glycyrrhiza > Glycyrrhiza uralensis. The sequence continues at coordinate 24,920,982 of BRZY01000006.1, read as the reverse complement.
GTTTCAATCATGGTATGATAAGAGTGGAATGTGCATGTTGATGAGCTTGGTGTGTAGTGGTGAGTTTGATTTCATTGCCTTGATGATTGAAACCATGGCTTGATGATTAAAGAGTGTCTTGGAATTGATCTAAACATAGTAAACTTAACTTATTTTCACTCATTTGGACCTAACTATGCAAAGAGATGTTTTATTTTGGTTAAGCATTGGATTTTCGAGCTGCTGTTATTCCCTGGGTGTGACCATTCTCGCGGTTGGGAAAAGCTGGAAAACAGGGGACAGCTCTGTTCATACCGCGGGTGGGAAAAACCCTCGCGCCTGTGAACAGTTCTGGAATCTGAATTTTAAACAGACAGGATTTTTGCGAAAATCATTCTTTTCAACTTTTTAGACCAATATGTTTAAGAGGAAAATGTCACTTTTAAATGCATGGGTTGGTGAGTATTTTAACTAATGTATTTTTGGGACTTAAATATGTTTTGGAAAATGCTTTTTAATTAAGATATAAAGTTTAATTGAAATGTGTTAGATTAAAGTGGAAGAAACATGATAATTGAAAATAATCACCAAGATATGAGAATGCCATAGCCAAGAGAAAGAAGGACATAAATGATTGTGATAAGAAAATTGAATGCAAAAGAAAAGATGTCTGATTGAGATACTCAATAAAGAGAAAGAGATGTGATTGAGATAATCATCAATGAGATGAATATTACATAACCAAGAGAGAAGGTTATGTGTGATTGTTACAAGAGGTAACATAGAGAAGAGATGAATAATGTTACAAGTGGTAACATAGTGATGTGTATGTGATAATTACAAGAGAAACCAAAGTGAAAGTAATTGATTGTGACTGTTTGCGTATATATGCAATATGTAGTGGCATTTGCATAAAGAGAAAGAGATTTTCTTGGCTTTGCCAAGTGGTCATACCCAGAGAGGGTTGTGACGTGAGCTACAACCCAGAGAGGGGTTGAAAATAGGTATGGTTGGGCTACAATTGCCTACTGTGATTATCCAGGTTTCGAAAAATCTCAATGGCCGCGTGGTGACTCCCAGCAAGCCGAGATTGAGTAGAGCACCCGGCTTGGATAAATCTGACTGACTGACCTATTTGTGATATGGTGTCACAGAGTGTATTGAATAATTGTCTTGGACTTTACTGTTTGTTTAGCCTTGAACAATTTTGACTTAAACATGGCTTTCCTGAATACTGTCTTGGACTTTACTGGAGGTTTAGCCTTGAACAAGTATGTTAAGGATTGACTGTGGCCTATCGCTCAAATGTTGTTGGGGAAGAGAAAAGTCTCCATGGAGCATTACACCGGTGTTGAGAGAGAAATAGAAGTGTCATCCATTTTATATGTATATCTGTGTGATGATATATTGCTTGATGCTGAGTTATGTGCTGTAAATGTGATGATGTTCCTTGCGTATATGAAAATGTCTTATTGGAAGAGAGAGAATATACTTTTGTGCTGAGAAAAGGTAAATGGTTCTGAAATGTTTAATGTAGGTTATGTTTGATAAGTTTGATTTACTTTATTCTTACCTGTTGTCTCTATGCTTTATTATTTGTGTATGAGGATTTTTCACCCTTGCCTATATGTTTTGTGCTCCTTGGAACATGATTCATATAGATGTGCCACCAGTCAAGTGAATTGACCAGGACGGAGGAAGGAGGAAGACTACCGTCTGGAGTGGCTTTGGCTAGATAGTCTTTTGGAGGTGATCGGAGACTCGACCGGCTTAGGCTCATTCGGGGTAGATTGTTATTATTATCTTTACCGGATGGTTGTACCATTTTATATGACATTACTAGCTATCTAGTTTTGATGTACTTGTAAAACTTTGCACCAGTATTATATATAAAGTACATTATTCATTCAGATGAGGCTTATCTGATCTTTCAGTAATACGTTACGACGTAAATAAGTTTCGAAATCTAAATAGTGTAAGTGAGAGTTTCAAGTTAAAATAAGTTTCAGGAATTAAAAGAAGAAAAAAAAATATACTCATTTTCGAAATAGACTTGAAATAATTAAAAGAGAATTTTTTCTTAAAAAAAAATAAAGATTAGTATTATTTTCGATAAATAAGGTTACTTATGTTGTAATATCCTTTTATGAGAAAGGGTGTTGCAATTAGTGGTATCAGAGCCTGGTCGAGTCTTTTGAGAGTGTAGGTTGTAGGCCTGGTAATTCTAAGTTGGGTGAACTCTGATTGATATTGATTGACATTGATTGACATTGATTGACAGTGATTGACCCTGATTGACATTGAATTGATATTGAGTGATATTGTGTGAATTGTTTCTTTGGAAAACTTGGTGCCGCGGTTGTGTTGATATGGGACAACACAACTAGGGAAAATCCGATGTTGTGCTGATATTTGATAATATAACTGAGAAAAGTTGAATAGGGAAAGTTAGTGATTTTGAAGTGTGGCTAAGATATTCCTAAGATTATAGGAAAATGATTAAACTTTGTTTGAGTTGTCCTCCTTGTAAAAAAAAATGGCGTAATTATTGCTTAAATCTAGTATATATTGTTTTAGTTGAAATAGTGTGTGTGAATATAACCAAGAGATATTTCTCGTTGGGAGACTGTTAGTTTTAATTTATAGGACCACATGGTTAATGACAAATCTGGATTAAGGAAAATGATGGGGAAAAAAAACGAAGGTATGAAGAGGTCTATAGCAGGATATTAAGAACATTGAGTTATCCCTTGGAAATCTGAGACTCGGTTAGATAAAAGAATGTAAGATGAAAGAGGCGATAGGAAAAGGGATACATAGTAAGAAATGATATTTGAGGCATGTCGAGATTTCTACCTAAAAATCAGAAGAGATAATTTCAGAGGGGATTGTATTTTTGAACTAGAATGGATAATTTGAATTAGTAATTGGTACTTGTTTTCTGGTTAAAATGAAAGAGTTTGAGTACTTAGTTATGGGACTGTTGGGAATGAGTTCTAAATAGGTATATTTGGATTGGATAAATTGTAGGAACTTATGGCACGTAGAAGTGACGTTGATCCCGATGGTGGGTTAGAAAGATTTATTGGTGCTATGAACAATATGGCAGCTACGGTGGCCCAACAAGCGGACCGTGCAGAACAAAGAGAAGTTCAAAATCAGCTGAGGGCTGGGAGAGCTATTGAGAAAAAAGAATTGTTTGATTTTAAGAAACAGGAACCACCTCAGTTTGTGGGGGAACCTGATCCAGATAAAGCAGATCTGTGGATCCAAAAGGTAGAAAAGATATTTCTTGCTATGCATTGTCCTGAAGAGGTGAAGGTGCACTATGCAACTTACCTGCTGGAGGGAGATGCAGAGTATTTGTGGAAAGGAGTGAAACAACTACTAGAGGCTGAACATCAAGTGATAACTTGGGAAGTGTTTCGTACTAAATTTTTAGAGAAATATTTTCCACAAAGTGTAAGATCAGAAAAGGAGCAAGAATTTTTGAACTTGCAGCAGAAGGATATGACTGTGGATGCATATGCTGCTAAATTTGAGTCTCTAGCTAAATATTTTCGTTTCTTTCAACTCCAGCCAGATGAGGGATGGAAGTGTGAGCGTTTTGAGGCAGGATTGAGGTATGAGATAAGAAAGGCTGTTTCATTACTAGAGATTCGTCAATTTCAGTCTTTAGTGGAGAAGAGTAGAAAAATAGAAATTTTGAGAAAAGGGAAGGAAAGTAAGAAGTATAATGAGGAACTGTTAAGGCTCAAACCCCATAAACAAATAGAGATGCACCTACCAAAGAAACCTTATCCCAGAAATAGGAGTGGTCATCTGAGACAACAACCCTATTATAATGTTGCACCTATTTTTGGAAAGCAAGAGAAAGTAAACACCAACCCAGGTGCGAATCGCAAATGTAGTAGGTGCGGAAAAAGAGGTCATATTTCCAATATTTGTACGCAAGAGGGATCAACATGCTATCAGTGTAAGGAAATAGGACACTTAGCAAGGGACTGCAATGGACACAAGGTTAGGAGGTGAGAACAAATAATGCTAGTATGAGAAAGAGTCATACTGTGAAGGATGTGACTACTTTGTTAATTAATAATCGGGAGGTTATAAATTTTATTAGGAAACCTATGGTGTGTTGTATTGTGCTTTTGTTTCTTGTAAAAAACTTATTCCCAATATCTAATTAACTTTATGTTAAAGTTTCTTTGTACTATTATTTGGTTATGTCAATCTTAATGATTTTTCAGTCAGTAATTTTTGAAACTTCTTGCAATCCATGTGTAAAATTTACCTATAGATTCTATCTATCTATCCGCCTATCACTTATCTGCATGTCCAGTTGTTTTTCCATCTATCTATCTGTCTATCTAGTATGTCTGTTTATTCTGTTCCAAAGTAGAAACCCTGTTTACAGCTGAATTGTCAAAATTTGTATTAACCTTGAGAGGACCCAAATCCTTGGAACCGATAACTGTAAGATTGTAAAAGGGAAATTTACTGTGGATGCAGTAAGACAAGGGAGAGTGTATCGGAGTACATAGAATTTTTGTATTAGTCTGTAATGGACCTAGAGTTGCTATATCAAGGTGGATTAGAATGCTTAACCGATCTTTGGTTTCTGAAATTTGATTCTGTACACTAGTGAACTACTTTTGGAATAGTAGATCAGTATACATTTAAATTGATGAGTTAAAAGTTGGGAATAGACAGGAATGGTAGAGGAGTTATACGGTCCAGTGAGGATAGGAGACATCGGTACGAGAACCTTAGAGTAAACCGATGGTTAAATTTTGATCATCTTAGTTTTACTTAAATTATTTTGAAGACTATCAGGTAGAAGGATAAGATAGATGTTTCATTATAAATTCTATGAATAAATTTGATATGATTTCTTTAGTACGGAATAGTCAAGATACAAATATTGGATGATAGTTCTCTATGAGAGTGATGCTGAGAATTTCAAAATATGTATCGGAATGAAATGGTGTGTTGAAACTAGTAGTGAAACTCTTGGAGGCCCTGGAAAAAAAAATAATAAGAGCAAAAGATTTGGAAGGAGTTGGGTAGATGATAGTGTGTATAGGTTAATGATTATTTAAAAAAAAATGACATAAACAGTGATATGACTTACCCATACTCTCGTCATTATCTTCTAACCATTTGAGGATAAGATGTGGGACTGATCAACCCATAAGCTTGTCACTGGTAGAGAGCAACTTTATGAAGTACTATAGTGGACCAATATTTTTTTAGATATCGAAGTATTTCCAAGTGAGTGAAGATCCTGATAAGGTAAGGAAATGATAGTTGGATTCATAGAAGCACACATTAGATGTCCAAGAATATAAGTTGAAGGTGAGAAAGGCAAGAATAGCATCGTAAGTAATTTTCTTGTGAGCATGATTATATGTGTCAAGTGAAGGAGATATTTCTAGATGATAAGGAAATCATTATCATGGTAAATAGGTTTAATTATAGTATGAGATAGAATTTTTGAAGAAAGGAATATCTTGAGTGAGCGTTAAGATTTTCATGGACTATTTTAAGTAAATTGGAGTTGTTGACTTTGAAGGAAGATTGACAAGATATCATGTCAATAGGCATACATGTGTAGGATGATGATGGTATGATATTACAGTTTTCAGTTAAGATCTCTATTAAGATTTAATAGTTAGTGGAATGATATGTCAAATAAGAATTTTTTTTAGGCATCGACAATTTCTCTTGAAGTTAAGAGTTGGAGTAGCGATTACTAGGCAGCGATATTCTCAGGTTCATAAGAGTAAGAGATATCAGGTTTTAGATTTTAGATGAGACGATGAGAGTACTCCGTGATGGGAAGAAGGATACTTCAGGTAAGGTAAGTATGTTATTCTGAAGTTAAAAAAAAAAAAGTGAATGTATGAGCTGGTGAAGTGATATTGGGTATTGTGTTGAATGAGAGCATAAAGAGATTATAGTAATTTCACTAAGGGTATCTGCGTAATTTCGAGGACGAAATTATTTAAGAGGGGGAGAATTGTAACGTCCGTAATTTTAGGTTTCTGACTTTATTACATTTTAATATGTGGATATGTGATTCATGTGAATTAAATATATTTTAGGAAGATTAAGTTGGTAGATGAAGTTTTCCTGGCATTAGAAACAGTAGTTTAAGTCGGACGTTGAGATCCAGACAGAGTTCTGTTTACTGTAAATAGACGGAATGGTGACATTGTGAAGTAGAAACCCTATATTTAGGTTAAGAATAAGATTTGAAGGTACAAATAGTGATTTTCCAATATTTGAGGATTTTAGAATTTTATTCAGGAATTTTCTGAGAAGCAGATAAAGATGTTACCGTTTTGGTCCCTGTAGTGTGACTAGGTTGAACTGTGAGTGGATTTGGAGACCAGAACATGTCTAGAAATATTTTTGAGGATGCCAAATGATGTTTTCTAATATTTTAGAATTTTAGAAATTATTTTGGGAATTTTTAGAATGACAGACAAAGAATTGCGGTTTTGGTCCCTGTAGACTGAGAACAGGATAGCAGAGAGAGCAGGTGAATGCCAGAAGCTTAGGAAATGATCCAAAATCAACCAAAAGAATAACCAATGGAGTTTATACAATATTTGGGATTTTTAGGAATTTTCTGAGATTTTTCTGAGAAAGTCAATTTTTACCCTAAGTTACGGGTTACGGTAAAAACTGAAAAATTACCGTAGTGCTTCTAAGCTCGATCTTTTTGAACCAAGACTTTTGTGGCACCTTATTTTCATGGCTTAGGACTTATTTCAAGGTTCATGAGAGTTTTTACCCCAATAGGTTAAGTTTGGACAATTTTTACTATGAAATACAAAAGTTACCACACTTAATTACCTTGGAGACTTACCATTTACCATGGTTAAGGTGAAAAATTATTTTTACCCCCTTGGAATAGTGCTGCGCCAGATTGAGGAAGGGAAGAATGTGGAGAATTCTTGACTCCATGACTCATGAGAAATGGCCAATAAAATCCATCCAAATTTCTAACTAGAGTTATGACTTGTAGTTAAGTGTAACCATGGTTAGTTTAATCATAATTTAATACAAGAAAAATCTGGAAAAAAAGAGAAGGGAGGCTGCACGAAATTTCAAGGAGAGGAAGAGGAGGAGAGCTCTTGTTCATCTTCTCCATTTTTACTCTTTCACCATAACCATACACAAAGCTTTCTTTCCACAATTTTGTCCAAAATTAGCCAATTTTCAAGAGTTTGTTCTTAATCTTGTGAGCAACAAGCTAAAAGGAACCAAGCAAGGAGGAGAAGGAGAAGGAAGAAGAAGAAGGTTAGGATTTTCTACAAGAAATTGGTAAGGGGAAAGTTCTTCCTACATGATTTCAAAGCCTAGTGGACATGTTAGGGCTATGATTGTGCTATGTTGATCAAGATGATGATAAATTTATCCTAGGGTTCATGTTGATTTGTAAGCTTTGTAACTATGTGTTCTTATGAAAAATGGATGGTCTTGAGTTATGTTTGTGTTTGATATGAGTTCTTTTGAGTGGCTTAATTATGAACAAACTTGCTTGATGATTGTTTTCCATGGTCATGATCTTGATGTGAACAAGGGTTAGTGATTCTTGCCTATGGAAAAATTGACTATGTGGTGAGAGATGTGTTTGCTCTAACTTGGATGCATGATGAGTTTTGTTCCATGCTTGGTTTGAGTTGGTTGAATGATTGTGGTTGTGCATATGTTTCAATCATGGTATGATAAGAGTGGAATGTGCATGTTGATGAGCTTGGTGTGTAGTGGTGAGTTTGATTTCATTGCCTTGATGATTGAAACCATGGCTTGATGATTAAAGAGTGTCTTGGAATTGATCTAAACATAGTAAACTTAACTTATTTTCACTCATTTGGACCTAACTATGCAAAGAGATGTTTTATTTTGGTTAAGCATTGGATTTTCGAGCTGCTGTTATTCCCTGGGTGTGACCATTCTCGCGGTTGGGAAAAGCTGGAAAACAGGGGACAGCTCTGTTCATACCGCGGGTGGGAAAAACCCTCGCGCCTGTGAACAGTTCTGGAATCTGAATTTTAAACAGACAGGATTTTTGCGAAAATCATTCTTTTCAACTTTTTAGACCAATATGTTTAAGAGGAAAATGTCACTTTTAAATGCATGGGTTGGTGAGTATTTTAACTAATGTATTTTTGGGACTTAAATATGTTTTGGAAAATGCTTTTTAATTAAGATATAAAGTTTAATTGAAATGTGTTAGATTAAAGTGGAAGAAACATGATAATTGAAAATAATCACCAAGATATGAGAATGCCATAGCCAAGAGAAAGAAGGACATAAATGATTGTGATAAGAAAATTGAATGCAAAAGAAAAGATGTCTGATTGAGATACTCAATAAAGAGAAAGAGATGTGATTGAGATAATCATCAATGAGATGAATATTACATAACCAAGAGAGAAGGTTATGTGTGATTGTTACAAGAGGTAACATAGAGAAGAGATGAATAATGTTACAAGTGGTAACATAGTGATGTGTATGTGATAATTACAAGAGAAACCAAAGTGAAAGTAATTGATTGTGACTGTTTGCGTATATATGCAATATGTAGTGGCATTTGCATAAAGAGAAAGAGATTTTCTTGGCTTTGCCAAGTGGTCATACCCAGAGAGGGTTGTGACGTGAGCTACAACCCAGAGAGGGGTTGAAAATAGGTATGGTTGGGCTACAATTGCCTACTGTGATTATCCAGGTTTCGAAAAATCTCAATGGCCGCGTGGTGACTCCCAGCAAGCCGAGATTGAGTAGAGCACCCGGCTTGGATAAATCTGACTGACTGACCTATTTGTGATATGGTGTCACAGAGTGTATTGAATAATTGTCTTGGACTTTACTGTTTGTTTAGCCTTGAACAATTTTGACTTAAACATGGCTTTCCTGAATACTGTCTTGGACTTTACTGGAGGTTTAGCCTTGAACAAGTATGTTAAGGATTGACTGTGGCCTATCGCTCAAATGTTGTTGGGGAAGAGAAAAGTCTCCATGGAGCATTACACCGGTGTTGAGAGAGAAATAGAAGTGTCATCCATTTTATATGTATATCTGTGTGATGATATATTGCTTGATGCTGAGTTATGTGCTGTAAATGTGATGATGTTCCTTGCGTATATGAAAATGTCTTATTGGAAGAGAGAGAATATACTTTTGTGCTGAGAAAAGGTAAATGGTTCTGAAATGTTTAATGTAGGTTATGTTTGATAAGTTTGATTTACTTTATTCTTACCTGTTGTCTCTATGCTTTATTATTTGTGTATGAGGATTTTTCACCCTTGCCTATATGTTTTGTGCTCCTTGGAACATGATTCATATAGATGTGCCACCAGTCAAGTGAATTGACCAGGACGGAGGAAGGAGGAAGACTACCGTCTGGAGTGGCTTTGGCTAGATAGTCTTTTGGAGGTGATCGGAGACTCGACCGGCTTAGGCTCATTCGGGGTAGATTGTTATTATTATCTTTACCGGATGGTTGTACCATTTTATATGACATTACTAGCTATCTAGTTTTGATGTACTTGTAAAACTTTGCACCAGTATTATATATAAAGTACATTATTCATTCAGATGAGGCTTATCTGATCTTTCAGTAATACGTTACGACGTAAATAAGTTTCGAAATCTAAATAGTGTAAGTGAGAGTTTCAAGTTAAAATAAGTTTCAGGAATTAAAAGAAGAAAAAAAAATATACTCATTTTCGAAATAGACTTGAAATAATTAAAAGAGAATTTTTTCTTAAAAAAAAATAAAGATTAGTATTATTTTCGATAAATAAGGTTACTTATGTTGTAATATCCTTTTATGAGAAAGGGTGTTGCAATTAGTGGTATCAGAGCCTGGTCGAGTCTTTTGAGAGTGTAGGTTGTAGGCCTGGTAATTCTAAGTTGGGTGAACTCTGATTGATATTGATTGACATTGATTGACATTGATTGACAGTGATTGACCCTGATTGACATTGAATTGATATTGAGTGATATTGTGTGAATTGTTTCTTTGGAAAACTTGGTGCCGCGGTTGTGTTGATATGGGACAACACAACTAGGGAAAATCCGATGTTGTGCTGATATTTGATAATATAACTGAGAAAAGTTGAATAGGGAAAGTTAGTGATTTTGAAGTGTGGCTAAGATATTCCTAAGATTATAGGAAAATGATTAAACTTTGTTTGAGTTGTCCTCCTTGTAAAAAAAAATGGCGTAATTATTGCTTAAATCTAGTATATATTGTTTTAGTTGAAATAGTGTGTGTGAATATAACCAAGAGATATTTCTCGTTGGGAGACTGTTAGTTTTAATTTATAGGACCACATGGTTAATGACAAATCTGGATTAAGGAAAATGATGGGGAAAAAAAACGAAGGTATGAAGAGGTCTATAGCAGGATATTAAGAACATTGAGTTATCCCTTGGAAATCTGAGACTCGGTTAGATAAAAGAATGTAAGATGAAAGAGGCGATAGGAAAAGGGATACATAGTAAGAAATGATATTTGAGGCATGTCGAGATTTCTACCTAAAAATCAGAAGAGATAATTTCAGAGGGGATTGTATTTTTGAACTAGAATGGATAATTTGAATTAGTAATTGGTACTTGTTTTCTGGTTAAAATGAAAGAGTTTGAGTACTTAGTTATGGGACTGTTGGGAATGAGTTCTAAATAGGTATATTTGGATTGGATAAATTGTAGGAACTTATGGCACGTAGAAGTGACGTTGATCCCGATGGTGGGTTAGAAAGATTTATTGGTGCTATGAACAATATGGCAGCTACGGTGGCCCAACAAGCGGACCGTGCAGAACAAAGAGAAGTTCAAAATCAGCTGAGGGCTGGGAGAGCTATTGAGAAAAAAGAATTGTTTGATTTTAAGAAACAGGAACCACCTCAGTTTGTGGGGGAACCTGATCCAGATAAAGCAGATCTGTGGATCCAAAAGGTAGAAAAGATATTTCTTGCTATGCATTGTCCTGAAGAGGTGAAGGTGCACTATGCAACTTACCTGCTGGAGGGAGATGCAGAGTATTTGTGGAAAGGAGTGAAGCAACTACAAGAGGCTGAACATCAAGTGATAACTTGGGAAGTGTTTCGTACTAAATTTTTAGAGAAATATTTTCCACAAAGTGTAAGATCAGAAAAGGAGCAAGAATTTTTGAACTTGCAGCAGAAGGATATGACTGTGGATGCATATGCTGCTAAATTTGAGTCTCTAGCTAAATATTTTCGTTTCTTTCAACTCCAGCCAGATGAGGGATGGAAGTGTGAGCGTTTTGAGGCAGGATTGAGGTATGAGATAAGAAAGGCTGTTTCATTACTAGAGATTCGTCAATTTCAGTCTTTAGTGGAGAAGAGTAGAAAAATAGAAATTTTGAGAAAAGGGAAGGAAAGTAAGAAGTATAATGAGGAACTGTTAAGGCTCAAACCCCATAAACAAATAGAGATGCACCTACCAAAGAAACCTTATCCCAGAAATAGGAGTGGTCATCTGAGACAACAACCCTATTATAATGTTGCACCTATTTTTGGAAAGCAAGAGAAAGTAAACACCAACCTAGGTGCGAATCGCAAATGTAGTAGGTGCGGAAAAAGAGGTCATATTTCCAATATTTGTACGCAAGAGGGATCAACATGCTATCAGTGTAAGGAAATAGGACACTTAGCAAGGGACTGCAATGGACACAAGGTTAGGAGGTGAGAACAAATAATGCTAGTATGAGAAAGAGTCATACTGTGAAGGATGTGAATACTTTGTTAATTAATAATCGGGAGGTTATAAATTTTATTAGGAAACCTATGGTGTGTTGTATTGTGCTTTTGTTTCTTGTAAAAAACTTATTCCCAATATCTAATTAACTTTATGTTAAAGTTTCTTTGTACTATTATTTGGTTATGTCAATCTTAATGATTTTTCAGTCAGTAATTTTTGAAACTTCTTGCAATCCATGTGTAAAATTTACCTATAGATTCTATCTATCTATCCGCCTATCACTTATCTGCATGTCCAGTTGTTTTTCCATCTATCTATCTGTCTATCTAGTATGTCTGTTTATTCTGTTCCAAAGTAGAAACCCTGTTTACAGCTGAATTGTCAAAATTTGTATTAACCTTGAGAGGACCCAAATCCTTGGAACCGATAACTGTAAGATTGTAAAAGGGAAATTTACTGTGGATGCAGTAAGACAAGGGAGAGTGTATCGGAGTACATAGAATTTTTGTATTAGTCTGTAATGGACCTAGAGTTGCTATATCAAGGTGGATTAGAATGCTTAACCGATCTTTGGTTTCTGAAATTTGATTCTGTACACTAGTGAACTACTTTTGGAATAGTAGATCAGTATACATTTAAATTGATGAGTTAAAAGTTGGGAATAGACAGGAATGGTAGAGGAGTTATACGGTCCAGTGAGGATAGGAGACATCGGTACGAGAACCTTAGAGTAAACCGATGGTTAAATTTTGATCATCTTAGTTTTACTTAAATTATTTTGAAGACTATCAGGTAGAAGGATAAGATAGATGTTTCATTATAAATTCTATGAATAAATTTGATATGATTTCTTTAGTACGGAATAGTCAAGATACAAATATTGGATGATAGTTCTCTATGAGAGTGATGCTGAGAATTTCAAAATATGTATCGGAATGAAATGGTGTGTTGAAACTAGTAGTGAAACTCTTGGAGGCCCTGGAAAAAAAAATAATAAGAGCAAAAGATTTGGAAGGAGTTGGGTAGATGATAGTGTGTATAGGTTAATGATTATTTAAAAAAAAATGACATAAACAGTGATATGACTTACCCATACTCTCGTCATTATCTTCTAACCATTTGAGGATAAGATGTGGGACTGATCAACCCATAAGCTTGTCACTGGTAGAGAGCAACTTTATGAAGTACTATAGTGGACCAATATTTTTTTAGATATCGAAGTATTTCCAAGTGAGTGAAGATCCTGATAAGGTAAGGAAATGATAGTTGGATTCATAGAAGCACACATTAGATGTCCAAGAATATAAGTTGAAGGTGAGAAAGGCAAGAATAGCATCGTAAGTAATTTTCTTGTGAGCATGATTATATGTGTCAAGTGAAGGAGATATTTCTAGATGATAAGGAAATCATTATCATGGTAAATAGGTTTAATTATAGTATGAGATAGAATTTTTGAAGAAAGGAATATCTTGAGTGAGCGTTAAGATTTTCATGGACTATTTTAAGTAAATTGGAGTTGTTGACTTTGAAGGAAGATTGACAAGATATCATGTCAATAGGCATACATGTGTAGGATGATGATGGTATGATATTACAGTTTTCAGTTAAGATCTCTATTAAGATTTAATAGTTAGTGGAATGATATGTCAAATAAGAATTTTTTTTAGGCATCGACAATTTCTCTTGAAGTTAAGAGTTGGAGTAGCGATTACTAGGCAGCGATATTCTCAGGTTCATAAGAGTAAGAGATATCAGGTTTTAGATTTTAGATGAGACGATGAGAGTACTCCGTGATGGGAAGAAGGATACTTCAGGTAAGGTAAGTATGTTATTCTGAAGTTAAAAAAAAAAAAGTGAATGTATGAGCTGGTGAAGTGATATTGGGTATTGTGTTGAATGAGAGCATAAAGAGATTATAGTAATTTCACTAAGGGTATCTGCGTAATTTCGAGGACGAAATTATTTAAGAGGGGGAGAATTGTAACGTCCGTAATTTTAGGTTTCTGACTTTATTACATTTTAATATGTGGATATGTGATTCATGTGAATTAAATATATTTTAGGAAGATTAAGTTGGTAGATGAAGTTTTCCTGGCATTAGAAACAGTAGTTTAAGTCGGACGTTGAGATCCAGACAGAGTTCTGTTTACTGTAAATAGACGGAATGGTGACATTGTGAAGTAGAAACCCTATATTTAGGTTAAGAATAAGATTTGAAGGTACAAATAGTGATTTTCCAATATTTGAGGATTTTAGAATTTTATTCAGGAATTTTCTGAGAAGCAGATAAAGATGTTACCGTTTTGGTCCCTGTAGTGTGACTAGGTTGAACTGTGAGTGGATTTGGAGACCAGAACATGTCTAGAAATATTTTTGAGGATGCCAAATGATGTTTTCTAATATTTTAGAATTTTAGAAATTATTTTGGGAATTTTTAGAATGACAGACAAAGAATTGCGGTTTTGGTCCCTGTAGACTGAGAACAGGATAGCAGAGAGAGCAGGTGAATGCCAGAAGCTTAGGAAATGATCCAAAATCAACCAAAAGAATAACCAATGGAGTTTATACAATATTTGGGATTTTTAGGAATTTTTTGAGATTTTTCTGAGAAAGTCAATTTTTACCCTAAGTTACGGGTTACGGTAAAAACTGAAAAATTACCGTAGTGCTTCTAAGCTTGATCTTTTTGAACCAAGACTTTTGTGGCACCTTATTTTCATGGCTTAGGACTTATTTCAAGGTTCATGAGAGTTTTTACCCCAATAGGTTAAGTTTGGACAATTTTTACTATGAAATACAAAAGTTACCACACTTAATTACCTTGGAGACTTACCATTTACCATGGTTAAGGTGAAAAATTATTTTTACCCCCTTGGAATAGTGCTGCGCCAGATTGAGGAAGGGAAGAATGTGGAGAATTCTTGACTCCATGACTCATGAGAAATGGCCAATAAAATCCATCCAAATTTCTAACTAGAGTTATGACTTGTAGTTAAGTGTAACCATGGTTAGTTTAATCATAATTTAATACAAGAAAAATCTGGAAAAAAAGAGAAGGGAGGCTGCACGAAATTTCAAGGAGAGGAAGAGGAGGAGAGCTCTTGTTCATCTTCTCCATTTTTACTCTTTCACCATAACCATACACAAAGCTTTCTTTCCACAATTTTGTCCAAAATTAGCCAATTTTCAAGAGTTTGTTCTTAATCTTGTGAGCAACAAGCTAAAAGGAACCAAGCAAGGAGGAGAAGGAGAAGGAAGAAGAAGAAGGTTAGGATTTTCTACAAGAAATTGGTAAGGGGAAAGTTCTTCCTACATGATTTCAAAGCCTAGTGGACATGTTAGGGCTATGATTGTGCTATGTTGATCAAGATGATGATAAATTTATCCTAGGGTTCATGTTGATTTGTAAGCTTTGTAACTATGTGTTCTTATGAAAAATGGATGGTCTTGAGTTATGTTTGTGTTTGATATGAGTTCTTTTGAGTGGCTTAATTATGAACAAACTTGCTTGATGATTGTTTTCCATGGTCATGATCTTGATGTGAACAAGGGTTAGTGATTCTTGCCTATGGAAAAATTGACTATGTGGTGAGAGATGTGTTTGCTCTAACTTGGATGCATGATGAGTTTTGTTCCATGCTTGGTTTGAGTTGGTTGAATGATTGTGGTTGTGCATATGTTTCAATCATGGTATGATAAGAGTGGAATGTGCATGTTGATGAGCTTGGTGTGTAGTGGTGAGTTTGATTTCATTGCCTTGATGATTGAAACCATGGCTTGATGATTAAAGAGTGTCTTGGAATTGATCTAAACATAGTAAACTTAACTTATTTTCACTCATTTGGACCTAACTATGCAAAGAGATGTTTTATTTTGGTTAAGCATTGGATTTTCGAGCTGCTGTTATTCCCTGGGTGTGACCATTCTCGCGGTTGGGAAAAGCTGGAAAACAGGGGACAGCTCTGTTCATACCGCGGGTGGGAAAAACCCTCGCGCCTGTGAACAGTTCTGGAATCTGAATTTTAAACAGACAGGATTTTTGCGAAAATCATTCTTTTCAACTTTTTAGACCAATATGTTTAAGAGGAAAATGTCACTTTTAAATGCATGGGTTGGTGAGTATTTTAACTAATGTATTTTTGGGACTTAAATATGTTTTGGAAAATGCTTTTTAATTAAGATATAAAGTTTAATTGAAATGTGTTAGATTAAAGTGGAAGAAACATGATAATTGAAAATAATCACCAAGATATGAGAATGCCATAGCCAAGAGAAAGAAGGACATAAATGATTGTGATAAGAAAATTGAATGCAAAAGAAAAGATGTCTGATTGAGATACTCAATAAAGAGAAAGAGATGTGATTGAGATAATCATCAATGAGATGAATATTACATAACCAAGAGAGAAGGTTATGTGTGATTGTTACAAGAGGTAACATAGAGAAGAGATGAATAATGTTACAAGTGGTAACATAGTGATGTGTATGTGATAATTACAAGAGAAACCAAAGTGAAAGTAATTGATTGTGACTGTTTGCGTATATATGCAATATGTAGTGGCATTTGCATAAAGAGAAAGAGATTTTCTTGGCTTTGCCAAGTGGTCATACCCAGAGAGGGTTGTGACGTGAGCTACAACCCAGAGAGGGGTTGAAAATAGGTATGGTTGGGCTACAATTGCCTACTGGGATTATCCAGGTTTCGAAAAATCTCAATGGCCGCGTGGTGACTCCCAGCGAGCCGAGATCGAGTAGAGCACCCGGCTTGGATAAATCTGACTGACTGACCTATTTGTGATATGGTGTCACAGAGTGTATTGAATAATTGTCTTGGACTTTACTGTTTGTTTAGCCTTGAACAATTTTGACTTAAACATGGCTTTCCTGAATACTGTCTTGGACTTTACTGGAGGTTTAGCCTTGAACAAGTATGTTAAGGATTGACTGTGGCCTATCGCTCAAATGTTGTTGGGGAAGAGAAAAGTCTCCATGGAGCATTACACCGGTGTTGAGAGAGAAATAGAAGTGTCATGCATTTTATATGTATATCTGTGTGATGATATATTGCTTGATGCTGAGTTATGTGCTGTAAATGTGATGATGTTCCTTGCGTATATGAAAATGTCTTATTGGAAGAGAGAGAATATACTTTTGTGCTGAGAAAAGGTAAATGGTTCTGAAATGTTTAATGTAGGTTATGTTTGATAAGTCTGATTTACTTTATTCTTACCTGTTGTCTCTATGCTTTATTATTTGTGTATGAGGATTTTTCACCCTTGCCTATATGTTTTGTGCTCCTTGGAACATGATTCATATAGATGTGCCACCAGTCAAGTGAATTGACCAGGACGGAGGAAGGAGGAAGACTACCGTCTGGAGTGGCTTTGGCTAGATAGTCTTTTGGAGGTGATCGGAGACTCGACCGACTTAGGCTCATTCGGGGTAGATTGTTATTATTATCTTTACCGGATGGTTGTACCATTTTATATGACATTACTAGCTATCTAGTTTTGATGTACTTGTAAAACTTTGCACCAGTATTATATATAAAGTACATTATTCATTCAGATGAGGCTTATCTGATCTTTCAGTAATACGTTACGACGTAAATAAGTTTCGAAATCTAAATAGTGTAAGTGAGAGTTTCAAGTTAAAATAAGCTTCAGGAATTAAAAGAAGAAAAAAAAATATACTCATTTTCGAAATAGACTTGAAATAATTAAAAGAGAATTTTTTCTTAAAAAAAAATAAAGATTAGTATTATTTTCGATAAATAAGGTTACTTATGTTGTAATATCCTTTTATGAGAAAGGGTGTTGCAATTAGTGGTATCAGAGCCTGGTCGAGTCTTTTGAGAGTGTAGGTTGTAGGCCTGGTAATTCTAAGTTGGGTGAACTCTGATTGATATTGATTGACATTGATTGACATTGATTGACAGTGATTGACCCTGATTGACATTGAATTGATATTGAGTGATATTGTGTGAATTGTTTCTTTGGAAAACTTGGTGCCGCGGTTGTGTTGATATGGGACAACACAACTAGGGAAAATCCGATGTTGTGCTGATATTTGATAATATAACTGAGAAAAGTTGAATAGGGAAAGTTAGTGATTTTGAAGTGTGGCTAAGATATTCCTAAGATTATAGGAAAATGATTAAACTTTGTTTGAGTTGTCCTCCTTGTAAAAAAAAAATGGCGTAATTATTGCTTAAATCTAGTATATATTGTTTTAGTTGAAATAGTGTGTGTGAATATAACTAAGAGATATTTCTCGTTGGGAGACTGTTAGTTTTAATTTATAGGACCACATGGTTAATGACAAATCTGGATTAAGGAAAATGATGGGGAAAAAAAACGAAGGTATGAAGAGGTCTATAGCAGGATATTAAGAACATTGAGTTATCCCTTGGAAATCTGAGACTCAGTTAGATAAAAGAATGTAAGATGAAAGAGGCGATAGGAAAAGGGATACATAGTAAGAAATGATATTTGAGGCATGTCGAGATTTCTACCTAAAAATCAAAAGAGATAATTTCAGAGGGGATTGTATTTTTGAACTAGAATGGATAATTTGAATTAGTAATTGGTACTTGTTTTCTGGTTAAAATGAAAGAGTTTGAGTACTTAGTTATGGGACTGTTGGGAATGAGTTCTAAATAGGTATATTTGGATTGGATAAATTGTAGGAACTTATGGCACGTAGAAGTGACGTTGATCCCGATGGTGGGTTAGAAAGATTTATTGGTGCTATGAACAATATGGCAGCTACGGTGGCCCAACAAGCGAACCGTGCAGAACAAAGAGAAGTTCAAAATCAGCTGAGGGCTGGGAGAGCTATTGAGGACGTAGAGGGACGAACGAGACGAACTTGGTCCAAAGAATGCCCAAAGGATCAAATGGGAGGACGAATAGGGACGAACGAGACGAACTTGGTCCAAAGAATGCCCAAAGATCAAATGGGAGGATGTAAAGGGACGAACGAGACGAACTTTGTCCAAAGAATACCCATGGATGAAATGGGAGGACGAAAAGGGACGAACGAGACGAACTTGGTCCAAACAATGTCAAAGGATCAAATGCGAGGACGAAGAGGGACGAAGGAGACGAACTTAGTCCAAAGAATGCCAAAGGATCAATTGGGAGGACGAACGAGACCAACTTGCTACAAAGAATGCCAAAGGATCAAATGGGAGGAGGAAAAGGGACGAACGAGACGAACTTGGTCCAAAGATTGCCCAAGGATGAAATGGGAGGACGAAAAGGGACGATCGAGACGAACTTGGTCCAAAGAATGCCAAAGGATCAAATGGGGGACAACGGGACGAACTTGGTCCAAAGAATGCCCAAGGATCAAATGGGAGGACGTAGAGGGACGAACGAGACGAACTTGGTCCAAAGAATGCCCAAAGGATCAAATGGGAGGACGAACGAGACGAACTTGGTCCAATGAATGCCCAAAGATCAAATGGGAGGATGTAAAGGGACGAACGAGACGAACTTGGTCCAAAGAATACCCATGGATGAAATGGGAGGACGAAAAGGGACGAACGAGACGAACTTGGTCCAAAGGATGCCAAAGGATCAAATGGGAGGACGAAGAGGGACGAAGGAGACGAACTTGGTCCAAAGAATGCCAATGGATCAAATGGGAGGACGAACGTGACGAACTTGGTACAAAGAATACCCAAGGATCAAATGGGAGGACGTAGAGGGACCAACGAGACGAACTTGGTCCAAAGAATGCCAAAGGATCAAATGGAGGACGAAAAGGGACGAATGAGACGAACTTTGTCCAAAGAATGTCAAACGATCAAATGGGAGGACGAAGAGGGACGAAGGAGACGAACTTGGTCCAAAGAATGCCAAAGGATCAAATGGGAGGACGAACAAGGACGAACGAGACAAAGTTGGTCCGAAGAATGCCCAAAGGAGCAAATGGGAGGATGTAGAGGGATGAACGAGACGAACTTGGTGCAAAGAATGCCCAAGGATGAAATGGGAGGACGAAAAGGGACGAACGAGATGAACTTGGTCCAAAGAATGCCCATTGATGAAATGGGAGGACGAAAAGAAACGAACGAGACGAACTTGGTCCAAAGAATGTCAAAGGATCAAATAGGAGGACGAAGAGGGACGAAGGAGACGAACTTGGTCCAAAGAATGCCAAAGGATCAAATGGGAGGATGAACGTGACGAATTGGGTACAAAGAATGCCCAAGGATCAAATGGGAGGACGTAGAGGGACGAACGAGATGAAAACTTGGTGCAAAGAATGCCCAAAGGATCAAATGGGAGGACGAACGTGACGAACTTGGTACAAAGAATGCGCAAGGATCAAATGGGAGGACGTAGAGGCATGAACGAGACGAACTTGGTGCAAAGAATGCCCAAAGGATCAAATGGGAGGACGTAGAGGGACGAATGAGACGAACTTGGTCCAAAGAATGCCCAAGGATGAAATGGGAGGACGAAAAGGGAGGAACAAGACGAACTTGGTCCAAAGAATGCTAAAGGATCAAATGGGAGGACGAACGTGACGAACTTGGTACAAAGAATGCGCAAGGATCAAATGGGAGGACGTAGAGGGGCGAATGCGCAAGGATCAAATGGGAGGACGTAGAGGGACGAACAAGACGAACTTGGTGCAAAGAATGTGTAACGTCTGTTATTTTTAGGTTTTTGACTTTATTACATTTTAATATGTGGATGCGATTCATGTGAATTAAAAATATTTTCGGAGGATTAAGTTAATAGATGAATTTCTTTGTTGTTAGAAAATAGTAGTTAAGTTGGACGTTTAGATATAGACAGGGTTCTAATTACTGTAAATAGACGGAATAATGACTTTGTGAAGTAAAAACCCTAGATTTGGGTTAAGAAAAAGATTTGAAGGTATAAATAGTGATTTTATAATATTTGAGGATTTTAGAAATTTATTCGGGAATTTTCTGAGATACGGATAAAAATGTTACCGTTTTGGTCCTTGTAGTTTGACTAGGCTGAACTGCGAGTTAAATTGGAGACCAGAACAAGTTAAGAAATATTTTTGGAGATGTCAAGTGATGTTTTATATTATTTTAGAATTTTAGAAATTATTTTGGGAATTTTTAGAAGGACGGATTAAGAATTACAGTTTCGGTCCCTGTAGAATGGAATCAGGACAGCGGAAGGAACTAGTGGATGCCAGAAGCATGGGAAGTAATCCAAAATCAACCAAAAGAGTATCCAATGGTGTTTTTACAATATTTATGTTTTTTAGAAATTTTCTGGGATTTTTCGGAGAAAGTTGATTTTTACCCTAAGTTACGGGTTACGGTAAAAACCGAAAAGAGCACCATAGTACCTCTAGGCTTGATTTTTATGAACCAAAACTTTTGCGACACCTTACTTACATGGTTGAGGATTGATTTTAGGGTTCATGAGAATTTTTACCTCACTAGGTTAATTTTGGACAATTTTTACTATGAATTACAAAAGTTACCATACTTAGTTACCTTGGAGACTTACCATTTACCATGGTTAAGGTTAAAAAAAATTAATTACCCTTCCTTGGGCTGCTGTGCTGCGCTGAAATGAGAGAGGAAGAGAGTGGAATTTTCTTGAGCCTTGACTCATGGGTGCTAGCCAATAGGAGTGAAGCAAATTGGACAAGGTAATCATAACTTGGGAAAAAAAATCAAGGTGGATAGGAAAGAAAGGAGGTGGAGCACGAAATTGAGAGGAAAGAAAGAAGAACTTCTGAGTTCTTGCCTCATGTTTCCATCTTGTTCTTCTCCATAGCCAAACCTTGAGTGATCTTTCCAAAATTCTTGTCCAAATAAGCTAGTTTTCAAGTCTTGATCATAAAACTAGGGGCCAATAAGCTAACAAGGAGCAAGCAAGGAAGAGAAGGGAAGGAAGAAGAAGGAGCTTGGTGTTAGGGTTTTCTACAAGTTTGGTAAGGGGAAAGTTCTTCCTACTTGATCTTTAAAGCTTAGATGACATATTAGGGCTTTGTATGTGTAATTTTGAATATGATGGTGTGGAATTCATCCTAGGGTTCATGATGTTTAGAAAGTTATATGGTTATGTATTCTTATGAATATGATTGGTTTTTGAGCTATTTATGTGCTTGATATGAACCTTGTTAATGGATTGAATGAATTAGAGAAGTGTTTGGTGATGATGGTGTGGAATAGGGTTTGGTATGAACATGTTGTGCTCTTGGTATGAAGATGCCATGCTATTGCTTGGTGAGTTTGAATTCATGGCTTGAATATGGTGTGTGATTGTTTTAAAAATGATGAACTTCACTTATTTTGATCCAATTGGATATAACCATGCAAAGAAGAGATTGTTTTGCTTCATTTTTGTGAAAATCGCAAGCCTGGCACGCCCTGGGTGTGGCTGTTTTCGTGAGTGTGAAATTATGGAAAACAGGGGACAGAGCGGTCTGCACCGAGGGTGTGAAAATCCTCACACCTGTGAACAGTTCTGGAATCATGGAATTTTGACTACTGTTCACCTTGCGAAAATCATTTTTTTCCCCAGCTTTTTAGACAAATTTGCTTAAGAGAAAAATGACTCTTTGAATTTAATAAAGGCTATACATTTTGATTAATTGATTTTAGAACTTAAACAAGGGTTTTAGAAAATGCATTTTGGTAAAAAGATGAAATATTTGTAAGTGTGTAAATTGAAAGAAGAAAAACCATGTTGAATGAGCACCAAGAGATGTGAATATGCACAAAGAGATGATGATGCTATAACCAAGAGTGAAGGTTATAAGTGATTTGTGCAAATGTGAATATCATAAGTGATTATAATGCTATAACCAAGAGTGATGGTTATATGTGGTGGTGCAAGTGATGACCTAGTGAAAAGGTTAATGTGATTACAAGAGAAACCAAAGCTTAAAAATGCTTGAGATGGTTATTTTGAATGCTTAATGTGATGTGTCATTTTGCATAAAGAGAAAGAGAATTTGGCATGTGACCAATGTGATGAGCATACAACCCAGGATTGTTGTGGTTGAAAATAGGTATGGTTGGGCTACAATTGCCTACTGGGATTATCCAGGTTTCGAAAGTCTCAATGGTTGTGTGGTGGATCCCAGCGAGCCGAGATCGAGTAGAGCACCCGGCTTGGATAAATCTGACTGACTGACCTATTTGTGATATGGTATTATATTTTAAATGTGGCTCTACTGAATAATTGTAAAACCAGTCCATGAAAAAGGGGACAATTGGTTAACCAAGTCCATGAAAAAGGGGACAGTTTGGTTCATTATGTTAAGTTTACGCCACAGCCTATCGCTCAAATGTTGTTGAGGAAAAGAAAAGTCTCCATGGAGCATTACACCGGTGTTGAGAGGGAAATAGAAGTGTCATGCATTATAATCTATCTGAGTTGATAATATATTGCTTGATGCTGATTTATGTGTTGTGACTGTGATCATTTTCATTGTGTCTATGAGAATGTCTTGTTTGTAGGAAACGTTATACTCTTGATTTGAGAAGGGTGAGTGGTAGATAATTACTTAATGTTGATATATCTGATAAATATGGTATATTTTATATCTCTTGTCTCTATGCTTTATTATCTATGTATGAGGATTTTTCACCCTTGTCTATATGATTTGTGCTCTTTGGAACATGATTCATATAGATGTACCACCAGTCAAGTGAATTGACCAGTACAGAGGAATGAAGAAGACTGTCGTCTGGAGTGACCTTTGACTAGATAGTCTTTTGGAGGTGATCAGAGACTCGACCGGCTTAGGCTCACGGGGAGTAGACTGTTATTAGTATCCTTGCCAGAGGGCTAGAGTATGTTATACGATGTTACTAGGTGTTCAGTTTGATGTACTTGTAAAACTTGGACTAGTATTACATATAATGAATATTATTAATTCAGTTGAGGTTTATCTTTTTTTAATAGTCCGTTACGGTATGAATAAGTTTCGAAATCTAATCACCGTAAGTGAGAGTTTCGAGTGAAAATAACTTTCAGGAAAAAGAAAAAAATTTACATTCATTTTTCGAAATAGACTTGAAATAATAGAAAGAGAATTTTCTTTTAAGAATAAAGATTAGTATTATTTTCGATAAAAAGGTTACTTATATTGTAATATCCTTTTATGAGAAAGGGTGTTGCAGAATGCCCAAAGGATCAAATGGGAGGACGAACAGCGACGAACGAGACGAACTTGGTCAAAAGAATGCCCAAAGATCAAATGGGAGCCCAAAGGATCAAATGGGTGGACGAACAGGACGAACGAGACGAACTTGGTCCAAAGAATGCCCAAACGAACTTGGTCCAAAGAATGCCAAAGGATCAAATGGGGGACGAACGAGACGAACTTTGTCCAAAGAATGCCCAAAGATCAAATGGGAGGACGTATAGGGACTCATGAGACGAACTTGGTCCAAAGAATGCCCAAAGGATCAAATGGGAGGACGAACAGGGACGAACGAGACGAACTTGGTCCAAAGAATACCCAAAGATGAAATGGGAGGATGTAGTGGGACGAACGAGACGAACTTGGTCCAAAGAATGCCCAAGGATGAAATGGGAGGACGAAAAGGGACGAACGAGAAGAACTTGGTCCAAAGAATGCCAAAGGATCAAATGGGAGGACGAACGAGACGAACTTGGTCCAAAGAATGCCAACGGATCAAATGGGGGACGAACGAGATGAACTTTGTCCAAAGAATACCCAAAGATCAAATGGGAGGACGTATAGGGACTCATGAGACGAACTTGGTCCAAAGAATGCCCAAAGGATCAAATGGGAGGACGAACAGGGACGAACGAGACGAACTTGGTCCAAAGAATGCCCAAAGATGAAATGGGAGGATGTAGTGGGACGAACGAGATGAACTTGGTCCAAAGATTGCCCAAGGATGAAATGGGAGGACGAAAAGGGACGAACGAGACGAACGTGGTCTAAATAATGCCAAAGGATCAAATGGGGGACGAACGAGACGAACTTGGTCCAAAGAATTGCAAAGGATCAAATGGGAGGATGAAGAGGGACGAAGGAGACGAACATGGTCCAAAGAATGCCGAAGGATCAAGTGGGAGGACGAACGTGACGAACTTGATCCAAAGAATGCCCAAGCATCAAATGGGAGGACGAACAGGGACGAACGAGATGAACTTGGTCCAAAGAATGCCAATGGATCAAATGGGAGGACGTAGAGGGACGAACGAGACGAACTTGGTCCAAAGAATGCCAATGGATCAAATGGAGGACGAAAAGGGACGAACGAGACGAACTTGGTCCAAACAATGTCAAAGGATCAAATGCGAGGACGAAGCGGGACGAAGGAGATGAACTTGGTCCAAAGAATGCCAAAGGATCAAATGGGAGGACGAACGAGACCAACTTGCTACAAAGAATGCCAAAGGATCAAATGGGAGGACGAAGAGGGACGAACGAGACGAACTTGGTCCAAATATTGCCCAAGGATGAAATGGGAGGACGAAAAGGGACGATCGAGACGAACTTGGTCCAAAGAATGCCAAAGGATCAAATGGGGTACAACGGGACGAACTTGGTCCAAAGAATGACCAACGATCAAATGGGAGGACGTAGAGTGACGAACGAGACGAAGTTGGTCCAAAGAATGCCCAAAGGATCAAACGGGAGGACGAACAGGGACGAACGAGACGAACTTGGTCCAAAAAATGCCCAAAGATCAAATGGGAGGATGTAAAGGGACGAACGAGACGAACTTGGTCCAAAGAATAACCATGGATGAAATGGGAGGACGAAAAGGGACGAACGAGACGAACTTGGTCCAAAGGATGCCAAAGGATCAAATGGGAGGACGAAGAAGGACGAAGGAGACGAACTTGGTCCAAAGAATGCCAATGGATCAAATGGGAGGACGAACGTGACGAACTTGGTACAAAGAATGTCCAAGGATCAAATGGGAGGACGTAGAGGGACGAACGAGACGAACTTGGTCCAAAGAATGCCCAAAAGATCAAATGGGAGGACGAACAAGGACTTTCGAGACAAACTTGGTCCGAAGAATGCCCAAAGGATCAAATGGGAGGATGTAGAGGGACGAACGAGACGAACTTGGTCCAAAGAATGCCCAAGGATGTAATGGGAGGACGAAAAGGGACGAATGAGATGAACTTGGTCCAAAAAATGCCCATGGATGAAATGGGAGGACGAAAAGAAACGAACGAGACGAACTTGGTCCAAAGAATGCCAAAGGATCAAATAGGAGGACGAAGAGGGACGAAGGAGACGAACTTGGTCCAAAGAATGCCAAAGGATCAAATGGGAGGACGAACGTGACGAACTGGGTACAAAGAATGCCCAAGGATCAAATGGGAGGACGTAGAGGGACGAACGAGACGAACTTGTTGCAAAGAATGCCCAAAGGATCAAATGGGAGGACGAACGTGACGAACTTGGTACAAAGAATGCGCAAGGATCAAATGGGAGGACGTAGAGGGACGAATGAGACGAACTTGGTCTAAAGAATGCCCAAGGATGAAATGGGAGGACGAAAAGGGAGGAACGAGACGAACTTGGTCCAAAGAATGCCAAAGGATCAAATGGGAGGACGAACGTGACGAACTTGGTACACAGAATGCGCAAGGATCAAATGGGAGGACGTAGAGGGACGAACAAGACGAACTTGGTGCAAAGAATGCCTAAAGGATCAAATGGGAGGACGAACAGGGACGAACGACACGAACTTGGTTAAAAGAATGCCCGAAGATGAAATGGGAGCCCAAAGGATCAAATGGGAGGACGAACAGGGACAAACGAGACGAACTTGCTCCAAAGAATGCCCAAAAGAACATGGTCCAAAGAATGCCAAAGGATCAAATGGGAGGACGAACGTGCGAACTTGGTACAAAGAATGCCCAAGGATCAAATGGGAGGACGTAGAGGGAGGAACGAGACGAACTTGGTCCAAAGAATGCCCAAAGGATCAAATGGGAGGACGAACAGGGACGAACGAGACGAACTTGGTCCAAAGAATGCCAAAGGATCAAATGGGAGGACGAACGTGACGATCTTGGTACACAGAATGCCCAAGGATCAAATGGGAGGACGTAGAGGGACGAACGAGACGAACTTGGTCCAAAGAATGGCAAAGGATCAAATGGAGGACGAAAAGGGACGAACGAGACGAACTTTGTCCAAAGAATGTCAAACGATCAAATGGGAGGACGAAGAGGGACGAAGGAGACGAACTTGGTCCAAAGAATGCAAAAGGATCAAATGGGAGGACGAACATGACGAACTTGGTCCAAAGAATGCCCAAAGGATCAAATGGGAGGACGAACAAGGACGAACGAGACAAACTTGGTCCGAAGAATGCCCAAAGGATCAAATGGGAGGAAGTAGAGGGACGAACGAGACGAACTTTGTCCAAAGAATGCCCAAGGATGAAATGGGAGGACGAAAAGGGACGAAGGAGATGAACTTGGTCCAAAGAATGCCAAAGGATCAAATAGGAGGACGAAGAGGGACCAAGGAGACGAACTTGGTCCAAAGAATGTCAAAGGATCAAATGGGAGGACGAACGTGACTAACTGGGTACAAAGAATGCCCAAGGATCAAATGGGAGGACGTAGAGGGACGAACGAGACGAACTTGGTGCAAAGAATGCCCAAAGGATAAATTGGGAGGACGAACAGGGACGAACGAGACGAACTTGGTCCAAAGAATGCCCAAAGATCAAATGGGAGGATGTAGTGGGACAAACGAGATGAACTTGGTGCAAAGAATGCCCAAGGATGAAATGGGAGGACGAAAAGGGACGAAGGAGATAAACTTGGTCCAAAGAATGCCCATGGATGAAATGGGAGGACGAAAAGAAACGAACGAGACGAACTTGGTCCAAAGAATGCCAAAGGATCAAATCGGAGGACGAAGAGGGACGAAGGAGATGAACTTGGTCCAAAGAATGCCAAAGGATCAAATGGGAGGACGAACGTGACGAACTGGGCACAAAGAATGCCCAAGGATCAAATGGGAGGACGTAGACGGACGAAAGAGATGAACTTGGTGCAAAGAATGTCCAAAGGATCAAATGGGAGGACGAACGTGACGAACTTGGTGCAAAGAATGCGCAAGGATCAAATGGGAGGACGTAGAGGGATGAACGAGACGAACTTGGTGCAAAGAATGCCCAAAGGATCAAATGGGAGGACGTAGAGGGACGAATGAGACGAACTTGGTCCAAAGAATGCCCAAGGATGAAATGGGAGGACGAAAAGGGAGGAACGAGACGAACTTGGTCCAAAGAATGCCAAAGGATGAAATGGGAGGACGAACGTGACAAACTTGGTACAAAGAATGCGCAAGGATCAAATGGGAGGACGTAGAGAGACGAACGAGACGAACTTGGTGCAAAGAATGCCCAAAGGATCAAATGGGAGGACGAACAGGGACGAACGAGACGAACTTGGTCAAAAGAATGCCCAAAGATCAAATGGGAGCCCAAAGGATCAAATGGGAGGACGAACAGGGACGAACGAGACGAACTTGATCCAAAGAAAGCCCAAAAGAACTTGGTCCAAAGAATGCCAAAGGATCAAATGGGAGGACGAACATGCGAACTTGGCACAAAGAATGCCCAATGATCAAATGGGAGGACGTAGAGGGACGAACGAGACAAACTTGGTCCAAAGTATGCCCAAAGGATCAAATGGGAGGACGAACAGGGACGAACGAGACGAACATGGTCCAAAGAATGCCCAAACATCAAATGGGAGGATGTAGTGGGACGAACGAGACGAACTTGGTCCAAAGAATGCCCAAGGATGAAATAGGAGGACGAAAAGGGACGAACGAGAAGAACTTGGTCCAAAGAATGCCAAATGATCAAATGGGAGAACGAACGAGACGAACTTGGTCCAAAGAATGCCAAAGGATCAAATGGGGGACGAACGAGACGAACTTTGTCCAAAGAATGCCCAAAGATCAAATGGGAGGACGTATAGGGACTAATGAGACGAACTTGGTCCAAAGAATGCCCAAAGGACCAAATGGGAGGACGAACAGGGACGAACGAGACGAACTTGGTCCAAAGAATGCCAAAGGATCAAATGGGAGGACGAATGTGACGATCTTTGTAAAAAGAATGCCCAAGGATCAAATGGGAGGACGTAGAGGGACGAACGAGACGAACTTGGTCCAAAGAATGCCAAAGGATCAAATGGAGGACGAAAAGGGACGAACGAGACGAACTTTGTCCAAAGAATGTCAAACGATCAAATGGGAGGACGAAGAGGGACGAAGGAGACGAACTTGGTCCAAAGAATGCCAAAGGATCAAATGGGAGGACGAACATGACGAACTTGGTCCAAAAAATGCGCAAAGGATCAAATGGGAGGACGAACGAGACAAACTTGGTCCGAAGAATGCCCAAAGGATCAAATGGGAGGAAGTAGAGGGACGAACGAGACGAACTTGGTCCAAAGAATGCCCAAGGATGAAATGGGAGGACGAAAAGAAACGAACGAGACGAACTTGGTCCAAAGAATGCCCATGGATGAAATGGGAGGACGAAAAGAAACGAACGAGACGAACTTGGTCCAAAGAATGCCAAAGGATCAAATAGGAGGACGATGAGGGACCAAGGAGACGAACTTGGTCCAAAGAATGCCCAAGGATGAAATGGGAGGACGAAAAGGGAGGAACGAGACAAACTTGGTCCAAAGAATGCGCAAGGATCAAATGGGAGGCAGTAGAGGGACGAACGAGACGAACTTGGTGCAAAGAATGCCCAAAGGATCAAATGGGAGGACGAACAGGGACGAACGAGACGATGTTGGTCAAAAGAATGCCCAAAGATCAAATGGGAGCCCAAAGGATCAAATGGGAGGACGAACAGGGACGAACGAGACGAACTTGGTCCAAAGAATGCCCAAAGATCAAATGGGAGGACGAACAGGGACGAACGAGAGGATGTTGGTCAAAAGAATGCCCAAAGATCAATTGGGACCCCAAAGGGTCAAATGGGAGGACGAACAGGGACGAACAAGACGAACTTGGTCCAAAGAATGCCCAAGGATGAAATGGGAGGACGAAAAGGGACGAACGAAACGAACTTGGTCCAAGGAATGCCAATGGATCAAATGGGGGACGAACGAGACGAACTTTGTCCAAAGAATGCCCAAAGACCAAATCTGAGGACGTATAGGGACTAAGGAGACGAACTTGGTCCAAAGAATGCCCAAAGGATCAAATGGGAGGACGAACAGGGACGAACGAGAGGAACTTGGTCCAAAGAACGCCCAAAGGATCAAATGGGACGACGAACGTGACGAACTTGGTACAAAGAATGCCCAAGGTTCAAATGGGAGGACGCAGAGGGACGAACGAGACTAACTTGGTCCAAAGAATGCCCAAAGAATCAAATGGGAGGACGAACAGGGACGAACTTGGTCCAAAGAATGCGCAAGGATCAAATGGGAGGACGTAGAGGGATGAACGAGACGAACTTGGTGCAAAGATTGCCCAAAGGATCAAATGGGAGGACGTAGAGGGACGAATGAGACGAACTTGGTCCAAAGAATGCCCAAGGATGAAATGGGAGGACGAAAAGGGAGGAACGAGACGAACTTGGTCCAAAGAATGCCAAATGATGAAATGGGAGGAAGAACGTGACAAACTTGGTACAAAGAATGCGCAAGGATCAAATCGGAGGACGTAGAGGGACGAACGAGACGAACTTGGTGCAAAGAATGCCCAAAGGATCAAATGGGAGGACGAACAGGGACGAACGAGACGAACTTGGTCAAAAGAATGCCCAAAGATCAAATGGGAGCCCAAAGGATCAAATGGGAGGACGTAGAGGGACGAACGAGACGAACTTGGTGCAAAGAATGCCCAAAGGATCAAATGGGAGGACGAACAGGGACGAACGAGACGAACTTGGTCAAAAGAATGCCCAAAGATCAAATGGGAGCCCAAAGGATCAAATGGGAGGACGAACATGGACGAACGAGACGAACTTGATCCAAAGAAAGCCCAAAAGAACTTGGTCCAAAGAATGCCAAAGGATCAAATGGGAGGACGAACATGCGAACTTGGTACAAAGAATGCCCAAGGATCAAATGGGAGGACGAAGAGGGACGAACGAGACAAACTTGGTCCAAAGTATGCCCAAAGGATCAAATGGGAGGACGAACAGGGACGAACGAGACGAACATGGTCCAAAGAATGCCCAAAGATCAAATGGGAGGATGTAGTGGGACGAACGAGACGAACTTGGTCCAAAGAATGCCCAAGGATGAAATGGGAGGACGAAAAGGGACGAACGAGAAGAACTTGGTCCAAAGAATGCCAAAGGATCAAATGGGAGAACGAACGAGACGAACTTGGTCCATAGAATGCCCAAAGGATCAAATGGGAGGACGAACAGAGACGAACTTGGTCCAAAGAATGCCAAAGGATAAAATGGGAGGACGAATGTGACGATCTTGGTAAAAAGAATGCCCAAGGATCAAATGGGAGGACGTAGAGGGACGAACGAGATGAACTTGGTCCAAAGAATGCCAAAGGATCAAATGGAGGACGAAAAGGGACAAACGAGACGAACTTTGTCCAAAGAATGTCAAATGATCAAATGGGAGGACGAAGAGGGACGAAGGAGACGAACTTGGTCCAAAGAATGCCAAAGGATCAAATGGGAGGACGAACATGACGAACTTGGTCCAAAAAATGCGCAAAGGATCAAATGGGAGGACGAACGAGACAAACTTGGTCCGAAGAATGCCCAAAGGATCAAATGGGAGGAAGTAGAGGGACGAACGAGACGAACTTGGTGCAAAGATTGCCCAAAGGATCAAATGGGAGGACGTAGAGGGACGAATGAGACGAACTTGGTCCAAAGAATGCCCAAGGATGAAATGGGAGGACGAAAAGGGAGGAACGAGACGAACTTGGTCCAAAGAATGCCAAATGATGAAATGGGAGGAAGAACGTGACAAACTTGGTACAAAGAATGCGCAAGGATCAATTCGGAGGACGTAGAGGGACGAACGAGACGAACTTGGTGCAAAGAATGCCCAAAGGATCAAATGGGAGGACGAACAGGGACGAACGAGACGAACTTGGTCAAAAGAATGCCCAAAGATCAAATGGGAGCCCAAAGGATCAAATGGGAGGACGTAGAGGGACGAACGAGACGAACTTGGTGCAAAGAATGCCCAAAGGATCAAATGGGAGGACGAACAGGGACGAACGAGACGAACTTGGTCAAAAGAATGCCCAAAGATCAAATGGGAGCCCAAAGGATCAAATGGGAGGACGAACATGGACGAACGAGACGAACTTGATCCAAAGAAAGCCCAAAAGAACTTGGTCCAAAGAATGCCAAAGGATCAAATGGGAGGACGAACATGCGAACTTGGTACAAAGAATGCCCAAGGATCAAATGGGAGGACGTAGAGGGACGAACGAGACAAACTTGGTCCAAAGTATGCCCAAAGGATCAAATGGGAGGACGAACAGGGACGAACGAGACGAACATGGTCCAAAGAATGCCCAAAGATCAAATGGGAGGATGTAGTGGGACGAACGAGACGAACTTGGTCCAAAGAATGCCCAAGGATGAAATGGGAGGACGAAAAGGGACGAACGAGAAGAACTTGGTCCAAAGAATGCCAAAGGATCAAATGGGAGAACGAACGAGACGAACTTGGTCCATAGAATGCCCAAAGGATCAAATGGGAGGACGAACAGAGACGAACTTGGTCCAAAGAATGCCAAAGGATAAAATGGGAGGACGAATGTGACGATCTTGGTAAAAAGAATGCCCAAGGATCAAATGGGAGGACGTAGAGGGACGAACGAGATGAACTTGGTCCAAAGAATGCCAAAGGATCAAATGGAGGACGAAAAGGGACGAACGAGACGAACTTTGTCCAAAGAATGTCAAATGATCAAATGGGAGGACGAAGAGGGACGAAGGAGACGAACTTGGTCCAAAGAATGCCAAAGGATCAAATGGGAGGACGAACATGACGAACTTGGTCCAAAAAATGCGCAAAGGATCAAATGGGAGGACGAACGAGACAAACTTGGTCCGAAGAATGCCCAAAGGATCAAATGGGAGGAAGTAGAGGGACGAACGAGACGAACTTGGTCCAAAGAATGCCCAAGGATGAAATGGGAGGACGAAAAGGGACGGACGAGATGAACTTGGTCCAAAGAATGCCCATGGATGAAATGGGAGGACGAAAAGAAACGAACGAGACGAACTTGGTCCAAAGAATGCCAAAGGATCAAATAGGAGGACGAAGAGGGACCAAGGAGACGAACTTGGTCCAAAGAATGCCCAAGGATGAAATGGGAGGACGAAAAGGGAGGAACGAGAGAAACTTGGTCCAAAGAATGCGCAAGGATCAAATGGGAGGACGTAGAGGGACGAACGAGACGAACTTGGTGCAAAGAATGCCCAAAGGATCAAATGGGAGGACGAACGAGACGATGTTGGTCAAAAGAATGCCCAAAGATCAAATGGGAGCCCAAAGGATCAAATGGGAGGACGAACAGGGACGAACGAGACGATGTTGGTCAAAAGAATGCCCAAAGATCAAATGGGAGCCCAAAGGATCAAATGGGAGGACGAACAGGGACGAACGAGACGAACTTGGTCCAAGGAATGCCAATGGATCAAATAGGGGACGAACGAGACGAACTTTGTCCAAAGAATGCCCAAAGATCAAATCTAAGGACGTATAGGGACTAAGGAGACGAACTTGGTCCAAAGAATGCCCAAAGGATCAAATGGGAGGACGAACAGGGACGAACGAGACGAACTTGGTCCAAAGAACGCCCAAAGGATTAAATGGGACGACGAACGTGACGAACTTGCCACAAAGAATGCCCAAGGTTCAAATGGGACTAACTTGGTCCAAAGAATGCCCAAAGAATCAAATGGGAGGACGAACAGGGACGAACTTGGTCCAAAGAATGCGCAAGGATCAAATGGGAGGACGTAGAGGGATGAACGAGACGAACTTGGTGCAAAGATTGCCCAAAGGATCAAATGGGAGGACGTAGAGGGACGAATGAGACGAACTTGGTCCAAAGAATGCCCAAGGATGAAATGGGAGGACGAAAAGGGAGGAACGAGACGAACTTGGTCCAAAGAATGCCAAATGATGAAATGGGAGGAAGAACGTGACAAACTTGGTACAAAGAATGCGCAAGGATCAAATCGGAGGACGTAGAGGGACGAACGAGACGAACTTGGTGCAAAGAATGCCCAAAGGATCAAATGGGAGGACGAACAGGGACGAACGAGACGAACTTGGTCAAAAGAATGCCCAAAGATCAAATGGGAGCCCAAAGGATCAAATGGGAGGACGTAGAGGGACGAACGAGACGAACTTGGTGCAAAGAATGCCCAAAGGATCAAATGGGAGGACGAACAGGGACGAACGAGACGAACTTGGTCAAAAGAATGCCCAAAGATCAAATGGGAGCCCAAAGGATCAAATGGGAGGACGAACATGGACGAACGAGACGAACTTGATCCAAAGAAAGCCCAAAAGAACTTGGTCCAAAGAATGCCAAAGGATCAAATGGGAGGACGAACATGCGAACTTGGTACAAAGAATGCCCAAGGATCAAATGGGAGGACGTAGAGGGACGAACGAGACAAACTTGGTCCAAAGTATGCCCAAAGGATCAAATGGGAGGACGAACAGGGACGAACGAGACGAACATGGTCCAAAGAATGCCCAAAGATCAAATGGGAGGATGTAGTGGGACGAACGAGACGAACTTGGTCCAAAGAATGCCCAAGGATGAAATGGGAGGACGAAAAGGGACGAACGAGAAGAACTTGGTCCAAAGAATGCCAAAGGATCAAATGGGAGAACGAACGAGACGAACTTGGTCCATAGAATGCCCAAAGGATCAAATGGGAGGACGAACAGAGACGAACTTGGTCCAAAGAATGCCAAAGGATAAAATGGGAGGACGAATGTGACGATCTTGGTAAAAAGAATGCCCAAGGATCAAATGGGAGGACGTAGAGGGACGAACGAGATGAACTTGGTCCAAAGAATGCCAAAGGATCAAATGGAGGACGAAAAGGGACAAACGAGACGAACTTTGTCCAAAGAATGTCAAATGATCAAATGGGAGGACGAAGAGGGACGAAGGAGACGAACTTGGTCCAAAGAATGCCAAAGGATCAAATGGGAGGACGAACATGACGAACTTGGTCCAAAAAATGCGCAAAGGATCAAATGGGAGGACGAACGAGACAAACTTGGTCCGAAGAATGCCCAAAGGATCAAATGGGAGGAAGTAGAGGGACGAACGAGACGAACTTGGTGCAAAGATTGCCCAAAGGATCAAATGGGAGGACGTAGAGGGACGAATGAGACGAACTTGGTCCAAAGAATGCCCAAGGATGAAATGGGAGGACGAAAAGGGAGGAACGAGACGAACTTGGTCCAAAGAATGCCAAATGATGAAATGGGAGGAAGAACGTGACAAACTTGGTACAAAGAATGCGCAAGGATCAATTCGGAGGACGTAGAGGGACGAACGAGACGAACTTGGTGCAAAGAATGCCCAAAGGATCAAATGGGAGGACGAACAGGGACGAACGAGACGAACTTGGTCAAAAGAATGCCCAAAGATCAAATGGGAGCCCAAAGGATCAAATGGGAGGACGTAGAGGGACGAACGAGACGAACTTGGTGCAAAGAATGCCCAAAGGATCAAATGGGAGGACGAACAGGGACGAACGAGACGAACTTGGTCAAAAGAATGCCCAAAGATCAAATGGGAGCCCAAAGGATCAAATGGGAGGACGAACATGGACGAACGAGACGAACTTGATCCAAAGAAAGCCCAAAAGAACTTGGTCCAAAGAATGCCAAAGGATCAAATGGGAGGACGAACATGCGAACTTGGTACAAAGAATGCCCAAGGATCAAATGGGAGGACGTAGAGGGACGAACGAGACAAACTTGGTCCAAAGTATGCCCAAAGGATCAAATGGGAGGACGAACAGGGACGAACGAGACGAACATGGTCCAAAGAATGCCCAAAGATCAAATGGGAGGATGTAGTGGGACGAACGAGACGAACTTGGTCCAAAGAATGCCCAAGGATGAAATGGGAGGACGAAAAGGGACGAACGAGAAGAACTTGGTCCAAAGAATGCCAAAGGATCAAATGGGAGAACGAACGAGACGAACTTGGTCCATAGAATGCCCAAAGGATCAAATGGGAGGACGAACAGAGACGAACTTGGTCCAAAGAATGCCAAAGGATAAAATGGGAGGACGAATGTGACGATCTTGGTAAAAAGAATGCCCAAGGATCAAATGGGAGGACGTAGAGGGACGAACGAGATGAACTTGGTCCAAAGAATGCCAAAGGATCAAATGGAGGACGAAAAGGGACGAACGAGACGAACTTTGTCCAAAGAATGTCAAATGATCAAATGGGAGGACGAAGAGGGACGAAGGAGACGAACTTGGTCCAAAGAATGCCAAAGGATCAAATGGGAGGACGAACATGACGAACTTGGTCCAAAAAATGCGCAAAGGATCAAATGGGAGGACGAACGAGACAAACTTGGTCCGAAGAATGCCCAAAGGATCAAATGGGAGGAAGTAGAGGGACGAACGAGACGAACTTGGTCCAAAGAATGCCCAAGGATGAAATGGGAGGACGAAAAGGGACGGACGAGATGAACTTGGTCCAAAGAATGCCCATGGATGAAATGGGAGGACGAAAAGAAACGAACGAGACGAACTTGGTCCAAAGAATGCCAAAGGATCAAATAGGAGGACGAAGAGGGACCAAGGAGACGAACTTGGTCCAAAGAATGCCCAAGGATGAAATGGGAGGACGAAAAGGGAGGAACGAGAGAAACTTGGTCCAAAGAATGCGCAAGGATCAAATGGGAGGACGTAGAGGGACGAACGAGACGAACTTGGTGCAAAGAATGCCCAAAGGATCAAATGGGAGGACGAACGAGACGATGTTGGTCAAAAGAATGCCCAAAGATCAAATGGGAGCCCAAAGGATCAAATGGGAGGACGAACAGGGACGAACGAGACGATGTTGGTCAAAAGAATGCCCAAAGATCAAATGGGAGCCCAAAGGATCAAATGGGAGGACGAACAGGGACGAACGAGACGAACTTGGTCCAAGGAATGCCAATGGATCAAATAGGGGACGAACGAGACGAACTTTGTCCAAAGAATGCCCAAAGATCAAATCTAAGGACGTATAGGGACTAAGGAGACGAACTTGGTCCAAAGAATGCCCAAAGGATCAAATGGGAGGACGAACAGGGACGAACGAGACGAACTTGGTCCAAAGAACGCCCAAAGGATTAAATGGGACGACGAACGTGACGAACTTGCCACAAAGAATGCCCAAGGTTCAAATGGGAGGACGCAGAGGGACGAACGAGACTAACTTGGTCCAAAGAATGCCCAAAGAATCAAATGGGAGGACGAACAGGGACGAACTTGGTCCAAAGAATGCACAAGGATCAAATGGGAGGACGTAGAGGGATGAAGAGACGAACTTGGTGCAAAGAATGCCCAAAGGATCAAATGGGAGGACGTAGAGGGACGAATGAGACGAACTTGGTCCAAAGAATGCCCAAGGATGAAATGGGAGGACGAAAAGGGAGGAACGAGACGAACTTGGTCCAAAGAATGCCAAAGGATGAAATGGGAGGACGAACGTGACAAACTTGGTACAAAGAATGCGCAAGGATCAAATGGGAGGACGTATAGGGACGAACGAGACGAACTTGGTGCAAAGAATGCCCAAAGGATCAAATGGGAGGACGAACAAGGACGAACGAGACGAACTTGATCAATAGAATGCCCAAAGATCAAATGGGAGCCCAAAGGATCAAATGGGAGGACGAACAGGGACGAACGAGACGAACTTGATCCAAAGAATGCCCAAAAGAACTTGGTCCAAAGAATGCCAAAGGATCAAATGGGAGGACGAACATGCGAACTTGGTACAAAGAATGCCCAAGGATCAAATGGGAGGACGTAGAGGGACGAACGAGACAAACTTGGTCCAAAGTATGCCCAAAGGATCAAATGGGAGGACGAACGAGACGAACTTGGTCCAACGAATGCCCAAAGATCAAATGGGAGGATGTAGTGGGACGAACGAGACGAACTTGGTCCAAAGAATGCCCAAGGTTGAAATGGGAGGACGAAAAGGGACGAACGAGAAGAACTTGGTCCAAAGAATGCCAAAGGATCAAATGGGAGAACGAACGAGACGAACTTGGTCCAAAGAATGCCAAAGGATCAAATGGGGGACGAACGAGACGAACTTTGTCCAAAGAATGCCCAAAGATCAAATGGGAGGACGTATATGGACTAATGAGACGAACTTGGTCCAATGAATGCCCAAAGGATCAAATGGGAGGACGAACAGGGGCGAACGAGACGAACTTGGTCCAAAGAATGCCAAAGGATCAAATGGGAGGACGAATGTGACGATCTTGGTACAAAGAATGCCCAAGGATCAAATGGGAGGACGTAGAGGGACGAACGAGACGAACTTGGTCCAAAGAATGCCAAAGGATCAAATGGAGGACGAAAAGGGACGAACGAGACGAACTTTGTCCAAAGAATGTCAAACGATCAAATGGGAGGACGAAGAGGGACGAAGGAGATGAACTTGGTCCAAAGAATGCCAAAGGATCAAATGGGAGGACGAACATGACGAACTTGGTCCAAAAAATGCGCAAAGGATCAAATGGGAGGACGAACGAGACAAACTTGGTCCGAAGAATGCCCAAAGGATCAAATGGGAGGAAGTAGAGGGACGAACGAGACGAACTTGGTCCAAAGAATGCCCAAGGATGAAATGAGAGGATGAAAAGGGACGAACGAGATGAACTTGGTCCAAAGAATGCCCATGGATGAAACGGGAGGACGAAAAGAAACGAACGAGACGAACTTGGTCCAAAGAATGCCAAAGGATCAAATAGGAGGACGAAGAGGGACCAAGGAAACGAACTTGGTCCAAAGAATGCCCAAGGATGAAATGGGAGGACGAAAAGGGAGGAACGAGACAAACTTGGTCCAAACAATGCGCAAGGATCAAATGGGAGGACGTAGAGGGACGAACGAGACGAACTTGGTGCAAAGAACGCCCAAAGGATCAAATGGGAGGACGAACAGGGACGAATGAGACGATGTTGGTCAAAAGAATGCCCAAAGATCAAATGGGAGCCCAAAGGATCAAATGGGAGGACGAACAGGGACGAACGAGACGAACTTGGTCCAAAGAATGCCCAAAGATCAAATGGGAGGACGAAAAGGGACGAACGAGACGATGTTGGTCAAAAGAATGCCCAAAGATCAAATGGGAGCCCAAAGGATCAAATGGGAGGACGAACAGGGACGAACGAGACGAACTTGGTCTAAAGAATGCCCAAGGATGAAATGGGAGGACGAAAAGGGACAAACGAGACGAACTTGGTCCAAGGAATGCCAATGGATCAAATGGGGGACGAACGAGACGAACTTTGTCCAAACAATGCCCAAAGATCAAATCTGAGGACGTATAGGGACTAAGGAGACGAACTTGGTCCAAAGAATGCCCAAAGGATCAAATGGGAGGACGAACAGGGACGAACGAGACGAACTTGGTCCAAAGAACGCCCAAAGGATCAAATGGGACGACGAACGTGACGAACTTGGTACAAAGAATGCCCAAGGATCAAATGGGAGGACGCAGAGGGACGAACGAGACTAACTTGGTCAAAAGAATGCCCAAAGAATCAAATGGGAGGACGAACAGGGACGACCTTGGTCCAAAGAATGCGCAAGGATCAAATGGGAGGACGTAGAGGGATGAACGAGACGAACTTGGTGCAAAGAATGCCCAAAGGATCAAATGGGAGGACGTAGAGGGACGAATGAGACGAACTTGGTCCAAAGAATGCCCAAGGATGAAATGGGGGGACGAAAAGGGAGGAACGAGACGAACTTGGTCCAAAGAATGCCAAAGGTTGAAATGGGAGGACGAACGTGACAAACTTGGTACAAAGAATGCGCAAGGATCAAATGGGAGGACGTAGAGGGACGAACGAGACGAACTTGGTGCAAAGAATGCCCAAAGGATCAAATGGGATGACGAACAGGGACGAACGAGACGAACTTGGTCAAAAGAATGCCCAAAGATCAAATGGGAGCCCAAAGGATCAAATGGGAGGACGAACAGGGACGAACGAGACGAACATGATCCAAAGAATGCCCAAAAGAACTTGGTCCAAAGAATGCCAAAGGATCAAATGGGAGGACGAACATGCAAACTTGGTACAAAGAATGCCTAAGGATCAAATGGGAGGACGTAGAGGGACGAACGAGACAAACTTGGTCCAAAGTATGCCCAAAGGATCAAATGGGAGGACGAACAAGGACGAACGAGACGAACTTGGTCCAAAGAATGCCCAAAGATCAAATGGGAGGATGTAGTGGGACGAACGAGACGAACTTGGTCCAAAGAATGCCCAAGGATGAAATGGGAGGACGAAAAGGGACGAACGAGAAGAACTTGGTCCAAAGAATGCCAAAGGATCAAATGGGAGAACGAACGAGACGAACTTGGTCCAAAGAATGCCAAAGGATCAAATGGGAGGATGTATAGGGACTAATGAGACGAACTTTGTCCAAAGAATGCCCAAAGGATCAAATGGGAGGACGAACAGGGGCGAACGAGACGAACTTGGTCCAAAGAATGCCAAAGGATCAAATGGAAGGTCGAATGTGACGATCTTGGTACAAAGAATGCCCAAGGATCAAATGGGAGGACGTAGAGGGACGAACGAGACGAACTTGGTCCAAAGAATGCCAAAGGATCAAATGGAGGACGAAAAGGGACGAACGAGACGAACTTTGTCCAAAGAATGTCAAACGATCAAATGGGAGGACGAAGAGGGACGAAGGAGACGAACTTGGTCCAAAGAATGCCAAAGGATCAAATGGGAGGACGAACATGACGAACTTGGTCCAAAAAATGCGCAAAGGATCAAATGGGTGGACGAACGAGACAAACTTGGTCCAAAAAATGCCCAAAGGATCAAATGGGAGGAAGTATAGGGACGAACGAGACGAACTTGGTCCAAAGAATGCCAAAGGATCAAATAGGAGGACGAAGAGGGACCAAGGAGACGAGCTTGGTCCAAAGAATGCCCAAGGATGAAATGGGAGGACGAAAAGGGAGGAACGAGACAAACTTGGTCCAAAGAATGCGCAAGGATCAAATGGGAGGACGTAGAGGGACGAACGAGACGAACTTGGTGCAAAGAATGCCCAAAGGATCAAATGGGGGGACGAACAGGGACGAACGAGACGATGTTGGTCAAAAGAATGCCCAAAGATCAAATGGGAGCCCAAAGGATCAAATGGGAGGACGAACAGGGACGAACGAGACGAACTTGGTCCAAAGAATGCCCAAAAGAACTTGGTCCAAAGAATGCCAAAAGATCAAATTGGAGGACGAACGTGCGAACTTGGTACAAAGAATACCCAAGGATCAAATGGGAGGACGTAGAGGGACGAACGAGACAAACTTGGTCCAAAGAATGCCCAAAGGATCAAATGGGAGGACGAACAGGGACGAACGAGACGAACTTGGTCCAAAGAATGCCCAAAGATCAAATGGGAGGACGAACAGGGACGAACGAGACGATGTTGGTCAAAAGAATGCCCAAAGATCAAATGGGAGCCCAAAGGATCAAATGGGAGGACGAACAGGGACGAACGAGACGAACTTGGTCCAAAGAATGCCCAAGGATGAAATGGGAGGACGAAAAGGGACGAACGAGACGAACTTGGTCCAAAGAATGCCAATGGATCAAATGGGGGACGAACGAGACGAACTTTGTCCAAAGAATGCCCAAAGATCAAATCTGAGGACGTATAGGGACTAAGGAGACGAACTTGGTCCAAAGAATGCCCAAAGGATCAAATGGGACGACGAACGTGACGATCTTGGTACAAAGAATGCCCAAGGATCAAATGGGAGGACGTAGAGGGACGAACGAGACGAACATGGTCCAAAGAATTCCAAAGGATCAAATGGGAGGACGAACGTGACGAACTTGGTACAAAGAATGCCCAAGGATCAAATGGGAGGACGTAGAGGGACGAACGAGACGAACTTGGTCCAAAGAATGCCAAAGGATCAAATGGAGGACGAAAAGGGACGAACAAGACGAACTTTGTCCAAAGAATGTCAAACGATCAAATGGGAGGACGAAGAGGGACGAAGGAGACGAACTTGGTCCAAAGAATGCCAAAGGATCAAATGGGAGGACGAACGTGACGAACTGGGTACAAAGAATTCCCAAGGATCAAATGGGAGGACGTAGAGGGACGAACGACACGAACTTGGTGCAAAGAATGCCCAAAGGATCAAATGGGAGGACGAACGTGACGAACTTGGTACAGAGAATGCGCAAGGATCAAATGGGAGGACGTAGAGGGACGAACGAGACGAACTTGGTCCAAAGAATGCCAAAGGATCAAATGGAGGACGAAAAGGGACGAACAAGACGAACTTTGTCCAAAGAATGTCAAACGATCAAATGGGAGGACGAAGAGGGACGAAGGAGACGAACTTGGTCCAAAGAATTTCAAAGGATCAAATGGGAGGACGAACGTGACGAACTTGGTACAAAGAATGCCCAAGGATCAAATGGGAGGACGTAGAGGGACGAACGAGACGAACTTGGTCCAAAGAATGCCGAAGGATCAAATGGAGGACGAAAAGGGACGAACAAGATGAACTTTGTCCAAAGAATGTCAAACGATCAAATGGGAGGACGAAGAGGGACGAAGGAGACGAACTTGGTCCAAAGAATGCCAAAGGATCAAATGGGAGGACGAACGTGACGAACTGGGTACAAAGAATTCCCAAGGATCAAATGGGAGGACGAACAGGGACGAACGAGACGAACTTGGTCCAAAGAATGCCCAAAGATCAAATGGGAGGACGAACAGGGACGAACGAGACGATGTTGGTCAAAAGAATGCCCAAAGATCAAATGGGAGCCCAAAGGATCAAATGGGAGGACGAACAGGGACGAACGAGACGAACTTGGTCCAAAGAATGCCCAAGGATGAAATGGGAGGACGAAAAGGGACGAACGAGACGAATTTGGTCCAAAGAATGCCAATGGATCAAATGGGGGACGAACGAGACGAACTTTGTCCAAAGAATGCCCAAAGATCAAATCTGAGGACGTATAGGGACTAAGGAGACGAACTTGGTCCAAAGAATGCCCAAAGGATCAAATGGGACGACGAACGTGACGAACTTGGTCCAAAG
This sequence comes from Glycyrrhiza uralensis, assembly GCA_030159175.1. Classification (NCBI taxonomy): domain Eukaryota; kingdom Viridiplantae; phylum Streptophyta; class Magnoliopsida; order Fabales; family Fabaceae; genus Glycyrrhiza; species Glycyrrhiza uralensis. The sequence continues at coordinate 24,877,929 of BRZY01000006.1, read as the reverse complement.
AATGCCCAAGGATCAAATGGGAGGACGTATGATGAGGACATGGACCACCAAGAGGCCATTCAAAGCCTAGGAGGACCAATAACTTGGGCAATGTCAAGAAGGGCCCAAGAAGGCTTAGTCCAATTTATGACTAAGACAATTGCAAACATGGGCAAAGATGTAATTGCACCAAAAACCATGCTTGTCATACAAGCCATGGAGGAGGCGCAACATGCATAACCAGCCAGCCAAGTTACTTTTTAAATAAAAGTGCAAGTGACCAATTGATTTTATTTGGGACCAAGGCACTAAGTTATTTACTTCCTTGTTTATTTTGGTGTGTTTAATCCACTTGAAGTGGCAAGTGTGGGGCGCATGTAACAGCTCTTTTGTAGAGTTGAATGGGTCCAAATAATCTGATGGCAAGGAAAGACAAAGAATTCAAAGCAATCAAGGCAAGAGGGAGTTACAGAAGACAAAGGATTAATGCTCCAACAGCACAATTAAAATGTAACAGCCATCTCTTTAATTACAAGGTGGCTGAGTCATGAAGAAGCAATCAAAGAGGCTGCCTCCTGGTCATTAAGAAGCGCATGCAGCTGTACTCTGACCAAGCATTTGCGCCTTTTGGAAGAGCTGAAGCAGCAGCCATGTTTGTAACCTCTTCTTTATGATAGCCTAGGATTCCTTGTAGACTTTAAGCTGGTCAGCAGCCATTGTAATTGTTCTTTATGATAGCCTAGGATTCCTTGTAGACTTTGAGCTGGTCAGCAGCCATTGTAATTGCTCTTTATGCTAGCCTAGGATTCCTTGTAGCCTTGAATGGCAAAGACTTGGTCTCTTCTTTGTAATCAGAACCAGCCTCCCTCACTATATATAGGGGGCGCATGGAGCATAGGAAAACAACTTTGATTTTGAGCAAAAATATTACCTTGTGTAATTGAGTCCTTACTCTTTGGTTCTGGATTGAACCAGACTTGATCTTACCAAGAATCCTTTCTTGTGGTGATCCTCATTTCCATAGGCTTATCCTTGTCTTGGATTAGACCAAGGTGGCGCCCCTTGCCTCCCATCCATTCTTCTTGTTCCTTGCTTCCTAAATTGCTCTCTTGTTTGCTTGTTATAACAAGAACTCTTAATTCTCACTTCCTTTTTGTTCACTTGTTCTTATTCTGTTCACTAGTTTCTTGTTAAAATAAGAACCATCCTTTCTTGCTATTCTTTCTTAAAGATTGAAAATCACAAGTTCTTAGTCACAACCAGAATCTAAGTGGTGAATTCAAGTCATTGGCCAAGTTGTTACAACAAGGAGGCCATCATTTGGCATCAAAGCTTTGGTTCGAATTGTTACAAAAAGAAACCCAGGTTTATCTAATCTTATCTTAGTGTTCTGATTTCTTGTTTTTGAAAAAAAAAAAAAAGAAAAAAAAAGGCTGCGAAAATTCAAAAGAAAAAAAAAATATTTGTGTTTTGAATTCTGGTTGTGTTTTATTCTTGCTCCACTTTGATTTCTATTTTTCTCAATTTTGTTCTTTGAGTGAGTTCTAATTTGTTCTAGTTCTCACAATTTTTGTTCAGTTTCTTTTGTTTCTTGTTTTTTTTTTTACCTTTGCTACTCTAAGCTATTTTGGTGTGTGGATTATTATTTTGATTGGTTTCTTGGTTGTTTCATTTTCTGGTTTCTCTAAAGAACTAAAAGAGTTATGGATCCTCAAAATCGTTTACTTTTAGAAGCCCTCACGGTAAAAATGAGTGAACTATTAAAACAAGAATTGGTAGGTATCAATGAGAGACTTGATCAATTGGAAAACTCACAAAACAATAGTGATGGGGAGGATCGGAGGAGAAGGCGTGATGATAATAGAGAAGAGAGGTTGAGTGGTATAAAAATAAAAGTACCACAGTTTGTTGGAAGGAATGATCCCGAGGCGTATTTAGAATGGGAAACTAAAATTGAACAAATTTTTTCCTGTTATAATTACACTGATCTTCAAAAGGTGCAGGTTGCTTCTATTGAATTTACAGATTATGCCTTGGTGTGGTGGGATCAATTGGTGAAGGAAAGGAGAAGGTACAATGAGCAACCCATTGCCACATGGGAAGAGATGAAAAGGCTCATGAGAAGGAGATTTGTCCCATCTTATTACAACAGAGAGTTGCACAACAAGTTACAGCGACTCACCCAAGGTAATAAGAGTGTAGATGAGTACTTTAAGGAGATGGAGGTGGCGAAAATTAGAGTAAATGTGGAGGAGGATGAAGAAGCAACCATGGCCAGATTCTTGCATGGACTAAATCGTGACATTAGTGATATAGTGGAACTACAACACTATGTCCAATTGGACGATTTGTTACATCAAGCCACAAAGGTAGAACAACAACTCAAAAGGAAGGGCCAAATAAGAAGAAGCACTACCACTTCCAATTGGAAGAATCACCCAAAGAATGAAGGTGCCTCATCATCCAAAGAAGCCACGGCTGATCCAAAAGGTAAAAACACTATAACTAGTCCTTCTCAAAATTCAACTAATCGGGCTGTTAAGTGTTTCAAGTGCCAAGGCTTAGGACACATTGCATCTCAATGTCCTACCAAGAGAATTATGATGGTAGAGGAGGTTGAGGAGGAAGAGGAAGAGGGCGAAGAGTATGAAGAGGGTGGTGAAGAGGAGGAGGCCCAAATACCAAGTGGAGAGTTGCTTATGATGAAGAGGGTGCTAGAAGCCATGGTCAAAGAAGAAGAGGCAACTCAAAGGGAAAACATTTTTCACTCAAGATGCCTCATAAAAGGCAAGGTATGTTCCCTTATTATTGATGGTGGGAGTTGTACAAATGTTGCTAGTACAAGGTTAGTTTCCAAACTGCAAATAGAAACTAAACCCCACCCCAAGCCATATAAGCTTCAATGGCTTGTTAATGATGTTGAGATGGTTGTGGACAAGCAAGTAGAAATTTCTTTTTCAATTGGTAAATATGAGGATGTGGCTGTTTGTGATGTTGTACCAATGGAGGCCAGCCATGTGTTGTTGGGAAGGCCTTGGCAATTTGACAAGAAAGCAAGTCATGAAGGGCACACCAACAAGTATTCTTTTGTTCATCATGGAAAAAGAATTGTATTGGCTCCTTTGAGCCCAAGTGAGGTGAGAGATGATCAAAAGAAATTGAGAGAAAAATGTGAAAAAGAAAAAGAAATAGAAAAAGAAAAAGAAGAAAAAGAAAAGATCGCCAAAGAAAAAGAGAGAAAAAAGAGTGACAAAAAGAAAAATGGAGAAAAGAAAGAAAGTTTGATGGCGACAAAAGGAGAGGTTAAAGAAGCTTTTGTCACAAACCAGCCCCTATATTTGCTTTTTAGCAAAGAGGTGGCCTTGTTGGAAAATTTACCTAACACCAAAGAATTGCCAAAATGCATAGATTTTCTTTTGCAGGAATTTGAGGACTTATTTCCTAAGGAGGTACCAAGTGGGCTGCCACCTTTGAGAGGGATTGAGCACCACATTGATCTCATCCCAGGCGCCACTTTGCCTAATAGGCCAGCCTACCGGAGCAACCCCCAACAAACGCAAGAGATACAAAAGCAAGTGGCTGAATTGGTAAGTAAAGGTTGGGTAAGAGAAAGCTTAAGTCCTTGTGCTGTCCCTGTTATTTTAGTCCCTAAGAAAGATGGTAGCTGGAGAATGTGCACTGATTGTAGAGCTGTTAACAATATTACTGTTAAGTATAGGCATCCTATTCCAAGATTAGATGACTTGCTTGATGAATTGTTTGGTGCATGCTTGTTCTCTAAAATTGATTTGAAAAGTGGGTACCATCAAATTAGGATAAGGGAAGGGGATGAATGGAAAACTGCTTTCAAAACAAAGTATGGTTTATATGAGTGGTTAGTTATGCCTTTTGGTTTAACAAATGCACCTAGCACTTTCATGAGATTAATGAACCATGTTTTGAGAGACTTTTTGGGCAAATTTGTTGTTGTATATTTTGATGATATCTTGATATATAGCAAAAATTTAGAAGACCATTGCATTCATCTAAGGGCTGTTTTAAATGTGCTAAGAGAAGAAAGCTTGTATGCAAACTTGGAAAAATGTGTTTTTTTGCACGACACAAGTTATTTTTCTAGGCTTTGTTATAAGCTCTCAAGGAGTGCATGTTGATGAAGCAAAGGTGAAGGCAATCCAAGAGTGGCCAACACCTAAAAATGTGACTGAGGTAAGAAGCTTTCATGGTTTAGCAAGTTTCTATAGGAGGTTTGTTAAGGACTTTAGTACTATTGCTGCACCTCTTAATGAAATTGTTAAAAAGGAAGTTGGTTTTAAATGGGGTGAGAAACAAGAACAAGCTTTTTCAATTCTTAAAGAAAAGCTCACCCAAGCACCAATTCTAGCATTGCCTAATTTTTCAAAATCTTTTGAAATTGAGTGTGATGCTTCCAATGTTGGAATTGGGGCTGTTTTAATGCAAGAAGGACATCCAATTGCTTATTATAGTGAGAAATTAAAAGGGGCTTCCCTAAATTACTCAACTTATGATAAGGAATTGTATGCCTTAGTAAGGGCATTGCAAACATGGCAACATTACTTGCTGCCAAAAGAATTTGTCATTCATAGTGATCATGAGTCCTTGAAGTACTTAAAAGGACAAGGTAAGTTGAACAAGAGGCATGCTAAATGGGTTGAATTTTTGGAGCAATTTCCTTATGTGATTAAGCACAAGAAGGGTAAGGCAAATGTTGTGGCTGATGCATTATCAAGAAGGTATGCATTACTCTCTACTCTTGAAACTAAAGTTTTTGGTCTTGAACACATTAAGGAATTGTATGAGCATGATCTTGATTTTTCTGAAAAATATGTTGATTGTGTGCATGCTGCCCATAATGGATTTTTTAGGCACAATGATTATTTGTTTAAAGAGAAAAGGTTGTGTGTGCCAAAAGGATCCATTAGAGACCTCTTGGTCAAAGAGGCGCATGAGGGGGGGTTAATGGGACATTTTGGTGTTCCTAAAACTTTGGAATTTTTACAAGAACATTTTTATTGGCCTCACATGAAAGTTGATGTGCAAAAGTATTGTGAAAGGTGTATTGTTTGCAAAAAGGCCAAATCCAAAGTTTTACCCCATGGTTTGTATACTCCTTTACCTGTTCCTGAATATCCTTGGATTGACCTTTCCATGGACTTTGTTTTGGGGCTGCCAAGAACAAAGACTGGAAAAGATTCTATTTTTGTTGTTGTGGACAGGTTCTCAAAAATGGCACACTTCATCCCATGCAAAAAGGTGGATGATGCTTGCCACATTGCTGATTTGTTCTTCAAAGAGGTGGTGCGCCTACATGGCCTACCAAAGAGTATAGTGTCCGATCGTGACGCTAAGTTTCTAAGCCACTTCTGGAGAACTTTGTGGGGTAAGGTGGGAACTAAGTTACTATTCTCTACAACTTGTCATCCCCAAACTGATGGGCAAACTGAGGTAGTAAACAGAACTCTCTCTACTCTCTTAAGGGCTGTGCTTTCAAAGAATTTGAAAATGTGGGAAACATGGCTGCCCCATGTTGAATTTGCTTATAATAGGGCTGTCCATAGTACTACAAATCATTCCCCATTTGAGATTGTGTATGGTTATAATCCTTTGACTCCTCTTGATCTATTACCATTACCTAACACATCTCTGTTGAAGCATAAAGATGGCAAAGCAAAAGCTGAATTTGTGAAAAGTTTGCATGAGAAAATTAAGCTGCAAATTGAAAAGAAAAATGAAAGCTATGCCAAGAGTGCTAATAAAGGGCGCAAACGGGTTATCTTTGAACCCGGAGATTGGGTTTGGATCCATATGAGAAAGGAAAGGTTTCCTTCACAAAGGAAATCTAAGTTAATGCCTAGGGGCGATGGCCCTTTCCAAGTGATTGCCAAAGTTAATGATAATGCTTATAAAGTTGACCTTCCAGGTTTGTATGGTGTTAGTGCCACTTTCAATGTTGTTGACTTGTCTCCTTTTGATGTAGGTGATGAAGATTTCAATTCGAGGTCGAATTCTCCTCAAGAGGGAGGGAATGATGAGGACATGGACCACCAAGAGGCCATTCAAAGCCTAGGAGGACCAATAACTAGGGCAATGTCAAGAAGGGCCCAAGAAGGCTTAGTCCAATTTATGACTAAGACAATTGCAAACATGGGCAAAGATGTAATTGCACCAAAAACCATGCTTGTCATACAAGCCATGGAGGAGGCGCAACATGCATAACCAGCCAGCCAAGTTACTTTTTAAATAAAAGTGCAAGTGACCAATTGATTTTATTTGGGACCAAGGCACTAAGTTATTTACTTCCTTGTTTATTTTGGTGTGTTTAATCCACTTGAAGTGGCAAGTGTGGGGCGCATGTAACAGCTCTTTTGTAGAGTTGAATGGGTCCAAATAATCTGATGGCAAGGAAAGACAAAGAATTCAAAGCAATCAAGGCAAGAGGGAGTTACACAAGACAAAGGATTAATGCTCCAACAACACAATTAAAATGTAACAGCCATCTCTTTAATTACAAGGTGGCTGAGTCATGAAGAAGCAATCAAAGAGGCTGCCTCCTGGTCATTAAGAAGCGCATGCAGCTGTACTCTGACCAAGCATTTGCGCCTTTTGGAAGAGCTGAAGCAGCAGCCATGTTTGTAACCTCTTCTTTATGATAGCCTAGGATTCCTTGTAGACTTTAAGCTGGTCAGCAGCCATTGTAATTGTTCTTTATGATAGCCTAGGATTCCTTGTAGACTTTGAGCTGGTCAGCAGCCATTGTAATTGCTCTTTATGCTAGCCTAGGATTCCTTGTAGCCTTGAATGGCAAAGACTTGGTCTCTTCTTTGTAATCAGAACCAGCCTCCCTCACTATATATAGGGGGCGCATGGAGCATAGGAAAACAACTTTGATTTTGAGCAAAAATATTACCTTGTGTAATTGAGTCCTTACTCTTTGGTTCTGGATTGAACCAGACTTGATCTTACCAAGAATCCTTTCTTGTGGTGATCCTCATTTCCATAGGCTTATCCTTGTCTTGGATTAGACCAAGGTGGCGCCCCTTGCCTCCCATCCATTCTTCTTGTTCCTTGCTTCCTAAATTGCTCTCTTGTTTGCTTGTTATAACAAGAACTCTTAATTCTCACTTCCTTTTTGTTCACTTGTTCTTATTCTGTTCACTAGTTTCTTGTTAAAATAAGAACCATCCTTTCTTGCTATTCTTTCTTAAAGATTGAAAATCACAAGTTCTTAGTCACAACCAGAATCTAAGTGGTGAATTCAAGTCATTGGCCAAGTTGTTACAACAAGGAGGCCATCAACGTAGAGGGACGAACGAGACGAACTTGGTCCAAAGAATGCCAAAGGATCAAATGGAGGACGAAAAGGGACGAACAAGACGAACTTTGTCCAAAGAATGTCAAACGATCAAATGGGAGGACGAAGGAGACGAACTTGGTCCAAAGAATGCCAAAGGATCAAATGGGAGGACGAACGTGACGAACTGGGTACAAAGAATTCCCAAGGATCAAATGGGAGGACGTAGAGGGACGAACGACACGAACTTGGTGCAAAGAATGCCCAAAGGATCAAATGGGAGGACGAACGTGACGAACTTGGTACAGAGAATGCGCAAGGATCAAATGGGAGGACGTAGAGGGACGAACGAGACGAACTTGGTCCAGAGAATGCCAAAGGATCAAATGGGAGGACGAACGTGACGAACATGGTACAAAGAATGCGCAAGCATCAAATGGGAGGACGTAGAGGGACGAACGAGACGAACGTGGTGCAAAGAATGCCCAAAGCATGAAATGGGAGGACGAACAGGGACGAACGAGACGAACTTGGTCAAAAGAATGCCCAAAGATCAAATGGGAGGACGAACAGGGACGAACGAGACGAACTTGGTCCAAAGAATGCCCAAAAGAACTTGGTCCAAAGAATGCCAAAGGATCAAATGGGAGGACGAACGAGACCAACTTGGTACAAAAATGCCAAAGGATCAAATGGGAGGACGAAGAAGGACGAACGAGACGAACTTGGTCCAAAGAATGCCAAAGGATCAAATGGGAGGACGAACGAGACCAACTTGGTACAAAAATGCCAAAGGATCAAATGGGAGGACGAAGAAGGACGAATGAGACGAACTTGGTCCAAAGAATGCCCAAAGGATCAAATGGGACGACGAACAGGGACGAACGAGACGAACTTGGTCCAAAGAATGCCCAAAGATCAAATGGGAGGATGTAGTGGGACAAACGAGACGAACGTGGTCCAAAGAATGCCCAAGGATGAAATGGGAGGACGAAAAGGGACGAACGAGAACAACTTGGTCCAAAGAATGCCAAAGGGTCAAATGGGAGGACGAACGAGACGAACTTGGTCGAAAGAATGCCAAAGGATCAAATGGGAGGACGAAGAGGGACGAACGAGACGAACTTGGTCCAAAGAATGCCAAAGGATCAAATGGGGGACGAAGGAGACGAACATGGTCCAAAGAATGCCAAAAGGATCAAATGGGAGGACGAACGAGACCAACTTGCTACAAAGAATGCCAAAAGATCAAATGCGAGGAAGAAGAGGGACGAAGGAGACGAACATGGTCCAAAGAATGCCAAAGGATCAAATGGGAGGACGAACGGGACCAACTAGCTACAAAGAATGCCAAAGGATCAAATGGGCGGACGAAGAGGGACGAACCAGACGAACTTGGTCCAAAGATTGCCCAATCATGAAATGGGAGGACGAAAAGGGACGATCGAGACGAACTTGGTCCAAAGAATGCCAAAGGCTCAAATGGGGGACGAACGGGACGAACTTGGTCCAAAGAATGCCCAAGGATCAAATGGGAGGACGTAGAGGGACGAATGAGACGAACTTGGTGCAAAGAATGCCCAAAGGATGAAATGGGAGGACGAACAAGGACGAACGAGACGAACTTGGTCAAAAGAATGCCCTAAGATCAAATAGGAGCCCAAAGGATCAAATGGGAGGACGAACAGGGACGAACGAGACGAACTTGGTCCAAAGAATGCCCAAAGATCAAATGGCAGGATGTAGTGGGACGAACGAGACGAACTTGGTCCAAAGAAAGCCCAAGGATGAAATGGGAGGACGAAAAGGGACGAACGAGAAGAACTTGGTCCAAAGAATGCCAAATGATCAAATGGGAGGACGAACGAGACGAACTTGGTCCAAAGAATGCCAAAGATCAAATGGGAGGACGTAGAGGGACTAATGAGACGAACTTGATCAAAAGAATTCCCAAAGGATCAAATGGGAGGACGAACAGGGACGAACGAGACGAACTTGGTCCAAAGAATGCAGAAAGGATCAAATGGGACGACGAACGTGACGAACATGGTACAAAGAATGCCCGAGGATCAAATGGGAGGACGTAGAGGGACGACCGAGACGAACTTGGTCCAAAGAATGCCCAAAGAATCAAATGGGAGGACGAACAGGGACGAACATGGTCCAAAGAATGCCAAACGTTCAAATGGGAGGACGAACGAGACCAACTTGGTACAAAGAATGTCAAAGGATCAAATGGGAGGACGAATAGGGACGAACGAGACGAACTTGGTCCAAAGAATGCCCAAAGATCAAATGGCAGGATGTAGTGGGACGAACGAGACGAACTTGGTCCAAAGAAAGCCCAAGGATGAAATGGGAGGACGAAAAGGGACGAACGAGAAGAACTTGGTCCAAAGAATGCCAAATGATCAAATGGGAGGACGAACGAGACGAACTTGGTCCAAAGAATGCCAAAGATCAAATGGGAGGACGTAGAGGGACTAATGAGACGAACTTGATCCAAAGAATTCCCAAAGGATCAAATGGGAGGACGAACAGGGACGAACGAGACGAACTTGGTCCAAAGAATGCAGAAAGGATCAAATGGGACGACGAACGTGACGAACATGGTACAAAGAATGCCCGAGGATCAAATGGGAGGACGTAGAGGGACGACCGAGACGAACTTGGTCCAAAGAATGCCCAAAGAATCAAATGGGAGGACGAACAGGGACGAACATGGTCCAAAGAATGCCAAACGTTCAAATGGGAGGACGAACGAGACCAACTTGGTACAAAGAATGTCAAAGGATCAAATGGGAGGACGAATAGGGACGAACGAGACGAACTTGGTCCAAAGAATGCCCAAAGATCAAATGGCAGGATGTAGTGGGACGAACGAGACGAACTTGGTCCAAAGAAAGCCCAAGGATGAAATGGGAGGACGAAAAGGGACGAACGAGAAGAACTTGGTCCAAAGAATGCCAAATGATCAAATGGGAGGACGAACGAGACGAACTTGGTCCAAAGAATGCCAAAGATCAAATGGGAGGACGTAGAGGGACTAATGAGACGAACTTGATCCAAAGAATTCCCAAAGGATCAAATGGGAGGACGAACAGGGACGAACGAGACGAACTTGGTCCAAAGAATGCAGAAAGGATCAAATGGGACGACGAACGTGACGAACATGGTACAAAGAATGCCCAAGGATCAAATGGGAGGACGTAGAGGGACGACCGAGACGAACTTGGTCCAAAGAATGCCCAAAGAATCAAATGGGAGGACGAACAGGGACGAACATGGTCCAAAGAATGCCAAAGGTTCAAATGGGAGGACGAACGAGACCAACTTGGTACAAAGAATGTCAAAGGATCAAATGGGAGGACGAAGAGGGACGAAGGAGACGAACATGGTCCAAAGAATGCCAAAGGATCAAATGGGAGGACGTAGAGGGACGAACGAGACGAACTTGGTCGAAACAATGTCAAAGGATCAAATGCGAGGACGAAGTGGGACGAAGGAGACGAACTTGGTCCAAAGAATGCCAAAGGATCAAATGGGAGGACGAACGAGACCAACTTGCTACAAAGAATGCCAAAGGATCAAATGGGAGGACGAAGTGGGACGAACGAGACGAACTTGGTCCAAAGATTGCCCAATGATGAAATGGGAGGACGAAAAGGGACGATCGAGACGAACTTGGTCCAAAGAATACCAAAGGATCAAATGGGGGACGAACTGGACAAACTTGGTCCAAAGAATGCCCAAGGATTAAATGGCAGCACGTATGATGAGGACATGGAGGTCCAAGAAGCCATTCAAAGCCTAAGAGGCCCAATTACTAGGGCAATGTCAAGAAGGGTCCAAGAAGGCTTAGTCCAATTCATGACTAAGACAATTTCCAACATGGACAAAGAAGTAATTGCACCAAAGGCCATGCTTGTCATCCAAGCTATGGAGGAGGCGCAACACTCATGAAACCAGCCATGTTATTCTGTTTTAAATAAAGTGCATGTGACCAATTGATTTATTTGGGACCAAGGCACTAAGTTATTTAATTCCTTTTTTATTTTTGTGTGTTTAATCCACTTCAAGTGGTGGTGTGTGACGCAAAGAGGAGGGTCCCATAACTCTCAACAGCTCTTTGTGTAATTCAAGTGATCTGATGACAAGGAAAGACAAAGGAATTCAAGGCAATCAAGGCAAGAAGGAGTTACACAAGACAAAGGAGTAAATACTCCAACAGCACACTAAAAGTGTAACAGCCACATACTCAAGTGCAATCAAAATGGTGGCTGTGAAACCTTCCTAGTCATGAAGAGCAATCAAAGAGGAAGCTACCATCTGACCAAGCAAGGCGCCCCATCTCCCCTGGCCAGGTGCATTGCGCCACCTTGGAGCTGGTCAGCAGCCAACCAATTAATTGTAAATGCTTCTTTATGATAGCCTAGGATTCCTTGTAGACCTTGAGCTGGTCAGCAGCCATTGTAATTGTTCTTTATGATAGCCTAGGATTCCTTGTAGACATTGAGCTGGTCAGCAGCCATTGTAATTGCTCTTTATGCTAGCCTAGGATTCCTTGTAGCCTTGAATGGCAAAGAATTGGTCACTTCTTTGTAATCAGAACCAGCCTCCCTCACTATATATAGGGGGCGCATGGAGCATGGAAAAACAACTTTGATTTTGAGCAAAAATATTACCTTGAGTAATTGAGTCCTTACTCTTTGGTTCTGGATTGAACCAGACTTGATCTTACCAAGAATCCTTTCTTGTGGTGATCCTCATTTCCATAGGCTTATCCTTGTCTTGGATTAGACCAAGGTGGCGCCCCTTGCCTCCCATCCATTCTTCTTGTCCCTTGCTTCCTAAATTGCTCTCTTGTTTGCTTGTTAAAACAAGAACTCTTTATTCTCACTTCCCTTTTGTTCACTTGAACCTTGTTCTACTCACTTGTGTTCTTGTTAAAATAAGAATCATCTTTTCTTGTTATTCTTTCTTAAAGATTGAAAATCACAAGTTCCTAGTCACAACCAGAATCTAAGTGGTGAATTCAAGTCATTGGCCAAGTTGTTACAACAAGGAGGCCATCAACGTAGAGGGACGAACGAGACGAACTTGGTCAAAAGAATGCCCAAAGGATCAAATGGGAGGACGAACAGGGACGAACGAGACGAACTTGGTCCAAAGAATGCCAAAGGATCAAATGGGCGGACGAAGAGGGACGAAGGAGACAAACTTGGTCCAAAGAATGCCAAAGGATCAAATGGGAGGACGAACGTCACGAACTTGGTACAAAGAATGCCCAAGGATCAAATGGGAGGACGTAGAGGTACGAACGAGACGAACTTGGTCCAAAGAATATCAAAGGATCAAATGGAGGACGAAAAGGGACGAACGAGATGAACTTTGTCCAAAGAATGTCAAACAATCAAATGGGAGGATGAAGAGGGACGAAGGAGACAAACTTGGTCCAAAGAATGCCAAAGGATCAAATGGGAGGACGAACATGACGAACGAGACAAACTTGGTACGAAGAATGCCCAAAGGATCAAATGGGAGGACGAAGAGCGACGAACGAGACGAACTTCGTCCAAAGAATGCCCAAGGATGAAATGGGAGGATGAAAAGGGACGAACGAGACGAACTTTGTCCAAAGAATGTCAAACGATCAAATGGGAGGAGGAAGAGGGACGAAGGAGACGAACTTGGTCCAAAGAATGCCAAAGGATCAAATGGGAGGACGAACATGACGAACGAGACAAACTTGGTCCGAAGAATGCCCAAAGGATCAAATGGGAGGATGTAGAGGGGCGAACGAGACGAACATGGTCCAAAGAATGCCCAAGGATGAAATGGGAGGACGAAAAGGGACGAACGAGACGAACTTGGTCCAAAGAATGCCAAAGGATCAAATGGGCGGACGAAGAGGGACGAAGGAGACAAACTTGGTCCAAAGAATGCCAAAGGATCAAATGGGAGGACGAACGTCACGAACTTGGTACAAAGAATGCCCAAGGATCAAATCGGAGGACGTAGAGGTACGAACGAGACGAACTTGGTCCAAAGAATATCAAAGGATCAAATGGAGGACGAAAAGGGACGAACGAGACGAACTTTGTCCAAAGAATGTCAAACAATCAAATGGGAGGATGAAGAGGGACGAAGGAGACGAACTTGGTCCAAAGAATGCCAAAGGATCAAATGGGAGGACGAACATGACGAACGAGACAAACTTGGTCCGAAGAATGCCCAAAGGATCAAATGGGAGGACGAAGAGCGACGAACGAGACGAACTTCGTCCAAAGAATGCCCAAGGATGAAATGGGAGGATGAAAAGGGACGAACGAGACGAACTTTGTCCAAAGAATGTCAAACGATCAAATGGGAGGAGGAAGAGGGATGAAGGAGACGAACTTGGTCCAAAGAATGCCAAAGGATCAAATGGGAGGACGAACATGACGAACGAGACAAACTTGGTCCGAAGAATGCCCAAAGGATCAAATGGGAGGACGAAGAGCGACGAACGAGACGAACTTCGTCCAAAGAATGCCCAAGGATGAAATGGGAGGACGAAAAGGGACGAACGAGACGAACTTTGTCCAAAGAATGTCAAACGATCAAATGGGAGGATGAAGACGGATGAAGGAGACGAACTTGGTCCAAAGAATGCCAAAGGATCAAATGGGAGGACGAACATGACGAACGAGACAAACTTGGTCCGAAGAATGCCCAAAGGATCAAATGGGAGGATGTAGAGGGGCGAACGAGACGAACATGGTCCAAAGAATGCCCAAGGATGAAATGGGAGGACGAAAAGGGACAAACGAGAAGAACTTGGTCCAAAGAATGCCAAAGGATCAAATGGGCGGACGAAGAGGGACGAAGGAGACAAACTTGGTCCAAAGAATGTCAAAGGATCAAATGGGAGGACGAACATGACGAACTTGGTACAACGAATGCCGAACGATCAAATGGGAGGACGTAGAGGGACGAACGAGACGAACTTGGTCCAAAGAATGCCAAAGGATCAAATGGAGGACAAAAAGGGATGAACGAGATGAACTTGGTCCAACAAATGTCAAAGGATCAAATGGGAGGCCGAAGACGGACGAAGGAGACAAACTTGGTCCAAAGAATGCCAAAGGATGAAATGGGAGGACGAACGTGACGAACATGGTACAAAGAATGACCAAGGATCAAATGGGAGGACGTAGAGGGACGAACGAGACGAACTTGGTCCAAAGAATGCCCAAAGGATCAAATGGGAGGACGAACAGGGACGAACGAGACGAACTTGGTCCAAAGAATGCCCAAAGATGAAATGGGAGGATGTAAAGGGACGAACGAGCGGAACTTGGTCCAAAGAATGCCCAAAGGATCAAATGGGAGGAACGAAAAGGGACGAACGAGACGAACTTGGTCCAAAGAATGCCAAAGGATCAAATGGCCGGACGAAGAGCGAGAAGGAGACAAACTTGATCCAAAGAATGCCAAAGGATCAAATGGGAGGACGAACGTGACGAACTTGGTACAAAGAATGCCCAAGGATCAAATGGGAGGACGTAGAGGGACGAACGAGACGAACTTGGTCCAAAGAATGCCAAAGGATCAAATGGAGGATGAAAAAGGACGAACGAGACGAACTTTGTCCAAAGAATGTCAAACGATCAAATGGGAGGACGAAGAGGGACGAAGAAGACGAACTTGGTCCAAAGAATGCCAAAGGATCAAATGGGAGGACGAACGAGACCAACTTGCTACAAAGAATGCCAAAGGATCAAATGGGAGGACGAAGAGGGACGAACGAGACGAACTTGGTCCAAAGAATGCCAAAGGATCAAATGGGGGACGAACTGGACGAACTTGGTCCAAAGAATGCCCAAGTATCAAATGGGAGGACGTAGAGGGACGAACGAGACGAACTTGGTCCGAAGAATGCCCAAAGGATCAAATGGGAGGACGAAGAGGGACGAAGGAGACGAACTTGGTCCAAAGAATGCCAAAGGATCAAATGGAGGACGAACTGGACGAACTTGGTCCAAAGAATGCCCACGGATCAAATGGGAGGACGTAGAGGGACGAACGAGACGGACTTGGTCCAAAGAATGCCCAATGATGAAATGGGAGTATGTAAAGGGACGAACGAGACGAACTTGGTCCAAAGAATGCCCATGGATGAAATGGGAGGACGAAAAGGGACGAACGAGACGAACTTGGTCGAAATAATGCCAAAGGATCAAATGGGAGGACGAAGAGGGACGAAGGAGACGAACTTGGTCCAAAGAATGCCGAAGGATCAAATGGGAGGACGAACGTGACGAACTTGGTACAAAGAATGCCCAAGGATCAAATGGGAGGACGTAGAGGGACGAACGAGACGAACTTGGTCCAAAGAATGCCCAAAGGATCAAATGGGAGGACGAACAAGGACGAACGAGACAAACTTGGTCTGAAGAATGCCCAAAGGATCAAATGGGGGACGAACGAGACGAACTTGGTATAAAGAATGCCCAAAGGATCAAATGGGAGTACGAACAGGGACGAACGAGACGAACTTGGTCCAAAGAATGCCCAAAGGATCAAATGGGAGGACGAACAAGGACGAACGAGACAAACTTGGTCCAAAGAATGTCAAAGGATCAAATGGGGGACGAACGAGACGAACTTGGTACAAAGAATACCCAAAGGATCAAATGGGAGTACGAACAGGGACGAACGAGACGAACTTGGTCCAAAGAATGCCCAAAGGATCAAATGGGAGGACGAACAAGGACGAACGAGACAAACTTGGTCTGAAGAATGCCCAAAGGATCAAATGGAGGACGAACGTGACGAACTTGGTACAAAGAATGCCCAAGGATCAAATGGGAGGACGTAGAGGGACGAACGAGACGAACTTGGTCCAAAGAATGCCCAAAGGATCAAATGGGAGGACGAACAAGGACGAACGAGACAAACTTGGTCCAAAGAATGTCAAAGGATCAAATGGGCGACGAACGAGACGAACTTGGTACAAAGAATGCCCAAAGGATCAAATGGGAGTACGAACAGGGACGAACGAGACGAACTTGGTCCAAACAATGCCGAAAGATCAAATGGGAGGATGTAGTGGGACGAACGAGACGAACTTGGTTCAAAGAATGCCCAAGGATGAAATGGGAGGACGAAAAGGGACGAACGAGAAGAACTTGGTCCAAAGAATGCCAAAGGATCAAATGGGAGGACGAAGAGGGACGAAGGAGACGAACTTGGTCCAAAGAATGCCAAAGGATCAAATGGGAGGACGAACGAGACCAACTTGCTACAAAGAATGCCAAAGGATCAAATGGGAGGACGAAGAGGGATGAACGAGACGAACTTGGTCCAAAGAATGCCAAAGGATCAAATGGGGGACGAACTGGACGAACTTGGTCCAAAGAATGCCCAAGGATGAAATGGGAGGATGAAAAGGGACGAACGAGACGAACTTGGTCCAAAGAATGCCAAAGGATAAAATGGGAGGACGAACAAGACCAACTTGGTACAAAGAATGCCAAAGGATCAAATGGGAGGACGAAGAGGGACGAACGAGACGAACTTGGTCCGAAGATTGCCCAAGGATGAAATGGGAGGACGAAAAGGGCCGAACGAGACGAACTTGGTCCAAAGAATGCCAAAGGATCAAATGGGGGACGAACGAGATGAACTTGGTCCAAAGAATGCCCAAAGGATCAAATGGGAGGACGAACAGGGACGAAGGAGACGAACATGGTCCAAAGAATGCCAAAGGATCAAATGGCAGGACGAACGTGACGAACTTGGTACAAAGAATGCCCAAGGATCAAATGGGAGGACGTAGAGGGACGAACGAGACGAACTTGGTCCAAAGAATGCCCAAAGGATCAAATGGGAGGACGAACAAGGACGAACGGGACAAACTTGGTCCGAGGAATGCCCAAAGGATCAAATGGGAGGACGAACAGGGACGAAGGAGACGAACATGGTCCAAGGAATGCCAAAGGATCAAATGGGAGGACGAACGTGACGAACTTGGTCCAAAGAATGCCCAAAGGATCAAATGGGAGGACGAACAGGGACGAACGAGACGAACATGGTCCAAAGAATGCCAAAGATTCAAATGGAAGGACGAACGAGACCAACTTGGTACAAAGAATACCAAAGGATCAAATGGGAGGACGAAGAGGGACGAACGAGACGAACTTGGTCCAAAGAATGCCAATGGATCCAATGGAGGACGAAAAGGGACGAACGAGACGAACTTGGTCCAAAGAATGTCAAAGGATCAAATGCGAGGACGAAGAGGGACAAAGGAGATGAACTTGGTCCAAAGAATGCCAAAGGTCCAAATGGGAGGACGAACGAGACCAACTTGCTACAAAGAATGCCAAAGGATCAAATGGGAGGACGAAGAGGGACGAAGGAGACGAACTTGGTCCAAAGAATGCCAAAGGATCAAATGGGAGGACGAACGAGACGAACTTGGTACAAAGATTGCCCAAGGATCAAATCGGAGGACGTAAAGGGACGAACGATACGAACTTGGTCCAAAGAATGCCCTAAGGATCAAATGGGAGAACGAACAGGGACGAACGAGACGAACTTGGTCCAAAAAATGCCCAAAGATGAAATGGGAGGATGTAGAGGGACGAACGAGACGAACTTGGTCCAAAGAATGCCCAAGGTTGAAATGGGAGGACGAAAAGGGACGAACGAGACGAACGTGGTCCAAAGAATGCCAAACGATGAAATGGGAGGACGAACGAGACCAACTTGGTACAAAGAATGCCAAAGGATCAAATGGGAGGACGAAGAGGGACGAACGAGGCGAACTTGGTCCAAAGAATGCCAAAGGATCAAATGGGGGACGAACGAGACAAACTTGGTCAAAAGAATGCCCAGAGGATCAAATGGGACGACGAACGTGACGAACTTGGTACAAAGAATTCCCAAGGATCAAATGGGAGGACTTAGAGGGACGAACGAGATGAACTTGGTCCAAAGAATGCGCAAAGGATCAAATGGGAGGACGAACAGGGACGAACGAGACGAAAATGGTCCAAAGAATGCCAAAGGTTCAAATGGGAGGAGGAACGAGACCAACTTGGTACAAAGAATGCCAAAGGATCAAATGGGAGGACGAAGAGGGACGAAGGAGACGAACTTGGTCCAAAGAATGCCAAAGGATCAAATGGGAGGACGAACGAGACGAACTTGGTACAAAGAATGCCAAAGGATCAAATCGGAGGACGTAGAGGGACGAACGAGACGAACTTGGTCCAAAGAATGCCAATGGATCAAATGGAGGACGAAAAGGGACGAACGAGACGAACTTGGTCCAAAGAATGTCAAAGGATCAAATGCGACGACGAAGAGGGACAAAGGAGACGAACTTGGTCCAAAGAATGCCAAAGGATCAAATGGAAGGACGAACGAGACCAACTTGCTACAAAGAATGCCAAAGGATCAAATGGGAGGACGAAGAGGGACGAAGGAGACGAACTTGGTCCAAAGAATGCCAAAGGATCAAATGGGAGGACGAACGAGACGAACTTGGTACAAAGAATGCCAAAGGATCAAATCGGATGACGTAGAGGGACGAACGAGACGAACTTGGTCCAAAGAATGCCCAAAGAATCAAATGGGAGAACGAACAGGCACGAACGAGACGTACTTGGTCGAAAGAATGCCCAAAGATGAAATGGGAGGAGGTAGAGGGACGAACGAGACGAACTTGGTCCAAAGAATGCCCAAGGTTGAAATGGGAGGACGAAAAGGGACGAACAAGACGAACGCGGTCCAAAGAATGCCAAAGGATGAAATGGGAGGACGAACGAGACCAACTTTGTACAAAGAATGCCAAAGGATCAAATGGGAGGACGAAGAGGGACGAACGAGACGAACTTCGTCCAAAGAATGCCAAAGGATCAAACGGGGGACGAACGAGACGAACATGGTCCAAAGAATGCCCAAAGGATCAAATGGGACGACGAACGTGACGAACGTGACGAACTTGGTACAAAGAATTCCCAAGGATCAAATGGGAGGACGAAGAGGGACGAAGGAGACGAACTTGGTCCAAAGAATGCCGAAGGATCAAATGGGAGGACGAACGTGACGAACTTGGTACAAAGAATGCCCAAGGATCAAATGGGAGGACGTAGAGGGACGAACGAGACGAACTTGGTCCAAAGAATGCCCAAAGGATCAAATGGGAGGACGTAGAGGGACGAACGAGACGAACTTGGTTCAAAGAATGCCCAAAGGATCAAATGGGAGGACGAACAAGGACGAACGAGACAAACTTGGTCCGAGGAATGCCCAAAGGATCAAATGGGAGGACGAAGAGGGACGAAGGAGACGAACTTGGTCCAAAGAATGCCAAAGGATCAAATGCGGGACGAACTAGACGAACTTGTTCCAAAGAATGCCCAAGGATCAAATGGGAGGACGTAGTGGGACGAACGAGACGAACTTGGTCCAAAGAATGCCCAAGGGATCAAATGGGAGGCCGAACAGGGACGAACGAGACGAACTTGGTCCAAAGAATGCCCAAAGATCAAATGGGAGGATGTAAAGGGACGAACGAGACGAACTTGGTCCAAACAATGCCCATGGATGAAATGGGAGGACGAAAAGGGATGAACGAGACGAACTTGGTCGAAAGAATGCCAAAGGATCAAATGGGAGGACGAAGAGGGACGAAGGAGACGAACTTGGTCCAAAGAATGCCGAAGGATCAAATGGGAGGACGAACGTGACGAACTTGGTACAAAGAATGCCCAAGGATCAAATGGGAGGACGTAGAGGGACGAACGAGACGAACTTGGTCCAAAGAATGCCCAAAGGATCAAATGGGACGACGTAGAGGGACGAACGAGACGAACTTGGTTCAAAGAATGCCCAAAGGATCAAATGGGAGGACGAACAAGGACGAACGAGACAAACTTGGTCCGAGCAATGCCCAAAGGATCAAATGGGAGGACGAAGAGGGACGAACGAGACGAACTTGGTCCAAAGAATGCCAAAGGATCAAATGGGGGACGAACGAGACGAACTTGGTCCAAAGAATGCCCAAAGGATCAAATGGGAGGACGAACAAGGACGAACGAGACAAACTTGGTCCGAGCAATGCCCAAAGGATCAAATGGGAGGACGAAGAGGGACGAACGAGACGAACTTGGTCCAAAGAATGCCAAAGGATCAAATGGGGGACGAACGAGACGAACTTGGTCCAAAGAATGCCCAAAGGATCAAATGGGACGACGAACGTGACGAACTTGGTACAAAGAATTCCCAAGGATCAAATGGGAGGACGAAGGGGGACGAAGGGGACGAACTTGGTCCAAAGAATGCCAAAGGATCAAATGGGAGGACGTAGAGGGACGAACGAGACGAACTTGGTTCAAAGAATGCCCAAAGGATCAAATGGTAGGACGAACAAGGACGAACGAGACAAACTTGGTCCGAGGAATGCCCAAAGGATCAAATGGGAGGACGAAGAGGGACGAACGAGACGAACTTGGTCCAAAGAATGCCAAAGGATCAAATGGGGGACGAACGAGACGAACTTGGTCCAAAGAATGCCCAAAGGATCAAATGGGACGACGAACGTGACGAACTTGGTACAAAGAATTCCCAAGGATCAAATGGGAGGACGTAGAGGGACGAACGAGACGAACTTGGTCCAAAGAATGCCCAAAGGATCAAATGGGAGGACGAACAAGGACGAACGAGACAAACTTGGTCCGAAGAATGCCCAAAGGATCAAATGGGAGGACGAAGAGGGACGAACGAGACGAACTTGGTCCAAAGAATGCCCAAAGGATCAAATGGGACGACGAACGTGACGAACTTGGTACAAATAATTCCCAAGGATCGAATGGGAGGACGAAGGGGGACGAAGGGGACGAACTTGGTCCAATGAATGCTGAAGGATCAAATGGGAGGACGAACGTGACGAACTTGGTACAAAGAATGCCCAAGGATCAAATGGGAGGACGTAGAGGGACGAACGAGACGAACTTGGTCCAAAGAATGCCCAAAGGATCAAATGGGAGGACGTAGAGGGACGAACGAGACGAACTTGGTTCAAAGAATGCCCAAAGGATCAAATGGGAGGACGAACAAGGACGAACGAGACAAACTTGGTCCGAGGAATGCCCAAAGGATCAAATGGGAGGACGAAGAGGGACAAACGAGACGAACTTGGTCCAAAGAATGCCAAAGGATCAAATGGGGGACGAACGAGACGAACTTGGTCCAAAGAATGCCCAAAGGATCAAATGGGACGACGAACGTGACGAACTTGGTACAAAGAATTCCCAAGGATCAAATGGGAGGACGAAGGGGGACGAAGGGGACGAACTTGGTCCAAAGAATGCCAAAGGATCAATTGGGAGGACGTAGAGGGACGAACGAGACGAACTTGGTTCAAAGAATGCCCAAAGGATCAAATGGGAGGACGCACAAGGACGAACGAGACAAACTTGGTCCGAGGAATGCCCAAAGGATCAAATGGGAGAACGAAGAGGGCGAAGGAGAAGAACTTGGTCCAAAGAATGCCAAAGGATCAAATGCGGGACGAACTAGACGAACTTGTTCCAAAGAATGCCCAACGATCAAATGGGAGGACGTAGTGGGACGAACGAGACGAACTTGGTCCAAAGAATGCCCAAAGGATCAAATGGGAGGACGTAGAGGGACGAACGAGACGAACTTGGTTCAAAGAATGCCCAAAGGATCAAATGGGAGGACGAACAAGGACGAACGAGACAAACTTGGTCCGAGGAATGCCCAAAGGATCAAATGGGAGGACGAAGAGGGACGAAGGAGACGAACTTGGTCCATAGATTGCCAAAGGATCAAATAAGGGACGAACTAGACGAACTTGTTCCAAAGAATGCCCAAGGATCAAATGGGAGGACGTAGTGGGACGAACGAGAGGAACTTGGTCCAAAGAATGCCCAAAGGATCAAATGGGAGGCCGAACAGGGACGAACGAGACGAACTTGGTCCAAAGAATGCCCAAATATCAAATGGGAGGATGTAAAGGGACGAACGAGACGAACTTGGTCCAAACAATGCCCATGGATGAAATGGGAGGACGAAAAGGGATGAACGAGACGAATTTGGTCGAAAGAATGCCAAAGGATCAAATGGGAGGACGAAGAGGGACGAAGGAGACGAACTTGGTCCAAAGAATGCCGAAGGATCAAATGGGAGGACGAACGTGACGAACTTGGTACAAAGAATGCCCAAGGATCAAATGGGAGGACGTAGAGGGACGAACGAGACGAACTTGGTCCAAAGAATGCCCAAAGGATCAAATGGGAGGACGTAGAGGGACGAACGAGACGAACTTGGTTCAAAGAATGCCCAAAGGATCAAATGGGAGGACGAACAAGGACGAACGAGACAAACTTGGTCCGAGGAATGCCCAAAGGATCAAATGGGAGGACGAAGAGGGACGAACGAGACGAACTTGGTCCAAAGAATGCCATAGGATCAAATGGGGGACGAACGAGACGAACTTGGTCCAAAGAATGCCCAAAGGATCAAATGGGACGACGAACGTGACGAACTTGGTACAAAGAATTCCCAAGGATCAAATGGGAGGACGTAGAGGGACGAACGAGACGAACTTGGTCCAAAGAATGCCCAAAGGATCAAATGGGAGGACGAACAAGGACGAACGAGACAAACTTGGTCCGAAGAATGCCCGAAGGATCAAATGGGACGACGAACGTGACGAACTTGGTACAAAGAATTCCCAAGGATCAAATGGGAGGACGTAGAGGGACGAACAAGACGAACTTGGTCCAAGGAATGCCCAAAGGATCAAATGGGAGGAGGAACAGGGACGAACGAGAGGAACTTGGTCCAAAGAATGCCAAAGATTCAAATGGGAGGACGAACGAGACCAACTTGGTACAAAGAATGCCAAAGGATCAAATGGGAGGACGAAGAGGGACGAAAGAGACGAACTTGGTCCAAAGAATGCCAATGGATCAAATGGAGGACGAAGAGGGAGGAACGAGATGAACTTGGTCCAAAGAATGTCAAAGGATCAAATGCGAGGACGAAGAGGGACAAAGGAGATGAACTTGGTCCAAAGAATGCCAAAGGTCCAAATGGGAGGACGAACGAGACCAACTTGCTACAAAGAATTCCAAAGGATCAAATGGGAGGACGAAGGGGGACGAAGGGGACGAACTTGGTCCAAAGAATGTCAAAGGATCAAATGCGGGACGAACTAGATGAACTTGTTCCAAAGAATGCCCAAGGATCAAATGGGAGGACGTAGTGGGACGAACGAGACGAACTTGGTCCAAAGAATGCCCAAAGGATCAAATGGGAGGACGTAGAGGGACGAACGAGACGAACTTGGTTCAAAGAATGCCCAAAGGATCGAATGGGAGGACGAACAAGGACGAACGAGACAAACTTGGTCCGAGGAATGCCCAAAGGATCAAATGGGAGGACGAAGAGGGACGAAGGAGACGAACTTGGTCCAAAGAATGCCAAAGGATCAAATGCGGGACGAACTACACGAACTTGTTCCAAAGAATGCCCAAGGATCAAATGGGAGGACGTAGTTGGACGAACGAGAGGAACTTGGTCCAAAGAATGCCCAAAGGATCAAATGGGAGGCCGAACAGGGACGAACGAGACGAACTTGGTCCAAAGAATGCGCAAAGATCAAATGGGAGGATGTAAAGGGACGAACGAGACGAACTTGGTCCAAACAATGCCCATGGATGAAATGGGAGGACGAAAAGGGATGAACGAGACGAATTTGGTCGAAAGAATGCCAAAGGATCAAATGGGAGGACGAAGAGGGACGAAGGAGACGAACTTGGTCCAATGAATGCCGAAGGATCAAATGGGAGGACGAACGTGACGAACTTGGTACAAAGAATGCCCAAGGATCAAATGGGAGGACGTAGAGGGACGAACGAGACGAACTTGGTCCAAAGAATGCCCAAAGGATCAAATGGGAGGACGTAGAGGGACGAACGAGACGAACTTGGTTCAAAGAATGCCCAAAGGATCAAATGGGAGGACGAACACGGACGAACGAGACAAACTTGGTCCGAGGAATGCCCAAAGGATCAAATGGGAGGACGAAGAGGGACGAACGAGACGAACTTGGTCCAAAGAATGCCCAAAGGATCAAATGGGACGACGAACGTGACGAACTTGGTACAAAGAATTCCCAAGGATCAAATGGGTGGACGTAGAGGGACGAACAAGACGAACTTGGTCCAAAGAATGCCCAAAGGATCAAATGGGAGGAGGAACGAGACCAACTTGCTACAAAGAATTCCAAAGGATCAAATGGGAGGACGAAGGGGGACGAAGGGGACGAACTTGGTCCAAAGAATGCCAAAGGATCAAATGGGAGGACGTAGAGGGACGAACGTGACGAACTTGGTTCAAAGAATGCCCAAACGATCAAATGGGAGGACGAACAAGGACGAACGAGACAAAGTTGGTCCGAGGAATGCCCAAAGGATCAAATGGGAGGACGAAGAGGGCGAAGGAGAAGAACTTGGTCCAAACAATGCCAAAGGATCAAATGCGGGACGAACTAGACGAACTTGTTCCAAAGAATGCCCAAGGATCAAATGGGAGGACGAAGGGGGACGAAGGGGACGAACTTGGTCCAAAGAATGCCAAAGGATCAAATGGGAGGACGTAGAGGGACGAACGTGACGAACTTGGTTCAAAGAATGCCCAAAGGATCAAATGGGAGGACGAACAAGGACGAACGAGACAAAGTTGGTCCGAGGAATGCCCAAAGGATCAAATGGGAGGACGAAGAGGGCGAAGGAGAAGAACTTGGTCCAAACAATGCCAAAGGATCAAATGCGGGACGAACTAGACGAACTTGTTACAAAGAATGCCCAAGGATCAAATGGGAGGACGTAGTGGGACGAACGAGACGAACTTGGTCCAAAGAATGCCCAAAGGATCAAATGGGAGGACGTAGAGGGACGAACGAGACGAACTTGGGTCAAAGAATGCCCAAAGGATCAAATGGGAGGACGAACAAGGACGAACGAGACAAACTTGGTCCGAGGAATGCCCAAAGGATCAAATGGGAGGACGAAGAGGGACGAAGGAGACGAACTTGGTCCAAAGAATGCCGAAGGATCAAATGCGGGACGAACTAGACGAACTTGTTCCAAAGAATGCCCAAGGATCAAATGGGAGGACGTAGTGGGACGAACGAGACGAACTTGGTCCAAAGAATGCCCAAAGGATCAAATGGGAGGCCGAACAGGGACGAACGAGACGAACTTGGTCCAAAGAATGCCCAAAGATCAAATGGGAGGATGTAAAGGGACGAACGAGACGAACTTGGTCCAAACAATGCCCATGGATGAAATGGGAGGACGAAAAGGGATGAACGAGACGAATTTGGTCGAAAGAATGCCAAAGGATCAAATGGGAGGACGAAGACGGACGAAGGAGACGAACTTGGTCCAAAGAATGCCGAAGGATCAAATGGGAGGACGAACGAGACGAACTTGGTCCAAAGAATGCCCAAAGGATCAAATGGGAGGACGAACAAGGACGAACGAGACAAACTTGGTCCGAAGAATGCCCAAAGGATCAAATGGGAGGACGAAGAGGGACGAACGAGACGAACTTGGTCCAAAGAATGCCAAAGGATCAAATGGGGGACGAACGAGACGAACTTGGTCCAGAGAATGCACAAAGGTTCAAATGGGAGGACGAACAGGGACGAACGAGACGAACTTGGTCCAAAGAATGCCAAAGGATCAAATGGAGGACGAAGAGGGACAAAGGAGATGAACTTGGTCCAAAGAATGCCAAAGGTCCAAATGGGAGGAAGAACGAGACCAACTTGCTACAAAGAATGCCAAAGGATCAAACGGGAGGACGAAGAGGGACGAAGGGGACGAACTTGGTCCAAAGAATGCCAAAGGATCAAATGGGAGGACGAACAAGGACGAACGAGACAAACTTGGTCCGAAGAATGCCCAAAGGATCAAATGGGAGGACGAAGAGGGACGAACGAGACGAACTTGGTCCAAAGAATGCCAAAGGATCAAATGGGGGACGAACGAGACG
Source organism: Glycyrrhiza uralensis (assembly GCA_030159175.1). Taxonomy (NCBI): domain Eukaryota; kingdom Viridiplantae; phylum Streptophyta; class Magnoliopsida; order Fabales; family Fabaceae; genus Glycyrrhiza; species Glycyrrhiza uralensis. The sequence continues at coordinate 24,851,555 of BRZY01000006.1, read as the reverse complement.
AACTTGGTCCAAAGAATGCCAATGGATCAAATGGAGGACGAAAAGGGACGAACGAGATGAACTTGGTCCAAAGAATGTCAAAGGATCAAATGCGAGGACGAAGAGGGACAAAGGAGATGAACTTGGTCCAAAGAATGCCAAAGGTCCAAATGGGAGGAAGAACGAGACCAACTTGCTACAAAGAATGCCAAAGGATCAAATGGGAGGACGAAGAGGGACGAAGGAGACGAACTTGGTCCAATGAATGCCGAAGGATCAAATGGGAGGACGAACGTGACGAACTTGGTACAAAGAATGCCCAAGGATCAAATGGGAGGACGTAGAGGGACGAACGAGACGAACTTGGTCCAAAGAATGCCCAAAGGATCAAATGGGAGGACGTAGAGGGACGAACGAGACGAACTTGGTTCAAAGAATGCCCAAAGGATCAAATGGGAGGACGAACACGGACGAACGAGACAAACTTGGTCCGAGGAATGCCCAAAGGATCAAATGGGAGGACGAAGAGGGACGAACGAGACGAACTTGGTCCAAAGAATGCCCAAAGGATCAAATGGGACGACGAACGTGACGAACTTGGTACAAAGAATTCCCAAGGATCAAATGGGTGGACGTAGAGGGACGAACAAGACGAACTTGGTCCAAAGAATGCCCAAAGGATCAAATGGGAGGAGGAACAGGGACGAACGAGACGAACTTGGTCCAAAGAATGCCAAAGATTCAAATGGGAGGACGAACGAGACCAACTTGGTACAAAGAATGCCAAAGGATCAAATGGGAGGACGAAGAGGGACGAACGAGACGAACTTGGTCCAAAGAATGCCAATGGATCAAATGGAGGACGAAGAGGGACGAACGAGATGAACTTGGTCCAAAGAATGCCAAAGGTCCAAATGGGAGGACGAACGAGACCAACTTGCTACAAAGAATTCCAAAGGATCAAATGGGAGGACGAAGGGGGACGAAGGGGACGAACTTGGTCCAAAGAATGCCAAAGGATCAAATGGGAGGACGTAGAGGGACGAACGTGACGAACTTGGTTCAAAGAATGCCCAAAGGATCAAATGGGAGGACGAACAAGGACGAACGAGACAAAGTTGGTCCGAGGAATGCCCAAAGGATCAAATGGGAGGACGAAGAGGGCGAAGGAGAAGAACTTGGTCCAAAGAATGCCAAAGGATCAAATGCGGGACGAACTAGACGAACTTGTTCCAAAGAATGCCCAAGGATCAAATGGGAGGACGTAGTGGGACGAACGAGACGAACTTGGTCCAAAGAATGCCCAAAGGATCAAATGGGAGGACGTAGAGGGACGAACGAGACGAACTTGGGTCAAAGAATGCCCAAAGGATCAAATGGGAGGACGAACAAGGACGAACGAGACAAACTTGGTCCGAGGAATGCCCAAAGGATCAAATGGGAGGACGAAGAGGGACGAAGGAGACGAACTTGGTCCAAAGAATGCCGAAGGATCAAATGCGGGACGAACTAGACGAACTTGTTCCAAAGAATGCCCAAGGATCAAATGGGAGGACGTAGTGGGACGAACGAGACGAACTTGGTCCAAAGAATGCCCAAAGGATCAAATGGGAGGCCGAACAGGGACGAACGAGACGAACTTGGTCCAAAGAATGCCCAAAGATCAAATGGGAGGATGTAAAGGGACGAACGAGACGAACTTGGTCCAAACAATGCCCATGGATGAAATGGGAGGACGAAAAGGGATGAACGAGACGAATTTGGTCGAAAGAATGCCAAAGGATCAAATGGGAGGACGAAGAGGGACGAAGGAGACGAACTTGGTCCAAAGAATGCCGAAGGATCAAATGGGAGGACGAACGAGACGAACTTGGTCCAAAGAATGCCCAAAGGATCAAATGGGAGGACGAACAAGGACGAACGAGACAAACTTGGTCCGAAGAATGCCCAAAGGATCAAATGGGAGGACGAAGAGCGACGAACGAGACGAACTTGGTCCAAAGAATGCCAAAGGATCAAATGGGGGACGAACGAGACGAACTTGGTCCAGAGAATGCACAAAGGTTCAAATGGGAGGACGAACAGGGACGAACGAGACGAACTTGGTCCAAAGAATGCCAAAGGATCAAATGGAGGACGAAGAGGGACAAAGGAGATGAACTTGGTCCAAAGAATGCCAAAGGTCCAAATGGGAGGAAGAACGAGACCAACTTGCTACAAAGAATGCCAAAGGATCAAACGGGAGGACGAAGAGGGACGAAGGGGACGAACTTGGTCCAAAGAATGCCAAAGGATCAAATGGGAGGACGAACAAGGACGAACGAGACAAACTTGGTCCGAAGAATGCCCAAAGGATCAAATGGGAGGACGAAGAGGGACGAACGAGACGAACTTGGTCCAAAGAATGCCAAAGGATCAAATGGGGGACGAACGAGACGAACTTGGTCCAAAGAATGCCAATGGATCAAATGGAGGACGAAATGGGACGAACGAGATGAACTTGGTCCAAAGAATGTCAAAGGATCAAATGCGAGGACGAAGAGGGACAAAGGAGATGAACTTGGTCCAAAGAATGCCAAAGGTCCAAATGGGAGGAAGAACGAGACCAACTTGCTACAAAGAATGCCAAAGGATCAAACGGGAGGACGAAGAGGGACGAAGGGGACGAACTTGGTCCAAAGAATGCCAAAGGATCAAATGGGAGGACGAACGAGACGAACTTGGTACAAAGAATGCCCAAGGATCAAATCGGAGGACGTAAAGGGACGAACGAGACGAACTTGGTCCAAAGAATGTCCAAAGGATCAAATGGGAGAACGAACAGGGACGAACGAGACGAACTTGGTCCAAAGAATGCCCAAAGATGAAATGGGAGGATGTAGAGGGACGAACGAGACGAACTTGGTCCAAAGAATGCCCAAGGTTGAAATGGGAGGACGAAAAGGGACGAACGAAACGAACGTGGTCCAAAGAATGCCAAAGGATGAAATGGAAGGACGAACGAGACCAACTTGGTTTAAAGAATGCCAAAGGATCATATGGGAGGACGAAGAGGGACGAACGAGACGAACTTGGTCCAAAGAATGCCAAAGGATCAAATGAGGGACGAACGAGATAAACTTGGTCAAAAGAATGCCCAAAGGATCAAATGGGACGACGAACGTGACGAACTTGGTACAATGAATTCCCAAGGATCAAATGGGAGGACGTAGAGGGACGAACGAGACGAACATGGTCCAAAGAATGCCCAAAGGATCTAATTGGAGGACGAATAGGGACGAACGAGACGAAAATGGTCAAAAGAATGCCAAAGGTTCAAATGGGAGGAGGAACGAGACCAACTTGGTACAAAGAATGCCAAAGGATAAAATGGGAGGACGAAGAGGGACGAACGAGACAAACTTAGTCCAAAGATTGCCCAAGCATGAAATGGGAGGACGAAAAGGGACGAACGAGACGAACTTGGTCCAAAGAATGTCAAAGGATCAAATGGGAGGACGAAAAGGGACGAAGGAGATGAACATGGTCCAAAGAATGCCAAAGGATCAAATGGGAGGACGAACGTGACGAACTTGGTACAAAGAATGCCCAAGGATCAAATGGGAGGACGAACAGGGACGAACAAGACGAACTTGGTCCATAGAATGCCAATGGATCAAATGGGAGGACGTAGAGGGACGAACGAGACGAACTTGGTCCAAAGAATGCCAATGGATAAAATGGAGGACGAAAAGGGACGAACGAGACGAACTTGGTCCAAAGAATGCCCAAAGATCAAATGGGAGGATGTAAAGGGACGAACGTGACGAACTTGGTACAAAGAATGCCCAAGGATCAAATGGGAGGACGAACAGGGACGAACAAGACGTACTTGGTCCAAAGAATGCCCAAAGGATCAAATGGGAGGACGAACACGGACGAACGAGACAAACTTGGTCCGAGGAATGCCCAAAGGATCAAATGGGAGGACGAAGAGGGACGAAGGAGACGAACTTGGTCCAAAGAATGCCAAAGGATCAAATGCGGGACGAACTAGACGAACTTGTTCCAAAGAATGCCCAAGGATCAAATGGGAGGACGTAGTGGGACGAACGAGAGGAACTTGGTCCAAAGAATGCCCAAAGGATCAAATGGGAGGCCGAACAGGGACGAATGAGACGAACTTGGTCCAAAGAATGCCCAAAGATCAAATGGGAGGATGTAAAGGGACGAACGAGACGAACTTGGTCCAATCAATGCCCATGGATGAAATGGGAGGACGAAAAGGGATGAACAAGATGAATTTGGTCGAAAGAATGCCAAAGGATCAAATGGGAGGACGAAGAGGGACGAAGGAGACGAACTTGGTCCAAAGAATGCTGAAGGATCAAATGGGAGGACGAACAGGGACGAACGAGACGAACTTGGTCCAAAGAATGCCAAAGATTCAAATGGGAGGACGAACGAGACCAACTTGGTAGAAAGAATGCCAAAGGATCAAATGGGAGGACGAAGAGGGACGAACAAGACGAACTTGGTACAAAGAATGCCAAAGGATCAAATGGGAGGACGAAGAGGGACGAAGGAGATGAAATTGGTCCAAACAATGCCAAAGGATCAAATGGGAGGACGAACGTGACGAACTTGGTACAAAGAATGCCCAAGGATCAAATGGGAGGACGAACAGGGACGAACAAGACGAACTTGGTCCATAGAATGCCAATGGATCAAATGGGAGGACGTAGAGGGACGAACGAGACGAACTTGGTCCAAAGAATGCCAATGGATAAAATGGAGGACGAAAAGGGACGAACGAGACGAACTTGGTCCAAAGAATGCCCAAAGATCAAATGGGAGGATGTAAAGGGACGAACGTGACGAACTTGGTACAAGGAATGCCCAAGGATCGAATGGGAGGACGAACAGGGACGAACGAGACGAACTTGGTCCAAAGAATGTCAAAGGATCAAATGGGAGGACGAAGAGGGACGAAGGAGATGAAATTGGTCCAAACAATGCCAAAGGATCAAATGGGAGGACGAACGTGACGAACTTGGTACAAAGAATGCCCAAGGATCAAATGGGAGGACGAACAGGGACGAACAAGACGAACTTGGTCCATAGAATGCCAATGGATCAAATGGGAGGACGTAGAGGGACGAACGAGACGAACTTGGTCCAAAGAATGCCCAAAGATGAAATGGGAGGATGTAGAGGGACGAACGAGACGAACTTGGTCCAAAGAATGCCCAAGGTTGAAATGGGAGGACGAAAAGGGACGAACGAGACGAACGTGGTCCAAAGAATGCCAAAGGATGAAATGGGAGGACGAACGAGACCAACTTGGTTTAAAGAATGCCAAAGGATCATATGGGAGGACGAAGAGGGACGAACGTGACGAACTTGGTACAAGGAATGCCCAAGGATCGAATGGGAGGACGAACAGGGACGAACAAGACGAACTTGGTCCAAAGAATGCCAATGGATCAAATGGGAGGACGTAGAGGGACGAACGAGACGAACTTGGTCCAAAGAATGCCAATGGATAAAATGGAGGACGAAAAGGGACGAACGAGACGAACGTGGTCCAAAGAGTGTAAAAGGATCAAATGCGAGGACAAAGAGGGACGAAGGAGACGAACCTGGTTCAAAGAATGCCAAAGGATCAAATGGGAGAACGAACGAGACCAACTTGCTACAAAGAATGCCAAAGGATCAAATGGGAGGACGAAGAGGGACGAACGAGACGAACTTGGTCCAATGATTGCCCAAGGATGAAATGGGAGGACGAAAAGGGACGAACGAGAAGAACTTGGTCCAAAGAATGCCAAAGGATCAAATGGGAGGACGAAGAGGGACGAACGAGACGAACTTGGTCCAAAGAATGCCAAAGGATCAAATGGGGGACGAACGAGACAAACATGGTCCAAAGAATGCCCAAAGGATCAAATGGGACGACGAACGTGACAAACTTGGTACAAAGAATTCCCAAGGATCAAATGGGAGGACGTAGAGGGACGAACGAGTCGAACTTGGTCCAAAGAATGCCCAAAGGATCAAATGGGAGGACGAACAGGGACGAACGAGACGAAAATGGTCCAAACAATGCCAAAGGTTCAAATGGGAGGAGGAACGAGACCAACTTGGTACAAAGAATGCCAAAGGATCAAATGGGAGGACGAACGAGGCCAACTTGGTACAAAGAATGCCAAAGGATCAAATGGGAGGACGAAGAGGGACGAACGAGACGAACTTGGTCCAAAGAATGCCAAAGGATCAAATGGGGGACGAACGTGACGAACTTGGTACAAAGAATGCGCAAGGATCAAATGGGAGGACGAACAGGGACGAACCAGACGAACTTGGTCCTAAGAATGCCAATGGATCAAATGGGAGGACGTAGAGGGACAAACGAGACGAACTTGGTCCAAAGAATGCCAATGGATCAAATGGAGGACGAAAAGGGACGAACGAGACGAACTTGGTCCAAAGAATGTAAAAGGATCAAATGCGAGGACAAAGAGGGACGAAGGAGACGAACTTGGTCCAAAGAATGCGGAAGGATCAAATGGGAGGACGAACGAGATGAACTTGGTACAAAGAATGCCCAAGGATCAAATGGGAGGACGTAGAGGGACGAAGGAGACGAACTTGGTCCAAAGAATGCCAAAGGATTAAATGGGAAGACGAACAGGGACGAACGAGACGAACTTGGTCCAAAGAATGCCAAAGGATCAAATGGGAGGACGAACGAGACGAACTTGGTCCAAAGAATGCCCAAAGGATCAAATTGGAGGACGAATAGGGACGAACGAGACGAAAATGGTCCAAAGAATGCCAAAGGTTCAAATGGGAGGAGGAACGAGACCAACTTGGTACAAAGAATGCCAAAGGATCAAATGGGAGGACGAAGAGGGACGAACGAGACAAACCTAGTCCAAAGATTGCCCAAGCATGAAATGGGAGGACGAAAAGGGACGAACGAGACGAACATGGTCCAAAGAATGTCAAAGGATCAAAAGGGAGGACGAAGAGGGACGAAGGAGATGAACTTGGTCCAAACAATGCCAAAGGATCAAATGGGAGGACGAACGTGACGAACTTGGTACAAAGAATGACCAAGGATCAAATGGGAGGACGAACAGGGACGAACAAGACGAGCTTGGTCCATAGAATGCCAATGGATCAAATGGGAGGACGTAGAGGGACAAACGAGACGAACTTGGTCCAAAGAATGCCAATGGATAAAATGGAGGGCGAAAAGGGACGAACGAGACGAACTTGGTCCAAAGAATGCCCAAAGATCAAATGGGAGGATGTAAAGGGACGAACGTGACGAACTTGGTACAAAGAATGCCCAAGGATCAAATGGGAGGACGAACAGGGACGAACAAGACAAACTTGGTCCAAAGAATGCCAATGGATAAAATGGAGGACGAAAAGGGACGAACGAGACGAACGTGGTCCAAAGAGTGTAAAAGGATCAAATGCGAGGACAAAGAGGGACGAAGGAGACGAACTTGGTTCAAAGAATGCCAAAGGATCAAATGGGAGGACGAACGAGACCAACTTGCTACAAAGAATGCCAAAGGATCAAATGGGAGGACGAAGAGGGACGAACGAGGCGAACTTGGTCCAATGATTGCCCAAGGAAGAAATGGGAGGACGAAAAGGGACCAACGAGACGAACTTGGTCCAAACAATGACAAAGGATCAAATGGGGGACGAACGGGACGAATTTGGTACAAAGAATGCCCAAGGATCAAATGGGAGGACGAACAGGGACGAACGAGACGAACTTGGTCAAAAGAATGCCAAAGGTTCAAATGGGAGGACGAACAGACCAACTTGGTACAAGGAATGCCAAAGGATCAAATGGGAGGATGAAGAGCGACGAACGAGACGAACTTCGTCCAAAGAATGCCCAAGGATGAAATGGGAGGACGAAAAGGGACGAACGAGACGAACTTGGTCCAAAGAATGTCAAAGGATCAAATGGGAGGACGAACAGGGACGAACGAGACGAACTTGGTCAAAAGAATGCCAAAGGTTCAAATGGGAGGACGAACAGACCAACTTGGTACAAGGAATGCCAAAGGATCAAATGGGAGGATGAAGAGCGACGAACGAGACGAACTTCGTCCAAAGAATGCCCAAGGATGAAATGGGAGGACGAAAAGGGACGAACGAGACGAACTTGGTCCAAAGAATGTCAAAGGATCAAATGGGAGGACGTAGAGGGACGAACGAGACGAGCTTGGTCCAAAGAATTCCAATGGATCAAATGGAGGACGAAAAGGGACGAACGAGACGAACTTGGTCCAAAGAATGTCAAAGGATCAAATGCGAGGACGAAGAGGGACAAAGGAGATGAACTTGGTCCAAAGAATGCCAAAGGATCAATTGGGAGGACGAACGAGACCAACTTGCTACAAAGAATGCGAAAGGATCAAATGGGAGGACGAAGAGGGACGAAGGAGGCGAACTTTGTCCAAAGAATGCCAAAGGATCAAATGGGAGGACGAACGAGACGAACTTGGACCAAAGAATGTCAAAGGATCAAATGCGAGGACGAAGAGGGACAAAGGAGATGAACTTGGCCCAAAGAATGCCAAAGGATCAAATGGGAGGACGAACGAGACCAACTTGCTACAAAGAATGCGAAAGGATCAAATGGGAGGACGAAGAGGGACGAAGGAGACGAAATTGGTCCAAAGAATGCCAAAGGATCAAATGGGAGGACGAACGAGCGAACTTGGTACAAAGAATGCCCAAGGATCAAATCGGAGGACGTAGAGGGACGAACGAGACGAACTTTGTCCAAAGAATGCCCAAAGGATCAAAAGGGAGAACGAACAGGGACGAACGAGACGAACTTGGTCCAAAGAATGCCCAAAGATGAAATGGGAGGATGTAGAGGGACGAACGAGACGAACTTGGTCCAAAGAATGCCCAAGGTTGAAATGGGAGGACGAAAAGGGACGAACGAGACGAACGTGGTCCTAAGAATGCCAAAGGATCAAATGGGAGGACGAACGAGACCAACTTGGTACAAAGAATGCCAAAGGATCAAATGGGAGGACGAAGAGGGACGAACGAGACGAATTTGGTCCAAAGAATGCCCAAAGGATCAAATGGGACGACGAACGTGACAAACTTGGTACAAAGAATTCCCAAGGATCAAATGGGAGGACGTAGAGGGACGAACGAGTCAAACTTGGTCCAAAGAATGCCCAAAGGATCAAATGGGAGGACGAACAGGGACGAACGAGACGAAAATGGTCCAAACAATGCCAAAGGTTCAAATGGGAGGAGGAACGAGACCAACTTGGTACAAAGAATGCCAAAGGATCAAATGGGAGGACGAACGAGACCAACTTGGTACAAAGAATGCCAAAGGATCAGATGGGAGGACGAAGAGGGACGAACGAGACGAACTTGGTCCAAAGAATGCCAAAGGATCAAATGGGGGACGAACGTGACGAACTTGGTACAAAGAATGCGCAAGGATCAAATGGGAGGACGAACATGGACGAACTAGACGAACTTGGTCCAAAGAATGCCAATGGATCAAATGGGAGGACGTAGAGGGACGAACGAGACGAACTTGGTCCAAAGAATGCCAATGGATCAAATGGAGGACGAAAAGGGACGAACGAGACGAACTTGGTCCAAAGAATGTAAAAGGATCAAATGCGAGGACAAAGAGGGACGAAGGAGACGAACTTGGTCCAAGGAATGCGGAAGGATCAAATGGGAGGACGAACGAGATGAACTTGGTACAAAGAATACCCAAGGATCAAATGGGGGGACGTAGAGGGACGAAGGAGATGAACTTGGTCCAAAGAATGCCAAAGGATTAAATGGGAAGACGAACAGGGACGAACGAGACGAACTTGGTCCAAAGAATGCCAAAGGATCAAATGGGAGGACGAACGAGACGAACATGGTCCAAAGATTGTCAAAGGATCAAATGGGAGGACGAAGAGGGACGAAGGAGACGAACTTGGTCCAAAGAATGCCGAAGGTTCAAATGGGAGGACAAACGAGATAAACTTGGTACAAAGAATGCCCAAGGATCAAATGGGAGGACGTAGAGGAACGAAGGAGACGAACTTGGTCCAAAGAATGCCAAAGGATCAAATGGGAGGACGAACGTGGCGAACTTGGTACAAAGAATGCCCAAAGGATCAAATGGGAGGACGTAGAGGGACGAACGAGACGAACTTGGTCCAAAGAATCCCCAAAGGATCAAATGGGAGGATGTAGAGGGACGAACGAGACGAACTTGGTCCAAAGAATGCCCAAGGATGAAATGGGAGGACGAAAAGGGACGAACGAGATGAACTTGGTCCAATGATTGCCCAAGGATGAAATGGGAGGACGAAAAGGGACCAACGAGACGAACTTGGTCCAAAGAATGCCAAAGGATCAAATGGGAGGGCGAAGTGGGATGAAGGAGACGAACTTGGTCCAAAGAATGCCGAAGGATCAAATGGGAGGACGAACGAGATGAACTTGGTACCAAGAATGCCCAAGGATCAAATGGGAGGACGTAGAGGGACGAAGGAGACGAACTTGGTCCAAAGAATGCCAAAGGATCAAATGGGAGGACGAACGTGGTGAACTTGGTACAAAGAATGCCCAAAGGATCAAATGGGAGGACGTAGAGGGACAAACGAGACGAACTTGGTCCAAAGAATGCCCAAAGGATCAAATGGGAGGATGTAGAGGGACGAACGAGACGAACTTGGTCCAAAGAATGCCCAAGGATGAAATTGGAGGACAAAAAGGGACGAACGAGACGAACTTGGTCCAAAGAATGCCAAAGGATCAAATGGGAGGACGAACGAGACCAACTTGGTACAAAGAATGCCAAAGGATCAAATGGGAGGACAAAGAGGGTCGAACGAGACGAACTTGGTCCAAAGATTGCCCAAGGATGAAATGGGAGGACGAAAAGGGCCAAACGAGACGAACTTAGTCCAAAGAATGCCAAAGGATCAAATGGGGGGCGAACGAGACGAACTTGGTCCAAAGAATGCCCATAGAAAAAATGGGAGGACGTAGAGGGACGAACCAGACGAACTTGGTCCAAAGAATGCCAAAGGATCAAATGGGGGACGAACCAGACAAACTTGGTCCAAAGAACGCCCAAAGGATCAAATGGGAAGACGAACAGGGACGAAGGAGACGAACATGGTCCAAAGAATGCCAAAGGATCAAATGGGAGGACGAACGTGGCGAACTTGGTACAAAGAATGCCCAAGGATCAAATGGGAGGACGTAGAGGGACGAACGGGACGAACTTGGTCCAAAGAATGCCAATGGATCAAATGGAGGATGAAAAGGGACGAACGAGACCAACTTGGTCCAAAGAATGTCAAAGGATCAAATGGGAGGACGAAGAGGGACGAAGGAGACGAACTTGGTCCAAAGAATGCCAAAGGATCAAATGGGAGGTCGAACGAGACCAACTTGCTACAAAGAATGCCAAAGGTTCAAATGGGAAGACGAAGAGGGACGAACGAGATGAACTTGGTCCAAAGATTTCCCAAGGATGAAATGGGAGGACGAAAAGGGACGAACGAGACGAACGTGGTCCAAATAATGCCAAAGGATCAAATGGGGGACGAACGAGACAAACTTGGTCCAAAGAATGCCGAAAGATCAAATGGGAGGATGTAGAGGGACGAACGAGACGAACATGATCCAAAGAATGCCGTAGGATGAAATGGGAGGACGAAAAGGGACGAACGAGACGAACATGGTCCAAAGAATGCCCAAAGGATCAAATGGGAGGACGAACAGGGACGAAGGAGACGAACTTGGTCCAAAGAATGCCAAAGGATCAAATGGGAGGATGAACGTGGCGAACTTGGTACAAAGAATGCCCTAGGATCAAATGGGAGGACGTAGAGGGACGAACGAGACGAAGTTGGTCCAAAGAATGCCAATGGATCAAATGGAGGACAAAAAGGGACGAACGAGACGAACTTGGTCCAAAGAATGTCAAAGGATCAAATGGGAGGACGAAGAGGGACGAAGGAGACGAACTTGGTCCAAAGAATGCCAAAGGATCAAATGGGAGGACGAACGAGACCAAGTTGCTACAAAGAATGCCAAAGGTTCAAATGGGAAGACGTAGAGGGACGAACGAGATGAACTTAGTCCAAAGATTGCCCAAGGATGAAATGGGAGGACGAAAAGGGCCAAACGACACGAACTTAGTCCAAAGAATGCCAAAGGATCAAATGGGGGACGAACGAGACGAACTTGGTCCAAAGAATGCCCATAGAAAAAATGGGAGGACGTAGAGGGACGAACCAGACGAACTTGGTCCAAAGAATGCCAAAGGATCAAATGGGGGACGAACGAGATGAACTTGGTCCAAAGAATGCCCAAAGGATCAAATGGGAGGACGAACAGGGACGAAGGAGACGAACATGGTCCAAAGAATGCCAAAGGATCAAATGGGAGGACGAACGTGGCGAACTTGGTACAAAGAATGCCCAAGGATCAAATGGGAGGTCGTAGAGGGACGAACGAGACGAACTTGGTCCAAAGAATGCCAATGGATCAAATGGGGGACGAAAAGGGACGAACGAGACCAACTTGGTCCAAAGAATGTCAAAGGATCAAATGGGAGGACGAAGAGGGACGAAGGAGACGAACTTGGTCCAAAGAATGGCAAAGGATCAAATGGGAGGACGAACGAGACCAACTTGCTACAAAGAATGCCAAAGGTTCAAATGGGAAGACGAAGAGGGACGAACGAGATGAACTTGGTCCAAAGATTGCCCAAGGATGAAATGGGAGGACGAAAAGGGACGAACGAGACGAACGTGGTCCAAATAATGCCAAAGGATCAAATGGGGGACGAACGAGACAAACTTGGTCCAAAGAATGCGCAAAGATCAAATGGGAGGATGTAGAGGGACGAACGAGACGAACATGGTCCAAAGAATGCCGTAGGATGAAATGGGAGGACGAAAAGGGACGAACGAGACGAACATGGTCCAAAGAATGCCCAAAGGATCAAATGGGAGGACGAACGTGGCGAACTTGGTACAAAGAATGCCCTAGGATCAAATGGGAGGACGTAGAGGGACGAACGAGACGAAGTTGGTCCAAAGAATGCCAATGGATCAAATGGAGGACAAAAAGGGACAAACGAGACGAACTTGGTCCAAAGAATGTCAAAGGATCAAATGGGAGGACGAAGAGGGACGAAGGAGACGAACTTGGTCCAAAGAATGCCAAAGGATCAAATGGGAGGACGAACGAGACCAAGTTGCTACAAAGAATGCCAAAGGTTCAAATGGGAAGACGAAGAGGGACGAACGAGATGAACTTGGTCCAAAGATTGCCCAAGGATGAAATGGGAGGACGAAAAGGGCCAAACGACACGAACTTAGTCCAAAGAATGCCAAAGGATCAAATGGGGGACGAACGAGACGAACTTGGTCCAAAGAATGCCCATAGAAAAAATGGGAGGACGTAGAGGGACGAACCAGACGAACTTGGTCCAAAGAATGCCAAAGGATCAAATGGGGGACGAACGAGATGAACTTGGTCCAAAGAATGCCCAAAGGATCAAATGGGAGGACGAACAGGGACGAAGGAGACGAACATGGTCCAAAGAATGCCAAAGGATCAAATGGGAGGACGAACGTGGCGAACTTGGTACAAAGAATGCCCAATGATCAAATGGAAGGACGTAGAGGGATGAACGAGACGAACTTGGTCCAAAGAATGCCAATGGATCAAATGGAGGATGAAAAGGGACGAACGAGACCAACTTGGTCCAAAGAATGTCAAAGGATCAAATGGGAGGACGAAGAGGGACGAAGGAGACGAACTTGGTCCAAAAAATGCCAAAGGATCAAATGGGAGGTCGAACGAGACCAACTTGCTACAAAGAATGCCAAAGGTTCAAATGGGAAGACGAAGAGGGACGAACGAGATGAACTTGGTCCAAAGATTTCCCAAGGATGAAATGGGAGGACGAAAAGGGACGAACGAGACGAACGTGGTCCAAATAATGCCAAAGGATCAAATGGGGGACGAACGAGACAAACTTGGTCCAAAGAATGCCGAAAGATCAAATGGGAGGATGTAGAGGGATGAACGAGACGAACATGGTCCAAAGAATGCCGTAGGATGAAATGGGAGGACGAAAAGGGACGAACGAGACGAACATGGTCCAAAGAATGCCCAAAGGATCAAATGGGAGGACGAACAGGGACGAAGGTGACGAAGTTGGTCCAAAGAATGCCAAAGGATCAAATGGGGGACGAACGAGACAAACTTGGTCCAAAGAATGCCCAAAGATCAAATGGGAGGAGGTAGAGGGACGAACGAGAAGAACTTGGTCCAAGGAATGCCGTAGGATGAAATGGGAGGACGAAAAGGGACGAACGAGACGAACATGGTCCAAAGAATGCCCAAAGGATCAAATGGGAGGACGAACAGGGACGAAGGAGACGAACTTGGTCCAAAGAATGCCAAAGGATCAAATGGGAGGATGAACGTGGCGAACTTGGTACAAAGAATGCCCTAGGATCAAATGGGAGGACGTAGAGGGACGAACGAGACGAAGTTGGTCCAAAGAATGCCAATGGATCAAATGGAGGACAAAAAGGGACGAACGAGACGAACTTGGTCCAAAGAATGTCAAAGGATCAAATGGGAGGACGAAGAGGGACGAAGGAGACGAACTTGGTCCAAAGAATGCCAAAGGATCAAATGGGAGGACGAACGAGACCAAGTTGCTACAAAGAATGCCAAAGGTTCAAATGGGAAGACGTAGAGGGACGAACGAGATGAACTTAGTCCAAAGATTGCCCAAGGATGAAATGGGAGGACGAAAAGGGCCAAACGACACGAACTTAGTCCAAAGAATGCCAAAGGATCAAATGGGGGACGAACGAGACGAACTTGGTCCAAAGAATGCCCATAGAAAAAATGGGAGGACGTAGAGGGACGAACCAGACGAACTTGGTCCAAAGAATGCCAAAGGATCAAATGGGGGACGAACGAGATGAACTTGGTCCAAAGAATGCCCAAAGGATCAAATGGGAGAACGAACAGGGACGAAGGAGACGAACATGGTCCAAAGAATGCCAAAGGATCAAATGGGAGGACGAACGTGGCGAACTTGGTACAAAGAATGCCCAAGGATCAAATGGGAGGTCGTAGAGGGACGAACGAGACGAACTTGGTCCAAAGAATGCCAATGGATCAAATGGGGGACGAAAAGGGACGAACGAGACCAACTTGGTCCAAAGAATGTCAAAGGATCAAATGGGAGGACGAAGAGGGACGAAGGAGACGAACTTGGTCCAAAGAATGCCAAAGGATCAAATGGGAGGACGAACGAGACCAACTTGCTACAAAGAATGCCAAAGGTTCAAATGGGAAGACGAAGAGGGACGAACGAGATGAACTTGGTCCAAAGATTGCCCAAGGATGAAATGGGAGGACGAAAAGGGACGAACGAGACGAACGTGGTCCAAATAATGCCAAAGGATCAAATGGGGGACGAACGAGACAAACTTGGTCCAAAGAATGCGCAAAGATCAAATGGGAGGATGTAGAGGGACGAACGAGACGAACATGGTCCAAAGAATGCCGTAGGATGAAATGGGAGGACGAAAAGGGACGAACGAGACGAACATGGTCCAAAGAATGCCCAAAGGATCAAATGGGAGGACGAACGTGGCGAACTTGGTACAAAGAATGCCCTAGGATCAAATGGGAGGACGTAGAGGGACGAACGAGACGAAGTTGGTCCAAAGAATGCCAATGGATCAAATGGAGGACAAAAAGGGACAAACGAGACGAACTTGGGCCAAAGAATGTCAAAGGATCAAATGGGAGGACGAAGTGGGACGAAGGAGACGAACTTGGTCCAAAGAATGCCAAAGGATCAAATGGGAGGACGAACGAGACCAAGTTGCTACAAAGAATGCCAAAGGTTCAAATGGGAAGACGAAGAGGGACGAACGAGATGAACTTGGTCCAAAGATTGCCCAAGGATGAAATGGGAGGACGAAAAGGGCCAAACGACACGAACTTAGTCCAAAGAATGCCAAAGGATCAAATGGGGGACGAACGAGACGAACTTGGTCCAAAGAATGCCCATAGAAAAAATGGGAGGACGTAGAGGGACGAACCAGACGAACTTGGTCCAAAGAATGCCAAAGGATCAAATGGGGGACGAACGAGATGAACTTGGTCCAAAGAATGCCCAAAGGATCAAATGGGAGGACGAACAGGGACGAAGGAGACGAAAATGGTCCAAAGAATGCCAAAGGATCAAATGGGAGGACGAACGTGGCGAACTTGGTACAAAGAATGCCCAATGATCAAATGGAAGGACGTAGAGGGACGAACGAGACGAACTTGGTCCAAAGAATGCCAATGGATCAAATGGAGGACGAAAAGGGACGAACGAGACCAACTTGGTCCAAAGAATGTCAAAGGATCAAATGGGAGGACGAAGAGGGACGAAGGAGACGAACTTGGTCCAAAGAATGCCAAAGGATCAAATGGGAGGACGAACGAGACCAACTTGCTACAAACAATGCCAAAGGTTCAAATGGGAAGTCGAAGAGGGACGAACGAGATGAATTTGGTCCAAAGATTGCCCAAGGATGAAATGGGAGGACGAAAAGGGACGAACGAGACGAACGTGGTCCAAATAATGCCAAAGGATCAAATGGGGGACGAACGAGACAAACTTGGTCCAAAGAATGCCCAAAGATCAAATGGGAGGATGTAGAGGGACGAACGAGACGAACTTGGTCCAAAGAATGCCGTAGGATGAAATGGGAGGACGAAAAGGGACGAACGAGACGAACATGGTCCAAAGAATGCCCAAAGGATCAAATGGGAGGACGAACAGGGACGAAGGTGACGAACTTGGTCCAAAGAATACCAAAGGATCAAATGGGAGGACGAACGTGGCGAACTTGGTACAAAGAATGCCCAAGGATCAAATGGGAGGACGTAGAGGGACGAACGAGACGAAGTTGGTCCAAAGAATGCCAATGGATCAAATGGAGGACAAAAAGTGACGAACGAGACGAACTTGGGCCAAAGAATGTCAAAGGATCAAATGGGAGGACGAAGAGGGACGAAGGAGACGAACTTGGTCCAAAGAATGCCAAAGGATCAAATGGGAGGACGAACGAGACCAAGTTGCTACAAAGAATGCCAAAGGTTCAAATGGGAAGACGAAGAGGGACGAACGAGATGAACTTGGTCCAAAGATTGCCCAAGGATGAAATGGGAGGACGAAAAGGGCCAAACAACACGAACTTAGTCCAAAGAATGCCAAAGGATCAAATGGGGGACGAACGAGACGAACTTGGTCCAAAGAATGTCCACAGAAAAAATGGGAGGACGTAGAGGGACGAACCAGACGAACTTGGTCCAAAGAATGCCAAAGGATCAAATGGGGGACGAACGAGATGAACTTGGACCAAAGAATGCCCAAAGGATCAAATGGGAGGACGAACAGGGACGAAGGAGACGAACATGGTCCAAAGAATGCCAAAGGATCAAATGGGAGGACGAACGTGGCGAACTTGGTACAAAGAATGCCCAAGGATCAAATGGGAGGACGTAGAGGGACGAACGAGACGAACTTGGTCCAAAGAATGCCAATGGATCAAATGGAGGATGAAAAGGGACGAACGAGACCAACTTGGTCCAAAGAATGTCAAAGGATCAAATGGGAGGACGAAGAGGGACGAAGGAGACGAACTTGGTCCAAAGAATGCCAAAGGATCAAATGGGAGGTCGAACGAGACTAACTTGCTACAAAGAATGCCAAAGGTTCAAATGGGAAGACGAAGAGGGACGAACGAGATGAACTTGGTCCAAAGATTGCCCAAGGATGAAATGGGAGGACGAAAAGGGACGAACGAGACGAACGTGGTCCAAATAATGCCAAAGGATCAAATGGGGGACGAACGAGACAAACTTGGTCCAAGGAATGCCCAAAGATCAAACGGGAGGATGTAGAGGGACGAACGAGACGAACTTGGTCCAAAGAATGCCGTAGGATAAAATGGGAGGACGAAAAGGGACGAACGAGACGAACATGGTCCAAAGAATGCCCAAAGGATCAAATGGGAGGACGAACAGGGACGAAGGTGACGAACTTGGTCCAAAGAATGCCAAAGGATCAAATGGGAGGACGAACGTGGCGAACTTGGTACAAAGAATGCCCTATGATCAAATGGGAGGACGTAGAGGGACGAACGAGACGAAGTTGGTCCAAAGAATGCCAATGGATCAAATGGAGGACGAAAAGGGACGAACGAGACGAACTTGGTCCAATGAATGTCAAAGGATCAAACGGGTGGACGAAGAGGGACGAAGGAGACGAACTTGGTCCAAAGAATGCCAAAGGATCAAATGGGAGGACGAACGAGACCAAGTTGGTACAAAGAATGCCAAAGGTTCAAATGGGAACACGAAGAGGGACGAACGAGATGAACTTGGTCCAAAGATTGCCCAAGGATGAAATGGGAGGACGAAAAGGGACGAACGAGACGAACGTGGTCCAAATAATGCCAAAGGATCAAATGGGGGACGAACGAGACGAACTTGGTCCAAAGAATGCCCATAGAAAAAATGGGAGGACGTAGAGGGACGAACCAGACGAACTTGGTCCAAAGAATGCCAAAGGATCAAATGGGGGACGAACCAGACAAACTTGGTCCAAAGAACGCCCAAAGGATCAAATGGGAAGACGAACAGGGACGAAGGAGACGAACATGGTCCAAAGAATGCCAAAGGATCAAATGGGAGGACGAACGTGGCGAACTTGGTACAAAGAATGCCCAAGGATCAAATGGGAGGACGTAGAGGGACGAACGAGACGAACTTGGTCCAAAGAATGCCAATGGATCAAATGGACGATGAAAAGGGACGAACGAGACCAACTTGGTCCAAAGAATGTCAAAGGATCAAATGGGAGGACGAAGAGGGACGAAGGAGACGAACTTGGTCCAAAGAATGCCAAAGGATCAAATGGGAGGTCGAACGAGACTAACTTGCTACAAAGAATGCCAAAGGTTCAAATGGGAAGACGAAGAGGGACGAACGAGATGAACTTGGTCCAAAGATTTCCCAAGGATGAAATTGGAGGACGAAAAGGGACGAACGAGACGAACGTGCTCCAAATAATGCCAAAGGATCAAATGGGGGACGAACGAGACAAACTTGGTCCAAAGAATGCCGAAAGATCAAATGGGAGGATGTAGAGGGACGAACGAGACGAACATGGTCCAAAGAATGCCGTAGGATGAAATGGGAGGACGAAAAGGGACGAACGAGACGAACATGGTCCAAAGAATGCCCAAAGGATCAAATGGGAGGACGAACAGGGACGAAGGAGACGAACTTGGTCCAAAGAATGCCAAAGGATCAAATGGGAGGATGAACGTGGCGAACTTGGTACAAAGAATGCCCTAGGATCAAATGGGAGGACGTAGAGGGACGAACGAGACGAAGTTGGTCCAAAGAATGCCAATGGATCAAATGGAGGACAAAAAGGGACGAACGAGACGAACTTGGTCCAAAGAATGTCAAAGGATCAAATGGGAGGACGAAGAGGGACGAAGGAGACGAACTTGGTCCAAAGAATGCCAAAGGATCAAATGGGAGGACGAACGAGACCAAGTTGCTACAAAGAATGCCAAAGGTTCAAATGGGAAGACGTAGAGGGACGAACGAGATGAACTTAGTCCAAAGATTGCCCAAGGTTGAAATGGGAGGACGAAAAGGGCCAAACGACACGAACTTAGTCCAAAGAATGCCAAAGGATCAAATGGGGGACGAACGAGACGAACTTGGTCCAAAGAATGCCCATAGAAAAAATGGGAGGACGTAGAGGGACGAACCAGACGAACTTGGTCCAAAGAATGCCCAAAGGATCAAATGGGAGGACGAACAGGGACGAAGGAGACGAACATGGTCCAAAGAATGCCAAAGGATCAAATGGGAGGACGAACGTGGCGAACTTGGTACAAAGAATGCCCAAGGATCAAATGGAAGGTCGTAGAGGGACGAACGAGACGAACTTGGTCCAAAGAATGCCAATGGATCAAATGGGGGACGAAAAGGGACGAACGAGACCAACTTGGTCCAAAGAATGTCAAAGGATCAAATGGGAGGACGAAGAGGGACGAAGGAGACGAACTTGGTCCAAAGAATGCCAAAGGATCAAATGGGAGGACGAACGAGACCAACTTGCTACAAAGAATGCCAAAGGTTCAAATGGGAAGACGAAGAGGGACGAACGAGATGAACTTGGTCCAAAGATTGCCCAAGGATGAAATGGGAGGACGAAAAGGGACGAACGAGACGAACGTGGTCCAAATAATGCCAAAGGATCAAATGGGGGACGAACGAGACAAACTTGGTCCAAAGAATGCGCAAAGATCAAATGGGAGGATGTAGAGGGACGAACGAGACGAACATGGTCCAAAGAATGCCGTAGGATGAAATGGGAGGACGAAAAGGGACGAACGAGACGAACATGGTCCAAAGAATGCCCAAAGGATCAAATGGGAGGACGAACGTGGCGAACTTGGTACAAAGAATGCCCTAGGATCAAATGGGAGGACGTAGAGGGACGAACGAGACGAAGTTGGTCCAAAGAATGCCAATGGATCAAATGGAGGACAAAAAGTGACGAACGAGACGAACTTGGGCCAAAGAATGTCAAAGGATCAAATGGGAGGACGAAGAGGGACGAAGGAGACGAACTTGGTCCAAAGAATGCCAAAGGATCAAATGGGAGGACGAACGAGACCAAGTTGCTACAAAGAATGCCAAAGGTTCAAATGGGAAGACGAAGAGGGACGAACGAGATGAACTTGGTCCAAAGATTGCCCAAGGATGAAATGGGAGGACGAAAAGGGCCAAACGACACGAACTTAGTCCAAAGAATGCCAAAGGATCAAATGGGGGACGAACGAGACGAACTTGGTCCAAAGAATGTCCATAGAAAAAATGGGAGGACGTAGAGGGACGAACCAGACGAACTTGGTCCAAAGAATGCCAAAGGATCAAATGGGGGACGAACGAGATGAACTTGGTCCAAAGAATGCCCAAAGGATCAAATGGGAGGACGAACAGGGACGAAGGAGACGAACATGGTCCAAAGAATGCCAAAGGATCAAATGGGAGGACGAACGTGGCGAACTTGGTACAAAGAATGCCCAAGGATCAAATGGGAGGACGAAGAGGGACGAACGAGACGAACTTGGTCCAAAGAATGCCAATGGATCAAATGGAGGACGAAAAGGGACGAACGAGACCAACTTGGTCCAAAGAATGTCAAAGGATCAAATGGGAGGACGAAGAGGGACGAAGGAGACGAACTTGGTCCAAAGAATGCCAAAGGATCAAATGGGAGGACGAACGAGACCAACTTGCTACAAAGAATGCCAAAGGTTCAAATGGGAAGTCGAAGAGGGACGAACGAGATGAATTTGGTCCAAAGATTGCCCAAGGATGAAATGGGAGGACGAAAAGGGACGAACGAGACGAACGTGGTCCAAATAATGCCAAAGGATCAAATGGGGGACGAACGAGACAAACTTGGTCCAAAGAATGCCCAAAGATCAAATGGGAGGATGTAGAGGGACGAACGAGACGAACTTGGTCCAAAGAATGCCGTAGGATGAAATGGGAGGACGAAAAGGGACGAACGAGACGAACATGGTCCAAAGAATGCCCAAAGGATCAAATGGGAGGACGAACAGGGACGAAGGTGACGAACTTGGTCCAAAGAATACCAAAGGATCAAATGGGAGGACGAACGTGACGAACTTGGTCCAAAGAATACCAAAGGATCAAATGGGAGGACGAACGTGGCGAACTTGGTACAAAGAATGCCCTAGGATCAAATGGGAGGACGTAGAGGGACGAACGAGACGAAGTTGGTCCAAAGAATGCCAATGGATCAAATGGAGGACAAAAAGTGACGAACGAGACGAACTTGGGCCAAAGAATGTCAAAGGATCAAATGGGAGGACGAAGAGGGACGAAGGAGACGAACTTGGTCCAAAGAATGCCAAAGGATCAAATGGGAGGACGAACGAGACCAAGTTGCTACAAAGAATGCCAAAGGTTCAAATGGGAAGACGAAGAGGGACGAACGAGATGAACTTGGTCCAAAGATTGCCCAAGGATGAAATGGGAGGACGAAAAGGGCCAAACGACACGAACTTAGTCCAAAGAATGCCAAAGGATCAAATGGGGGACGAACGAGACGAACTTGGTCCAAAGAATGTCCATAGAAAAAATGGGAGGACGTAGAGGGACGAACCAGACGAACTTGGTCCAAAGAATGCCAAAGGATCAAATGGGGGACGAACGAGATGAAATTGGACCAATGAATGCCCAAAGGATCAAATGGGAGGACGAACAGGGACGAAGGAGACGAACATGGTCCAAAGAATGCCAAAGGATCAAATGGGGGACGAACGAGACAAACTTGGTCCAAAGAATGCCCAAAGATCAAATGGGAGGAGGTAGAGGGACGAACGAGAAGAACTTGGTCCAAGGAATGCCGTAGGATGAAATGGGAGGACGAAAAGGGACGAACGAGACGAACATGGTCCAAAGAATGCCCAAAGGATCAAATGGGAGGACGAACAGGGACGAAGGAAACGAACATGGTCCAAAGAATGCAAAAGGATCAAATGGGAGGACGAACGTGGCGAACTTGGTACAAAGAATGCCCTAGGATCAAATGGGAGGACGTAGAGGGACGAACGAGACGAAGTTGGTCCAAAGAATGCCAATGGATCAAATGGAGGACAAAAAGGGACGAACGAGACGAACTTGGTCCAAAGAATGTCAAAGGATCAAATGGGAGGACGAAGAGGGACGAAGGAGACGAACTTGGTCCAAAGAATGCCAAAGGTTCAAATGGGAAGACGAAGAGGGACGAACGAGAAGAACTTGGTCCAAAGATTGCCCAAGGATGAAATGGGAGGACGAAAAGGGCCAAACGACACGAACTTAGTCC
This sequence comes from Glycyrrhiza uralensis, assembly GCA_030159175.1. Lineage (NCBI taxonomy): Eukaryota > Viridiplantae > Streptophyta > Magnoliopsida > Fabales > Fabaceae > Glycyrrhiza > Glycyrrhiza uralensis. The sequence continues at coordinate 24,828,538 of BRZY01000006.1, read as the reverse complement.
AAAGAATGCCAAAGGATCAAATGGGGGACGAACGAGACGAACTCGGTCCAAAGAATGCCCATAGAAAAAATGGGAGGATGTAGAGGGACGAACCAGACGAACTTGGTCCAAAGAATGCCAAAGGATCAAATGGGGGACGAACGAGATGAACTTGGTCCAAAGAATGCCCAAAGGATCAAATGGGAGGACGAACAGGGACGAAGGTGACGAACTTGGTCCAAAGAATGCCAAAGGATCAAATGGGAGGACGAACGTGGCGAACTTGGTACAAAGAATGCCCAAGGATCAAATGGGAGGACGAACGAGACCAAGTTGGTACAAAGAATGCCAAAGGTTCAAATGGGAACACGAAGAGGGACGAACGAGATGAACTTGGTCCAAAGAATGCCCAAGGATGAAATGGGAGGACGAAAAGGGTCGAACGAGACGAATGTGGTCCAAAGAATACCAAAGGATCAAATGGGGGACGAACGAGACAAACTTGGTCCAAAGAATGCCCAAAGATCAAATGGGAGGATGTAGAGGGACGAACGAGACGAACTTGGTCCAAAGAATGCCGTAGGATGAAATGGGAGGACGAAAAGGGACGAACGAGACGAACATGGTCCAAAGTATGCCCAAAGGATCAAATGGGAGGACGAACAGGGACGAAGGAGACGAACTTGGTCCAAAGAATGCCAAAGGATCAAATGGGAGGACGAACGTGGCGAACTTGGTACAAAGAATGCCCTAGGATCAAATGGGAGGACGTAGAGGGACGAACGAGACGAAGTTGGTCCAAAGAATGCCAATGGATCAATTGGAGGACAAAAAGTGACGAACGAGACGAACTTGGTCCAAAGAATGTCAAAGGATCAAATGGGAGGACGAAGAGGGACGAAGGAGACGAACTTGGTCCAAAGAATGCCAAAGGATCAAATGGGAGGAGGAACGAGACCAAGTTGCTACAAAGAATGCCAAAGGTTCAAATGGGAAGACGAAGAGGCACGAACGAGATGAACTTGGTCCAAAGATTGCCCAAGGATGAAATGGGAGGACGAAAAGGGCCAAACGACACGAACTTAGTCCAAAGAATGCCAAAGGATCAAATGGGGGACGAACGAGACGAACTTGGTCCAAAGAATGTCCATAGAAAAAATGGGAGGACGTAGAGGGACGAACCAGACGAACTTGGTCCAAAGAATGCCAAAGGAACAAATGGGGGACGAACGAGATGAACTTGGACCAAAGAATGCCCAAAGGATCAAATGGGAGGACGAACAGGGACGAAGGAGACGAACATGGTCCAAAGAATGCCAAAGGATCAAATGGGAGGACGAACGTGGCGAACTTGGTACAAAGAATGCCCAAGGATCAAATGGGAGGACGAAGAGGGACGAACGAGACGAACTTGGTCCAAAGAATGCCAATGGATCAAATGGAGGACGAAAAGGGACGAACGAGACCAACTTGGTCCAAAGAATGTCAAAGGATCAAATGGGAGGACGAAGAGGGACGAAGGAGACGAACTTGGTCCAAAGAATGCCAAAGGATCAAATGGGAGGAGAAACGAGACCAACTTGCTACAAAGAATGCCAAAGGTTCAAATGGGAAGACGAAGAGGGACGAACGAGATGAACATGGTCCAAAGATTGCCCAAGGATGAAATGGGAGGACGAAAAGGGACGAACGAGACGAACGTGGTCCAAATAATGCCAAAGGATCAAATGGGGGACGAACGAGACAAACTTGGTCCAAAGAATGCCCAAAGATCAAACGGGAGGATGTAGAGGGACGAACGAGACGAACTTGGTCCAAAGAATGCCGTAGGATGAAATGGGAGGACGAAAAGGGACGAACGAGACGAACATGGTCCAAAGAATGCCCAAAGGATCAAATGGGAGGACGAACAGGGACGAAGGTGACGAATTTGGTCCAAAGAATGCCAAAGGATCAAATGGGAGGACGAACGTGGCAAACTTGGTACAAAGAATGCCCTAGGATCAAATGGGAGGACGTAGAGGGACGAACGAGACGAAGTTGGTCCAAAGAATGCCAATGGATCAAATGGAGGACGAAAAGGGACGAACGAGACGAACTTGGTCCAAAGAATGTCAAAGGATCAAATGGGAGGACGAAGAGGGACGAAGGAGACGAACTTGGTCCAAAGAATAACAAAGGATCAAATGGGAGGACGAACGAGACCAAGTTGGTACAAAGAATGCCAAAGGTTCAAATGGGAACACGAAGAGGGACGAACGAGATGAACTTTGTCCAAAGATTGCCCAAGGATGAAATGGGAGGACGAAAAGGGTCGAACGAGACGAATGTTGTCCAAAGAATACCAAAGGATCAAATGGGGGACGAACGAGACAAACTTGGTCCAAAGAATGCCCAAAGATCAAATGGGAGGAGGTAGAGGGACGAACGAGAAGAACTTGGTCCAAGGAATGCCGTAGGATGAAATGGGAGGACGAAAAGGGACGAACGAGACGAACATGGTCCAAAGAATGCCCAAAGGATCAAATGGGAGGACGAACAGGGACGAAGGAAACGAACATGGTCCAAAGAATGCCAAAGGATCAAATGGGAGGACGAACGTGGCGAACTTGGTACAAAGAATGCCCTAGGATCAAATGGGAGGACGTAGAGGGACGAACGAGACGAAGTTGGTCCAAAGAATGCCAATGGATCAAATGGAGGACAAAAAGGGACGAACGAGACGAACTTGGTCCAAAGAATGTCAAAGGATCAAATGGGAGGACGAAGAGGGACGAAGGAGACGAACTTGGTCCAAAGAATGCCAAAGGTTCAAATGGGAAGACGAAGAGGGACGAACGAGATGAACTTGGTCCAAAGATTGCCCAAGGATGAAATGGGAGGACGAAAAGGGCCAAACGACACGAACTTAGTCCAAAGAATGCCAAAGGATCAAATGGGGGACGAACGAGACAAACTTGGTCCAAAGAATGCCCAAAGATCAAATGGGAGGAGGTAGAGGGACGAACGAGAAGAACTTGGTCCAAGGAATGCCGTAGGATGAAATGGGAGGACGAAAAGGGACGAACGAGACGAACATGGTCCAAAGAATGCCCAAAGGATCAAATGGGAGGACGAACAGGGACGAAGGAAACGAACATGGTCCAAAGAATGCCAAAGGATCAAATGGGAGGACGAACGTGGCGAACTTGGTACAAAGAATGCCCTAGGATCAAATGGGAGGACGTAGAGGGACGAACGAGACGAAGTTGGTCCAAAGAATGCCAATGGATCAAATGGAGGACAAAAAGGGACGAACGAGACGAACTTGGTCCAAAGAATGTCAAAGGATCAAATGGGAGGACGAAGAGGGACGAAGGAGACGAACTTGGTCCAAAGAATGCCAAAGGTTCAAATGGGAAGACGAAGAGGGACGAACGAGATGAACTTGGTCCAAAGATTGCCCAAGGATGAAATGGGAGGACGAAAAGGGCCAAACGACACGAACTTAGTCCAAAGAATGCCAAAGGATCAAATGGGGGACGAACGAGACGAACTCGGTCCAAAGAATGCCCATAGAAAAAATGGGAGGACGTAGAGGGACGAACCAGACGAACTTGGTCCAAAGAATGCCAAAGGATCAAATGGGGGACGAACGAGATGAACTTGGTCCAAAGAATGCCCAAAGGATCAAATGGGAGGACGAACAGGGACGAAGGTGACGAACTTGGTCCAAAGAATGCCAAAGGATCAAATGGGAGGACGAACGTGGCGAACTTGGTACAAAGAATGCCCAAGGATCAAATGGGAGGACGTAGAGGGACGAACGAGACGAACTTGGTCCAAAGAATGCCAATGGATCAAATGGAGGACGAAAAGGGACGAACGAGACCAACTTGGTCCAAAGAATGTCAAAGGATCAAATGGGAGGACGAAGAGGGACGAAGGAGACGAACTTGGTCCAAAGAATGCCAAAGGATCAAATGGGAGGACGAACGAGACCAAGTTGGTACAAAGAATGCCAAAGGTTCAATTGGGAAGACGAAGAGGGACGAACGAGATGAACTTGGTCCAAAGATTGCCCAAGGATGAAATGGGAGGACGAAAAGGGACGAACGAGACGAACGTGGTCCAAATAATGCCAAAGGATCAAATGGGGGACCAACGAGACAAACTTGGTCCAATGAATGCCCAAAGATCAAATGGGAGGACGTAGAGGGACGAACCAGACGAACTTGGTCCAAAGAATGCCAAAGGATCAAATGGGGGACGAACGAGATGAACTTGGTCCAAAGAATGCCCAAAGGATCAACTGGGAGGACGAACGGGGACGAAGGAGACGAACATGGTCCAAAGAATGCCAAAGGATCAAATGGGAGGACGAACGTGGCGAACTTGGTACAAAGAATGCCCAAGGATCAAATTGGAGGACGTAGAGGGACGAACGAGACGAACTTGGTCCAAAGAATGCCAATGGATCAAATGGAGGACGAAAAGGGACGAAGGAGACGAACTTGGTCCAAAGAATGCCAAAGGATCAAATGGGAGCACGAACGAGACCAACTTGCTACAAAGAATGCCAAAGATTCAAATGGGAAGACGAAGAGGGACGAACGAGTTGAACTTGGTCCAAAGATTGCCCAAGGATGAAATGGGAGGACGAAAAGGGACGAACGAGACGAACGTGGTCCAAATAATGCCAAAGGATCAAATGGGGGACGAACGAGACAAACTTGGTCCAAAGAATGCCCAAAGATCAAATGGGAGGATGTAGAAGGACGAACGAGACGAACATGGTCCAAAGAATGTCGTAGGATGAAATGGGAGGACGAAAAGGGACGAACGAGACGAACATGGTCCAAGGAATGCCCAAAGGATCAAATGGGAGGACGAACAGGGACGAAGGAGACGAACTTGGTCCAAAGAATGCCAAAGGATCAAATGGGAGGACGAACGTGGCGAACTTGGTACAAAGAATGCCCTAGGATCAAATGGCAGGACGTAGAGGGACGAACGAGACGAACTTGGTCCAAAGAATGCCAATGGATCAAATGGAGGACGAAAAGGGACGAAGGAGACGAACTTGGTCCAAAGAATGCCAAAGGATCAAATGGGAGGACGAACGAGACCAACTTGCTACAAAGAATGCCAAAGATTCAAATGGGAAGACGAAGAGGGACGAACGAGTTGAACTTGGTCCAAAGATTGCCCAAGGATGAAATGGGAGGACGAAAAGGGACGAACGAGACGAACGTGGTCCAAATAATGCCAAAGGATCAAATGGGGGACGAACGAGACAAACTTGGTCCAAAGAATGCCCAAAGATCAAATGGGAGGATGTAGAAGGACGAACGAGACGAACATGGTCCAAAGAATGTCGTAGGATGAAATGGGAGGACGAAAAGGGACGAACGAGACGAACATGGTCCAAGGAATGCCCAAAGGATCAAATGGGAGGACGAACAGGGACGAAGGAGACGAACTTGGTCCAAAGAATGCCAAAGGATCAAATGGGAGGACGAACGTGGCGAACTTGGTAAAAAAAATGCCCTAGGATCAAATGGGAGGACGTAGAGGGACGAACGAGACGAAGTTGGTCCAAAGAATGCCAATGGATCAAATGGAGGACAAAAAGGGACGAACGAGACGAACTTGGTCCAAAGAATGTCAAAGGATCAAATGGGAGGACGAAGAGGGACGAAGGAGACGTACTTGGTCCAAAGAATGCCAAAGGATCAAATGGGAGGACGAACGAGACCAAGTTGATACAAAGAATGCCTAAGGTTCAAATGGGAAGACGAAGAGGGACGAACGAGATGAACTTGGTCCAAAGATTGCCCAAGGATGAAATGGGAGGACGAAAAGGGCCAAACGACACGAACTTAGTCCAAAGAATGCCAAAGGATCAAATGGGGGACGAACGAGACGAACTTGGTCCAAAGAATGCCCATAGAAAAAATGGGAGGACGTAGAGGGACGAACCAGACGAACTTGGTCCAAAGAATGCCAATGGATCAAATGGGGGACGAACGAGATGAACTTGGTCCAAAGAATGCCCAAAGGATCAAATGGGAGGACGATTAGGGACGAAGGAGACTAAGATGGTCCAAAGAATGCCAAAGGATCAAATGGGAGGACGAACGTGGCGAACTTGGTACAAAGAATGCCCAAGGATCAAATGGGAGGACGTAGAGGGACGAACGAGACAAACTTGGTCCAAAGAATGCCAATGGATCAAATGGAGGACGAAAAGGGACGAACGAGACCAAGTTGGTCCAAAGAATGTCAAAGGATCAAATGGGAGGACGAAGAGGGACGAAGGAGACGAACTTGGTCCAAAGAATGCCAAAGGATCAAATGCGAGGACGAACGAGACCAACTTGCTACAAAGAAAGCCAAAGGTTCAAATGGGAAGACGAAGAGGGACGAACGAGATGAACTTGGTCCAAAGATAGCCCAAGGATGAAATGGGAGGACGAAAAGGGACGAACGAGACGAACGTGTTCCAAATAATGCCAAAGGATCAAATGGGGGACGAACGAGACAAATTTGGTCCAAAGAATGCCCAAAGATCAAATGGGAGGATGTAGAGGGACGAACGAGACGAACTTGGTCCAAAGAAGGCTGTAGGATGAAATGGGAGGACGAAAAGGGACGAACGAGACGAACATGGTCCAAAGAATGCCCAAAGGATCAAATGGGAGGACGAACAGGGACGAAGGTGACGAACTTTGTCCAAAGAATGCCAAAGGATCAAATGGGTGGACGAACGTGGCGAACTTGGTACAAAGAATGCCCTAGGATCAAATGGCAGGACGTAGAGGGACGAACGAGACGAACTTGGTCCAAAGAATGCCAATGGATCAAATGGAGGACGAAAAGGGACGAAGGAGACGAACTTGGTCCAAAGAATGCCAAAGGATCAAATGGGAGGACGAACGAGACCAACTTGCTACAAAGAATGCCAAAGATTCAAATGGGAAGACGAAGAGGGACGAACGAGTTGAACTTGGTCCAAAGATTGCCCAAGGATGAAATGGGAGGACGAAAAGGGACGAACGAGACGAACGTGGTCCAAATAATGCCAAAGGATCAAATGGGGGACGAACGAGACAAACTTGGTCCAAAGAATGCCCAAAGATCAAATGGGAGGATGTAGAAGGACGAACGAGACGAACATGGTCCAAAGAATGTCGTAGGATGAAATGGGAGGACGAAAAGGGACGAACGAGACGAACATGGTCCAAGGAATGCCCAAAGGATCAAATGGGAGGACGAACAGGGACGAAGGAGACGAACTTGGTCCAAAGAATGCCAAAGGATCAAATGGGAGGACGAACGTGGCGAACTTGGTAAAAAAAATGCCCTAGGATCAAATGGGAGGACGTAGAGGGACGAACGAGACGAAGTTGGTCCAAAGAATGCCAATGGATCAAATGGAGGACAAAAAGGGACGAACGAGACGAACTTGGTCCAAAGAATGTCAAAGGATCAAATGGGAGGACGAAGAGGGACGAAGGAGACGTACTTGGTCCAAAGAATGCCAAAGGATCAAATGGGAGGACGAACGAGACCAAGTTGATACAAAGAATGCCTAAGGTTCAAATGGGAAGACGAAGAGGGACGAACGAGATGAACTTGGTCCAAAGATTGCCCAAGGATGAAATGGGAGGACGAAAAGGGCCAAACGACACGAACTTAGTCCAAAGAATGCCAAAGGATCAAATGGGGGACGAACGAGACGAACTTGGTCCAAAGAATGCCCATAGAAAAAATGGGAGGACGTAGAGGGACGAACCAGACGAACTTGGTCCAAAGAATGCCAATGGATCAAATGGGGGACGAACGAGATGAACTTGGTCCAAAGAATGCCCAAAGGATCAAATGGGAGGACGATTAGGGACGAAGGAGACTAAGATGGTCCAAAGAATGCCAAAGGATCAAATGGGAGGACGAACGTGGCGAACTTGGTACAAAGAATGCCCAAGGATCAAATGGGAGGACGTAGAGGGACGAACGAGACAAACTTGGTCCAAAGAATGCCAATGGATCAAATGGAGGACGAAAAGGGACGAACGAGACCAAGTTGGTCCAAAGAATGTCAAAGGATCAAATGGGAGGACGAAGAGGGACGAAGGAGACGAACTTGGTCCAAAGAATGCCAAAGGATCAAATGCGAGGACGAACGAGACCAACTTGCTACAAAGAAAGCCAAAGGTTCAAATGGGAAGACGAAGAGGGACGAACGAGATGAACTTGGTCCAAAGATAGCCCAAGGATGAAATGGGAGGACGAAAAGGGACGAACGAGACGAACGTGTTCCAAATAATGCCAAAGGATCAAATGGGGGACGAACGAGACAAATTTGGTCCAAAGAATGCCCAAAGATCAAATGGGAGGATGTAGAGGGACGAACGAGACGAACTTGGTCCAAAGAAGGCTGTAGGATGAAATGGGAGGACGAAAAGGGACGAACGAGACGAACATGGTCCAAAGAATGCCCAAAGGATCAAATGGGAGGACGAACAGGGACGAAGGTGACGAACTTTGTCCAAAGAATGCCAAAGGATCAAATGGGTGGACGAACGTGGCGAACTTGGTACAAAGAATGCCCTAGGATCAAATGGGAGGACGTAGAGGGACGAACGAGACGAAGTTGGTCCAAAGAATGCCAATGGATCAAATGGAGGACGAAAAGGGACGAACGAGACGAACTTGGTCCAAAGAATGTCAAAGGATCAAATGGGAGGACGAAGAGGGACGAAGGAGACGAACTTGGTCCAAAGAATGCCAAAGGATCAAATGGGAGGACGAACGAGACCAAGTTGGTACAAAGAATGCCAAAGGTTCAAATGGGAACAAGAAGAGGGACGAACGAGATGAACTTGGTCCAAAGATTGCCCAAGGATGAAATGGGAGGACGAAAAGGGTCGAACGAGACGAATGTGGTCCAAAGAATACCAATGGATCAATTGGGGGACGAACGAGACAAACTTGGTCCAAAGATGCCCAAAGATCAAATGGGAGGATGTAGAGGGACGAACGAGACGAACTTGGTCCAAAGAATGCTGTAGGATGAAATGGGAGGACGAAAAGGGACGAACGAGACGAACATGGTCCAAAGAATGCCCAAAGGATCAAATGGGAGGACGAACAGGGACGAAGGTGACGAAGTTGGTCCAAAGAATGCCAAAGGATCAAATGGGAGGACGAACGTGGCGAACTTGGTACAAAGAATGCCCAAGGATCAAATGGGAGGACGTAGAGGGACGAACGAGACGAACTTGGTCCAAAGAATGCCAATGGATCAAATGGAGGACGAAAAGGGACGAACGAGACCAACTTGGTCCAAAGAATGTCAAAGGATCAAATGGGAGGACGAAGAGGGACGAAGGAGACGAACTTGGTCCAAAGAATGCCAAAGGATCAAATGGGAGGACGAACGAGACCAAGTTGATACAAAGAATGCCTAAGGTTCAAATGGGAAGACGAAGAGGGACGAACGAGATGAACTTGGTCCAAAGATTGCCCAAGGATGAAATGGGAGGACGAAAAGGGCCAAACGACACGAACTTAGTCCAAAGAATGCCAAAGGATCAAATGGGGGACGAACGAGACGAACTTGGTCCAAAGAATGCCCATAGAAAAAATGGGAGGACGTAGAGGGACGAACCAGACGAACTTGGTCCAAAGAATGCCAAAGGATCAAATGGGGGACGAACGAGATGAACTTGGTCCAAAGAATGCCCAAAGGATCAAATGGGAGGACGATTAGGGACGAAGGAGACTAACATGGTCCAAAGAATGCCAAAGGATCAAATGGGAGGACGAACGTGGCGAACTTGGTACAAAGAATGCCCAAGGATCAAATGGGAGGACGTAGAGGGACGAACGAGACAAACTTGGTCCAAAGAATGCCAATGGATCAAATGGAGGACGAAAAGGGACGAACGAGACCAAGTTGGTCCAAAGAATGTCAAAGGATCAAATGGGAGGACGAAGAGGGACGAAGGAGACGAACTTGGTCCAAAGAATGCCAAAGGATCAAATGGGAGGACGAACGAGACCAACTTGCTACAAAGAAAGCCAAAGGTTCAAATGGGAAGACGAAGAGGGACGAACGAGATGAACTTGGTCCAAAGATAGCCCAAGGATGAAATGGGAGGACGAAAAGGGACGAACGAGACGAACGTGTTCCAAATAATGCCAAAGGATCAAATGGGGGACGAACGAGACAAATTTGGTCCAAAGAATGCCCAAAGATCAAATGGGAGGATGTAGAGGGACGAACGAGAGGAACTTGGTCCAAAGAAGGCTGTAGGATGAAATGGGAGGACGAAAAGGGACGAACGAGACGAACATGGTCCAAAGAATGCCCAAAGGATCAAATGGGAGGACGAACAGGGACGAAGGTGACGAACTTTGTCCAAAGAATGCCAAAGGATCAAATGGGTGGACGAACGTGGCGAACTTGGTACAAAGAATGCCCTAGGATCAAATGGGAGGACGTAGAGGGACGAACGAGACGAAGTTGGTCCAAAGAATGCCAATGGATCAAATGGAGGACGAAAAGGGACGAACGAGACGAACTTGGTCCAAAGAATGTCAAAGGATCAAATGGGAGGACGAAGAGGGACGAAGGAGACGAACTTGGTCCAAAGAATGCCAAAGGATCAAATGGGAGGACGAACGAGACCAAGTTGGTACAAAGAATGCCAAAGGTTCAAATGGGAACAAGAAGAGGGACGAACGAGATGAACTTGGTCCAAAGATTGCCCAAGGATGAAATGGGAGGACGAAAAGGGTCGAACGAGACGAATGTGGTCCAAAGAATACCAATGGATCAATTGGGGGACGAACGAGACAAACTTGGTCCAAAGATGCCCAAAGATCAAATGGGAGGATGTAGAGGGACGAACGAGACGAACTTGGTCCAAAGAATGCTGTAGGATGAAATGGGAGGACGAAAAGGGACGAACGAGACGAACATGGTCCAAAGAATGCCCAAAGGATCAAATGGGAGGACGAACAGGGACGAAGGTGACGAAGTTGGTCCAAAGAATGCCAAAGGATCAAATGGGAGGACGAACGTGGCGAACTTGGTACAAAGAATGCCCAAGGATCAAATGGGAGGACGTAGAGGGACGAACGAGACGAACTTGGTCCAAAGAATGCCAATGGATCAAATGGAGGACGAAAAGGGACGAACGAGACCAACTTGGTCCAAAGAATGTCAAAGGATCAAATGGGAGGACGAAGAGGGACGAAGGAGACGAACTTGGTCCAAAGAATGCCAAAGGATCAAATGGGAGGACGAACGAGACCAAGTTGATACAAAGAATGCCTAAGGTTCAAATGGGAAGACGAAGAGGGACGAACGAGATGAACTTGGTCCAAAGATTGCCCAAGGATGAAATGGGATGACGAAAAGGGCCAAACGACACGAACTTAGTCCAAAGAATGCCAAAGGATCAAATGGGGGACGAACGAGACGAACTTGGTCCAAAGAATGCCCATAGAAAAAATGGGAGGACGTAGAGGGACGAACCAGACGAACTTGGTCCAAAGAATGCCAAAGGATCAAATGGGGGACGAACGAGATGAACTTGGTCCAAAGAATGCCCAAAGGATCAAATGGGAGGACGATTAGGGACGAAGGAGACTAACATGGTCCAAAGAATGCCAAAGGATCAAATGGGAGGACGAACGTGGCGAACTTGGTACAAAGAATGCCCAAGGATCAAATGGGAGGACGTAGAGGGACGAACGAGACAAACTTGGTCCAAAGAATGCCAATGGATCAAATGGAGGACGAAAAGGGACGAACGAGACCAAGTTGGTCCAAAGAATGTCAAAGGATCAAATGGGAGGACGAAGAGGGACGAAGGAGACGAACTTGGTCCAAAGAATGCCAAAGGATCAAATGCGAGGACGAACGAGACCAACTTGCTACAAAGAAAGCCAAAGGTTCAAATGGGAAGACGAAGAGGGACGAACGAGATGAACTTGGTCCAAAGATAGCCCAAGGATGAAATGGGAGGACGAAAAGGGACGAACGAGACGAACGTGTTCCAAATAATGCCAAAGGATCAAATGGGGGACGAACGAGACAAATTTGGTCCAAAGAATGCCCAAAGATCAAATGGGAGGATGTAGAGGGACGAACGAGACGAACTTGGTCCAAAGAAGGCTGTAGGATGAAATGGGAGGACGAAAAGGGACGAACGAGACGAACATGGTCCAAAGAATGCCCAAAGGATCAAATGGGAGGACGAACAGGGACGAAGGTGACGAACTTTGTCCAAAGAATGCCAAAGGATCAAATGGGTGGACGAACGTGGCGAACTTGGTACAAAGAATGCCCTAGGATCAAATGGGAGGACGTAGAGGGACGAACGAGACGAAGTTGGTCCAAAGAATGCCAATGGATCAAATGGAGGACGAAAAGGGACGAACGAGACGAACTTGGTCCAAAGAATGTCAAAGGATCAAATGGGAGGACGAAGAGGGACGAAGGAGACGAACTTGGTCCAAAGAATGCCAAAGGATCAAATGGGAGGACGAACGAGACCAAGTTGGTACAAAGAATGCCAAAGGTTCAAATGGGAACAAGAAGAGGGACGAACGAGATGAACTTGGTCCAAAGATTGCCCAAGGATGAAATGGGAGGACGAAAAGGGTCGAACGAGACGAATGTGGTCCAAAGAATACCAATGGATCAATTGGGGGACGAACGAGACAAACTTGGTCCAAAGATGCCCAAAGATCAAATGGGAGGATGTAGAGGGACGAACGAGACGAACTTGGTCCAAAGAATGCTGTAGGATGAAATGGGAGGACGAAAAGGGACGAACGAGACGAACATGGTCCAAAGAATGCCCAAAGGATCAAATGGGAGGACGAACAGGGACGAAGGTGACGAAGTTGGTCCAAAGAATGCCAAAGGATCAAATGGGAGGACGAACGTGGCGAACTTGGTACAAAGAATGCCCAAGGATCAAATGGGAGGACGTAGAGGGACGAACGAGACGAACTTGGTCCAAAGAATGCCAATGGATCAAATGGTGGACGAAAAGGGACGAACGAGACCAACTTGGTCCAAAGAATGTCAAAGGATCAAATGGGAGGACGAAGAGGGACGAAGGAGACGAACTTGGTCCAAAGAATGCCAAAGGATCAAATGGGAGGACGAACGAGACCAAGTTGATACAAAGAATGCCTAAGGTTCAAATGGGAAGACGAAGAGGGACGAACGAGATGAACTTGGTCCAAAGATTGCCCAAGGATGAAATGGGAGGACGAAAAGGGCCAAACGACACGAACTTAGTCCAAAGAATGCCAAAGGATCAAATGGGGGACGAACGAGACGAACTTGGTCCAAAGAATGCCCATAGAAAAAATGGGAGGACGTAGAGGGACGAACCAGACGAACTTGGTCCAAAGAATGCCAAAGGATCAAATGGGGGACGAACGAGATGAACTTGGTCCAAAGAATGCCCAAAGGATCAAATGGGAGGACGATTAGGGACGAAGGAGACTAACATGGTCCAAAGAATGCCAAAGGATCAAATGGGAGGACGAACGTGGCGAACTTGGTACAAAGAATGCCCAAGGATCAAATGGGAGGACGTAGAGGGACGAACGAGACAAACTTGGTCCAAAGAATGCCAATGGATCAAATGGAGGACGAAAAGGGACGAACGAGACCAAGTTGGTCCAAAGAATGTCAAAGGATCAAATGGGAGGACGAAGAGGGACGAAGGAGACGAACTTGGTCCAAAGAATGCCAAAGGATCAAATGGGAGGACGAACGAGACCAACTTGCTACAAAGAAAGCCAAAGGTTCAAATGGGAAGACGAAGAGGGACGAACGAGATGAACTTGGTCCAAAGATAGCCCAAGGATGAAATGGGAGGACGAAAAGGGACGAACGAGACGAACGTGTTCCAAATAATGCCAAAGGATCAAATGGGGGACGAACGAGACAAATTTGGTCCAAAGAATGCCCAAAGATCAAATGGGAGGATGTAGAGGGACGAACGAGACGAACTTGGTCCAAAGAAGGCTGTAGGATGAAATGGGAGGACGAAAAGGGACGAACGAGACGAACATGGTCCAAAGAATGCCCAAAGGATCAAATGGGAGGACGAACAGGGACGAAGGTGACGAACTTTGTCCAAAGAATGCCAAAGGATCAAATGGGTGGACGAACGTGGCGAACTTGGTACAAAGAATGCCCTAGGATCAAATGGGAGGACGTAGAGGGACGAACGAGACGAAGTTGGTCCAAAGAATGCCAATGGATCAAATGGAGGACGAAAAGGGACGAACGAGACGAACTTGGTCCAAAGAATGTCAAAGGATCAAATGGGAGGACGAAGAGGGACGAAGGAGACGAACTTGGTCCAAAGAATGCCAAAGGATCAAATGGGAGGACGAACGAGACCAAGTTGGTACAAAGAATGCCAAAGGTTCAAATGGGAACAAGAAGAGGGACGAACGAGATGAACTTGGTCCAAAGATTGCCCAAGGATGAAATGGGAGGACGAAAAGGGTCGAACGAGACGAATGTGGTCCAAAGAATACCAATGGATCAATTGGGGGACGAACGAGACAAACTTGGTCCAAAGATGCCCAAAGATCAAATGGGAGGATGTAGAGGGACGAACGAGACGAACTTGGTCCAAAGAATGCTGTAGGATGAAATGGGAGGACGAAAAGGGACGAACGAGACGAACATGGTCCAAAGAATGCCCAAAGGATCAAATGGGAGGACGAACAGGGACGAAGGTGACGAAGTTGGTCCAAAGAATGCCAAAGGATCAAATGGGGGACGAACGAGACGAACTTGGTCCAAAGAATGCCCATAGAAAAAATGGGAGGACGTAGAGGGACGAACCAGACGAACTTGGTCCAAAGAATGCCAAAGGATCAAATGGGGGACGAACGAGACGAACTTGGTCCAAAGAATGCCCATAGAAAAAATGGGAGGACGTAGAGGGACGAACCAGACGAACTTGGTCCAAAGAATGCCAAAGGATCAAATGGGGGACGAACGAGATGAACTTGGTCCAAAGAATGCCCAAAGGATCAAATGGGAGGACGATTAGGGACGAAGGAGACTAACATGGTCCAAAGAATGCCAAAGGATCAAATGGGAGGACGAACGTGGCGAACTTGGTACAAAGAATGCCCAAGGATCAAATGGGAGGACGTAGAGGGACGAACGAGACAAACTTGGTCCAAAGAATGCCAATGGATCAAATGGAGGACGAAAAGGGACGAACGAGACCAAGTTGGTCCAAAGAATGTCAAAGGATCAAATGGGAGGACGAAGAGGGACGAAGGAGACGAACTTGGTCCAAAGAATGCCAAAGGATCAAATGGGAGGACGAACGAGACCAACTTGCTACAAAGAAAGCCAAAGGTTCAAATGGGAAGACGAAGAGGGACGAACGAGATGAACTTGGTCCAAAGATAGCCCAAGGATGAAATGGGAGGCCGAAAAGGGACGAACGAGACGAACGTGTTCCAAATAATGCCAAAGGATCAAATGGGGGACGAACGAGACAAATTTGGTCCAAAGAATGCCCAAAGATCAAATGGGAGGATGTAGAGGGACGAACGAGACGAACTTGGTCCAAAGAAGGCTGTAGGATGAAATGGGAGGACGAAAAGGGACGAACGAGACGAACATGGTCCAAAGAATGCCCAAAGGATCAAATGGGAGGACGAACAGGGACGAAGGTGACGAACTTTGTCCAAAGAATGCCAAAGGATCAAATGGGTGGACGAACGTGGCGAACTTGGTACAAAGAATGCCCTAGGATCAAATGGGAGGACGTAGAGGGACGAACGAGACGAAGTTGGTCCAAAGAATGCCAATGGATCAAATGGAGGACGAAAAGGGACGAACGAGACGAACTTGGTCCAAAGAATGTCAAAGGATCAAATGGGAGGACGAAGAGGGACGAAGGAGACGAACTTGGTCCAAAGAATGCCAAAGGATCAAATGGGAGGACGAACGAGACCAAGTTGGTACAAAGAATGCCAAAGGTTCAAATGGGAACAAGAAGAGGGACGAACGAGATGAACTTGGTCCAAAGATTGCCCAAGGATGAAATGGGAGGACGAAAAGGGTCGAACGAGACGAATGTGGTCCAAAGAATACCAATGGATCAATTGGGGGACGAACGAGACAAACTTGGTCCAAAGATGCCCAAAGATCAAATGGGAGGATGTAGAGGGACGAACGAGACGAACTTGGTCCAAAGAATGCTGTAGGATGAAATGGGAGGACGAAAAGGGACGAACGAGACGAACATGGTCCAAAGAATGCCCAAAGGATCAAATGGGAGGACGAACAGGGACGAAGGTGACGAAGTTGGTCCAAAGAATGCCAAAGGATCAAATGGGGGACGAACGAGACGAACTTGGTCCAAAGAATGCCCATAGAAAAAATGGGAGGACGTAGAGGGACGAACCAGACGAACTTGGTCCAAAGAATGCCAAAGGATCAAATGGGGGACGAACGAGATGAACTTGGTCCAAAGAATGCCCAAAGGATCAAATGGGAGGACGATTAGGGACGAAGGAGACTAACATGGTCCAAAGAATGCCAAAGGATCAAATGGGAGGACGAACGTGGCGAACTTGGTACAAAGAATGCCCAAGGATCAAATGGGAGGACGTAGAGGGACGAACGAGACAAACTTGGTCCAAAGAATGCCAATGGATCAAATGGAGGACGAAAAGGGACGAACGAGACCAAGTTGGTCCAAAGAATGTCAAAGGATCAAATGGGAGGACGAAGAGGGACGAAGGAGACGAACTTGGTCCAAAGAATGCCAAAGGATCAAATGGGAGGACGAACGAGACCAACTTGCTACAAAGTTAGCCAAAGGTTCAAATGGGAAGACGAAGAGGGACGAACGAGATGAACTTGGTCCAAAGATAGCCCAAGGATGAAATGGGAGGACGAAAAGGGACGAACGAGACGAACGTGTTCCAAATAATGCCAAAGGATCAAATGGGGGACGAACGAGACAAATTTGGTCCAAAGAATGCCCAAAGATCAAATGGGAGGATGTAGAGGGACGAACGAGACGAACTTGGTCCAAAGAAGGCTGTAGGATGAAATGGGAGGACGAAAAGGGACGAACGAGACGAACATGGTCCAAAGAATGCCCAAAGGATCAAATGGGAGGACGAACAGGGACGAAGGTGACGAACTTTGTCCAAAGAATGCCAAAGGATCAAATGGGTGGACGAACGTGGCGAACTTGGTACAAAGAATGCCCTAGGATCAAATGGGAGGACGTAGAGGGACGAACGAGACGAAGTTGGTCCAAAGAATGCCAATGGATCAAATGGAGGACGAAAAGGGACGAACGAGACGAACTTGGTCCAAAGAATGTCAAAGGATCAAATGGGAGGACGAAGAGGGACGAAGGAGACGAACTTGGTCCAAAGAATGCCAAAGGATCAAATGGGAGGACGAACGAGACCAAGTTGGTACAAAGAATGCCAAAGGTTCAAATGGGAACAAGAAGAGGGACGAACGAGATGAACTTGGTCCAAAGATTGCCCAAGGATGAAATGGGAGGACGAAAAGGGTCGAACGAGACGAATGTGGTCCAAAGAATACCAATGGATCAATTGGGGGACGAACGAGACAAACTTGGTCCAAAAATGCCCAAAGATCAAATGGGAGGATGTAGAGGGACGAACGAGACGAACTTGGTCCAAAGAATGTTGTAGGATGAAATGGGAGGACGAAAAGGGGACGAACGAGACGAACATGGTCCAAAGAATGCCCAAAGGATCAAATGGGAGGACGAACAGGGACGAAGGTGACGAAGTTGGTCCAAAGAATGCCAAAGGATCAAATGGGAGGACGAACGTGGCGAACTTGGTACAAAGAATGCCCAAGGATCAAATGGGAGGACGTAGAGGGACGAACGAGACGAACTTGGTCCAAAGAATGCCAATGGATCAAATGGAGGACGAAAAGGGACGAACGAGACCAACTTGGTCCAAAGAATGTCAAAGGATCAAATGGGAGGACGAAGAGGGACGAAGGAGACGAACTTGGTCCAAAGAATGCCAAAGGATCAAATGGGAGGACGAACGAGACCAAGTTGGTACAAAGAATGCCAAAGGTTCAAATGGGAACAAGAAGAGGGACGAACGAGATGAACTTGGTCCAAAGATTGCCCAAGGATGAAATGGGAGGACGAAAAGGGTCGAACGAGACGAATGTGGTCCAAAGAATACCAATGGATCAATTGGGGGACGAACGAGACAAACTTGGTCCAAAAATGCCCAAAGATCAAATGGGAGGATGTAGAGGGACGAACGAGACGAACTTGGTCCAAAGAATGTTGTAGGATGAAATGGGAGGACGAAAAGGGACGAACGAGACGAACATGGTCCAAAGAATGCCCAAAGGATCAAATGGGAGGACGAACAGGGACGAAGGTGACGAAGTTGGTCCAAAGAATGCCAAAGGATCAAATGGGAGGACGAACGTGGCGAACTTGGTACAAAGAATGCCCAAGGATCAAATGGGAGGACGTAGAGGGACGAACGAGACGAACTTGGTCCAAAGAATGCCAATGGATCAAATGGAGGACGAAAAGGGACGAACGAGACCAACTTGGTCCAAAGAATGTCAAAGGATCAAATGGGAGGACGAAGAGGGACGAAGGAGACGAACTTGGTCCAAAGAATGCCGAAGGATCAAATGGGAGGACGAACGAGACCAACTTGCTACAAAGAATGCCAATGGTTCAAATGGGAAGACGAAGAGGGACGAACGAGATGAACTTGGTCCAAAGATAGCCCAAGGATGAAATGGGAGGACGAAAAGGGATGAACGAGACGAACGTGTTCCAAATAATGCCAAAGGATCAAATGGGGGACGAACGAGACAAACTTGGTCCAAAGAATGCCCAAAGATCAAATGGGAGGATGTAGAGGGAAGAACGAGACGAACTTGGTCCAAAGAATGCTGTAGGATGAATTGGGAGGACGAAAAGGGACGAACGAGACGAACATGGTCCAAAGAATACCCAAAGGATCAAATGGGAGGACGAACAGGGACGAAGGTGACGAACTTGGTCCAAAGAATGCCAAAGGATCAAATGGGAGGACGAACGTGGCGTACTTGGTACAAAGAATGCCCTAGGATCAAATGGGAGGACGTAGAGGGACGAACGAGACGAAGTTGGTCCAAAGAATGCCAATGGATCAAATGGAGGACGAAAAGGGACGAACGAGACGAACTTGGTCCAAAGAATGTCAAAGGATCAAATGGGAGGACGAAGTGGGACGAAGGAGACGAACTTGGTCCAAAGAATGCCAAAGGATCAAATGGGAGGACAAACGAGACCAAGTTGGTACAAAGAATGCCAAAGGTTCAAATGGGAACCCGAAGAGGGACGAACGAGATGAACTTGGTCCAAAGATTGCCCAAGGATGAAATGGGAGGACGAAAAGGGTCGAACGAGACGAATGTGGTCAAAAGAATACCAATGGATCAATTGGGGGACGAACGAGACAAACTTGGTCCAAAGATGCCCAAAGATCAAATGGGAGGATGTAGAGGGACGAACGAGACGAACTTGGTCCAAAGAATGCTGTAGGATGAAATGGGAGGACGAAAAGGGACGAACGAGACGAACATGGTACAAAGAATGCCCAAAGGATCAAATGGGAGGACGAACAGGGACGAAGGTGACGAAGTTGGTCCAAAGAATGCCAAAGGATCAAATGGGAGGACGAACGTGGCGAACTTGGTACAAAGAATGCCCAAGGATCAAATGGGAGGACGTAGAGGGACGAACGAGACGAACTTGGTCCAAAGAATGCCAATGGATCAAATGGAGGACGAAAAGGGACGAACGAGACCAACTTGGTCCAAAGAATGTCAAAGGATCAAATGGGAGGACGAAGAGGGACGAAGGAGACGAACTTGGTCCAAAGAATGCCAAAGGATCAAATGGGAGGACGAACGAGACCAAGTTGATACAAAGAATGCCTAAGGTTCAAATGGGAAGACGAAGAGGGACGAACGAGATGAACTTGGTCCAAAGATTGCCCAAGGATGAAATGGGAGGACGAAAAGGGCCAAACGACACGAACTTAGTCCAAAGAATGCCAAAGGATCAAATGGGGGACGAACGAGACGAACTTGGTCCAAAGAATGCCCATAGAAAAAATGGGAGGACGTAGAGGGACGAACCAGACGAACTTGGTCCAAAGAATGCCAAAGGATCAAATGGGGGACGAACGAGATGAACTTGGTCCAAAGAATGCCCAAAGGATCAAATGGGAGGACGATTAGGGACGAAGGAGACTAACATGGTCCAAAGAATGCCAAAGGATCAAATGGGAGGACGAACGTGGCGAACTTGGTACAAAGAATGCCCAAGGATCAAATGGGAGGACGTAGAGGGACGAACGAGACAAACTTGGTCCAAAAAATGCCAATGGATCAAATGGAGGACGAAAAGGGACGAACGAGACCAAGTTGGTCCAAAGAATGTCAAAGGATCAAATGGGAGGACGAAGAGGGACGAAGGAGACGAACTTGGTCCAAAGAATGCCAAAGGATCAAATGGGAGGACGAACGAGACCAACTTGCTACAAAGAAAGCCAAAGGTTCAAATGGGAAGACGAAGAGGGACGAACGAGATGAACTTGGTCCAAAGATAGCCCAAGGATGAAATGGGAGGACGAAAAGGGACGAACGAGACGAACGTGTTCCAAATAATGCCAAAGGATCAAATGGGGGACGAACGAGACAAATTTGGTCCAAAGAATGCCCAAAGATCAAATGGGAGGATGTAGAGGGACGAACGAGACGAACTTGGTCCAAAGAAGGCTGTAGGATGAAATGGGAGGACGAAAAGGGACGAGCGAGACGAACATGGTCCAAAGAATGCCCAAAGGATCAAATGGGAGGACGAACAGGGACGAAGGTGACGAACTTTGTCCAAAGAATGCCAAAGGATCAAATGGGTGGACGAACGTGGCGAACTTGGTACAAAGAATGCCCTAGGATCAAATGGGAGGACGTAGAGGGACGAACGAGACGAAGTTGGTCCAAAGAATGCCAATGGATCAAATGGAGGACGAAAAGGGACGAACGAGACGAACTTGGTCCAAAGAATGTCAAAGGATCAAATGGGAGGACGAAGAGGGACGAAGGAGACGAACTTGGTCCAAAGAATGCCAAAGGATCAAATAGGAGGACGAACGAGACCAAGTTGGTACAAAGAATGCCAAAGGTTCAAATGGGAACAAGAAGAGGGACGAACGAGATGAACTTGGTCCAAAGATTGCCCAAGGATGAAATGGGAGGACGAAAAGGGTCGAACGAGACGAATGTGGTCCAAAGAATACCAATGGATCAATTGGGGGACGAACGAGACAAACTTGGTCCAAAGATGCCCAAAGATCAAATGGGAGGATGTAGAGGGACGAACGAGACGAACTTGGTCCAAAGAATGCTGTAGGATGAAATGGGAGGACGAAAAGGGACGAACGAGACGAACATGGTCCAAAGAATGCCCAAAGGATCAAATGGGAGGACGAACAGGGACGAAGGTGACGAAGTTGGTCCAAAGAATGCCAAAGGATCAAATGGGAGGACGAACGTGGCGAACTTGGTACAAAGAATGCCCAAGGATCAAATGGGAGGACGTAGAGGGACGAACGAGACGAACTTGGTCCAAAGAATGCCAATGGATCAAATGGAGGACGAAAAGGGACGAACGAGACCAACTTGGTCCAAAGAATGTCAAAGGATCAAATGGGAGGACGAAGAGGGACGAAGGAGACGAACTTGGTCCAAAGAATGCCAAAGGATCAAATGGGAGGACGAACGAGACCAAGTTGATACAAAGAATGCCTAAGGTTCAAATGGGAAGACGAAGAGGGACGAACGAGATGAACTTGGTCCAAAGATTGCCCAAGGATGAAATGGGAGGACGAAAAGGGCCAAACGACACGAACTTAGTCCAAAGAATGCCAAAGGATCAAATGGGGGACGAACGAGACGAACTTGGTCCAAAGAATGCCCATAGAAAAAATGGGAGGACGTAGAGGGACGAACCAGACGAACTTGGTCCAAAGAATGCCAAAGGATCAAATGGGGGACGAACGAGATGAACTTGGTCCAAAGAATGCCCAAAGGATCAAATGGGAGGACGATTAGGGACGAAGGAGACAAACATGGTCCAAAGAATGCCAAAGGATCAAATGGGAGGACGAACGTGGCGAACTTGGTACAAAGAATGCCCAAGGATCAAATGGGAGGACGTAGAGGGACGAACGAGACAAACTTGGTCCAAAGAATGCCAATGGATCAAATGGAGGACGAAAAGGGACGAACGAGACCAAGTTGGTCCAAAGAATGTCAAAGGATCAAATGGGAGGACGAAGAGGGACGAAGGAGACGAACTTGGTCCAAAGAATGCCAAAGGATCAAATGGGAGGACGAACGAGACCAACTTGCTACAAAGAAAGCCAAAGGTTCAAATGGGAAGACGAAGAGGGACGAACGAGATGAACTTGGTCCAAAGATAGCCCAAGGATGAAATGGGAGGACGAAAAGGGACGAACGAGACGAACGTGTTCCAAATAATGCCAAAGGATCAAATGGGGGACGAACGAGACAAATTTGGTCCAAAGAATGCCCAAAGATCAAATGGGAGGATGTAGAGGGACGAACGAGACGAACTTGGTCCAAAGAAGGCTGTAGGATGAAATGGGAGGACGAAAAGGGACGAACGAGACGAACATGGTCCAAAGAATGCCCAAAGGATCAAATGGGAGGACGAACAGGGACGAAGGTGACGAACTTTGTCCAATGAATGCCAAAGGATCAAATGGGTGGACGAACGTGGCGAACTTGGTACAAAGAATGCCCTAGGATCAAATGGGAGGACGTAGAGGGACGAACGAGACGAAGTTGGTCCAAAGAATGCCAATGGATCAAATGGAGGACGAAAAGGGACGAACGAGACGAACTTGGTCCAAAGAATGTCAAAGGATCAAATGGGAGGACGAAGAGGGACGAAGGAGACGAACTTGGTCCAAAGAATGCCAAAGGATCAAATGGGAGGACGAACGAGACCAAGTTGGTACAAAGAATGCCAAAGGTTCAAATGGGAACAAGAAGAGGGACGAACGAGATGAACTTGGTCCAAAGATTGCCCAAGGATGAAATGGGAGGACGAAAAGGGTCGAACGAGACGAATGTGGTCCAAAGAATACCAATGGATCAATTGGGGGATGAACGAGACAAACTTGGTCCAAAGATGCCCAAAGATCAAATGGGAGGATGTAGAGGGACGAACGAGACGAACTTGGTCCAAAGAATGCTGTAGGATGAAATGGGAGGACGAAAAGGGACGAACGAGACGAACATGGTCCAAAGAATGCCCAAAGGATCAAATGGGAGGACGAACAGGGACGAAGGTGACGAAGTTGGTCCAAAGAATGCCAAAGGATCAAATGGGAGGACGAACGTGGCGAACTTGGTACAAAGAATGCCCAAGGATCAAATGGGAGGACGTAGAGGGACGAACGAGACGAACTTGGTCCAAAGAATGCCAATGGATCAAATGGAGGACGAAAAGGGACGAACGAGACCAACTTGGTCCAAAGAATGTCAAAGGATCAAATGGGAGGACGAAGAGGGACGAAGGAGACGAACTTGGTCCAAAGAATGCCAAAGGATCAAATGGGAGGACGAACGAGACCAAGTTGATACAAAGAATGCCTAAGGTTCAAATGGGAAGACAAAGAGGGACGAACGAGATGAACTTGGTCCAAAGATTGCCCAAGGATGAAATGGGAGGACGAAAAGGGCCAAACGACACGAACTTAGTCCAAAGAATGCCAAAGGATCAAATGGGGGACGAACGAGACGAACTTGGTCCAAAGAATGCCCATAGAAAAAATGGGAGGACGTAGAGGGACGAACCAGACGAACTTGGTCCAAAGAATGCCAAAGGATCAAATGGGGGACGAACGAGATGAACTTGGTCCAAAGAATGCCCAAAGGATCAAATGGGAGGACGATTAGGGACGAAGGAGACTAACATGGTCCAAAGAATGCCAAAGGATCAAATGGGAGGACGAACGTGGCGAACTTGGTACAAAGAATGCCCAAGGATCAAATGGGAGGACGTAGAGGGACGAACGAGACAAACTTGGTCCAAAGAATGCCAATGGATCAAATGGAGGACGAAAAGGGACGAACGAGACCAAGTTGGTCCAAAGAATGTCAAAGGATCAAATGGGAGGACGAAGAGGGACGAAGGAGACGAACTTGGTCCAAAGAATGCCAAAGGATCAAATGGGAGGACGAACGAGACCAACTTGCTACAAAGAAAGCCAAAGGTTCAAATGGGAAGACGAAGAGGGACGAACGAGATGAACTTGGTCCAAAGATAGCCCAAGGATGAAATGGGAGGACGAAAAGGGACGAACGAGACGAACGTGTTCCAAATAATGCCAAAGGATCAAATGGGGGACGAACGAGACAAATTTGGTCCAAAGAATGCCCAAAGATCAAATGGGAGGATGTAGAGGGACGAACGAGACGAACTTGGTCCAAAGAAGGCTGTAGGATGAAATGGGAGGACGAAAAGGGACGAACGAGACGAACATGGTCCAAAGAATGCCCAAAGGATCAAATGGGAGGACGAACAGGGACGAAGGTGACGAACTTTGTCCAAAGAATGCCAAAGGATCAAATGGGTGGACGAACGTGGCGAACTTGGTACAAAGAATGCCCTAGGATCAAATGGGAGGACGTAGAGGGACGAACGAGACGAAGTTGGTCCAAAGAATGCCAATGGATCAAATGGAGGACGAAAAGGGACGAACGAGACGAACTTGGTCCAAAGAATGTCAAAGGATCAAATGGGAGGACGAAGAGGGACGAAGGAGACGAACTTGGTCCAAAGAATGCCAAAGGATCAAATGGGAGGACGAACGAGACCAAGTTGGTACAAAGAATGCCGAAGGTTCAAATGGGAACAAGAAGAGGGACGAACGAGATGAACTTGGTCCAAAGATTGCCCAAGGATGAAATGGGAGGACGAAAAGGGTCGAACGAGACGAATGTGGTCCAAAGAATACCAATGGATCAATTGGGGGACGAACGAGACAAACTTGGTCCAAAGATGCCCAAAGATCAAATGGGAGGATGTAGAGGGACGAACGAGACGAACTTGGTCCAAAGAATGCTGTAGGATGAAATGGGAGGACGAAAAGGGACGAACGAGACGAACATGGTCCAAAGAATGCCCAAAGGATCAAATGGGAGGACGAACAGGGACGAAGGTGACGAAGTTGGTCCAAAGAATGCCAAAGGATCAAATGGGAGGACGAACGTGGCGAACTTGGTACAAAGAATGCCCAAGGATCAAATGGGAGGACGTAGAGGGACGAACGAGACGAACTTGGTCCAAAGAATGCCAATGGATCAAATGGAGGACGAAAAGGGACGAACGAGACCAACTTGGTCCAAAGAATGTCAAAGGATCAAATGGGAGGACGAAGAGGGACGAAGGAGACGAACTTGGTCCAAAGAATGCCAAAGGATCAAATGGGAGGACGAACGAGACCAAGTTGATACAAAGAATGCCTAAGGTTCAAATGGGAAGACGAAGAGGGACGAACGAGATGAACTTGGTCCAAAGATTGCCCAAGGATGAAATGGGAGGACGAAAAGGGCCAAACGACACGAACTTAGTCCAAAGAATGCCAAAGGATCAAATGGGGGACGAACGAGACGAACTTGGTCCAAAGAATGCCCATAGAAAAAATGGGAGGACGTAGAGGGACGAACCAGACGAACTTGGTCCAAAGAATGCCAAAGGATCAAATGGGGGACGAACGAGATGAACTTGGTCCAAAGAATGCCCAAAGGATCAAATGGGAGGACGATTAGGGACGAAGGAGACTAACATGGTCCAAAGAATGCCAAAGGATCAAATGGGAGGACGAACGTGGCGAACTTGGTACAAAGAATGCCCAAGGATCAAATGGGAGGACGTAGAGGGACGAACGAGACAAACTTGGTCCCAAGAATGCCAATGGATCAAATGGAGGACGAAAAGGGACGAACGAGACCAAGTTGGTCCAAAGAATGTCAAAGGATCAAATGGGAGGACGAAGAGGGACGAAGGAGACGAACTTGGTCCAAAGAATGCCAAAGGATCAAATGGGAGGACGAACGAGACCAACTTGCTACAAAGAAAGCCAAAGGTTCAAATGGGAAGACGAAGAGGGACGAACGAGATGAACTTGGTCCAAAGATAGCCCAAGGATGAAATGGGAGGACGAAAAGGGACGAACGAGACGAACGTGTTCCAAATAATGCCAAAGGATCAAATGGGGGACGAACGAGACAAATTTGGTCCAAAGAATGCCCAAAGATCAAATGGGAGGATGTAGAGGGACGAACGAGACGAACTTGGTCCAAAGAAGGCTGTAGGATGAAATGGGAGGACGAAAAGGGACGAATGAGACGAACATGGTCCAAAGAATGCCCAAAGGATCAAATGGGAGGACGAACAGGGACGAAGGTGACGAACTTTGTCCAAAGAATGCCAAAGGATCAAATGGGTGGACGAACGTGGCGAACTTGGTACAAAGAATGCCCTAGGATCAAATGGGAGGACGTAGAGGGACGAACGAGACGAAGTTGGTCCAAAGAATGCCAATGGATCAAATGGAGGACGAAAAGGGACGAACGAGACGAACTTGGTCCAAAGAATGTCAAAGGATCAAATGGGAGGACGAAGAGGGACGAAGGAGACGAACTTGGTCCAAAGAATGCCAAAGGATCAAATGGGAGGACGAACGAGACCAAGTTGGTACAAAGAATGCCAAAGGTTCAAATGGGAACAAGAAGAGGGACGAACGAGATGAACTTGGTCCAAAGATTGCCCAAGGATGAAATGGGAGGACGAAAAGGGTCGAACGAGACGAATGTGGTCCAAAGAATACCAATGGATCAATTGGGGGACGAACGAGACAAACTTGGTCCAAAGATGCCCAAAGATCAAATGGGAGGATGTAGAGGGACGAACGAGACGAACTTGGTCCAAAGAATGCTGTAGGATGAAATGGGAGGACGAAAAGGGACGAACGAGACGAACATGGTCCAAAGAATGCCCAAAGGATCAAATGGGAGGACGAACAGGGACGAAGGTGACGAAGTTGGTCCAAAGAATGCCAAAGGATCAAATGGGAGGACGAACGTGGCGAACTTGGTACAAAGAATGCCCAAGGATCAAATGGGAGGACGTAGAGGGACGAACGAGACGAACTTGGTCCAAAGAATGCCAATGGATCAAATGGAGGACGAAAAGGGACGAACGAGACCAACTTGGTCCAAAGAATGTCAAAGGATCAAATGGGAGGACGAAGAGGGACGAAGGAGACGAACTTGGTCCAAAGAATGCCAAAGGATCAAATGGGAGGACGAACGAGACCAAGTTGATACAAAGAATGCCTAAGGTTCAAATGGGAAGACGAAGAGGGACGAACGAGATGAACTTGGTCCAAAGATTGCCCAAGGATGAAATGGGAGGACGAAAAGGGCCAAACGACACGAACTTAGTCCAAAGAATGCCAAAGGATCAAATGGGGGACGAACGAGACGAACTTGGTCCAAAGAATGCCCATAGAAAAAATGGGAGGACGTAGAGGGACGAACCAGACGAACTTGGTCCAAAGAATGCCAAAGGATCAAATGGGGGACGAACGAGATGAACTTGGTCCAAAGAATGCCCAAAGGATCAAATGGGAGGACGATTAGGGACGAAGGAGACTAACATGGTCCAAAGAATGCCAAAGGATCAAATGGGAGGACGAACGTGGCGAACTTGGTACAAAGAATGCCCAAGGATCAAATGGGAGGACGTAGAGGGACGAACGAGACAAACTTGGTCCCAAGAATGCCAATGGATCAAATGGAGGACGAAAAGGGACGAACGAGACCAAGTTGGTCCAAAGAATGTCAAAGGATCAAATGGGAGGACGAAGAGGGACGAAGGAGACGAACTTGGTCCAAAGAATGCCAAAGGATCAAATGGGAGGACGAACGAGACCAACTTGCTACAAAGAAAGCCAAAGGTTCAAATGGGAAGACGAAGAGGGACGAACGAGATGAACTTGGTCCAAAGATAGCCCAAGGATGAAATGGGAGGACGAAAAGGGACGAACGAGACGAACGTGTTCCAAATAATGCCAAAGGATCAAATGGGGGACGAACGAGACAAATTTGGTCCAAAGAATGCCCAAAGATCAAATGGGAGGATGTAGAGGGACGAACGAGACGAACTTGGTCCAAAGAAGGCTGTAGGATGAAATGGGAGGACGAAAAGGGACGAACGAGACGAACATGGTCCAAAGAATGCCCAAAGGATCAAATGGGAGGACGAACAGGGACGAAGGTGACGAACTTTGTCCAAAGAATGCCAAAGGATCAAATGGGTGGACGAACGTGGCGAACTTGGTACAAAGAATGCCCTAGGATCAAATGGGAGGACGTAGAGGGACGAACGAGACGAAGTTGGTCCAAAGAATGCCAATGGATCAAATGGAGGACGAAAAGGGACGAACGAGACGAACTTGGTCCAAAGAATGTCAAAGGATCAAATGGGAGGACGAAGAGGGACGAAGGAGACGAACTTGGTCCAAAGAATGCCAAAGGATCAAATGGGAGGACGAACGAGACCAAGTTGGTACAAAGAATGCCAAAGGTTCAAATGGGAACAAGAAGAGGGACGAACGAGATGAACTTGGTCCAAAGATTGCCCAAGGATGAAATGGGAGGACGAAAAGGGTCGAACGAGACGAATGTGGTCCAAAGAATACCAATGGATCAATTGGGGGACGAACGAGACAAACTTGGTCCAAAGATGCCCAAAGATCAAATGGGAGGATGTAGAGGGACGAACGAGACGAACTTGGTCCAAAGAATGCTGTAGGATGAAATGGGAGGACGAAAAGGGACGAATGAGACGAACATGGTCCAAAGAATGCCCAAAGGATCAAATGGGAGGACGAACAAGGACGAAGGTGACGAAGTTGGTCCAAAGAATGCCAAAGGATCAAATGGGAGGACGAACGTGGCGAACTTGGTACAAAGAATGCCCAAGGATCAAATGGGAGGACGTAGAGGGACGAACGAGACGAACTTGGTCCAAAGAATGCCAATGGATCAAATGGAGGACGAAAAGGGACGAACGAGACCAACTTGGTCCAAAGAATGTCAAAGGATCAAATGGGAGGACGAAGAGGGACGAAGGAGACGAACTTGGTCCAAAGAATGCCAAAGGATCAAATGGGAGGACGAACGAGACCAACTTGCTACAAAGAATGCCAATGGTTCAAATGGGAAGACGAAGAGGGACGAACGAGATGAACTTGGTCCAAAGATAGCCCAAGGATGAAATGGGAGGACGAAAAGGGGCGAACGAGACGAACGTGTTCCAAATAATGCCAAAGGATCAAATGGGGGACGAACGAGACAAACTTGGTCCAAAGAATGCCCAAAGATCAAATGGGAGGATGTAGAGGGAAGAACGAGACGAACTTGGTCCAAAGAATGCTGTAGGATGAAATGGGAGGACGAAAAGGGACGAACGAGACGAACATGGTCCAAAGAATACCCAAAGGATCAAATGGGAGGACGAACAGGGACGAAGGTGACGAACTTGGTCCAAAGAATGCCAAAGGATCAAATGGGAGGACGAACGTGGCGTACTTGGTACAAAGAATGCCCTAGGATCAAATGGGAGGACGTAGAGGGACGAACGAGACGAAGTTGGTCCAAAGAATGCCAATGGATCAAATGGAGGACGAAAAGGGACGAACGAGACGAACTTGGTCCAAAGAAGGTCAAAGGATCAAATGGGAGGACGAAGAGGGACGAAGGAGACGAACTTGGTCCAAAGAATGCCAAAGGATCAAATGGGAGGACGAACGAGACCAAGTTGGTACAAAGAATGCCAAAGGTTCAAATGGGAACACGAAGAGGGACGAACGAGATGAACTTGGTCCAAAGATTGCCCGAGGATGAAATGGGAGGACGAAAAGGGTCGAACAAGACGAATGTGGTCCAATGAATACCAAAGGATCAAATGGGGGACGAACGAGACAAACTTGGTCCAAAGAATGCCCAAAGATCAATGGGAGGATGTAGAGGGACGAACGAGACGAACTTGGTCCAAAGAATGCCAAAGGATCAAATGGGAGGACAAAGAGGGACGAACGAGACGAACTTGGTCCAAAGAATGCCAATGGATCAAATGGGAGGACGTAGAGGGACGAACGAGACGAAGTTGGTCCAAAGAATGCCAATGGATCAAATGGAGGAAAAAAAGGGACGAACGAGACGAACTTGGTCCAAAGAATGTCAAAGGATCAAATGGGAGGACGAAGAGGGACGAAGGAGACGAACTTGGTCCAAAGAATGCCAAAGGATCAAATGGGAGGACGAACGAGACCAAGTTGGTACAAAGAATGCCAAAGGTTCAAATGGGAAGACGAAGAGGGACGAACGAGATGAACTTGGTCTAAAGATTGCCCAAGGATGAAATGGGAGGACAAAAGGGCCAAACGACACGAACTTAGTCCAAAGAATGCCAAAGGATCAAATGGGGGACGAACGAGACGAACTCGGTCCAAAGAATGCCCATAGAAAAAATGGGAGGACGTAGAGGGACGAACCAGACGAACTTGGTCCAAAGAATGCCAAAGGATCAAATGGGGGACGAACGAGATGAACTTGGTCCAAAGAATGCCCAAAGGATCAAATGGGAGGACGAACAGGGACGAAGGAGACGAACATGGTCCAAAGAATGCCAAAGGATCAAATGGGAGGACGAACGTGGCGAACTTGGTACAAAGAATGCCCAAGGATCAAATGGGAGGACGTAGAGGGACGAACGAGACGAACTTGGTTCAAAGAATGCCAATGGATCAAATGGAGGACGAAAAGGGACGAACGAGACCAACTTGGTCCAAAGAATGTCAAAGGATCAAATGGGAGGACGAAGAGGGACGAAGGAGACGAACTTGGTCCAAAGAATGCCAAAGGATCAAATGGGAGGACGAACGAGACCAAGTCGGTACAAAGAATGCCAAAGGTTCAAATGGGAAGACGAAGAGGGACGAACGAGATGAACTTGGTCCAAAGATTGCCCAAGGATGAAATGGGAGGACGAAAAGGGACGAACGAGACGAACGTGGTCCAAATAATGCCAAAGGATCAAATGGGGGACCAACGAGACGAACTTGGTCCAAAGATTGCCCAAGGATGAAATGGGAGGACGAAAAGGGACGAACGAGATGAACGTGGTCCAAATAATGCCAAAGGATCAAACGGGGGACGAACGAGACAAACTTGGTCCAAAGAATGCCCTAAGATCAAATGGGAGGATGTAGAGGGACGAACGAGACGAACATGGTCCAAAGAATGTCGTAGGATGAAATGGGAGGACGAAAAGGGACGAACGAGACGAACATGGTCCATGGAATGCCCAAAGGATCAAATGGGAGGACGAACAGGGACGAAGGAGACGAATTTGGTCCAAAGAATGCCAAAGGATCAAATGGGAGGACGAACGTGGTGAACTTGGTACAAAAAATGCCCTAGGATCAAATGGGAGGACGTAGAGGGACGAACGAGACGAAGTTGGTCCAAAGAATGCCAATGGATCAAATGGAGGACAAAAAGGGACGAACGAGACGAACTTGGTCGAAAGAATGTCAAAGGATCAAATGGGAGGACGAAGAGGGACGAAGGGGACGAACTTGGTCCAAAGAATGCCAAAGGATCAAATGGGAGGACGAACGAGACCAAGTTGCTACAAAGAATGCCTAAGGTTCAAATGGGAAGACGAAGAGGGACGAACGAGATGAACTTGGTCCAAAGATTGCCCAAGGATGAAATGGGAGGACGAAAAGGGCAAACGAAACGAACATAGTCGAAAGAATGCCAAAGGATCAAATGGGGGACGAACGAGACGAACTTGGTCCAAAGAATGCCCATAGAAAAAATGGGAGGACGTAGAGGGATGAACCAGACGAACTTGGTCCAAATAATGCCAAAGGATCAAATGGGGGACGAACGAGAAGAACTTGGTCCAAAGAATGCCCAAAGGATCAAATTGGTGGACGAATAGGGACGAAGGAGACTAACATGGTCCAAAGAATGCCAAAGGATCAAATGGGAGGACGAACGTGGCGAACTTGGTACAAAGAATGCCCAAGGATCAAATGGGAGGACGTAGAGGGACGAACGAGACGAACTTGGTCCAAAGAATGCCAATGGATCAAATGGAGGACGAAAAGGGACGAACGAGACCAACTTGGTCCAAAGAATGTCAAAGGATCAAATGGGAGGACGAAGAGGGACGAAAGAGACGAACATGGTCCAAAGAATGCCAAAGGATCAAATGGGAGGACGAACGAGACCAACTTGCTACAAAGAATGCCAAAGGTTCAAATGGGAAGACGAAGAGGGACGAACGAGATGAACTTGTTCCAAAGATTGCCCAAGGATGAAATGGGAGGACGAAAAGGGACGAACGAGACGAACGTGGTCCAAATAATGCCAAAGGATCAAATGGGGGACGAACGGGACAAACTTGGTCCAAAGAATGCCCAAAGATCAAATGGGAGGATGTAGAAGGACGAACGAGACGAACTTGGTCCAAAGAATGCTGTAGGATGAAATGGGAGGACGAAAAGGGACGAACGAGACGAACATGGTCCAAAGAATGCCCAAAGGATCAAATGGGAGGACGAACAGGGACGAAGGTGACGAACTTTGTCCAAAGAATGCCAAAGGATCAAATGGGAGGACGAACGTGGCGAACTTGGTACAAAGAATGCCCTAGGATCAAATGGGAGGACGTAGAGGGACGAACGAGATGAAGTTGGTCCAAAGAATGCCAATGGATCAAATGGAGGACGAAAAGGGACGAACGAGACGAACTTGGTCCAAAGAATGTCAAAGGATCAAATGGGAGGACGAAGTGGGACGAAGGAGACGAACTTGGTCCAAAGAATGCCAAAGGATCAAATGGGAGGACGAACGAGACCAAGTTGGTACAAAGAATGCCAAAGGTTCAAATGGGAACACGAACAGGGACGAACGAGATGAACTTGGTCCAAAGATTGCCCAAGGATGAAATGGGAGGACGAAAAGGGTCGAACGAGACGAATGTGGTCCAAAGAATACCAAAGGATCAAATAGGGGACGAACGAGACAAACTTGGTCCAAAGAATGCCCAAAGATCAAATGGGAGGATGTAGAGGGACGAACGAGACGAACTTGGTCCAAAGAATGCTGTAGGATGAAATGGGAGGACGAAAAGGGACGAACGAGACGAACATGGTCCAAAGAATGCCCAAAGGATCAAATGGGAGGACGAACAGGGACGAAGGTGACGAACTTGGTCCAAAGATTGCCAAAGGATCAAATGGGAGGACGAACGTGGCGAACTTGGTACAAAGAATGCCCAAGGATCAAATGGGAGGACGTAGAGGGACGAACGAGACGAACTTGGTCCAAAGAATGCCAATGGATCAAATGGAGGACGAAAAGGGACGAACGAGACCAACTTGGTCCAAAGAATGTCAAAGGATCAAATGGGAGGTCGAAGAGGGACGAAGGAGACGAACTTGGTCCAAAGAATGCCAAAGGATCAAATGGGAGGACGAATGAGACCAACTTGCTACAAAGAAAGCCAAAGGTTCAAATGGGAAGACGAAGAGGGACGAACGAGATGAACTTGGTCCAAAGATAGCCCAAGGATGAAATGGGAGGACGAAAAGGGACGAACGAGACGAACGTGTTCCAAATAATGCCAAAGGATCAAATGGGGGACGAACGAGACAAACTTGGAACAAAGAATGCCCAAAGATCAAATGGGAGGATGTAGAGGGAAGAACGAGACGAACTTGGTCCAAAGAATGCTGTAGGATGAAATGGGAGGACGAAAAGGGACGAACGAGACGAACATGATCCAAAGAATGCCCAAAGGATCAAATGGGAGGACGAACAGGGACGAAGGTGATGAACTTGGTCCAAAGAATGCCAAAGGATCAATTGGGAGGACGAACGTGGCGAACTTGGTGCAAAGAATGCCCTAGGATCAAATGGGAGGACGTAGAGGGACGAACGAGACGAAGTTGGTCCAAAGAATGCCAATGGATCAAATGGAGGACGAAAAGGGACGAACGAGACGAACTTGGTCCAAAGAATGTCAAAGGATCAAATGGGAGGACGAAGAGGGACGAAGGAGACGAACTTGGTCCAAAGAATGCCAAAGGATCAAATGGGAGGACGAACTAGACCAAGTTGGTACAAAGAATGCCAAAGGTTCAAATGGGAACACGAAGAGGGACGAACGAGATGAACTTGGTCCAAAGATTGCCCAAGGATGAAATGGGAGGACGAAAAGGGTCGAACGAGACGAATGTGGTCCAAAGAATACCTAAGGATCAAATGGGGGACGAACGAGACAAACTTGGTCCAAAGAATGCCCAAAGATCAAATGGGAGGATGTAGAGGGACGAACGAGACGAACTTGGTCCAAAGAATGCCAAAGGATCAAATGGGAGGACAAAGAGGGACGAACGAGACGAACTTGGTCCAAAGAATGCCAATGGATCAAATGGGAGGACGTAGAGGGACGAACGAGACAAACTTGGTCCAAAGAATGCCAATGGATAAAATGGAGGACGAAAAGGGACGAACGAGACGAACGTGGTCCAAAGAATGTAAAAGGATCTAA
This sequence comes from Glycyrrhiza uralensis, assembly GCA_030159175.1. Lineage (NCBI taxonomy): Eukaryota > Viridiplantae > Streptophyta > Magnoliopsida > Fabales > Fabaceae > Glycyrrhiza > Glycyrrhiza uralensis. The sequence continues at coordinate 24,793,739 of BRZY01000006.1, read as the reverse complement.
TGCGAGGACAAAGAGGGATGAAGGAGACGAACATGGTTCAAAGAATGCCAAAGGATCAAATGGGAGGACGAACGAGACCAACTTGCTACAAAGAATGCCAAAGGATCAAATGGGAGGACGAAGAGGGACGAACGAGACGAAGTTGGTCCAATGATTGCCCAAGGATGAAATGGGAGGACGAAAAGGGACCAACGAGACGAACTTGGTCCAAACAATGCCAAAGGATCAAATGGGGGACGAACGGGACGAATTTGGTCCAAAGAATGCCCAAGGAACAAATGGGAGGACGTAGAGGGACGAACGAGACGAACTTGGTCCAAAGAATGCCCAAAGGATCAAATGGGAGGACGAACAGGGACGAACGAGACGAACTTGGTCCAAAGAATGCCAAAGGTTCAAATGGGAGGACGAACAGACCAACTTGGTACAAGGAATGCCAAAGGATCAAATGGGAGGATGAAGAGCGACGAACGAGACGAACTTCGTCCAAAGATTGCCCAAGGATGAAATGGGAGGACGAAAAGGGACGAACGAGATGAACTTGGTCCAAAGAATGTCAAAGGATCAAATGGGAGGACGTAGAGGGACAAACGAGACGAACTTGGTCCAAAGAATTCCAACGGATCAAATGGAGGACGAAAAGGGACGAACGAGACGAACTTGGTCCAAAGAATGTCAAAGGATCAAATGCGAGGACGAAGAGGGACAAAGGAGATGAACTTGGTCCAAAGAATGCCAAAGGATCCAATGGGAGGACGAACGAGACCAACTTGCTACAAAGAATGCGAAAGGATCAAATGGGAGGACAAAGAGGGACGAAGGAGACGAACTTGGTCCAAAGAATGCCAAAGGATCAAATGGGAGGACGAACGAGCGAACTTGGTACAAAGAATGCCCAAGGATCAAATCGGAGGACGTAGAGGGACGAACGAGACGAACTTGGTCCGAAGAATGCCCAAAGGATCAAAAAGGAGAACGAACAGGGACGAACGAGACGAACTTGGTCCAAAGAATGCCCAAAGATGAAATGGGAGGACGTAGAGGGACGAACGAGACGAACCTGGTCCACAGAATGCCCAAGGTTGAAATGGGAGGACGAAAAGGGACGAACGGGACAATCGTGGTCCAAAGAATGCCAAAGGATGAAATGGGAGGACGAACGAGACCAACTTGGTACAAAGAATGCCAAAGGATCAAATGGGAGGACGAAGAGGGACGAACGAGACGAACTTGGTCCAAAGAATGCCAAAGGATCAAATGGGGGACGAACGAGACAAACATGGTCCAAAGAATGCCCAAAGGATCAAATGGGACGACGAACGTGACGAACTTGGTACAAAGAATTCCCAAGGATCAAATGGGAGGACGTAGAGGGACGAACGAGACGAACTTGGTCCAAAGAATGCCCAAAGGATCAAATGGTAGGACGAACAGGGACGAACGACACGAAAATGGTCCAAACAATGCCAAAGGTTCAAATGGGAGGAGGAACGAGACCAACTTGGTACAAAGAATGCCAAAGGATCAAATGGGAGGACGAAGAGGGACGAACGAGACGAACTTGGTCCAACGAATGCCAAAGGATCAAACGGAGGACGAACGTGACGAACTTGGTACAAAGAATGCCCAAGGATCAAATGGGAGGACGAACAGGGACGAACCAGACGAAATTGGTCCAAAGAATGCCAAAGGTTCAAATGGGAGGACGAACAGACCAACTTGGTACAAGGAATGCCAAAGGATCAAATGGGAGGATGAAGAGCGACGAACGAGACGAACTTCGTCCAAAGATTGCCCAAGGATGAAATGGGAGGACGAAAAGGGACGAACGAGATGAACTTGGTCCAAAGAATGTCAAAGGATCAAATGGGAGGACGTAGAGGGACAAACGAGACGAACTTGGTCCAAAGAATTCCAACGGATCAAATGGAGGACGAAAAGGGACGAACGAGACGAACTTGGTCCAAAGAATGTCAAAGGATCAAATGCGAGGACGAAGAGGGACAAAGGAGATGAACTTGGTCCAAAGAATGCCAAAGGATCCAATGGGAGGACGAACGAGACCAACTTGCTACAAAGAATGCGAAAGGATCAAATGGGAGGACAAAGAGGGACGAAGGAGACGAACTTGGTCCAAAGAATGCCAAAGGATCAAATGGGAGGACGAACGAGCGAACTTGGTACAAAGAATGCCCAAGGATCAAATCGGAGGACGTAGAGGGACGAACGAGACGAACTTGGTCCGAAGAATGCCCAAAGGATCAAAAAGGAGAACGAACAGGGACGAACGAGACGAACTTGGTCCAAAGAATGCCCAAAGATGAAATGGGAGGATGTAGAGGGACGAACGAGACGAACCTGGTCCACAGAATGCCCAAGGTTGAAATGGGAGGACGAAAAGGGACGAACGGGACAAACGTGGTCCAAAGAATGCCAAAGGACGAAATGGGAGGACGAACGAGACCAACTTGGTACAAAGAATGCCAAAGGATCAAATGGGAGGACGAAGAGGGACGAACGAGACGAACTTGGTCCAAAGAATGCCAAAGGATCAAATGGGGGACGAACGAGACAAACTTGGTCCAAAGAATGCCCAAAGGATCAAATGGGACGACGAACGTGACGAACTTGGTACAAAGAATTCCCAAGGATCAAATGGGAGCACGTAGAGGGACGAACGAGACGAACTTGGTCCAAAGAATGCCCAAAGGATCAAATGGGAGGACGAACAGGGACGAACGACACGAAAATGGTCCAAACAATGCCAAAGGTTCAAATGGGAGGAGGAACGAGACCAACTTGGTACAAAGAATGCCAAAGGATCAAATGGGAGGACGAAGAAGGACGAACGAGACGAACTTGGTCCAACGAATGCCAAAGGATCAAACGGAGGACGAACGTGACGAACTTGGTACAAAGAATGCCCAAGGATCAAATGGGAGGACGAACAGGGACGAACCAGACGAAATTGGTCCAAAGAATGCCAATGGATCCAATGGGAGGACGTAGAGGGACAAACGAGACGAACTTGGTCCAAAGAATGCCAATGGATCAAATGGAGGACGAAAAGGGACGAACGGGACGAACTTGGTCCAAAGAATGTAAAAGGATCAAATGCGAGGACAAAGAGGGGCGAAGGAGACGAACTTGGTTCAAAGAATGCCAAAGGATCAAATGGGAGGACGAACGAGACCAACTTGCTACAAAGAATGCCAAAGGATCAAATGGGAGGACGAAGAGGGACGAACGAGACGAACTTGGTCCAATGATTGCCCAAGGATGAAATGGGAGGACGAAAAGGGACCAACGAGACGAACTTGGTCCAAAGAATGCCAAAGGATCAAATGGGAGGAGGAACGAGACGAACTTGGTCCAAAGATTGTCAAAGGATCAAATGGGAGGACGAAGAGGGGCGAAGGAGACGTACTTGGTCCAAAGAATGCGGAAGGATCAAATGGGAGGACGAACGAGATGAACTTGGTACAAAGAATGCCCAAGGATCAAATGGGAGGACGAACGTGGCGAACTTAGTACAAAGAATGCCCAAAGGTTCAAATGGGAGGACGTAGAGGGACGAACGAGACGAACTTGGTCCAATGAATGCCCAAAGGATCAAATGGGAGGATGTAGAGGGACGAACGAGACGAACACGGTCCAAAGAATGCCCAAGGATCAAATGGGAGGACGAAAAGGGACGAACGAGACGAACTTTGTCCAAAGAATGCCAAAGGATTAAATGGGAGGACGAACGAGACCAACTTGGTACAAAGAATGCCAAAGGATCAAATGGGAGGACAAAGAGGGACGAAGGAGACGAACTTGGTCCAAAGAATGCCGAAGGATCAAATGGGAGGAGGAACGAGACCAACTTGGTACAAAGAATGCCAAAGGATCAAATGGGAGGACGAAGAGGGACGAACGAGACGAACTTGGTCCAACGAATGCCAAAGGATCAAACGGGGGACGAACGTGACGAACTTGGTACAAAGAATGCCCAAGGATCAAATGGGAGGACGAACAGGGACGAACCAGACGAAATTGGTCCAAAGAATGCCCAAAGGATCAAATGGGAGGAAGTAGAGGGACGAACGAGACGAACTTGGTCCAAAGAATGCCCAAGGATGAAATGGGAGGACGAAAAGAGACGAACGAGATGAACTTGGTCCAAAGAATGCCAAAGGATCAAATGGGAGCCCGAACGAGACCAACTTGGTACAAAGAATGCAAAGGATCAAATGGGAGGACAAAGAGGGACGAACGAGACGAACTTGGTCCAAAGATTTCCCTAGGATGAAATGGGAGGACGAAAAGGGGCAAACGAGACGAACTTAGCCCAAAGAATGCCAAAGGATCAAATGGGGGACGAACGAGACGAACTTGGTCCAAACAATACCCACAGAAAAAATGGGAGGACGTAGAGGGACGAACCAGACGAACTTGGTCCAAAGAATGCCAAAGGATCAAATGGGGGCGAACGAGATGAACTTCGTCCAAAGAATGCCCAAAGGATCAAATGGGAGGACGAACAGGGACGAAGGAGACGAACATGGTCCAAAGAATGCCAAAGGATCAAATGGGAGGACGAACGTGGCGAACTTGGTACAAAGAATGCCCAAGGATCAAATGGGAGGACGTAGAGGGACGAACGAGACGAACTTGGTCCAAAGAATGCCAATGGATCAAATGGAGGACGAAAAGGGACGAACGAGACGAACTTGGTGCAAAGAATGTCAAAGGATCAAATGGGAGGACGAAGAGGGACGAAGGAGACGAACTTGGTCCAAAGAATGCCAAAGGATCAAATGGGAGGACGAACGAGACCAACTTGCTACAAAGAATGCCAAAGGATCAAATGGGAGGACGAAGAGGGACGAACGAGACGAACTTGGTCCAATGATTGCCCAAGGATGAAATGGGAGGACGAAAAGGGACCAACGAGACGATCATGGTCCAAAAAATGCCAAAGGATCAAATGGGGGACGAACGGGACAAACTTGGTCCAAAGAATGCCGAAGGATCAAGTGGGAGGACGTAGAGGGACGAACGAGACGAACTTGGTCCAAAGAATGCCCAAAGGATCAAATGGGAGGACAAACAGGGACGAACGAGACGAACTTGGTCCAAAGAATGCCAAAGGATCAAATGGGAGGAGGAACGAGACGAACTTGGTCCAAAGATTGTCAAAGGATCAAATGGGAGGACGAAGAGGGGCGAAGGAGACGTACTTGGTCCAAAGAATGCGGAAGGATCAAATGGGAGGACGAACGAGATGAACTTGGTACAAAGAATGCCCAAGGATCAAATGGGAGGACGAACGTGGCGAACTTGGTACAAAGAATGCCCAAAGGTTCAAATGGGAGGACGTAGAGGGACGAACGAGACGAACTTGGTCCAATGAATGCCCAAAGGATCAAATGGGAGGATGTAGAGGGACGAACGAGACGAACACGGTCCAAAGAATGCCCAAGGATGAAATGGGAGGACGAAAAGGGACGAACGAGACGAACTTTGTCCAAAGAATGCCAAAGGATTAAATGGGAGGACGAACGAGACCAACTTGGTACAAAGAATGCCAAAGGATCAAATGGGAGGACAAAGAGGGACGAAGGAGACGAACTTGGTCCAAAGAATGCCGAAGGATCAAATGGGAGGAGGAAGAGACCAACTTGGTACAAAGAATGCCAAAGGATCAAATGGGAGGACGAAGAGGGACGAACGAGACGAACTTGGTCCAACGAATGCCAAAGGATCAAACGGGGGACGAACGTGACGAACTTGGTACAAAGAATGCCCAAGGATCAAATGGGAGGACGAACAGGGACGAACCAGACGAAATTGGTCCAAAGAATGCCAATGGATCAAATGGGAGGACGTAGAGGGACAAACGAGACGAACTTGGTCCAAAGAATGCCAATGGATCAAATGGAGGACGAAAAGGGACGAACGAGACGAACTTGGTCCAAAGAATGTAAAAGGATCAAATGCGAGGACAAAGAGGGGCGAAGGAGACGAACTTGGTTCAAAGAATGCCAAAGGATCAAATGGGAGGACGAACGAGACCAACTTGCTACAAAGAATGCCAAAGGATCAAATGGGAGGACGAAGAGGGACGAACGAGACGAACTTGGTCCAATGATTGCCCAGGGATGAAATGGGAGGACGAAAAGGGACCAACGAGACGATCTTGGTCCAAAAAATGCCAAAGGATCAAATGGGGGACGAACGGGACAAACTTGGTCCAAAGAATGCCCAAGGATCAAGTGGGAGGACGTAGAGGGACGAACGGGACGAACTTGGTCCAAAGAATGCCCAAAGGATCAAATGGGAGGACAAACAGGGACGAACGAGACGAACTTGGTCCAAAGAATGCCAAAGGATCAAATGGGATTAGGAACGAGACGAACTTGGTCCAAAGCTTGTCAAAGGATCAAATGGGAGGACGAAGAGGGGCGAAGGAGACGAACTTGGTCCAAAGAATGCGGAAGGATCAAATGGGAGGACGAACGAGATGAACTTGGTACAAAGAATGCCCAAGGATCAAATGGGAGGACGAACGTGGCGAACTTGGTACAAAGAATGCCCAAAGGTTCAAATGGGAGGACGTAGAGGGACGAACGAGACGAACTTGGTCCAATGAATGCCCAAAGGATCAAATGGGAGGATGTAGAGGGACGAACGAGACGAACACGGTCCAAAGAATGCCCAAGGATGAAATGGGAGGACGAAAAGGGACGAACGAGACGAACTTTGTCCAAAGAATGCCAAAGGATTAAATGTGAGGATGAACGAGACCAACTTGGTACAAAGAATGCCAAAGGATCAAATGGGAGGACAAAGAGGGACGAAGGAGACGAACTTGGTCCAAAGAATGCCGAAGGATCAAATGGGAGGACGAACGAGATGAACTTGGTACAAAGAATGCCCAAGGAACAAATGGGAGGACGAACAGGGACGAACCAGACGAAATTGGTCCAAAGAATGCCAATGGATCAAATGGGAGGACGTAGAGGGACAAACGAGACGAACTTGGTCCAAAGAATGCCAATGGATCAAATGGAGGACGAAAAGGGACGAACGAGACGAACTTGGTCCAAAGAATGTAAAAGGATCAAATGCGAGGACAAAGAGGGGCGAAGGAGACGAACTTGGTTCAAAGAATGCCAAAGGATCAAATGGGAGGACGAACGAGACCAACTTGCTACAAAGAATGCCAAAGGATCAAATGGGAGGATGAAGAGGGACGAACGAGACGAACTTGGTCCAATGATTGCCCAAGGATGAAATGGGAGGACGAAAAGGTACCAACGAGACGATCTTGGTCCAAAAAATGCCAAAGGATCAAATGGGGGACGAACGGGACAAACTTGGTCCAAAGAATGCCCAAGGATCAAGTGGGAGGACGTAGAGGGACGAACGAGACGAACTTGGTCCAAAGAATGCCCAAAGGATCAAATGGGAGGACAAACAGGGACGAACGAGACGAACTTGGTCCAAAGAATGCCAAAGGATCAAATGGGATTAGGAACGAGACGAACTTGGTCCAAAGCTTGTCAAAGGATCAAATGGGAGGACGAAGAGGGGCGAAGGAGACGAACTTGGTCCAAAGAATGCGGAAGGATCAAATGGGAGGACGAACGAGATGAACTTGGTACAAAGAATGCCCAAGGATCAAATGGGAGGACGAACGTGGCGAACTTGGTACAAAGAATGCCCAAAGGTTCAAATGGGAGGACGTAGAGGGACGAACGAGACGAACTTGGTCCAATGAATGCCCAAAGGATCAAATGGGAGGATGTAGAGGGACGAACGAGACGAACACGGTCCAAAGAATGCCCAAGGATGAAATGGGAGGACGAAAAGGGACGAACGAGACGAACTTTGTCCAAAAAATGCCAAAGGATTAAATGGGAGGACGAACGAGACCAACTTGGTACAAAGAATGCCAAAGGATCAAATGGGAGGACAAAGAGGGACGAAGGAGACGAACTTGGTCCAAAGAATGCCGAAGGATCAAATGGGAGGACGAACGAGATGAACTTGGTACAAAGAATGCCCAAGGAACAAATGGGAGGACGTAGAGGGACGAAGGAGACGAAATTGGTCCAAAGAATGCCAAAGGATCAAATGGGAGGACGAATGTGGCGAACTTGGTACAAAGAATGCCCAAAGGATCAAATGGGAGGACGTAGAGGGACGAACGAGGCGAACTTGGTCCAAAGAATGCCCAAAGGATCAAATGGGAGGATGTAGAGGGACGAACGAGACGAACTTGGTCCAAAGAATGCCCAAGGATGAAATGGGAGGACGAAAAGAGACGAACGAGACGAACTTGGTCCAAAGAATGCCAAAGGATCAAATGGGAGCACGAACGAGACCAACTTGGTACAAAGAATGCAAAGGATCAAATGGGAGGACAAAGAGGGACGAACGAGACGAACTTGGTCCAAAGATTGCCCTAGGATGAAATGGGAGGACGAAAAGGGGCAAACGAGACGAACTTAGCCCAAAGAATGCCAAAGGATCAAATGGGGGACGAACGAGACGAACTTGGTCCAAACAATACCCACAGAAAAAATGGGAGGACGTAGAGGGACGAACCAGACGAACTTGGTCCAAAGAATGCCAAAGGATCAAATGGGGGCGAACGAGATGAACTTGGTCCAAAGAATGCCCAAAGGATCAAATGGGAGGACGAACGTGGCGAACTTCGTACAATGAATGCCCAAGGATCAAATGGGAGGACGTAGAGGGACGAACGAGACGAACTTGGTCCAAAGAATGCCAATGGATCAAATGGAGGACGAAAAGGGACGAACGAGACGAACTTGGTGCAAAGAATGTCAAAGGATCAAATGGGAGGACGAAGAGGGACGAAGGAGACGAACTTGGTCCAAAGAATGCCAAATGATCAAATGGGAGGACGAACGAGACCAACTTGCTACAAAGAATGCCAAAGGATCAAATGGGAGGACGAAGAGGGACGAACGAGACGAACTTGGTCCAATGATTGCCCAAGGATGAAATGGGAGGACGAAAAGGGACCAACGAGACGATCTTGGTCCAAAAAATGCCAAAGGATGAAATGGGGGACGAACGGGACAAACTTGGTCCAAAGAATGCCGAAGGATCAAGTGGGAGGACGTAGAGGGACGAACGAGACGAACTTGGTCCAAAGAATGCCCAAAGGATCAAATGGGAGGACAAACAGGGACGAACGAGACGAACTTGGTCCAAAGAATGCCAAAGGATCAAATGGGAGGAGGAACGAGACGAACTTGGTCCAAAGATTGTCAAAGGATCAAATGGGAGGACGAAGAGGGGCGAAGGAGACGTACTTGGTCCAAAGAATGCGGAAGGATCAAATGGGAGGACGAACGAGATGAACTTGGTACAAAGAATGCCCAAGGATCAAATGGGAGGACGAACGTGGCGAACTTGGTACAAAGAATGCCCAAAGGTTCAAATGGGAGGACGTAGAGGGACGAACGAGACGAACTTGGTCCAATGAATGCCCAAAGGATCAAATGGGAGGATGTAGAGGGACGAACGAGACGAACACGGTCGAAAGAATGCCCAAGGATGAAATGGGAGGACGAAAAGGGACGAACGAGACGAACTTTGTCCAAAGAATGCCAAAGGATTAAATGGGAGGACGAACGAGACCAACTTGGTACAAAGAATGCCAAAGGATCAAATGGGAGGACAAAGAGGGACGAAGGAGACGAACTTGGTCCAAAGAATGCCGAAGGATCAAATGGGAGGACGAACGAGATGAACTTGGTACAAAGAATGCCCAAGGATCAAATGGGAGGACGTAGAGGGACGAAGGAGACGAAATTGGTCCAAAGAATGCCAAAGGATCAAATGGGAGGACGAATGTGGCGAACTTGGTACATAGAATGCCCAAAGGATCAAATGGGAGGACGTAGAGGGACGAACGAGACGAACTTGGTCCAAAGAATGCCCAAAGGATCAAATGGGAGGATGTAGAGGGACGAACGAGACGAACTTCGTCCAAAGAATGCCCAAGGATGAAATGGGAGCACGAACGAGACCAACTTGGTACAAAGAATGCAAAGGATCAAATGGGAGGACAAAGAGGGACGAACGAGACGAACTTGGTCCAAAGATTGCCCTAGGATGAAATGGGAGGACGAAAAGGGGCAAACGAGACGAACTTAGCCCAAAGAATGCCAAAGGATCAAACGGGGGCGAACGAGATGAACTTGGTCCAAAGAATACCCAAAGGATCAAATGGGAGGACGAACAGGGACGAAGGAGACGAACATGGTCCAAAGAATGCCAAAGGATCAAATGGGAGGACGAACGTGGCGAACTTGGTACAAAGAATGCCCAAGGATCAAATGGGAGGACGTAGAGGGACGAATGAGACGAACTTGGTCCAAAGAATGCCAATGGATCAAATGGGAGGACGTAGAGGGACGAATGAGACGAACTTGGTCCAAAGAATGCCAATGGATCAAATGGAGGACGAAAAGGGACGAACGAGACGAACTTGGTGCAAAGAATGTCAAAGGATCAAATGGGAGGACGAAGAGGGACGAAGGAGACGAACTTGGTCGAATGATTGCCCAAGGATGAAATGGGAGGACGAAAAGGGACCAACGAGACGAACTTGGACCAAAGAATGCCAAAGGATCAAATGGGAGGACGAAGAGGGACGAAGGAGACGAACTTGGTCGAAAGAATGCCGAAGGATCAAATGGGAGGACGAACGAGATGAACTTGGTACCAAGAATGCCCAAGGATCAAATGGGAGGACGTAGAGGGACGAAGGAGACGAACTTGGTCCAAAGAATGCCAATGGATCAAATGGGAGGACGAACGTGGCGAACATGGTACAAAGAATGCCCAAAGGATCAAATGGGAGGACGTAGAGGGACGAACGAGACGAACTTGGTCCAAAGAATGCCCAAAGGATCAAATGGGAGGATGTAGAGGGACGAACGAGACGAACTTGGTCCAAAGAATGCCCAAGGATGAAATGGGAGGACGAAAAGGGACGAACGAGACGAACTTGGTCCAAAGAATGCCCAAAGGATCAAATGGGAGGACGAACAGGGACGAACGAGACGAAAATGGTCTAAACAATGCCAAACGTTCAAATGGGAGGAGGAACGAGACCAACTTGGTACAAAGAATGCCAAAGGATCAAATAGGAGGACGAACGAGACCAACTTGGTACAAAGAATGCCAAAGGATCAAATGGGAGGACGAAGAGGGACGAACGAGACGAACTTGGTCCATAGAATGCCAAAGGATCAAATGGGGGACGAACGTGACGAACTTGGTACAAAGAATGCCCAAGGATCAAATGGGAGGACGAACAGGGACGAACCAGACGAACTTGGTCCAAAGAATGCCAATGGATCAAATGGGAGGACGTAGAGGGACAAACGAGACGAACTTGGTCCAAAGAATTCCAATGGATCAAATGGAGGACGAAAAGGGACGAACGAGACGAACTTGGTCCAAAGAATGTAAAAGGATCAAATGCGAGGACAAAGAGGGACGAAGGAGACGAACTTGGTTCAAAGAATGCCAAAGGATCAAATGGGAGGACGAACGAGACCAACTTGCTACAAAGAATGCCAAAGGATCAAATGGGAGGACGAAGAGGGTCGAACGAGACGAACTTGGTCCAATGATTGCCCAAGGATGAAATGGGAGGACGAAAAGGGACCAACGAGACGATCTTGGTCCAAAAAATGCCAAAGGATCAAATGGGAGGACAAACAGGGACGAACGAGACGAACTTGGTCCAAAGAATGCCAAAGGATCGAATGGGAGGACGAACGAGATGAACTTGGTACAAAGAATGCCCAAGGATCAAATGGGAGGACGTAGAGGGACGAAGGAGACGAAATTGGTCCAAAGAATGCCAAAGGATCAAATGAGAGGACGAATGTGGCGAACTTGGTACAAAGAATGCCGAAAGGATCAAATGGGAGGTCGTAGAGGGACGAACGAGACGAACTTGGTCCAAAGAATGCCCAAAGGATCAAATGGGAGGATGTAGAGGGACGAACGAGACGAACTTGGTCCAAAGAATGCCCAAGGATGAAATGGGAGGACGAAAAGGGACGAACGAGACGAACTTGGTCCAAAGAATGCCAAAGGATCAAATGGGAGCACGAACGAGACCAACTTGGTACAAAGAATGCAAAGGATCAAATGGGAGGACAAAGAGGGATGAACGAGACGAACTTGGTCCAAAGATTGCCCTAGGATGAAATGGGAGGACGAAAAGGGGCAAACGAGACGAACTTAGCCCAAAGAATGCCAAAGGATCAAATGGGGGACGAACGAGACGAACTTGGTCCAAACAATGCCCACAGAAAAAATGGGAGGACGTAGAGGGACGAACCAGACGAACTTGGTCCAAAGAATGCCAAAGGATCAAATGGGGGCGAACGAGATGAACTTGGTCCAAAGAATGCCCAAAGGATCAAATGGGAGGACGAACAGGGACGAAGGAGACGAACATGGTCCAAAGAATGCCAATGGATCAAATGGGAGGACGAACGTGGCGAACTTGGTACAAAGAATGCCCAAGGATCAAATGGTAGGACGTAGAGGGACGAACGAGACGAACTTGGTCCAAAGAATGCCAATGGATCAAATGGAGGACGAAAAGGGACGAACGAGACGAACTTGGTCCAAAGAAAGTCAAAGGATCAAATGGGAGGACGAAGAGGGACGAAGGAGACGAACTTGGTCCAAAGAATGCCAAAGGATCAAATGGGAGGACGAACGAGACCAACTTGCTGCAAAGAATGCCAAAGGTTCAAATGGGAAGACGAAGAGGGACGAAGGAGACGAACTTGGTCCAATGATTGCCCAAGGATGAAATGGGAGGACGAAAAGGGACGAACGAGACGAACTTGGTCCAAAGAATGCCAAAGGATCAAATGGGAGGACGAAGAGGGACGAAAGAGACGAACTTGGTCCAAAGAATGCCGAAGGATCAAATGGGAGGACGAACGAGATGAACTTGGTACCAAGAATGCCCAAGGATCAAATGGGAGGACGTAGAGGGACGAAGGAGACGAACTTGGTCCAAAGAATGCCAAAGGATCAAATGGGAGGACGAACAGGGACGAAGGAGACGAACATGGTCCAAAGAATGCCAATAGATCAAATGGGAGGACGAACGTGGCGAACTTGGTACAAAGAATGCCCAAGGATCAAATGGTAGGACGTAGAGGGACGAACGAGACGAACTTGGTCCAAAGAATGCCAATGGATCAAATGGAGGACGAAAAGGGACGAACGAGACGAACTTGGTCCAAAGAAAGTCAAAGGATCAAATGGGAGGACGAAGAGGGACGAAGGAGACGAACTTGGTCCAAAGAATGCCAAAGGATCAAATGGGAGGACGAACGAGACCAACTTGCTACAAAGAATGCCAAAGGATCAAATGGGAGGACGAAGAGGGTCGAACGAGACGAACTTGGTCCAATGATTGCCCAAGGATGAAATGGGAGGACGAAAAGGGACCAACGAGACGATCTTGGTCCAAAAAATGCCAAAGGATCAAATGGGGGACGAACGGGACAAACTTGGTCCAAAGAATGCCGAAGGATCAAGTGGGAGGACGTAGAGGGACGAACGAGACGAACTTGGTCCAAAGAATGCCCAAAGGATCAAATGGGAGGACAAACAGGGACGAACGAGACGAACTTGGTCCAAAGAATGCCAAAGGATCAAATGGGAGGAGGAACGGGGACGAAGGAGACGAACATGGTCCAAAGAATGCCAATAGATCAAATGGGAGGACGAACGTGGCGAACTTGGTACAAAGAATGCCCAAGGATCAAATGGTAGGACGTAGAGGGACGAACGAGACGAACTTGGTCCAATGAATGCCCAAAGGATCAAATGGGAGGATGTAGAGGGACGAACGAGACGAACACGGTCCAAAGAATGCCCAACGATGAAATGGGAGGACGAAAAGGGACGAACGAGACGAACTTTGTCCAAAGAATGCCAAAGGATTAAATGGGAGGACGAACGAGATCAACTTGGTATAAAGAATGCCAAAGGATCAAATGGGAGGACAAAGAGGGACGAAGGAGACGAACTTGGTCCAAAGAATGCCGAAGGATCAAATGGGAGGACGAACGAGATGAACTTGGTACAAAGAATGCCCAAGGATCAAATGGGAGGACGTAGAGGGACGAAGGAGACGAAATTGGTCCAAAGAATGCCAAAGGATCAAATGGGAGGACGAATGTGGCGAACTTGGTACAAAGAATGCCCAAAGGATCAAATGGGAGGACGTAGAGGGACGAGCGAGACGAACATGGTCCAAAGAATGCCCAAAGCATCAAATGGGAGGATGTAGAGGGACGAACGAGACGAACTTGGTCCAAAGAATGCCCAAGGATGAAATGGGAGGACGAAAAGAGACGAACGAGATGAACTTGGTCCAAAGAATGCCAAAGGATCAAATGGGAGCACGAACGAGACCAACTTGGTACAAAGAATGCAAAGGATCAAATGGGAGGACAAAGAGGGACGAACGAGACGAACTTGGTCCAAAGATTGCCCTAGGATGAAATGGGAGGACGAAAAGGGGCAAACGAGACGAACTTAGCCCAAAGAATGCCAAAGGATCAAATGGGGGACGAACGAGACGAACTTGGTCCAAACAATACCCACAGAAAAAATGGGAGGACGTAGAGGGACGAACCAGACGAACTTGGTCCAAAGAATGCCAAAGGATCAAATGGGGGCGAACGAGATGAACTTCGTCCAAAGAATGCCCAAAGGATCAAATGGGAGGACGAACAGGGACGAAGGAGACGAACATGGTCCAAAGAATGCCAAAGGATCAAATGGGAGGACGAACGTGGCGAACTTGGTACAAAGAATGCCCAAGGATCAAATGGGAGGACGTAGAGGGACGAACGAGACGAACATGGTCCAAAGAATGCCAATGGATCAAATGGAGGACGAAAAGGGACGAACGAGACGAACTTGGTGCAAAGAATGTCAAAGGATCAAATGGGAGGACGAAGAGGGACGAAGGAGACGAACTTGGTCCAAAGAATGCCAAAGGATCAAATGGGAGGACGAACGAGACCAACTTGCTACAAAGAATGCCAAAGGATCAAATGGGAGGACGAAGAGGGACGAACGAGACGAACTTGGTCCAATGATTGCCCAAGGATGAAATGGGAGGACGAAAAGGGACCAACGAGACGATCTTGGTCCAAAAAATGCCAAAGGATCAAATGGGGGACGAACGGGACAAACTTGGTCCAAAGAATGCCGAAGGATCAAGTGGGAGGACGTAGAGGGACGAACGAGACGAACTTGGTCCAAAGAATGCCCAAAGGATCAAATGGGAGGACAAACAGGGACGAACGAGACGAACTTGGTCCAAAGAATGCCAAAGGATCAAATGGGAGGAGGAACGAGACGAACTTGGTCCAAAGATTGTCAAAGGATCAAATGGGAGGACGAAGAGGGGCGAAGGAGACGTACTTGGTCCAAAGAATGCGGAAGGATCAAATGGGAGGACGAACGAGATGAACTTGGTACAAAAAATGCCCAAGGATCAAATGGGAGGACGAACGTGGCGAACTTGGTACAAAGAATGCCCAAAGGTTCAAATGGGAGGACGTAGAGGGACGAACGAGACGAACTTGGTCCAATGAATGCCCAAAGGATCAAATGGGAGGATGTAGAGTGACGAACGAGACGAACACGGTCCAAAGAATGCCCAAGGATGAAATGGGAGGACGAAAAGGGACGAACGAGACGAACTTTGTCCAAAGAATGCCAAAGGATTAAATGGGAGGACGAACGAGACCAACTTGGTACAAAGAATGCCAAAGGATCAAATGGGAGGACAAAGAGGGACGAAGGAGACGAACTTTGTCCAAAGAATGCCGAAGGATCAAATGGGAGGAGGAACGAGACCAACTTGGTACAAAGAATGCCAAAGGATCAAATGGGAGGACGAAGAGGGACGAACGAGACGAACTTGGTCCAACGAATGCCAAAGGATCAAACGGGGGACGAACGTGACGAACTTGGTACAAAGAATGCCCAAGGATCAAATGGGAGGACGAACAGGGACGAACCAGACGAAATTGGTCCAAAGAATGCCAATGGATCAAATGGGAGGACGTAGAGGGACATACGAGACGAACTTGGTCCAAAGAATGCCAATGGATCAAATGGAGGACGAAAAGGGACGAACGAGACGAACTTGGTCCAAAGAATGTAAAAGGATCAAATGCGAGGACAAAGAGGGGCGAAGGAGACGAACTTGGTTCAAAGAATGCCAAAGGATCAAATGGGAGGACGAACGAGACCAACTTGCTACAAAGAATGCCAAAGGATCAAATGGGAGGACGAAGAGGGACGAACGAGACGAACTTGGTCCAATGATTGCCCAAGGATGAAATGGGAGGACGAAAAGGGACCAACGAGACGATCTTGGTCCAAAAAATGCCAAAGGATCAAATGGGGGACGAACGGGACAAACTTGGTCCAAAGAATGCCGAAGGATCAAGTGGGAGGACGTAGAGGGACGAACGAGACGAACTTGGTCCAAAGAATGCCCAAAGGATCAAATGGGAGGACAAACAGGGACGAACGAGACGAACTTGGTCCAAAGAATGCCAAAGGATCAAATGGGAGGAGGAACGAGACGAACTTGGTCCAAAGATTGTCAAAGGATCAAATGGGAGGACGAAGAGGGGCGAAGGAGACGTACTTGGTCCAAAGAATGCGGAAGGATCAAATGGGAGGACGAACGAGATGAACTTGGTACAAAAAATGCCCAAGGATCAAATGGGAGGACGAACGTGGCGAACTTGGTACAAAGAATGCCCAAAGGTTCAAATGGGAGGACGTAGAGGGACGAACGAGACGAACTTGGTCCAATGAATGCCCAAAGGATCAAATGGGAGGATGTAGAGTGACGAACGAGACGAACACGGTCCAAAGAATGCCCAAGGATGAAATGGGAGGACGAAAAGGGACGAACGAGACGAACTTTGTCCAAAGAATGCCAAAGGATTAAATGGGAGGACGAACGAGACCAACTTGGTACAAAGAATGCCAAAGGATCAAATGGGAGGACAAAGAGGGACGAAGGAGACGAACTTTGTCCAAAGAATGCCGAAGGATCAAATGGGAGGAGGAACGAGACCAACTTGGTACAAAGAATGCCAAAGGATCAAATGGGAGGACGAAGAGGGACGAACGAGACGAACTTGGTCCAACGAATGCCAAAGGATCAAACGGGGGACGAACGTGACGAACTTGGTACAAAGAATGCCCAAGGATCAAATGGGAGGACGAACAGGGACGAACCAGACGAAATTGGTCCAAAGAATGCCAATGGATCAAATGGGAGGACGTAGAGGGACATACGAGACGAACTTGGTCCAAAGAATGCCAATGGATCAAATGGAGGACGAAAAGGGACGAACGAGACGAACTTGGTCCAAAGAATGTAAAAGGATCAAATGCGAGGACAAAGAGGGGCGAAGGAGACGAACTTGGTTCAAAGAATGCCAAAGGATCAAATGGGAGGACGAACGAGACCAACTTGCTACAAAGAATGCCAAAGGATCAAATGGGAGGACGAAGAGGGACGAACGAGACGAACTTGGTCCAATGATTGCCCAAGGATGAAATGGGAGGACGAAAAGGGACCAACGAGACGATCTTGGTCCAAAAAATGCCAAAGGATCAAATGGGGGACGAACGGGACAAACTTGGTCCAAAGAATGCCCAAGGATCAAGTGGGAGGACGTAGAGGGACGAACGAGACGAACTTGGTCCAAAGAATGCCCAAAGGATCAAATGGGAGGACAAACAGGGACGAACGAGACGAACTTGATCCAAAGAATGCCAAAGGATCAAATGGGATTAGGAACGAGACGAACTTGGTCCAAAGCTTGTCAAAGGATCAAATGGGAGGACGAAGAGAGGCGAAGGAGACGAACTTGGTCCAAAGAATGCGGAAGGATCAAATGGGAGGACGAACGAGATGAACTTGGTACAAAGAATGCCCAAGGATCAAATGGGAGGACGAACGTGGCGAACTTGGTACAAAGAATGCCCAAAGGTTCAAATGGGAGGACGTAGAGGGACGAACGAGACGAACTTGGTCCAATGAATGCCCAAAGGATCAAATGGGAGGATGTAGAGGGACGAACGAGACGAACACGGTCCAAAGAATGCCCAACGATGAAATGGGACGACGAAAAGGGACGAACGAGACGAACTTTGTCCAAAGAATGCCAAAGGATTAAATGGGAGGACGAACGAGATCAACTTGGTATAAAGAATGCCAAAGGATCAAATGGGAGGACAAAGAGGGACGAAGGAGACGAACTTGGTCCAAAGAATGCCGAAGGATCAAATGGGAGGATGTAGAGGGACGAACGAGACGAACACGGTCCAAAGAATGCCCAACGATGAAATGGGACGACGAAAAGGGACGAACGAGACGAACTTTGTCCAAAGAATGCCAAAGGATTAAATGGGAGGACGAACGAGATCAACTTGGTATAAAGAATGCCAAAGGATCAAATGGGAGGACAAAGAGGGACGAACGAGACGAACTTGGTCCAAAGATTGCCCTAGGATGAAATGGGAGGACGAAAAGGGGCAAACGAGACGAACTTAGCCCAAAGAATGCCAAAGGATCAAATGGGGGACGAACGAGACGAACTTGGTCCAAACAATACCCACAGAAAAAATGGGAGGACGTAGAGGGATGAACCAGACGAACTTGGTCCAAAGAATGCCAAAGGATCAAATGGGGGAGAACGAGATGAACTTGGTCCAAAGAATGCCCAAAGGATCAAATGGGAGGACGAACAGGGACGAAGGAGACGAACATGGTCCAAAGAATGCCAAAGGATCAAATGGGAGGACGAAGAGGGACGAAGGAGACGAACTTGGTCCAAAGAATGCCAAAGGATCAAATGGGAGGACGAACGAGACCAACTTGCTACAAAGAATGCCAAAGGATCAAATGGGAAGACGAAGAGGGACGAACGAGACGAACTTGGTCCAATGATTGCCCAAGGATGAAATGGGAGGACGAAAAGGGACCAACGAGACGATCTTGGTCCAAAAAATGCCAAAGGATCAAATGGGGGACGAACGGGACAAACTTGGTCCAAAGAATGCCGAAGGATCAAGTGGGAGGACGTAGAGGGACGAACGAGACGAACTTGGTCCAAAGAATGCCCAAAGGATCAAATGGGAGGACAAACAGGGACGAACGAGACGAACTTGGTCCAAAGAATGCCAAAGGATCAAATGGGAGGAGGAACGAGACGAACTTGGTCCAAAGATTGTCAAAGGATCAAATGGGAGGACGAAGAGGGGCGAAGGAGACGTACTTGGTCCAAAGAATGCGGAAGGATCAAATGGGAGGACGAACGAGATGAACTTGGTACAAAGAATGCCCAAGGATCAAATGGGAGGACGAACGTGGCGAACTTGGTACAAAGAATGCCCAAAGGTTCAAATGGGAGGACGTAGAGGGACGAACGAGACGAACTTGGTCCAATGAATGCCCAAAGGATCAAATGGGAGGATGTAGAGGGACGAACGAGACGAACACGGTCCAAAGAATGCCCAAGGATGAAATGGGAGGACGAAAAGGGACGAACGAGACGAACTTTGTCCAAAGAATGCCAAAGGATTAAATGGGAGGACGAACGAGACCAACTTGGTACAAAGAATGCCAAAGGATCAAATGGGAGGACAAAGAGGGACGAAGGAGACGAACTTGGTCCAAAGAATGCCGAAGGATCAAATGGGAGGAGGAACGAGACCAACTTGGTACAAAGAATGCCAAAGGATCAAATGGGAGGACGAAGAGGGACGAACGAGACGAACTTGGTCCAACGAATGCCAAAGGATCAAACGGGGGACGAACGTGACGAACTTGGTACAAAGAATGCCCAAGGATCAAATGGGAGGACGAACAGGGACGAACCAGACGAAATTGGTCCAAAGAATGCCCAAGGATCAAGTGGGAGGACGTAGAGGGACGAACGAGACGAACTTGGTCCAAAGAATGCCCAAACGATCAAATGGGAGGACAAACAGGGACGAACGAGACGAACTTGGTCCAAAGAATGCCAAAGGATCAAATGGGAGGACGAACGAGACGAACTTGGTCCAAAGATTGTCAAAAGATCAAATGGGAGGACGAAGAGGGACGAAGGAGACGAACTTGGTCCAAAGAATGCGGAAGGATCAAATGGGAGGACGAACGAGATGAACTTGGTACAAAGAATGCCCAAGGATCAAATGGGAGGACGAACGTGGCGAACTTGGTACAAAGAATGCCCAAAGGTTCAAATGGGAGGACGTAGAGGGACGAACGAGACGAACTTGGTCCAATGAATGCCCAAAGGATCAAATGGGAGGATGTAGAGGGACGAACGAGACGAACACGGTCCAAAGAATGCCCAACGATGAAATAGGAGGACGAAAAGGGACGAACGAGACGAACTTTGTCCAAAGAATGCCAAAGGATTAAATGGGAGGACGAACGAGATCAACTTGGTATAAAGAATGCCAAAGGATCAAATGGGAGGACAAAGAGGGACGAAGGAGACGAACTTGGTCCAAAGAATGCCGAAGGATCAAATGGGAGGACGAACGAGATGAACTTGGTACAAAGAATGCCCAAGGATCAAATGGGAGGACGTAGAGGGACGAAGGAGACGAAATTGGTCCAAAGAATGCCAAAGGATCAAATGGGAGGACGAATGTGGCGAACTTGGTACAAAGAATGCCCAAAGGATCAAATGGGAGGACGTAGAGGGACGAACGAGACGAACATGGTCCAAAGAATGCCCAAAGGATCAAATGGGAGGATGTAGAGGGACGAACGAGACGAACTTGGTCCAAAGAATGCCCAAGGATGAAATGGGAGGACGAAAAGAGACGAACGAGATGAACTTGGTCCAAAGAATGCCAAAGGATCAAATGGGAGCACGAACGAGACCAACTTGGTACAAAGAATGCAAAGGATCAAATGGGAGGACAAAGAGGGACGAACGAGACGAACTTGGTCCAAAGATTGCCCTAGGATGAAATGGGAGGACGAAAAGGGGCAAACGAGACGAACTTAGCCCAAAGTGATGGCCTCCTTGTTGTAACAACTTGGCCAATGACTTGAATTCAGCACTTAGATTCTGGTTGTGACTAAGAACTTGTGATTTTCAATCTTTAAGAAAGAATAGCAAGAAAGGATGGTTCTTATTTTAACAAGAAACTAGTGAACAGAATAAGAACAAGTGAACAAAAAGGAAGTGAGAATTAAGAGTTCTTGTTATAACAAGCAAACAAGAGAGCAATTTAGGAAGCAAGGAACAAGAAGAATGGATGGGAGGCAAGGGGCGCCACCTTGGTCTAATCCAAGACAAGGATAAGCCTATGGAAATGAGGATCACCACAAGAAAGGATTCTTGGTAAGATCAAAGTCTGGTTCAATCCAGAACCAAAGAGTAAGGACTCAATTACACAAGGTAATGTTTTTGCTCAAAATCAAAGTTGTTTTTCCATGTGCCATGCGCCCCTTTATATAGGGAGGGGGCTGGTCTGATCACAAGGTAAGGACTTAGCCTATGCCATTCAAGGCTTACAAGGAATCCTAGGTGCTCATTAAGGAGCAATTACAAGCAATAAGATGGCTGCCAACCAGCCCCTCCTATGCGCCTACCAACCAAGGAATCCTAGGCTAGAATTAATCAAGCAATTACAAGGCAATTACATGTAATTATATGGCTGCTCCCTAGCTTTTTAATGTGCAAGGAATCTGATGAAAAACCATGAATATGGCTGCTGTCCAGCCATCAGAAATGCGCCCCCCCTCCTTTCTCTTGGATGCCCTCTTTGATTGTTCTTCAAGTCCCTCACTAATGGTGCAAGGAATCCTAAGAACTCCCATTGAGTTGGCTGGTTCCATGGCCTTCAATATGCGCTTAACTCCTCCTCAATGCAGCCACCATGGCTGTTACACTTTTAATGTGGTGTTTGGAGCATTCATGCCTTTGTCTTGATTGCTATGAATTCTTTGTCTTGTGTAACTCCTTCTTGCCTTGATGTGCTTTGATTCACTTTGTCTTCCTTGACTTCATTTAAGCGCCCACCATGCAACCTTCATTAAGTCCCTCTTGCTTTTATTCAAGCAACCACTTAAAGTGGATTAAACACAGCAAAAATTAACAAGGAATTAAATAACTTAGTGCCTTGGTCCCAAATAAATCAATTGGTCACATGCACTTTATTTAAAACAAAATAACATGGCTGGTTTCATGAGTGTTGCGCCTCCTCCATAGCTTGGATGACAAGCATGGTCTTTGGTGCAATTACTTCTTTGTCCATGTTGGAAATTGTCTTAGTCATGAATTGGACTAAGCCTTCTTGGACCTTTCTTGACATTGCCCTAGTCATTGGGCCTCCTAGGCTTTGAATGGCTTCTTGGACCTCCATGTCCTCATCACAAAGAATGCCAAAGGATCAAATGGGGGACGAACGAGACGAACTTGGTCCAAACAATACCCACAGAAAAAATGGGAGGACGTAGAGGGACGAACCAGACGAACTTGGTCCAAAGAATGCCAAAGGATCAAATGGGGGAGAACGAGATGAACTTGGTCCAAAGAATGCCCAAAGGATCAAATGGGAGGACGAACAGGGACGAAGGAGACGAACATGGTCCAAAGAATGCCAAAGGATCAAATGGGAGGACGAACGTGGCGAACTTGGTACAAAGAATGCCCAAGGATCAAATGGGAGGACGTAGAGGGACGAACGAGACGAACTTGGTCCAAAGAATGCCAATGGATCAAATGGAGGACGAAAAGGGACGAACGAGACGAACTTGGTGCAAAGAATGTCAAAGGATCAAATGGGAGGACGAAGAGGGACGAAGGAGACGAACTTGGTCCAAAGAATGCCAAAGGATCAAATGGGAGGACGAACGAGACCAACTTGCTACAAAGAATGCCAAAGGATCAAATGGGAGGACGAAGAGGGACGAACGAGACGAACTTGGTCCAATGATTGCCCAAGGATGAAATGGGAGGACGAAAAGGGACCAACGAGACGATCTTGGTCCAAAAAATGCCAAAGGATCAAATGGGGGACGAACGGGACAAACTTGGTCCAAAGAATGCCGAAGGATCAAGTGGGAGGACGTAGAGGGACGAACGAGACGAACTTGGTCCAAAGAATGCCCAAAGGATCAAATGGGAGGACAAACAGGGACGAACGAGACGAACTTGGTCCAAAGAATGCCAAAGGATCAAATGGGGGAGAACGAGATGAACTTGGTCCAAAGAATGCCCAAAGGATCAAATGGGAGGACGAACAGGGACGAAGGAGACGAACATGGTCCAAAGAATGCCAAAGGATCAAATGGGAGGACGAACGTGGCGAACTTGGTACAAAGAATGCCCAAGGATCAAATGGGAGGACGTAGAGGGACGAACGAGACGAACTTGGTCCAAAGAATGCCAATGGATCAAATGGAGGACGAAAAGGGACGAACGAGACGAACTTGGTGCAAAGAATGTCAAAGGATCAAATGGGAGGACGAAGAGGGACGAAGGAGACGAACTTGGTCCAAAGAATGCCAAAGGATCAAATGGGAGGACGAACGAGACCAACTTGCTACAAAGAATGCCAAAGGATCAAATGGGAGGACGAAGAGGGACGAACGAGACGAACTTGGTCCAATGATTGCCCAAGGATGAAATGGGAGGACGAAAAGGGACCAACGAGACGATCTTGGTCCAAAAAATGCCAAAGGATCAAATGGGGGACGAACGGGACAAACTTGGTCCAAAGAATGCCGAAGGATCAAGTGGGAGGACGTAGAGGGACGAACGAGACGAACTTGGTCCAAAGAATGCCCAAAGGATCAAATGGGAGGACAAACAGGGACGAACGAGACGAACTTGGTCCAAAGAATGCCAAAGGATCAAATGGGAGGAGGAACGAGACGAACTTGGTCCAAAGATTGTCAAAGGATCAAATGGGAGGACGAAGAGGGGCGAAGGAGACGTACTTGGTCCAAAGAATGCGGAAGGATCAAATGGGAGGACGAACGAGATGAACTTGGTACAAAGAATGCCCAAGGATCAAATGGGAGGACGAACGTGGCGAACTTAGTACAAAGAATGCCCAAAGGTTCAAATGGGAGGACGTAGAGGGACGAACGAGACGAACTTGGTCCAATGAATGCCCAAAGGATCAAATGGGAGGATGTAGAGGGACGAACGAGACGAACACGGTCCAAAGAATGCCCAAGGATCAAATGGGAGGACGAAAAGGGACGAACGAGACGAACTTTGTCCAAAGAATGCCAAAGGATTAAATGGGAGGACGAACGAGACCAACTTGGTACAAAGAATGCCAAAGGATCAAATGGGAGGACAAAGAGGGACGAAGGAGACGAACTTGGTCCAAAGAATGCCGAAGGATCAAATGGGAGGAGGAACGAGACCAACTTGGTACAAAGAATGCCAAAGGATCAAATGGGAGGACGAAGAGGGACGAACGAGACGAACTTGGTCCAACGAATGCCAAAGGATCAAACGGGGGACGAACGTGACGAACTTGGTACAAAGAATGCCCAAGGATCAAATGGGAGGACGAACAGGGACGAACCAGACGAAATTGGTCCAAAGAATGCCAATGGATCAAATGGGAGGACGTAGAGGGACAAACGAGACGAACTTGGTCCAAAGAATGCCAATGGATCAAATGGAGGACGAAAAGGGACGAACGAGACGAACTTGGTCCAAAGAATGTAAAAGGATCAAATGCGAGGACAAAGAGGGGCGAAGGAGACGAACTTGGTTCAAAGAATGCCAAAGGATCAAATGGGAGGACGAACGAGACCAACTTGCTACAAAGAATGCCAAAGGATCAAATGGGAGGACGAAGAGGGACGAACGAGACGAACTTGGTCCAATGATTGCCCAAGGATGAAATGGGAGGACGAAAAGGGACCAACGAGACGATCTTGGTCCAAAAAATGCCAAAGGATCAAATGGGGGACGAACGGGACAAACATGGTCCAAAGAATGCCCAAGGATCAAGTGGGAGGACGTAGAGGGACGAACGAGACGAACTTGGTCCAAAGAATGCCCAAAGGATCAAATGGGAGGACAAACAGGGACGAACGAGACGAACTTGGTCCAAAGAATGCCAAAGGTTCAAATGGGATTAGGAACGAGACGAACTTGGTCCAAAGCTTGTCAAAGGATCAAATGGGAGGACGAAGAGGGGCGAAGGAGACGAACTTGGTCCAAAGAATGCGGAAGGATCAAATGGGAGGACGAACGAGATGAACTTGGTACAAAGAATGCCCAAAGGATCAAATGGGAGGACGAACGTGGCGAACTTGGTACAAAGAATGCCCAAAGGTTCAAATGGGAGGACGTAGAGGGACGAACGAGACGAACTTGGTCCAATGAATGCCCAAAGGATCAAATGGGAGGATGTAGAGGGACGAACGAGACGAACACGGTCCATAGAATGCCCAAGGATGAAATGGGAGGACGAAAAGGGACGAACGAGACGAACTTTGTCCAAAGAATGCCAAAGGATTAAATGGGAGGACGAACGAGACCAACTTGGTACAAAGAATGCCAAAGGATCAAATGGGAGGACAAAGAGGGACGAAGGAGACGAACTTGGTCCAAAGAATGCCGAAGGATCAAATGGGAGGACGAACGAGATGAACTTGGTACAAAGAATGCCCAAGGAACAAATGGGAGGACGTAGAGGGACGAAGGAGACGAAATTGGTCCAAAGAATGCCAAAGGATCAAATGGGAGGACGAATGTGGCGAACTTGGTACAAAGAATGCCCAAAGGATCAAATGGGAGGACGTAGAGGGACGAACGAGACGAACTTGGTCCAAAGAATGCCCAAAGGATCAAATGGGAGGATGTAGAGGGACGAACGAGACGAACTTGGTCCAAAGAATGCCCAAGGATGAAATGGGAGGACGAAAAGAGACGAACGAGACGAACTTGGTCCAAAGAATGCCAAAGGATCAAATGAGAGCACGAACGAGACCAACTTGGTACAAAGAATGCAAAGGATCAAATGGGAGGACAAAGAGGGACGAACGAGACGAACTTGGTCCAAAGATTGCCCTAGGATGAAATGGGAGGACGAAAAGGGGCAAACGAGACGAACTTAGCCCAAAGAATGCCAAAGGATCAAATGGGGGACGAACGAGACGAACTTGGTCCAAACAATACCCACAGAAAAAATGGGAGGACGTAGAGGGACGAACCAGACGAACTTGGTCCAAAGAATGCCAAAGGATCAAATGGGGGCGAACGAGATGAACTTGGTCCAAAGAATGCCCAAAGGATCAAATGGGAGGACGAACAGGGACGAAGGAGACGAACATGGTCCAAAGAATGCCAAAGGATCAAATGGGAGGACGAATGTGGCGAACTTGGTACAAAGAATGCCCAAGGATCAAATGGGAGGACGTAGAGGGACGAACGAGACGAACTTGGTCCAAAGAATGCCAATGGATCAAATGGAGGACGAAAAGGGACGAACGAGACGAACTTGGTGCAAAGAATGTCAAAGGATCAAATGGGAGGACGAAGAGGGACGAAGGAGACGAACTTGGTCCAAAGAATGCCAAAGGATCAAATGGGAGGACGAACGAGACCAACTTGCTACAAAGAATGCCAAAGGATCAAATGGGAGGACGAAGAGGGACGAACGAGACGAACTTGGTCCAATGATTGCCCAAGGATGAAATGGGAGGACGAAAAGGGACCAACGAGACGATCTTGGTCCAAAAAATGCCAAAGGATGAAATGGGGGACGAACGGGACAAACTTGGTCCAAAGAATGCCGAAGGATCAAGTGGGAGGACGTAGAGGGACGAACGAGACGAACTTGGTCCAAAGAATGCCCAAAGGATCAAATGGGAGGACAAACAGGGACGAACGAGACGAACTTGGTCCAAAGAATGCCAAAGGATCAAATGGGAGGAGGAACGAGACGAACTTGGTCCAAAGATTGTCAAAGGATCAAATGGGGGGACGAAGAGGGGCGAAGGAGACGTACTTGGTCCAAAGAATGCGGAAGGATCAAATGGGAGGACGAACGAGATGAACTTGGTACAAAGAATGCCCAAGGATCAAATGGGAGGACGAACGTGGCGAACTTGGTACAAAGAATGCCCAAAGGTTCAAATGGGAGGACGTAGAGGGACGAACGAGACGAACTTGGTCCAATGAATGCCCAAAGGATCAAATGGGAGGATGTAGAGGGACGAACGAGACGAACACGGTCGAAAGAATGCCCAAGGATGAAATGGGAGGACGAAAAGGGACGAACGAGACGAACTTTGTCCAAAGAATGCCAAAGGATTAAATGGGAGGACGAACGAGACCAACTTGGTACAAAGAATGCCAAAGGATCAAATGGGAGGACAAAGAGGGACGAAGGAGACGAACTTGGTCCAAAGAATGCCGAAGGATCAAATGGGAGGACGAACGAGATGAACTTGGTACAAAGAATGCCCAAGGATCAAATGGGAGGACGTAGAGGGACGAAGGAGACGAAATTGGTCCAAAGAATGCCAAAGGATCAAATGGGAGGACGAATGTGGCGAACTTGGTACAAAGAATGCCCAAAGGATCAAATGGGAGGACGTAGAGGGACGAACGAGACGAACTTGGTCCAAAGAATGCCCAAAGGATCAAATGGGAGGATGTAGAGGGACGAACGAGACGAACTTGGTCCAAAGAATGCCCAAGGATGAAATGGGAGGACGAAAAGAGACGAACGAGACGAACTTGGTCCAAAGAATGCCAAAGGATCAAATGGGAGCACGAACGAGACCAACTTGGTACAAAGAATGCAAAGGATCAAATGGGAGGACAAAGTGGGACGAACGAGACGAACTTGGTCCAAAGATTGCCCTAGGATGAAATGGGAGGACGAAAAGGGGCAAACGAGACGAACTTAGCCCAAAGAATGCCAAAGGATCAAACGGGGGCGAACGAGAAGAACTTGGTCCAAAGAATACCCAAAGGATCAAATGGGAGGACGAACAGGGACGAAGGAGACGAACATGGTCCAAAGAATGCCAAAGGATCAAATGGGAGGACGAACGAGGCGAACTTGGTACAAAGAATGCCCAAGGATCAAATGGGAGGACGTAGAGGGACGAACGAGACGAACTTGGTGCAAAGAATGTCAAAGGATCAAATGGGAGGACGAAGAGGGACGAACGAGACGAACTTGGTCCAAAGAATGCCAAAGGATCAAATGGGAGGACGAACGAGACCAACTTGCTACAAAGAATGCCAAAGGTTCAAATGGGAAGACGAAGAGGGACGAAGGAGACGAACTTGGTCCAATGATTGCCCAAGGATGAAATGGGAGGACGAAAAGGGACCAACGAGACGAACTTGGACCAAAGAATGCCAAAGGATCAAATGGGAGGACGAAGAGGGACGAAGGAGACGAACTTGGTCCAATGAATGCCGAAGGATCAAATGGGAGGACGAACGAGATGAACTTGGTACCAAGAATGCCCAAGGATCAAATGGGAGGACGTAGAGGGACGAAGGAGACGAACTTGGTCCAAAGAATGCCAATGGATCAAATGGGAGGACGAACGTGGCGAACATGGTACAAAGAATGCCCAAAGGATCAAATGGGAGGACGTAGAGGGACGAACGAGACGAACTTGGTCCAAAGAATGCCCAAAGGATCAAATGGGAGGATGTAGAGGGACGAACGAGACGAACTTGGTCCAAAGAATGCCCAAGGATGAAATGGGAGGACGAAAAGGGACGAACGAGACGAACTTGGTCCAAAGAATGCCCAAAGGATCAAATGGGAGGACGAACAGGGACGAACGAGACGAAAATGGTCCAAACAATGCCAAACGTTCAAATGGGAGGAGGAACGAGACCAACTTGGTACAAAGAATGCCAAAGGATCAAATGGGAGGACGAAGAGGGACGAACGAGACGAACTTGGTCCATAGAATGCCAAAGGATCAAATGGGGGACGAACGTGACGAACTTGGTACAAAGAATGCCCAAGGATCAAATGGGAGGACGAACAGGGACGAACCAGACGAACTTGGTCCAAAGAATGCCAATGGATCAAATGGGAGGACGTAGAGGGACAAACGAGACGAACTTGGTCCAAAGAATTCCAATGGATCAAATGGAGGACGAAAAGGGACGAACGAGACGAACTTGGTCCAAAGAATGTAAAAGGATCAAATGCGAGGACAAAGAGGGACGAAGGAGACGAACTTGGTTCAAAGAATGCCAAAGGATCAAATGGGAGGACGAACGAGACCAACTTGCTACAAAGAATGCCAAAGGATCAAATGGGAGGACGAAGAGGGTCGAACGAGACGAACTTGGTCCAATGATTGCCCAAGGATGAAATGGGAGGACGAAAAGGGACCAACGAGACGATCTTGGTCCAAAAAATGCCAAAGGATCAAATGGGGGACGAACGGGACGAACTTGGTCCAAAGAATGCCCAAGGATCAAGTGGGAGGACGTAGAGGGACGAACGAGACGAACTTGGTCCAAAGGATGCCCAAAGGATCAAATGGGAGGACAAACAGGGACGAACGAGACGAACTTGGTCCAAAGAATGCCAAAGGATCGAATGGGAGGACGAACGAGATGAACTTGGTACAAAGAATGCCCAAGGATCAAATGGGAGGACGTACAGGGACGAAGGAGACGAAATTGGTCCAAAGAATGCCAAAGGATCAAATGAGAGGACGAATGTGGCGAACTTGGTACAAAGAATGCCGAAAGGATCAAATGGGAGGTCGTAGAGGGACGAACGAGACGAACTTGGTCCAAAGAATGCCCAAAGGATCAAATGGGAGGATGTAGAGGGACGAACGAGACGAACTTGGTCCAAAGAATGCCCAAGGATGAAATGGGAGGACGAAAAGGGACGAACGAGACGAACTTGGTCCAAAGAATGCCAAAGGATCAAATGGGAGCACGAACGAGACCAACTTGGTACAAAGAATGCAAAGGATCAAATGGGAGGACAAAGAGGGACGAACGAGACGAACTTGGTCCAGAGATTGCCCTAGGATGAAATGGGAGGATGAAAAGGGGCAAATGAGACGAACTTAGCCCAAAGAATGCCAAAGGATCAAATGGGGGACGAACGAGACGAACTTGGTCCAAACAATGCCCACAGAAAAAATGGGAGGACGTAGAGGGACGAACCAGACGAACTTGGTCCAAAGAATGCCAAAGGATCAAATGGGGGCGAACGAGATGAACTTGGTCCAAAGAATGCCCAAAGGATCAAATGGGAGGACGAACAGGGACGAAGGAGACGAACATGGTCCAAAGAATGCCAATGGATCAAATGGGAGGACGAACGTGGCGAACTTGGTACAAAGAATGCCCAAGGATCAAATGATAGGACGTAGAGGGACGAACGAGACGAACTTGGTCCAAAGAATGCCAATGGATCAAATGGAGGACGAAAAGGGACGAACGAGACGAACTTGGTCCAAAGAAAGTCAAAGGATCAAATGGGAGGACGAAGAGGGACGAAGGAGACGAACTTGGTCCAAAGAATGCCAAAGGATCAAATGGGAGGACGAACGAGACCAACTTGCTGCAAAGAATGCCAAAGGTTCAAATGGGAAGACGAAGAGGGACGAAGGAGACGAACTTGGTCCATTGATTGCCCAAGGATGAAATGGGAGGACGAAAAGGGACCAACGAGACGAACTTGGTCCAAAGAATGCCAAAGGATCAAATGGGAGGACGAAGAGGGACGAAGGAGACGAACTTGGTCCAAAGAATGCCGAAGGATCAAATGGGAGGACGAACGAGATGAACTTGGTACCAAGAATGCCCAAGGATCAAATGGGAGGACGTAGAGGGACGAAGGAGACGAACTTGGTCCAAAGAATGCCAAAGTATCAAATGGGAGGACGAACAGGGACGAACGAGACGAAAATGGTCCAAACAATGCCAAAGGTTCAAATGGGAGGAGGAACGAGACCAACTTGGTACAAAGAATGCCAAAGGATCAAATGGGAGGACGAACGAGACCAACTTGGTACAAAGAATGCCAAAGGATCAAATGGGAGGACGAAGAGGGACGAACGAGACGAACTTGGTCCAAAGAATGCCAAAGGATCAAATGGGGGACGAACGTGACGAACTTGGTACAAAGAATGCCCAAGGATCAAATGGGAGGACGAACACGGACGAACCAGACGAACTTGGTCCAAAGAATGCCAGTGGATCAAATGGGAGGACGTAGAGGGACAAACGAGACGAACTTGGTCCAAAGAATGCCAATGGATCAAGTGGAGGACGAAAAGGGACGAACGAGACGAACTTGGTCCAAAGAATGTAAAAGGATCAAATGCGAGGACAAAGAGGGACGAAGGAGACGAACTTGGTTCAAAGAATGCCAAAGGATCAAATGGGAGGACGAACGAGACCAACTTGCTACAAAGAATGCCAAAGGATCAAATGGGAGGACGAAGAGGGACGAACGAGACGAACTTGGTCCAATGATTGCGCAAGGATGAAATGGGAGGACGAAAAGGGACCAACGAGACGATCTTGGTCCAAAAAATGCCAAAGGATCAAATGGGGGACGAACGGGACGAACTTGGTCCAAAGAATGCCCAAGGATCAAGTGGGAGGACGTAGAGGGACGAACGAGACGAACTTGGTCCAAAGAATGCCCAAAGGATCAAATGGGAGGACAAACAGGGACGAACGAGACGAACTTGGTCCAAAGAATGCCGAAGGATCAAATGGGAGGACGAACGAGACGAACTTGGTCCAAAGATTGTCGAAAGATCAAATGGGAGGACGAAGAGGGACGAAGGAGACGAACTTGGTCCAAAGAATGCGGAAGGATCAAATGGGCGGACGAACGAGATGAACTTGGTACAAAGAATGCCCAAGGATCAAATGGGAGGACGAACGTGGCGAACTTGGTACAAAGAATGCCCAAAGGTTCAAATGGGAGGACGTAGAGGGACGAACGAGACGAACTTGGTCCAATGAATGCCCAAAGGATCAAATGGGAGGATATAGAGGGACGAACGAGACGAACACGGTCCAAAGAATGCCCAAGGATGAAATGGGAGGACGAAAAGGGACGAACGAGACGAGCTTTGTCCAAAGAATGCCAAAGGATTAAATGGGAGGACGAACGAGACCAACTTGGTACAAGAATGCCAAAGGATCAAATGGGAGGACGAAGAGGGACGAAGGAGACGAACTTGGTCCAAAGAATGCCGAAGGATCAAATGGGAGGACGAAGATGAACTTGGTACAAAGAATGCCCAAGGATCAAATGGGAGGACGTAGAGGAACGAAAGAGACGAAATTGGTCCAAAGAATGCCAAAGGATCAAATGGGAGGACGAATGTGGCGAACTTGGTACAAAGAATGCCCAAAGGATCAAATGGGAGGACGTAGAGGGACGAACGAGACGAACTTGGTCCAAAGAATGCCCAAAGGATCAAATGGGAGGATGTAGAGGGACGAACGAGACGAACTTGGTCCAAAGAATGCCCAAGGATGAAATGGGAGGACGAAAAGGGACGAACGAGACGAACTTGGTCCAAAGAATGCCAAAGGATCAAATGGGAGCACGAACGAGACCAACTTGGTACAAAGAATGCAAAGGATCAAATGGGAGGACAAAGAGAGACGAACGAGACGAACTTGGTCCAAAGATTGCCCAAGGATGAAATGGGAGGACGAAAAGGGGCAAACGAGACGAACTTAGCACAAAGAATGCGAAAGGATCAAATGGGGGACGAACGAGACGAACATGGTCCAAACAATGCCCACAGAAAAAATGGGAGGATGTAGAGGGACGAACCAGATGAACTTGGTCCAAAGAATGCCAAAGGATCAAATGGGGGACGAACGAGATGAACTTGGTCCAAAGAATGCCCAAAGGATCAAATGGGAGGACGAACAGGGACGAAGGAGACGAACATGGTCCAAAGAATGCCAAAGGATCAAATGGGAGGACGAACGTGGCGAACTTGGTACAAAGAATGCCCAAGGATCAAATGGGAGGACGTAGAGGGAAGAACGAGACGAACTTGGTCCAAAGAATGCCAATGGATCAAATGGAGGACGAAAAGGGACGAACGAGACGAACTTGGTCCAAAGAATGTCAAAGGATCAAATGGGAGGACGAAGAGGGACGAAGGAGACGAACTTGGTCCAAAGAATGCCAAAGGATCAAATGGGAGGACGAACGAGACCAACTTGCTACAAAGAATGCCAAAGGTTCAAATGGGAAGACGAAGAGGGACGAAGGAGACGAACTTGGTCCAACGATTGCCCAAGGATGAAATGGGAGGACGAAAAGGGACTAACGAGACGAACTTGGTCCAAAGAATGCCAAAGGATCAAATGGGAGGACGAAGAGGGACGAAGGAGACGAACTTGGTCCAAAGAATGCCGAAGGATCAAATGGGAGGACGAACGAGATGAACTTGGTACCAAGAATGCCCAAGGATCAAATGGGAGGACGTAGAGGGACGAAGGAGACGAACTTGGTCCAAAGAATGCCAAAGGATCAAATGGGAGGACGAACGTGGCGAACTTGGTACAAAGAATGCCCAAAGGATCAAATCGGAGGACGTAGAGGGACGAACGAGACGAACTTGGTCCAAAGAATGCCCAAAGGATCAAATGGGAGGATGTAGAGGGACGAACGAGACGAACTTGGTCCAAAGAATGCCCAAGGATGAAATGGGAGGACGAAAAGGGACGAACGAGACGAACTTGGTCCAAAGAATGCCAAAGGATCAAATGGGAAGTCGAACGAGACCAACTTGGTACAAAGAATGCCAAAGGATCAAATGGGAGGACAAAGAGGGACGAACAAGACGAACTTGGTCCAAAGATTGCCCAAGGATGAAATGGGCGGACGAAAAGGGCCAAACGAGACGAACTTAGTCCAAAGAATGCCAAAGGATCAAATGGGGGAAGAACGAGACGAACTTGGTTCAAAGAATGCCCATAGAAAAAATGGCAGGACGTAGAGGGACGAACCAGACGAACTTGGTCCAAAGAATACCAAAGGATCAAATGGGGGACGAACGAGATGAACTTGGTCCAAAGAATGCCCAAAGGATCAAATGGGAGGACGAACAGGGACGAAGGAGACGAACATGGTCCAAAGAATGCCAAAGGATCAAATGGGAGGACGAACGTGGCTAACTTGGTACCAAGAATGCCCAAGGATCAAATGGGAGGACGTAGAGGGACGAACGAGACGAACTTGGTCCATAGAATGCCAATGGATCAAATGGAGGACGAAAAGGGACGAACGAGACCAACATGGTCCATAGAATGTCAAAGGATCAAATGGGAGGACGAAGAGCGACGAAGGAGACGAACTTGGTCCAAAGAATGCCAAAGGATCAAATGGGAGGACGAACGAGACCAACTTGCTACAATGAATGCCAAAGGTTCAAATGGGAAGACGAAGAGGGACAAACGAGATGAACTTGGTCCAAAGATTGCCCAAGGATGAAATGGGAGGACGAAAAGGGACGAACGAGACGAACGTGGTCTAAATAATGCCAAAGGATCAAATGGGGGACGAACGAGACAAACTTGGTCCAAAGAATGCCCAAAGATCAAATGGGAGGATGTAGAGGGACGATTGAGACGAACATGGTCCAAAGAATGCCGTAGGATGAAATGGGAGGACGAAAAGGGACGAACGAGACGAACATGGTCCAAAGAATGCCCAAAGGATCAAATGGGAGGACGAACAGGGACGAAGGAGACGAACTTGGTCCAAAGAATGCCAAAGGATCAAATGGGAGGTCGAACGTGGCGAACTTGGTACAAAGAATGCCCTAGGATCAAATGGGAGGACGTAGAGGGACGAACGAGACGAAGTTGGTCCAAATAATGCCAATGGATCAAATGGAGGACAAAAAGGGACGAACGAGACGAAGTTGGTCCAAAGAATGTCAAAGGATCAAATGGGAGGACAAAGAGGGACGAAGGAGACGAACTTGGTCCAAAGAATGCCAAAGGATCAAATGGGAGGACGAACGAGACCAACTTGGTACAAAGAATGCCAAAGGATCAAATGGGAGGACAAAGAGGGACGAACGAGACGAACTTGGTCCAAAGATTGCCCAAGGATGAAATGGGAGGACAAAAAGGGCCAAACGAGACGAACTTAGTCCAAAGAATGCCAAAGGATCAAATGGGGGAAGAACGAGACGAACTTGGTCCAAAGAATGCCCATAGAAAAAATGGGAGGACGTAGAGGGACGAACCAGACGAACTTGGTCCAAAGAATGCCAAAGGATCAAATGGGGGACGAACGAGATGAACTTGGTCCAAAGAATGCCCAAAGGATCAAATGGGAGGACGAACAGGGACGAAGGAGACGAACATGGTCCAAAGAATGCCAAAGGATCAAATGGGAGGACGAACGTGGCGAAGTTGGTACAAAGAATGCCCAAGGATCAAATGGGAGGACGTAGAGGGACGAACGAGACGAACTTGGTCCAAAGAATGCCAATGGATAAAATGGAGGACGAAAAGGGACGAACGAGACCAACTTGGTCCAAAGAATGTCAAAGGATCAAATGGGAGGACGAAGAGGGACGAAGGAGACGAACTTGGTCCAAAGAATGCCAAAGGATCAAATGGGAGGACGAACGAGACCAACTTGCTACAAAGAATGCCAAAGGTTCAAATGGGAAGACGAAGAGGGACGAACGAGATGAACTTGGTCCAAAGATTGCCCAAGGATGAAATGGGAGGACGAAAAGGGACGAACGAGACTAACGTGGTCCAAATAATGCGAAAGGATCAAATGGCGGACGAACGAGACAAACTTGGTCCAAAGAATGCCCAAAGATCAAATGGGAAGATGTAGAGGGACGAACGAGACGAACTTGGTCCAAAGAATGCCGTAGGATGAAATGGGAGGACTTAAAGGGACGAACGAGACGAACATGGTCCAAAGAATGCCCAAAGGATCAAATGGGAGGACGAACAGGGACGAAGGAGACGAACTTAGTCCAAAGAATGCCAAAGGATCAAATGGGAGGATGAACGTGGCGAACTTGGTACAAAGAATGCCCTAGGATCAAATGGGAGGACGTAGAGGGACGAACAAGACGAAGTTGGTCCAAAGAATGCCAATGGATCAAATGGAGGACGAAAAGGGACGAACGAGACGAACTTGGTCCAAAGAATGTCAAAGGATCAAATGGGAGGACGAACGAGACCAAGTTGCTACAAAGAATGCCAAATGTTCAAATGGGAACACGAAGAGGGACGAACGAGATGAACTTGGTCCAAAGATTACCCAATGATGAAATGGGAGGACGAAAAGGGTCGAACGAGACGAATGTGGTCCAAAGAATACCAAAGGATCAAATGGGGGACGAACGAGACAAACTTGGTCCAAGGAATGCCCAAAGATCAAATGGGAGGATGTAGAGGGACGAACGAGACAAACTTGGTCCAAAGAATACCAAAGGATCAAATGGGAGGACAAAGAGGGACGAACGAGACGAACTTGGTCCAAAGATTGCCCAAGGATGAAATGGGAGGACGAAAAGGGCCAAACGAGACGAACCTAGTCCAAAGAATGCCCATAGAAAAAATGGGAGGACGTAGAGGGACGAACCAGACGAACTTGGTCCAAAGAATGCCAAAGGATCAAATGGGGGACGAACGAGATGAACTTGGTCCAAAAAAAGCGCAAAGGATCAAATGGGAGGACGAACAGGGACGAAGGAGACGAACATGGTCCAAAGAATGCCAAAGGATCAAATGGGAGGACGAACGTGGCGAACTTGGTACAAAGAATGCCCAAAGGATCAAATGGGAGGACGTAGAGGGACGAACGAGACGAACTTGGTCCAAAGAATGCCCAAAGGATCAAATGGGAGGATGTAGAGGGACGAACGAGACGAACTTGGTCCAAAGAATGCCCAAGGATCAAATGGGAGGACGAACAAGGTCGAACGAGACGAACTTGGTCCAAAGAATGCCGAAGGATCAAATGGGAGGACGAACGAGACCAACTTGGTACAAAGAATGCCAAAGGATCAAATGGGAGGACAAAGAGGGACGAACGAGACGAACTTGGTCCAAAGATTGCCCAAGGATGAAATGGGAGGACGAAAAGGGCCAAACGAGACGAACTTAGCCCAAAGAATGCGAAAGGATCAAATGGGGGACGAACGAGACGAACATGGTCCAAACAATGCCCACAGAAAAAATGGGAGGATGTAGAGGGACGAACCAGACGAACTTGGTCCAAAGAATGCCAAAGGATCAAATGGGGGACGAACGAGATGAACTTGGTCCAAAGAATGCCCAAAGGATCAAATGGGAGGACGAACAGGGACGAAGGAGACGAACATGGTCCAAAGAATGCCAAAGGATCAAATGGGAGGACGAACGTGGCGAACTTGGTACAAAGAATGCCCAAGGATCAAATGGGAGGACGTAGAGGGAAGAACGAGACGAACTTGGTCCAAAGAATGCCAATGGATCAAATGGAGGACGAAAAGGGACGAACGAGACGAACTTGGTCCAAAGAATGTCAAAGGATCAAATGGGAGGACGAAGAGGGACGAAGGAGACGAACTTGGTCCAAAGAATGCCAAAGGATCAAATGGGAGGACGAACGAGACCAACTTGCTACAAAGAATGCCAAAGGTTCAAATGGGAAGACGAAGAGGGACGAAGGAGACGAACTTGGTCCAACGATTGCCCAAGGATGAAATGGGAGGACGAAAAGGGACCAACGAGACGAACTTGGTCCAAA
Source organism: Glycyrrhiza uralensis (assembly GCA_030159175.1). NCBI lineage: Eukaryota > Viridiplantae > Streptophyta > Magnoliopsida > Fabales > Fabaceae > Glycyrrhiza > Glycyrrhiza uralensis. The sequence goes on along the minus strand of BRZY01000006.1, from coordinate 24,755,843 downwards.
GAATGCCAAAGGATCAAATGGGAGGACGAAGAGGGACGAAGGAGACGAACTTGGTCCAAAGAATGCCGAAGGATCAAATGGGAGGACGAACGAGATGAACTTGGTACCAAGAATGCCCAAGGATCAAATGGGAGGACGTAGAGGGACGAAGGAGACGAACTTGGTCCAAAGAATGCCAAAGGATCAAATGGGAGGACGAACGTGGCGAACTTGGTACAAAGAATGCCCAAAGGATCAAATCGGAGGACGTAGAGGGACGAACGAGACGAACTTGGTCCAAAGAATGCCCAAAGGATCAAATGGGAGGATGTAGAGGGACGAACGAGACGAACTTGGTCCAAAGAATGCCCAAGGATGAAATGGGAGGACGAAAAGGGACGAACGAGACGAACTTGGTCCAAAGAATGCCAAAGGATCAAATGGGAAGTCGAACGAGACCAACTTGGTACAAAGAATGCCAAAGGATCAAATGGGAGGACAAAGAGGGACGAACAAGACGAACTTGGTCCAAAGATTGCCCAAGGATGAAATGGGAGGACGAAAAGGGCCAAACGAGACGAACTTAGTCCAAAGAATGCCAAAGGATCAAATGGGGGAAGAACGAGACGAACTTGGTTCAAAGAATGCCCATAGAAAAAATGGCAGGACGTAGAGGGACGAACCAGACGAATTGGTCCAAAGAATACCAAAGGATCAAATGGGGGACGAACGAGATGAACTTGGTCCAAAGAATGCCCAAAGGATCAAATGGGAGGACGAACAGGGACGAAGGAGACGAACATGGTCCAAAGAATGCCAAAGGATCAAATGGGAGGACGAACGTGGCTAACTTGGTACAAAGAATGCCCAAGGATCAAATGGGAGGACGTAGAGGGACGAACGAGACGAACTTGGTCCATAGAATGCCAATGGATCAAATGGAGGACGAAAAGGGACGAACGAGACCAACATGGTCCATAGAATGTCAAAGGATCAAATGGGAGGACGAAGAGCGACGAAGGAGACGAACTTGGTCCAAAGAATGCCAAAGGATCAAATGGGAGGACGAACGAGACCAACTTGCTACAATGAATGCCAAAGGTTCAAATGGGAAGACGAAGAGGGGCAAACGAGATGAACTTGGTCCAAAGATTGCCCAAGGATGAAATGGGAGGACGAAAAGGGACGAACGAGACGAACGTGGTCTAAATAATGCCAAAGGATCAAATGGGGGACGAACGAGACAAACTTGGTCCAAAGAATGCCCAAAGATCAAATGGGAGGATGTAGAGGGACGATTGAGACGAACATGGTCCAAAGAATGCCGTAGGATGAAATGGGAGGACGAAAAGGGACGAACGAGACGAACATGGTCCAAAGAATGCCCAAAGGATCAAATGGGAGGACGAACAGGGACGAAGGAGACGAACTTGGTCCAAAGAATGCCAAAGGATCAAATGGGAGGTCGAACGTGGCGAACTTGGTACAAAGAATGCCCTAGGATCAAATGGGAGGACGTAGAGGGACGAACGAGACGAAGTTGGTCCAAATAATGCCAATGGATCAAATGGAGGACAAAAAGGGACGAACGAGACGAAGTTGGTCCAAAGAATGTCAAAGGATCAAATGGGAGGACAAAGAGGGACGAAGGAGACGAACTTGGTCCAAAGAATGCCAAAGGATCAAATGGGAGGACGAACGAGACCAACTTGGTACAAAGAATGCCAAAGGATCAAATGGGAGGACAAAGAGGGACGAACGAGACGAACTTGGTCCAAAGATTGCCCAAGGATGAAATGGGAGGACAAAAAGGGCCAAACGAGACGAACTTAGTCCAAAGAATGCCAAAGGATCAAATGGGGGAAGAACGAGACGAACTTGGTCCAAAGAATGCCCATAGAAAAAATGGGAGGACGTAGAGGGACGAACCAGACGAACTTGGTCCAAAGAATGCCAAAGGATCAAATGGGGGACGAACGAGATGAACTTGGTCCAAAGAATGCCCAAAGGATCAAATGGGAGGACGAACAGGGACGAAGGAGACGAACATGGTCCAAAGAATGCCAAAGGATCAAATGGGAGGACGAACGTGGCGAAGTTGGTACAAAGAATGCCCAAGGATCAAATGGGAGGACGTAGAGGGACGAACGAGACGAACTTGGTCCAAAGAATGCCAATGGATAAAATGGAGGACGAAAAGGGACGAACGAGACCAACTTGGTCCAAAGAATGTCAAAGGATCAAATGGGAGGACGAAGAGGGACGAAGGAGACGAACTTGGTCCAAAGAATGCCAAAGGATCAATTGGGAGGACGAACGAGACCAACTTGCTACAAAGAATGCCAAAGGTTCAAATGGGAAGACGAAGAGGGACGAACGAGATGAACTTGGTCCAAAGATTGCCCAAGGATGAAATGGGAGGACGAAAAGGGACGAACGAGACTAACGTGGTCCAAATAATGCGAAAGGATCAAATGGCGGACGAACGAGACAAACTTGGTCCAAAGAATGCCCAAAGATCAAATGGGAAGATGTAGAGGGACGAACGAGACGAACTTGGTCCAAAGAATGCCGTAGGATGAAATGGGAGGACGAAAAGGGACGAACGAGACGAACATGGTCCAAAGAATGCCCAAAGGATCAAATGGGAGGACGAACAGGGACGAAGGAGACGAACTTAGTCCAAAGAATGCCAAAGGATCAAATGGGAGGATGAACATGGCGAACTTGGTACAAAGAATGCCCTAGGATCAAATGGGAGGACGTAGAGGGACGAACAAGACGAAGTTGGTCCAATGAATGCCAATGGATCAAATGGAGGACGAAAAGGGACGAACGAGACGAACTTGGTCCAAAGAATGTCAAAGGATCAAATGGGAGGACGAACGAGACCAAGTTGCTACAAAGAATGCCAAATGTTCAAATGGGAACACGAAGAGGGACGAACGAGATGAACTTGGTCCAAAGATTACCCAATGATGAAATGGGAGGACGAAAAGGGTCGAACGAGACGAATGTGGTCCAAAGAATACCAAAGGATCAAATGGGGGACGAACGAGACAAACTTGGTCCAAGGAATGCCCAAAGATCAAATGGGAGGATGTAGAGGGACGAACGAGACGAACTTGGTCCAAAGAATACCAAAGGATCAAATGGGAGGACAAAGAGGGACGAACGAGACGAACTTGGTCCAAAGATTGCCCAAGGATGAAATGGGAGGACGAAAAGGGCCAAACGAGACGAACCTAGTCCAAAGAATGCCCATAGAAAAAATGGGAGGACGTAGAGGGACGAACCAGACGAACTTGGTCCAAAGAATGCCAAAGGATCAAATGGGGGACGAACGAGATGAACTTGGTCCAAAAAAAGCGCAAAGGATCAAATGGGAGGACGAACAGGGACGAAGGAGACGAACATGGTCCAAAGAATGCCAAAGGATCAAATGGGAGGACGAACGTGGCGAACTTGGTACAAAGAATGCCCAAAGGATCAAATGGGAGGACGTAGAGGGACGAACGAGACGAACTTGGTCCAAAGAATGCCCAAAGGATCAAATGGGAGGATGTAGAGGGACGAACGAGACGAACTTGGTCCAAAGAATGCCCAAGGATCAAATGGGAGGACGAACAAGGTCGAACGAGACGAACTTGGTCCAAAGAATGCCAAAGGATCAAATGGGAGGACGAACGAGACCAACTTGGTACAAAGAATGCCAAAGGATCAAATGGGAGGACAAAGAGGGACGAACGAGACGAACTTGGTCCAAAGATTGCCCAAGGATGAAATGGGAGGACGAAAAGGGCCAAACGAGACGAACATAGTCCAAAGAATGCCAAAGGATCAAATGGGGGAAGAACGAGACGAACTTGGTCCAAAGAATGCCCATAGAAAAAATGGGAGGACGTAGAGGGACGAACAAGACGAACTTGGTCCAAAGAATGCCAAAGGATCAAACGGGGGACGAACGAGATGAACTTGGTGCAAAGAATGCCCAAAGGATCAAATGGGAGGACGAACAGGGATGAAGGAGACGAACATGGTCCAAAGAATGCCAAAGGATCAAATGGGAGGTCGAACGTGGCAAACTTGGTACAAAGAATGCCCAAGGATCAAATGGGAGGACGTAGAGGGACGAACGAGACGAACTTGGTCCAAAGAATGCCAATGGACCAAATGGAGGACGAAAAGGGACGAACGAGACCAACTTGGTCCAAAGAATGTCAAAGGATCAAATGGGAGGACGAAGAGGGACGAAGGAGACGAACTTGGTCCAAAGAATGCCAAAGGATCAAATGGGACGACGAACGAGACCAACTTGCTACAATGAATGCCAAAGGTTCAAATGAGAACACGAAGAGGGATGAACGAGATGAACTTGGTCCAAAGGTTGCCCAAGGATGAAATGGGAGGACGAAAAGGGACGAACGTGGTCCAAATAATGTCAAAGGATCAAATGGGGGACGAACGAGACAAACTTGGTCCAAAGAATGCCCAAAGATCAAATGGGAGGATGTAGAGGGACGATTGAGACGAACATGGTCCAAAGAATGCCGTAGGATGAAATGGGAGGACGAAAAGGGACGAACGAGACGAACATGGTCCAAAGAATGCCCAAAGGATCAAATGGGAGGACGAACAGGGACGAAGGAGACGAACTTGGTCCAAAGAATGTCAAAGGATCAAATGGGAGGACGAACAGGGACGAAGGAGACGAACTTGGTCCAAAGAATGCCAAAGGATCAAATGGGAGGACAAAGAGGGACGAACGAGACGAACTTGGTCCAAAGATTGCCCAAGGATGAAATGGGAGGACGAAAAGGGCCAAATGAGACGAACTTAGTCCAAAGAATGCCAAAGGATCAAATGGGGGACGAACGAGACGAACTTGGTCCAAAGAATGCCCATAGAAAAAATGGGAGGACGTAGAGGGACGAACCAGACGAACTTGGTCCAAAGAATGCCAAAGGATCAAATGGGGGACGAACGAGATGAACTTGGTCCAAAAAAAGCCCAAAGGATCAAATGGGAGGACGAACAGGGACGAAGGAGACGAACATGGTCCAAAGAATGCCAAAGGATCAAATGGGAGGACGAACGTGGCGAACTTGGTACAAAGAATGCCCAAGGATCAAATGGGAGGACGTAGAGGGACGAACGAGACGAACTTGGTCCAAAGAATGCCAAAGGATCAAATGGGGGAAGAACGAGACGAACTTGGTCCAAAGAATGCCCATAGAAAAAATGGGAGGACGTAGAGGGACGAACCAGACGAACTTGGTCCAAAGAATGCCAAAGGATCAAATGGGGGACGAACGAGATGAACTTGGTCCAAAGAATGCCCAAAGGATCAAATGGGAGGACGAACAGGGACGAAGGAGACGAACATGGTCCAAAGAATGCCAAAGGATCAAATGGGAGGACGAACGTGGCGAACTTGGTACAAAGAATGCCCAAGGATCAAATGGGAGGACGTAGAGGGACGAACGAGACGAACTTGGTCCAAAGAATGCCAATGGATAAAATGGAGGACGAAAAGGGACGAACGAGACCAACTTGGTCCAAAGAATGTCAAAGGATCAAATGGGAGGACGAAGAGGGACGAAGGAGACGAACTTGGTCCAAAGAATGCGGAAGGATCAAATGGGAGGACGAACGAGATGAACTTGGTACAAAGAATGCCCAAGGATCAAATGGGAGGACGTAGAGGGACGGAGGAGACGAACTTGCTCCAAAGAATGCCAAAGGATCAAATGGAAGGACGAACGTGGCGAACTTGGTACAAAGAATGCCCAAAGGTTCAAATGGGAGGACGTAGAGGGACGAACGAGATGAACTTGGTCCAATGAATGCCCAAATGATCAAATGGGAGGATGTAGAGGGACGAACGAGACGAACACGGTCCAAAGAATGCCCAAGGATGAAATGGGAGGACGAAAAGGGACGAACGAGACGAACTTTGTCCAAAGAATGCCAAAGGATCAAATGGGAGGACAAACGAGACCAACTTGGTACAAAGAATGCCCAAGGATCAAATGGGAGGACGAAGAGGGACGAAGGAGACGAACTTGGTCCAAAGAATGCCGAAGGATCAAATGGGAGGACGAACGAGATGAACTTGGTACAAAGAATGCCCAAGGATCAAATGGGAGGACGTAGAGGGACGAAGGAGACGAACTTGGTCCAAAGAATGCCAAAGGATCAAATGGGAGGACGAACGTGGCGAACTTGGTACAGAGAATGCCCAAAGGATCAAATGGGAGGACGTAGAGGGACGAACGAGACGAACTTGGTCCAAAGAATGTCAAAGGATCAAATGGGAGGACGAAGAGGGACGAAGGAGACGAACTTGGTCCAAAGAATGCCAAAGGATCAAATGGGAGGACGAACGAGACCAACTTGCTACAAAGAATGCCAAAGGTTCAAATGGGAAGACGAAGAGGGACGAAGGAGACGAACTTGGTCCAATGATTGCCCAAGGATGAGATAGGAGGACGAAAAGGGACCAACGAGACGAACTTGGTCCAAAGAATGCCAAAGGATCAAATGGGAGGACGAAGAGGGACGAAGGAGACGAACTTGGTCCAAAGAATGCCGAAGGATCAAATGGGAGGACGAACGAGATGAACTTGGTACCAAGAATGCCCAAGGATCAAATGGGAGGACGTAGAGGGACGAAGGAGACTAACTTGGTCCAAAGAATGCCAAAGGATCAAATGGGAGGACGTAGAGGGACGAACGAGACGAACTTGGTCCAAAGATTGCCCAAAGGATCAAATGGGAGGATGTAGAGGGACGAATGAGACGAACTTGGTCCAAAGAATGCCAAAGGATGAAATGGGAGGACGTAGAGGGACGAACGAGACGAACTTGGTCCAAAGAATGCCAAAGCTTCAAATGGGAGGACGAACGTGGCGAACTTGGTACAAAGAATGCCCAAAGGATCAAATGGGAGGACGTAGAGGGACGAACGAGACGAACTTGGTCCAAAGAATGCCCAAAGGATCAAATGGGAGGATGTAGAGGGACGAACGAGACGAACTTGGTCAAAAGAATGCCCAAGGATGAAATGGGAGGACGAAAAGGGACGAACGAGACGAACTTTGTCCAAAGAATGCCAAAGGATCAAATGGGAGCACGAACGAGACCAACTTGGTACAAAGAATGCCAAAGGATCAAATGGGAGGACAAAGAGGGACGAACGAGACGAACTTGGTCCAAAGATTGCCCAAGGATGAAATGGGAGGACGAAAAGGGCCAAACGAGACGAACTTAGTCCAAAGAATGCCAAAGGATCAAATGGGGGACGAACGAGATGAACTTGGTCCAAGGAATGCCCAAAGGATCAAATGGGATGACGAACAGGGACGAAGGAGACGAACATGGTCCAAAGAATGCCAAAGGATCAAATGGGAGCACGAACGTGGCGAACTTGGTACAAAGAATGCCCAAGGATCAAATGGGAGGACGTAGAGGGACGAACGAGACGAACTTGCTCCAATGATTGCCCAAGGATGAAATAGGAGGACGAAAAGGGACCAACGAGACGAACTTGGTCCAAAGAATGCCAAAGGATCAAATGGGAGGACGAACGTGGCGAACTTGGTACAAAGAATGCCCAAAGATCAAATGGGAGGACGTAGAGGGACGAACGAGACGAACTTGGTCCAAAGAATGCCAAAGGATCAAATGGGAGGACGAACGAGACCAACTTGGTACAAAGAATGCCAAACGATCAAATGGGAGGACAAAGAGGGACGAACGAGACGAACTTGGTCCAAAGATTGCCCAAGGATGAAATGGGAGGACGAAAAGGGCCAAACGAGACGAACTTAGTCCAAAGAATGCCAAAGGATCAAATGGGGGACGAACGAGATGAACTTGGTCCAAAGAATGCCCAAAGGATCAAATGGGAGGACGAACAAGGACGAAGGAGACGAACATGGTCCAAAGAATGCTAAAGGATCAAATGGGAGGACGAACAAGGACGAAGGAGACGAACATGGTCCAAAGAATGCCAAAGGATCAAATGGGAGGACGAAGAGGGACGAAGGAGACGAACTTGGTCCAAAGAATGCCGAAGGATCAAATGGGAGGACGAACGAGATGAACTTGGTACCAAGAATGCCCAAGGATCAAATGGGAGGACGTACAGGGACGAAGGAGACTAACTTGGTCCAAAGAATGCCCAAGGATCAAATGGGAGGACGTAGAGGGACGAATGAGACGAACTTGGTCCAAAGAATGCCAAAGGATCAAATGGGACGACGAACGTGGCGAACTTGGTACAAAGAATGCCCAAAGGATCAAATGGGAGGACGTAGAGGGACGAACGAGACGAACTTGGTCCAAAGAATGCCCAAAGGATCAAATGGGAGGATGTAGAGGGACGAACGAGACGAACTTGGTCCAAAGAATGCCAAAGGATCAAATGCGAGGACAAAGAGGGACGAACGAGACGAACTTGGTCCAAAGATTGCCCAAGGATGTAATGGGAGGACGAAAAGGGCCAAACGAGACGAACTTAGTCCAAAGAATGCAAAAGGATCAAATGGGGGACGAACGAGACAAACTTGGTCCAAAGAATGTCCATAGAAAAAATGGGAGGACGTAGAGGGACGAACCAGACGAACTTGGTCCAAAGAATGCCAAAGGATCAAATGGGGGACGAACGAGATGAACTTGGTCCAAAGAATGCCCAAAGGATCAAATGGGAGGACGAACAGGGACGAAGGAGACGAACATGGTCCAAAGAATGCCAAAGGATCAAACGGGAGGACGAACATGGCGAACATGGTACAAAGAATGCCCAAGGATCAAATGGGAGGACGTAGAGGGACGAACGAGACGAACTTGGTCCAAAGAATGCCAATGTATCAAATGGAGGACGAAAAGGGACGAACGAGACCAATTTAGTCCAAAGAATGTCAAAGGATCAAATGGGAGGACGAAGAGGGACGAAGGGGACGAACTTGGTCCAAAGAATGCAAAAGGATCAAATGGGAGGACGAACGAGACCAACTTGCTACAAAGAATGCCAAAGGTTCAAATGGGAAGACGAAGAGGGACGAACGAGATGAACTTGGTCCAAAGATTGCCCAAGGATGAAATGGGAGGACGAAAAGGGACGAACGAGACGAACGTGGTCCAAATAATGCCAAAGGATCAAATGGGGGACGAACGAGACAAACTTGGTCCAAAGAATGCCCAAAGATCAAATGGGAGGATGTAGAGGGACGAACGAGACGAACTTGGTCCAAAGAATGCCGTAGGATGAAATGGGAGGACGAAAAGGGACGAACGAGACGAACATGGTCCAAAGAATGCCCAAAGGATCAAATGGGAGGACGAACAGGGACGAAGGAGACGGACTTGGTCCAAAGAATGCCAAAGGATCAAATGGGAGGACGAACGTGGCGAACTTGGTACAAAGAATGCCCTAGGATCAAATGGGAGGACGTAGAGGGACGAACGAGACGAAGTTGGTCCAAAGAATGCCAATGGATCAAATGGAGGACGAAAAGGGACGAACGAGACGAACTTGGTCCAAAGAATGTCAAAGGATCAAATGGGAGGACGAAGAGGGACGAAGGAGACGAACTTGGTCCAAAGAATGCCAAAGGATCAAATGGGAGGACGAACGAGACCAAGTTGCTACAAAGAATGCCAAAGGTTCAAATGGGAAGACGAAGAGGGACGAACGAGATGAACTTGGTCCAAAGATTGCCCAAGGATGAAATGGGAGGACGAAAAGGGTCGAACGAGACGAATGTGGTCCAAAGAATACCAAAGGATCAAATGGGGGACGAACGAGACGAACTTGGTCCAAAGAGTGCCCAAAGATCAAATGGGAGGATGTAGAGGGACGAACGAGACGAACTTGGTCCAAAGAATGCCAAAGGATCAAATGGGAGGACAAAGAGGGACGAACGAGACGAACTTGGTCCAAAGATTGCCCAAGGATGAAAAGGGAGGACGAAAAGGGCCAAACGAGACGAACTTAGTCCAAAGAATGCCAAAGGATCAAATGGGGGACGAACGAGACGAACTTGGTCCAAAGAATGCCCATAGAAAAAATGGGAGGACGTAGAGGGACGAACCAGACGAACTTGGTCCAAAGAATGCCTAAGGAATAAATGGGGGACGAACGAGATGAACTTGGCCCAAAGAATGCCCAAAGGATCAAATGGGAGGACGAACAGGGACGAAGGAGACGAACATGGTCCAAAGATTGCCAAAGGATCAAATGGGAGGACGAACGTGGCGAACTTGGTACAAAGAATGCCCAAGGATCAAATGGGAGGACGTAGAGGGACGAACGAGACGAACTTGGTCCAAAGAATGCCAATGGATCAAATGGAGGACGAAAAGGGATGAACGAGACGAACTTGGTCCAAAGAATGTCAAAGGATCAAATGGGAGGACGAAGAGGGACGTAGGAGACGAACTTGGTCCAAAGAATGCCAAAGGATCAAATGGGAGGACGAACGAGACCAACTTGCTACAAAGAATGCCAAAGGATCAAATGGGAGGACGAAGAGGGACGAACGAGACGAACTTGGTCCAATGATTGCCCAAGGATGAAATGGGAGGACGAAAACGGACCAACGAGACGAACTTGGTCCAAAGAATGCCAAAGGATCAAATGGGGGACAAACGGGACGAAGTTGGTCCAAAGAATGCCCAAGGATCAAATGGGAGGACGTAGAGGGACGAACGAGACGAACTTGGTCCAAAGAATGCCCAAAGGATCGAATGGGAGGACGAACAGGGACGAACGAGACGAACTTGGTCCAAAGAACGCCAAAGGATCAAATGGGAGGACGAACGAGACGAACATGGTCCAAAGATTGTCAAAGGATCAAATGGGAGGACGAAGAGGGACGAAGGAGACGAACTTGGTCCACAGAATGCGGAAGGATCGAATGGGAGGACGAACGAGATGAACTTGGTACAAAGAATGCCCAAGGATCAAATGGGAGGACGTTGAGGGACGAAGGAGACGAACTTGGTCCAAAGAATGCCAAAGGATCAAATGGGAGGACGAACGTGGCGAACTTGGTACAAAGAATGCCCAAAGGTTCAAATGGGAAGACGAAGAGGGACGAAGGAGACGAACTTGGTCCAATGATTGCCCAAGGATGAAATAGGAGGACGAAAAGGGACCAACGAGACGAACTTGGTCCAAAGAATGCCAAAGGATCAAATGGGAGGACGAAGAGGGACGAAGGAGACGAACTTGGTCCAAAGAATGCCGAAGGATCAAATGGGAGGATGTAGAGGGACGAACGAGACGAACATGGTCCAAAGAATGCCAAAGGATCAAATGGGAGCACGAACGAGACCAACTTGGTACAAAGAATGCCAAAGGATCAAATGGGAGGACAAAGTGGGACGAACGAGACGAACTTGGTCCAAAGATTGCCCAAGGATGAAATGGGAGGACGAAAAGGGCCAAACGAGACGAACTTAGTCCAAAGAATGCTAAAGGATCAAATGGGGGACGAACGAGACGAACTTGGTCCAAAGAATGCCCACAGAAAAAATGGGAGGACGTAGAGGGACGAACCAGACGAACTTGGTCCAAAGAATGCCAAAGGATCAAATGGGGGACGAACGAGATGAACTTGGTCCAAAGATTGCCCAAAGGATCAAATGGGAGGACGAACAGGGACGAAGGAGACGAACATGGTCCAAAGAATGCCAAAGGATCAAATGGGAGGACGAACGTGGCGAACTTGGTATGCCCAAGGATCAAATGGGAGGATGTAGAGGGACGAACGAGACGAAGTTGGTCCAAAGAATGCCGTAGGATGAAATGGGAGGACGAAAAGGGACGAACGAGACGAACATGGTCCAAAGAATGCCCAAAGGATCAAATGGGAGGACGAAGAGGGACGAACGAGATGAACTTGGTCCAAAGATTGCCCAAGGATGAAATGGGAGGACGAAAAGGGTCGAACGAGACGAATGTGGTCCAAAGAATACCAAAGGATCAAATGGGGGACGAACGAGACAAACTTGGTCCAAAGAATGCCCAAAGATCAAATGGGAGGATGTAGAGGGACGAACGAGACGAACTTGGTCCAAAGAATGCCAAAGGATCAAATGGGAGGACAAAGAGGGACGAACGAGACGAACTTGGTCCAAAGATTGCCCAAGGATGAAATGGGAGGACGAAAAGGGCCAAACGAGACGTACTTCGTCCAAAGAATGCCAAAGGATCAAATGGGGGACGAACGAGACGAACTTGGTGCAAAGAATGCCCATAGAAAAAATGGGAGGACGTAGAGGGACGAACCAGACGAACTTGGTGCAAAGAATGCCTAAGGATCAAATGGGGGACGAACGAGATGAACTTGGTCCAAAGAATGCCCAAAGGATCAAATGGGAGGATGAATGATGGCCTCCTTGTTGTAACAACTTGGCCAATGACTTGAATTCACCACTTAGATTCTGGTTGTGACTAAGAACTTGTGATTTTCAATCTTTAAGAAAGAAAAGCAAGAAAGGATTGTTCTTATTTTAACAAGAATAAGTGAGCAGAATAAGAACAAGTGAACAAAATGGAAGTGAAGAATAAGAGTTCTTGTTATAACAAGCAAACAAGAGAGCAGATTGTAAAACAAAGAACAAGAAGAATGGATGGGAGGCAAGGGGCGCCACCTTGGTCTAATCCAAGACAAGGATAAGCCTATGGAAATGAGGATCACCACAAGAAAGGATTCTTGGTAAGATCAAAGTCTGGTTCAATCCAGAACCAAAGAGTAAGGACTCAATTACACAAGGTAATGTTTTTGCTCAAAATCAAAGTTGTTCTTCCATGCTCCATGCGCCCCCTATATATAGTGAGGGAGGCTGGTTCTGATTACAAAGAAGTGACCAATTCTTTGCCATTTAAGGCTACAAGGAATCCTAGGCTAGCATAAAGAGCAATTACATTGGCTGCTGACCAGCTCAATGTCTACAAGGAATCCTAGGCTATCATAAAGAACAATTACAATGGCTGCTGACCAGCTCAATGTTTACAAGGAATCCTAAGCTATCATAAAGAAGCATTTACAATTAATTGGTTGGCTGCTGACCAGCTCCAAGGTGGCGCAATGCACCTGGCCAGGGGAGGTGAGGCGCCTTGCTTGGTCAGATGGTAGCTCCCTCTTTGATTGCTTTTCATGACTAGGAAGGTTTCACAGCCACCATTTTGATTGCACTTAAGTAGGTGGCTGTTACACTTTTAGTGTGCTGTTGGAGTATTTACTCCTTTGTCTTGTATAACTCCTTCTTGCCTTGATTGCCTTGAATTCCTTTGTCTTTCCTTGTCATCAGATCACTTGAATTACACAAAGAGCTGTTGAGAGTTTATGGGACCCTCCTCTTTGCGCCACACACCACCACTTGAAGTGGATTAAACACACAAAAATAAAAAGGAATTAAATAACTTAGTGCCTTGGTCCCAAATAAATCAATTGGTCACATGCACTTTATTCAAAACAAAATAACATGGCTGGCTGGTTATGCATGTTGCGCCTCCTCCATGTCTTGTATGACAAGCATGGTTTTTGGTGCAATTACATCTTTGCCCATGTTCGCAATTGTCTTAGTCATAAATTGGACTAAGCCTTCTTGCGCCCTTTTTGACATTGCCCTAGTAATTGGGCCTCCTAGGCTTTGAATGGCTTCTTGGACCTCCATGTCCTCATCATTCGCCCCCTCTTGAAAAGAATTCGACCTCGAATTGAAGTCTTCATCACCTACATCAAAAGGAGACAAGTCAGCAACATTGAAAGTGGCACTAACACCATACTCACCAGGAAGGTCAATCTTGTAAGCATTATCATTAACTTTGGCAATCACTTGGAAAGGGCCATCGCCCCTAGGCATTAACTTGGATTTCCTTTGTGAAGGAAACCTTTCCTTTCTCATATGGATCCAAACCCAATCTCCGGGTTCAAAGATAACCCGTTTGCGCCCTTTATTGGCGTTTTTGGCATAGCTTTCATTCTTCTTTTCAATTTGCAATTTAATTTTCTCATGCAAACTTTTCACAAATTCAGCTTTTGCTTTGCCATCTTTATGCTTCAACAGAGATGTGTTAGGTAAAGGTAACAAATCAAGAGGAGTCAAAGGATTATAACCATACACAATCTCAAATGGGGAATGATTTGTAGTACTATGGACAGCCCTATTATAAGCAAATTCAACATGGGGCAGCCATGTTTCCCACATTTTCAAATTCTTTGAAAGCACAGCCCTTAAAAGAGTAGAGAGAGTTCTGTTTACTACCTCAGTTTGCCCATCAGTTTGGGGATGACAAGTTGTAGAGAATAGTAACTTAGTTCCCACCTTACCCCACAAAGTTCTCCAGAAGTGGCTTAGAAACTTAGCGTCACGATCGGACACTATACTCTTTGGTAGGCCATGTAGGCGCACCACCTCTTTGAAGAACAAATCAGCAATGTGGCAAGCATCATCCACCTTTTTGCAAGGGATGAAGTGTGCCATTTTTGAGAACCTGTCCACAACAACAAAAATAGAATCTTTTCCAGTCTTTGTTCTTGGCAGCCCCAAAACAAAGTCCATGGAAAGGTCAATCCAAGGATATTCAGGAACAGGGAAAGGAGTATACAAACCATGGGGTAAAACTTTGGATTTGGCCTTTTTGCAAACAATACACCTTTCACAATACTTTTGCACATCAACTTTCATGTGAGGCCAATAAAAATGTTCTTGTAAAAATTCCAAAGTTTTAGGAACACCAAAGTGTCCCATTAACCCCCCCTCATGCGCCTCTTTGACCAAGAGGTCTCTAATGGATCCTTTTGGCACACACAACCTTTTCTCTTTAAACAAATAATCATTGTGCCTAAAAAATCCATTATGGGCAGCATGCACACAATCAACATATTTTTCAGAAAAATCAAGATCATGCTCATACAATTCCTTAATGTGCTCAAGACCAAAAACTTTAGTTTCAAGAGTAGAGAGTAATGCATACCTTCTTGATAATGCATCAGCCACAACATTTGCCTTACCCTTCTTGTGCTTAATCACATAAGGAAATTGCTCCAAAAATTCAATCCATTTAGCATGCCTCTTGTTCAACTTACCTTGTCCTTTTAAGTACTTCAAGGACTCATGATCACTATGAATGACAAATTCTTTTGGCAGCAAGTAATGTTGCCATGTTTGCAATGCCCTTACTAAGGCATACAATTCTTTATCATAAGTTGAGTAATTTAGGGCAGCCCCTTTTAATTTCTCACTATAATAAGCAATTGGATGTCCTTCTTGCATTAAAACAGCCCCAATTCCAACATTGGAAGCATCACACTCAATTTCAAAAGATTTTGAAAAATTAGGCAATGCTAGAATTGGTGCTTGGGTGAGCTTTTCTTTAAGAATTGAAAAAGCTTGTTCTTGTTTCTCACCCCATTTAAAACCAACTTCCTTTTTAACAATTTCATTAAGAGGTGCAGCAATAGTACTAAAGTCCTTAACAAACCTCCTATAGAAACTTGCTAAACCATGAAAGCTTCTTACCTCAGTCACATTTTTAGGTGTTGGCCACTCTTGGATTGCCTTCACCTTTGCTTCATCCACATGCACTCCTTGAGAGCTTATAACAAAGCCTAGAAAAATAACTTGTTTCGTGTAAAAAACACATTTTTCCAAGTTTGCATACAAGCTTTCTTTTCTTAACACATTTAAAACAGCCCTTAGATGAATGCAATGGTCTTCTAAATTTTTGCTATATATCAAGATATCATCAAAATATACAACAACAAATTTGCCCAAAAATTCTCTCAAAACATGGTTCATTAATCTCATGAAAGTGCTAGGTGCATTTGTTAAACCAAAAGGCATAACTAACCACTCATATAAACCATACTTTGTTTTGAAAGCAGTTTTCCATTCATCCCCTTCCCTTATCCTAATTTGATGGTACCCACTTTTCAAATCAATTTTAGAGAACAAGCATGCACCAAACAATTCATCAAGCAAGTCATCTAATCTTGGAATAGGATGCCTATACTTAACAGTAATATTGTTAACAGCTCTACAATCAGTGCACATTCTCCAGCTACCATCTTTCTTAGGGACTAAAATAACAGGGACAGCACAAGGACTTAAGCTTTCTCTTACCCAACCTTTACTTACCAATTCAGCCACTTGCTTTTGTATCTCTTGCGTTTGTTGGGGGTTGCTCCGGTAGGTTGGCCTATTAGGCAAAGTGGCGCCTGGGATGAGATCAATGTGGTGCTCAATCCCTCTCAAAGGTGGCAGCCCACTTGGTACCTCCTTAGGAAACAAGTCCTCAAATTCCTGCAAAAGAAAATCTATGCATTTTGGCAATTCTTTGGTGTTAGGTAAATTTTCCAACAAGGCCACCTCTTTGCTAAAAAACAAATATAGGGGCTGATTTGAAAAATTAGCTTTTTTAACCTCTCCTTTTGTCGCCATCAAACTTTCTTTCTTTTCTTCATTTTTCTTTTTGTCACTCTTTTTTCTCTCTTTTTCTTTGGCGATCTTTTCTTTTTCTTTTTCTTCTTTTTCTATTCCTTTTTCTTTTTCACATTTTTCTCTCAATTTCTTTTGATCATCTCTCACCTCACTTGGGCTCAAAGGAGCCAATACAATTCTTTTTCCATGATGAACAAAAGAATACTTGTTGGTGTGCCCTTCATGACTTGCTTTCTTGTCAAATTGCCAAGGCCTTCCCAACAACACATGGCTGGCCTCCATGGGTACAACATCACAAACAGCCACATCCTCATATTTACCAATTGAAAAAGAAATTTCTACTTGCTTGTCCACAACCATCTCAACATCATTAACAAGCCATTGAAGCCTATATGGCTTGGGGTGGGGTTTAGTTTCTATTTGCAGTTTGGAAACTAACCTTGTACTAGCAACATTTGTACAACTCCCACCATCAATAATAAGGGAACATACCTTGCCTTTTATGAGGCATCTTGAGTGAAAAATGTTTTCCCTTTGAGTTGCCTCTTCTTCCTTGACCATGGCTTCTAGCACCCTCTTCATCATGAGCAACTCTCCACTTGGTATTTGGGCCTCCTCCTCTTCACCACCCTCTTCATACTCTTCGCCCTCTTCCTCTTCCTCCTCAACCTCCTCTACCATCATAATTCTCTTGGTAGGACATTGAGATGCAATGTGTCCTAAGCCTTGGCACTTGAAACACTTAACAGCCCGATTAGTTGAATTTTGAGAAGGACTAGTTATAGTGTTTTTACCTTTTGGATCAGCCGTGGCTTCTTTGGATGATGAGGCACCTTCATTCTTTGGGTGATTCTTCCAATTGGAAGTGGTAGTGCTTCTTCTTATTTGGCCCTTCCTTTTGAGTTGTTGTTCTACCTTTGTGGCTTGATGTAACAAATCGTCCAATTGGACATAGTGTTGTAGCTCCACTATATCACTAATGTCACGATTTAGACCATGCAAGAATCTGGCCATGGTTGCTTCTTCATCCTCCTCCACATTTGCTCTAATTTTCGCCACCTCCATCTCCTTAAAGTACTCATCTACACTCTTATTACCTTGGGTGAGTCGCTGTAACTTGTTGTGCAACTCTCTGTTGTAATAAGATGGGACGAATCTCCTTCTCATGAGCCTTTTCATCTCCTCCCATGTGGCAATGGGTTGCTCATTGTACCTTCTCCTTTCCTTCACCAATTGATCCCACCACACCAAGGCATAATCTGTAAATTCAATAGAAGCAACCTGCACCTTTTGAAGATCAGTGTAATTATAACAGGAAAAAATTTGTTCAATTTTAGTTTCCCATTCTAAATACGCCTCGGGATCATTCCTTCCAACAAACTGTGGTACTTTAATTTTTATACCACTCAACCTCTCTTCTCTATTATCATCACGCCTTCTCCTCCGATCCTCCCCATCACTATTGTTTTGTGAGTTTTCCAATTGATCAATTCTCTCATTGATACCTACCAACTCTTGTTTTAATAGTTCACTCATTTTTGCCGTGAGGGCTTCTAAAAGTAAACGATTTTGAGGATCCATAACTCTTTTAGTTCTTTAAAGAAACCAGAAAGTGAAACAACACAAGAAACCAATCAAAATAATAATCCACACACCAAAATAGCTTAGAGTAGCAAAGGTAAAAACAAGAAACAAAAGAAACTGAACAAAAATTGTGAGAACTAGAACAAATTAGAACTCACTCAAAGAACGAAATTGAGAAAAATAGGAATCAAAGTGCAGCAAGAACAAAACACAACCAGAATTCAAAACACAAATATTTTTTTTTTCTTTTGAATTTTCGCAGCCCTTTTTTTTTTTTTTTTTTTTTTTAATAACAAACTAAGAATCAAAACACAAAGATAAGATTAGATAAACCTGGGCTTCTTTTTTTTTTGTAACAATTCGAACCAAAGCTTTGATGCCAAATGATGGCCTCCTTGTTGTAACAACTTGGCCAATGACTTGAATTCACCACTTAGATTCTGGTTGTGACTAAGAACTTGTGATTTTCAATCTTTAAGAAAGAAAAGCAAGAAAGGATTGTTCTTATTTTAACAAGAATAAGTGAGCAGAATAAGAACAAGTGAACAAAATGGAAGTGAAGAATAAGAGTTCTTGTTATAACAAGCAAACAAGAGAGCAGATTGTAAAACAAAGAACAAGAAGAATGGATGGGAGGCAAGGGGCGCCACCTTGGTCTAATCCAAGACAAGGATAAGCCTATGGAAATGAGGATCACCACAAGAAAGGATTCTTGGTAAGATCAAAGTCTGGTTCAATCCAGAACCAAAGAGTAAGGACTCAATTACACAAGGTAATGTTTTTGCTCAAAATCAAAGTTGTTCTTCCATGCTCCATGCGCCCCCTATATATAGTGAGGGAGGCTGGTTCTGATTACAAAGAAGTGACCAATTCTTTGCCATTTAAGGCTACAAGGAATCCTAGGCTAGCATAAAGAGCAATTACATTGGCTGCTGACCAGCTCAATGTCTACAAGGAATCCTAGGCTATCATAAAGAACAATTACAATGGCTGCTGACCAGCTCAATGTTTACAAGGAATCCTAAGCTATCATAAAGGAGCATTTACAATTAATTGGTTGGCTGCTGACCAGCTCCAAGGTGGCGCAATGCACCTGGCCAGGGGAGGTGAGGCGCCTTGCTTGGTCAGATGGTAGCTCCCTCTTTGATTGCTTTTCATGACTAGGAAGGTTTCACAGCCACCATTTTGATTGCACTTAAGTAGGTGGCTGTTACACTTTTAGTGTGCTGTTGGAGTATTTACTCCTTTGTCTTGTATAACTCCTTCTTGCCTTGATTGCCTTGAATTCCTTTGTCTTTCCTTGTCATCAGATCACTTGAATTACACAAAGAGCTGTTGAGAGTTTATGGGACCCTCCTCTTTGCGCCACACACCACCACTTGAAGTGGATTAAACACACAAAAATAAAAAGGAATTAAATAACTTAGTGCCTTGGTCCCAAATAAATCAATTGGTCACATGCACTTTATTCAAAACAAAATAACATGGCTGGCTGGTTATGCATGTTGCGCCTACTCCATGTCTTGTATGACAAGCATGGTTTTTGGTGCAATTACATCTTTGCCCATGTTCGCAATTGTCTTAGTCATAAATTGGACTAAGCCTTCTTGCGCCCTTTTTGACATTGCCCTAGTAATTGGGCCTCCTAGGCTTTGAATGGCTTCTTGGACCTCCATGTCCTCATCAATGAACAGGGACGAAGGAGACGAACATGGTCCAAAGAATGCCAAAGGATCAAATGGGAGGACGAACGTGGCGAACTTGCTATGCCCAAGGATCAAATGGGAGGACGTAGAGGGACGAACTAGACGAACTTGGTCCAAAGAATGCCAATGGATCAAATGGAGGACGAAAAGGGACGAACGAGACGAACTTGGTCCAAAGAATGTCAAAGGATCAAATGGGAGGACGAAGAGGGACGAAGGAGACAAACTTGGTCCAAAGAATGCCAAAGGATCAAATGGGAGGACGAACGAGACCAACTTGCTACAAAGAATGCCAAAGGTTCAAATGGGAAGACGAAGAGGGACGAAGAGGGACGAAGGAGACGAACTTGGTCCAATGATTGCCCAAGGATCAAATGGGAGGACGAAGAGGGACGAAGGAGACGAACTTGGTCCAAAGAATGCGGGAGGATCAAATGGGAGGACAAACGAGATGAACTTGGTACCAAGAATGCCCAAGGATCAAATGGGAGGACGTAGAGGGACGAAGGAGACGAACTTGGTCCAAAGAATGTCAAAGGATCAAATGGGAGGACGAAGAGGGACGAAGGAGACGAGCTTGGTCCAAAGAATGCCAAAGGATCAAATGGGAGGACGAACGAGACCATGTTGCTACAAAGAATGCCAAAGGTTCAAATGGGAAGAAGAAGAGGGACGAACGAGATGAACTTGGTCCAAATATTGCCCAAGGATGAAATGGGAGGACGAAAAGGGTCGAACGAGACGAATGTGGTCCAAAGAATACCAAAGGATGAAATGGGGGACGAACGAGACAAACTTGGTCCAAAGAATGCCCAAAGATCAAATTGGAGGATGTAGAGGGACGAACGAGACGAACTTGGTCCAAAGAATGCCGTAGGATGAAATGGGAGGACGAAAAGGGACGAACGAGACGAACATGGTCCAAAGAATGCCCAAAGGATTAAATGGGAGGACGAAGAGGGACGAACGAGATGAACTTGGTCCAAAGATTGCCCAAGGATGAAATGGGAGGACGAAAAGGGTCGAACGAGACGAATGTGGTCCAAAGAATACCAAAGGATCAAATGGGGGACGAACGAGACAAACTTGGTCCAAAGAATGCCCAAAGATCAAATGGGAGGATGTAGAGGGACGAACGAGACGAACTTGGTCCAAAGAATGCCAAAGGATCAAATGGGAGGACAAAGAGGGACGAACGAGACGAACTTGATCCAAAGAATGCGGAAGGATCAAATGGGAGGACGAACGAGATGAACTTGGAACAAAGAATGCCCAAGGATCAAATGGGAGGACGTTGAGGGACGAAGGAGACGAACTTGGTCCAAAGAATGCCAAAGGATCAAATGGGAGGACGAACGTGGCGAACTTGGTACAAAGAATGCCCATAGGTTCAAATGGGAGGACGTAGAGGGACGAACGAGACGAACTTGGTCCAATGAATGCCCAAAGGATCAAATGGGTGGATGTAGAGGGACGAACGAGACGAACACGGTCCAAAGAATGCCCAAGGATGAAATGGCAGGACGAAAAGGGACGAACGAGACGAACTTTATCCAAGGAATGCCCAAAGGATCAAACGGGAGGATGTAGAGGGACGAACGAGACGAACATGGTCCAAAGAATGCCAAAGGATCAAATGGGAGCACGAACGAGACCAACTTGGTACAAAGAATGCCAAAGGATCAAATGGGAGGACAAAGAGGGACGAACGAGACGAACTTGGTCCAAAGATTGCCCAAGGATGAAATGGGAGGACGAAAAGGGCCAAACGAGACGAACTTAGTCCAAAGAATGCTAAAGGATCAAATGGGGGACGAACGAGACGAACTTGGTCCAAAGAATGCCCACAGAAAAAATGGGAGTATGTAGAGGGACGAACCAGACGAACTTGGTCCAAAGAATGCCAAAGGATCAAATGGGGGACGAACGAGATGAACTTGGTCCAAAGAATGCCCAAAGGATCAAATGGGAGGACGAACAGGGACGAAGGAGACGAACATGGTCCAAAGAATGCCAAAGGATCAAATGGGAGGACGAACGTGGCGAACTTGGTATGCCCAAGGATCAAATGGGAGGACGTAGAGGGACGAACTAGACGAACTTGGTCCAAAGAATGCCAATGGATCAAATGGAGGACGAAAAGGGACGAACGAGAAGAACTTGGTCTAAAGAATGTCAAAGGATTAAATGGGAGGACGAAGAGGGACGAAGGAGACAAACTTGGTCCAAAGAATGCCAAAGGATCAAATGGGAGGACGAACGAGACCAACTTGCTACAAAGAATGCCAAAGGTTCAAATGGGAAGACGAAGAGGGACGAAGGAGACGAACTTGGTCCAAAGATTGCCCAAGGATGAAATGGGAGGACGAAAAGGGCCAAACGAGACGAACTTAGTCCAAAGAATGCTAAAGGATCAAATGGGGGACGAACGAGACGAACTTGGTCCAAAGAATGCCCACAGAAAAAATGGGAGGATGTAGAGGGACGAACCAGACGAACTTGGTCCAAAGAATGCCAAAGGATCAAATGGGGGACGAACGAGATGAACTTGG
Organism: Glycyrrhiza uralensis; assembly: GCA_030159175.1. Classification (NCBI taxonomy): domain Eukaryota; kingdom Viridiplantae; phylum Streptophyta; class Magnoliopsida; order Fabales; family Fabaceae; genus Glycyrrhiza; species Glycyrrhiza uralensis. The sequence continues at coordinate 24,733,564 of BRZY01000006.1, read as the reverse complement.
TCCAAAGATTGCCCAAAGGATCAAATAGGAGGACGAACAGGGACGAAGGAGACGAACATGGTCCAAAGAATGCCAAAGGATCAAATGGGAGGACGAACGTGGCGAACTTGGTATGCCCAAGGATCAAATGGGAGGATGTAGAGGGACGAACGAGACGAAGTTGGTCCAAAGAATGCCGTAGGATGAAATGGGACGACGAAAAGGGACGAACGAGACGAACATGGTCCAAAGAATGCCCAAAGGATCAAATGGGAGGACGAAGAGGGACGAACGAGATGAACTTGGTCCAAAGATTGCCCAAGGATGAAATGGGAGGACGAAAAGGGTCGAACGAGACGAATGTGGTCCAAAGAATACCAAAGGATCAAATGGGGGACGAACGAGACAAACTTGGTCCAAAGAATGCCCAAAGATCAAATGGGAGGATGTAGAGGGACGAACGAGACGAACTTGGTCCAAAGAATGCCAAAGGATCAAATGGGAGGACAAAGAGGGACGAACGAGACGAACTTGATCCAAAGAATGCGGAAGGATCAAATGGGAGGACGAACGAGATGAACTTGGAACAAAGAATGCCCAAGGATCAAATGGGAGGACGTTGAGGGACGAAGGAGACGAACTTGGTCCAAAGAATGCCAAAGGATCAAATGGGAGGACGAACGTGGCGAACTTGGTACAAAGAATGCCCATAGGTTCAAATGGGAGGACGTAGAGGGACGAACGAGACGAACTTGGTCCAATGAATGCCCAAAGGATCAAATGGGAGGATGTAGAGGGACGAACGAGACGAACACGGTCCAAAGAATGCCCAAGGATGAAATGGCAGGACGAAAAGGGACGAACGAGACGAACTTTATCCAAGGAATGCCCAAAGGATCAAACGGGAGGATGTAGAGGGACGAACGAGACGAACATGGTCCAAAGAATGCCAAAGGATCAAATGGGAGCACGAACGAGACCAACTTGGTACAAAGAATGCCAAAGGATCAAATGGGAGGACAAAGAGGGACGAACGAGACGAACTTGGTCCAAAGATTGCCCAAGGATGAAATGGGAGGACGAAAAGGGCCAAACGAGACGAACTTAGTCCAAAGAATGCTAAAGGATCAAATGGGGGACGAACGAGACGAACTTGGTCCAAAGAATGCCCACAGAAAAAATGGGAGTATGTAGAGGGACGAACCAGACGAACTTGGTCCAAAGAATGCCAAAGGATCAAATGGGGGACGAACGAGATGAACTTGGTCCAAAGAATGCCCAAAGGATCAAATGGGAGGACGAACAGGGACGAAGGAGACGAACATGGTCCAAAGAATGCCAAAGGATCAAATGGGAGGACGAACGTGGCGAACTTGGTATGCCCAAGGATCAAATGGGAGGACGTAGAGGGACGAACTAGACGAACTTGGTCCAAAGAATGCCAATGGATCAAATGGAGGACGAAAAGGGACGAACGAGAAGAACTTGGTCTAAAGAATGTCAAAGGATTAAATGGGAGGACGAAGAGGGACGAAGGAGACAAACTTGGTCCAAAGAATGCCAAAGGATCAAATGGGAGGACGAACGAGACCAACTTGCTACAAAGAATGCCAAAGGTTCAAATGGGAAGACGAAGAGGGACGAAGGAGACGAACTTGGTCCAAAGATTGCCCAAGGATGAAATGGGAGGACGAAAAGGGCCAAACGAGACGAACTTAGTCCAAAGAATGCTAAAGGATCAAATGGGGGACGAACGAGACGAACTTGGTCCAAAGAATGCCCACAGAAAAAATGGGAGGATGTAGAGGGACGAACCAGACGAACTTGGTCCAAAGAATGCCAAAGGATCAAATGGGGGACGAACGAGATGAACTTGGTCCAAAGATTGCCCAAAGGATCAAATAGGAGGACGAACAGGGACGAAGGAGACGAACATGGTCCAAAGAATGCCAAAGGATCAAATGGGAGGACGAACGTGGCGAACTTGGTATGCCCAAGGATCAAATGGGAGGATGTAGAGGGACGAACGAGACGAAGTTGGTCCAAAGAATGCCGTAGGATGAAATGGGACGACGAAAAGGGACGAACGAGACGAACATGGTCCAAAGAATGCCCAAAGGATCAAATGGGAGGACGAAGAGGGACGAACGAGATGAACTTGGTCCAAAGATTGCCCAAGGATGAAATGGGAGGACGAAAAGGGTCGAACGAGACGAATGTGGTCCAAAGAATACCAAAGGATCAAATGGGGGACGAACGAGACAAACTTGGTCCAAAGAATGCCCAAAGATCAAATGGGAGGATGTAGAGGGACGAACGAGACGAACTTGGTCCAAAGAATGCCAAAGGATCAAATGGGAGGACAAAGAGGGACGAACGAGACGAACTTGATCCAAAGAATGCGGAAGGATCAAATGGGAGGACGAACGAGATGAACTTGGAACAAAGAATGCCCAAGGATCAAATGGGAGGACGTTGAGGGACGAAGGAGACGAACTTGGTCCAAAGAATGCCAAAGGATCAAATGGGAGGACGAACGTGGCGAACTTGGTACAAAGAATGCCCATAGGTTCAAATGGGAGGACGTAGAGGGACGAACGAGACGAACTTGGTCCAATGAATGCCCAAAGGATCAAATGGGAGGATGTAGAGGGACGAACGAGACGAACACGGTCCAAAGAATGCCCAAGGATGAAATGGCAGGACGAAAAGGGACGAACGAGACGAACTTTATCCAAGGAATGCCCAAAGGATCAAACGGGAGGATGTATAGGGACGAACGAGACGAACATGGTCCAAAGAATGCCAAAGGATCAAATGGGAGCACGAACGAGACCAACTTGGTACAAAGAATGCCAAAGGATCAAATGGGAGGACAAAGAGGGACGAACGAGACGAACTTGGTCCAAAGATTGCCCAAGGATGAAATGGGAGGACGAAAAGGGCCAAACGAGACGAACTTAGTCCAAAGAATGCTAAAGGATCAAATGGGGGACGAACGAGACGAACTTGGTCCAAAGAATGCCCACAGAAAAAATGGGAGTATGTAGAGGGACGAACCAGACGAACTTGGTCCAAAGAATGCCAAAGGATCAAATGGGGGACGAACGAGATGAACTTGGTCCAAAGAATGCCCAAAGGATCAAATGGGAGGACGAACAGGGACGAAGGAGACGAACATGGTCCAAAGAATGCCAAAGGATCAAATGGGAGGACGAACGTGGCGAACTTGGTATGCCCAAGGATCAAATGGGAGGACATAGAGGGACGAACTAGACGAACTTGGTCCAAAGAATGCCAATGGATCAAATGGAGGACGAAAAGGGACGAACGAGACGAACTTGGTCTAAAGAATGTCAAAGGATTAAATGGGAGGACGAAGAGGGACGAAGGAGACAAACTTGGTCCAAAGAATGCCAAAGGATCAAATGGGAGGACGAACGAGACCAACTTGCTACAAAGAATGCCAAAGGTTCAAATGGGAAGACGAAGAGGGACGAAGGAGACGAACTTGGTCCAAAGATTGCCCAAGGATGAAATGGGAGGACGAAAAGGGCCAAACGAGACGAACTTAGTCCAAAGAATGCTAAAGGATCAAATGGGGGACGAACGAGACGAACTTGGTCCAAAGAATGCCCACAGAAAAAATGGGAGGATGTAGAGGGACGAACCAGACGAACTTGGTCCAAAGAATGCCAAAGGATCAAATGGGGGACGAACGAGATGAACTTGGTCCAAAGATTGCCCAAAGGATCAAATGGGAGGACGAACAGGGACGAAGGAGACGAACATGGTCCAAAGAATGCCAAAGGATCAAATGGGAGGACGAACGTGGCGAACTTGGTATGCCCAAGGATCAAATGGGAGGATGTAGAGGGACGAACGAGACGAAGTTGGTCCAAAGAATGCCGTAGGATGAAATGGGAGGACGAAAAGGGACGAACGAGACGAACATGGTCCAAAGAATGCCCAAAGGATCAAATGGGAGGACGAAGAGGGACGAACGAGATGAACTTGGTCCAAAGATTGCCCAAGGATGAAATGGGAGGACGAAAAGGGTCGAACGAGACGAATGTGGTCCAAAGAATACCAAAGGATCAAATGGGGGACGAACGAGACAAACTTGGTCCAAAGAATGCCCAAAGATCAAATGGGAGGATGTAGAGGGACGAACGAGACGAACTTGGTCCAAAGAATGCCAAAGGATCAAATGGGAGGACAAAGAGGGACGAACGAGACGAACTTGATCCAAAGAATGCGGAAGGATCAAATGGGAGGACGAACGAGATGAACTTGGAACAAAGAATGCCCAAGGATCAAATGGGAGGACGTTGAGGGACGAAGGAGACGAACTTGGTCCAAAGAATGCCAAAGGATCAAATGGGAGGACGAACGTGGCGAACTTGGTACAAAGAATGCCCATAGGTTCAAATGGGAGGACGTAGAGGGACGAACGAGACGAACTTGGTCCAATGAATGCCCAAAGGATCAAATGGGAGGATGTAGAGGGACGAACGAGACGAACACGGTCCAAAGAATGCCCAAGGATGAAATGGCAGGACGAAAAGGGACGAACGAGACGAACTTTATCCAAGGAATGCCCAAAGGATCAAACGGGAGGATGTAGAGGGACGAACGAGACGAACATGGTCCAAAGAATGCCAAAGGATCAAATGGGAGCACGAACGAGACCAACTTGGTACAAAGAATGCCAAAGGATCAAATGGGAGGACAAAGAGGGACGAACGAGACGAACTTGGTCCAAAGATTGCCCAAGGATGAAATGGGAGGACGAAAAGGGCCAAACGAGACGAACTTAGTCCAAAGAATGCTAAAGGATCAAATGGGGGACGAACGAGACGAACTTGGTCCAAAGAATGCCCACAGAAAAAATGGGAGTATGTAGAGGGACGAACCAGACGAACTTGGTCCAAAGAATGCCAAAGGATCAAATGGGGGACGAACGAGATGAACTTGGTCCAAAGAATGCCCAAAGGATCAAATGGGAGGACGAACAGGGACGAAGGAGACGAACATGGTCCAAAGAATGCCAAAGGATCAAATGGGAGGACGAACGTGGCGAACTTGGTATGCCCAAGGATCAAATGGGAGGACGTAGAGGGACGAACTAGACGAACTTGGTCCAAAGAATGCCAATGGATCAAATGGAGGACGAAAAGGGACGAACGAGACGAACTTGGTCTAAAGAATGTCAAAGGATTAAATGGGAGGACGAAGAGGGACGAAGGAGACAAACTTGGTCCAAAGAATGCCAAAGGATCAAATGGGAGGACGAACGAGACCAACTTGCTACAAAGAATGCCAAAGGTTCAAATGGGAAGACGAAGAGGGACGAAGGAGACGAACTTGGTCCAAAGATTGCCCAAGGATGAAATGGGAGGACGAAAAGGGCCAAACGAGACGAACTTAGTCCAAAGAATGCTAAAGGATCAAATGGGGGACGAACGAGACGAACTTGGTCCAAAGAATGCCCACAGAAAAAATGGGAGGATGTAGAGGGACGAACCAGACGAACTTGGTCCAAAGAATGCCAAAGGATCAAATGGGTGATGAGGACATGGAGGTCCAAGAAGCCATTCAAAGCCTAGGAGGCCCAATGACTAGGGCAATGTCAAGAAGGGCGCAAGAAGGCTTAGTCCAATTTATGACTAAGACAATTGCGAACATGGGCAAAGATGTAATTGCACCAAAAACCATGCTTGTCATACAAGACATGGAGGAGGCGCAACATGCATAACCATCCAGCCAAGTTATCTTGTTTTAAATAAAGTGCATGTGACCCAATTGATTTATTTGGGACCAAAGCACTAAGTGTTTAATTCCTTGATTTATTTTTTGTGTGTTTAATCCACTTTAAGTGGTTACATGAATAAAGGCAAGAGGAAGGCATGGTGGGCGCATAAAGGCAAGGGAGACAAAGAAGTCATGGCAATCAAGACCAAGGCATGAATGCTCCAACATCACAATCAAAATGTAACAGCCACATGTTTAATTTCAATCAAGAGGGTGGCTGCATTAAGAAGGTGGGGCGCTGCACTTCATGGCTGGATAACAGCCAAATCAATTGGCTCTCTTGGGATTCCTTGCACCATTAGTGAGGGACTTGAAGAACAATCAAAGAGGGCATCCAAGAGAAGGAAGAGGGGCGCATTTCTGATGGCTGGACAGCAGCCATATTCATGGCTTCTCATAGGATTCCTTGCACATTAAAAAGCTAGGGAGCAGCCATATAATTACATGTAATTGCCTGGTAATTGCTTGATTAATTCTAGCCTAGGATTCCTTGGATTTTGGGCGCATAGAAGGGGCTGGTTGGCAGCCATCTGATTGCTTGTAATTGCTCCTTAATGAGCACCTAGGATTCCTTGTAAGCCTTGAAAGGCATAGCCCAAGTCAGCACTTGTAATTCAGACCAGCTCCCTCCCTATATAAAGGGGCGCATGGTACATGGAAATGCAACTTTGATTTTGAGCAAAAATATTACCTTGTGTAATTGAGTCCTTACTCTTTGGTTCTGGATTGAACCAGACTTTGATCTTACCAAGAATCCTTTCTTGTGGTGATCCTCATTTCCATAGGCTTATCCTTGTCTTGGATTAGACCAAGGTGGCGCCCCTTGCCTCCCATCCATTCTTCTTGTTCTTTGTTTTACAATCTGCTCTCTTGTTTGCTTGTTATAACAAGAACTCTTATTCTTCACTTCCATTTTGTTCACTTGTTCTTATTCTGCTCACTTGTTCTTGTTAAAATAAGAACAATCCTTTCTTGCTATTCTTTCTTAAAGATCAAAAATCACTAGTTCTAAGTCACAACCAGAATCTAAGTGGTGAATTCAAGTCATTGGCCAAGTTGTTACAACAAGGAGGCCATCATTTGGCATCAAAGCTTTGGTTCGAATTGTTACAAAAAGAAACCCAGGTTTATCTAATCTTATCTTAGTGTTCTGATTTCTTGTTTTTTAAAAAAAAAAAAAAGAAAAAAAAAGGCTGCGAAAATTCAAAAGAAAAAAAAAATATATTTGTGTTTTGAATTCTGGTTGTGTTTTATTCTTGCTGCACTTTGATTTCTATTTTTCTCAATTTTGTTCTTTGAGTGAGTTCTATTTTGTTCTAGTTCTCACAATTTTTGTTCAGTTTCTTTTGTTTCTTGTTTTTACCTTTGTTACTCTAAGCTATTTTGGTGTGTGGATTATTATTTTGATTGGTTTCTTGTGTTGTTTCACTTTCTGGTTTCTCTAAAGAACTAAAAGAGTTATGGATCCTCAAAATCGTTTACTTTTAGAAGCCCTCACGGCAAAAATGAGTGAACTATTAAAACAAGAGTTGGTAGGTATCAATGAGAGAATTGATCAATTGGAAAACTCACAAAACAATAGTGATGGGGAGGATCGGAGGAGAAGGCGTGATGATAATAGAGAAGAGAGGTTGAGTGGTATAAAAATAAAAGTACCACAGTTTGTTGGAAGGAATGACCCTGAGGCGTATTTAGAATGGGAAACTAAAATTGAACAAATTTTTTCCTGTTATAATTACACTGATCTTCAAAAGGTGCAGGTTGCTTCTATTGAATTTACAGATTATGCCTTGGTGTGGTGGGATCAATTGGTGAAGGAAAGGAGAAGGTACAATGAGCAACCCATTGCCACATGGGAGGAGATGAAAAGGCTCATGAGAAGGAGATTCGTCCCATCTTATTACAACAGAGAGTTGCACAACAAGTTACAGCGACTCACCCAAGGTAATAAGAGTGTAGATGAGTACTTTAAGGAGATGGAGGTGGCAAAAATTAGAGCAAATGTGGAGGAGGATGAAGAAGCAACCATGGCCAGATTCTTGCATGGTCTAAATCGTGACATTAGTGATATAGTGGAGCTACAACACTATGTCCAATTGGACGATTTGTTACATCAAGCCACAAAGGTAGAACAACAACTCAAAAGGAAGGGCCAAATAAGAAGAAGCACTACCACTTCCAATTGGAAGAATCACCCAAAGAATGAAGGTGCCTCATCATCCAAAGAAGCCACGGCTGATCCAAAAGGTAAAAACACTATAACTAGTCCTTCTCAAAATTCAACTAACCGGGCTGTTAAGTGTTTCAAGTGCCAAGGCTTAGGACACATTGCATCTCAATGTCCTACCAAGATAATTATGATGGTAGAGGAGGTTGAGGAGGAAGAGGAAGAGGGCGAAGAGTATGAAGAGGGTGGTGAAGAGGAGGAGGCCCAAATACCAAGTGGAGAGTTGCTCATGATGAAGAGGGTGCTAGAAGCCATGGTCAAGGAAGAAGAGGCAACTCAAAGGGAAAACATTTTTCACTCAAGATGCCTCATAAAAGGCAAGGTATGTTCCCTTATTATTGATGGTGGGAGTTGTACAAATGTTGCTAGTACAAGATTAGTTTCCAAACTGCAAATAGAAACTAAACCCCACCCCAAGCCATATAAGCTTCAATGGCTTGTTAATGATGTTGAGATGGTTGTGGACAAGCAAGTAGAAATTTCTTTTTCAATTGGTAAATATGAGGATGTGGCTGTTTGTGATGTTGTACCAATGGAGGCCAGCCATGTGTTGTTGGGAAGGCCTTGGCAATTTGACAAGAAAGCAAGTCATGAAGGGCACACCAACAAATATTTCTTTGTTCATCATGGCAAAAGAATTGTTTTGGCTCCTTTGAGCCCAAGTGAGGTGAGAGATGATCAAAAGAAATTGAGAGAAAAATGTGAAAAAGAAAAAGAAATAGAAAAAGAAAAAGAAGAAAAAGAAAAGATCGCCAAAGAAAAAGAGAGAAAAAAAAAGAGTGACAAAAAGAAAAATGATGAAAAGAAAGAAAGTTTGATGGCGACAAAAGGAGAGGTTAAAGAAGCTTTTGTCACAAACCAGCCCCTATATTTGCTTTATAGCAAAGAGGTGGCCTTGTTGGAAAATTTACCTAACACCAAAGAATTGCCAAAATGCATAGATTTTCTTTTGCAGGAATTTGAGGACTTGTTTCCTAAGGAGGTACCAAGTGGGCTGCCACCTTTGAGAGGGATTGAGCACCACATTGATCTCATCCCAGGCGCCACTTTGCCTAATAGGCCAGCCTACCGGAGCAACCCCCAACAAACGCAAGAGATACAAAAGCAAGTGGCTGAATTGGTAAGTAAAGGTTGGGTAAAAGAAAGTTTAAGTCCTTGTGCTGTCCCTGTTATTTTAGTCCCTAAGAAAGATGGTAGCTGGAGAATGTGCACTGATTGTAGAGCTGTTAACAATATTACTGTTAAGTATAGGCATCCTATTCCAAGATTAGATGACTTGCTTGATGAATTGTTTGGTGCATGTTTGTTCTCTAAAATTGATTTGAAAAGTGGGTACCATCAAATTAGGATAAGGGAAGGGGATGAATGGAAAACTGCTTTCAAAACAAAGTATGGTTTATATGAGTGGTTAGTTATGCCTTTTGGTTTAACAAATGCACCTAGCACTTTCATGAGATTAATGAACCATGTTTTGAGAGACTTTTTGGGCAAATTTGTTGTTGTATATTTTGATGATATCTTGATATATAGCAAAAATTTAGAAGACCATTGCATTCATCTAAGGGCTGTTTTAAATGTGCTAAGAAAAGAAAGCTTGTATGCAAACTTGGAAAAATGTGTTTTTTGCACGACACAAGTTATTTTTCTAGGCTTTGTTATAAGCTCTCAAGGAGTGCATGTGGATGAAGCAAAGGTGAAGGCAATCCAAGAGTGGCCAACACCTAAAAATGTGACTGAGGTAAGAAGCTTTCATGGTTTAGCAAGTTTCTATAGGAGGTTTGTTAAGGACTTTAGTACTATTGCTGCACCTCTTAATGAAATTGTTAAAAAGGAAGTTGGTTTTAAATGGGGTGAGAAACAAGAACAAGCTTTTTCAATTCTTAAAGAAAAGCTCACCCAAGCACCAATTCTAGCATTGCCTAATTTTTCAAAATCTTTTGAAATTGAGTGTGATGCTTCCAATGTTGGAATTGGGGCTGTTTTAATGCAAGAAGGACATCCAATTGCTTATTATAGTGAGAAATTAAAAGGGGCTGCCCTAAATTACTCAACTTATGATAAGGAATTGTATGCCTTAGTAAGGGCATTGCAAACATGGCAACATTACTTGCTGCCAAAAGAATTTGTCATTCATAGTGATCATGAGTCCTTGAAGTACTTAAAAGGACAAGGTAAGTTGAACAAGAGGCATGCTAAATGGGTTGAATTTTTGGAGCAATTTCCTTATGTGATTAAGCACAAGAAGGGTAAGGCAAATGTTGTGGCTGATGCATTATCAAGAAGGTATGCATTACTCTCTACTCTTGAAACTAAAATTTTTGGTCTTGAACACATTAAGGAATTGTATGAGCATGATCTTGATTTTTCTGAAAAATATGTTGATTGTGTGCATGCTGCCCATAATGGATTTTTTAGGCACAATGATTATTTGTTTAAAGAGAAAAGGTTGTGTGTGCCAAAAGAATCCATTAGAGACCTCCTGGTCAGAGAGGCGCATGAGGGGGGGTTAATGGGACATTTTGGTGTTCCTAAAACTTTGGCATTTTTACAAGAACATTTTTATTGGCCTCACATGAAAGTTGATGTGCAAAGGTATTGTGAAAGGTGTATTGTTTGCAAAAAGGCCAAATCCAAAGTTTTACCCCATGGTTTGTATACTCCTTTGCCTGTTCCTGAATATCCTTGGATTGACCTTTCCATGGACTTTGTTTTGGGGCTGCCAAGAACAAAGACTGGAAAAGATTCTATTTTTGTTGTTGTGGACAGGTTCTCAAAAATGGCACACTTCATCCCATGCAAAAAGGTGGATGATGCTTGCCACATTGCTGATTTGTTCTTCAAAGAGGTGGTGCGCCTACATGGCCTACCAAAGAGTATAGTGTCCGATCGTGATGCTAAATTTCTAAGCCATTTCTGGAGAACTTTGTGGGGTAAGGTGGGAACTAAGTTACTATTCTCTACAACTTGTCATCCCCAAACTGATGGGCAAACTGAGGTAGTAAACAGAACTCTCTCTACTCTCTTAAGGGCCGTGCTTTCAAAGAATTTGAAAATGTGGGAAACATGGCTGCCCCATGTTGAATTTGCTTATAATAGGGCTGTCCATAGTACTACAAATCATTCCCCATTTGAGATTGTGTATGGTTATAATCCTTTGACTCCTCTTGATTTGTTACCTTTACCTAACACATCTCTGTTGAAGCATAAAGATGGCAAAGCAAAAGCTGAATTTGTGAAAAGTTTGCATGAGAAAATTAAGCTGCAAATTGAAAAGAAAAATGAAAGCTATGCCAAGAGCGCTAATAAAGGGCGCAAACGGGTTACCTTTGAACCCGGAGATTGGGTTTGGATCCATATGAGAAAGGAAAGGTTTCCTTTACAAAGGAAATCTAAGTTAATGCCTAGGGGCGATGGCCCTTTCCAAGTGATTGCCAAAGTTAATGACAATGCTTACAAGATTGACCTTCCTGGTGAGTATGGTGTTAGTGCCACTTTCAATGTTGTTGACTTGTCTCCTTTTGATGTAGGTGATGAAAACTTCAATTCGAGGTCGAATTCCTTTCAAGAGGGGGCGAATGATGAGGACATGGAGGTCCAAGAAGCCATTCAAAGCCTAGGAGGCCCAATGACTAGGGCAATGTCAAGAAGGGCGCAAGAAGGCTTAGTCCAATTTATGACTAAGACAATTGCGAACATGGGCAAAGATGTAATTGCACCAAAAACCATGCTTGTCATACAAGACATGGAGGAGGCGCAACATGCATAACCATCCAGCCAAGTTATCTTGTTTTAAATAAAGTGCATGTGACCCAATTGATTTATTTGGGACCAAAGCACTAAGTGTTTAATTCCTTGATTTATTTTTTGTGTGTTTAATCCACTTTAAGTGGTTACATGAATAAAGGCAAGAGGAAGGCATGGTGGGCGCATAAAGGCAAGGGAGACAAAGAAGTCATGGCAATCAAGACCAAGGCATGAATGCTCCAACATCACAATCAAAATGTAACAGCCACATGTTTAATTTCAATCAAGAGGGTGGCTGCATTAAGAAGGTGGGGCGCTGCACTTCATGGCTGGATAACAGCCAAATCAATTGGCTCTCTTGGGATTCCTTGCACCATTAGTGAGGGACTTGAAGAACAATCAAAGAGGGCATCCAAGAGAAGGAAGAGGGGCGCATTTCTGATGGCTGGACAGCAGCCATATTCATGGCTTCTCATAGGATTCCTTGCACATTAAAAAGCTAGGGAGCAGCCATATAATTACATGTAATTGCCTGGTAATTGCTTGATTAATTCTAGCCTAGGATTCCTTGGATTTTGGGCGCATAGAAGGGGCTGGTTGGCAGCCATCTGATTGCTTGTAATTGCTCCTTAATGAGCACCTAGGATTCCTTGTAAGCCTTGAAAGGCATAGCCCAAGTCAGCACTTGTAATTCAGACCAGCTCCCTCCCTATATAAAGGGGCGCATGGTACATGGAAATGCAACTTTGATTTTGAGCAAAAATATTACCTTGTGTAATTGAGTCCTTACTCTTTGGTTCTGGATTGAACCAGACTTTGATCTTACCAAGAATCCTTTCTTGTGGTGATCCTCATTTCCATAGGCTTATCCTTGTCTTGGATTAGACCAAGGTGGCGCCCCTTGCCTCCCATCCATTCTTCTTGTTCTTTGTTTTACAATCTGCTCTCTTGTTTGCTTGTTATAACAAGAACTCTTATTCTTCACTTCCATTTTGTTCACTTGTTCTTATTCTGCTCACTTGTTCTTGTTAAAATAAGAACAATCCTTTCTTGCTATTCTTTCTTAAAGATCAAAAATCACTAGTTCTAAGTCACAACCAGAATCTAAGTGGTGAATTCAAGTCATTGGCCAAGTTGTTACAACAAGGAGGCCATCAATGGGGGACGAACGAGATGAACTTGGTCCAAAGATTGCCCAAAGGATCAAATGGGAGGACGAACAGGGACGAAGGAGACGAACATGGTCCAAAGAATGCCAAAGGATCAAATGGGAGGACGAACGTGGCGAACTTGGTATGCCCAAGGATCAAATGGGAGGATGTAGAGGGACGAACGAGACGAAGTTGGTCCAAAGAATGCCGTAGGATGAAATGGGAGGACGAAAAGGGACGAACGAGACGAACATGGTCCAAAGAATGCCCAAAGGATCAAATGGGAGGACGAAGAGGGACGAACGAGATGAACTTGGTCCAAAGATTGCCCAAGGATGAAATGGGAGGACGAAAAGGGTCGAACGAGACGAATGTGGTCCAAAGAATACCAAAGGATCAAATGGGGGACGAACGAGACAAACTTGGTCCAAAGAATGCCCAAAGATCAAATGGGAGGATGTAGAGGGACGAACGAGACGAACTTGGTCCAAAGAATGCCAAAGGATCAAATGGGAGGACAAAGAGGGACGAACGAGACGAACTTGGTCCAAAGATTGCCCAAGGATGAAATGGGAGGACGAAAAGGGCCAAACGAGACGTACTTCGTCCAAAGAATGCCAAAGGATCAAATGGGGGACGAACGAGACTAACTTGGTCCAAAGAATGCCCATAGAAAAAATGGGAGGACGTAGAGGGACGAACCAGACGAACTTGGTGCAAAGAATGCCTAAGGATCAAATGGGGGACGAACGAGATGAACTTGGTCCAAAGAATGCCCAAAGGATCAAATGGGAGGACGAACAGGGACGAAGGAGACGAACATGGTCCAAAGAATGCCAAAGGATCAAATGGGAGGACGAACGTGGCGAACTTGCTATGCCCAAGGATCAAATGGGAGGACGTAGAGGGACGAACTAGACGAACTTGGTCCAAAGAATGCCAATGGATCAAATGGAGGACGAAAAGGGACGAACGAGACGAACTTGGTCCAAAGAATGTCAAAGGATCAAATGGGAGGACGAAGAGGGACGAAGGAGACAAACTTGGTCCAAAGAATGCCAAAGGATCAAATGGGAGGACGAACGAGACCAACTTGCTACAAAGAATGCCAAAGGTTCAAATGGGAAGACGAAGAGGGACGAAGGAGACGAACTTGGTCCAATGATTGCCCAAGGATCAAATGGGAGGACGAAGAGGGACGAAGGAGACGAACTTGGTCCAAAGAATGCGGGAGGATCAAATGGGAGGACGAACGAGATGAACTTGGTACCAAGAATGCCCAAGGATCAAATGGGAGGACGTAGAGGGACGAAGGAGACGAACTTGGTCCAAAGAATGTCAAAGGATCAAATGGGAGGACGAAGAGGGACGAAGGAGACGAGCTTGGTCCAAAGAATGCCAAAGGATCAAATGGGAGGACGAACGAGACCATGTTGCTACAAAGAGTGCCAAAGGTTCAAATGGGAAGACGAAGAGGGACGAACGAGATGAACTTGGTCCAAATATTGCCCAAGGATGAAATGGGAGGACGAAAAGGGTCGAACGAGACGAATGTGGTCCAAAGAATACCAAAGGATGAAATGGGGGACGAACGAGACAAACTTGGTCCAAAGAATGCCCAAAGATCAAATTGGAGGATGTAGAGGGACGAACGAGACGAACTTGGTCCAAAGAATGCCGTAGGATGAAATGGGAGGACGAAAAGGGACGAACGAGACGAACATGGTCCAAAGAATGCCCAAAGGATTAAATGGGAGGACGAAGAGGGACGAACGAGATGAACTTGGTCCAAAGATTGCCCAAGGATGAAATGGGAGGACGAAAAGGGTCGAACGAGACGAATGTGGTCCAAAGAATACCAAAGGATCAAATGGGGGACGAACGAGACAAACTTGGTCCAAAGAATGCCCAAAGATCAAATGGGAGGATGTAGAGGGACGAACGAGACGAACTTGGACCAAAGAATGCCAAAGGATCAAATGGGAGGACAAAGAGGGACGAACGAGACGAACTTGATCCAAAGAATGCGGAAGGATCAAATGGGAGGACGAACGAGATGAACTTGGAACAAAGAATGCCCAAGGATCAAATGGGAGGACGTTGAGGGACGAAGGAGACGAACTTGGTCCAAAGAATGCCAAAGGATCAAATGGGAGGACGAACGTGGCGAACTTGGTACAAAGAATGCCCATAGGTTCAAATGGGAGGACGTAGAGGGACGAACGAGACGAACTTGGTCCAATGAATGCCCAAAGGATCAAATGAGAGGATGTAGAGGGACGAACGAGACGAACACGGTCCAAAGAATGCCCAAGGATGAAATGGCAGGACGAAAAGGGACGAACGAGACGAACTTTATCCAAGGAATGCCCAAAGGACCAAATGGGAGGATGTAGAGGGACGAACGAGACGAACATGGTCCAAAGAATGCCAAAGGATCAAATGGGAGCACGAACGAGACCAACTTGGTACAAAGAATGCCAAAGGATCAAATGGGAGGACAAAGAGGGACGAACGAGACGAACTTGGTCCAAAGATTGCCCAAGGATGAAATGGGAGGACGAAAAGGGCCAAACGAGACGAACTTAGTCCAAAGAATGCTAAAGGATCAAATGGGGGACGAACGAGACGAACTTGGTCGAAAGAATGCCCACAGAAAAAATGGGAGGATGTAGAGGGACGAACAAGACGAACTTGGTCCAAAGAATGCCAAAGGATCAAATGGGGGACGAACGAGATGAACTTGGTCCAAAGAATGCCCAAAGGATCAAATGGGAGGACGAACAGGGACGAAGGAGACGAACATGGTCCAAAGAATGCCAAAGGATCAAATGGGAGGACGAACATGGCGAACTTGGTATGCCCAAGGATCAAATGGGAGGACGTAGAGGGACGAACTAGACGAACTTGGTCCAAAGATTGCTAATGGATCAAATGGAGGACGAAAAGGGACGAACGAGACGAACTTGGTCTAAAGAATGTCAAAGGATCAAATGGGAGGACGAAGAGGGACGAAGGAGACAAACTTGGTCCAAAGAATGCCAAAGGATCAAATGGGAGGACGAACGAGACCAACTTGCTACAAAGAATGCCAAAGGTTCAAATGGGAAGACGAAGAGGGACGAAGGAGACGAACTTGGTACAATGATTGCCCAAGGATCAAATGGGAGGACGAAGAGGGACGAAGGAGACGAACTTGGTCCAAAGAATGCGGGAGGATCAAATGGGAGGACGAACGAGATGAACTTGGTACCAAGAATGCCCAAGGATCAAATGGGAGGACGTAGAGGGACGAAGGAGACGAACTTGGTCCAAAGAATGCCAAAGGATCAAATGGGAGGACAAACGTGGCGAACTTGGTACAAAGAATGCCCAAAGGATCAAATGGGAGGACGTAGAGGGACGAACGAGACGAACTTGGTCCAAAGAACGCCCAAAGGATCAAATGGGAGGACGTAGAGGGACGAACGAGACGAACTTGGTCCAAAGAATGCCCGAGGATGAAATGGGAGGACGAAAAGGGGCGAACGAGACGAACATGGTCCAAAGAATGCCAAAGGATCAAATGGGAGGACGAACGAGACCAACTTGGTACAAAGAATGCCAAAGGATCAAATGGGAGGACAAGGAGGGACGAACGAGACGAACTTGGTCCAAAGATTGCCCAAGGATGAAATGGGAGGACGAAAAGGGCCAAACGAGACGAACTTAGTCCAAAGAATGCCAAAGGATCAAATGGGGGACGAACGAGACGAACTTGGTCCAAAGAATGCCCATAGAAAAAATGGGAGGACGTAGACGGACGAACCAGACGAACTTGGTCCAAAGAATGCCAAAGGATCAAATGGGGGACGAACGAGATGAACTTGGTCCAAAGAATGCCCAAAGGATCAAATGGGAGGACGAACAGGGACGAAGGAGACGAACATGGTCCAAAGAATGCCAAAGGATCAAACGGGAGGACGAACATGGCGAACTTGGTACAAAGAATGCCCAAGGATCAAATGGGAGGATGTAGAGGGACGAACGAGACGAAGTTGGTCCAAAGAATGCCAATGGATCAAATGGAGGACGAAAAGGGACGAACGAGACGAACTTGGTCCAAAGAATGTCAAAGGATCAAATGGGAGGACGAAGAGGGACGAAGGAGACGAGCTTGGTCCAAAGAATGCCAAAGGATCAAATGGGAGGACGAACGAGACCAAGTTGCTACAAAGAATGCCAAAGGTTCAAATGGGAAGACGAAGAGGGACGAACGAGATGAACTTGGTCCAAATAATACCAAAGGATCAAATGGGGGACGAACGAGACAAACTTGGTCCAAAGAATGCCCAAAGATCAAATGGGAGGATGTAGAGGGACGAACGAGACGAACTTGGTCCAAAGAATGCCAAAGGATCAAATGGGAGGACAAAGAGGGACGAACGAGACGAACTTGGTCCAAAGATTGCCCAAGGATGAAATGGGAGGACGAAAAGGGCCAAACGAGACGTACTTCGTCCAAAGAATGCCAAAGGATCAAATGGGGGACGAACGAGACGAACTTGGTCCAAAGAATGCCCATAGAATAAATGGGAGGACGTAGAGGGACGAACCAGACGAACTTGGTCCAAAGAATGCCTAAGGATCAAATGGGAGACGAACATGGTCCAAAGAATGCCAAAGGATCAAATGGGAGGACGAACGTGGCGAACTTGGTACAAAGAATGCCCAAGGATCAAATGGGAGGACGTAGAGGGACGAACTAGACGAACTTGGTCCAAAGAATGCCAACGGATCAAATGGAGGACGAAGAGGGACGAACGAGACGAACTTGGTCCAAAGAATGTCAAAGGATCAAATGGGAGGACGAAGAGGGACGAAGGAGACAAACGTGGTCCAAAGAATGCCGAAGGATCAAATGGGAGGACGAACGAGACCAACTTGCTACAAAGAATGCCAAAGGTTCAAATGGGAAGACGAAGAGGGACGAAGGAGACGAACTTGGTCCAATGATTGCCCAAGGATCAAATGGGAGGACGAAGAGGGACGAAGGAGACGAACTTGGTCCAAAGAATGCCGGAGGATCAAATGGGTGGACGAACGAGATGAACTTGGTACCAAGAATGCCCAAGGATCAAATGGGAGGACGTAGAGGGACGAAGGAGACGAACTTGGTCCAAAGAATGCCAAAGGATCAAATGGGAGGACAAACGTGGCGAACATGGTACAAAGAATGCCCAAAGGATCAAATGGGAGGACGTAGAGGGACGAACGAGACGAACTTGGTCCAAAGAATGCCCAAAGGATCAAATGGGAGGATGTAGAGGGACGAACGAGACGAACTTGGTCCAAAGAATGCCCAAGGATGAAATGGGACGACGAAAAGGGGCGAACGAGACGAACTTGGTCCAAAGAATGCCAAAGGATCAAATGGGAGGACGAACGAGACGAACTTGGTCCAAAGAATGCCGATAGAAAAAATGGGAGGACGTAGACGGACGAACCAGACGAACTTGGTCCAAAGAATGCCAAAGGATCAAATGGGGGACGAACGAGATGAACTTGGTCCAAAGAATGCCCAAAGGATCAAATGGGAGGACGAACAGGGACGAAGGAGACGAACATGGTCCAAAGAATGCCAAAGGATCAAACGGGAGGACGAACCTGGCGAACTGGGTACAAAGAATGCCCAAGGATCAAATGGGAGGACGTAGAGGGACGAACGAGACGAACTTGGTCCAAAGAATGCCAATGGATCAAATGGAGGACGAAAAGGGACGTACGAGACCAACTTAGTCCAAAGAATGTCAAAGGATCAAATGGGAGGACGAAGAGGGACGAAGGAGACGAACTTGGTCCAAAGAATGCCAAAGGATCAAATGGGAGGACGAACGAGACCAACTTGCTACAAAGAATGCCAAAGGTTCAAATGGGAAGACGAAGAGGGACGAACGAGATGAACTTGGTCCAAAGATTGCCCAAGGATGAAATGGGAGGACGAAAAGGGACGAACGAGACGAACGTGGTGCAAATAATACCAAAGGATCAAATGGGGGACGATCGAGACAAACTTGGTCCAAAGAATGCCCAAAGATCAAATGGGAGGATGTAGAGGGACGAACGAGACGAACTTGGTCCAAAGAATGTCGTAGGATGAAATGGGAGGACGAAAAGGGACGAACGAGACGAACATGGTCCAAAGAATGCCAAAAGGATCAAATGGGAGGACGACCAGGGACGAAGGAGACGAACTTGGTCCAAAGAATGCCAAAGGATCAAATGGGAGGACGAACGTGGCGAACTTGGTACAAAGAATGCCCTAGGATCAAATGGAAGGACGTAGAGGGACGAACGAGACGAAGTTGGTCCAAAGAATGCCAATGGATCAAATGGAGGACGAAAAGGGACGAACGAGACGAACTTGGTCCAAAGAATGTCAAAGGATCAAATGGGAGGACGAAGAGGGACGAAGGAGACGAACTTGGTCCAATGATTGCCCAAGGATCAAATGGGAGGACGAAGAGGGACGAAGGAGACGAACTTGGTCCAAAGAATGCCGGAGGATCAAATGGGAGGACGAACGAGATGAACTTGGTACCAAGAATGCCCAAGGATCAAATGGGAGGACGTAGAGGGACGAAGGAGACGAACTTGGTCCAAAGAATGCCAAAGGATCAAATGGGAGGACAAACGTGGCGAACTTGGTACAAAGAATGCCCAAAGGATCAAATGGGAGGACGTAGAGGGACGAACGAGACGAATTGGTCCAAAGAATGCCCAAAGGATCAAATGGGAGGATGTAGAGGGACGAACGAGACGAACTTGGTCCAAAGAATGCCCAAGGATGAAATGGGAGGACGAAAAGGGGCGAACGAGACGAACTTGGTCCAAAGAATGCCAAAGGATCAAATGGGAGGACGAACGAGACGAACTTGGTCCAAAGAATGCCCATAGAAAAAATGGGAGGACGTAGACGGACGAACCAGACGAACTTGGTCCAAAGAATGCCAAAGGATCAAATGGGGGACGAACGAGATGAACTTGGTCCAAAGAATGCCCAAAGGATCAAATGGGAGGACGAACAGGGACGAAGGAGACGAACATGGTCCAAAGAATGCCAAAGGATCAAACGGGAGGACGAACATGGCGAACTGGGTACAAAGAATGCCCAAGGATCAAATGGGAGGACGTAGAGGGACGAACGAGACGAACTTGGTCCAAAGAATGCCAATGGATCAAATGGAGGACGAAAAGGGACGTACGAGACCAACTTAGTCCAAAGAATGTCAAAGGATCAAATGGGAGGACGAAGAGGGACGAAGGAGACGAACTTGGTCCAAAGAACGCCAAAGGATCAAATGGGAGGACGAACGAGACCAACTTGCTACAAAGAATGCCAAAGGTTCAAATGGGATGACGAAGAGGGACGAACGAGATGAACTTGGTCCAAAGATTGCCCAAGGATGAAATGGGAGGACGAAAAGGGACGAACGAGACGAACGTGGTGCAAAAAATACCAAAGGATCAAATGGGGGACGAACGAGACAAACTTGGTCCAAAGAATGCCCAAAGATCAAATGGGAGGATGTAGAGGGACGAACGAGACGAATATGGTCCAAAGAATGCCGTAGGATGAAATGGGAGGACGAAAAGGGACGAACGAGACGAACATGGTCCAAAGAATGCCAAAAGGATCAAATGGGAGGACGACCAGGGATGAAGGAGACGAACTTGGACCAAAGAATGCCAAAGGATCAAATGGGAGGACGAACGTGGCGAACTTGGTACAAAGAATGCCCTAGGATCAAATGGGAGGACGTAGAGGGACGAACGAGACGAAGTTGGTCCAAAGAATGCCAATGGATCAAATGGAGGACGAAAAGGGACGAACGAGACGAACTTGGTCCAAAGAATGTCAAAGGATCAAATGGGAGGACGAAGAGGGACGAAGGAGACGAGCTTGGTCCAAAGAATGCCAAAGGATCAAATGGGAGGACGAACGAGACCAAGTTGCTACAAAGAAAGCCAAAGGTTCAAATGGGAAGACGAAGAGGGACGAACGAGATGAACTTGGTCCAAAGATTGCCCAAGGATGAAATGGGAGGACGAAAAGGGTCGAACGAGACGAATGTGGTCCAAAGAATACCAAAGGATGAAATGGGGGACGAACGAGACAAACATGGTCCAAAGAATGCCCAAAGAATAAATGGGAGGATGTAGAGGGACGAACGAGACGAACTTGGTCCAAAGAATGCCAAAGGATCAAATGGGAGGACAAAGAGGGACGAACGAGACGAACTTGGTCCAAAGATTGCCCAAGGATGAAATGGGAGGACGAAAAGGGCCAAACGAGACGAACTTAGTCGAAAGAATGCCAAAGGATCAAATGGGGGACGAACGAGACGAACATGGTCCAAAGAATGCCCATAGAAAAAATGGGAGGACGTAGACGGACGAACCAGACGAACTTGGTCCAAAGAATGCCAAAGGATCAAATGGGGGACGAACGAGATGAACTTGGTGCAAAGAATGCCCAAAGGATCAAATGGGAGGACGAACAGTGACGAAGGAGACGAACATGGTCCAAAGAATGCCAAAGGATCAAACGGGAGGACGAACATGGCGAACTGGGTACAAAGAATGCCCAAGGATCAAATGGGAGGACGTAGAGGGACGAACGAGACGAACTTGGTCCAAAGAATGCCAATGGATCAAATGGAGGACGAAAAGGGACGAACGAGACCAACTTAGTCCAAAGAATGTCAAAGGATCAAATGGGAGGACGAAGAGGGACGAAGGAGACGAACTTGGTCCAATGATTGCCCAAGGATCAAATGGGAGGACGAAGAGGGACGAAGGAGACGAACTTGGTCCAAAGAATGCCGGAGGATCAAATGGGAGGACGAACGAGACGAATTGGTCCAAAGAATGCCCAAAGGATCAAATGGGAGGATGTAGAGGGACGAACGAGACGAACTTGGTCCAAAGAATGCCCAAGGATGAAATGGGAGGACGAACGAGACCAACTTGCTACAAAGAATGCCAAAGGTTCAAATGGGAAGACGAAGAGGGACGAACGAGATGAACTTGGTCCAAAGATTGCCCAAGGATGAAATGGGAGGACGAAAAGGGACGAACGAGACGAACGTGGTGCAAATAATACCAAAGGAACAAATGGGGGACGAACGAGACAAACTTGGTCCAAAGAATGCGCAAAGATCAAATGGGAGGATGTAGAGGGACGAACGAGACGAACTTGGTCCAAAGAATGCCGTAGGATGAAATGGGAGGACGAAAAGGGACGAACGAGACGAACATGGTCCAAAGAATGCCAAAAGGATCAAATGGGAGGACGAACAGGGATGAAGGAGACGAACTTGGTCCAAAGAATGCCAAAGGATCAAATGGGAGGACGAACGTGGCGAACTTGGTACAAAGAATGCCCTAGGATCAAATGGGAGGACGTAGAGGGACGAACGAGACGAAGTTGGTCCAAAGAATGCCAATGGATCAAATGGAGGACGAAAAGGGACGAACGAGATGAACTTGGTCCAATGATTGCCCAAGGATCAAATGGGAGGACGAAGAGGGACGATGGAGACGAACTTGGTCCAAAGAATGCCGGAGGATCAAATGGGAGGACGAACGAGATGAGCTTGGTACCAAGAATGCCCAAGGATCAAATGGGAGGACGTAGAGGGACGAAGGAGACGAACTTGGTCCAAAGAATGCCAAAGGATCAAATGGGAGGACGAACGTGGCGAACTTGGTACAAAGAATGCCCTAGGATCAAATGGGAGGACGTAGAGGGACGAACGAGACGAAGTTGGTCCAAAGAATGCCAATGGATCAAATGGAGGACGAAAAGGGACGAACGAGACGAACTTGGTCCAAAGAATGTCAAAGGATCAAATGGGAGGACGAAGAGGGACGAAGGAGACGAGCTTGGTCCAAAGAATGCCAAAGGATCAAATGGGAGGACGAACGAGACCAAGTTGCTACAAAGAAAGCCAAAGGTTCAAATGGGAAGACGAAGAGGGACGAACGAGATGAACTTGGTCCAAAGATTGCCCAAGGATGAAATGGGAGGACGAAAAGGGTCGAACGAGACGAATGTGGTCCAAAGAATACCAAAGGATGAAATGGGGGACGAACGAGACAAACATGGTCCAAAGAATGCCCAAAGAATAAATGGGAGGATGTAGAGGGACGAACGAGACGAACTTGGTCCAAAGAATGCCAAAGGATCAAATGGGAGGACAAAGAGGGACGAACGAGACGAACTTGGTCCAAAGATTGCCCAAGGATGAAATGGGAGGACGAAAAGGGCCAAACGAGACGAACTTAGTCGAAAGAATGCCAAAGGATCAAATGGGGGACGAACGAGACGAACATGGTCCAAAGAATGCCCATAGAAAAAATGGGAGGACGTAGACGGACGAACCAGACGAACTTGGTCCAAAGAATGCCAAAGGATCAAATGGGGGACGAACGAGATGAACTTGGTGCAAAGAATGCCCAAAGGATCAAATGGGAGGACGAACAGTGACGAAGGAGACGAACATGGTCCAAAGAATGCCAAAGGATCAAACGGGAGGACGAACATGGCGAACTGGGTACAAAGAATGCCCAAGGATCAAATGGGAGGACGTAGAGGGACGAACGAGACGAACTTGGTCCAAAGAATGCCAATGGATCAAATGGAGGACGAAAAGGGACGAACGAGACCAACTTAGTCCAAAGAATGTCAAAGGATCAAATGGGAGGACGAAGAGGGACGAAGGAGACGAACTTGGTCCAATGATTGCCCAAGGATCAAATGGGAGGACGAAGAGGGACGAAGGAGACCAACTTGGTCCAAAGAATGCCGGAGGATCAAATGGGAGGACGAACGAGACGAATTGGTCCAAAGAATGCCCAAAGGATCAAATGGGAGGATGTAGAGGGACGAACGAGACGAACTTGGTCCAAAGAATGCCCAAGGATGAAATGGGAGGACGAACGAGACCAACTTGCTACAAAGAATGCCAAAGGTTCAAATGGGAAGACGAAGAGGGACGAACGAGATGAACTTGGTCCAAAGATTGCCCAAGGATGAAATGGGAGGACGAAAAGGGACGAACGAGACGAACGTGGTGCAAATAATACCAAAGGAACAAATGGGGGACGAACGAGACAAACATGGTCCAAAGAATGCGCAAAGATCAAATGGGAGGATGTAGAGGGACGAACGAGACGAACTTGGTCCAAAGAATGCCGTAGGATGAAATGGGAGGACGAAAAGGGACGAACGAGACGAACATGGTCCAAAGAATGCCAAAAGGATCAAATGGGAGGACGAACAGGGATGAAGGAGACGAACTTGGTCCAAAGAATGCCAAAGGATCAAATGGGAGGACGAACGTGGCGAACTTGGTACAAAGAATGCCCTAGGATCAAATGGGAGGACGTAGAGGGACGAACGAGACGAAGTTGGTCCAAAGAATGCCAATGGATCAAATGGAGGACGAAAAGGGACGAACGAGATGAACTTGGTCCAATGATTGCCCAAGGATCAAATGGGAGGACGAAGAGGGACGATGGAGACGAACTTGGTCCAAAGAATGCCGGAGGATCAAATGGGAGGACGAACGAGATGAACTTGGTACCAAGAATGCCCAAGGATCAAATGGGAGGACGTAGAGGGACGAAGGAGACGAACTTGGTCCAAAGAATGCCAAAGGATCAAATGGGAGGACAAACGTGGCGAACTTGGTACAAAGAATGCCCAAATGATCAAATGGGAGGACGTAGAGGGACGAACGAGACGAATTGGTCCAAAGAATGCCCAAAGGATCAAATGGGAGGATGTAGAGGGACGAACGAGACGAACTTGGTCCAAAGAATGCCCAAGGATGAAATGGGAGGACGAAAAGGGGCGAACGAGACGAACTTGGTCCAAAGAATGCCAAAGGATCAAATGGGAGGACGAACGAGACGAACTTGGTCCAAAGAATGCCCATAGAAAAAATGGGAGGACGTAGACGGACGAACCAGACGAACTTGGTCCAAAGAATGCCAAAGGATCAAATGGGAGGACGAACAGTGACGAAGGAGACGAACATGGTCCAAAGAATGCCAAAGGATCAAACGGGAGGACGAACATGGCGAACTGGGTACAAAGAATGCCCAAGGATCAAATGGGAGGACGTAGAGGGACGAACGAGACGAACATGGTCCAAAGAATGCCAATGGATCAAATGGAGGACGAAAAGGGACGAACGAGACCAACTTAGTACAAAGAATGTCAAAGGATCAAATGGGAGGACGAAGAGGGACGAAGGAGACGAACTTGGCCCAAAGAATGCCAAAGGATCAAATGGGAGGACGAACGAGACCAACTTGCTACAAAGAATGCCAAAGGTTCAAATGGGAAGACGAAGAGGGACGAACGAGATGAACTTGGTCCAAAGATTGCCCAAGGATGAAATGGGAGGACGAAAAGGGACGAACGAGACGAACGTGGTGCAAATAATACCAAAGGAACAAATGGGGGACGAACGAGACAAACTTGGTCCAAAGAATGCGCAAAGATCAAATGGGAGGATATAGAGGGACGAACGAGACGAACTTGGTCCAAATAATGCTGTAGGATGAAATGGGAGGACGAAAAGGGACGAACGAGACGAACATGGTCCAAAGAATGCCAAAAGGATCAAATGGGAGGATGAACAGGGACGAAGGAGACGAACTTGGTCCAAAGAATGCCAAAGGATCAAATGGGAGGACGAACGTGGCGAACTTGGTACAAAGAATGCCCTAGGATCAAATGGGAGGACGTAGAGGGACGAACGAGACGAAGTTGGTCCAAAGAATGCCAATGGATCAAATGGAGGACGAAAAGGGACGAACGGGACGAACTTGGTCCAAAGAATGTCAAAGGATCAAATGGGAGGACGAAGAGGGACGAAGGAGACGAGCTTGGTCCAAAGAATGCCAAAGGATCAAATGGGAGGACGAACGAGACCAAGTTGCTACAAAGAAAGCCAAAGGTTCAAATGGGAAGACGAAGAGGGACGAACGAGATGAACTTGGTCCAAAGATTGCCCAAGGATGAAATGGGAGGACGAAAAGGGTCGAACGAGACGAATGTGGTCCAAAGAATACCAAAGGATGAAATGGGGGACGAACGAGACAAACTTGGTCCAAAGAATGCCCAAAGAATAAATGGGAGGATGTAGAGGGACGAACGAGACGAACTTGGTCCAAAGAATGCCAAAGGATCAAATGGGAGGACAAAGAGGGACGAACGAGACGAACTTGGTCCAAAGATTGCCCAAGGATGAAATGGGAGGACGAAAAGGGCCAAACGAGACGAACTTAGTCCAAATAATGCCAAAGGATCAAATGGGGGACGAACGAGACGAACTTGGTCCAACGAATGCCCATAGAAAAAATGGGAGGACGTAGAGGGACGAACCAGACGAACTTGGTCCAAAGAATGCCAAAGGATCAAATGGGGGACGAACGAGATGAACTTGGTCCAAAGAATGCCCAAAGGATCAAATGGGAGGACGAACAGGGACGAAGGAGACAAACATGGTCCAAAGAATGCCAAAGGATCAAACGGGAGGACGAACATGGCGAACTGGGTACAAAGAATGCCCAAGGATCAAATGGGAGGACGTAGAGGGACGAACGAGACGAACTTGGTCCAAAGAATGCCAATGGATGAAATGGAGGACGAAAAGGGACGAACAAGACCAACTTAGTCCAAAGAATGTCAAAGGATCAAATGGGAGGACGAAGAGGGACGAAGGAGACGAACTTGGTCCAAAGAATGCCAAAGGATCAAATGGGAGGACGAACGAGACCAACTTGCTACAAAGAATGCCAAAGGATCAAATGGGAAGACGAAGTGGGACGAACGAGATGAACTTGGTCCAAAGATTGCCCAAGGATGAAATGGGAGGACGAAAAGGGACGAACGAGACGAACGTGGTCCAAATAATGCCAAAGGATCAAATGGGGGACGAACGAGACAAACTTGGTCCAAAGAATGCCCAAAGATCAAATGGGAGGATGTAGAGGGACGAACGAGACGAACTTGGTCCAAAGAATGCCGTAGGATGAAATGGGAGGACGAAAAGGGACGAACGAGACGAACATGGTCGAAAGAAAGCCAAAAGGATCAAATGGGAGGACGAAAAGGGCCAAACGAGACGAACTTAGTCGAAAGAATGCCAAAGGATCAAATGGGGGACGAACGAGACGAACATGGTCCAAAGAATGCCCATAGAAAAAATGGGAGGACGTAGAGGGACGAACCAGACGAACTTGGTCCAAAGAATGCCAAAGGATCAAATGGGGGACGAACGAGATGAACTTGGTCCAAAGAATGCCCAAAGGATCAAATGGGAGGACGAACAGGGACGAAGGAGACAAACATGGTCCAAAGAATGCCAAAGGATCAAACGGGAGGACGAACATGGCGAACTGGGTACAAAGAATGCCCAAGGATCAAATGGGAGGACGTAGAGGGACGAACGAGACGAACTTGGTCCAAAGAATGCCAATGGATCAAATGGAGGACGAAAAG
This sequence comes from Glycyrrhiza uralensis, assembly GCA_030159175.1. Lineage (NCBI taxonomy): Eukaryota > Viridiplantae > Streptophyta > Magnoliopsida > Fabales > Fabaceae > Glycyrrhiza > Glycyrrhiza uralensis. Next base: position 24,706,089 of record BRZY01000006.1, on the reverse strand, counting down.
GGACGAACAAGACCAACTTAGTCCAAAGAATGTCAAAGGATCAAATGGGAGGACGAAGAGGGACGAAGGAGACGAACATGGTCCAAAGAATGCCAAAGGATCAAATGGGAGGACGAACGAGACCAACTTGCTACAAAGAATGCCAAAGGTTCAAATGGGAAGACGAAGTGGGACGAACGAGATGAACTTGGTCCAAAGATTGCCCAAGGATGAAATGGGAGGACGAAAAGGGACGAACGAGACGAACGTGGTGCAAATAAAACCAAAGGAACAAATGGGGGACGAACGAGACAAACTTGGTCCAAAGAATGCGCAAAGATCAAATGGGAGGATATAGAGGGACGAACGAGACGAACTTGGTCCAAATAATGCCGTAGGATGAAATGGGAGGACGAAAAGGGACGAACGAGACGAACATGGTCCAAAGAATGCCAAAAGGATCAAATGGGAGGACGAACAGGGACGAAGGAGACGAACTTGGTCCAAAGAATGCCAAACGATCAAATGGGAGGACGAACGTGGCGAACTTGGTACAAAGAATGCCCTAGGATCAAATGGGAGGACGTAGAGGGACGAACGAGACGAAGTTGGTCCAAAGAATGCCAATGGATCAAATGGAGGACGAAAAGGGACGAACGGGACGAACTTGGTCCAAAGAATGTCAAAGGATCAAATGGGAGGACGAAGAGGGACGAAGGAGACGAGCTTGGTCCAAAGAATGCCAAAGGATCAAATGGGAGGACGAACGAGACCAAGTTGCTACAAAGAAAGCCAAAGGTTCAAATGGGAAGACGAAGAGGGACGAACGAGATGAACTTGGTCCAAAGATTGCCCAAGGATGAAATGGGAGGACGAAAAGGGTCGAACGAGACGAATGTGGTCCAAAGAATACCAAAGGATGAAATGGGGGACGAACGAGACAAAGTTGGTCCAAAGAATGCCCAAAGAATAAATGGGAGGATGTAGAGGGACGAACGAGACGAACTTGGTCCAAAGAATGCCAAAGGATCAAATGGGAGGACAAAGAGGGACGAACGAGACGAACATGGTCCAAAGATTGCCTAAGGATGAAATGGGAGGACGAAAAGGGCCAAACGAGACGAACTTAGTCCAAAGAATGCCAAAGGATCAAATGGGGGACGAACGAGACGAACTTGGTCCAAAGAATGCCCATAGAAAAAATGGGAGGACGTAGAGGGACGAACCAGACGAACTTGGTTCAAAGAATGCCAAAGGATCAAATGGGGGACGAACGAGATGAACTTGGTCCAAAGAATGCCCAAAGGATCAAATGGGAGGACGAACAGGGACGAAGGAGACGAACATGGTCCAAAGAATGCCAAAGGATCAAACGGGAGGACGAACATGGCGAACTGGGTACAAAGAATGCCCAAGGATCAAATGGGAGGACGTAGAGGGACGAACGAGACGAACTTGGTCCAAAGAATGCCAATGGATCAAATGGAGGACGAAAAGGGACGTACGAGACCAACTAAGTCCAAAGAATGTCAAAGGATCAAATGGGAGGACGAAGAGGGACGAAGGAGACGAACTTGGTCCAAAGAACGCCAAAGGATCAAATGGGAGGACGAACGAGACCAACTTGCTACAAAGAATGCCAAAGGTTCAAATGGGAAGACGAAGAGGGACGAACGAGATGAACTTGGTCCAAAGATTGCCCAAGGATGAAATGGGAGGACGAAAAGGGACGAACGAGACGAACGTGGTGCAAATAATACCAAAGGAACAAATGGGGGACGAACGAGACAAACTTGGTCCAAAGAATGCGCAAAGATCAAATGGGAGGATATAGAGGGACGAACGAGACGAACTTGGTCCAAATAATGCCGTAGGATGAAATAGGAGGACGAAAAGGGACGAACGAGACGAACATGGTCCAAAGAATGCCAAAAGGAACAAATGGGAGGATGAACAGGGACGAAGGAGACGAACTTGGTCCAAAGAATGCCAAAGGATCAAATGGGAGGACGAACGTGGCGAACTTGGTACAAAGAATGCCCTAGGATCAAATGGGAGGACGTAGAGGGACGAACGAGACGAAGTTGGTCCAAAGAATGCCAATGGATCAAATGGAGGACGAAAAGGGACGAACGGGACGAACTTGGTCCAAAGAATGTCAAAGGATCAAATGGGAGGACGAAGAGGGACGAAGGAGACGAGCTTGGTCCAAAGAATGCCAAAGGATCAAATGGGAGGACGAACGAGACCAAGTTGCTACAAAGAAAGCCAAAGGTTCAAATGGGAAGACGAAGAGGGACGAACGAGATGAACTTGGTCCAAAGATTGCCCAAGGATGAAATTGGAGGTCGAAAAGGGTCGAACGAGACGAATGTGGTCCAAAGAATACCAAAGGATGAAATGGGGGACGAACGAGACAAACTTGGTCCAAAGAATGCCCAAAGAATAAATGGGAGGATGTAGAGGGACGAACGAGACGAACTTGGTCCAAAGAATGCCAAAGGATCAAATGGGAGGACAAAGAGGGACGAACGAGACGAACTTGGTCCAAAGATTGCCCAAGGATGAAATGGGAGGACGAAAAGGGCCAAACGAGACGAACTTAGTCAAAAGAATGCCAAAGGATCAAACGGGGGACGAACGAGACGAACTTGGTCCAAAGAATGCCCATAGAAAAAATGGGAGGACGTAGAGGGACGAACCAGACGAACTTGGTCCAAAGAATGCCAAAGGATCAAATGGGGGACGAACGAGATGAACTTGGTCCAAAGAATGCCCAAAGGATCAAATGGAAGGACGAACAGGGACGAAGGAGAAGAACATGGTCCAAAGAATGCCAAAGGATCAAACGGGAGGACGAACATGGCGAACTGGGTACAAAGAATGCCCAAGGATCAAATGGGAGGACGTAGAGGGACGAACGAGACGAACTTGGTCCAAAGAATGCCAATGGATCAAATGGAGGACGAAAAGGGACGTACGAGACCAACTTAGTCCAAAGAATGTCAAAGGATCAAACGGGAGGACGAAGAGGGACGAAGGAGACGAACTTGGTCCAAAGAACGCCAAAGGATCAAATGGGAGGACGAACGAGACCAACTTGCTACAAAGAATGCCAAAGGTTCAAATGGGAAGACGAAGAGGGACGAACGAGATGAACTTGGTCCAAAGATTGCCCAAGGATGAAATGGGAGGACGAAAAGGGACGAACGAGACGAACGTGGTGCAAATAATACCAAAGGATCAAATGGGGGACGAACGAGACAAACTTGGTCCAAAGAATGCCCAAAGATCAAATGGGAGGATGTAGAGGGACGAACGAGACGAACTTGGTCCAAATAATGCCGTAGGATGAAATGGGAGGACGAAAAGGGACGAACGAGACGAACATGGTCCAAAGAATGCCAAAAGGATCAAATGGGAGGACGACCAGGGATGAAGGAGACGAACTTGGTCCAAAGAATGCCAAAGGATCAAATGGGAGGACGAACGTGGCGAACTTGGTACAAAGAATGCCCTAGGATCAAATGGGAGGATGTAGAGGGACGAACGAGACGAAGTTGGTCCAAAGAATGCCAATGGATCAAATGGAGGACGAAAAGGGACGAACGAGACGAACTTGGTCCAAAGAATGTCAAAGGATCAAATGGGAGGACGAAGAGGGACGAAGGAGACGAGCTTGGTCCAAAGAATGCCAAAGGATCAAATGGGAGGACTAACGAGACCAAGTTGCTACAAAGAAAGCCAAAGGTTCAAATGGGAAGACGAAGAGGGACGAACGAGATGAACATGGTCCAAAGATTGCCCAAGGATGAAATGGGAGGACGAAAAGGGTCGAACGAGACGAATGTGGTCCAAAGAATACCAAAGGATGAAATGGGGGACGAACGAGACAAACTTGGTCCAAAGAATGCCCAAAGAATAAATGGGAGGATGTAGAGGGACGAACGAGACGAACTTGGTCCAAAGAATGCCAAAGGATCAAATGGGAGGACAAAGAGGGACGAACGAGACGAACTTGGTCCAAAGATTGCCCAAGGATGAAATGGGAGGACGAAAAGGGCCAAACGAGATGAACTTAGTCCAAATAATGCCAAAGGATCAAATGGGGGACGAACGAGACGAACTTGGTCCAACGAATGCCCATAGAAAAAATGGGAGGAGGTAGAGGGACGAACCAGACGAACTAAATCCAAAGAATGCCAAAGGATAAAATGGGGGACGAACGAGATGAACTTGGTCCAAAGAATGCCCAAAGGATCAAATGGGAGGACGAACAGGGACGAAGGAGACAAACATGGTCCAAAGAATGCCAAATGATCAAACGGGAGGACGAACATGGCGAACTGGGTACAAAGAATGCCCAAGGATCAAATGGGAGGACGTAGAGGGACGAACGAGACGAACTTGGTCCAAAGAATGCCAATGGATCAAATGGAGGACGAAAAGGGACGAACAAGACCAACTTAGTCCAAAGAATGTCAAAGGATCAAATGGGAGGACGAAGAGGGACGAAGGAGACGAACTTGGTCCAAAGAATGCCAAAGGATCAAATGGGAGGACGAACGAGACCAACTTGCTACAAAGAATGCCAAAGGTTCAAATGGGAAGACGAAGTGGGACGAACGAGATGAACTTGGTCCAAAGATTGCCCAAGGATGAAATGGGAGGACGAAAAGGGACGAACGAGACGAACGTGGTCCAAATAATGCCAAAGGATCAAATGGGGGACGAACGAGACAAACTTGGTCCAAAGAATGCCCAAAGATCAAATGGGAGGATGTAGAGGGACGAACGAGACGAACTTGGTCCAAAGAATGCCGTAGGATGAAATGGGAGGACGAAAAGGGACGAACGAGACGAACATGGTCCAAAGAAAGCCAAAAGGATCAAATGGGAGGACGAAAAGGGCCAAACGAGACGAACTTAGTCGAAAGAATGCCAAAGGATCAAATGGGGGACGAACGAGACGAACATGGTCCAAAGAATGCCCATAGAAAAAATGGGAGGACGTAGAGGGACGAACCAGACGAACTTGGTCCAAAAAATGCCAAAGGATCAAATGGGGGACGAACGAGATGAACTTGGTCCAAAGAATGCCCAAAGGATCAAATGGGAGGACGAACAGGGACGAAGGAGACAAACATGGTCCAAAGAATGCCAAAGGATCAAACGGGAGGACGAACATGGCGAACTGGGTACAAAGAATGCCCAAGGATCAAATGGGAGGACGTAGAGGGACGAACGAGACGAACTTGGTCCAAAGAATGCCAATGGATCAAATGGAGGACGAAAAGGGACGAACAAGACCAACTTAGTCCAAAGAATGTCAAAGGATCAAATGGGAGGACGAAGAGGGACGAAGGAGACGAACTTGGTCCAAAGAATGCCAAAGGATCAAACGGGAGGACGAACGAGACCAACTTGCTACAAAGAATGCCAAAGGTTCAAATGGGAAGACGAAGTGGGACGAACGAGATGAACTTGGTCCAAAGATTGCCCAAGGATGAAATGGGAGGACGAAAAGGGACGAACGAGACGAACGTGGTGCAAATAATACCAAAGGAACAAATGGGGGACGAACGAGACAAACTTGGTCCAAAGAATGCGCAAAGATCAAATGGGAGGATATAGAGGGACGAACGAGACGAACTTGGTCCAAATAATGCCGTAGGATGAAATGGGAGGACGAAAAGGGACGAACGAGACGAACATGGTCCAAAGAATGCCAAAAGGATCAAATGGGAGGACGAACAGGGACGAAGGAGACGAACTTGGTCCAAAGAATGCCAAAGGATCAAATGGGAGGACGAACGTGGCGAACTTGGTACAAAGAATGCCCTAGGATCAAATGGGAGGACGTAGAGGGACGAACGAGACGAAGTTGGTCCAAAGAATGCCAATGGATCAAATGGAGGACGAAAAGGGACGAACGGGACGAACTTGGTCCAAAGAATGTCAAAGGATCAAATGGGAGGACGAAGAGGGACGAAGGAGACGAGCTTGGTCCAAAGAATGCCAAAGGATCAAATGGGAGGACGAACGAGACCAAGTTGCTACAAAGAAAGCCAAAGGTTCAAATGGGAAGACGAAGAGGGACGAACGAGATGAACTTGGTCCAAAGATTGCCCAAGGATGAAATGGGAGGACGAAAAGGGTCGAACGAGACGAATGTGGTCCAAAGAATACCAAAGGATGAAATGGGGGACGAACGAGACAAACTTGGTCCAAAGAATGCCCAAAGAATAAATGGGAGGATGTAGAGGGACGAACGAGACGAACTTGGTCCAAAGAATGCCAAAGGATCAAATGGGAGGACAAAGAGGGACGAACGAGACGAACATGGTCCAAAGATTGCCCAAGGATGAAATGGGAGGACGAAAAGGGCCAAACGAGACGAACTTAGTCCAAAGAATGCCAAAGGATCAAATGGGGGACGAACGAGACGAACTTGGTCCAAAGAATGCCCATAGAAAAAATGGGAGGACGTAGAGGGACGAACCAGACGAACTTGGTCCAAAGAATGCCAAAGGATCAAATGGGGGACGAACGAGACGAACATGGTCCAAAGAATGCAAAAAGGATCAAATGGGAGGACGAACAGGGACGAAGGAGACGAACATGGTCCAAAGAATGCCAAAGGATCAAACGGGAGGACGAACATGGCGAACTGGGTACAAAGAATGCCCAAGGATCAAATGGGAGGACGTAGAGGGACGAACGAGACGAACTTGGTCCAAAGAATGCCAATGGATCAAATGGAGGACGAAAAGGGACGTACGAGACCAACTTAGTCCAAAGAATGTCAAAGGATCAAATGGGAGGACGAAGAGGGACGAAGGAGACGAACTTGGTCCAAAGAACGCCAAAGGATCAAATGGGAGGACGAACGAGACCAACTTGCTACAAAGAATGCCAAAGGTTCAAATGGGAAGACGAAGAGGGACGAACGAGATGAACTTGGTCCAAAGATTGCCCAAGGATGAAATGGGAGGACGAAAAGGGACGAACGAGACGAACGTGGTGCAAATAATACCAAAGGAACAAATGGGGGACGAACGAGACAAACTTGGTCCAAAGAATGCGCAAAGATCAAATGGGAGGATATAGAGGGACGAACGAGACGAACTTGGTCCAAATAATGCCGTAGGATGAAATGGGAGGACGAAAAGGGACGAACGAGACGAACATGGTCCAAAGAATGCAAAAAGGATCAAATGGGAGGACGAACAGGGACGAAGGAGACGAACTTGGTCCAAAGAATGCCAAACGATCAAATGGGAGGACGAACGTGGCGAACTTGGTACAAAGAATGCCCTAGGATCAAATGGGAGGACGTAGAGGGACGAACGAGACGAAGTTGGTCCAAAGAATGCCAATGGATCAAATGGAGGACGAAAAGGGACGTACAAGACCAACTTAGTCCAAAGAATGTCAAAGGATCAAATGGGAGGACGAAGAGGGACGAAGGAGACGAACTTGGTCCAAAGAACGCCAAAGGATCAAATGGGAGGACGAACGAGACCAACTTGCTACAAAGAATGCCAAAGGTTCAAATGGGAAGACGAAGAGGGACGAACGAGATGAACTTGGTCCAAAGATTGCCCAAGGATGAAATGGGAGGACGAAAAGGGACGAACGAGACGAACATGGTCCAAAGAATGCCAAAAGGATCAAATGGGAGGACGAACAGGGACGAAGGAGACGAACTTGGTCCAAAGAATGCCAAACGATCAAATGGGAGGACGAACGTGGCGAACTTGGTACAAAGAATGCCCTAGGATCAAATGGGAGGACGTAGAGGGACGAACGAGACGAAGTTGGTCCAAAGAATGCCAATGGATCAAATGGAGGACGAAAAGGGACGAACGGGACGAACTTGGTCCAAAGAATGTCAAAGGATCAAATGGGAGGACGAAGAGGGACGAAGGAGACGAGCTTGGTCCAAAGAATGCCAAAGGATCAAATGGGAGGACGAACGAGACCAAGTTGCTACAAAGAAAGCCAAAGGTTCAAATGGGAAGACGAAGAGGGACGAACGAGATGAACTTGGTCCAAAGATTGCCCAAGGATGAAATGGGAGGACGAAAAGGGTCGAACGAGACGAATGTGGTCCAAAGAATACCAAAGGATGAAATGGGGGACGAACGAGACAAACTTGGTCCAAAGAATGCCCAAAGAATAAATGGGAGGATGTAGAGGGACGAACGAGACGAACTTGGTCCAAAGAATGCCAAAGGATCAAATGGGAGGACAAAGAGGGACGAACGAGACGAACATGGTCCAAAGATTGCCCAAGGATGAAATGGGAGGACGAAAAGGGCCAAACGAGACGAACTTAGTCCAAAGAATGCCAAAGGATCAAATGGGGGACGAACGAGACGAACTTGGTCCAAAGAATGCCCATAGAAAAATGGGAGGACGTAGAGGGACGAACCAGACGAACTCGGTCCAAAGAATGCCAAAGGATCAAATGGGGGACGAACGAGATGAACTTGGTCCAAAGAATGCCCAAAGGATCAAATGGGAGGACGAACAGGGACGAAGGAGACGAACATGGTCCAAAGAATGCCAAAGGATCAAACGGGAGGACGAACATGGCGAACTGGGTACAAAGAATGCCCAAGGATCAAATGGGAGGACGTAGAGGGACGAACGAGACGAACTTGGTCCAAAGAATGCCAATGGATCAAATGGAGGACGAAAAGGGACGTACGAGACCAACTTAGTCCAAAGAATGTCAAAGGATCAAATGGGAGGACGAAGAGGGACGAAGGAGACGAACTTGGTCCAAAGAACGCCAAAGGATCAAATGGGAGGACGAACGAGACCAACTTGCTACAAAGAATGCCAAAGGTTCAAATGGGAAGACGAAGAGGGACGAACGAGATGAACTTGGTCCAAAGATTGCCCAAGGATGAAATGGGAGGACGAAAAGGGACGAACGAGACGAACGTGGCGCAAATAATACCAAAGGAACAAATGGGGGACGAACGAGACAAACTTGGTCCAAAGAATGCGCAAAGATCAAATGGGAGGATATAGAGGGACGAACGAGACGAACTTGGTCCAAATAATGCCGTAGGATGAAATGGGAGGACGAAAAGGGACGAACGAGACGAACATGGTCCAAAGAATGCCAAAAGGATCAAATGGGAGGACGAACAGGGACGAAGGAGACGAACTTGGTCCAAAGAATGCCAAACGATCAAATGGGAGGACGAACGTGGCGAACTTGGTACAAAGAATGCCCTAGGATCAAATGGGAGGACGTAGAGGGACGAACGAGACGAAGTTGGTCCAAAGAATGCCAATGGATCAAATGGAGGACGAAAAGGGACGAACGGGACGAACTTGGTCCAAAGAATGTCAAAGGATCAAATGGGAGGACGAAGAGGGACGAAGGAGACGAGCTTGGTCCAAAGAATGCCAAAGGATCAAATGGGAGGACGAACGAGACCAAGTTGCTACAAAGAAAGCCAAAGGTTCAAATGGGAAGACGAAGAGGGACGAACGAGATGAACTTGGTCCAAAGATTGCCCAAGGATGAAATGGGAGGACGAAAAGGGTAGAACGAGACGAATGTGGTCCAAAGAATACCAAAGGATGAAATGGGGGACGAACGAGACAAACTTGGTCCAAAGAATGCCCAAAGAATAAATGGGAGAATGTAGAGGGACGAACGAGACGAACTTGGTCCAAAGAATGCCAAAGGATCAAATGGGAGGACAAAGAGGGACGAACGAGACGAACATGGTCCAAAGATTGCCCAAGGATGAAATGGGAGGACGAAAAGGGCCAAACGAGACAAACTTAGTCCAAAGAATGCCAAAGGATCAAATGGGGGACGAACGAGACGAACTTGGTCCAAAGAATGCCCATAGAAAAAATGGGAGGACGTAGAGGGACGAACCAGACGAACTTGGTCCAAAGAATGCCAAAGGATCAAATGGGGGACGAACGAGATGAACTTGGTCCAAGGAATGCCCAAAGGATCAAATGGGAGGACGAACAGGGACGAAGGAGACGAACATGGTCCAAAGAATGCCAAAGGATCAAACGGGAGGACGAACATGGCGAACTGGGTACAAAGAATGCCCAAGGATCAAATGGGAGGACGTAGAGGGACGAACGAGACGAACTTGGTCCAAAGAATGCCAATGGATCAAAAGGAGGACGAAAAGGGACGTACGAGACCAACTTAGTCCAAAGAATGTCAAAGGATCAAATGGGAGGACGAAGAGGGACGAAGGAGACGAACTTGGTCCAAAGAACGCCAAAGGATCAAATGGGAGGACGAACGAGACCAACTTGCTACAAAGAATGCCAAAGGTTCAAATGGGAAGACGAAGAGGGACGAACGAGATGAACTTGGTCCAAAGATTGCCCAAGGATGAAATGGGAGGACGAAAAAGGTCGAACGAGACGAATGTGGTCCAAAGAATACCAAAGGATGAAATGGGGGACGAACGAGACAAACTTGGTCCAAAGAATGCCCAAAGAATAAATGGGAGAATGTAGAGGGACGAACGAGACGAACTTGGTCCAAAGAATGCCAAAGGATCAAATGGGAGGACAAAGAGGGACGAACGAGACGAACATGGTCCAAAGATTGCCCAAGGATGAAATGGGAGGACGAAAAGGGCCAAACGAGACGAACTTAGTCCAAAGAATGCCAAAGGATCAAATGGGAGGACGAACGAGACCAACTTGCTACAAAGAGTGCCCATAGAAAAAATGGGAGGACGTAGAGGGACGAACCAGACGAACTTGGTCCAAAGAATGCCAAAGGATCAAATGGGGGACGAACGAGAAGAACTTGGTCCAAAGAATGCCCAAAGGATCAAATGGGAGGACGAACAGGGACGAAGGAGACGAACATGGTCCAAAGAATGCCAAAGGATCAAATGGGAGGACGAACGAGACCAACTTGCTACAAAGAATGCCAAAGGTTCAAATGGGAAGACGAAGAGGGACGAACGAGATGAACTTGGTCCAAAGATTGCCCAAGGATGAAATGGGAGGACGAAAAGGGACGAACGAGACGAACGTGGTCCAAATAAAGCCAAAGGATCAAATGGGGGACGAACGAGACAAACTTGGTCCAAAGAATGCCCAAAGATCAAATGGGAGGATGTAGAGGGACGAACGAGACGAACTTGGTCCAAAGAATGCCGTAGGATGAAATGGGAGGACGAAAAGGGACAAACGAGACGAACATGGTCCAAAGAAAGCCAAAAGGATCAAATGGGAGGACGAAAAGGGCCAAACGAGACGAACTTAGTCCAAAGAATGCCAAAGGATCAAATGGGGGACGAACGAGACGAACTTGGTCCAAAGAATGCCCATAGAAAAAATGGGAGGACGTAGAGGGACGAACCAGACGAACTTGGTCCAAAGAATGCCAAAGGATCAAATGGGGGACGAACGAGAAGAACTTGGTCCAAAGAATGCCCAAAGGATCAAATGGGAGGACGAACAGGGACGAAGGAGACGAACATGGTCCAAAGAATGCCAAAGGATCAAACGGGAGGACGAACATGGCGAACTGGGTACAAAGAATGCCCAAGGATCAAATGGGAGGACGTAGAGGGACGAACGAGACGAACTTGCTCCAAAGAATGCCAATGGATCAAATGGAGGACGAAAAGGGACGTACGAGACCAACTTAGTCCAAAGAATGTCAAAGGATCAAATGGGAGGACGAAGAGGGACGAAGGAGACGAACTTGGTCCAAAGAACGCCAAAGGATCAAATGGGAGGACGAACGAGACCAACTTGCTACAAAGAATGCCAAAGGTTCAAATGGGAAGACGAAGTGGGACGAACGAGATGAACTTGGTCCAAAGATTGCCCAAGGATGAAATGGGAGGACGAAAAGGGACGAACGAGACGAACGTGGTCCAAATAATGCCAAAGGATCAAATGGGGGACGAACGAGACAAACTTGGTCCAAAGAATGCCCAAAGATCAAATGGGAGGATGTAGAGGGACGAACGAGACGAACTTGGTCCAAAGAATGCCGTAGGATGAAATGGGAGGACGAAAAGGGACGAACGAGACGAACATGGTCCAAAGAAAGCCAAAAGGATCAAATGGGAGGACGAACAGGGACGAAGGAGACGAACTTGGTCCAAAGAATGCCAAAGGATCAAATGGGAGGACGAACGTGGCGAACTTGGTACAAAGAATGCCCTAGGATCAAATGGGAGGACGTAGAGGGACGAACGAGACGAAGTTGGTCCAAAGAATGCCAATGGATCAAATGGCGGACGAAAAGGGACGAACGAGACGAACTTGGTCCAAAGAATGTCAAAGGATCAAATGGGAGGACGTAGAGGGACGAAGGAGACGAGCTTGGTCCAAAGAATGCCAAAGGATCAAATGGGAGGACGAACGAGACCAAGTTGCTACAAAGAATGCCAAAGGTTCAAATGGGAAGACGAAGAGGGACGAACGAGATGAACTTGGTCCAAAGATTGCCCAAGGATGAAATGGGAGGACGAAAAGGGACGAACGAGACGAACGTGGTCCAAATAATGCCAAAGGATCAAATGGGGGACGAACGAGACAAACTTGGTCCAAAGAATGCCCAAAGATCAAATGGGAGGATGTAGAGGGACGAACGAGACGAACTTGGTCCAAAGAATGCCGTAGGATGAAATGGGAGGACGAAAAGGGACGAACGAGACGAACATGGTCCAAAGAAAGCCAAAAGGATCAAATGGGAGGACGAACAGGGACGAAGGAGACGAACTTGGTCCAAAGAATGCCAAAGGATCAAATGGGAGGACGAACGTGGCGAACTTGGTACAAAGAATGCCCTAGGATCAAATGGGAGGACGTAGAGGGACGAACGAGACGAAGTTGGTCCAAAGAATGCCAATGGATCAAATGGCGGACGAAAAGGGATGAACGAGACGAACTTGGTCCAAAGAATGTCAAAGGATCAAATGGGAGGACGTAGAGGGACGAAGGAGACGAGCTTGGTCCAAAGAATGCCAAAGGATCAAATGGGAGGACGAACGAGACCAAGTTGCTACAAAGAATGCCAAAGGTTCAAATGGGAAGACGAAGAGGGACGAACGAGATGAACTTGGTCCAAAGATTGCCCAAGGTTGAAATGGGAGGACGAAAAGGGTCGAACGAGACGAATGTGGTCCAAAGAATACCAAAGGATGAAATGGGGGACGAACGAGACAAACTTGGTCCAAAGAATGCCCAAAGATCAAATGGGAGGATGTAGAGGGACGAACGAGACGAACTTGGTCCAAAGAATGCCAAAGGATCAAATGGGAGGACAAAGAGGGACGAACGAGACGAACTTGGTCCAAAGATTGCCCAAGGATGAAATGGGAGGACGAAAAGGGCCAAACGAGACGAACTTAGTCCAAAGAATGCCAAAGGATCAAATGGGGGACGAACGAGACGAACTTGGTCCAAAGAATGCCCATAGAAAAAATGGGAGGACGTAGAGGGACGAACCAGACGAACTTGGTCCAAAGAATGCCAAAGGATCAAATGGGGGACGAACGAGATGAGCTTGGTCCAAAGAATGCCCAACGGATCAAATGGGAGGACGAACAGGGACGAAGGAGACGAACATGGTCCAAAGAATGCCAAAGGATCAAATGGGAGGACGAACGTGGCGTACTTGGTACAAAGAATGCCCAAGGATCAAATGGGAGGACGTAGAGGGACGAACGAGACGAACGAGACGAACTTGGTCCAAAGAATGCCAATGGATCAAATTGAGGACGAAAAGGGACGAACGAGACGAACTTGGTCCAAAGAATGTCAAAGGATCAAATGGGAGGACGAAGAGGGACGAAGGAGACGAACTTGGTCCAAAGAATGCGAAAGGATCAAATGGGAGGACGAACGAGACCAACTTGCTACAAAGAATGCCAAAGGTTCAAATGGGAAGACGAAGAGGGACGAACGAGATGAACTTGGTCCAAAGATTGCCCAAGGATGAAATGGGAGGACGAAAAGGGACGAACGAGACGAACGTGGTCCAAATAATGCCAAAGGATCAAATTGGGGACGAACGAGACAAACTTGGTCCAAAGAATGCCCAAAGATCAAATGGGAGGATGTAGAGGGACGAACTTGGTCCAAAGAATGCCCAAGGATTAAACGGGATGACGAAAAGGGAGGAACGAGAGGAACTTGGTCCAAAAAATGCCAAAGGATCAAATGGGAGGACGAACGTGACGAACATGGCACAAAGAATGCCCGAGGATCAAATGGGAGGACGTAGAGGGACGAACGAGACGAACTTGCTACAAAGTGATGAGGACATGGAGGTCCTAGAAGCCATTCAAAGCATAGGAGGCCCAATGACTAGGGCAATGTCAAGAAAGGTCCAAGAAGGCTTAGTCCAATTCATGACTAAGACAATTTCCAACATGGACAAAGAAGTAATTGCACCAAAGACCATGCTTGTCATCCAAGCTATGGAGGAGGCGCAACACTCATGAAACCAGCCATGTTATTTTGTTTTAAATAAAGTGCATGTGACCAATTGATTTATTTGGGACCAAGGCACTAAGTTATTTACTTCCTTGTTTATTTTGGTGTGTTTAATCCACTTCAAGTGGCAAGTGTGGGGCGCATGTAACAGCTCTTTTGTAGAGTTGAATGGGTCCAAATAATCTGATGGCAAGGAAAGACAAAGAATTCAAAGCAATCAAGGCAAGAGGGAGTTACACAAGACAAAGGATTAATGCTCCAACAGCACAATTAAAATGTAACAGCCATCTCTTTAATTACAAAGTGGCTGAGTCATGAAGAAGCAATCAAAGAGGCTGCCTCCTGGTCATTAAGAAGCGCATGCAGCTGTACTCTGACCAAGCATTTGCGCCTTTTGGAAGAGCTGAAGCAGCAGCCATGTTTGTAACCTCTTCTTTATGATAGCCTAGGATTCCTTGTAGACTTTAAGCTGGTCAGCAGCCATTGTAATTGTTCTTTATGATAGCCTAGGATTCCTTGTAGACTTTGAGCTGGTCAGCAGCCATTGTAATTGCTCTTTATGCTAGCCTAGGATTCCTTGTAGCCTTGAATGGCAAAGACTTGGTCTCTTCTTTGTAATCAGAACCAGCCTCCCTCACTATATATAGGGGGCGCATGGAGCATGAAAACAACTTTGATTTTGAGCAAAAACATTACCTTGTGTAATTGAGTCCTTACTCTTTGGTTCTGGATTGAACCAGACTTTGATCTTACCAAGAATCCTTTCTTGTGGTGATCCTCATTTCCATAGGCTTATCCTTGTCTTGGATTAGACCAAGGTGGCGCCCCTTGCCTCCCATCCATTCTTCTTGTTCCTTGCTTCCTAAATTGCTCTCTTGTTTGCTTGTTATAACAAGAACTCTTAATTCTCACTTCCTTTTTGTTCACTTGTTCTTATTCTGTTCACTAGTTTCTTGTTAAAATAAGAACCATCCTTTCTTGCTTTTCTTTCTTAAAGATTGAAAATCACAAGTTCTTAGTCACAACCAGAATCTAAGTGGTGAATTCAAGTCATTGGCCAAGTTGTTACAACAAGGAGGCCATCATTTGGTATCAAAGCTTTGGTTCGAATTGTTACAAAAAGAAACCCAGGTTTATCTAATCTTATCTTAGTGTTCTGATTTCTTGTTTTTGAAAAAAAAAAAAAAGAAAAAAAAAAGGCTGCGAAAATTCAAAAGAAAAAAAAATATTTGTGTTTTGAATTCTGGTTGTGTTTTATTCTTGCTGCACTTTGATTTCTATTTTTCTCAATTTTGTTCTTTGAGTGAGTTCTAATTTGTTCTAGTTCTCACAATTTTTGTTCAGTTTCTTTTGTTTCTTGTTTTTTTTTTACCTTTGCTACTCTAAGCTATTTTGGTGTGTGGATTATTATTTTGATTGGTTTCTTGGTTGTTTCATTTTCTGGTTTCTCTAAAGAACTAAAAGAGTTATGGATCCTCAAAATCGTTTACTTTTAGAAGCCCTCACGGCAAAAATGAGTGAACTATTAAAACAAGAATTGGTAGGTATCAATGAGAGACTTGATCAATTGGAAAACTCACAAAACAATAGTGATGGGGAGGATCGGAGGAGAAGGCGTGATGATAATAGAGAAGAGAGGTTGAGTGGTATAAAAATAAAAGTACCACAGTTTGTTGGAAGGAATGATCCCGAGGCGTATTTAGAATGGGAAACTAAAATTGAACAAATTTTTTCCTGTTATAATTACACTGATCTTCAAAAGGTGCAGGTTGCTTCTATTGAATTTACAGATTATGCCTTGGTGTGGTGGGATCAATTGGTGAAGGAAAGGAGAAGGTACAATGAGCAACCCATTGCCACATGGGAAGAGATGAAAAGGCTCATGAGAAGGAGATTTGTCCCATCTTATTACAACAGAGAGTTGCACAACAAGTTACAGCGACTCACCCAAGGTAATAAGAGTGTAGATGAGTACTTTAAGGAGATGGAGGTGGCAAAAATTAGAGCAAATGTGGAGGAGGATGAAGAAGCAACCATGGCCAGATTCTTGCATGGTCTAAATCGTGACATTAGTGATATAGTGGAACTACAACACTATGTCCAATTGGACGATTTGTTACATCAAGCCACAAAGGTAGAACAACAACTCAAAAGGAAGGGCCAAATAAGAAGAAGCACTACCACTTCCAATTGGAAGAATCACCCAAAGAATGAAGGTGCCTCATCATCCAAAGAAGCCACGGCTGATCCAAAAGGTAAAAACACTATAACTAGTCCTTCTCAAAATTCAACTAATCGGGCTGTTAAGTGTTTCAAGTGCCAAGGCTTAGGACACATTGCATCTCAATGTCCTACCAAGAGAATTATGATGGTAGAGGAGGTTGAGGAGGAAGAGGAAGAGGGCGAAGAGTATGAAGAGGGTGGTGAAGAGGAGGAGGCCCAAATACCAAGTGGAGAGTTGCTTATGATGAAGAGGGTGCTAGAAGCCATGGTCAAAGAAGAAGAGGCAACTCAAAGGGAAAACATTTTTCACTCAAGATGCCTCATAAAAGGCAAGGTATGTTCCCTTATTATTGATGGTGGGAGTTGTACAAATGTTGCTAGTACAAGGTTAGTTTCCAAACTGCAAATAGAAACTAAACCCCACCCCAAGCCATATAAGCTTCAATGGCTTGTTAATGATGTTGAGATGGTTGTGGACAAGCAAGTAAAAATTTCTTTTTCAATTGGTAAATATGAGGATGTGGCTGTTTGTGATGTTGTACCAATGGAGGCCAGCCATGTGTTGTTGGGAAGGCCTTGGCAATTTGACAAGAAAGCAAGTCATGAAGGGCACACCAACAAGTATTCCTTTGTTCATCATGGAAAAAAAATTGTATTGGCTCCTTTGAGCCCAAGTGAGGTGAGAGATGATCAAAAGAAATTGAGAGAAAAATGTGAAAAAGAAAAAGAAATAGAAAAAGAAAAAGAAGAAAAAGAAAAGATCGCCAAAGAAAAAGAGAGAAAAAAGAGTGACAAAAAGAAAAATGGAGAAAAGAAAGAAAGTTTGATGGCGACAAAAGGAGAGGTTAAAGAAGTTTTTGTCACAAACCAGCCCCTATATTTGCTTTTTAGCAAAGAGGTGGCCTTGTTGGAAAATTTACCTAACACCAAAGAATTGCCAAAATGCATAGATTTTCTTTTGCAGGAATTTGAGGACTTGTTTCCTAAGGAGGTACCAAGTGGGCTGCCACCTTTGAGAGGGATTGAGCACCACATTGATCTCATCCCAGGCGCCACTTTGCCTAATAGGCCAGCCTACCGGAGCAACCCCCAACAAACGCAAGAGATACAAAAGCAAGTGGCTGAATTGGTAAGTAAAGGTTGGGTAAGAGAAAGCTTAAGTCCTTGTGCTGTCCCTGTTATTTTAGTCCCTAAGAAAGATGGTAGCTGGAGAATGTGCACTGATTGTATAGCTGTTAACAATATTACTGTTAAGTATAGGCATCCTATTCCAAGATTAGATGACTTGCTTGATGAATTGTTTGGTGCATGCTTGTTCTCTAAAATTGATTTGAAAAGTGGGTACCATCAAATTAGGATAAGGGAAGGGGATGAATGGAAAACTGCTTTCAAAACAAAGTATGGTTTATATGAGTGGTTAGTTATGCCTTTTGGTTTAACAAATGCACCTAGCACTTTCATGAGATTAATGAACCATGTTTTGAGAGAATTCTTGGGCAAATTTGTTGTTGTATATTTTGATAATATCTTGATATATAGCAAAAATTTAGAAGACCATTGCATTCATCTAAGGGCTGTTTTGAATGTGCTAAGAAAAGAAAACTTGTTTGCAAATTTGGAAAAATGTGTTTTTTGCACGAAACAAGTTATTTTTCTAGGCTTTGTTATAAGCTCTCAAGGAGTGCATGTGGATGAAGCAAAGGTGAAGGCAATCCAAGAATGGCCCACACCCAAAAATGTGACTGAGGTAAGAAGCTTTCATGGTTTAGCAAGTTTCTATAGGAGGTTTGTTAAGGACTTTAGTACTATTGCTGCACCTCTTAATGAAATTGTTAAAAAGGAAGTTGGTTTTAAATGGGGTGAGAAGCAAGAACAAGCTTTTTCAATTCTTAAAGAAAAGCTCACCCAAGCACCAATTCTAGCATTGCCTAATTTTTCAAAATCTTTTGAAATTGAGTGTGATGCTTCCAATGTTGGAATTGGGGCTGTTTTAATGCAAGAAGGACATCCAATTGCTTATTATAGTGAGAAATTAAAAGGGGCTGCCCTAAATTACTCAACTTATGATAAGGAATTGTATGCCTTAATAAGGGCATTGCAAACATGGCAACATTACTTGCTGCCAAAAGAATTTGTCATTCATAGTGATCATGAGTCCTTGAAGTACTTAAAAGGACAAGGTAAGTTGAACAAGAGGCATGCTAAATGGATTGAATTTTTGGAGCAATTTCCTTATGTGATTAAGCACAAGAAGGGTAAGGCAAATGTTGTGGCTGATGCATTATCAAGAAGGTATGCATTACTCTCTACTCTTGAAACTAAAGTTTTTGGTCTTGAGCACATTAAGGAATTGTATGAGCATGATCTTGATTTTTCTGAAAAATATGTTGATTGTGTGCATGCTGCCCATAATGGATTTTTTAGGCACAATGATTATTTGTTTAAAGAGAAAAGGTTGTGTGTGCCAAAAGGATCCATTAGAGACCTCTTGGTCAAAGAGGCGCATGAGGGGGGGTTAATGGGACATTTTGGTGTTCCTAAAACTTTGGAATTTTTACAAGAACATTTTTATTGGCCTCACATGAAAGTTGATGTGCAAAAGTATTGTGAAAGGTGTATTGTTTGCAAAAAGGCCAAATCCAAAGTTTTACCCCATGGTTTGTATACTCCTTTACCTGTTCCTGAATATCCTTGGATTGACCTTTCCATGGACTTTGTTTTGGGGCTGCCAAAAACAAAGACTGGAAAAGATTCTATTTTTGTTGTTGTGGACAGGTTCTCAAAAATGGCACACTTCATCCCATGCAAAAAGGTGGATGATGCTTGCCACATTGCTGATTTGTTTTTCAAAGAGGTGGTGCGCCTACATGGCCTACCAAAGAGTATAGTGTCCGATCGTGACGCTAAGTTTCTAAGCCACTTCTGGAGAACTTTGTGGGGTAAGGTGGGAACTAAGTTACTATTCTCTACAACTTGTCATCCCCAAACTGATGGGCAAACTGAGGTAGTAAACAGAACTCTCTCTACTCTTTTAAGGGCTGTGCTTTCAAAGAATTTGAAAATGTGGGAAACATGGCTGCCCCATGTTGAATTTGCTTATAATAGGGCTGTCCATAGTACTACAAATCATTCCCCATTTGAGATTGTGTATGGTTATAATCCTTTGACTCCTCTTGATTTGTTACCTTTACCTAACACATCTCTGTTGAAGCATAAAGATGGCAAAGCAAAAGCTGAATTTGTGAAAAGTTTGCATGAGAAAATTAAGCTGCAAATTGAAAAGAAAAATGAAAGCTATGCCAAGAGTGCTAATAAAGGGCGCAAACGGGTTACCTTTGAACCCGGGGATTGGGTTTGGATCCATATGAGAAAGGAAAGGTTTCCTTCACAAAGGAAATCTAAGTTAATGCCTAGGGGCGATGGTCCTTTCCAAGTGATTGCCAAAGTTAATGATAATGCTTACAAGATTGACCTTCCTGGTGAGTATGGTGTTAGTGCCACTTTCAATGTTGCTGACTTGTCTCCTTTTGATGTAGGTGATGAAGACTTCAATTCGAGGTCGAATTCTTTTCAAGAGGGGGCGAATGATGAGGACATGGAGGTCCAAGAAGCCATTCAAAGCCTAGGAGGCCCAATGACTAGGGCAATGTCAAGAAAGGTCCAAGAAGGCTTAGTCCAATTCATGACTAAGACAATTTCCAACATGGACAAAGAAGTAATTGCACCAAAGACCATGCTTGTCATCCAAGCTATGGAGGAGGCGCAACACTCATGAAACCAGCCATGTTATTTTGTTTTAAATAAAGTGCATGTGACCAATTGATTTATTTGGGACCAAGGCACTAAGTTATTTACTTCCTTGTTTATTTTGGTGTGTTTAATCCACTTCAAGTGGCAAGTGTGGGGCGCATGTAACAGCTCTTTTGTAGAGTTGAATGGGTCCAAATAATCTGATGGCAAGGAAAGACAAAGAATTCAAAGCAATCAAGGCAAGAGGGAGTTACACAAGACAAAGGATTAATGCTCCAACAGCACAATTAAAATGTAACAGCCATCTCTTTAATTACAAGGTGGCTGAGTCATGAAGAAGCAATCAAAGAGGCTGCCTCCTGGTCATTAAGAAGCGCATGCAGCTGTACTCTGACCAAGCATTTGCGCCTTTTGGAAGAGCTGAAGCAGCAGCCATGTTTGTAACCTCTTCTTTTTGATAGCCTAGGATTCCTTGTAGACTTTAAGCTGGTCAGCAGCCATTGTAATTGTTCTTTATGATAGCCTAGGATTCCTTGTAGACTTTGAGCTGGTCAGCAGCCATTGTAATTGCTCTTTATGCTAGCCTAGGATTCCTTGTAGCCTTGAATGGCAAAGACTTGGTCTCTTCTTTGTAATCAGAACCAGCCTCCCTCACTATATATAGGGGGCGCATGGAGCATGAAAACAACTTTGATTTTGAGCAAAAACATTACCTTGTGTAATTGAGTCCTTACTCTTTGGTTCTGGATTGAACCAGACTTTGATCTTACCAAGAATCCTTTCTTGTGGTGATCCTCATTTCCATAGGCTTATCCTTGTCTTGGATTAGACCAAGGTGGCGCCCCTTGCCTCCCATCCATTCTTCTTGTTCCTTGCTTCCTAAATTGCTCTCTTGTTTGCTTGTTATAACAAGAACTCTTAATTCTCACTTCCTTTTTGTTCACTTGTTCTTATTCTGTTCACTAGTTTCTTGTTAAAATAAGAACCATCCTTTCTTGCTTTTCTTTCTTAAAGATTGAAAATCACAAGTTCTTAGTCACAACCAGAATCTAAGTGGTGAATTCAAGTCATTGGCCAACTTGTTACAACAAGGAGGCCATCACAAAGAATGCCCAAAGGATCAAATGTGAGGACGAACAGGGACGAACGAGACGAACTTGGTCAAAAGAATGCCCAAAGATCAAATGGGAGGACGAACAGGGACGAACGAGACGAACTTGGTCCAAAGAATGCCCAAAGGAACTTGGTCCAAAGAATGCCAAAGGATCAAATGGGAGGACGAACGTGACGAACTTGGTACAAAGAATGCCCTAGGATCAAATGGGAGGACGTAGAGGGACGAACGAGACGAACTTGGTCCAAAGAATGCCCAAACGATCAAATGGGAGGACGAACAGGGACGAACGATAAGAACTTGGTCCAAAGAATGCCAAAGGATCAAATGGGGGGACGAACGAGACCAACTTGGTACAAAGAATGCCAAAGGATCAAATGGGAGGACGAAGAGGGACGAAGGAGACGAACTTGGTCCAAAGAATGTTAAAGGATCAAATGGGAGGACGAGCGTGGCGAACTTGGTACAAAGAATGCCCAAGGATCAAATGGGAGGACGTAGTGGGACGAACGAGACGAACTTGGTCCAAAGAATCCCCAAAGGATCAAATGGGAGGACGAACAGGGTCGAACGAGACGAACTTGGTCCAAAGAATGCCAAAGGATCAAATGGGAGGACGAACGAGACGAACTTGGTCCAAAGAATGTCAAAGGATCAAATGGGAGGCGAAGAGGGACAAAGGAGACGAACTTGGTCCAAAGAATGCCAAAGGATCAAATGGGAGGACGAACGTGTCGAACTTGGTACAAAGAATGCCCATGGATCAAATGGGAGGACAAACAGGGACGAATGAGACGAACTTGGTCCAAAGAATGCGAAAGGATCAAATCGGAGGACGAACGAGACCAACTTGGTACAAAGAATGTCAAACGATCAAATGGGAGGTCGAACGAGGCCAACTTGGTACAAAGAATGCCAAAGGATCAAATGGGAGGACGAAGAGGGACGAACGAGACGAACGTGGTCCAAAGAATGCCAAAGGATCAAATGGGGGACGAACGAGACGAACTTGGTCCAAAGAATGCCCAAGGATCAAATGGGAAGATGTAGGGGGAGGAACGAGACGAACTTGGTCCAAAGAATGCCCAAAGGATGAAATGGGAGGACGAACAGGGACGAAGGAGACGAACTAGGTCCAAAGAATGCCCAAAGGATCAAATGGGACGACGAACGTGACGAACTTGGTACAAAGAATGCCCAAGGATCAAATAGGAGGACGTAGAGGGACGAACGAGACGAACTTGGTCCAAAGAATGCCCAAAGGATCAAATGGGAGGACGAACAGGGTCGAACGAGACGAACTTGGTCGAAAGAATGCCAAAGGATCAAATGGGAGGACGAACGAGACGAACTTGGTCCAAAGAATGTCAAAGGATCAAATGGGAGGCGAAGAGGGACAAAGGAGACGAACTTGGTCCAAAGAATGCCAAAGGATCAAATGGGAGGACGAACGTGACGAAGTTGGTACAAAGAATGCCCATGGATCAAATGGGAGGACGAACAGGGACGACTGAGACAAACTTGGTCCAAAGAATGCGAAAGGATCAAATCGGAGGACGAACGAGACCAACTTGGTACAAAGAATGTCAAACGATCAAATGGGAGGTCGAACGAGGCCAACTTGGTAAAAAGAATGCCAAAGGATCAAATGGGAGGACGAAGAGGGACGAACGAGACGAACTTGGTCCAAAGAATGCCAAAGGATCAAATGGGGGACGAACGAGACGAACTTGGTCCAAAGAATGCCCAAGGATCAAATGGGAAGACGTAGGGGGAGGAACGAGACGAACTTGGTCCAAAGAATGCCCAAAGGATGAAATGGGAGGACGAACAGGGACGAAGGAGACGAACTAGGTCCAAAGAATGCCCAAAGGATCAAATGGCACGACGAACGTGACGAACTTGGTACAAAGAATGCCCAAGGATCAAATAGGAGGACGTAGAGGGACGAACGAGACGAACTTGGTCCAAAGAATGCCCAAAGGATCAAATGGGAGGACGAACAGGGTCGAACGAGACGAACTTGGTCCAAAGAATGCCAAAGGATCAAATGGGAGGACGAACGAGACGAACTTGGTCCAAAGAATGTCAAAGGATCAAATGGGAGGACGAACGTGACGAACTTGGTACAAAGAATGCCCATGGATCAAATGGGAGGACGAACAGGGACGAATGAGACGAACTTGGTCCAAATAATGCCAAAGGATCAAATCGGAGGACGAACGAGACCAACTTGGTACAAAGAATGTCAAATGATCAAATGGGAGGACGTAGAGGGACGAACGAGACGAACTTGGTCCAAAGAATGCCAAAGGATCAAATGGGGGACGAAGGAGACGAACATGGTCCAAAGAATGCCCAAAGGATCAAATGGGAGGACGAACGTGGCGAACTTGGTACAAAGAATGCCCAAGGATCAAATGGGAGGACGTAGAGGGACGAACTAGACGAACTTGGTCCAAAGAATGCCAATGGATCAAATGGAGGACGAAAAGGGACGAACGTGACGAACTTGGTCCAAAGAATGTCAAAGGATCAAATGGGAAGACGAAGAGGGACGAAGGAGACGAACTTGGTCCAAAGAATGCCAAAGGATCAAATGGGAGGACGAACGAGACCAACTTCCTACAAAGAATGCCAAAGGTTCAAATGGGAAGACGAAGAGGGACGAACTAGATGAACTTGGTCCAAAGATTGCCCATGGATGAAATGGGAGGACGAAAAGGGACGAACGAGACGAACGTGGTCCAAATAATGCCAAAGGATCAAATTGGGGACGAACGAGACAAACTTGGTCCAAAGAATGCCCAAAGATCAAATGGGAGGATCTAGAGGGACGAACGAGACGAACTTGGTCCAAAGAATGCCAAAGGATCAAATGGGAGGACGAACGAGACCAACTTGGTACAAAGAATGCCAAAGGATCAAATGGGAGGACGAAGAGGGACGAAGGAGACGAACTTGGTCCAAAGAATGTCAAAGGATCAAATGGGAGGACGAACGTGGCGAACTTGGTACAAAAAATGCTCAAGGATCAAATGGGAGGACGTAGAGGGACGAACGAGACGAACTTGGTCCAAAGAATGCCCAAAGGATGAAATGGGAGGACGAGCAGGGACGAAGGAGACGAACTAGGTCCAAAGAATGCCCAAAGGATCAAATGGGACGACGAACGTGACGAACTTGGTACAAAGAATGCCCAAGGATCAAATAGGAGGACGTAGAGGGACGAACGAGACGAACTTGGTCCAAAGAATGCCCAAAGGATCAAATGGGAGGACGAACAGGGTCGAACGAGACGAACTTGGTCCAAAGAATGCCAAAGGATCAAATGGGAGGAAGAACGAGACGAACTTGGTAGAAAGAATGTCAAAGAATCAAATGGGAGGACGAAGAGGGACAAAGGAGACGAAGATGGTCCAAAGAATGCCAAAGGATCAAATGGGAGGACGAACGTGACGAACATGGTACAAAGAATGCCCATGGATCAAATGGGAGGACGAACAGGGACGAATGAGACGAACTTGGTCCAAAGAATGCGAAAGGATCAAATCGGAGGACGAACGAGACCAACTTGGTACAAAGAATGCCAAAGGATCGAATGGGAGGACGAAGAGGGACGAACGAGATGAACTTGGTCCAAAGATTGCCCAAGGATGAAATGGGAGGACGAAAAGGGCCAAACGAGACGAACTTAGTCCAAAGAATGCCAAAGGATCAAATGGGGGACGAACGAGACGAACTTGGCCCAAAGAATGCCCAAAGAAAAAATGGGAGGACGTAGAGGGACGAACGAGACGAACTTGGTCCAAAGAATGCCCAAGGATGAAACGGGATGACGAAAAGGGAGGAACGAGAGGAACTTGGTCCAAAGAATGCCAAAGGATCAAATGGGAGGACGAACGTGACGAACATGGCACAAAGAATGCCCGAGGATCAAATGGGAGGACGTAGAGGGACGAACGAGACGAACTTGGTCCAAAGAATGCCCAAAGGATCAAATGTGAGGACGAACAGGGACGAACGAGACGAACTTGGTCAAAAGAATGCCCAAAGATCAAATGGGAGGACGAACAGGGACGAACGAGACGAACTTGGTCCAAAGAATGCCCAAAGGAACCTGGTCCAAAGAATGCCAAAGGATCAAATGGGAGGACGAACGTGACGAACTTGGTACAAAGAATGCCCAAGGATCAAATGGGAGGACGTAGAGGGACGAACGAGACGAACTTGGTCCAAAGAATGCCCAAACGATCAAATGGGAGGACGAACAGGGACGAACGAGAAGAACATGGTCCAAAGAATGCCAAAGGATCAAATGGGAGGACGAACGAGACCAAATTGGTACAAAGAATGCCAAAGGATCAAATGGGAGGACGAAGAGGGACAAAGGAGACGAACATGGTCCAAAGAATGCCAAAGGATCAAATGGGAGGACGAACGTGACGAACTTGGTACAAAGAATGCCCAAGGATCAAATAGGAGGACGTAGAGGGACGAACGAGACGAACTTGGTCCAAAGAATGCCCAAAGGATCAAATGGGAGGACGAACAGGGTCGAACGAGACGAACTTGGTCCAAAGAATGCCAAAGAATCAAATGGGAGGACGAACGAGACGAACTTCGTCCAAAGAATGTCAAAGGATCAAATGGGAGGACGAAGAGGGACAAAGGAGACGAACATGGTCCAAAGAATGCCAAAGGATCAAATGGGAGGACGAACGTGACGAACATGGTACAAAGAATGCCCATGGATCAAATGGGAGGACGAATGAGACGAACTTGGTCCAAAGAATGCGAAAGGATCAAATCGGAGGACGAACGAGACCAACTTGGTACAAAGAATGTCAAAGGATCAAATGGGAGGTCGAACGAGACCAACATGGTACAAAGAATGCCAAGGGATCGAATGGGAGGACGAAGAGGGACGAACGAGACGAACTTGGTCCAAAGAATGCCAAAGAATCAAATGGGAGGACGTAGAGGGACGAACGAGACGAACTTGGTCCAAAGAATGCCCAAAGGATCAAATGTGAGGACGAACAGGGACGAACGAGACGAACTTGGTCAAAAGAATGCCCAAAGATCAAATGGGAGGACGAACAGGGACGAATGAGACGAACTTGGTCCAAAGAATGCGAAAGGATCAAATCGGAGGACGAACGAGACCAACTTGGTACAAAGAATGTCAAAGGATCAAATGGGAGGTCGAACGAGACCAACTTGGTACAAAGAATGCCAAAGGATCGAATGGGAGGACGAAGAGGGACGAACGAGACGAACTTGGTCCAAAGAATGCCAAAGAATCAAATGGGAGGACGTAGAGGGACGAACGAGACGAACTTGGTCCAAAGAATGCCCAAAGGATCAAATGTGAGGACGAACAGGGACGAACGAGACGAACTTGGTCAAAAGAATGCCCAAAGGATCAAATGGGACGACGAACGTGACGAACTTGGTACAAGGAATGCCCAAGGATCAAATAGGAGGACGTAGAGGGACGAACGAGACAAACTTGGTCCAAAGAATGCCCAAAGGATCAAATGGGAGGACGAACAGGGTCGAACGAGACGAACTTGGTCCAAAGAATGCCAAAGGATCAAATGGGAGGACGAACGAGACGAACTTCGTCCAAAGAAAGTCAAAGGATCAAATGGGAGGACGAAGAGGGACAAAGGAGACGAACATGGTCCAAAGAATGCCAAAGGATCAAATGGGAGGATGAACGTGACGAACATGGTACAAAGAATGCCCATGGATCAAATGGGAGGACGAACAGGGACGAATGAGACGAACTTGGTCCAAAGAATGCGAAAGAATCAAATCGGAGGACGAACGAGACCAACTTGGTACAAAGAATGTCAAAGGATCAAATGGGAGGTCGAACGAGACCAACTTGGTACAAAGAATGCCAAAGGATCGAATGGGAGGACGAAGAGGGACGAACGAGACGAACTTGGTCCAAAGAATGCCAAAGAATCAAATGGGAGGACGTTGAGGGACGAACGAGACGAACTTGGTCCAAAGAATGCCCAAAGGATCAAATGGGACGACGAACGAGACGAACTTGGTCCAAAGAATGACAAAGGATCAAATGGGAGGACGAAGAGGGACAAAGGAGATGAACTTGGTCCAAAGAATGCCAAAGGATCAAATGGGAGGACGAACGAGATGAACTTGGTACCAAGAATGCCCATGGATCAAATGGGAGGACGTAGAGGGACGAACGAGACGAACATGGTCCAAAGAATGCCCAAACGATCAAATGGGAGGACGAACAGGGACGAACGAGAAGAACTTGGTCCAAAAAATGCCAAAGGATCAAATCGGAGGACGAACGAGACCAACTTGGTACAAAGAATGCCAAAGGATCAAATGGGAGGACGAAGAGGGACGAAGGAGACGAACTTGGTCCAAAGAATGTCAAAGGATCAAATGGGAGGACGAACGTGGCGAACTTGGTACAAAGAATGCCCAAGGATCAAATGGGAGGACGTAGAGGGACGAACGAGACGAACTTGGTCCAAAGAATGCCCAAAGGATAAATGGGAGGACGAACAGGGACGAAGGAGACGAACTAGGTCCAAAGAATGCCCAAAGGATCAAATGGGACGACGAACGTGACGAACTTGGTACAAAGAATGACCAAGGCTCAAATAGGAGGACGTAGAGGGACGAACGAGACGAACTTGGTCCAAAGAATGCCCAAAGGATCAAATGGGAGGACGAACAGGGTCGAACGAGACGAACTTGGTCCAAAGAATGCCAAAGGATCAAATGGGAGGACGAACGAGACGAACTTGGTCCAAAGAATGTCAAAGGATCAAATGGGAGGCGAAGAGGGACAAAGGAGACGAACTTGGTCCAAAGAATGCCAAAGGATCAAATGGGAGGACGAACGTGACGAACTTGGTACAAAGAATGCCCATGGATCAAATGGGAGGACGAACAGGGACGAATGAGACGAACTTGGTCCAAAGAATGCCCAAAGGATCAAATGGGAGGACGAATAGGGTCGAACGAGACGAACTTGGTCCAAAGAATGTCAAAGGATCAAATGGGAGGACGAAGAGGGACAAAGGAGACGAACTTGGTCCAAAGAATGCCAAAGGATCAAATTGGAGGACGAACGTGACGAACTTGGTACAAAGAATACCCATGGATCAAATGGGAGGACGAACAGGGACGAATGAGACGAACTTGGTCCAAAGAATGCCAAAGGATCAAATCGGAGGACGAACGAGACCAACTTGGTACAAAGAATGTCAAAGGATCAAATGGGAGGTCGAACGAGACCTACTTGGTACAAAGAATGCCAAAGGATCAAATGGGAGGACGAAGAGGGACGAACGAGACGAACTTGGTCCAAAGAATGCTAAAGGATCAAATGGGGGACGAACGAGACGAACTTGGTCCAAAGAATGCCCAAAGATCAAATGGGAGGACGTAGAGGGACGAATGAGACGAACTTGGTCCAAAGAATGCCCAAAGGATCAAATGGTAGGACGAACAGGGACGAATGAGACGAACTTGGCCCAAAGAATGCCCAAAGGATCAAATGGGACGACGAACGTGACGAACTTGGTACAAAGTATTCCCAAGGATCAAATAGGAGGACGTAGAGGGACGAACGAGACGAACTTGGTCCAATGAATGCCCAAAGGATCAAATGGGAGGACGAACAAGGACGAACGAGACGAACTTGGTCCAAAGAATGCCAAAGGATCAAATGGGAGGACGAACGAGACGAACGTGGTCCAAAGAATGTCAAAGGATCAAATGGGAGGACGAAGAGGGACGAAGGAGACGAACTTGGTCCAAAGAATGACAAAGGATCAAATGGGAGGACGAACGTGACGAACTTGGTCCAAAGAATGTCAAAGGATCAAATGGGAGGGCGAAGAGGGACGAAGGAGACGAACTTGGTCCAAAGAATGACAAAGGATCAAATGGGAGGACGAACGTGACGAACTTCGTACAAAGAATGCCCATTGCAACATCCTTTCTCATAAAAGGATATTACAATATAAGTAACCTTTTTATCGAAAATAATACTAATCTTGATTCTTAAAAGAAAATTCTCTTTCTATTATTTCAAGTCTATTTCGAAAAATGAATGTAAATTTTTTTCTTTTTCCTGAAAGTTATTTTCACTTGAAACTCTCACTTACTGTGATTAGATTTCGAAACTTATTCATACCGTAACGGACTATTAAAAAAAGATAAACCTCAACTGAATTAATAATATTCATTATATGTAATACTTGTCCAAGTTTTACAAGTACATCAAACTGAACACCTAGTAACATCATATAACATACTACAGCCCTCTGGCAAGGATACTAATAACAGTCTACTCCCCATGAGCCTAAGCCGGTCGAGTCTCTTATCACCTCCAAAAGACTATCTAGTCAAAGGTCACTCCAGACGACAGTCTTCTTCATTCCTCTGTACTGGTCAATTCACTTGACTGGTGGTACATCTATATGAATCATGTTCCAAAGAGCACAAAACATATAGGCAAGGGTGAAAAATCCTCATACATAGATAATAAAGCATAGAGACAAGAGATATAAAATATACCATATTTATCAGATATATCAACATTAAGTAATTATCTACCACTCACCCTTCTCAAATCAAGAGTATAACGTTTCCTACAAACAAGACATTCTCATAGACACAATGAAAATGATCACAGTCACAACACATAAATCAGCATCAAGCAATATATTATCAACTCAGATAGATTATAATGCATGACACTTCTATTTCCCTCTCAACACCGGTGTAATGCTCCATGGAGACTTTTCTCTTCCTCAACAACATTTGAGCGATAGGCTGTGGCGTAAACTTAACATAATGAACCAAACTGTCCCCTTTTTCATGGACTTGGTTAACCAACTGTCCCCTTTTTCATGGACTGGTTTTATAATTATTCAGTAGAGCCACATTTAAAATATAATACCATATCACAAATAGGTCAGTCAGTCAGATTTATCCAAGCCGGGTGCTCTACTCGATCTCGGCTCGCTGGGATCCACCACACGGCCATTGAGACTTTCGAAACCTGGATAATCCCAGTAGGCAATTGTAGCCCAACCATACCTATTTTCAACCACAACAATCCTGGGTTGTATGCTCATCACATTGGCCACATGCCAAATTCTCTTTCTCTTTATGCAAAATGACACATCACATTAAGCATTCAAAATAACCATCTCAAGCATTTTTAAGCTTTGGTTTCTCTTGTAATCACATTAACCTTTTCACTAGGTCGTCACTTGCACCACCACATATAACCATCACTCTTGGTTATAGCATTATAATCACTTATGATATTCACATTTGCACAAATCACTTATAACCTTCACTCTTGGTTATAGCATCATCATCTCTTTGTGCATATTCACATCTCTTGGTGCTCATTCAACATGGTTTTTCTTCTTTCAATTTACACACTTACAAATATTTCATCTTTTTACCAAAATGCATTTTCTAAAACCCTTGTTTAAGTTCTAAAATCAATTAATCAAAATGTATAGCCTTTATTAAATTCAAAGAGTCATTTTTCTCTTAAGCAAATTTGTCTAAAAATCTGGAAAAAAAAATGATTTTCGCAAGGTGAACAGTAGTCAAAATTCCAGGATTCCAGAACTGTTCACAGGTGTGAGGATTTTCACACCCGCGGTGCAGACAGCTCTGTTCCCTGTTTTCCATAATTTCACACTCACGAAAACAGCCACACCCAGGGCGTGCCAGGCTTGCGATTTTCACAAAAATGAAGCAAAACAATCTCTTCTTTGCATGGTTATATCCAATTGGATCAAAATAAGTGAAGTTCATCATTTTTAAAACAATCACACACCATATTCAAGCCATGAATTCAAACTCACCAAGCAATAGCATGGCATCTTCATACCAAGAGCACAACATGTTCATACCAAACCCTATTCCACACCATCATCACCAAACACTTCTCTAATTCATTCAATCCATTAACAAGGTTCATATCAAGCACATAAATAGCTCAAAAACCAATCATATTCATAAGAATACATAACCATATAACTTTCTAAACATCATGAACCCTAGGATGAATTCCACACCATCATATTCAAAATTACACATACAAAGCCCTAATATGTCATCGAAGCTTTAAAGATCAAGTAGGAAGAACTTTCCCCTTACCAAACTTGTAGAAAACCCTAACACCAAGCTCCTTCTTCTTCCTTCCCTTCTCTTCCTTGCTTGCTCCTTGTTAGCTTATTGGCCACTAGTTTTATGATCAAGACTTGAAAACTAGCTTATTTGGACAAGAATTTTGGAAAGATCACTCAAGGTTTGGCTATGGAGAAGAACAAGATGGAAACATGAGGCAAGAACTCAGAAGTTCTTCTTTCTTTCCTCTCAATTTCGTGCTCCACCTCCTTTCTTTCCTATCCACCTTGATTTTTTTTCCCAAGTTATGATTACCTTGTCCAATTTGCTTCACTCCTATTGGCTAGCACCCATGAGTCAAGGCTCAAGAAAATTTCACTCTCTTCCTCTCTCATTTCAGCGCAGCACAGCAGCTCAAGGAAGGGTAATTAATTTTTTTTTACCTTAACCATGGTAAATGGTAAGTCTCCAAGGTAACTAAGTATGGTAACTTTTGTAATTCATAGTAAAAATTGTCCAAAATTAACCTAGTGAGGTAAAAATTCTCATGAACCCTAAAATCAATCCTCAACCATGTAAGTAAGGTGTCACAAAAGTTTTGGTTCATAAAAATCAAGCCTAGAGGTACTATGGTGCTCTTTTCGGTTTTTACCGTAACCCATAACTTAGGGTAAAAATCAACTTTCTCCGAAAAATCTCAGAAAATTTCTAAAAAACATAAATATTGTAAAAACACCATTGGATACTCTTTTGGTTGATTTTGGATTACTTCCCATGCTTCTGGCATCCACTAGTTCCTTCCGCTGTCCTGATTCCATTCTGCAGGGACCGAAACTATAATTCTTAATCCGTCCTTCTAAAAATTCACAAAATAATTTCTAAAATTCTAAAATAATATAAAACATCACTTGACATCTCCAAAAATATTTCTTAACTTGTTCTGGTCTCCAATTTAACTCGCAGTTCAGCCTAGTCAAACTACAAGGACCAAAACGGTAACATTTTTATCCGTATCTCAGAAAATTCCCGAATAAATTTCTAAAATCCTCAAATATTATAAAATCACTATTTATACCTTCAAATCTTTTTCTTAACCCAAATCTAGGGTTTTTACTTCACAATGTCATCATTCCGTCTATTTACAGTAATTAGAACTCTGTCTATATCTAAATGTCCAACTTAACTACTATTTTCTAACAACAAAGAAACTTCATCTATTAACTTAATCCTCCGAAATATTTTTAATTCACATGAATCACATCCACATATTAAAATGTAATAAAGTCAAAAACCTAAAAATAACAGACGTTACACCCATGGATCAAATGGGAGGACGAACGAGACGAACATGGTCCAAAGATGCCAAAGGATCAAATGGGAGGACGAACGAGACCAACCTGGTACAAAGAATGCCAAAGGATCAAATGGGAGGACGAAGAGAAACGAACGCGACGAACTTGGTCGAAACAATGCCTAAAGGATCAAATGGGAGGACGAACAGGGACGAAGGAGACGAACTTGGACCAAAGAATGCCAAAGGATCAAATGGGAGGATGAACGAGACAAACTTGGTCCAAAGAATGTCAAAGGATCAAATGGGAGGACGAAGAGGGACGAAGGAAACGAACTTGGTGCAAAGAATGCCGAAGGATCAAATGGGAGGACGAACGTCATGAACTTGGTACAAAGAATGCCCATGGATCAAATGGGAGGACGAAGAGGGACGAACGAGACGAACTTGGTCCAAAGAATGCCAAAGGATCAAATGGGGGACGAACGAGACGAACTTGGTCCAAAGAATGCCCAAAGATCAAATGGGAGGACGTAGAGCGACAAATGAGACGAACTTGGTCCAAAGAATGCCCAAAGATCAAATGAGAGGACGTAGAGGGACGAATGAGACGAACTTGGTCCAAAGAATGCCCAAAGGATCAAATGGGAGGACGAACACGGACGAATGAGACGAACTTGGTCCAAAGAATGCCCAAACGATCAAATGGGACGACGAACGTGACGAACTTGGTACAAAGAATGCCCAAGGATCAAATAGGAGGACGTAGAGGGACGAACAAGACGAACTTGGTCCAAAGAATGCCCAAAGGATCAAATGGGAGGACGAAAAGGGTCGAACGAGACGAACTTGGTCCAAAGAATGCCAAAGGATCAAATGGGAGTACGAACGAGTTGAACTTGGTCCAAAGAATGTCAAAGGATCAAATGGGAGGACAAAGAGGGACGAAGGAGACGAACATGGTCCAAAGAATGCCAAAGGATCAAATGGGAGGACGAACGTGACGAACTTGGTACAAAGAATGCCCATGGATCAATTGGGCGGACGAACAGGGACGAAGGAGACGAACTTGGTCCAAAGAATGCCCAAAGGATGACAAAGGATCAAATCGGAGGACGAACGAGACCAACTTGGTACAAAGAATGTCAAAGGATCAAATGGGAGGTCGAACGAGACAAACTTGGTACAAAGAATGCCAAACGATCAAATGGGAGGACGAAGTGGGACGAACGAGACGAACTTGGTCCAAAGAATGCCCAAAGGATCAAATGGGAGGACGAACAGGGACGAATGAGACGAACTTGGCCCAAAGAATGCCCAAAGCATCAAATGGGAGGACGAACAGGGACGAATGAGACGAACTTGGCCCAAAGAATGCCCAAAGGATCAAATGGGACGACGAACGTGACGAACTTGGTACAAAGAATTCCCAAGGATCAAATAGGAGGACGTAGAGGGACGAACGAGACGAACTTGGTCCAAAGAATGCCCAAAGGATCAAATGGGAGGACGAACAGGGACGAACGAGACGAACTTGGTCCAAAGAATGCCAAAGGATCAAATGGGAGGACGAACGAGACGAACTTGGTCCAAAGAATGTCAAAGGATCAAATGGGAGGATGAAGAGGGACGAAGGAGACGAACTTGGTCCAAAGAATGCCAAAGGATCAAATGGGAGGACGAACGTGACGAACTTCGTACAAAGAATGCCCATGGATCAAATGGGAGGACGAACAGGGACGAACGAGACGAACATGGTCCAAAGAATGCCAAAGGATCAAATGGGAGGTCGAACGAGACCAACTTGCTACAGTGAATGCCAAAGGATCAAATGGGAGGACGAAGAGGGACGAACGAGATGAACTTGGTCCAAAGATTGCCCAAGGATGAAATGGGAGGACGAAAAGGGACGAACGAGACGAACTTGGTCCAAAGAATGGCCAAAGGATCAAATGGGAGGATGAACAGGGACGAACGAGACGAACTTCGTCCAAAGATTGCCAAGGGATCAGATGAGAGGACGAACGAGACGAACTTGGTCCAAAGAATGTCAAAGGATCAAATGGGAGGACGAAGAGGGACGTAGGAGACGAACTTGGTCCAAAGAATGCCGAAGGATCAAAAGGGAGGACGAACGTGACGAACTTGGTACAAAGAATGCCGAAGGATCAAATGGGAGGACGTAGAGGGACGAACGAGACGAACTCGGTCCAAAGAATGTCAAAGGATCAAATGGGAGGATGAACGTGGCGAACTTGGCACAAAGAATGCCCAAGGATCGAATGGGAAGACGTAGAGGGACGAACGAGACGAACTTGGTCCAAAGAATGCCCAAAGGATCAAATGGGAGGATGTAGAGGGACGAACGAGACGACCTTTGTCCAAAGAATGCCCAAGGATGAAATGGGAGGACGAAACGGGACGAAAGAGACGAACTTGGTCCAAAGAATGCCAAAGGATCAAATGGGAGGACGAAGAGAAACGAACGAGACGAACTTGGTCGAAAGAATGCCCAAAGGATCAAATGGGAGGACGAACAGGGACGATGGAGACGAACTTGGACCAAAGAATGCCAAAGGATCAAATGGGAGGACGAACGAGACAAACTTGGTCCAAAGAATGTCAAAGGATCAAATGGGAGGACGAAGAGGGACGAAGGAAACGAACTTGGTGCAAAGAATGCCGAAGGATCAAATGGGAGGACGAAGAGGGACGAAGGAAACGAACTTGGTGCAAATAATGCCGAAGGATCAAATGGGAGGACGAACGTCATGAACTTGGTCCAAAGAATGCCCATGGATCAAATGGGAGGATGAAAAGGGACGAACGAGACGAACTTGGTCCAAAGAATGCCAAAGGATCAAATGGGAGGACGAACGAGACCAACTTGGTACAAAGAATGTCAAAGGATCAAATGGGAGGACGAAGAGGGACGAACGAGACGAACTTGGTCCAAAGAATGCCCAAAGGATCAAATGGGAGGATGAACAGGGACGAAGGAGACGAACTTGGTCGAAAGAATGCTAAAGGATCAAATGAGAGGACGAACGAGACGAACTTGGTCCAAAGAATGTCAAAGTATCAAATGGGTGGACGAACAGGGCGAACTTGGTACAAATAATGCACAAGGATCAAAGGGGAGGACGTAGAGGGACGAACGAGACGAACTTGGTCCAAAGAATGCCCAAAGGATCAAATGGGAGGACGAAAAGGGACGAAAGAGACGAACTTGGTCCAAAGAATGCCAAAGGATCAAATGGGAGGACGAACGAGACCAACTTGGTACAAAGAATGCCAAAGGATCAAATGGGAGGACGAAGAGGAACGAACGAGACGAACTTGGTCCAAAGAATGTCAAAGGATCAAATGGGAGGACGAAGAGGGACGAAGGAAACGAACATGGTGCAAAGAATGCCGAAGGATCAAATGGGAGGACGAACGTCATGAACTTGGTACAAAGAATGCCCATGGATCAAATGGGAGGACGAACGAGACGAACTTGGTCGAAAGAATGCCCAAAGGATCAAATGGGAGGACGAACAGGGACGAAGGAGACGAACATGGACCAAAGAATGCCAAAGGATCAAATGGGACGACGAACGAGACGAACTTGGTCCAAAGAATGTCAAAGGATCAAATGGGAGGACGAAGAGGGACGAAGGACACGAACTTGGTGCAAAGAATGCCGAAGGATCAAATGGGAGGACGAACGTCATGAACTTGGTACAAAGAATGCCCATGGATCAAATGGGAGGACGAACAGGGACGAACGAGACGAACTTGGTCCAAAGAATGCCAAAGGATCAAACGGGACGGCGAACGAGACCAACTTGGTACAAAGAATGTCAAAGGATCAAATGGGAGAACGAAGAGGGACGAACGAGATGAACTTGGTCCAAAGATTGCCCAAGGATGAAATGGGAGGACGAAAAGGGACGAACGAGACGAACTTGGACCAAAGAATGCCCAAGGATCAAATGGGAGGGCGTAGAGGGAAGAACGAGAAGAACATGGTCCAAAGAATGCCAAAGGATCAAATGGGAGGACGAACGAGACCAACTTGCTAAAAAGAATGCCAAAGGATCAAATGGGAGGACGAAGAGGGACGAACGAGACGAACTTGGTCCAAAGAATGCCAAAGGATCAAATGGGGGACGAACGAGACGAACTTGGTCCAAAGAATGCCCAAAGATCAAATGGGAGGACGTAGAGCGACAAATGAGACGAACTTGGTCCAAAGAATGCCCAAAGGATCAAATGGGAGGACGAACAGGGACGAATGAGACGAACTTGGTCCAAAGAATGCCCAAAGGATCAAATGGGACGACGAACGTGACGAACTTGGTACAAAGAATGCCCAAGGATCAAATAGGAGGACGTAGAGGGACGAACGAGACGAACTTGGTCCAAAGAATGCCCAAAGGATCAAATGGGAGGACGAAAAGGGTCGAACGAGACGAACTTGGTCCAAAGAATGCCAAAGGATCAAATGGGAGTACGAACGAGATGAACTTGGTCCAAAGAATGTCAAAGGATCAAATGGGAGGACAAAGAGGGACGAAGGAGACGAACTTGGTCCAAAGAATGCCAAAGGATCAAATGGGAGGATGAACATGGCGAACTTGGCACAAAGAATGCCCAAGGATCAAATGGGAAGACGTAGAGGGACGAACGAGACGAACTTGGTCCAAAGAATGCCCAAAGGATCAAATGGGAGGACGAAAAGGGACGAAAGAGACGAACTTGGTCCAAAGAATGCCCAAGGATCAAATGGGAAGACGTAGAGGGACGAACGAGACGAACTTGGTCCAAAGAATGCCCAAAGGATCAAATGGGAGGATGTAGAGGGACGAACGAGACGACCTTTGTCCAAAGAATGCCCAAGGATGAAATGGGAGGACGAAACGGGACGAAAGAGACGAACTTGGTCCAAAGAATGCCAAAGGATCAAATGGGAGGACGAAGAGAAACGAACGAGACGAACTTGGTCGAAAGAATGCCCAAAGGATCAAATGGGAGGACGAACAGGGACGATGGAGACGAACTTGGACCAAAGAATGCCAAAGGATCAAATGGGAGGACGAACGAGACAAACTTGGTCCAAAGAATGTCAAAGGATCAAATGGGAGGACGAAGAGGGACGAAGGAAACGAACTTGGTGCAAAGAATGCCGAAGGATCAAATGGGAGGACGAAGAGGGACGAAGGAAACGAACTTGGTGCAAATAATGCCGAAGGATCAAATGGGAGGACGAACGTCATGAACTTGGTACAAAGAATGCCCATGGATCAAATGGGAGGATGAAAAGGGACGAACGAGACGAACTTGGTCCAAAGAATGCCAAAGGATCAAATGGGAGGACGAACGAGACCAACTTGGTACAAAGAATGTCAAAGGATCAAATGGGAGGACGAAGAGGGACGAACGAGACGAACTTGGTCCAAAGAATGCCCAAAGGATCAAATGGGAGGATGAACAGGGACGAAGGAGACGAACTTGGTCGAAAGAATGCTAAAGGATCAAATGAGAGGACGAACGAGACGAACTTGGTCCAAAGAATGTCAAAGTATCAAATGGGTGGACGAACAGGGCGAACTTGGTACAAATAATGCACAAGGATCAAAGGGGAGGACGTAGAGGGACGAACGAGACGAACTTGGTCCAAAGAATGCCCAAAGGATCAAATGGGAGGACGAAAAGGGACGAAAGAGACGAACTTGGTCCAAAGAATGCCAAAGGATCAAATGGGAGGACGAACGAGACCAACTTGGTACAAAGAATGCCAAAGGATCAAATGGGAGGACGAACGAGACCAACTTGGTACAAAGAATGCCAAAGGATCAAATGGGAGGACGAAGAGGAACGAACGAGACGAACTTGGTCCAAAGAATGTCAAAGGATCAAATGGGAGGACGAAGAGGGACGAAGGAAACGAACTTGGTGCAAAGAATGCCGAAGGATCAAATGGGAGGACGAACGTCATGAACTTGGTACAAAGAATGCCCATGGATCAAATGGGAGGACGAACGAGACGAACTTGGTCGAAAGAATGCCCAAAGGATCAAATGGGAGGACGAACAGGGACGAAGGAGACGAACATGGACCAAAGAATGCCAAAGGATCAAATGGGACGACGAACGAGACGAAC
Source organism: Glycyrrhiza uralensis (assembly GCA_030159175.1). Taxonomy (NCBI): domain Eukaryota; kingdom Viridiplantae; phylum Streptophyta; class Magnoliopsida; order Fabales; family Fabaceae; genus Glycyrrhiza; species Glycyrrhiza uralensis. Next base: position 24,666,948 of record BRZY01000006.1, on the reverse strand, counting down.
TTGGTCCAAAGAATGTCAAAGGATCAAATGGGAGGACGAAGAGGGACGAAGGACACGAACTTGGTGCAAAGAATGCCGAAGGATCAAATGGGAGGACGAACGTCATGAACTTGGTACAAAGAATGCCCATGGATCAAATGGGAGGACGAACAGGGACGAACGAGACGAACTTGGTCCAAAGAATGCCAAAGGATCAAACGGGACGGCGAACGAGACCAACTTGGTACAAAGAATGTCAAAGGATCAAATGGGAGAACGAAGAGGGACGAACGAGATGAACTTGGTCCAAAGATTGCCCAAGGATGAAATGGGAGGACGAAAAGGGACGAACGAGACGAACTTGGACCAAAGAATGCCCAAGGATCAAATGGGAGGGCGTAGAGGGAAGAACGAGAAGAACATGGTCCAAAGAATGCCAAAGGATCAAATGGGAGGACGAACGAGACCAACTTGCTAAAAAGAATGCCAAAGGATCAAATGGGAGGACGAAGAGGGACGAACGAGACGAACTTGGTCCAAAGAATGCCAAAGGATCAAATGGGGGACGAACGAGACGAACTTGGTCCAAAGAATGCCCAAAGATCAAATGGGAGGACGTAGAGCGACAAATGAGACGAACTTGGTCCAAAGAATGCCCAAAGGATCAAATGGGAGGACGAACAGGGACGAATGAGACGAACTTGGTCCAAAGAATGCCCAAAGGATCAAATGGGACGACGAACGTGACGAACTTGGTACAAAGAATGCCCAAGGATCAAATAGGAGGACGTAGAGGGACGAACGAGACGAACTTGGTCCAAAGAATGCCCAAAGGATCAAATGGGAGGACGAAAAGGGTCGAACGAGACGAACTTGGTCCAAAGAATGCCAAAGGATCAAATGGGAGTACGAACGAGATGAACTTGGTCCAAAGAATGTCAAAGGATCAAATGGGAGGACAAAGAGGGACGAAGGAGACGAACTTGGTCCAAAGAATGCCAAAGGATCAAATGTGAGGATGAACATGGCGAACTTGGCACAAAGAATGCCCAAGGATCAAATGGGAAGACGTAGAGGGACGAACGAGACGAACTTGGTCCAAAGAATGCCCAAAGGATCAAATGGGAGGACGAAAAGGGACGAAAGAGACGAACTTGGTCCAAAGAATGCCCAAGGATCAAATGGGAAGACGTAGAGGGACGAACGAGACGAACTTGGTCCAAAGAATGCCCAAAGGATCAAATGGGAGGATGTAGAGGGACGAACGAGACGACCTTTGTCCAAAGAATGCCCAAGGATGAAATGGGAGGACGAAAAGGGACGAAAGAGACGAACTTGGTCCAAAGAATGCCAAAGGATCAAATGGGAGGACGAACAGGGACAATGGAGACGAACTTGGACCAAAGAATGCCAAAGGATCAAATGGGAGGACGAACGAGACAAACTTGGTCCAAAGAATGTCAAAGGATCAAATGGGAGGACGAAGAGGGACGAAGGAAACGAACTTGGTGCAAAGAATGCCGAAGGATCAAATGGGAGGACGAAGAGGGACGAAGGAAACGAACTTGGTGCAAATAATGCCGAAGGATCAAATGGGAGGACGAACGTCATGAACTTGGTACAAAGAATGCCCATGGATCACATGGGAGGATGAAAAGGGACGAACGAGACGAACTTGGTCCAAAGAATGCCAAAGGATCAAATTGGAGGACGAACGAGACCAACTTGGTACAAAGAATGTCAAAGGATCAAATGGGAGGACGAAGAGGGACGAACGAGACGAACTTGGTCCAAAGAATGCCCAAAGGATCAAATGGGAGGATGAACAGGGACGAAGGAGACGAACTTGGTCGAAAGAATGCCAAAGGATCAAATGAGAGGACGAACGAGACGAACTTGGTCCAAAGAATGTCAAAGTATCAAATGGGAGGACGAACAGGGCAAACTTGGTACAAATAATGCACAAGGATCAAAGGGGAGGACGTAGAGGGACGAACGAGACGAACTTGGTCCAAAGAATGCCCAAAGGATCAAATGGGAGGACGAACATGGACGAACGAGACGAACTTGGTCCAAAGAATGCCAAAGGATCAAATGGGAGGACGAACGAGACGAACTTGGTCCAAAGAATGCCCAAAGGATCAAATGGGAGGACGAACAGGGACGAACGAGACGAACTTGGTCCAAAGAATGCCAAAGGATCAAATGGGAGGACGAACGAGACGAACTTGGTCCAAAGAATGTCAAAGGATCAAATGGGAGGATGAAGAGGGATGAAGGAGACGAACTTGGTCCAAAGAATGCCAAAGGATCAAATGGGAGGTCGAACGAGACCAACTTGCCACAAAGAATGCCAAAGGATCAAATGGGAGGACGAAGAGGGACGAACGAGATGAACTTGGTCCAAAGATTGCCCAAGGATGAAATGGGAGGACGAAAAGGGACGAACGAGACGAACTTGGTCCAAAGAATGGCCAAAGGATCAAATGGGAGGATGAACAGGGACGAAGGAGACGAACTTCGTCCAAAGATTGCCAAGGGATCAGATGAGAGGACGAACGAGACGAACTTGGTCCAAAGAATGTCAAAGGATCAAATGGGAGGAGGAAGAGGGACGTAGGAGACGAACTTGGTCCAAAGAATGCCAAAGGATCAAAAGGGAGGAAGAACGTGACGAACTTGGTACAAAGAATGCCTAAGGATCAAATGGGAGGACGTAGAGGGACGAAGGAGACGAACTTGGTCCAAAGAATGTCAAAGGATCAAATGGGAGGATGAACGTGGCGAACTGGGCACAAAGAGTGCCCAAGGATCAAATGGGAGGACGTAGAGGGACGAACGAGACCAACTTGGTACAAAGAATGCCAAAGGATCAAATGGGAGGACGAACGTGGCGAACTTGGTACAAAGAATGCCCAAAGGTTCAAATGGGAGGACGAACAGGGACGAAGGAGACGAACTTGGACCAAAGAATGCCAAAGGATCAAATGGGAGGACGAACGAGACACACTTGGTCCAAAGAATGTCAAAGGATCAAATGGGAGGACGAAGAGGGACGAAGGAAACGAACTTGGTGCAAAGAATGCCGAAGGATCAAATGGGAGGACGAACGTCATGAACTTGGTACAAAGAATACCCATGGATCAAATGGGAGGACGAAAAGGGACGAACGAGACGAAATTGGTCCAAAGAATGCCAAAGGATCAAATGGGAGGACGAACGGGACCAACTTGGTACAAAGAATGTCAAAGGATCAAATGGGAGGACGAAGAGGGACGAACGAGACGAACTTGGTCCAAAGAATGCCCAAAGGATCAAATGGGAGGATGAACAGGGACGTAGGAGACGAACTTGGTCGAAAGAATGCCAAAGGATCAAATGAGAGGACGAACGAGACGAACTTGGTCCAAAGAATGTCAAAGTATCAAATGGGAGGACGAACGTGGCGAACTTGGTACAAAGAATGCCCAAGGATCAAATGGGAGGACGTAGAGGGACGAACGAGACGAACATGGTCCAAAGAATGCCCAAGGATGAAATGGGAGGATGAAAAGGGACGAAAGAGACGAACTTGGTCCAAGGAATGCCAAAGGATCAAATGGGAGGACGAACGAGACCAACTTGGTACAAAGAATGCCAAAGGATCAAATGGGAGGACGAAGAGAAACGAACGAGACGTACTTGGTCGAAAGAATGCCCAAAGGATCAAATGGGAGGACGAACAGGGACGAAGGAGACGAACTTGAGCCGAAGAATGCCAAAGGATCAAATGGGAGGACGAACGAGACACACTTGGTCTAAAGAATGTCAAAGGATCAAATGGGAGGACGAAGAGGGGACGAAGGAAACGAACTTGGTGCAAAGAATGCCGAAGGATCAAATGGGAGGACGAACGTCATGAACTTGGTACAAAGAATGCCCATGGATCAAATGGGAGGACGAAAAGGGACGAACGAGACGAACTTGGTCCAAAGAATGCCAAAGGATCAAATGGGAGGACGAACGACACCAACTTGGTACAAAGAATGTCAAAGGATCAAATGGGAGGACGAAGAGGGACGAACGAGACGAACTTGGTCCAAAGAATGCCCAAAGGATCAAATGGGAGGATGAACAGGGACGTAGGAGACGAACTTGGTCGCAAGAATGCCAAAGGATCAAATGAGAGGACGAACGAGACGAACTTGGTCCAAAGAATGTCAAAGTATCAAATGGGAGGACGAACGTGGCGAACTTGGTACAAAGAATGCCCAAGGATCAAATGGGAGGATGTAGAGGGACGAACGAGACGAACTTGGTCCAAAGAATGCCCAAGGATGAAATGGGAGGACGAAAAGGGACGAAAGAGACGAACTTGGTCCAAAGAATGCCAAAGGATCAAATGGGAGCACGAACAGGGACGAAGGAGACGAACTTGGTCCAAAGAATGCCCAAAGGATCAAATGGGAGGACGAACAGGGTCGAACGAGACGAACTTGGTCCAAAGAATGCCAAAGGATCAAATGGGAGGACGAACGAGACGAACTTGGTCCAAAGAATGTCAAAGGATCAAATGGGAGGACGAAGAGGGACGAAGGAGACGAACATGGTCTAAAGAATGCCAAAGGATCAAATGGGAGGACGAACGTGACGAACTTGGTACAAAGAATGCCCATGGATCAAATTGGAGGACGAACTGGGACGAATGAGACGAACTTGGTCCAAAGAATGCCAAAGGATCAAATCGGAGGACGAACGAGACCAACTTGGTACAAAGAATGCAATGGATCAAATGGGAGGTCGAACAAGACCAAGTTGGTACAAAGAATGCCAAAGGATCAAATGGGAGGACGAGAGGGACGAACGAGACGAACTTGGTCCAAAGAATGCCAAAGGATCAAATGGGGGACGAACGAGACGAACTTGGTCCAAAGAATGCCAAAAGATCAAATGGGAGGACGTAGAGGGACGAATGAGACGAACTTGGTCCAAAGAATGCCCAAAGGATCAAATGGGAGGACGAAAAGGGACGAATGAGACGAACTTGGTCCAAAGAATGCCCAAAGGATCAAATGGGACGACGAACGTGACGAACTTGGCACAAAGAATGCCCATGGATCAAGTGGGAGGACGAACAGGGACGAAGGAGACGAACTTGGTCCAAAGAATGACAAAGGATCAAATCGGAGGACGAACGAGACCAACTTGGTACAAAGAATGTCAAAGGATCAAATGGGAGGTCGAACGAGACCAACTTGGTACAAAGAATGCCAAATGATCAAATGGGAGGACGAAGTGGGACGAACGAGACGAACTTGGTCGAAAGAATGCCCAAAGATCAAATGGGAGGACATAGAGGGACGAATGAGACGTACTTGGTCCAAAGAATGCCCAAAGGATCAAATGGGAGGACAAACAGGGACTAATGAGACGAACTTGGCCCAAAGAATGCCCAAAGGATCAAATGGGACGACGAACGTAATGAACTTGGTACTAAGAATTCCCAAGGATCAAATAGGAGGACGTAGAGGGACGAACGAGACGAACTTGGTCCAAAGAATGCCCAAAGGATCAAATGGGAGGACGAACAGGGACGAACGAGACGAACTTGGTCCAAAGAATGCCAAAGGATCAAATGGGAGGACGAACGAGACGAACTTGGTCCAAAGAATGTCAAAGGATCAAATGGGAGGATGAAGAGGGATGAAGGAGACGAACTTGGTCCAAAGAATGCCAAAGGATCAAATGGGAGGTCGAACGAGACCAACTTGCTACAAAGAATGCCAAAGGATCAAATGGGAGGACGAAGAGGGACGAACGAGATGAACTTCGTCCAAAGATTGCCCAAGGATGAAATGGGAGGACGAAAAGGGACGAACGAGACGAACTTGGTCCAAAGAATGGCCAAAGGATCAAATGGGAGGATGAACAGGGACGAAGGAGACGAACTTCGTCCAATGATTGCCAAGGGATCAGATGAGAGGACGAACGAGACGAACTTGGTCCAAAGAATGTCAAAGGATCAAATGGGAGGAGGAAGAGGGACGTAGGAGACGAACTTGGTCCAAAGATGCCAAAGGATCAAAAGGGAGGAAGAACGTGACGAACTTGGTACAAAGAATGCCTAAGGATCAAATGGGAGGACGTAGAGGGACGAAGGAGACGAACTTGGTCCAAAGAATGTCAAAGGATCAAATGGGAGGATGAACGTGGCGAACTGGGCACAAAGAGTGCCCAAGGATCAAATGGGAGGACGTAGAGGGACGAACGAGACCAACTTGGTACAAAGAATGCCAAAGGATCAAATGGGAGGACGAACGTGGCGAACTTGGTACAAAGAATGCCCAAAGGTTCAAATGGGAGGACGAACAGGGACGAAGGAGACGAACATGGACCAAAGAATGCCAAAGGATCAAATGGGAGGACGAACGAGACACACTTGGTCCAAAGAATGTCAAAGGATCAAATGGGAGGACGAAGAGGGACGAAGGAAACGAACTTGGTGCAAAGAATGCCGAAGGATCAAATGGGAGGACGAACGTCATGAACTTGGTACAAAGAATACCCATGGATCAAATGGGAGGACGAAAAGGGACGAACGAGACGAAATTGGTCCAAAGAATGCCAAAGGATCAAATGGGAGGACGAACGGGACCAACTTGGTACAAAGAATGTCAAAGGATCAAATGGGAGGACGAAGAGGGACGAACGAGACGAACTTGGTCCAAAGAATGCCCAAAGGATCAAATGGGAGGATGAACAGGGACGTAGGAGACGAACTTGGTCGAAAGAATGCCAAAGGATCAAATGAGAGGACGAACGAGACGAACTTGGTCCAAAGAATGTCAAAGTATGAAATGGGAGGACGAACGTGGCGAACTTGGTACAAAGAATGCCCAAGGATCAAATGGGAGGACGTAGAGGGACGAACGGGACGAACATGGTCCAAAGAATGCCCAAGGATGAAATGGGAGGATGAAAAGGGACGAAAGAGACGAACTTGGTCCAAAGAATGCCAAAGGATCAAATGGGAGGACGAACGAGACCAACTTGGTACAAAGAATGCCAAAGGATCAAATGGGAGGACGAAGAGAAACGAACGAGACGTACTTGGTCGAAAGAATGCCCAAAGGATCAAATGGGAGGACGAACAGGGACGAAGGAGACGAACTTGAGCCGAAGAATGCCAAAGGATCAAATGGGAGGACGAACGAGACACACTTGGTCTAATGAATGTCAAAGGATCAAATGGGAGGACGAAGAGGGGACGAAGGAAACGAACTTGGTGCAAAGAATGCCTAAGGATCAAATGGGAGGACGAACGTCATGAACTTGGTACAAAGAATGCCCATGGATCAAATGGGAGGACGAAAAGGGACGAACGAGACGAACTTGGTCCAAAGAATGCCAAAGGATCAAATGGGAGGACGAACGACACCAACTTGGTACAAAGAATGTCAAAGGATCAAATGGGAGGACGAAGAGGGACGAACGAGACGAACTTGGTCCAAAGAATGCCCAAAGGATCAAATGGGAGGATGAACAGGGACGTAGGAGACGAACTTGGTCGCAAGAATGCCAAAGGATCAAATGAGAGGACGAACGAGACGAACTTGGTCCAAAGAATGTCAAAGTATCAAATGGGAGGACGAACGTGGCGAACTTGGTACAAAGAATGCCCAAGGATCAAATGGGAGGACGTAGAGGGACGAACGAGACGAACTTGGTCCAAAGAATGCCCAAGGATGAAATGGGAGGACGAAAAGGGACGAAAGAGACGAACTTGGTCCAAAGAATGCCAAAGGATCAAATGGGAGCACGAACAGGGACGAAGGAGACGAACTTGGTCCAAAGAATGCCCAAAGGATCAAATGGGAGGACGAACAGGGTCGAACGAGACGAACTTGGTCCAAAGAATGCCAAAGGATCAAATGGGAGGACGAACGAGACGAACTTGGTCCAAAGAATGTCAAAGGATCAAATGGGAGGACGAAGAGGGACGAAGGAGACGAACATGGTCTAAAGAATGCCAAAGGATCAAATGGGAGGACGAACGTGACGAACTTGTTACAAAGAATGCCCATGGATCAAATGGGAGGACGAACTGGGACGAATGAGACGAACTTGGTCCAAAGAATGCCAAAGGATCAAATCGGAGGACGAACGAGACCAACTTGGTACAAAGAATGCAATGGATCAAATGGGAGGTCGAACAAGACCAAGTTGGTACAAAGAATGCCAAAGGATCAAATGGGAGGACGAGAGGGACGAACGAGACGAACTTGGTCCAAAGAATGCCAAAGGATCAAATGGGGGACGAACGAGACGAACTTGGTCCAAAGAATGCCAAAAGATCAAATGGGAGGACGTAGAGGGACGAATGAGACGAACTTGGTCCAAAGAATGCCCAAAGGATCAAATGGGAGGACGAAAAGGGACGAATGAGACGAACTTGGTCCAAAGAATGCCCAAAGGATCAAATGGGACGACGAACGTGACGAACTTGTTACAAAGAATGCCCATGGATCAAGTGGGAGGACGAACAGGGACGAAGGAGACGAACTTGGTCCAAAGAATGACAAAGGATCAAATCGGAGGACGAACGAGACCAACTTGGTACAAAGAATGTCAAAGGATCAAATGGGAGGTCGAACGAGACCAACTTGGTACAAAGAATGCCAAATGATCAAATGGGAGGACGAAGTGGGACGAACGAGACGAACTTGGTCGAAAGAATGCCCAAAGATCAAATGGGAGGACATAGAGGGACGAATGAGACGTACTTGGTCCAAAGAATGCCCAAAGGATCAAATGGGAGGACCAACAGGGACTAATGAGACGAACTTGGCCCAAAGAATGCCCAAAGGATCAAATGGGACGACGAACGTAATGAACTTGGTACTAAGAATTCCCAAGGATCAAATAGGAGGACGTAGAGGGACGAACGAGACGAACTTGGTCCAAAGAATGCCCAAAGGATCAAATGGGAGGACGAACAGGGACGAACGAGACGAACTTGGTCCAAAGAATGTCAAAGGATCAAATGGGAGGATAAAGAGGGATGAAGGAGACGAACTTGGTCCAAAGAATACCAAAGGATCAAATGGGAGGTCGAACGAGACCAACTTGCTACAAAGAATGCCAAAGGATCAAATGGGAGGACGAAGAGGGACGAACGAGATGAACTTGGTCCAAAGATTGCCCAAGGATGAAATGGGAGGAAGAAAAGGGACGAACGAGACGAACTTGGTCCAAAGAATGGCCAAAGGATCAAATGGGAGGATGAACAGGGACGAAGGAGACGAACTTCGTCCAAAGATTGCCAAGGGATCAGATGAGAGGACGAACGAGACGAACTTGGTCCAAAGAATGTCAAAGGATCAAATGGGAGGAGGAAGAGGGACGTAGGAGACGAACTTGGTCCAAAGAATGCCGAAGGATCAAAAGGGAGGAAGAACGTGACGAACTTGGTACAAAGAATGCCTAAGAATCAAATGGGAGGACGTAGAGGGACGAAGGAGACGAACTTGGTCCAAAGAATGTCAAAGGATCAAATGGGAGGATGAACGTGGCGAACTGGGCACAAAGAGTGCCCAAGGATCAAATGGGAGGACGTAGAGGGACGAACGAGACCAACTTGGTACAAAGAATGCCAAAGGATCAAATGGGAGGACGAACGTGGCGAACTTGGTACAAAGAATGCCCAAAGGTTCAAATGGGAGGACGAACAGGGACGAAGGAGACGAACTTGGACCAAAGAATGCCAAAGGATCAAATGGGAGGACGAACGAGACAAACTTGGTCCAAAGAATGTCAAAGGATCAAATGGGAGGACGAAGAGGGACGAAGGAAACGAACTTGGTGCAAAGAATGCCGAAGGATCAAATGGGAGGACGAACGAGACGAACTTGGTACAAAGAATGTCAAAGGATCAAATGGGAGGACGAAGAGGGACGAACGAGACGAACTTGGTCCAAAGAATGCCCAAAGGATCAAATGGGAGGATGAACAGGGACGAAGGAGACGAACTTGGTCGAAAGAATGCCAAAGGATTATATGAGAGGACGAACGAGACGAACTTGGTCCAAAGAATGTCAAAGGATCAAATGGGAGGACGAACGTGGCGAACTTGGTACAAAGAATGCCCAAGGATCAAATGGGAGGACGTAGAGGGACGAACGAGACGAACTTGGTCCAAAGAATGCCCAAAGGAACAAATGGGAGGATGTAGAGGGACGAACGAGACGACCTTGGTCCAAAGAATGCCCAAGGATGAAATGGGAGGACGAAAAGGGACGAAAGAGACGAACTTGGTCCAAAGAATGCCAAAGGATCAAATGGGAGCACGAACAGGGACGAAGGAGAGGAACTTGGTCCAAAGAATGCCCAAAGGATCAAATGGGAGGACGAACAGGGTCGAACGAGACGAACTTGGTCCAAAGAATGCCAAAGGATCAAATTGGAGGACGAACGAGACGAACTTTGTCCAAAGAATGTCAAACGATCAAATGGGAGGACGAAGAGGGACGAAGGAGGCGAACTTGGTCCAAAGAATGCCCAAGGATCAATTGGGAGGACGTAGAGGGACGAACGAGACGAACTTGGTCCAAAGAATGCCCAAAGGATCAAATGGGAGGACGAACAAGGACGAACGAGACGAACTTAGTCCGAAGAATGCCCAAAGGATCAAATGGGAGGATGTAGAGGGAGGATGTAGAGGGACGAACGAGACGAACATGGTCCAAAGAATGCCCAAGGATGAAATGGGAAGACGAAAAGGGACGGACAAGACGAACTTGGTCCAAAGAATGCCAAAGGATCAAATGGGAGGACGAACGTGACGAACATGGTACAAAGAATGCCCAAGGATCAAATGGGAGGACGAACGTGATGAACTTGGTACAAAAATGCCCAAGGATCAAATGGGAGCACGTAGAGGGACGAACGAGACGAACTTGGTCCAAAGAATGCCAAAGGATCAAATGGAGGACGAAAAGGGACGAACGAGACGAACTTTGTCCAAAGAATGTCAAACGATCAAATGGGACGACGAAGAGGGACGAAGGAGACGAACTTGGTCCAAAAAATGCCAAAGGGTCAAATGGGAGGACGAACATGACGAACTTGGCACAAAGAATGCCCAAGGATCAAATGGGAGGACGTAGAGGGACGAACGAGACGAACTTGGTCCAAAGAATGCCCAAATGATCAAATGGGAGGACGAAAAAGGACGACCGAGACGAACTTAGTCCGAAGTATGCCCAAAGGATCAAATGGGAGGAGGTAGAGGGACGAACGAGACGAACTTGGTCCAAAGAATGCCTAAGGATGAAATGGGAGGACGAAAAGGGACGAACAAGACGAACTTGGTCCTAAGAATGCCAAAGGATCAAATGGAGGACGAAAAGGGACGAACGAGACGAACTTTGTCCAAAGAATGTCAAACGATCAAATGGGAGGACGAAGAGGGACGAAGGAGGCGAACTTGGTCCAAAGAATGCCCAAGGATCAATTGGGAGGACGTAGAGGGACGAACGAGACGAACTTGGTCCAAAGAATGCCCAAAGGATCAAATGGGAGGACGAACAAGGACGAACAAGACGAACTTAGTCCGAAGAATGCCCAAAGGATCAAATGGGAGGATGTAGAGGGAGGATGTAGAGGGACGAACGAGACGAACTTGGTCCAAAGAATGCCTTAGGATGAAATGGGAGGACGAAAAGGGACGAACGAGACGAACTTGGTCCAAAGAATGCCAAAGGATCAAATGGGCGGACGAAGAGGGATGAAGGAGACGAACTTGGTCTAAAGAATGCCCAAGGATCAATTGGGAGGACGTAGAGGGACGAACGAGACCAACTTGGTCCAAAGAATGCCCAAAGGATCAAATGGGAGGACGAACAAGGACGAACGAGACCAACTTGGTACAAAGAATGCCAAAGGATCAAATGGGAGGACGAAGAGGGACGAAGGAGACGAACTTGGTCCAAAGAATGCCAAAGGATCAAATGGGAGGACGAACGTGACGAACTTGGTACAAAAATGCCCAAGGATCAAATGGGAGCACGTAGAGGGACGAACGAGACGAACATGGTCCAAAGAATGCCAAAGGATCAAATGGAGGACGAAAAGGGACGAACGAGACGAACTTTGTCCAAAGAATGTCAAACGATCAAATGGGACGACGAAGAGGGACGAAGGAGACGAACTTGGTCCAAAGAATGCCAAAGGGTCAAATGGGAGGACGAACATGACGAACTTGGTACAAAGAATGCCCAAGGATCAAATGGGAGGATGTAGAGGGACGAACGAGACGAACTTGGTCCAAAGAATGCCCAAATGATCAAATGGGAGGACGAACAACAACGAACGAGACGAACTTAGTCCGAAGAATGCCCAAAGGATCAAATGGGAGGATGTAGAGGGACGAACGAGACGAACTTGGTCCAAAGAATGCCTAAGGATGAAATGGGAGGACGAAACGGGACGAACGAGACGAACTTGCTCCAAAGAATGCCAAAGGATCAAATGGGCGGACGAAGAGGGATGAAGGAGACGAACTTGGTCTAAAGAATGCCCAAGGATCAATTGGGAGGACGTAGAGGGACGAACGAGACGAACTTGGTCCAAAGAATGCCCAAAGGATCAAATGGGAGGACGAACAAGGACGAACGAGACGAACTTAGTCCGAAGAATGCCCAAAGGATCAAATGGGAGGATGTAGAGGGACGAACGAGACGAGCTTGGTGCAAAGAATGCCCAAGGATGAAATGGGAGGACGAAAAGGGACGAACGAGACGAACTTGGTCCTAAGAATGCCAAAGGATCAAATGGAGGACGAAAAGGGACGAACGAGACGAACTTTGTCCAAAGAATGTCAAACGATCAAATGGGAGGACGAAGAGGGACGAAGGAGGCGAACTTGGTCCAAAGAATGCCCAAGGATCAATTGGGAGGACGTAGAGGGACGAACGAGACGAACTTGGTACAAAGAATGCCCAAAGGATCAAATGGGAGGACGAACAAGGACGAACGAGACGAACTTAGTCCGAAGAATGCCCAAAGGATCAAATGGGAGGATGTAGAGGGACGAACGAGACGAACTTGGTCCAAAGAATGCCCAAGGATGAAATGGGAGGACGAAAAGGGACGAACAAGACGAACTTGGTCCAAAGAATGCCAAAGGATCAAATGGGAGGACGAAGAGGGACGAAGGAGACGAACATGGTCCAAATAATGCCAAAGGATCAAATGGGAGGACGAACGTGACGAACATGGTACAAAGAATGCCCAAGGATCAAATGGGAGGACGAACGTGATGAACTTGGTACAAAAATGCCCAAGGATCAAATGGGAGCACGTAGAGGGACGAACGAGACGAACTTGGTCCAAAGAATGCCAAAGGATCAAATGGAGGACGAAAAGGGACGAACGAGACGAACTTTGTCCAAAGAATGTCAAACGATCAAATGGGACGACGAAGAGGGACGAAGGAGACGAACTTGGTCCAAAAAATGCCAAAGGGTCAAATGGGAGGACGAACATGACGAACTTGGCACAAAGAATGCCCAAGGATCAAATGGGAGGACGTAGAGGGACGAACGAGACGAACTTGGTCCAAAGAATGCCCAAATGATCAAATGGGAGGACGAAAAAGGACGACCGAGACGAACTTAGTCCGAAGTATGCCCAAAGGATCAAATGGGAGGAGGTAGAGGGACGAACGAGACGAACTTGGTCCAAAGAATGCCTAAGGATGAAATGGGAGGACGAAAAGGGACGAACAAGACGAACTTGGTCCTAAGAATGCCAAAGGATCAAATGGAGGACGAAAAGGGACGAACGAGACGAACTTTGTCCAAAGAATGTCAAACGATCAAATGGGAGGACGAAGAGGGACGAAGGAGGCGAACTTGGTCCAAAGAATGCCCAAGGATCAATTGGGAGGACGTAGAGGGACGAACGAGACGAACTTGGTCCAAAGAATGCCCAAAGGATCAAATGGGAGGACGAACAAGGACGAACAAGACGAACTTAGTCCGAAGAATGCCCAAAGGATCAAATGGGAGGATGTAGAGGGAGGATGTAGAGGGACGAACGAGACGAACTTGGTCCAAAGAATGCCTTAGGATGAAATGGGAGGACGAAAAGGGACGAACGAGACGAACTTGGTCCAAAGAATGCCAAAGGATCAAATGGGCGGACGAAGAGGGATGAAGGAGACGAACTTGGTCTAAAGAATGCCCAAGGATCAAATGGGAGGACGTAGAGGGACGAACGAGACCAACTTGGTCCAAAGAATGCCCAAAGGATCAAATGGGAGGACGAACAAGGACGAACGAGACCAACTTGGTACAAAGAATGCCAAAGGATCAAATGGGAGGACGAAGAGGGACGAAGGAGACGAACTTGGTCCAAAGAATGCCAAAGGATCAAATGGGAGGACGAACGTGACGAACTTGGTACAAAAATGCCCAAGGATCAAATGGGAGCACGTAGAGGGACGAACGAGACGAACATGGTCCAAAGAATGCCAAAGGATCAAATGGAGGACGAAAAGGGACGAACGAGACGAACTTTGTCCAAAGAATGTCAAACGATCAAATGGGACGACGAAGAGGGACGAAGGAGACGAACTTGGTCCAAAGAATGCCAAAGGGTCAAATGGGAGGACGAACATGACGAACTTGGTACAAAGAATGCCCAAGGATCAAATGGGAGGATGTAGAGGGACGAACGAGACGAACTTGGTCCAAAGAATGCCCAAATGATCAAATGGGAGGACGAACAACAACGAACGAGACGAACTTAGTCCGAAGAATGCCCAAAGGATCAAATGGGAGGATGTAGAGGGACGAACGAGACGAACTTGGTCCAAAGAATGCCTAAGGATGAAATGGGAGGACGAAACGGGACGAACGAGACGAACTTGGTCCAAAGAATGCCAAAGGATCAAATGGGCGGACGAAGAGGGATGAAGGAGACGAACTTGGTCTAAAGAATGCCCAAGGATCAATTGGGAGGACGTAGAGGGACGAACGAGACGAACTTGGTCCAAAGAATGCCCAAAGGATCAAATGGGAGGACGAACAAGGACGAACGAGACGAACTTAGTCCGAAGAATGCCCAAAGGATCAAATGGGAGGATGTAGAGGGACGAACGAGACGAGCTTGGTGCAAAGAATGCCCAAGGATGAAATGGGAGGACGAAAAGGGACGAACGAGACGAACTTGGTCCTAAGAATGCCAAAGGATCAAATGGAGGACGAAAAGGGACGAACGAGACGAACTTTGTCCAAAGAATGTCAAACGATCAAATGGGAGGACGAAGAGGGACGAAGGAGGCGAACTTGGTCCAAAGAATGCCCAAGGATCAATTGGGAGGACGTAGAGGGACGAACGAGACGAACTTGGTACAAAGAATGCCCAAAGGATCAAATGGGAGGACGAACAAGGACGAACGAGACGAACTTAGTCCGAAGAATGCCCAAAGGATCAAATGGGAGGATGTAGAGGGACGAACGAGACGAACTTGGTCCAAAGAATGCCCAAGGATGAAATGGGAGGACGAAAAGGGACGAACAAGACGAACTTGGTCCAAAGAATGCCAAAGGATCAAATGGGAGGACGAAGAGGGACGAAGGAGACGAACATGGTCCAAATAATGCCAAAGGATCAAATGGGAGGACGAACGTGACGAACTTGGTACAAAGAATGCCCAAGGATCAAATGGGAGGACGAACGTGACGAACTTGGTACAAAGAATGCCGAAGGATCAAATGGGAGCACGTAGAGGGACGAATGAGACGAACATGGTCCAAAGAATGCCAAAGGATCAAATGGAGGACGAAAAGGGACGAACGAGACGAACTTTGTCCAAAGAATGTCATACGATCAAATGGGAGGACGAAGAGGGACGAACGAGACGAACTTGGTCCAAAGAATGCCCAAGGATGAAATGGGAGGACGAAAAGGGACAAACAAGACGAACTTTGTCCAAAGAATGCCAAAGGATCAAATGGGAGGACGAAGGAGACGAACTTGGTCCAAAGAATGCGCAAAGATGATATGGGAGGATGTAGAGGGACTAACGAGACGAACTTGGTCCAAAGAATGCCCAAGAATGAAATGGGAGGACGAAAAGGGACAAACCTGACGAACGTGGTCCAAAGAATGGAAAGGATCAAATGGGAGGACGAACGAGACCAACTTGGTACAAAGAATGCCAAAGGATCAAATGGGAGAACGAAGAGGGACGAACGAAACGAACTTGGTCCAAAGAAGGCCAAAGGATCAAATGGGGGACGAACGAGACGAACTTTGTCCAAAGAATGCCCAAAGGATCAAATGGGAAAACAAACGTGACGAACTTGGTACAAAGAATTCCCAAGGATCAAATGGGAGGACGTAGAGGGAGGAACGAGACGAACTTGGTCCAAAGAATGCCCAAAGGATCAAATGGGAGGACGAACAGGGACGAACGAGACGAACTTGGTCCAAAGAATGCCAAAGGTTCAAATGGGAGGACGAAGGAGACCAACTTGGTACAAAGAATGCCAAAGGATCAAATGGGAGGACGAAGAGGGACGAACGAGACGAACTTGGTCCAAAGATTGGCCAAGGATGAAATGGGAGGACGAAAAGGGACGAACGAGACGAACTTGATCCAAAGAATGTCAAAGGATCAAATGGGAGGACGAAGAGGGACGAAGGAGACGAACTTGGTCTAAGGAATGCCAAAGGATCAAATGGGACGACGAACGTGACGAACTTGGTACAAAGAATGCCCAAGGATCAAATGGGAGGACGAACAGGGACGATCGAGACGAAGTTGGTCCAAAGAATGCCAATGGATCAAATGGGAGGACGTAGAGGGACAAACGAGACGAACTTGGTCCAAAGAATGCCAATGGATCAAATGGGACGACGAACGTGACGAACCTGGCACAAAGAATGCCCAACGATCAAAGGGGAGGACTAGAGGGACGAACGAGACGAACTTGGTCCAAAAAATGGCAAAGGATCAAATGGGAGGACAAAGAGGGACGAAGTAGACGAACTTGGCCCAAAGATTGCCAAAGGATCAAATGGGAGGACGAACGAGACGAACTTGGTACAAAGAATGCCCAAGGATCAAATGGGAGGACGTAGAGGGACGAACGAGACGAACTTGGTCCAAAGAATGCCCAAAGGATCAAATGGGAGGACGAACAAGGACGAACGAGACGAACTTAGTCCGAAGAATGCCCAAAGGATCAAATGGGAGGATGTAGAGGGACGAACGAGACGAGCTTGGTGCAAAGAATGCCCAAGGATGAAATGGGAGGACGAAAAGGGACGAACGAGACGAACTTGGTCCTAAGAATGCCAAAGGATCAAATGGAGGACGAAAAGGGACGAACGAGACGAACTTTGTCCAAAGAATGTCAAACGATCAAATGGGAGGACGAAGAGGGACGAAGGAGGCGAACTTGGTCCAAAGAATGCCCAAGGATCAATTGGGAGGACGTAGAGGGACGAACGAGACGAACTTGGTACAAAGAATGCCCAAAGGATCAAATGGGAGGACGAACAAGGACGAACGAGACGAACTTAGTCCGAAGAATGCCCAAAGGATCAAATGGGAGGATGTAGAGGGACGAACGAGACGAACTTGGTCCAAAGAATGCCCAAGGATGAAATGGGAGGACGAAAAGGGACGAACAAGACGAACTTGGTCCAAAGAATGCCAAAGGATCAAATGGGAGGACGAAGAGGGACGAAGGAGACGAACATGGTCCAAATAATGCCAAAGGATCAAATGGGAGGACGAACGTGACGAACTTGGTACAAAGAATGCCCAAGGATCAAATGGGAGGACGAACGTGACGAACTTGGTACAAAGAATGCCCAAGGATCAAATGGGAGCACGTAGAGGGACGAATGAGACGAACATGGTCCAAAGAATGCCAAAGGATCAAATGGAGGACGAAAAGGGACGAACGAGACGAACTTTGTCCAAAGAATGTCATACGATCAAATGGGAGGACGAAGAGGGACGAACGAGACGAACTTGGTCCAAAGAATGCCCAAGGATGAAATGGGAGGACGAAAAGGGACAAACAAGACGAACTTTGTCCAAAGAATGCCAAAGGATCAAATGGGAGGACGAAGGAGACGAACTTGGTCCAAAGAATGCGCAAAGATGATATGGGAGGATGTAGAGGGACTAACGAGACGAACTTGGTCCAAAGAATGCCCAAGAATGAAATGGGAGGACGAAAAGGGACAAACCTGACGAACGTGGTCCAAAGAATGGAAAGGATCAAATGGGAGGACGAACGAGACCAACTTGGTACAAAGAATGCCAAAGGATCAAATGGGAGAACGAAGAGGGACGAACGAAACGAACTTGGTCCAAAGAAGGCCAAAGGATCAAATGGGGGACGAACGAGACGAACTTTGTCCAAAGAATGCCCAAAGGATCAAATGGGAAAACAAACGTGACGAACTTGGTACAAAGAATTCCCAAGGATCAAATGGGAGGACGTAGAGGGAGGAACGAGACGAACTTGGTCCAAAGAATGCCCAAAGGATCAAATGGGAGGACGAACAGGGACGAACGAGACGAACTTGGTCCAAAGAATGCCAAAGGTTCAAATGGGAGGACGAAGGAGACCAACTTGGTACAAAGAATGCCAAAGGATCAAATGGGAGGACGAAGAGGGACGAACGAGACGAACTTGGTCCAAAGATTGGCCAAGGATGAAATGGGAGGACGAAAAGGGACGAACGAGACGAACTTGATCCAAAGAATGTCAAAGGATCAAATGGGAGGACGAAGAGGGACGAAGGAGACGAACTTGGTCTAAGGAATGCCAAAGGATCAAATGGGACGACGAACGTGACGAACTTGGTACAAAGAATGCCCAAGGATCAAATGGGAGGACGAACAGGGACGATCGAGACGAAGTTGGTCCAAAGAATGCCAATGGATCAAATGGGAGGACGTAGAGGGACAAACGAGACGAACTTGGTCCAAAGAATGCCAATGGATCAAATGGGACGACGAACGTGACGAACCTGGCACAAAGAATGCCCAACGATCAAAGGGGAGGACTAGAGGGACGAACGAGACGAACTTGGTCCAAAAAATGGCAAAGGATCAAATGGGAGGACAAAGAGGGACGAAGTAGACGAACTTGGCCCAAAGATTGCCAAAGGATCAAATGGGAGGACGAACGAGACGAACTTGGTACAAAGAATGCCCAAGGATCAAATGGGAGGACGTAGAGGGACGAACGAGACGAACTTGGTCCAAAGAATGCCCAAAGGATCAAATGGGAGAACGAACAGGGACGAACGAGACGAACTTGGTCCAAAGAATGCCCAAAGATGAAATGGTAGGATGTAGAGGGACGAACGAGATGAACTTGGTCCAAAGAATGCCCAAGGATGAAATGGGAGGACGAAAAGGGACGAACGTGACCAACGTGGTCCATAGAATGCCAAAGGATCAAATGGGGGACGAACGAGACGAACTTGGTCCAAAGGATCAAATGGGACGACGAACGTGACGAACTTGGTACAAAGAATTCCCAAGGATCAAATAGGAGGACATAAAGGGAGGAACAAGAGGAACTTGGTCCAAAGAATGCCCAAAGGATCAAATGGGAGGACGAACAGGGACGAACGAGACGAACTTGGTCCAAAGAATGCCAAAGGTTCAAATGGGAGGACGAACGAGACCAACTTGGTACAAAGAATGCCAAAGGATCAAATGGAAGGACGAAGAGGGACGAAGGAGACGAACTTGGTCCAAAGAATGCCAAAGGATCAAATGGGAGGACGAACGTGACGAACTTGGTACAAAAATGCCCAAGGATCAAATGGGAGCACGTAGAGGGACGAACGAGACGAACTTGGTCCAAAGAATGCCAAAGGATCAAATGGAGGACGAAAAGGGACGAACGAGACGAACTTTGTCCAAAGAATGTCAAACGATCAAATGGGACGACGAAGAGGGACGAAGCAGACGAACTTGGTCCAAAGAATGCCAAAGGGTCAAGTGGGAGGACGAACATGACGAACTTGGTACAAAGAATGCCCAAGGATCAAATGGGAGGATGTAGAGGGACGAACGAGACGAACTTGGTCCAAAGAATGCCCAAATGATCAAATGGGAGGACGAACAACAACGAACGAGACGAACTTAGTCCGAAGAATGCCCAAAGGATCAAATGGGAGGATGTAGAGGGACGAACGAGACGAACTTGGTCCAAAGAATGCCTAAGGATGAAATGGGAGGACGAAACGGGACGAACGAGACGAACTTGGTCCAAAGAATGCCAAAGGATCAAATGGGCGGACGAAGAGGGATGAAGGAGACGAACTTGGTCTAAAGAATGCCCAAGGATCAATTGGGAGGACGTAGAGGGACGAACGAGACGAACTTGGTCCAAAGAATGCCCAAAGGATCAAATGGGAGGACGAACAAGGACGAACGAGACGAACTTGGTCCAAAGAATGCCAAAGGTTCAAATGGGAGGACGAAGGAGACCAACTTGGTACAAAGAATGCCAAAGGATCAAATGGGAGGACGAAGAGGGACGAACGAGACGAACTTGGTCCAAAGATTGGCCAAGGATGAAATGGGAGGACGAAAAGGGACGAACGAGACGAACTTGATCCAAAGAATGTCAAAGGATCAAATGGGAGGACGAAGAGGGACGAAGGAGACGAACTTGGTCTAAGGAATGCCAAAGGATCAAATGGGACGACGAACGTGACGAACTTGGTACAAAGAATGCCCAAGGATCAAATGGGAGGACGAACAGGGACGATCGAGACGAAGTTGGTCCAAAGAATGCCAATGGATCAAATGGGAGGACGTAGAGGGACAAACGAGACGAACTTGGTCCAAAGAATGCCAATGGATCAAATGGGACGACGAACGTGACGAACCTGGCACAAAGAATGCCCAACGATCAAAGGGGAGGACTAGAGGGACGAACGAGACGAACTTGGTCCAAAAAATGGCAAAGGATCAAATGGGAGGACAAAGAGGGACGAAGTAGACGAACTTGGCCCAAAGATTGCCAAAGGATCAAATGGGAGGACGAACGAGACGAACTTGGTACAAAGAATGCCCAAGGATCAAATGGGAGGACGTAGAGGGACGAACGAGACGAACTTGGTCCAAAGAATGCCCAAAGGATCAAATGGGAGAACGAACAGGGACGAACGAGACGAACTTGGTCCAAAGAATGCCCAAAGATGAAATGGTAGGATGTAGAGGGACGAACGAGATGAACTTGGTCCAAAGAATGCCCAAGGATGAAATGGGAGGACGAAAAGGGACGAACGTGACCAACGTGGTCCATAGAATGCCAAAGGATCAAATGGGGGACGAACGAGACGAACTTGGTCCAAAGGATCAAATGGGACGACGAACGTGACGAACTTGGTACAAAGAATTCCCAAGGATCAAATAGGAGGACATAAAGGGAGGAACAAGAGGAACTTGGTCCAAAGAATGCCCAAAGGATCAAATGGGAGGACGAACAGGGACGAACGAGACGAACTTGGTCCAAAGAATGCCAAAGGTTCAAATGGGAGGACGAACGAGACCAACTTGGTACAAAGAATGCCAAAGGATCAAATGGAAGGACGAAGAGGGACGAAGGAGACGAACTTGGTCCAAAGAATGCCAAAGGATCAAATGGGAGGACGAACGTGACGAACTTGGTACAAAAATGCCCAAGGATCAAATGGGAGCACGTAGAGGGACGAACGAGACGAACTTGGTCCAAAGAATGCCAAAGGATCAAATGGAGGACGAAAAGGGACGAACGAGACGAACTTTGTCCAAAGAATGTCAAACGATCAAATGGGACGACGAAGAGGGACGAAGCAGACGAACTTGGTCCAAAGAATGCCAAAGGGTCAAGTGGGAGGACGAACATGACGAACTTGGTACAAAGAATGCCCAAGGATCAAATGGGAGGATGTAGAGGGACGAACGAGACGAACTTGGTCCAAAGAATGCCCAAATGATCAAATGGGAGGACGAACAACAACGAACGAGACGAACTTAGTCCGAAGAATGCCCAAAGGATCAAATGGGAGGATGTAGAGGGACGAACGAGACGAACTTGGTCCAAAGAATGCCTAAGGATGAAATGGGAGGACGAAACGGGACGAACGAGACGAACTTGGTCCAAAGAATGCCAAAGGATCAAATGGGCGGACGAAGAGGGATGAAGGAGACGAACTTGGTCTAAAGAATGCCCAAGGATCAATTGGGAGGACGTAGAGGGACGAACGAGACGAACTTGGTCCAAAGAATGCCCAAAGGATCAAATGGGAGGACGAACAAGGACGAACGAGACGAACTTAGTCCGAAGAATGCCCAAAGGATCAAATGGGAGGATGTAGAGGGACGAACGAGACGAACTTGGTCCAAAGAATGCCCAAGGATGAAATGGGAGGACGAAAAGGGACGAACGAGACGAACTTGGTCCTAAGAATGCCAAAGGATCAAATGGAGGACGAAAATGGACGAACGAGACGAACTTCGTCCAAAGAATGTCAAACGATCAAATGGGAGGACGAAGAGGGACGAAGGAGGCGAACTTGGTCCAAAGAATGCCAAAGGATCAAATGGGAGGACGAACGTGACGAACTTGGTACAAAAATGCCCAAGGATCAAATGGGAGCACGTAGAGGGACGAACGAGACGAACATGGTCCAAAGAATGCCAAAGGATCAAATGGAGGACGAAAAGGGACGAACGAGACGAACTTTGTCCAAAGAATGTCAAACGATCGAATGGGACGACGTAGAGGGACGAAGGAGACGAACTTTGTCCAAAGAATGCCAAAGGGTCAAATGGGAGGACGAACATGACGAACTTGGTACAAATAATGCCCAAGGATCAAATGGGAGGACGAAAAGGGACGAACGAGACGAACTTGGTCCTAAGAATGCCAAAGGATCAAATGGAGGACGAAAATGGACGAACGAGACGAACTTCGTCCAAAGAATGTCAAACGATCAAATGGGAGGACGAAGAGGGACGAAGGAGGCGAACTTGGTCCAAAGAATGCCCAAGGATCAATTGGGAGGACGTAGAGGGACGAACGAGACGAACTTGGTCCAAAGAATGCCCAAAGGATCAAATGGGAGGACGAACACGGACGAACGAGACGAACTTAGTCCGAAGAATGCCCAAAGGATCAAATGGGAGGATGTAGAGGGACGAACGAGACGAACTTGGTCCAAAGAATGCCCAAGGATGAAATGGGAGGACGAAAAGGGACGAACAAGACGAACTTTGTCCAAAGAATGCCAAAGGATCAAATGGGCGGACGAAGAGGGACGAAGGAGACAAACTTTGTCCAAAGAATGCCCAAGGATCAAATGGGAGGACGTAGAGGGACGAACGAGACGAACTTGGTCCAAAGAATGCCCAAAGGATCAAATGGGAGAACGAACAGGGACGAACGAGACGAACTTGGTCCAAAGAATGCCCAAGGATGAAATGGGAGGACGAAAAGGGACAAACGTGACGAACGTGGTCCAAAGAATGCCAAAGGATCAAATGGGAGGACGAACGAGACCAACTTGGTACAAAGAATGCCAAAGGATCAAATGGGAGAACGAAGAGCGACGAACGAGACGAACTTGGTCCAAAGAATGCCAAAGGATCAAATGGGAGGACGAACGTGACGAACTTGGCACAAAGAATGCCCAAGGATAAAATGGGAGCACGTAGAGGGACGAACGAGACAAACATGGTCCAAAGAATGCCAAAGGATCAAATGGAGGACGAAAAGGGACGAACGGGACGAACTTTGTCCAAAGAATGTCAAACGATCGAATGGGACGACGTAGAGGGACGAAGGAGACGAACTTTGTCCAAAGAATGCCAAAGGGTCAAATGGGAGGACGAACATGACGAACTTGGTACAAATAATGCCCAAGGATCAAATGGGAGGACGTAGAGGGATGAACGAGACGAACTTGGTCTAAAGAATGCCCAAAGGATCAAATGGGAGGACGAACAAGGACGAAAGAGACGAACTTAGTCCGTAGAATGCCCAAAGGATCAAATGGGAGGATGTAGAGGGACGAACGACACGAACTTGGTCCAAAGAATGCCTAAGGATGAAATGGGAGGACGAAAAGGGACGAACGAGACGAACTTGGTCCAAAGAATGCCAAAGGACCAAATGGGCGGACGAAGAGGGACGAAGGAGACGAACTTGGTCCAAAGAATGCCCAAGGATCAATTGGGAGGACGTAGGGGGACGAACGAGACGAACTTGGTCCAATGAATGCCCAAAGGATCAAATGGGAGGATGACAAGGACGAAAGAGACGAACTTAGTCCGAAGAATGCCCAAAGGATCAAATGGGAGGATGTAGAGGGACGAACGAGACGAACTTAGTCCAAAGAATGCCCATGGATGAAATGGGAGGATGAAAAGGGACGAACGAGACGAACTTGGTCCAAGGAATGCCAAAGGATCAAATGGGCGGACGAAGAGGGACGAAGGAGACGAACTTGGTCCAAAGAATGCCAAACGATCAAATGGGAGGACGAACATGACGAACATGGTACAAAGAATGCCCATGTATCAAATGGGAGGACGTAGACGGACGAACGAGACGAACTTGGTCCAAAGAATGCCAAAGGATCAAATGGAGGACGAAAAGGGACGAACGAGACGAACTTTGTGCAAAGAATGTCAAACGATCAAATGGGAGGACGAAGAGGGATGAAGGAGACGAACTTGGTCCACAGAATGCCAAAGGATAAAATGGGAGGACGAACATGACGAACTTGGTACAAAGAATACCCAAGGATCAAATGGGAGGACGTAGATGGACGAACGAGACGAATTTGGTCCAAACAATGCCCAAAGGATCATATGGAAGGACAAACAAGGACGAACGAGACGAACTTGGTCCAAAGAATGCCCAAAGGATCAAATGGGAGGATGTAGAGGGACGAACGGGACGAACTTGGTCCAAAGAATGCTGAAGGATGAAATGGGAAGACGAAAAGGGACGAACGAGATGAACTTGGTCCAAAGAATGCCAAAGGATCAAATGGGCGGACGAACGCGACGAACTTGGTACAAAGAATGCCCAAGGATCAAATGGGAGGACGAACAGGGTTGAACGAGACGAACTTGGTCCAAAGAATGCAAATGGATCAAATGGGAGGACGTAGAGGGACGAACGAGACGAACTTGGTCCAAAGAATGCCAAAGGATCAAATGGAGGACGAAAAGGGACGAATGAGACGAACTTTGTCCAAAGAATGTCGAACGATCAAATGGGAGGACGAAGAGGGACGAAGGAGACGAACTTGGTCCAAAGAATGCCAAAGGATCAATTGGGAGGACGAACATGACGAACTTGGTACAAAGAATACCCAAGGATCAAATGGGAGGACGTAGAGGGACGAACGAGACGAACTTGATCCAAAGAATGCCCAAAGGATCAAATGGAAGGACAAACAAGGACGAACGAGACGAACTTGGTGTAAAGAATGCCCAAAGGATCAAATGGGAGGATGTAGAGGGACGAACGGGACGAACTTGATCCAAAGAATGCCCAAGGATGAAATGGGAGGACGAAATGGGACGAACGTGACGAACTTGGTCCAAAGAATGACAAAGGATGAAATGGGGGACGAACGAGATGAACTTAGTCCAAAGAATGTCAAACGATCAAATGGGAGGACGAACGTGGCGAACTTGGTACAAAGAATGCCCAAGGATCAAATGGGAGGACATAGAGGGACGAACGAGACGAACTTGGTCCAAAGAATGCCAATGGATCAAATGGAGGACGAAAAGGGACGAACGAGACGAACTTGGTCCAAAGAATGCCCAAAGGATCAAATGGGAGGACGAACGAGACCAACTTGGTACAAAGAATGCCAAAGGATCAAATGGGAGAACGAAGAGCGACGAACGAGACGAACTTGGTCCAAAGAATGCCAAAGGATCAAATGGGAGGACGAAGAGGGACGAAGGAGACGAACATGGTCCAAAGAATGCCAAAGGATCAAATGGGAGGACGAACGTGACGAACTTGGCACAAAGAATGCCCAAGGATAAAATGGGAGCACGTAGAGGGACGAACGAGACAAACATGGTCCAAAGAATGCCAAAGGATCAAATGGAGGACGAAAAGGGACGAACGAGACGAACTTTGTCCAAAGAATGTCAAACGATCGAATGGGACGACGTAGAGGGACGAAGGAGACGAACTTTGTCCAAAGAATGCCAAAGGGTCAAATGGGAGGACGAACATGACGAACTTGGTACAAATAATGCCCAAGGATCAAATGGGAGGACGTAGAGGGATGAACGAGACGAACTTGGTCTATAGAATGCCCAAAGGATCAAATGGGAGGACGAACAAGGACGAAAGAGACGAACTTAGTCCGTAGAATGCCCAAAGGATCAAATGGGAGGATGTAGAGGGACGAACGACACGAACTTGGTCCAAAGAATGCCTAAGGATGAAATGGGAGGACCAAAAGGGACGAACGAGACGAACTTGGTCCAAAGAATGCCAAAGGACCAAATGGGCGGACGAAGAGGGACGAAGGAGACGAACTTGGTCCAAAGAATGCCCAAGGATCAATTGGGAGGACGTAGGGGGACGAACGAGACGAACTTGGTCCAATGAATGCCCAAAGGATCAAATGGGAGGATGACAAGGACGAAAAAGACGAACTTAGTCCGAAGAATGCCCAAAGGATCAAATGGGAGGATGTAGAGGGACGAACGAGACGAACTTAGTCCAAAGAATGCCCATGGATGAAATGGGAGGATGAAAAGGGACGAACGAGACGAACTTGGTCCAAGGAATGCCAAAGGATCAAATGGGCGGACGAAGAGGGACGAAGGAGACGAACTTGGTCCAAAGAATGCCAAACGATCAAATGGGAGGACGAACATGACGAACTTGGTACAAAGAATGCCCATGTATCAAATGGGAGGACGTAGACGGACGAACGAGACGAACTTGGTCCTAAGAATGCCCAAGGATCAAATGGGAGGACGTAGAGGGACGAACGAGACGAACTTGGTCCAAAGAATGCCAAAGGATCAAATGGAGGACGAAAAGGGACGAACGAGACGAACTTTGTGCAAAGAATGTCAAACGATCAAATGGGAGGACGAAGAGGGATGAAGGAGACGAACTTGGTCCACAGAATGCCAAAGGATAAAATGGGAGGACGAACATGACGAACTTGGTACAAAGAATACCCAAGGATCAAATGGGAGGACGTAGATGGACGAACGAGACGAATTTGGTCCAAACAATGCCCAAAGGATCATATGGAAGGACAAACAAGGACGAACGAGACGAACTTGGTCCAAAGAATGCCCAAAGGATCAAATGGGAGGATGTAGAGGGACGAACGGGACGAACTTGGTCCAAAGAATGCTGAAGGATGAAATGGGAGGACGAAAAGGGACGAACGAGACGAACTTGGTCCAAAGAATGCCAAAGGATCAAATGGGCGGACGAACGCGACGAACTTGGTACAAAGAATGCCCAAGGATCAAATGGGAGGACGAACAGGGTTGAACGAGACGAACTTGGTCCAAAGAATGCAAATGGATCAATTGGGAGGACGAACATGACGAACTTGGTACAAAGAATACCCAAGGATCAAATGGGAGGACGTAGAGGGACGAACGAGACGAACTTGGTCCAAAGAATGCCCAAAGGATCAAATGGGAGGACAAACAAGGACGAACGAGACGAACTTGGTGTAAAGAATGCCCAAAGGATCAAATGGGAGGATGTAGAGGGACGAACGGGACGAACTTGATCCAAAGAATGCCCAAGGATGAAATGGGAGGACGAAAAGGGACGAACGTGACGAACTTGGTCCAAAGAATGACAAAGGATGAAATGGGGGACGAACGAGATGAACTTAGTCCAAAGAATGTCAAACGATCAAATGGGAGGACGAACGTGGCGAACTTGGTACAAAGAATGCCCAAGGATCAAATGGGAGGACATAGAGGGACGAACGAGACGAACTTGGTCCAAAGAATGCCAATGGATCAAATGGAGGACGAAAAGGGACGAACGAGACGAACTTGGTCCAAAGAATGTCAAAGGATCAAATGGGAGGACGAAGAGGGACGAAGGAGACGAACTTGGTCCAATGAATGCCAAAGGATCAAATGGGAGGACGAACGTGACGAACTTGGTACAAAGAATGCCCAAGGATCAAATGGGAGGACGAACAGGGCCGAACGAGATTAACTTTGTCCAATGAATGTCAAACGATCAAATGGGAGGACGAAGAGGGACGAAGGGGACGAACTTGGTCCAAAGAATGCCAAAGGATCAAATGGGAGGACGAACGTGACGAACTTGGTACAAAGAATGCCCATGGATCAAATGGGAGGACGAACTGGGACGAATGAGACGAACTTGGTCTAAAGAATGCCAAAGGATCAAATCGGAGGACGAACGAGACCAACTTGGTACAAAGAATGCAAAGGATCAAATGGGAGGTCGAACGAGACCAAGTTGGTACAAAGAATGCCAAAGGATCATTTGGGAGGACGAACATGACGAACTTGGTACAAAGAATACCCAAGGATCAAATGGGAGGACGTAGAGGGACGAACGAGACGAACTTGGTCCAAAGGATCAAATGGGAGGACAAACAAGGACGAACGAGACGAACTTGGTCGAAAGAATGCCCAAAGGATCAAATGGGAGGATGTAGAGGGACGAACGGGACGAACTTGGTCCAAAGAATGCCCAAGGATGAAATGGGAGGACGAAAAGGGACGAACGAGACGAACTTGGTCCAAAGAATGCCAAAGGATCAAATGGAGGATGAAAAGGGACGAACGAGACGAACTTGGTCCAAAGAATGCCAAAGGATCAAATGGAAGATGAAAAGGGACGAACGAGACGAACTTGGTCCATAGAATGCCAAAGGATGAAATGCGAGGATGAAGAGGGACGAAGGAGACGAACTTGGTCCAAAGAATGCCGAAGGATCAAATGGGAGGACGAACGAGACCAACTTGGTACAAAGAATGCCAAAGGATCAAATGGGACGACGAAGAGGGACGAATGAGACGAACTTGGTCCAAAGAATGCCAAAGGTTCAAATGGGAGGACGAAAAGGGACAAACGAGACGAACTTTGTCCAAACAATGTCAAACGATCAAATGGGAGGACGAAGAGGGACGAAGGAGACGAACTTGGTCTAAAGAATGCCAAAGGATCAAATGGGAGGACGTAGAGGGACGAACGAGACGAACTTGGTCCAAAGAATGCCCAAAGGATCAAATGGGAGGACGAAAAGGGACGAACGTGACGAACTTGATCCAAAGAATGACAAAGGATCAAATGGGGGACGAACGAGATGAACTTAGTCCAAAGAATGCCCAAAGTATCAAATGGGAGGACGAACGTCACGAACTTGGTACAAAGAATTCCCAATGATCAAATGGGAGGACGTAGAGGGACGAACGAGACGAACTTGGTCCAAAGAATGCCAAAGGATCAAATGGAGGACGAAAAGGGACGAACGAGATTAACTTTGTCCAAAGAATGTCAAACGATCAAATGGGAGGACGAACGTGGCGAACTTGGTACAAAGAATGCCCAAGGATCGAATGGGAGGACGTAGAGGGACGAACGAGACGAACTTGGTCCAAAGAATGCCAAAGGATCAAATGGAGGACGAAAAGGGACGAACGAGATTAACTTTGTCCAAAGAATGTCAAACGATCAAATGGGAGGACGAACGTGGCGAACTTGGTACAAAGAATGCCCAAGGATCAAATGGGAGGACATAGAGGGACGAACGAGACGAACTTGGTCCAAAGAATGCCAATGGATCAAATGGAGGACGAAAAGGGACGAACGAGACGAACTTTGTCCAAACAATGTCAAACGATCAAATGGGAGGACGAAGAGGGACGAAGGAGACGAACTTGGTCCAAAGAATGCCAAAGGATCAAATGGGAGGACGTAGAGGGACGAACGAGACGAACTTGGTCCAAAGAATGCCAATGGATCAAATGGAGGATGAAAAGGGACGAACGAGACGAACTTGGTCCAAAGAATGTCAAAGGATCAAATGCGAGGACGAAGAGGGACGAAGGAGACGAACTTGGTCCAAAGAATGCCGAAGGATCAAATGGGAGGACGAACGTGACGAACATGGTACAAAGAATGCCCAAGGATCAAATGGGAGGACGTAGAGGGACGAACGAGACGAACTTGGTCCAAAGAATGCCAAAGGATCAAATGGAGGACGAAAAGGGACGAACGAGATTAACTTTGTCCAAAGAATGTCAAACGATCAAATGGGAGGACGAAGAGGGACGAAGGAGACGAACTTGGTCCAAAGAATGCCAAAGGATCAATTGGGAGGACGAACATGACGAACTTGGTACAAAGAATACCCAAGGATCAAATGGGAGGACGTAGAGGGACGAACGAGACGAACTTGGTCCAAAGAATGCCCAAAGGATCAAATGGGAGGACAAACAAGGACGAACGAGACGAACTTGGTCGAAAGAATGCCCAAACGATCAAATGGGAGGATGTAGAGGGACGATCGGGACGAACTTGGTCCAAAGAATGCCCAAGGATGAAATGGGAGGACGAAAAGGGACGAACGAGACGAACTTGGTCCAAAGAATGCCAAAGGATCAAATGGGAGGACGAACGTGGCGAACTTGGTACAAAGAATGCCCAAGGATCGAATGGGAGGACATAGAGGGACGAACGAGACGAACTTGGTCCAAAGATTGCCCAAGCATGAAATGGGAGGACGAAAAGGGCCGAACGAGACGAACTTAGTCCACAGAATGCCAAAGGATCAAATGGGGGATGAACGAGATGAACTTAGTCCAAAGAATGCCCAAAGAATCAAATGGGAGGACGAACGTGACGAACTTGGTACAAAGAATGCCCAATGATCAAATGGGAGGACGTAGAGGGACGAACGAGACGAACTAGGTCCAAAGAATGCCAAAGGATCAAATGGAGGACGAAAAGGGACGAACGAGATTAACTTTGTCCAAAGAATGTCAAACGATCAAATGGGAGGACGAACGTGGCGAACTTGGTACAAAGAATGCCCAAGGATCGAATGGGAGGACATAGAGGGACGAAGGAGACGAACTTGGTCCAAAGAATGCCAATGGATCAAATGGAGGACGAAAAGGGACGAACAAGACGAACTTGGTCCAAAGAATGTCAAAGGATCAAATGGGAGGACGAAGAGGGACGAAGGAGACGAACTTGGTCCAATGAAAGCCAAAGGATCAAATGGGAGGACGAACGTGACGAACTTGGTACAAAGAATGCCCAATGATCAAATGGGAGGACGTAGAGGGACGAACGAGACGAACTTTGGTATGGAACTAGGAAGGATCGCCTTGAAGTTCAGGTTAGAGGAACGATATTGACGCCACACTCAAGAAAAGGGTGAGAAGGTGAGTGATAAGTCATGAAATTTTGATCGCCACAAGTTGCCTTGATAAGATCAGATTTGGTTCTTTGCCCAAGAACACAAGGGAAGCTCTCACAATTAGAGAAAACTCAATTTTCATTCAGATTCAACTTGTCTTTGGCTTTACATTGAGTCCTTATTTATAGGCTAGGTGGGCTGCTGAACAATCAATTCCCACTACATTAAAACTAGAAATAAACTCCCATTAACTATCATAATGGCTAGGGACTCTTAAATTCTCTTAAAACTGACCCTAGGGAAGCTAAAAGGACTTCTGAAAATTGAGCTCAAAATAGTGTACGAAAATGAAAAAGAAATTGGGCTCATGTGCAAAACAAAGTGCAGCCCAAATTATTACAACCTTAATAAAAAGAAATAAAACTGAATCAGCCCATCTCCTTTATTCCTCAAGTTGGATCATGTAATTCAGCCCATCTCCTTCATTCTTCAATTTGGATCAAGTAGTTAACCAATCTGGGCTTGAATCCTTCTAGGCTTGATTTTGCTTCAATCAGAGTTGTCACCATTTGGTCTAAGGCCTCATTAGCTTTCTTGGTACGTGCCCTTGTCATTGGTCCACCAAGGCCTTGTATTGCTTCATTGTCCATGCTCCTTGGTTGATCCTCATCATCCCCTCCTTCTTTAAGTGAATTCGACCTCGAATTGAAATCTTCATCACCTACATCAAAAGAGGATAAATCAGTCCAAAGTAAAATGCAAATAGGTGTAGAAGCATAAAATCCATAAGATATCTCCTTGGATCCTTCTTTCTTGCACCTATTCCCAATTTCCTTCACTTCTTGTTTATTACAAGCCCAACAAAGTTGTTCATGCAACATTTTTAAAATCTTTTGAAACCCAGAATGTTCCCCTAAACCCTGTTCATGAGCCTCTTTAACAAGCACTTCACTCATAGAACCTCTAGGCACACAAAATTTCTGATCTTTGAACAAATAGTTATCATGCCTAAGAAATGCATCATGGATTGTTTTTCCACATATAACAAACATATTTGGGAAATCTGCATCATGCTCATTTATTTCTTTACTATGCACACAGCGCAGCAATTTACTTTCAAGAGAAGTGAATAGAGTATACCTTTTTATTGATGGACTAGAACTAGCAATCAACCCAAAAGGTCTTACCAAGCTTTCACTCAACCCATATTTACTTGCAATGGGCAAGAGGTCTGTTTGAGGCTCTATTCCCCTCATTGGTTGCAAGCTGCCATGGAATACTTCTTTAGGGAATACATCCGCAAATCCCTTCAAAACAGAATCATCAACACTTGGCAAAGAGTTAGTGTTAGCATTTAAACAAATATGCATGGATTGCCTTGCCAATAATGCTCTCTTCACCTCACTCTCTCTTATAATAAGGCTCTCAATTTTTCTCTTTACTTTTCTCTCACACTCTTTCTTTTGACTTTGGCTTTCAAGTTCAGTAGTCTTTTCTCTCAAATTCTCTTTTTCTTTAAATTCTTTTCTCTCTTGCTCTCTTTTTTTCCTCAACTTAACTTGATCTTCACACACTTCTCTTGGAGACAAAGGTACAAGAGTAATCTTCAAAGCATTGTGTACAAAACTGAACTTGTTGGAAACACCATCATGAGTGACTTTCCTATCATATTGCCATGGTCTCCCAAGTAACATGTGACCTGCCTCCATAGGTACCACATCACACAACATCTCATCCTTATACTTTCCAATCTCAAAAGAAACCAGCACTTGTTTATCTACCAACAAATCACCTTCTTCACTAAGCCATTGTAGCTTATATGGTCTAGGGTGTGGAGTAGTAATTAGATTGAGCTTCTCTACCAATGTAGTGCTAGCAACATTAGTGCAACTCCCACCATCAATGATTAAAGAACATACCTTCCCTTGGATAAGACACCTTGTGTGGAAGATATTCTCCCTTTGACTAGCATCTTCTTTTTTAACTTGTCTCCCTAGAAGCCTTCTAACCATGAGTAGATCTCCTTCCGCTGGCTTTTCTACTTCACTTTCAATCTCATTTTCACTAGTTGTGGCAGAATTAGATGAAGATTCACTAGTGATTTCTCCATTGTCTTTCATCACCATCACCTTCTTAGTTGGGCATTGAGAAGCAATGTGACCCCTGCCCAAGCATTTGAAACACTTTATGTCACTGTTCTTGGTGCTAGGAGAAGCTTCATGGGTCTTTCCTTTAGAGCTAGATGTAGGCTCCTTAGAAGATGAAGTACCCTCCTTCTTTGATTTGTCCTTCCAACTTGATGAATTGAAATTGGAGGAACTCTTCATTTTGTACTCTTTTCTCTTGAGTTGCTGCTCCACCTTCATAGCTTGATGCACCAACTCTTCTAACTCAACATAGTGTTGCAGCTCCACCACGTCACTTATGTCACGGTTTAGGCCATGTAGAAACCGTGCCATGGTTGCTTCTCTTTCTTCCACCACATTGGCTCTTATCATAGCCACTTCCATTTCTTTGAAGTACTCATCAACGCTTCTAGACCCTTGAGTAAGCCTTTGAAGCTTGTTGTGTAGTTCTCTATGATAATAAGAAGGAACAAATCGCCTCCTCATCATTCTCTTCATCTCTTCCCAAGTCTCAATGGGTGGTTCTCCAAATCTCCTTCTGTCTTTGAGTGTTTGATCCCACCATATCAAGGCATAATCAGAAAATTCAAGTGCAGCCACCTTCACTTTTTTCTCCTCTGTATAGTCATGGCATGCAAAAACTTGCTCAATTTTTGTCTCCCACTCCAAATACACTTCTGGATCATTTTTTCCTTGAAAGGATGGTACTTTGATTTTTACACCACCCAAATTATTTCCTCTATTTTCTCCTTCATTTCTCCTCTCTCTTCTCTCGTGTCTCTCCCTCCTCCTATGCCTCCTTTCTCCTGAATATTCATTTTCACCATGAGAGGAGTTTGTAGGTGTTCTTCTATTCCTCTCCATTTGATCAAGCCTTTCATGAAACTCATCGGCTTGTCTACGCATCAACCTCTCCATATGTTGTGTTAAGGCTTCCATTTGCAATCTCATAGCCGCTGTCCTTGGAGAAGGTGGAGTAGGTGGGGTACCTCCATCACCTGTTTCTGCCATTTCTTATAATTGAAATTGAACAAAAATAGAAACTTTGTAGTTAGCAAGAAAAGGACCTCACCACTCCCTTACGTGTTTCACTCAAGGATATGGATCACTCGTGTTTACACTCAATTTGGCTTTTATGTGATATGCACTCTTGCCTTTTTCCACTCAACTTCCTCTTATAAGTTCTTAAGAAAGAACCTTATCAATGATTTTTCTCAAGACAACAAGAAGTGACCA
This sequence comes from Glycyrrhiza uralensis, assembly GCA_030159175.1. Classification (NCBI taxonomy): domain Eukaryota; kingdom Viridiplantae; phylum Streptophyta; class Magnoliopsida; order Fabales; family Fabaceae; genus Glycyrrhiza; species Glycyrrhiza uralensis. The sequence goes on along the minus strand of BRZY01000006.1, from coordinate 24,632,155 downwards.
ATCAAGAGCAAGAATGACATAAAGCAAAAGGAACAAGGATCAAAAGGAAACCCAAATGGAACAAAACAAACTCTGAAATCAGATTTCATGTAGAGGAAATATAGAGTCCTTTCAATCACAATTTAAATCTTCTTTTCCTCTATCTTTTCCACACTCTTAAATCTGTCCAGAATTTTTTTTTTGGAATTTCTTTTTTCACTTTTTTTTTTTGTTTAATCAGTAACTCAAAGATAATACTAATTCTGGCAGCACCTTTTTTTTTTTCAATTTTTGTTTTGTACGAATTTTTTTTTTAAACAAGACTAGGACTCAAAATGAAAAGAAATCTGATGCAATTCTAATAACAAGGATGGAAAGACAACAAAGACAGAATTGGAGAAACAAAGAAACAACTCAAAAAGATCAAACAGAAAATTTGACACAAAGGATTAAGACAAAAGACAAGTAATCTTGACAATGAAATGGACAAGAGTATTCAAATAGGAAAGAGCTAGATGGAATTGAAAATGAACAAAAAACCAGAATAAAGAAAACGAAACAGAGAATAGTATATTTTTTTTTTATGGTTTTAACAAAAGAAAAGCCACACCTGAGATTCAAGGAGCCAAAGCTTTGATACCAAATGGTATGGAACTAGGAAGGATCGCCTTGAAGTTCAGGTTAGAGGAACGATATTGACGCCACACTCAAGAAAAGGGTGAGAAGGTGAGTGATAAGTCATGAAATTTTGATCGCCACAAGTTGCCTTGATAAGATCAGATTTGGTTCTTTGCCCAAGAACACAAGGCAAGCTCTCACAATTAGAGAAAACTCAATTTTCATTCAGATTCAACTTGTCTTTGGCTTTACATTGAGTCCTTATTTATAGGCTAGGTGGGCTGCTGAACAATCAATTCCCACTACATTAAAACTAGAAATAAACTCCCATTAACTATCATAATGGCTAGGGACTCTTAAATTCTCTTAAAACTGACCCTAGGGAAGCTAAAAGGACTTCTGAAAATTGAGCTCAAAATAGTGTACGAAAATGAAAAAGAAATTGGGCTCATGTGCAAAACAAAGTGCAGCCCAAATTATTACAACCTTAATAAAAAGAAATAAAACTGAATCAGCCCATCTCCTTTATTCCTCAAGTTGGATCATGTAATTCAGCCCATCTCCTTCATTCTTCAATTTGGATCAAGTAGTTAACCAATCTGGGCTTGAATCCTTCTAGGCTTGATTTTGCTTCAATCAGAGTTGTCACCATTTGGTCTAAGGCCTCATTAGCTTTCTTGGTACGTGCCCTTGTCATTGGTCCACCAAGGCCTTGTATTGCTTCATTGTCCATGCTCCTTGGTTGATCCTCATCAAACTTGGTCCAAAGAATGCCAAAGGATCAAATGGAGGACGAAAAGGGACGAACGAGATTAACTTTGTCCAAAGAATGTCAAACGATCAAATGGGAGGACGAAGAGGGACGAAGGAGACGAACTTGGTCCAAAGAATGCCAAAGGATCAAATGGGAGGACGAACATGACGAACTTGGTACAAAGAATGCCCAAGGATCAAATGGGAGGACGTAGAGGGACGAACGAGAGGAACTTGGTCCAAAGAATGTCAAAGGATCAAATGGGAGGACGAAGAGAGATGAAGGAGACGAACTTGGTCCAATGAATGCCAAAGGATCAAATGGGAGGACGAACGTGACGAACATGGTACAAAGAATGCCCAAGGATCAAATGGGAGGACGAACAGGGCCAAACGAGATTAACTTTGTCCAATGAATGTCAAACGATCAAATGGGAGGACGAAGAGGGACGAAGGAGACGAACTTGGTCCAAAGAATGCCAAAGGATCAAATGGGAGGACGAACGTGACGAACTTGCTACAAAGAATGCCCATGGATCAAATGGGAGGACGAACTGGGACGAATGAGACGAACTTGGTCCAAAGAATGCCAAAGGATCAAATCGGAGGACGAACGGGACCAACTTGGTACAAAGAATGCAAAGGATCAAATGGGAGGTCGAACGAGACCAAGTTGGTACAAAGAATGCCAAAGGATCAATTGGGAGGACGAACATGACGAACTTTGCACAAAGAATACCCAAGGATCAAATGGGAGGACGTAGAGGGACGAACGAGATGAACTTGGTCCAAAGAATGCCCAAAGGATCAAATGGGAGGACAAACAAGGACGAACGAGACGAACTTGGTCGAAAGAATGCCCAAAGGATCAAATAGGAGGATGTAGAGGGACGAACGGGACGAACTTGGTCCAAAGAATGCCCAAGGATGAAATGGGAGGACGAAAAGGGACGAACGAGACGAACTTGGTCCAAAGAATGCCAAAGGATCAAATGGAGGATGAAAAGGGACGAACGAGACGAACTTGGTCCAAAGAATGCCAAAGGATCAAATGGAGGATGAAAAGGGACGAACGAGACGAACTTGGTCCATAGAATGTCAAAGGATGAAATGCGAGGATGAAGAGGGACGAAGGAGACGAACTTGGTCCAAAGAATGCCGAAGGATCAAATGGGAGGACGAACGAGACCAACTTGGTACAAAGAATGCCAAAGGATCAAATGGGACGACGAAGAGGGACGAACGAGACGAACTTGGTCCAAAGAATGCCAAAGGTTCAAATGGGAGGACGAAAAGGGACGAACGAGACGAACTTTGTCCAAACAATGTCAAACGATCAAATGGGAGGACGAAGAGGGACGAAGGAGACGAACTTGGTCCAAAGAATGCCAAAGGATCAAATGGGAGGACGTAGAGGGACGAACGAGACGAACTTGGTCCAAAGAATGCCCAAAGGATCAAATGGGAGGACAAACAAGGACGAACGAGACGAACTTGGTGTAAAGAATGCCCAAAGGATCAAATGGGAGGATGTAGAGGGACGAACGGGACGAACTTGGTCCAAAGAATGCCCAAGGATGAAATGGGAGGACGAAAAGGGACGAACGTGACGAACTTGGTCCAAAGAATGACAAAGGATCAAATGGGGGACGAACGAGATGAACTTAGTCCAAAGAATGCCCAAAGTATCAAATGGGAGCACGAACGTCACGAACTTGGTACAAAGAATGCCCAATGATCAAATGGGAGGACGTAGAGGGACGAACGAGACGAACTTGGTCCAAAGAATGCCAAAGGATCAAATGGAGGACGAAAAGGGACGAACGAGATTAACTTTGTCCAAAGAATGTCAAACGATCAAATGGGAGGACGAACGTGGCGAACTTGGTACAAAGAATGCCCAAGGATCAAATGGGAGGACATAGAGGGACGAACGAGACGAACTTGGTCCAAAGAATGCCAATGGATCAAATGGAGGACGAAAAGGGACGAACGAGACGAACTTGGTCCAAAGAATGTCAAAGGATCAAATGGGAGGACGAAGAGGGACGAAGGAGACGAACTTGGTCCAATGAATGCCAAAGGATCAAATGGGAGGACGAACGTGACGAACTTGGTACAAAGAATGCCCAAGGATCAAATGGGAGGACGAACAGGGCCGAACGAGATTAACTTTGTCCAATGAATGTCAAACGATCAAATGGGAGGACGAAGAGGGACGAAGGAGACGAACTTGGTCCAAAGAATGCCAAAGGATCAAATGGGAGGACGAACGTGACGAACTTGGTACAAAGAATGCCCATGGATCAAATGGGAGGACGAACTGGGACGAATGAGACGAACTTGGTCCAAAGAATGCCAAAGGATCAAATCGGAGGACGAACGAGACCAACTTGGTACAAAGAATGCAAAGGATCAAATAGGAGGTCGAACGAGACCAAGTTGGTAAAAAGAATGCCAAAGGATCAATTGGGAGGACGAACATGACGAACTTGGGACAAAGAATACCCAAGGATCAAATGGGAGGACGTAGAGGGACGAACGAGACGAACTTGGTCCAAAGAATGCCCAAAGGATCAAATGGGAGGACAAACAAGGACGAACGAGACGAACTTGGTCGAAAAATGCCCAAAGGATCAAATGGGAGGATGTAGAGGGACGAACGGGACGAACTTGGTCCAAAGAATGCCCAAGGATGAAATGGGAGGACGAAAAGGGACGAACGAGACGAACTTGGTCCAAAGAATGCCAAAGGATCAAATGGAGGATGAAAAGGGACGAACGAGACGAACTTGGTCCATAGAATGTCAAAGGATCAAATGCGAGGATGAAGAGGGACGAAGGAGACAAACTTGGTCCAAAGAATGCCGAAGGATCAAATGGGAGGACGAACGTGACGAACATGGTACAAAGAATGCCCAAGGATCAAATGGGAGGACGTAGAGGGACGAACGAGACGAACATGGTCCAAAGAATGCCAAAGGATCAAATGGAGGACGAAAAGGGACGAACGAGATTAACTTTGTCCAAAGAATGTCAAACGATCAAATGGGAGGACGAAGAGGGACGAAGGAGACGAACTTGGTCCAAAGAATGCCAAAGGATCAATTGGGAGGACGAACATGACGAACTTGGTACAAAGAATACCCAAGGATCAAATGGGAGGACGTAGAGGGACGAACGAGACGAACTTGGTCCAAAGAATGCCCAAAGGATCAAATGGGAGGACAAACAAGGACGAACGAGACGAACTTGGTCGAAAGAATACCCAAAGGATCAAATGGGAGGATGTAGAGGGACGATCGGGACGAACTTGGTCCAAAGAATGCCAAAGGATCAAATGGGCGGACGAACGTGACGAACTTGGTACAAAGAATGCCTAACGATCAAATGGGAGGACGTAGAGGGACGAACGAGACGAACTTGGTCCAAAGATTGCCCAAGGATGAAATGGGAGGACGAAAAGGGCCGAACGAGACGAACTTAGTCCACAGAATGCCAAAGGATCAAATGGGGGATGAACGAGATGAACTTAGTCCAAAGAATGCCCAAAGAATCAAATGGGAGGACGAACGTGACGAACTTGGTACAAAGAATGCCCAATGATCAAATGGGAGGACGTAGAGGGACGAACGAGACGAACTAGGTCCAAAGAATGCCAAAGGATCAAATGGAGGACGAAAAGGGACGAACGAGATTAACTTTGTCCAAAGAATGTCAAACGATCAAATGGGAGGACGAACGTGGCGAACTTGGTACAAAGAATGCCCAAGGATCGAATGGGAGGACATAGAGGGACGAAGGAGACGAACTTGGTCCAAAGAATGCCAATGGATCAAATGGAGGACGAAAACGGACGAACAAGACGAACTTGGTCCAAAGAATGTCAAAGGATCAAATGGGAGGACGAAGAGGGACGAAGGAGACGAACTTGGTCCAATGAAAGCCAAAGGATCAAATGGGAGGACGAACGTGACGAACTTGGTACAAAGAATGCCCAATGATCAAATGGGAGGACGTAGAGGGACGAACGAGACGAACTTGGTCCAAAGAATGCCAAAGGATCAAATGGAGGACGAAAAGGGACGAACGAGATTAACTTTGTCCAAAGAATGTCGAACGATCAAATGGGAGGACGAAGAGGGACGAAGTAGACGAACTTGGTCCAAAGAATGCCAAAGGATCAAATGGGAGGACGAACATGACGAACTTGGTACAAAGAATGCCCAAGGATCAAATGGGAGGACGTAGAGGGACGAACGAGATGAACTTGGTCCAAAGAATGCCCAAAGGATCATATGGGAGGACGAACACGGACGAACGAGACGAACTTAGTCCGAAGAATGCCCAAAGGATCAAATGGAAGGATGTAGAGGGACGAACGAGACGAACTTGGTCCAAAGAATGCCCAAGGATGAAGTGGGAGGACGAAGCGGGACGAACGAGACGAACTTGGTCCAAAGAATGCCAAAGGATCAAATTAGCAGACGAAGAGGGACGAAGGAGACAAACTTGGTCCAAAGAATGCCCAAGGATCAAATGGGAGGACGTAGAGGGACGAACGAGACGAACTAGGTCCAAAGAATGCCAAAGGATCAAATGGAGGACAAAAAGGGATGAACGAGACGAAGTTGGTCCAAAAAATGTCAAAGGATCAAATGGGAGGACGAAGAGGGACAAAGGAGACGAACTTGGTCCAAAGAATGCCAAATGATCAAATGGGTTGACGAACGAGACGAAGTTGGTACAAAGAAAGCCCAAGGATCAAATGGGAGGACGTAGAGGGACGAACGAGACGAACTTGGTCCAAAGAATGCCCAAAGATGAAATGGGAGGATGTAGAGGGACGAACGAGACGAACTCGGTCCAAAGAATACCCAAGGATGAAATGGGAGGACGAAAAGGGACGAACGAGACGAACGTGGTCCAAAGAATGCCAAAGGATCAAATAGGAGGACGAACGAGACCAACTTGGTACAAAGAATGTCAAAGGATCAAATGGGAGGACGTAGAGGGACGAACGAGACGAACTTGGTCCAAAGATTGCCCAAGGATGAAATGGGAGGACGGAAAGGGCCGAACGAGACGAAGTTAGTCCAAAGAATACCAAAGGATCAAATGGGGGACGAACAAGATGAACTTAGTCCAAAGAATGCCCAAAGGATCAAATGGGAGGACGAACAGGGACGAAGGAGACGTTCTTGGCCCAAAGAATGCCAAAGGATCAAATGGGGGACGAACGAGACGAACTTGGTCCAAAGAATGCCCAAAGGATCAAATGGGACGACGAACGTGACGAACGTGACGAAGTTTGTACAAAGAATTCCCAAGGATCAAACGGGAGGACGTAGAGGGAGGAATGAGACGAACTTGGTCCAAAGAATGCCCAAAGGATCAAATGGGAGGACGAACAGGGACGAACGGGACGAACTTGGTCCAAAGAATGCCAAAGGTTCAAATGGGAGGACGAACGAGACCAACTTGGTACAAAGAATGCCAAAGGATCAAATGGGACGACGAAGAGGGACGAACGAGACGAACTTGGTCCAAAGAATGCCAAAGGTTCAAATGGGAGGACGAAAAGGGACGAACGAGACGATCTTTGTCCAAAGAATGTCAAACGATCAAATGGGAGGACGAAGAGGGACGAAGGAGACGAACTTGGTGCAATGAATGCCAAACGATCAAATGGGAGGACGAACACGACGAATTTGGTACAAAGAATACCCAAGGATCAAATGGGAGGACGTAGATGGACGAACGAGACGAACTTGGTCCAAAGAATGCCCAAAGGATCAAATGGGAGGACAAACAAGGACGAACGAGACGAACTTGGTCCAAAGAATGCCCAAAGGATCAAATGGGAGGATGTAGAGGGACGAACGAGACGAACTTGGTCCAAAGAATGCCCAAGGATGAAATGGGAGGACGAAAAGGGACAAACAAGACGAACTTTGTCCAAAGAATGCCAAAGGATCAAATGGGCGGACGAAGAGGGACGAAGGAGACAAACTTTGTCCAAAGAATGCCCAAGGATCAAATGGGAGGACGTAGAGGGACGAACGAGACGAACTTGGTCCAAAGAATGCCCAAAGGATCAAATGGGAGAACGAACAGGGACGAACGAGACGAACTTGGTCCAAAGAATGCCCAAGGATGAAATGGGAGGACGAAAAGGGACAAACGTGACGAACGTGGTCCAAAGAATGCCAAAGGATCAAATGGGAGGACAAACGAGGCCAACTTGGTACAAAGAATGCCAAAGGATCAAATGGGAGAACGAAGGGCGACGAACGAGACGAACATGGTTCAAAGAATGCCAAAGGATCAAATGGGAGGACGAAGAGGGACGAAGGAGACGAACAAGGTCCAAAGAATGCCAAAGGATCAAATGGGCGGACGAACGTGACGAACTTGGTACAAAGAATGCCCAAGGATCAAATGGGAGCACGTAGAGGGACGAACGAGACAAACATGGTCCAAAGAATGCCAAAGGATCAAATGGAGGACGAAAAGGGACGAACGAGACGAACTTTGTCCAAAGAATGTCAAACGATCGAATGGGACGACGTAGAGGGACGAAGGAGACGAACTTGGTCCAAAGAATGCCAAAGGGTCAAATGGGAGGACGAACATGACGAACTTGGTACAAATAATGCCCAAGGATCAAATGGGAGGACGTAGAGGGATGAACGAGACGAACTTGGTCTAAAGAATGCTCAAAGGATCAAATGGGAGGACGAACAAGGACGAAAGAGACGAACTTAGTCCGAAGAATGCCCAAAGGATCAAATGGGAGGATGTAGAGGGACGAACGACATGAACTTGGTCCAAAGAATGCCTAAGGATGAAATGGGAGGACGAAAAGGGACGAACGAGACGAACTTGGTCCAAAGAATGCCAAAGGATCAAATGGGCGGACGAAGTGGGACGAAGGAGACGAACTTGGTCCAAAGAATGCCCAAGGATCAATTGGGAGGACGTAGGGGGACGAACGAGACGAACTTGGTCCAATGAATGCCCAAAGGATCAAATGGGAGGACGACAAGGACGAAAGAGACGAACTTAGTCCGAAGAATGCCCAAAGGATCAAATGGGAGGATGTAGAGGGACGAACGAGACGAACTTAGTCCAAAGAATGCCCATGGATGAAATGGGAGGATGAAAAGGGACGAACGAGACGAACTTGGTCCATGGAATGCCAAAGGATCAAATGGGCGGACGAAGAGGGACGAAGGAGACGAACTTGGTCCAAAGAATGCCAAACGATCAAATGGGAGGACGAACATGACGAACTTGGTACAAAGAATGCCCATGTATCAAATGGGAGGACGTAGACGGACGAACGAGACGAACTTGGTCCTAAGAATGCCCAAGGATCAAATGGGAGGACGTAGAGGGACGAACGAGACGAACTTGGTCCAAAGAATGCCAAAGGATCAAATGGTGGACGAAAAGGGACGAACGAGACGAACTTTGTGCAAAGAATGTCAAACGATCAAATGGGAGGACGAAGAGGGATGAAGGAGACGAACTTGGTCCACAGAATGCCAAAGGATAAAATGGGAGGACGAACATGACGAACTTGGTACAAAGAATACCCAAGGATCAAATGGGAGGACGTAGATGGACGAACGAGACGAATTTGGTCCAAATAATGCCCAAAGGATCATATGGAAGGACAAACAAGGACGAATGAGACGAACTTGGTCCAAAGAATGCCCAAAGGATCAAATGGGAAGATGTAGAGGGACGAACGGGACCAACTTGGTCCAAAGAATGCTGAAGGATGAAATGGGAGGACGAAAAGGGACGAACGAGACGAACTTGGTCCAAAGAATGCCAAAGGATCAAATGGGCGGACGAACGTGACGAACTTGGTACAAAGAATGCCCAAGGATCAAATGGGAGCACGTAGAGGGACGAACGAGACAAACATGGTCCAAAGAATGCCAAAGGATCAAATGGAGGACGAAAAGGGACGAACGAGACGAACTTTGTCCAAAGAATGTCAAACGATCGAATGGGACGACGTAGAGGGACGAAGGAGACGAACTTGGTCCAAAGAATGCCAAAGGGTCAAATGGGAGGACGAACATGACGAACTTGGTACAAATAATGCCCAAGGATCAAATGGGAGGACGTAGAGGGATGAACGAGACGAACTTGGTCTAAAGAATGCCCAAAGGATCAAATGGGAGGACGAACAAGGACGAAAGAGACGAACTTAGTCCGAAGAATGCCCAAAGGATCAAATGGGAGGATGTAGAGGGACGAACGACACGAACTTGGTCCAAAGAATGCCTAAGGATGAAATGGGAGGACGAAAAGGGACGAACGAGACGAACTTGGTCCAAAGAATGCCAAAGGATCAAATGGGCGGACGAAGAGGGACGAAGGAGACGAACTTGGTCCAAAGAATGCCAAACGATCAAATGGGAGGACGAACATGACGAACGTGGTACAAAGAATGCCCATGTATCAAATGGGAGGACGTAGACGGACGAACGAGACGAACTTGGTCCTAAGTGATGAGGACATGGAGGTCCAAGAAGCCATTCAAAGCCTAGGAGGCCCAATGACTAGGGCAATGTCAAGAAGGGCGCAAGAAGGCTTAGTCCAATTTATGACTAAGACAATTGCGAACATGGGCAAAGATGTAATTGCACCAAAAACCATGCTTGTCATATAAGACATGGAGGAGGCGCAACATGCATAACCATCCAGCCAAGTTATCTTGTTTTAAATAAAGTGCATGTGACCCAATTGATTTATTTGGGACCAAAGCACTAAGTGTTTAATTCCTTGATTTATTTTTTGTGTGTTTAATCCACTTTAAGTGGTTACATGAATAAAGGCAAGAGGAAGGCATGGTGGGCGCATAAAGGCAAGGGAGACAAAGAAGTCATGGCAATCAAGACCAAGGCATGAATGCTCCAACATCACAATCAAAATGTAACAGCCACATGTTTAATTTCAATCAAGAGGGTGGCTGCATTAAGAAGGTGGGGCGCTGCACTTCATGGCTGGATAACAGCCAAATCAATTGGCTCTCTTGGGATTCCTTGCACCATTAGTGAGGGACTTGAAGAACAATCAAAGAGGGCATCCAAGAGAAGGAAGAGGGGCGCATTTCTGATGGCTGGACAGCAGCCATATTCATGGCTTCTCATAGGATTCCTTGCACATTAAAAAGCTAGGGAGCAGCCATATAATTACATGTAATTGCCTTGTAATTGCTTGATTAATTCTAGCCTAGGATTCCTTGGATTTTGGGCGCATAGAAGGGGCTGGTTGGCAGCCATCTGATTGTTTGTAATTGCTCCTTAATGAGCACCTAGGATTCCTTGTAAGCCTTGAAAGGCATAGCCCAAGTCAGCACTTGTAATTCAGACCAGCTCCCTCCCTATATAAAGGGGCGCATGGTACATGGAAATGCAACTTTGATTTTGAGCAAAAATATTACCTTGTGTAATTGAGTCCTTACTCTTTGGTTCTGGATTGAACCAGACTTTGATCTTACCAAGAATCCTTTCTTGTGGTGATCCTCATTTCCATAGGCTTATCCTTGTCTTGGATTAGACCAAGGTGGCGCCCCTTGCCTCCCATCCATTCTTCTTGTTCTTTGTTTTACAATCTGCTCTCTTGTTTGCTTGTTATAACAAGAACTCTTATTCTTCACTTCCATTTTGTTCACTTGTTCTTATTCTGCTCACTTGTTCTTGTTAAAATAAGAACAATCCTTTCTTGCTATTCTTTCTTAAAGATCAAAAATCACTAGTTCTAAGTCACAACCAGAATCTAAGTGGTGAATTCAAGTCATTGGCCAAGTTGTTACAACAAGGAGGCCATCATTTGGCATCAAAGCTTTGGTTCGAATTGTTACAAAAAGAAACCCAGGTTTATCTAATCTTATCTTAGTGTTCTGATTTCTTGTTTTTAAAAAAAAAAAAAAGAAAAAAAAAGGCTGCGAAAATTCAAAAGAAAAAAAAAATATATTTGTGTTTTGAATTCTGGTTGTGTTTTATTCTTGCTGCACTTTGATTTCTATTTTTCTCAATTTTGTTCTTTGAGTGAGTTCTATTTTGTTCTAGTTCTCACAATTTTTGTTCAGTTTCTTTTGTTTCTTGTTTTTACCTTTGTTACTCTAAGCTATTTTGGTGTGTGGATTATTATTTTGATTGGTTTCTTGTGTTGTTTCACTTTCTGGTTTCTCTAAAGAACTAAAAGAGTTATGGATCCTCAAAATCGTTTACTTTTAGAAGCCCTCACGGCAAAAATGAGTGAACTATTAAAACAAGAGTTGGTAGGTATCAATGAGAGAATTGATCAATTGGAAAACTCACAAAACAATAGTGATGGGGAGGATCGGAGGAGAAGGCGTGATGATAATAGAGAAGAGAGGTTGAGTGGTATAAAAATAAAAGTACCACAGTTTGTTGGAAGGAATGACCCTGAGGCGTATTTAGAATGGGAAACTAAAATTGAACAAATTTTTTCCTGTTATAATTACACTGATCTTCAAAAGGTGCAGGTTGCTTCTATTGAATTTACAGATTATGCCTTGGTGTGGTGGGATCAATTGGTGAAGGAAAGGAGAAGGTACAATGAGCAACCCATTGCCACATGGGAGGAGATGAAAAGGCTCATGAGAAGGAGATTCGTCCCATCTTATTACAACAGAGAGTTGCACAACAAGTTACAGCGACTCACCCAAGGTAATAAGAGTGTAGATGAGTACTTTAAGGAGATGGAGGTGGCAAAAATTAGAGCAAATGTGGAGGAGGATGAAGAAGCAACCATGGCCAGATTCTTGCATGGTCTAAATCGTGACATTAGTGATATAGTGGAGCTACAACACTATGTCCAATTGGACGATTTGTTACATCAAGCCACAAAGGTAGAACAACAACTCAAAAGGAAGGGCCAAATAAGAAGAAGCACTACCACTTCCAATTGGAAGAATCACCCAAAGAATGAAGGTGCCTCATCATCCAAAGAAGCCACGGCTGATCCAAAAGGTAAAAACACTATAACTAGTCCTTCTCAAAATTCAACTAACCGGGCTGTTAAGTGTTTCAAGTGCCAAGGCTTAGGACACATTGCATCTCAATGTCCTACCAAGAGAATTATGATGGTAGAGGAGGTTGAGGAGGAAGAGGAAGAGGGCGAAGAGTATGAAGAGGGTGGTGAAGAGGAGGAGGCCCAAATACCAAGTGGAGAGTTGCTCATGATGAAGAGGGTGCTAGAAGCCATGGTCAAGGAAGAAGAGGCAACTCAAAGGGAAAACATTTTTCACTCAAGATGCCTCATAAAAGGCAAGGTATGTTCCCTTATTATTGATGGTGGGAGTTGTACAAATGTTGCTAGTACAAGATTAGTTTCCAAACTGCAAATAGAAACTAAACCCCACCCCAAGCCATATAAGCTTCAATGGCTTGTTAATGATGTTGAGATGGTTGTGGACAAGCAAGTAGAAATTTCTTTTTCAATTGGTAAATATGAGGATGTGGCTGTTTGTGATGTTGTACCAATGGAGGCCAGCCATGTGTTGTTGGGAAGGCCTTGGCAATTTGACAAGAAAGCAAGTCATGAAGGGCACACCAACAAATATTTCTTTGTTCATCATGGCAAAAGAATTGTTTTGGCTCCTTTGAGCCCAAGTGAGGTGAGAGATGATCAAAAGAAATTGAGAGAAAAATGTGAAAAAGAAAAAGAAATAGAAAAAGAAAAAGAAGAAAAAGAAAAGATCGCCAAAGAAAAAGAGAGAAAAAAAAAGAGTGACAAAAAGAAAAATGATGAAAAGAAAGAAAGTTTGATGGCGACAAAAGGAGAGGTTAAAGAAGCTTTTGTCACAAACCAGCCCCTATATTTGCTTTATAGCAAAGAGGTGGCCTTGTTGGAAAATTTACCTAACACCAAAGAATTGCCAAAATGCATAGATTTTCTTTTGCAGGAATTTGAGGACTTGTTTCCTAAGGAGGTACCAAGTGGGCTGCCACCTTTGAGAGGGATTGAGCACCACATTGATCTCATCCCAGGCGCCACTTTGCCTAATAGGCCAGCCTACCGGAGCAACCCCCAACAAACGCAAGAGATACAAAAGCAAGTGGCTGAATTGGTAAGTAAAGGTTGGGTAAAAGAAAGTTTAAGTCCTTGTGCTGTCCCTGTTATTTTAGTCCCTAAGAAAGATGGTAGCTGGAGAATGTGCACTGATTGTAGAGCTGTTAACAATATTACTGTTAAGTATAGGCATCCTATTCCAAGATTAGATGACTTGCTTGATGAATTGTTTGGTGCATGTTTGTTCTCTAAAATTGATTTGAAAAGTGGGTACCATCAAATTAGGATAAGGGAAGGGGATGAATGGAAAACTGCTTTCAAAACAAAGTATGGTTTATATGAGTGGTTAGTTATGCCTTTTGGTTTAACAAATGCACCTAGCACTTTCATGAGATTAATGAACCATGTTTTGAGAGACTTTTGGGCAAATTTGTTGTTGTATATTTTGATGATATCTTGATATATAGCAAAAATTTAGAAGACCATTGCATTCATCTAAGGGCTGTTTTAAATGTGCTAAGAAAAGAAAGCTTGTATGCAAACTTGGAAAAATGTGTTTTTTGCACGACACAAGTTATTTTTCTAGGCTTTGTTATAAGCTCTCAAGGAGTGCATGTGGATGAAGCAAAGGTGAAGGCAATCCAAGAGTGGCCAACACCTAAAAATGTGACTGAGGTAAGAAGCTTTCATGGTTTAGCAAGTTTCTATAGGAGGTTTGTTAAGGACTTTAGTACTATTGCTGCACCTCTTAATGAAATTGTTAAAAAGGAAGTTGGTTTTAAATGGGGTGAGAAACAAGAACAAGCTTTTTCAATTCTTAAAGAAAAGCTCACCCAAGCACCAATTCTAGCATTGCCTAATTTTTCAAAATCTTTTGAAATTGAGTGTGATGCTTCCAATGTTGGAATTGGGGCTGTTTTAATGCAAGAAGGACATCCAATTGCTTATTATAGTGAGAAATTAAAAGGGGCTGCCCTAAATTACTCAACTTATGATAAGGAATTGTATGCCTTAGTAAGGGCATTGCAAACATGGCAACATTACTTGCTGCCAAAAGAATTTGTCATTCATAGTGATCATGAGTCCTTGAAGTACTTAAAAGGACAAGGTAAGTTGAACAAGAGGCATGCTAAATGGGTTGAATTTTTGGAGCAATTTCCTTATGTGATTAAGCACAAGAAGGGTAAGGCAAATGTTGTGGCTGATGCATTATCAAGAAGGTATGCATTACTCTCTACTCTTGAAACTAAAATTTTTGGTCTTGAACACATTAAGGAATTGTATGAGCATGATCTTGATTTTTCTGAAAAATATGTTGATTGTGTGCATGCTGCCCATAATGGATTTTTTAGGCACAATGATTATTTGTTTAAAGAGAAAAGGTTGTGTGTGCCAAAAGGATCCATTAGAGACCTCCTGGTCAAAGAGGCGCATGAGGGGGGGTTAATGGGACATTTTGGTGTTCCTAAAACTTTGGCATTTTTACAAGAACATTTTTATTGGCCTCACATGAAAGTTGATGTGCAAAGGTATTGTGAAAGGTGTATTGTTTGCAAAAAGGCCAAATCCAAAGTTTTACCCCATGGTTTGTATACTCCTTTGCCTGTTCCTGAATATCCTTGGATTGACCTTTCCATGGACTTTGTTTTGGGGCTGCCAAGAACAAAGACTGGAAAAGATTCTATTTTTGTTGTTGTGGACAGGTTCTCAAAAATGGCACACTTCATCCCATGCAAAAAGGTGGATGATGCTTGCCACATTGCTGATTTGTTCTTCAAAGAGGTGGTGCGCCTACATGGCCTACCAAAGAGTATAGTGTCCGATCGTGATGCTAAATTTCTAAGCCATTTCTGGAGAACTTTGTGGGGTAAGGTGGGAACTAAGTTACTATTCTCTACAACTTGTCATCCCCAAACTGATGGGCAAACTGAGGTAGTAAACAGAACTCTCTCTACTCTCTTAAGGGCCGTGCTTTCAAAGAATTTGAAAATGTGGGAAACATGGCTGCCCCATGTTGAATTTGCTTATAATAGGGCTGTCCATAGTACTACAAATCATTCCCCATTTGAGATTGTGTATGGTTATAATCCTTTGACTCCTCTTGATTTGTTACCTTTACCTAACACATCTCTGTTGAAGCATAAAGATGGCAAAGCAAAAGCTGAATTTGTGAAAAGTTTGCATGAGAAAATTAAGCTGCAAATTGAAAAGAAAAATGAAAGCTATGCCAAGAGCGCTAATAAAGGGCGCAAACGGGTTACCTTTGAACCCGGAGATTGGGTTTGGATCCATATGAGAAAGGAAAGGTTTCCTTTACAAAGGAAATCTAAGTTAATGCCTAGGGGCGATGGCCCTTTCCAAGTGATTGCCAAAGTTAATGACAATGCTTACAAGATTGACCTTCCTGGTGAGTATGGTGTTAGTGCCACTTTCAATGTTGCTGACTTGTCTCCTTTTGATGTAGGTGATGAAAACTTCAATTCGAGGTCGAATTCCTTTCAAGAGGGGGCGAATGATGAGGACATGGAGGTCCAAGAAGCCATTCAAAGCCTAGGAGGCCCAATGACTAGGGCAATGTCAAGAAGGGCGCAAGAAGGCTTAGTCCAATTTATGACTAAGACAATTGCGAACATGGGCAAAGATGTAATTGCACCAAAAACCATGCTTGTCATACAAGACATGGAGGAGGCGCAACATGCATAACCATCCAGCCAAGTTATCTTGTTTTAAATAAAGTGCATGTGACCCAATTGATTTATTTGGGACCAAAGCACTAAGTGTTTAATTCCTTGATTTATTTTTTGTGTGTTTAATCCACTTTAAGTGGTTACATGAATAAAGGCAAGAGGAAGGCATGGTGGGCGCATAAAGGCAAGGGAGACAAAGAAGTCATGGCAATCAAGACCAAGGCATGAATGCTCCAACATCACAATCAAAATGTAACAGCCACATGTTTAATTTCAATCAAGAGGGTGGCTGCATTAAGAAGGTGGGGCGCTGCACTTCATGGCTGGATAACAGCCAAATCAATTGGCTCTCTTGGGATTCCTTGCACCATTAGTGAGGGACTTGAAGAACAATCAAAGAGGGCATCCAAGAGAAGGAAGAGGGGCGCATTTCTGATGGCTGGACAGCAGCCATATTCATGGCTTCTCATAGGATTCCTTGCACATTAAAAAGCTAGGGAGCAGCCATATAATTACATGTAATTGCCTTGTAATTGCTTGATTAATTCTAGCCTAGGATTCCTTGGATTTTGGGCGCATAGAAGGGGCTGGTTGGCAGCCATCTGATTGCTTGTAATTGCTCCTTAATGAGCACCTAGGATTCCTTGTAAGCCTTGAAAGGCATAGCCCAAGTCAGCACTTGTAATTCAGACCAGCTCCCTCCCTATATAAAGGGGCGCATGGTACATGGAAATGCAACTTTGATTTTGAGCAAAAATATTACCTTGTGTAATTGAGTCCTTACTCTTTGGTTCTGGATTGAACCAGACTTTGATCTTACCAAGAATCCTTTCTTGTGGTGATCCTCATTTCCATAGGCTTATCCTTGTCTTGGATTAGACCAAGGTGGCGCCCCTTGCCTCCCATCCATTCTTCTTGTTCTTTGTTTTACAATCTGCTCTCTTGTTTGCTTGTTATAACAAGAACTCTTATTCTTCACTTCCATTTTGTTCACTTGTTCTTATTCTGCTCACTTGTTCTTGTTAAAATAAGAACAATCCTTTCTTGCTATTCTTTCTTAAAGATCAAAAATCACTAGTTCTAAGTCACAACCAGAATCTAAGTGGTGAATTCAAGTCATTGGCCAAGTTGTTACAACAAGGAGGCCATCACTAAGAATGCCCAAAGGATCAAATGGGAGGACAAACAAGGACGAACGAGACGAACTTGGTCCAAACAATGCCCAAAGGATCAAACGGAGGACGAAAAGGGACGAACGAGACGAACTTTGTGCAAAGAATGTCAAACGATCAAATGGGAGGTCGAAGAGGGATGAAGGAGACGAACGTGGTCCACAGAATGCCAAAGGATAAAATGGGAGGACGAACATGACGAACTTGGTACAAAGAATACCCAAGGATCAAATGGGAGGACGTAGATGGACGAACGAGACGAATTTGGTCCAAATAATGCCCAAAGGATCATATGGAAGGACAAACAAGGACAAACGAGACGAACTTGATCCAAAGAATGCCCAAAGGATCAAATGGGAGGATGTAGAGGGACAAACGGGACGAACTTGGTCCAAAGAATGCTGAAGGATGAAATGGGAGGACGAAAAGGGACGAACGAGACGAACTTGGTCCAAAGAATGCCAAAGGATCAAATGGGCGGACGAACGTGACGAACTTGGTACAAAGAATGCCCAAGGATCAAATGGGAGGACGAACAGGGACGAACGAGACGAACTTGGTCCAAAGAATGCCAAAGGATCAAATGGAGGACGAAAAGGGA
The DNA here is from genome assembly GCA_030159175.1 of Glycyrrhiza uralensis. Lineage (NCBI taxonomy): Eukaryota > Viridiplantae > Streptophyta > Magnoliopsida > Fabales > Fabaceae > Glycyrrhiza > Glycyrrhiza uralensis. Next base: position 24,614,282 of record BRZY01000006.1, on the reverse strand, counting down.
CGAATGAGACGAACTTTGTCCAAAGAATGTCAAACGATCAAATGGGAGGACGAAGAGGGACGAAGGAGACGAACTTGGTCCAAAGAATGCCAAAGGATCAATTGGGAGTACGAACATGACGAACTTGGTACAAAGAATACCCAAGGAACAAATGGGAGGACGTAGAGGGACGAACGAGACGAACTTGGTCCAAAGAATGCCCAAAGGATCAAATGGGAGGACAAACAAGGACGAACGAGACGAACTTGGTCCAAAGAATGCCCAAAGGATCAAATGGGAGGATGTAGAGGGACGAACGGGACGAACTTGGTCCAAAGAATGCCCAAGGATGAAATGGGAGGACGAAAAGGGACGAACGTGACGAACTTGGTCCAAAGAATGACAAAGGATCAAATGGGGGACGAACGAGATGAACTTAGTCCAAAGAATGCCCAAAGTATCAAATGGGAGGACGAACGTCTCGAACTTGGTACAAAGAATGCCCAATGATCAAATGGGAGGACGTAGAGGGACGAACGAGACGAACTTGGTCCAAAGAATGCCAAAGGAACAAATGGAGGACGAAAAGGGACGAACGAGATTAACTTTGTCCGAAGAATGTCAAACGATCAAATGGGAGGACGAACGTGGCGAACTTGGTACAAAGAATGCCCAAGGATCAAATGGGAGGACATAGAGGGACGAACGAGACAAACTTGGTCCAAAGAATGCCAATGGATCAAATGGAGGACGAAAAGGGACGAACGAGACGAACTTGGTCCAAAGAATGTCAAAGGATCAAATGGGAGGACGAAGAGGGACGAAGGAGACGAACATGGTCCAACGAATGCCAAAGGATCAAATGGGAGGACGAACGTGACGAACTTGGTACAAAGAATGCCCAAGGATCAAATGGGAGGACGAACAGGGCCGAACGAGATTAACTTTGTCCAAAGAATGTCAAACGATCAAATGGGAGGACGAAGAGGGACGAAGGAGACGAACTTGGTCCAAAGAATGCCAAAGGATCAATTGGGAGGACGAACATGACGAACTTGGTACAAAGAATACCCAAGGATCAAATGGGAGGACGTAGAGGGACGAACGAGACGAACTTGGTTCAAAGAATGCCCAAAGGATCAAATGGGAGGACAAACAAGGACGAACGAGACGAACTTGGTCGAAAGAATGCCCAAAGGGTCAAATGGGAGGATGTAGAGGGACGAACGGGACGAACTTGGTCCAAAGAATGCCCAAGGATGAAATGGGAGGACGAAAAGGGACGAACGAGACGAACTTGGTCCAAAGAATGCCAAAGGATCAAATGGAGGATGAAAAGGGACGAACGAGACGAACTTGGTCCAAAGAATGCCAAAGGATCAAATGGAGGATGAAAAGGGACGAACGAGACGAACTTGGTCCATAGAATGTCAAAGGATCAAATGCGAGGATGAAGAGGGACGAAGGAGACGAACTTGGTCCAAAGAATGCCGAAGGATCAAATGGGAGGACGAACGAGACCAACTTGGTACAAAGAATGCCAAAGGATCAAATGGGACGACGAAGAGGGACGAACGAGACGAAATTGGTCCAAAGAATGCCAAAGGATCAAATGGGCGGACGAACGTGACGAACTTGGTACAAAGAATGCCCAAGGATCAAATGGGAGCACGTAGAGGGACGAACGAGACAAACATGGTCCAAAGAATGCCAAAGGATCAAATGGAGGACGAAAAGGGACGAACGAGACGAACTTTGTCCAAAGAATGTCAAACGATCGAATGGGACGACGTAGAGGGACGAAGGAGACGAACTTGGTCCAAAGAATGCCAAAGGGTCAAATGGGAGGACGAACATGACGAACTTGGTACAAATAATGCCCAAGGATCAAATGGGAGGACGTAGAGGGATGAACGAGACGAACTTGGTCTAAAGAATGCCCAAAGGATCAAATGGGAGGACGAACAAGGACGAAAGAGACGAACTTAGTCCGAAGAATGCCCAAAGGATCAAATGGGAGGATGTAGAGGGACGAACGACACGAACTTGGTCCAAAGAATGCCTAAGGATGAAATGGGAGGACGAAAAGGGACGAACGAGACGAACATGGTCCAAAGAATGCCATAGGATCAAATGGGCGGACGAAGAGGGACGAAGGAGACGAACTTGGTCCAAAGAATGCCAAACGATCAAATGGGAGGACGAACATGACGAACGTGGTACAAAGAATGCCCATGTATCAAATGGGAGGACGTAGACGGACGAACGAGACGATCTTGGTCCTAAGAATGCCCAAAGGATCAAATGGGAGGACAAACAAGGACGAACGAGACGAACTTGGTCCAAACAATGCCCAAAGGATCAAATGGAGGACGAAAAGGGACGAACGAGACGAACTTTGTGCAAAGAATGTCAAACGATCAAATGGGAGGACGAAGAGGGATGAAGGAGACGAACTTGGTCCACAGAATGCCAAAGGATAAAATGGGAGGACGAACATGACGAACTTGGTACAAAGAATACCCAAGGATCAAATGGGAGGACGTAGATGGACGAACGAGACGAATTTGGTCCAAATAATGCCCAAAGGATCATATGGAAGGACAAACAAGGACAAACGAGACGAACTTGATCCAAAGAATGCCCAAAGGATCAAATGGGAGGATGTAGAGGGACGAACGGGACGAACTTGGTCCAAAGAATGCTGAAGGATGAAATGGGAGGACGAAAAGGGACGAACGAGACGAACTTGGTCCAAAGAATGCCAAAGGATCAAATGGGCGGACGAACGTGACGAACTTGGTACAAAGAATGCCCAAGGATCAAATGGGAGGACGAACAGGGACGAACAAGACGAACTTGGTCCAAAGAATGCCAAAGGATCAAATGGAGGACGAAAAGGGACGAATGAGACGAACTTTGTCCAAAGAATGTCAAACGATCAAATGGGAGGACGAAGACGGACGAAGGAGACGAACTTGGTCCAAAGAATGCCAAAGGATCAATTGGGAGTACGAACATGACGAACTTGGTACAAAGAATACCCAAGGAACAAATGGGAGGACGTAGAGGGACGAACGAGACGAACTTGGTCCAAAGAATGCCCAAAGGATCAAATGGGAGGATGTAGAGGGACGAACGGGACGAACTTGGTCCAAAGAATGCCCAAGATGAAATGGGAGGACGAAAAGGGACGAACGTGACGAACTTGGTCCAAAGAATGCCAAAGGATCAAATGGAGGACGAAAAGGGACGAACGAGATTAACTTTGTCCAAAGAATGTCAAACGATCAAATGGGAGGACGAACGTGGCGAACTTGGTACAAAGAATGCCCAAGGATCAAATGGGAGGACATAGAGGGACGAACGAGACGAACTTGGTCCAAAGAATGCCAATGGATCAAATGGAGGACGAAAAGGGACGAACGAGACGAACTTGGTCCAAAGAATGTCAAAGGATCAAATGGGAGGACGAAGAGGGACGAAGGAGACGAACTTGGTCCAATGAATGCCAAAGGATCAAATGGGAGGACGAACGTGACGAACTTGGTACAAAGAATGCCCAAGGATCAAATGGGAGGACGAACAGGGCCGAACGAGATTAACTTTGACCAAAGAATGTCAAACGATCAAATGGGAGGACGAAGAGGGACGAAGGAGACGAACTTGGTCCAAAGAATGCCAAAGGATCAATTGGGAGGATGAACATGACGAACTTGGTACAAAGAATACCCAAGGATCAAATGGGAGGACGTAGAGGGACGAACGAGACGAACTTGGTTCAAAGAATGCCCAAAGGATCAAATGGGAGGACGTAGAGGGACGAACGAGACGAACTTGGTTCAAAGAATGCCCAAAGGATCAAATGGGAGGACAAACAAGGACGAACGAGACGAACTTGGTCGAAAGAATGCCCAAAGGATCAAATGGGAGGATGTAGAGGGACGAACGGGACGAACTTGGTCCAAAGAATGCCCAAGGATGAAATGGGAGGACGAAAAGGGACGAACGAGACGAACTTGGTCGATAGAATGCCAAAGGATCAAATGGAGGATGAAAAGGGACGAACGAGACGAACTTGGTCCAAAGAATGCCAAAGGATCAAATGGAGGATGAAAAGGGACGAACGAGACGAACTTGGTCCAAAGAATGTCAAAGGATCAAATGCGAGGACGAAGAGGGACGAAGGAGACGAACTTGGTCCAAAGAATGCCGAAGGATCAAATGGGAGGACGAACGAGACCAACTTGGTACAAAGAATGCCAAAGGATCAAATGGGACGACGAAGAGGGACGAACGAGACGAACTTGGTCCAAAGAATGCCAAAGGTTCAAATGGGAGGACGAAAAGGGACGAACGAGACGAACTTTGTCCAAAGAATGTCAAACGATCAAATGGGAGGACGAAGAGGGACGAAGGAGACGAACTTGGTCCAAAGAATGCCAAAGGATCAAATGGGAGGACGTAGAGGGACGAATGAGACGAACTTGGTCCAAAGAATGCCAATGGATCAAATGGAGGATGAAAAGGGACGAACGAGACGAACTTGGTCCAAAGAATGTCAAAGGATCAAATGCGAGGACGAAGAGGGACGAAGGAGACGAACTTGGTCCAAAGAATGCCGAAGGATCAAATGGGAGGACGAACGTGACGAACATGGTACAAAGAATGCCCAAGGATCAAATGGGAGGACGTAGAGGGACGAACTGATGGCCTCCTTGTTGTAACAACTTGGCCAATGACTTGAATTCACCACTTAGATTCTGGTTGTGACTAAGAACTTGTGATTTTCAATCTTTAAGAGAGAAAAGCAAGAAAGGATGGTTCTTATTTTAACAAGAAACTAGTGAACAGAATAAGAACAAGTGAACAAAAAGGAAGTGAGAATTAAGAGTTCTTGTTATAACAAGCAAACAAGAGAGCAATTTAGGAAGCAAGGAACAAGAAGAATGGATGGGAGGCAAGGGGCGCCACCTTGGTCTAATCCAAGACAAGGATAAGCCTATGGAAATGAGGATCACCACAAGAAAGGATTCTTGGTAAGATCAAAGTCTGGTTCAATCCAGAACCAAAGAGTAAGGACTCAATTACACAAGGTAATGTTTTTGCTCAAAATCAAAGTTGTTTTTCAAGGCACCATGCGCCCCCTATTTATAGTGAGGGAGGCTGGTCTGATTACAAGGTAAGGACTCAGCCTATGCCATTCAAGGCTTACAAGGAATCCTAGGTGTTTATTATGGAGCAATTACAAGCAATAAGTTGGCTGCCATCCAGCTCTTCTATGCGCCCATAATCAAGAGAATCCTAGGCTGGAATTAACAAGTAATTACAAGCAATTATATGGCTGCTCCCTAGCTTTTTAATGTGCAAGGAATCTGATGAAAAACCATGAATATGGCTGCTGTCCAGCCATCAGAAATTCGCCCACCATTCTTGTCTTGGATGCCCTCTTTAATTGTTCTTCAAGTCCCTTACTAATGGTGCAAGGAATCCCAAGAACTCTCATTGAGTTGGCTGCTGTCCATGGCCTTCAATGTAGCGCATAACTCTTCCTCAATGCAGCCACCATTCAGTCATGTGGCTGTTACACTTTTAATGTGATGTTGGAGCATTCATACCTTTGTCTTGATTGCTATGAATTCTTTGTCTTGTGTAACTCCCTCTTGCCTTGATGTGCTTTGATTCACTTTGTCTTCCTTGACTTCATTTAAGCGCCCACCATGCAGCCTTCATTAAGTCCCTCTTGCTTTTATTCAAGCAACCACTTAAAGTGGATTAAACACACCAAAAATTAAACAAGGAAATAAACACTTTAGTGCTTTGGTCCCAAATAAATCAATGGGTCACATGCACTTTATTCAAAACAAAATAACATGGCTGGCTTCATGAGTCTTGCGCCTCCTCCATGGCTTGGATGACAAGCATGGTCTTTGGTGCAATTACTTCTTTGTCCATGTTGGAAATTGTCTTAGTCAAGAATTGGACTAAGCCTTCTTGGACCCTTCTTGACATTGCCCTAGTAATTGGGCCTCCTAGGCTTTGAATGGCTTCTTGGACCTCCATGTCCCCATCACGAACGAGACGAACTTGGTCCAAAGAATGCCAAAGGATCAAATGGGGGACGAAAAGGGACGAACGAGATTAACTTTGTCCAAAGAATGTCAAACGATCAAATGGGAGGACGAAGAGGGACGAAGGAGACGAACTTGGTCCAAAGAATGCCAAAGGATCAATTGGGAGGACGAACATGACGAACTTGGTACAAAGAATACCCAAGGATCAAATGGGAGGACGTAGAGGGACGAACGAGACGAACTTGGTCCAAAGAATGCCCAAAGGATCAAATGGGAGGACAAACAAGGACGAACGAGACGAACTTGGTCGAAAGAATGCCCAAAGGATCAAATGGGAGGATGTAGAGGGACGATCGGGACGAACATGGTCCAAAGAATGCCCAAGGATGAAATGGGAGGACGAAAAGGGACGAACGAGACGAACTTGGTCCAAAGAATGCCAAAGGATCAAATGGGCGGACGAACGTGACGAACTTGGTACAAAGAATGCCTAACGATCAAATGGGAGGACGTAGAGGGACGAACGAGACGAACTTGGTCCAAAGATTGCCCAAGGATGAAATGGGAGGACAAAAAGGGCCGAACGAGACGAAGTTAGTCCAAAGAATACCAAAGGATCAAATGGGGGACGAACGAGATGAACTTAGTCCAAAGAATGCCCAAAGGATCAAATGGGAGGACGAACAGGGACGAAGGAGACGTTCTTGGCCCAAAGAATGCCAAAGGATCAAATGTTGCTGACTTGTCTCCTTTTGATGTAGGTGATGAAGACTTCAATTCGAGGTCGAATTCTTTTCAAGAGGGGGAGAATGATGAGGACATGGAGGTCCAAGAAGCCATTCAAAGCCTAGGAGGCCCAATGACTAGGGCAATGTCAAGAAGGGTCCAAGAAGGCTTAGTCCAATTCATGACTAAGACAATTTCCAACATGGACAAAGAAGTAATTGCACCAAAGACCATGCTTGTCATCCAAGCTATGGAGGAGGCGCAACACTCATGAAACCAGCCATGTTATTTTGTTTTAAATAAAGTGCACGTGACCAATTGATTTATTTGGGACCAAGGCACTAAGTTATTTAATTCCTTGTTAATTTTTTGTGTGTTTAATCCACTTTAAGTGGTTGTTTGAATAAAAGCAAGAGGGACTTAATGAAGGCTGCATGGTGGGCGCTTAAATGAAGTCAAGGAAGACAAAGTGAATCAAAACACATCAAGGCAAGAAGGAGTTACACAAGACAAAGAATTCATAGCAATCAAGACAAAGGCATGAATGCTCCAAACATCACATTAAAAGTGTAACAGCCATGGTGGCTGCATTGAGGAGGAGTTAAGCGCATATTGAAGGCCATGGAACCAGCCAACTCAATGGGAGTTCTTGGGATTCCTTGCACCATTAGTGAGGGACTTGAAGAACAATCAAAGAGGGCATCCAAGAGAAGGAAGGGGGGCGCATTTCTGATGGTTGGACAGCAGCCATATTCATGGCTTCTCATTGGATTCCTTGCACATTAAAAAGCTAGGGAGCAGCCATATAATTACATGTAATTGCCTTGTAATTGCTTGATTAATTCTAGCCTAGGATTCCTTGGTTGGTAGGCGCATAGGAGGGGCTGGTTGGCAGCCATCTTATTGCTTGTAATTGCTCCTTAATGAGCACCTAGGATTCCTTGTAAGCCTTGAAAGACATAGCCAAGTCTGCACTTGTAAATCAGACCAGCCCCCTCCCTATATAAAGGGGCGCATGGCACATGGAAATGGAACTTTGATTTTGGAGCAAAAATATTACCTTGTTTAATTGAGTCCTTACTCTTTGGTTCTGGATTGAACCAGACTTTGATCTTACCAAGAATCCTTTCTTGTGGTGATCCTCATTTCCATAGGCTTATCCTTGTCTTGGATTAGACCAAGGTGGCGCCCCTTGCCTCCCATCCATTCTTCTTGTTCCTTGCCTTATAATCTACTCTCTTCTATGCTTGTTATAACAAGAACTGATGGCCTCCTTGTTGTAACAACTTGGCCAATGACTTGAATTCACCACTTAGATTCTGGTTGTGACTAAGAACTTGTGATTTTCAATCTTTAAGAAAGAAAAGCAAGAAAGGATGGTTCTTATTTTAACAAGAAACTAGTGAACAGAATAAGAACAAGTGAACAAAAAGGAAGTGAGAATTAAGAGTTCTTGTCATAACAAACAAACAAGAGAGCAATTTAGGAAGCAAGGAACAAGAAGAATGGATGGGAGGCAAGGGGCGCCACCTTGGTCTAATCCAAGACAAGGATAAGCCTATGGAAATGAGGATCACCACAAGAAAGGATTCTTGGTAAGATCAAAGTCTGGTTCAATCCAGAACCTAAGAGTAAGGACTCAATTACACAAGGTAATGTTTTTGCTCAAAATCAAAGTTGCTTTTCCATGTGCCATGCGCCCCTTTATATAGGGAGGGGGCTGGTCCGATTTACAAGTTCAGACTTGGACTATGCCTTTCAAGGCTTACAAGGTATCCTAGGTACTCTTAAAGGAGCATTAACAAGCAATTACATGGTTGTCTACCAGCCCTCTTCTTAGGCGCATAAATACTAGGATCCTAGGCTAGTCTTAACAAGCATTTACAACCAGTTATATGGCTGCTCCCTAGCTCACTAATGATAGAAGGAATCCTAAGAAGAACAATGAAAATGGCTGCTGTCCAGCCTTCACATGTGCGCCCCACATGTCTACCTTGGTTGCTTCTCTTTGATTGTTCTTTAAGTCCCTTACTAATGGTGCAAGGAATCCCAAGAACTCTCATTGAGTTGGCTGCTATCCATGGCCTTCAATGTAGCGCATAACTCTTCCTCAATGCAGCCACCATTCAGTCATGTGGCTGTTACACTTTTAATGTGATGTTGGAGCATTCATGCCTTTGTCTTGATTGCTATGAATTCTTTGTCTTGTGTAACTCCCTCTTGCCTTGATGTGCTTTGATTCACTTTGTCTTCCTTGACTTCATTTAAGCGCCCACCATGCAGCCTTCATTAAGTCCCTCTTGCTTTTATTCAAGCAACCACTTAAAGTGCATTAAACACACCAAAAATTAAACAAGGAATTAAACACTTTAGTGTTTTGGTCCCAAATAAATCAATGGGTCACATGCACTTTATTCAAAACAAAATAACATGGCTGGCTTCATGAGTCTTGCGCCTCCTCCATGGCTTGGATGACAAGCATGGTCTTTGGTGCAATTACTTCTTTGTCCATGTTGGAAATTGTCTTAGTCATGAATTGGACTAAGCCTTCTTGGACCCTTCTTGACATTGCCCTAGTCATTGGGCCTCCTAGGCTTTGAATGGCTTCTTGGACCTCCATGTCCTCATCAAGAACTCTTTATTCCCACTTCCTTTTTGTTCACTTGATTCTTGTTCTACTCACTTGTGTTCTTGTTAAAATAAGAATCATCCTTTCTTGCTATTCTTTCTTAAAGATCGAAAATCACAAGTTCTTAGTCACAACCAGATTCTAAGTGGTGAATCCAAGTCATTGGCCAAGTTATTAGAACAAGGAGGCCATCAATGACGAACTTGGTACAAAGAATACCCAAGGATCAAATGGGAGGACGTAGTGGACGAACGAGACGAACTTGGTCCAAAGAATGCCCAAAGGATCAAATGGGAGGACAAACAAGGACGAACGAGACGAACTTGGTCCAAAGAATGCCCAAAGGATCAAATGGGAGGATGTAGAGGGACGAACGGGACGAACTTGGTCCAAAGAATGCCCAAGGATGAAATGGGAGGACGGAAAGGGACGAACGAGACGAACTTGGTCCAAAGAATGCCAAAGGATCAAATGGGCGGACGAACGTGACGAACTTCGTACAAAGAATGCCCAAGGATCTAATGGGAGGACGAACAGGGACGAACGAGACGAACTTGGTCCAAAGAATGCAAATGGATCAAATGGTAGGACGTAGAGGGGCGAACGAGACAAACTTGGTCCAAAGAATGTCAAAGGATCAAATGCGAGGACGAAGAGGGACGAAGGAGACGAACTTGGTCCAAAGATGCCGAAGGATCAAATGGGAGGACGAACGTGACGAACATGGTACAAAGAATGCCCAAGGATCAAATGGGAGGACGTAGAGGGACGAACGAGACGAACTTGGTCCAAAGAATGCCAAAGGATCAAATGGTGGACGAAAAGGGACGAACGAGACGAACTTTGTCCAAAGAATGTCAAACGATCAAATAGGAGGACGAAGAGGGACGAAGGAGACGAACTTGGTCCAAAGAATGCCAAAGGATCAAATGGGAGGACGAACGAGACGAACTTGGTACAAAGAATGCCCAAGGATCAAATGGGAGGACGTAGAGGGACGAACGAGACGAACTTGGTCCAAAGAATGCCCAAAGATGAAATGGGAGGATGTAGAGGGACGAACGAGACGAACTTGGTCCAAAGAATGCCCAAGGATGAAATGGGAGGACGAAAAGGGACGAACGAGAGGAACGTGGTCCAAAGAATGCCAAAGGATCAAATTGGAGGACGGACGAGACGAACTTGATCCAAAGAATGTCAAAGGATCAAATGGGGGACGAACAAGACGAACTTGGTCCAAAGAATGCCCAAAGGATCAAATGGGACGACGAACGTGACGAACTTGGTACAAAGAATTCCCAAGGATCAAATGGGAGGACGAAGGAGAGGAACTTGGTCCAAAGAATGCCAAAGGATCAAATGGGAGGACGAAATTGACGAACTTGGTACAAAGAATGCCCAAGGATCAAATGGGAGCACGTAGAGGGACGAACGAGACGAACTTGGTCCAAAGAATGCCAAAGGATCAAATGGAGGACGAAAAGGAACGAACGAGACGAACTTTGTCCAAAGAATGTCAAACGATCGAATGGGACGACGTAGAGGGACGAAGGAGACGAACTTGGTCCAAAGAATGCCAAAGGGTCAAATAGGAGGACGAACGTGACGAACTTGGTACAAAGAATGCCCAAGGATCAAATGGGAGGACGTAGAGGGATGAACGAGACGAACTTGGTCCAAAGAATGCCCAAAGGATCAAATGGGAGGACGAACAAGGACGAAAGAGACGAACTTAGTCCGAAGAATGCCCAAAGGATCAAATGGGAGGATGTAGAGGGACGAACGACACGAACTTGGTCCAAAGAATGCCTAAGGATGAAATGGGAGGACGAAAAGGGACGAACTAGGTCCAAAGAATGCCAAAGGATCAAATGGGCGGACGAAGAGGGACGAAGGAGACGAACTTGGTCCAAAGAATGCCCAAGGATCAATTGGGAAGACGTAGGGGGATGAACGAGACGAACATGGTCCAATGAATGCCCAAAGGATCAAATGGGAGGACGACAAGGACGAAAGAGACGATCTTAGTCCGAAGAATGCCCAAAGGATCAAATGGGACGATGTAGAGGGAGGAACGAGACGAACTTAGTCCAAAGAATGCCCATGGATGAAATGGGAGGACGAAAAGGGACGAACGAGACGAACTTGGTCCAAGGAATGCCAAAGGATCAAATGGGCGGACGAAGAGGGACGAAGGAGACGAACTTGGTCCAGAGAATGCCAAACGATCAAATGGGAGGACGAACATGACGAACTTGGTACAAAGAATGCCCATGTATCAAATGGGAGGACGTAGACGGACGAACGAGACGAACTTGGTCCTAAGAATGCCAAAGCATCAAATGGAGGACGAAAAGGGACGAACGAGACGAACTTTGTCCAAAGAATGTCAAACGATCAAATGGGAGGACGAAGAGGGACGAAGGAGGCGAACTTGGTCCAAAGAATGCCCAAGGATCAATTGGGAGGACGTAGAGGGACGAACGAGACGAACTTGGTCCAAAGAATGCCAAAGGATCAAATGGGCGGACGAAGAGGGACGAAGGAGACGAACTTGGTCCAAAGAATGCCCAAGGATCAATTGGGAGGACATAGGGGGACGAACGAGACGAACTTGGTCCAATGAATGCCCAAAGGATCAAATGGGAGGACGAACAAGGACGAAACAGACGAACTTAGTCCGAAGAATGCCCAAAGGATCAAATGGGAGGATGTAGAGGGACGAACGAGACGAACTTAGTCCAAAGAATGCCCATGGATGAAATGGGAGGACCAAAAGGGACGAACGAGACGAACTTGGTCCAAAGAATGCCAAAGGATCAAATGGGCGGACGAAGAGGGACGAAGGAGACGAACTTGGTCCAAAGAATGCCAAACGATCAAATGGGAGGACGAACATGACGAACTTGGTACAAAGAATGCCCATGTATCAAATGGGAGGACGTAGACGGACGAACGAGACGAACTTGGTCCTAAGAATGCCAAAGGATCAAATGGAGGACGAAAAGGGACGAACGAGACGAACTTTGTCCAAAGAATGTCAAACGATCAAATGGGAGGACGAAGAGGGACGAAGGAGGCGAACTTGGTCCAAAGAATGCCCAAGGATCAAATGGGAGGACGTAGATGGACGAACGAGACGAACTTGGTCCAAAGAATGCCCAAAGGATCAAATGGGAGGACAAACAAGGACGAACGAGACGAACTTGGTCCAAAGAATGCCCAAAGGATCAAATGGGAGGATGTAGAGGGACGAACGGGACGAACTTGGTCCAAAGAATGCCCAAGGATGAAATGGGAGGACGGAAAGGGACGAACGAGACGAACTTGGTCCAAAGAATGCCAAAGGATCAAATGGGCGGACGAACATGACGAACTTGGTACAAAGAATGCCCAAGGATCTAATGGGAGGACGAACAGGGACGAACGAGACGAACTTGGTCCAAAGAATGCAAATGGATCAAATGGTAGGACGTAGAGGGGCGAACGAGACAAACTTGGTCCAAAGAATGTCAAAGGATCAAATGTGAGGACGAAGAGGGACGAAGGAGACGAACTTGGTCCAAAGATGCCGAAGGATCAAATGGGAGGACGAACGTGACGAACATGGTACAAAGAATGCCCAAGGATCAAATGGGAGGACGTAGAGGGACGAACGAGACGAACTTGGTCCAAAGAATGCCAAAGGATCAAATGGTGGACGAAAAGGGACGAACGAGACGAACTTTGTCCAAAGAATGTCAAACGATCAAATAGGAGGACGAAGAGGGACGAAGGAGACGAACTTGGTCCAAAGAATGCCAAAGGATCAAATGGGAGGACGAACGAGACGAACTTGGTACAAAGAATGCCCAAGGATCAAATGGGAGGACGTAGAGGGACGAACGAGACGAACTTGGTCCAAAGAATGCCCAAAGATGAAATGGGAGGATGTAGAGGGACGAACGAGACGGACTTGGTCCAAAGAATGCCCAAGGATGAAATGGGAGGACGAAAAGGGACGAACGAGAGGAACGTGGTCCAAAGAATGCCAAAGGATCAAATGGGAGGACGGACGAGACGAACTTGATCCAAAGAATGTCAAAGGATCAAATGGGGGACGAACGAGACGAACTTGGTCCAAAGAATGCCCAAAGGATCAAATGGGACGACGAACGTGACGAACTTGGTACAAAGAATTCCCAAGGATCAAATGGGAGGACGAAGAGGGACGAAGGAGATGAACTTGGTCCAAAGAATGCCAAAGGATCAAATGGGAGGACGAAATTGACGAACTTGGTACAAAGAATGCCCAAGGATCAAATGGGAGCACGTAGAGGGACGAACGAGACGAACTTGGTCCAAAGAATGCCAAAGGATCAAATGGAGGACGAAAAGGAACGAACGAGACGAACTTTGTCCAAAGAATGTCAAACGATCGAATGGGACGACGTAGAGGGACGAAGGAGACGAACTTGGTCCAAAGAATGCCAAAGGGTCAAATAGGAGGACGAACGTGACGAACTTGGTACAAAGAATGCCCAAGGATCAAATGGGAGGACGTAGAGGGATGAACGAGACGAACTTGGTCCAAAGAATGCCCAAAGGATCAAATGGGAGGACGAACAAGGACGAAAGAGACGAACTTAGTCCGAAGAATGCCCAAAGGATCAAATGGGAGGATGTATAGGGACGAACGACACGAACTTGGTCCAAAGAATGCCTAAGGATGAAATGGGAGGACGAAAAGGGACGAACTAGGTCCAAAGAATGCCAAAGGATCAAATGGGCGGACGAAGAGGGACGAAGGAGACGAACTTGGTCCAAAGAATGCCCAAGGATCAATTGGGAAGACGTAGGGGGATGAACGAGACGAACATGGTCCAATGAATGCCCAAAGGATCAAATGGGAGGACGACAAGGACGAAAGAGACGAACTTAGTCCGAAGAATGCCCAAAGGATCAAATGGGAGGATGTAGAGGGAGGAACGAGACGAACTTAGTCCAAAGAATGCCCATGGATGAAATGGGAGGACGAAAAGGGACGAACGAGACGAACTTGGTCCAAGGAATGCCAAAGGATCAAATGGGCGGACGAAGAGGGACGAAGGAGACGAACTTGGTCCAAAGAATGCCAAACGATCAAATGGGAGGACGAACATGACGAACTTGGTACAAAGAATGCCCATGTATCAAATGGGAGGACGTAGACGGACGAACGAGACGAACTTGGTCCTAAGAATGTCAAAGAATCAAATGGAGGACGAAAAGGGACGAACGAGACGAACTTTGTCCAAAGAATGTCAAACGATCAAATGGGAGGACGAAGAGGGACGAAGGAGGCGAACTTGGTCCAAAGAATGCCCAAGGATCAATTGGGAGGACGTAGAGGGACGAACGAGACGAACTTGGTCCAAAGAATGCCAAAGGATCAAATGGGCGGACGAAGAGGGACGAAGGAGACGAACTTGGTCCAAAGAATGCCCAAGGATCAATTGGGAGGACATAGGGGGACGAACGAGACGAACTTGGTCCAATGAATGCCCAAAGGATCAAATGGGGGGACGAACAAGGACGAAACAGACGAACTTAGTCCGAAGAATGCCCAAAGGATCAAATGGGAGGATGTAGAGGGACGAACGAGATGAACTTAGTCCAAAGAATGCCCATGGATGAAATGGGAGGACCAAAAGGGACGAACGAGACGAACTTGGTCCAAAGAATGCCAAAGGATCAAATGGGCGGACGAAGAGGGACGAAGGAGACGAACTTGGTCCAAAGAATGCCAAACGATCAAATGGGAGGACGAACATGACGAACTTGGTACAAAGAATGCCCATGTATCAAATGGGAGGACGTAGACGGACGAACGAGACGAACTTGGTCCTAAGAATGCCAAAGGATCAAATGGAGGACGAAAAGGGACGAACGAGACGAACTTTGTCCAAAGAATGTCAAACGATCAAATGGGAGGACGAAGAGGGACGAAGGAGGCGAACTTGGTCCAAAGAATGCCCAAGGATCAAATGGGAGGACGTAGATGGACGAACGAGACGAACTTGGTCCAAAGAATGCCCAAAGGATCAAATGGGAGGACAAACAAGGACGAACGAGACGAACTTGGTCCAAAGAATGCCCAAAGGATCAAATGGGAGGATGTAGAGGGACGAACTTGGTCCAAAGAATGCCCAAGGATGAAATGGGAGGACGGAAAGGGACGAACGAGACGAACTTGGTCCAAAGAATGCCAAAGGATCAAATGGGCGGACGAACATGACGAACTTGGTACAAAGAATGCCCAAGGATCTAATGGGAGGACGAACAGGGACGAACGAGACGAACTTGGTCCAAAGAATGCAAATGGATCAAATGGTAGGACGTAGAGGGGCGAACGAGACAAACTTGGTCCAAAGAATGTCAAAGGATCAAATGCGAGGACGAAGAGGGACGAAGGAGACGAACTTGGTCCAAAGATGCCGAAGGATCAAATGGGAGGACGAACGTGACGAACATGGTACAAAGAATGCCCAAGGATCAAATGGGAGGACGTAGAGGGACGAACGAGACGAACTTGGTCCAAAGAATGCCAAAGGATCAAATGGTGGACGAAAAGGGACGAACGAGACGAACTTTGTCCAAAGAATGTCAAACGATCAAATAGGAGGACGAAGAGGGACGAAGGAGACGAACTTGGTCCAAAGAATGCCAAAGGATCAAATGGGAGGACGAACGAGACGAACTTGGTACAAAGAATGCCCAAGGATCAAATGGGAGGACGTAGAGGGACGAACGAGACGAACTTGGTCCAAAGAATGCCCAAAGGATCAAATGGGAGGACGAACAAGGACGAAAGAGACGAACTTAGTCCGAAGAATGCCCAAAGGATCAAATGGGAGGATGTAGAGGGACGAACGACACGAACTTGGTCCAAAGAATGCCTAAGGATGAAATGGGAGGACGAAAACGGACGAACGAGACAAACTAGGTCCAAAGAATGCCAAAGGATCAAATGGGCGGACGAAGAGGGACGAAGGAGACGAACTTGGTCCAAAGAATGCCCAAGGATCAATTGGGAGGACGTAGGGGGATGAACGAGACGAACATGGTCCAATGAATGCCCAAAGGATCAAATGGGAGGACGACAAGGACGAAAGAGACGAACTTAGTCCGAAGAATGCCCAAAGGATCAAATGGGAGGATGTAGAGGGAGGAACGAGACGAACTTAGTCCAAAGAATGCCCATGGATGAAATGGGAGGACGAAAAGGGACGAACGAGACGAACTTGGTCCAAGGAATGCCAAAGGATCAAATGGGCGGACGAAGAGGAACGAAGGAGACGAACTTGGTCCAAAGAATGTCAAACGATCAAATGGGAGGACGAACATGACGAACTTGGTACAAAGAATGCCCATGTATCAAATGGGAGGACGTAGACGGACGAACGAGACGAACTTGGTCCTAAGAATGCCAAAGCATCAAATGGAGGACGAAAAGGGACGAACGAGACGAACTTTGTCCAAAGAATGTCAAACGATCAAATGGGAGGACGAAGAGGGACGAAGGAGGCGAACTTGGTCCAAAGAATGCCCAAGGATCAATTGGGAGGACGTAGAGGGACGAACGAGACGAACTTGGTCCAAAGAATGCCAAAGGATCAAATGGGCGGACGAAGAGGGACGAAGGAGACGAACTTGGTCCAAAGAATGCCCAAGGATCAATTGGGAGGACATAGGGGGACGAACGAGACGAACTTGGTCCAATGAATGCCCAAAGGATCAAATGGGAGGACGAACAAGGACGAAACAGACGAACTTAGTCCGAAGAATGCGCAAACGATCAAATGGGAGGATGTAGAGGGACGAACGAGACGAACTTAGTCCAAAGAATGCCCATGGATGAAATGGGAGGACCAAAAGGGACGAACGAGACGAACTTGGTCCAAAGAATGCCAAAGGATCAAATGGGCGGACGAAGAGGGACGAAGGAGACGAACTTGGTCCAAAGAATGCCAAACGATCAAATGGGAGGACGAACATGACGAACTTGGTACAAAGAATGCCCATGTATCAAATGGGAGGACGTAGACGGACGAACGAGACGAACTTGGTCCTAAGAATGCCAAAGGATCAAATGGAGGACGTAAAGGGACGAACGAGACGAACTTTGTCCAAAGAATGTCAAACGATCAAATGGGAGGACGAAGAGGGACGAAGGAGGCGAACTTGGTCCAAAGAATGCCCAAGGATCAATTGGGAGGACGTAGAGGGACGAACGAGACGAACTTGGTCCAAAGAATGCCAATGGATCAAATGGAGGACAAAAAGGGAGGAACGAGACGAACTTGGTCCAAAGAATGTCAATGGATCAAATGGGAGGACGAAGAGGGACGAAGGAGACGAACTTGGTCCAAAGAATGCCAAAGGATCAAATGGGAGGACGAACGAGACGAACTTGGTACAAAGAATGCCCAAGGATCAAATGGGAGGACGTACAGGGACGAACGAGACGAACTTGGTCCAAAGAATGCCCAGAGGATCAATTGGGAGAACGAACAGGGACGAACGAGACGAACTTGGTCCAAAGAATGCCCAAGATGAAATGGGAGGATGTAGAGGGTCGAACGAGACGAACTTGGTCCAAAGAATGCCCAAGGATGAAATGGGAGGACGAAAAGGGACGAACGAGATGAACGTGGTCCAAAGAATGCCAAAGGATCAAATTGGAGGACGAACGAGACGAACTTGATCCAAAGAATGCCAAAGGATCAAATGGGGGACGAACGAGACGAACTTGGTCCAAAGAATGCCCAAAGGATCAAATGGGACGACGAACGTGACGAACTTGGTACAAAGAATTCCCAAGGATGAAATGGGAGGACGAAGTGGGACGAAGGAGATGAACTTGATCCAAAGAATGCCAAAGGATCAAATGGGAGGACGAACGTGACGAACTTGGTACAAAGAATGCCCGTAGATCAAATGGGAGCACGTAGAGGGACGAACGAGACGAACTTGGTCCAAAGAATGCCAAAGGATCAAATGGAGCACGAAAAGGGACGAACGAGACGAACTTTGTCCAAAGAATGTCAAACGATCGAATGGGACGACGTAGAGGGACGAAGGAGACGAACTTGGTCCAAAGAATGCCGAAGGGTAAAATGGGAGGACGTAGAGGGACGAACGAGACGAACTTTGTCCAAAGAATGTCAAACGATCAAATGGGAGGACGAAGAGGGACGAAGGAGGCGAACTTGGTCCAAAGAATGCCCAAGGATCAATTGGGAGGACGTAGAGGGACGAACGAGACGAACTTGGTCCAAAGAATGCCAAAGGATCAAATGGGCGGACGAAGAGGGACGAAGGAGACGAACTTGGTCCAAAGAATGCCCAAGGATCAAATGGGCGGACGAAGAGGGACGAAGGAGACGAACTTGGTCCAAAGAATGCCCAAGGATCAATTGGGAGGACGTAGGGGGACGAGCGAGACGAACTTGGTCCAACGAATGCCCAAAGGATCAAATGGGAGGACGAACAAGGACGAAAGAGACGAACTTAGTCCGAAGAATGCCCAAAGGATCAAATGGGAGGATGTAGAGGGACGAACGAGACGAACTTAGTCCAAAGAATGCCCACGGATGAAATGGGAGGAGGAAAAGGGACGAACGAGACGAACTTGGTCCAAAGAATGCCAAAGGATCAAATGGGCGGACGAAGAGGGACGAAGGAGACGAACTTGGTACAAAGAATGCCCATGTATCAAATGGGAGTACGTAGACGGACGAACGAGACGAACTTGGTCCTAAGAATGCCAAAGGATCAAATGGAGGACGAAAAGGGACGAACGAGACGAACTTTGTCCAAAGAATGTCAAACGATCAAATGGGAGGACGAAGAGGGACGAAGGAGGCGAACTTGGTCCAAAGAATGCCCAAGGATCAATTGGGAGGACGTAGAGGGACGAACGAGACGAACTTGGTCCAAAGAATGCCCAAAGGATCAAATGGGTGGACGAACGAGACGAACTTAGTCCGAAGAATGCCCAAAGGATCAAATGGGAGGATGTAGAGGGAGGATGTAGAGGGACGAACGAGACGAACTTGGTCCAAAGAATGCCCAAGGATGAAATGGGAGGACGAAAAGGGACGAACAAGACGAACTTGGTCCAAAGAATGCCAAAGGATCAAATGGGAGGACGAAGAGAGACGAAGGAGACGAACTTGGTCCAAAGAATGCCAAAGGATCAAATGGGGGACGAACGAGACAAACATGGTCCAAGGAATGCCCAAAGATCAAATGGGAGGATGTAGAGGGACGAACGAGACGAACTTGGTCCAAAGAATGCCCATGGATGAAATGGGAGGACGAAAAGGGAGAAACGACACGAACTTGGTCCAAAGAATGCCAAAGGATCAAATGGGAGGACGAACGTGACGAACATGGTACAAAGAATGCGCAAGGATCAAATGGGAAGACGTAGAGGGACGAACGAGACGAACTTGGTGCAAAGAATGCCCAAAGGATCAAATGGGAGGACGAACAGGGACGAACGAGACGAACTTGGTCAAAAGAATGCCCAAAGATCAAATGGGAGCCCAAAGTATCAAATGGGAGGACGAACAGTGACGAACGAGACGAACTTGGTCCAAAGAATGCCCAAAAGAACTTGGTCCAAAGAATGCCATAGGATCAAATGGGAGGACGAACGTACGAACTTGGTACATAGAATGCCCAAGGATCAAATGGGAGGACGTAGAGGGACGAACGAGACGAACTTGGTCCAAAGAATGCGCAAAGGATCAAATGGGAGGACGAACAGGGACGAACGAGACGAGCTTGGTCAAAAGAATGCCCAAAGATCAAATGGGAGCCCAAAGTATCAAATGGGAGGACGAACAGGGACGAAAGAGACGAACTTGGTCCAAAGAATGCCCAAAAGAACTTGGTCCAAAGAATGCCAAAGGATCAAATGGGAGGTCGAACGTACGAAGTTGGTACATAGAATGCCCAAGGATCAAATGGGAGGACGTAGAGGGACGAACGAGACGAACTTGGTCTAAAGAATGCGCAAAGGATCAAATGGGAGGACGAACTGGGACGAACGAGACGAACTTGGTCCAAAGAATGCCCAAAAGAACTTGGTCCAAAGAATGCCAAAGGATCAAATGGGAGGACGGACATACGAACCTGGTACATAGAATGCCCAAGGATCAAATAGGAGGACCTAGAGGGAAGAACGAGACGAACTTGGTCCAAAGAATGCCCAAGGATGAAATGGGAGGACGAAAAAGGACGAACGGGACGAACTTGGTCCACAGAATGTCAGAGGATCAAATGGGAGTACGAAGAGGGACGAAGGAGATGAACATGGTCTACAGAATGCCAAAGGATCAAATGGGAGGACGAACGTGACGAACTTGGTACAAAGAATGCCCAAGGATCAAATGGGAGGACGAACAGGGACGAACGAGACGAACTTGGTCTAAAGAATGCCAATGGATCAAATGAGAGGACGTAGAGGGATGAACGAGACGAACATGGACCAAAGAATGCCAATGGATCAAATGGAGGAAGAAAAGGGACGAACGAGACGAACTTGGTCCAAACAATGTCAAAGGATCAAATGCGAGGACGAAGAGGGACGAAGGAGACGAACTTGGTCCAAAGAATGCCAAAGGATCAAATGGGAGGACGAAGAGGGACGAACGAGACGAACTTGGTCCAAAGATTGCCCAAGGACGAAATGGAAGGACGAAAAGGGACGATCAAGACGAACTTGGTCCAAAGGATGCCAAAGGATCAAATGGGCGACGAACGGGACAAACTTGGTCCAAAGAATGCCCAAGGATCAAATGGGAGGACGAAGAGGGACGAACGAGACGAACTTGGTCCAAAGAATGCCCATCGATGAAATGGGAGGACGAAAAGGGACGAACGAGACGAACTTGGTCCAAAGAATGCCAAAGGATCAAATGGGAGGACGAAGAGGGATGAAGGAGACGAACTTGGTCCAAAGAATGCCCAAAGATGAAATGGGAGGATGTAGAGGGATGAACGAGACGAACTTGGTCCAAAGAATGCCCAAGGATGAAATGGGAGGACGAAAAGGGACGAACGAGACGAACGTGGTCCAAAGAATGCCAAAGGATCAAATGGGAGGACGAACGAGACCAACTTGGTACAAAGAATGCCAAAGGATCAAATGGGAGGACGAAGAGGTACGAACGAGACGAATTTGGTCGAAAGAATGCCAAAGGATCAAATGGGGGACGAACGAGACGAACTTTGTCCAAAGAATGCCCAAAGATCAAATGGGAGGACGTAGATGGACGAATGAGACGAACTTGGTCCAAAGAATGCCCAAACGATCAAATGGGAGGACGAAAAGGGACGAACGAGACGAACGTGGTCCAAAGAATGCCAAAGGATCAAATGGGAGGACGAACGAGACCAACTTGGTACAAAGAATGCCCAAAGGATCAAATGGGAGGACGAACAGGGACAAATGAGACGAACTTGGTCTAAAGAATGCCCAAATATCAAATGGGAGGATGTAGAGGGACGTACGAGACGAACTTGGTGCAAAGAAGCCCAAAGGATCAAATGGGAGGACGAACAGGGACGAACGAGACGAACTTGGTCAAAAGAATGCCCAAAGATCAAATGGGAGCCCAAAGTATCAAATGGGAGGACGAACAGGGACGAACGAGACGAACTTGGTCCAAAGAATGCCCAAAAGAACTTGGTCCAAAGAATGCCAAAGGATCAAATGGGAGGACGAACGTACGAACTTGGTACATAGAATGCCCAAGGATCAAATGGGAGGACGTAGAGGGACGAACGAGACGAACTTGGTCCAAAGAATGCCAAAGGATCAAATGGGAGGAGGAACAGGGACGAACGAGACGAACTTGGTCCAAAGAATGCCAAAGGTTCAAATGGGAGGACGAACGAGACCAACTTGGTACAAAGAATGCCAAAGGATCAAATGGGAGGACGAAGAGCGACGAACGAGACGAACTTCGTCCAAAGAATGCCCAAGGATCAATTGGGAGGACGTAGGGGGACGAGCGAGACGAACTTGGTCCAATGAATGCCCAAAGGATCAAATGGGAGGACGAACAAGGACGAAAGAGACGAACTTAGTCCGAAGAATGCCCAAAGGATCAAATGGGAGGATGTAGAGGGACGAACGAGACGAACTTAGTCCAAAGAATGCCCATGGATGAAATGGGAGGACGAAAAGGGACGAACGAGACGAACTTGGTCCAAAGAATGCCAAAGGATCAAATGGGCGGACGAAGAGGGACGAAGGAGGCGAACTTGGTACAAAGAATGCCCATGTATCAAATGGGAGGACGTAGACGGACGAACGAGACGAACTTGGTCCTAAGAATGCCAAAGGATCAAATGGAGGACGAAAAGGGACGAACGAGACGAACTTTGTCCAAAGAATGTCAAACGATCAAATGGGAGGACGAAGAGGGACGAAGGAGGCGAACTTGGTCCAAAGAATGCCCAAGGATCAATTGGGAGGACGTAGAGGGACGAACGAGACGAACTTGGTCCAAAGAATGCCCAAAGGATCAAATGGGAGGACGAACAAGGACGAACGAGACGAACTTAGTCTGAAGAATGCCCAAAGGATCAAATGGGAGGATGTAGAGGGAGGATGTAGAGGGACGAACGAGACGAACTTGGTCCAAAGAATGCCCAAGGATGAAATGGGAGGACGAAAAGGGACGAACAAGACGAACTTGGTCCAAAGAATGCCAAAGGATCAAATGGGAGGACGAAGAGAGACGAAGGAGACGAACTTGGTCCAAAGAATGCCAAAGGATCAAATGGGGGACGAACGAGGCAAACTTGGTCCAAGGAATGCCCAAAGATCAAATGGGAGGATGTAGAGGGACGAACGAGACGAACTTGGTCCAAAGAATGCCCATGGATGAAATGGGAGGACGAAAAGGGAGAAACGACACGAACTTGGTCCAAAGAATGCCAAAGGATCAAATGGGAGGACGAACGTGACGAACATGGTACAAAGAATGCGCAAGGATCAAATGGGAAGACGTAGAGGGACGAACGAGACGAACTTGGTGCAAAGAATGCCCAAAGGATCAAATGGGAGGACGAACAGGGACGAACGAGACGAACTTGGTCAAAAGAATGCCCAAAGATCAAATGGGAGCCCAAAGTATCAAATGGGAGGACGAACAGTGACGAACGAGACGAACTTGGTCCAAAGAATGCCCAAAAGAACTTGGTCCAAAAAATGCCATAGGATCAAATGGGAGGACGAACGTACGAACTTGGTACATAGAATGCCCAAGGATCAAATGGGAGGACGTAGAGGGACGAACGAGACGAACTTGGTCCAAAGAATGCGCAAAGGATCAAATGGGAGGACGAACAGGGACGAACGAGACGAGCTTGGTCAAAAGAATGCCCAAAGATCAAATGGGAGCCCAAAGTATCAAATGGGAGGACGAACAGGGACGAACGAGACGAACTTGGTCCAAAGAATGCCCAAAAGAACTTGGTCCAAAGAATGCCAAAGGATCAAATGGGAGGTCGAACGTACGAAGTTGGTACATAGAATGCCCAAGGATCAAATGGGAGGACGTAGAGGGACGAACGAGACGAACTTGGTCTAAAGAATGCGCAAAGGATCAAATGGGAGGACGAACTGGGACGAACGAGACGAACTTGGTCCAAAGAATGCCCAAAAGAACTTGGTCCAAAGAATGCCAAAGGATCAAATGGGAGGACGAACATACGAACCTGGTACATAGAATGCCCAAGGATCAAATAGGAGGACCTAGAGGGAAGAACGAGACGAACTTGGTCCAAAGAATGCCCAAGGATGAAATGGGAGGACGAAAAAGGACGAACGGGACGAACTTGGTCCACAGAATGTCAGAGGATCAAATGGGAGTACGAAGAGGGACGAAGGAGATGAACATGGTCTACAGAATGCCAAAGGATCAAATGGGAGGACGAACGTGACGAACTTGGTACAAAGAATGCCCAAGGATCAAATGGGAGGACGAACAGGGACGAACGAGACGAACTTGGTCTAAAGAATGCCAATGGATCAAATGAGAGGACGTAGAGGGATGAACGAGACGAACATGGACCAAAGAATGCCAATGGATCAAATGGAGGAAGAAAAGGGACGAACGAGACGAACTTGGTCCAAACAATGTCAAAGGATCAAATGCGAGGACGAAGAGGGACGAAGGAGACGAACTTGGTCCAAAGAATGCCAAAGGATCAAATGGGAGGACGAAGAGGGACGAACGAGACGAACTTGGTCCAAAGATTGCCCAAGGACGAAATGGAAGGACGAAAAGGGACGATCAAGACGAACTTGGTCCAAAGGATGCCAAAGGATCAAATGGGCGACGAACGGGACAAACTTGGTCCAAAGAATGCCCAAGGATCAAATGGGAGGACGAAGAGGGACGAACGAGACGAACTTGGTCCAAAGATTGCCCAAGGATGAAATGGAAGGACGAAAAGGGACGATCAAGACGAACTTGGTCCAAAGAATGCCAAAGGATCAAATGGGGGACGAACGGGACAAACTTGGTCCAAAGAATGCCCAAGGATCAAATGGGAGGACGAAGAGGGACGAACGAGACGAACTTGGTCCAAAGAATGCCCATCGATGAAATGGGAGGACGAAAAGGGACGAACGAGACGAACTTGGTCCAAAGAATGCCAAAGGATCAAATTGGAGGACGAAGAGGGATGAAGGAGACGAACTTGGTCCAAAGAATGCCCAAAGATGAAATGGGAGGATGTAGAGGGATGAACGAGACGAACTTGGTCCAAAGAATGCCCAAGGATGAAATGGGAGGACGAAAAGGGACGAACGAGACGAACGTGGTCCAAAGAATGCCAAAGGATCAAATGGGAGGACGAACGAGACCAACTTGGTACAAAGAATGCCAAAGGATCAAATGGGAGGACGAAGAGGTACGAACGAGACGAATTTGGTCGAAAGAATGCCAAAGGATCAAATGGGGGACGAACGAGACGAACTTTGTCCAAAGAATGCCCAAAGATCAAATGGGAGGACGTAGATGGACGAATGAGACGAACTTGGTCCAAAGAATGCCCAAACGATCAAATGGGAGGACGAAAAGGGACGAACGAGACGAACGTGGTCCAAAGAATGCCAAAGGATCAAATGGGAGGACGAACGAGACCAACTTGGTACAAAGAATGCCCAAAGGATCAAATGGGAGGACGAACAGGGACAAATGAGACGAACTTGGTCTAAAGAATGCCCAAATATCAAATGGGAGGATGTAGAGGGACGTACGAGACGAACTTGGTGCAAAGAAGCCCAAAGGATCAAATGGGAGGACGAACAGGGACGAACGAGACGAACTTGGTCAAAAGAATGCCCAAAGATCAAATGGGAGCCCAAAGTATCAAATGGGAGGACGAACAGTGACGAACGAGACGAACTTGGTCCAAAGAATGCCCAAAAGAACTTGGTCCAAAGAATGCCATAGGATCAAATGGGAGGACGAACGTACGAACTTGGTACATAGAATGCCCAAGGATCAATTGGGAGGACGTAGAGGGACGAACGAGACGAACTTGGTCTAAAGAATGCGCAAAGGATCAAATGGGAGGACGAACTGGGACGAACGAGACGAACTTGGTCCAAAGAATGCCAAAGGATCAAATGGGAGGACGAACATACGAACTTGGTCCAAAGAATGCCCAAGGATGAAATGGGAGGACGAAAAAGGACGAACGGGACGAACTTGGTCCACAGAATGTCAGAGGATCAAATGGGAGTACGAAGAGGGACGAAGGAGATGAACATGGTCTACAGAATGCCAAAGGATCAAATGGGAGGACGAACGTGACGAACTTGGTACAAAGAATGCCCAAGGATCAAATGGGAGGACGAACAGGGACGAACGAGACGAACTTGGTCTAAAGAATGCCAATGGATCAAATGAGAGGACGTAGAGGGATGAACGAGACGAACATGGACCAAAGAATGCCAATGGATCAAATGGAGGAAGAAAAGGGACGAACGAGACGAACTTGGTCCAAACAATGTCAAAGGATCAAATGCGAGGACGAAGAGGGACGAAGGAGACGAACTTGGTCCAAAGAATGCCAAAGGATCAAATGGGAGGACGAAGAGGGACGAACGAGACGAACTTGGTCCAAAGATTGCCCAAGGACGAAATGGAAGGACGAAAAGGGACAATCAAGACGAACTTGGTCCAAAGGATGCCAAAGGATCAAATGGGCGACGAACGGGACAAACTTGGTCCAAAGAATGCCCAAGGATCAAATGGGAGGACGAAGAGGGACGAACGAGACGAACTTGGTCCAAAGATTGCCCAAGGATGAAATGGAAGGACGAAAAGGGACGATCAAGACGAACTTGGTCCAAAGAATGCCAAAGGATCAAATGGGGGACGAACGGGACAAACTTGGTCCAAAGAATGCCCAAGGATCAAATGGGAGGACGAAGAGGGACGAACGAGACGAACTTGGTCCAAAGAATGCCCATCGATGAAATGGGAGGACGAAAAGGGACGAACGAGACGAACTTGGTCCAAAGAATGCCAAAGGATCAAATTGGAGGACGAAGAGGGATGAAGGAGACGAACTTGGTCCAAAGAATGCCCAAAGATGAAATGGGAGGATGTAGAGGGATGAACGAGACGAACTTGGTCCAAAGAATGCCCAAGGATGAAATGGGAGGACGAAAAGGGACGAACGAGACGAACGTGGTCCAAAGAATGCCAAAGGATCAAATTGGAGGACGAACGAGACCAACTTGGTACAAAGAATGCCAAAGGATCAAATGGGAGGACGAAGAGGTACGAACGAGACGAATTTGGTCGAAAGAATGCCAAAGGATCAAATGGGGGACGAACGAGACGAACTTTGTCCAAAGAATGCCCAAAGATCAAATGGGAGGACGTAGATGGACGAATGAGACGAACTTGGTCCAAAGAATGCCCAAACGATCAAATGGGAGGACGAAAAGGGACGAACGAGACGAACGTGGTCCAAAGAATGCCAAAGGATCAAATGGGAGGACGAACGAGACCAACTTGGTACAAAGAATGCCCAAAGGATCAAATGGGAGGACGAACAGGGACAAATGAGACGAACTTGGTCTAAAGAATGCCCAAATATCAAATGGGAGGATGTAGAGGGACGTACGAGACGAACTTGGTGCAAAGAAGCCCAAAGGATCAAATGGGAGGACGAACAGGGACGAACGAGACGAACTTGGTCAAAAGAATGCCCAAAGATCAAATGGGAGCCCAAAGTATCAAATGGGAGGACGAACAGGGACGAACGAGACGAACTTGGTCCAAAGAATGCCCAAAAGAACTTGGTCCAAAGAATGCCAAAGGATCAAATGGGAGGACGAACGTACGAACTTGGTACATAGAATGCCCAAGGATCAAATGGGAGGACGTAGAGGGACGAACGAGACAAACTTGGTCCAAAGAATGCCAAAGGATCAAATGGGAGGACGAACAGGGACGAACGAGACGAACTTGGTCCAAAGAATGCCAAAGGTTCAAATGGGAGGACGAACGAGACCAACTTGGTACAAAGAATGCCAAAGGATCAAATGGGAGGACGAAGAGCGACGAACGAGACGAACTTCGTCCAAAGAATGCCCAAGGATCAATTGGGAGGACGTAGGGGGACGAGCGAGACGAACTTGGTCCAATGAATGCCCAAAGGATCAAATGGGAGGACGAACAAGGACGAAAGAGACGAACTTAGTCCGAAGAATGCCCAAAGGATCAAATGGGAGGATGTAGAGGGACGAACGAGACGAACTTAGTCCAAAGAATGCCCATGGATGAAATGGGAGGACGAAAAGGGACGAACGAGACGAACTTGGTCCAAAGAATGCCAAAGGATCAAATGGGCGGACGAAGAGGGACGAAGGAGGCGAACTTGGTACAAAGAATGCCCATGTATCAAATGGGAGGACGTAGACGGACGAACGAGACGAACTTGGTCCTAAGAATGCCAAAGGATCAAATGGAGGACGAAAAGGGACGAACGAGACGAACTTTGTCCAAAGAATGTCAAACGATCAAATGGGAGGACGAAGAGGGACGAAGGAGGCGAACTTGGTCCAAAGAATGCCCAAGGATCAATTGGGAGGACGTAGAGGGACGAACGAGACGAACTTGGTCCAAAGAATGCCCAAAGGATCAAATGGGAGGACGAACAAGGACGAACGAGACGAACTTAGTCTGAAGAATGCCCAAAGGATCAAATGGGAGGATGTAGAGGGAGGATGTAGAGGGACGAACGAGACGAACTTGGTCCAAAGAATGCCCAAGGATGAAATGGGAGGACGAAAAGGGACGAACAAGACGAACTTGGTCCAAAGAATGCCAAAGGATCAAATGGGAGGACGAAGAGAGACGAAGGAGACGAACTTGGTCCAAAGAATGCCAAAGGATCAAATGGGGGACGAACGAGACAAACATGGTCCAAGGAATGCCCAAAGATCAAATGGGAGGATGTAGAGGGACGAACGAGACGAACTTGGTCCAAAGAATGCCCATGGATGAAATGGGAGGACGAAAAGGGAGAAACGAGACGAACTTGGTCCAAAGAATGCCAAAGGATCAAATGGGAGGACGAACGTGACGAACATGGTACAAAGAATGCGCAAGGATCAAATGGGAGGACGTAGAGGGACGAACGAGACGAACTTGGTGCAAAGAATGCCCACAGGATCAAATGGGAGGACGAACAGGGACGAACGAGACGAACTTGGTCAAAAGAATGCCCAAAGATCAAATGGGAGCCCAAAGTATCAAATGGGAGGACGAACAGGGACGAACGAGACCAACTTGGTCCAAAGAATGCCCAAAAGAACTTGGTCCAAAGAATGCCAAAGGATCAAATGGGAGGACGAACGTACGAACTTGGTACATAGAATGCCCAAGGATCAATTGGGAGGACGTAGAGCGACGAACGAGACGAACTTGGTCCAAAGAATGCCCAAAGGATCAAATGGGAGGACGAACAAGGACGAACGAGACGAACTTAGTCCGAAGAATGCCCAAAGGATCAAATGGGAGGATGTAGAGGGAGGATGTAGAGGGACGAACGAGACGAACTTGGTCCAAAGAATGCCCAAGGATGAAATGGGAGGACGAAAAGGGACGAACAAGACGAACTTGGTCCAAAGAATGCCAAAGGATCAAATGGGAGGACGAAGAGAGACGAAGGAGACGAACTTGGTCCAAAGAATGCCAAAGGATCAAATGGGGGACGAACGAGACAAACTTGGTCCAAGGAATGCCCAAAGATCAAATGGGAGGATGTAGAGGGACGAACGAGACGAACTTGGTCCAAAGAATGCCCATGGATGAAATGGGAGGACGAAAAGGGAGAAACGAGACGAACTTGGTCCAAAGAATGCCAAACGATCAAATGGGAGGACGAACGTGACGAACATGGTACAAAGAATGCGCAAGGATCAAATGGGAGGACGTAGAGGGACGAACGAGACGAACTTGGTGCAAAGAATGCCCAAAGGATCAAATGGGAGGACGAACAGGGACGAACGAGACGAACTTGGTCAAAAGAATGCCCAAAGATCAAATGGGAGCCCAAAGTATCAAATGGGAGGACGAACAGGGACAAACGAGACCAACTTGGTCCAAAGAATGCCCAAAAGAACTTGGTCCAAAGAATGCCAAAGGATCAAATGGGAGGACGAACGTACGAACTTGGTACATAGAATGCCCAAGGATCAAATGGGAGGACGTAGAGGGACGAACGAGACGAACTTGGTCCAAAGAATGCGCAAAGGATCAAATGGGAGGACGAACAGGGACGAACGAGACGAACTTGGTCAAAAGAATGCCCAAAGATCAAATGGGAGCCCAAAGTATCAAATGGGAGGACGATCAGGGACGAACGAGACAAACTTGGTCCAAAGAATGCCCAAAAGAACTTGGTCCAAAGAATGCCAAAGGATCAAATGGGAGGTCGAACGTACGAACTTGGTACATAGAATGCCCAAGGATCAAATGGGAGGACGTAGAGGGACGAACGAGACGAACTTGGTCTAAAGAATGCGCAAAGGATCAAATGGGAGGACGAACAGGGACGAACGAGACGAACTTGGTCCAAAGAATGCCCAAAAGAACTTGGTCCAAAGAATGCCAAAGGATCAAATGGGAGGACGAACATACGAACCTGGTACATAGAATGCCCAAGGATCAAATAGGAGGACGTAGAGGGAAGAACGAGACGAACTTGGTCCAAAGAATGCCCAAGGATGAAATGGGAGGACGAAAAAGGACGAACGGGACGAACTTGGTCCACAGAATGTCAGAGGATCAAATGGGAGTACGAAGAGGGACGAAGGAGATGAACATGGTCTACAGAATGCCAAAGGATCAAATGAGAGGACGAACGTGACGAACTTGGTACAAAGAATGCCCAAGGATCAAATGGGAGGAGGAACAGGGACGAACGAGACGAACTTGGTCTAAAGAATGCCAATGGATCAAATGAGAGGACGTAGAGGGATGAACGAGACGAACTTGGACCAAAGAATGCCAATGGATCAAATGGAGGAAGAAAAGGGACGAACGAGACGAACTTGGTCCAAACAATGTCAAAGGATCAAATGCGAGGACGAAGAGGGACGAAGGAGACGAACTTGGTCCAAAGAATGCCAAAGGATCAAATGGGAGGACGAAGAGGGACGAACGAGACGAACTTGGTCCAAAGATTGCCCAAGGACGAAATGGAAGGACGAAAAGGGACGATCAAGACGAACTTGGTCCAAAGAATGCCAAAGGATCAAATGGGGGACGAACGGCACAAACTTGGTCCAAAGAATGCCCAAGAATCAAATGGGAGGACGAAGAGGGACGAACGAGACGAACTTGGTCCAAAGATTGCCCAAGGATGAAATGGAAGGACGAAAAGGGACGATCAAGACGAACTTGGTCCAAAGAATGCCAAAGGATCAAATCGGAGGACGAAGAGGTACGAACGAGACGAATTTGGTCGAAAGAATGCCAAAGGATCAAATGGGGGACGAACGAGACGAACTTTGTCCAAAGAATGCCCAAAGATCAAATGGGAGGACGTAGATGGACGAATGAGACGAACTTGGTCCAAAGAATGCCCAAACGATCAAATGGGAGGACGAAAAGGGACAAACGAGACGAACGTGGTCCAAAGAATGCCAAAGGATCAAATGGGAGGACGAACGAGACCAACTTGGTACAAAGAATGCCCAAAGGATCAAATGGGAGGACGAACAGGGACAAATGAGACGAACTTGGTCTAAAGAATGCCCAAATATCAAATGGGAGGATGTAGAGGGACGTACGAGACGAACTTGGTGCAAAGAAGCCCAAAGGATCAAATGGGAGGACGAACAGGGACGAACGAGACGAACATTGTCAAAAGATTGCCCAAAGATCAAATGGGAGCCCAAAGTATCAAATGGGAGGACGAACAGGGACGAACGAGACGAACTTGGTCCAAAGAATGCCCAAAAGAACTTGGTCCAAAGAATGCCAAAGGATCAAATGGGAGGACGAACGTACGAACTTGGTACATAGAATGCCCAAGGATCAAATGGGAGGACGTAGAGGGACGAACGAGACGAACTTGGTCTAAAGAATGCGCAAAGGATCAAATGGGAGGACGAACAGGGACGAACGAGACGAACTTGGTCAAAAGAATGCCCAAAGATCAAATGGGAGCCCAAAGTATCAAATGGGAGGACGAACAGGGACGAACGAGACGAACTTGGTCCAAAGAATGCCCAAAAGAACTTGGTCCAAAGAATGCCAAAGGATCAAATGGGAAGACGAACATACGAACCTGGTACATAGAATGCCCAAGGATCAAATGGGAGGACGTAGAGGGAAGAACGAGACGAACTTGGTCCAAAGAATGCCCAAGGATGAAATGGGAGGACAAAAAAGGACGAACGAGACGAACTTGGACCACAGAATGTCAAAGGATCAAATGGGAGTACGAAGAGGGACGAAGGAGATGAACATGGTCTACAGAATGCCAAAGGATCAAATGGGAGGACGAACGTGACGAACTTGGTAAAAAGAATGCCCAAGGATCAAATGGGAGGACGAACAGGGACGAACGAGACGAACTTGGTCTAA
This sequence comes from Glycyrrhiza uralensis, assembly GCA_030159175.1. NCBI lineage: Eukaryota > Viridiplantae > Streptophyta > Magnoliopsida > Fabales > Fabaceae > Glycyrrhiza > Glycyrrhiza uralensis. The sequence continues at coordinate 24,581,706 of BRZY01000006.1, read as the reverse complement.
AGAATGCCAATGGATCAAATGATAGGACGTAGAGGGATGAACGAGACGAACTTGGTCCAAAGAATGCCAATGGATCAAATGGAGGAAGAAAAGGGACGAACGAGACGAACTTGGTCCAAACAATGTCAAAGGATCAAATGCGAGGACGAAGAGGGACGAAGGAGACGAACTTGGTCCAAAGAATGCCAAAGGATCAAATGGGAGGACGAAGAGGGACGAACGAGACGAACTTGGTCCAAAGATTGCCCAAGGATGAAATGGATGGACGAAAAGGGACGATCAAGACGAACTTGGTCCAAAGAATGCCAAAGGATCAAATGGGCGACGAACGGGACAAACTTGGTCCAAAGAATGCCCAAGGATCAAATGGGAGGACGAAGAGGGACGAACGAGACGAACTTGGTCCAAAGATTGCCCAAGGATGAAATGGAAGGACGAAAAGGGACGATCAAGACGAACTTGGTCCAAAGAATGCCAAAGGATCAAATGGGGGACGAACGGGACAAACTTGGTCCAAAGAATGCCCAAGGATCAAATGGGAGGACGAAGAGGGACGAACGAGACGAACTTGGTCCAAAGAATGCCCATGGATGAAATGGGAGGACGAAAAGTGACGAACGAGACGAACTTGGTCCAAAGAATGCCAAAGGATCAAATGGGAGGACGAACGAGACCAACTTGGTACAAAGAATGCCAAAGGATCAAATGGGAGGACGAAGAGGTACGAACGAGACGAATTTGGTCGAAAGAATGCCAAAGGATCAAATGGGGGACGAACGAGACGAACTTTGTCCAAAGAATGCCCAAAGATCAAATGGGAGGACGTAGATGGACGAATGAGACGAACTTGGTCCAAAGAATGCCCAAACGATCAAATGGGAGGACGAAAAGGGACGAACGAGACGAACGTGGTCCAAAGAATGCCAAAGGATCAAATGGGAGGACGAACGAGACCAACTTGGTACAAAGAATGCCCAAAGGATCAAATGGGAGGACGAACAGGGACAAAGGAGACGAACTTGGTCCAAAGAATGCCCAAAGATGAAATGGGAGGATGTAGAGGGATGAACGAGACGAACTTGGTCCAAAGAATGCCCAAGGATGAAATGGGAGGACGAAAAGGGACGAACGAGACGAACGTGGTCCAAAGAATGCCAAAGGATCAAATGGGAGGACGAACGAGACCAACTTGGTACAAAGAATGCCAAAGGATCAAATGGGAGGACGAAGAGGTACGAACGAGACGAATTTGGTCGAAAGAATGCCAAAGGATCAAATGGGGGACGAACGAGACGAACTTTGTCCAAAGAATGCCCAAAGATCAAATGGGAGGACGTAGATGGACGAATGAGACGAACTTGGTCCAAAGAATGCCCAAACGATCAAATGGGAGGACGAAAAGGGACGAACGAGACGAACGTGGTCCAAAGAATGCCCAAATATCAAATGGGAGGATGTAGAGGGACGTACGAGACGAACTTGGTGCAAAGAATGCCCAAAGGATCAAATGGGAGGACGAACAGGGACGAACGAGACGAACTTGGTCAAAAGAATGCCCAAAGATCAAATGGGAGCCCAAAGTATCAAATGGGACGACGAACAGGGACGAACGAGACGAACTTGGTCAAAAGAATGCCCAAAGATCAAATGGGAGCCCAAAGTATCAAATGGGAGGACGAACAGGGACGAACGAGACGAACTTGGTCCAAAGAATGCCAAAGGATCAAATGGGAGGACGAACGTATGAACTTGGTACATAGAATGCCCAAGGATCAAATGGGAGGACGTAGAGGGACGAACGAGACGAACTTGGTCTAAAGAATGCGCAAAGGATCAAATGGGAGGACGAACAGGGACGAACGAAACGAACTTGGTCAAAAGAATGCCCAAAGATCAAATGGGAGCCCAAAGTATCAAATGGGAGGACGAACAGGGACGAACGAGACGAACTTGGTCCAAAGAATGCCCAAAATAACTTGGTCCAAAGAATGCCAAAGGATCAAATGGGAGGACGAACATACGAACCTGGTACATAGAGTGCCCAAGGATCAAATGGGAGGACGTAGAGGGAAGAACGAGACGAACTTGGTCCAAAGAATGCCCAAGGATGAAATGGGAGGACGAAAAAGGACGAACGAGACGAACTTGGACCACAGAATGTCAAAGGATTAAATGGGAGTACGAAGAGGGACGAAGGAGATGAACATGGTCTACAGAATGCCAAAGCATCAAATGGGAGGACGAACGTGACGAACTTGGTACAAAGAATGCCCAAGGATCAAATGGGAGGACGAACAGGGACGAACGAGACGAACTTGGTCGAAAGAATGCCAATGGATCAAATGAGAGGACGTAGAGGGATGAACGAGACGAACTTGGTCCAAAGAATGCCAATGGATCAAATGGAGGAAGAAAAGGGACGAACGAGACGAACATGGTCCAAACAATGTCAAAGGATCAAATGCGAGGACGAAGAGGGACGAAGGAGACGAACTTGGTCCAAAGAATGCCCAAAGATCAAATGGGAGGACGTAGATGGACGAATGAGACGAACTTGGTCCAAAGAATGCCCAAACAATCAAATGGGAGGACGAAAAGGGACGAACGAGACGAACGTGGTCCAAAGAATGCCAAAGGATCAAATGGGAGGACGAACGAGACCAACTTGGTACAAAGATTGCCAAAGGATCAAATGGGAGGACGAACAGGGACAAAGGAGACGAACTTGGTCCAAAGAATGCCCAAATATCAAATGGGAGGATGTAGAGGGACGTACGAGACGAACTTGGTGCAAAGAATGCCCAAAGGATCAAATGGGAGGACGAACGAGACGAACTTGGTCAAAAGAATGCCCAAAGATCAAATGGGAGCCCAAAGTATCAAATGGGAGGACGAACAGGGACGAACGAGACGAACTTGGTCCAAAGAATGCCAAAGGATCAAATGGGAGGACGAACGTATGAACTTGGTACATAGAATGCCCAAGGATCAAATGGGAGGACGTAGAGGGACGAACGAGACGAACTTGGTCTAAAGAATGCGCAAAGGATCAAATGGGAGGACGAACAGGGACGAACGAAACGAACTTGGTCAAAAGAATGCCCAAAGATCAAATGGGAGCCCAAAGTATCAAATGGGAGGACGAACAGGGACGAACGAGACGAACTTGGTCCAAAGAATGCCCAAAATAACTTGGTCCAAAGAATGCCAAAGGATCAAATGGGAGGACGAACATACGAACCTGGTACATAGAGTGCCCAAGGATCAAATGGGAGGACGTAGAGGGAAGAACGAGACGAACTTGGTCCAAAGAATGCCCAAGGATGAAATGGGAGGACGAAAAAGGACGAACGAGACGAACTTGGACCACAGAATGTCAAAGGATTAAATGGGAGTACGAAGAGGGACGAAGGAGATGAACATGGTCTACAGAATGCCAAAGCATCAAATGGGAGGACGAACGTGACGAACTTGGTACAAAGAATGCCCAAGGATCAAATGGGAGGACGAACAGGGACGAACGAGACGAACCTGGTCGAAAGAATGCCAATGGATCAAATGAGAGGACGTAGAGGGATGAACGAGACGAACTTGGTCCAAAGAATGCCAATGGATCAAATGGAGGAAGAAAAGGGACGAACGAGACGAACATGGTCCAAACAATGTCAAAGGATCAAATGCGAGGACGAAGAGGGACGAAGGAGACGAACTTGGTCCAAAGAATGCCCAAAGATCAAATGGGAGGACGTAGATGGACGAATGAGACGAACTTGGTCCAAAGAATGCCCAAACGATCAAATGGGAGGACGAAAAGGGACGAACGAGACGAACGTGGTGCAAAGAATGCCCAAATATCAAATGGGAGGATGTAGAGGGACGTACGAGACGAACTTGGTGCAAAGAATGCCCAAAGGATCAAATGGGAGGACGAACGAGACGAACTTGGTCAAAAGAATGCCCAAAGATCAAATGGGAGCCCAAAGTATCAAATGGGAGGACGAACAGGGACGAACGAGACGAACTTGGTCCAAAGAATGCCAAAGGATCAAATGGGAGGACGAACGTATGAACTTGGTACATAGAATGCCCAAGGATCAAATGGGAGGACGTAGAGGGACGTACGAGACGAACTTGGTGCAAAGAATGCCCAAAGGATCAAATGGGAGGACGAACAGGGACGAACGAGACGAACTTGGTCAAAAGAATGCCGAAAGATCAAATGGGAGCCCAAAGTATCAAATGGGAGGACGAACAGGGACGAACGAGACGAACTTGGTCCAAGGAATGCCCAAAAGAACTTGGTCCAAAGAATGCCAAAGGATCAAATGGGAGGACGAACGTACGAACTTGGTACATAGAATGCCCAAGGATCAAATAGGAGGACGTAGAGGGACGAACGAGACGAACTTGGTCCAAAGAATGCGCAAAGGATCAAATAGGAGGACGAACAGGGACGAACGAGACGAACTTGGTCAAAAGAATGCCCAAAGATCAACTGGGAGCCCAAAGTATCAAATGGGAGGATGAACAGGGACGAACGAGACGAACTTGGTCCAAAGAATGCCCAAAAGAACTTGGTCCAAAGAATGCCCAAGGATGAAATGGGAGGACGAAAAAGGACGAACGAGACGAACTTGGTCCACAGAATGTCAAAGGATCAAATGGGAGTACGAAGAGGGACGAAGGAGATGAACATGGTCTACAGAATGCCATAGGATCAAATGGGAGGACGAACGTGACGAACTTGGTACAAAGAATGCCCAAGGATCAAATGGGAGGACAAACAGGGACGAACGAGACGAACTTGGTCTAAAGAATGCCAATGGATCAAATGAGAGGACGTAGAGGGATGAACGAGACGAACTTGGTCCAAAGAATGCCAATGGATCAAATGGAGGAAGAAAAGGGACGAACGAGACGAACTTGGTCCAAACAATGTCAAAGGATCAAATGCGAGGACGAAGAGGGATGAAGGAGACGAACTTGGTCCAAAGAATGCCAAAGGATCAAATGGGAGGACGAAGAGGGACGAACGAGACGAACTAGGTCCAAAGATTGCCCAAGGATGAAATGGAAGGACGAAAAGGGACGATCAAGACGAACTTGGTCCAAAGAATGCCAAAGGATCAAATGGGGGACGAACGGGACAAACTTGGTCCAAAGAATGCCCAAGGATCAAATGGGAGGACGAAGAGGGACGAACGAGACGAACTTGGTCCAAAGATTGCCCAAGGATGAAATGGAAGGACGAAAAGGGACGATCAAGACGAACTTGGTCCAAAGAATGCCAAAGGATCAAATGGGGGACGAACGGGACAAACTTGGTCCAAAGAATGCCCAAGGATCAAATGGGAGGACGAAGAGGGACGAACGAGACGAACTTGGTCCAAAGAATGCCCATGGATGAAATGGGAGGACGAAAAGTGACGAACGAGACGAACTTGGTCCAAAGAATGCCAAAGGATCAAATGGGAGGACGAAGAGGGATGAAGGAGACGAACTTGGTCCAAAGAATGCCCAAAGATGAAATGGAAGGATGTAGAGGGATGAACGAGACGAACTTGGTCCAAAGAATGCCCAAGGATGAAATGGGAGGACGAAAAGGGACGAACGAGACGAACGTGGTCCAAAGAATGCCAAAGGATCAAATGGGAGGACGAACAAGACCAACTTGGTACAAAGAATGCCAAAGGATCAAATGGGAGGACGAAGAGGTACGAACGAGACGACTTTGGTCGAAAGAATGCCAAAGGATCAAATGGGGGACGAACGAGACGAACTTTGTCCAAAGAATGCCCAAAGATCAAATGGGAGGACGTAGATGGACGATTGAGACGAACATGGTCCAAAGAATGCCCAAACGATCAAATGGGAGGACGAAAAGGGACGAACGAGACGAACGTGGTCCAAAGAATGCCAAAGGATCAAATGGGAGGACGAACGAGACCAACTTGGTAAAAAGAATGCCCAAAGGATCAAATGGGAGGACGAACAGGGACAAAGGAGACGAACTTGGTCCAAAGAATGCCCAAATATCGAATGGGAGGATGTAGAGGGACGTACGAGACGAACTTGGTGCAAAGAATGCCCAAAGGATCAAAAGGGAGGACGAACAGGGACGAACGAGACGAACTTGGTCAAAAGAATGCCAAAGATCAAATGGGAGCCCAAAGTATCAAATGGGAGGACGAACAGGGACGAACGAGACGAACTTGGTCCAAAGAATGCCCAAAAGAACTTGGTCCAAAGAATGCCAAAGGATCAAATGGGAGGAAGAACGTACGAACTTGGTACATATAATGCCCAAGGATCAAATGGGAGGACGTAGAGGGACGAACGAGACGAACTTGGTCCAAAGAATGCGCAAAGGATCAAATGGGAGGACGAACAGGGACGAACGAGACGAACTTGGTCAAAAGAATGCCCAAAGATCAAATGGGAGCCCAAAGTATCAAATGGGAGGACGAACAGGGACGAACGAGACGAACTTGGTCCAAAGAATGCCCAAAAGAACTGGGTCCAAAGAATGCCAAAGGATCAAATGGGAGGACGAATGTACGAACTTGGTACATAGAATGCCCAAGGATCAAATGGGAGGACGTAGAGGGACGAACGAGACGAACTTGGTCTAAAGAATGCGCAAAGGATCAAATGGGAGGACGAACAGGGACGAACGAGACGAACTTGGTCAAAAGAATGCCCAAAGATCAAATGGGAGCCCAAAGTATCAAATGGGAGGACGAACAGGGACGAACGAGACGAACTTGGTCCATAGAATGCCCAAAAGAACTTGGTCCAAAGAATGCCAAAGGATCAAATGGGAGGACGAACATACGAACCTGGTACATAGAATGCCCAAGGATCAAATGGCAGGACGTAGAGGGAAGAACGAGACGAACTTGGTCCAAAGAATGCCCAAGGATGAAATGGGAGGACGAAAAAGGACGAACGAGACGAACTTGGTCCACAGAATGTCAAAGGATCAAATGGGAGTACGAAGAGGGACGAAGGAGATGAACATGGTCTACAGAATGCCAAAGGATCAAATGGGAGGACGAACGTGACGAACTTGGTACAAAGAATGCCCAAGGATCAAACGGGAGGACGAACAGGGACGAACGAGACGAACTTGGTCTAAAGAATGCCAATGGATCAAATGAGACGACGTAGAGGGATGAACGAGACGAACTTGGTCCAAAGATTGCCAATGGATCAAATGGAGGAAGAAAAGGGACGAACGAGACGAACTTGGTCCAAACAATGTCAAAGGATCAAATGCGAGGACGAAGAGGGACGAAGGAGACGAACTTGGTCCAAAGAATGCCAAAGGATCAAATGGGAGGACGAAGAGGGACGAACGAGACGAACTTGGTCCAAAGATTGCCCAAGGATGAAATGGAAGGACGAAAAGGGACGATCAAGACGAACTTGGTCCAAAGAATGCCAAAGGATCAAATGGGGGACGAACGGGACAAACTTGGTCCAAAGAATGCCCAAGGATCAAATGGGAGGACGAAGAGGGACGAACGAGACGAACTTGGTCCAAAGATTGCCCAAGGATGAAATGGAAGGACGAAAAGGGACGATCAAGACGAACTTGGTCCAAAGAATGCCAAAGGATCAAATGGGGGACGAACGGGACAAACTTGGTCCGAAGAATGCCCAAGGATCAAATGGGGGGACGAAGAGGGACGAACGAGACGAACTTGGTCCAAAGAATGCCCATGGATGAAATGGGAGGACGAAAAGGGACGAACGAGACGAACTTGGTCCAAAGATTGCCAAAGGATCAAATGGGAGGACGAAGAGGGATGAAGGAGACGAACTTGGTCCAATGAATGCCCAAAGATGAAATGGGAGGATGTAGAGGGATGAACGAGACGAACTTAGTCCAAAGAATGCCCAAGGATGAAATGGGAGGACGAAAAGGGACGAACGAGACGAACGTGGTCCAAAGAATGCCAAAGGATCAAATGGGAGGACGAACGAGACCAACTTGGTACAAAGAATGCCAAAGGATCAAATGGGAGGACGAAGAGGTACGAACGAGACGAATTTGGTCGAAAGAATGCCAAAGGATCAAATGGGGGACGAACGAGACGAACTTTGTCCAAAGAATGCCCAAAGATCAAATGGGAGGACGTAGATGGACGAATGAGACGAACTTGGTCCGAAGAATGCCCAAACGATCAAATGGGAGGACGAAAAGGGACGAACGAGACGAACGTGGTCCAAAGAATGCCAAAGGATCAAATGGGAGGACGAACGTGACGAACTTGGTACAAAGAATGCCCAAGGATCAAACGGGAGGACGAACAGGGACGAACGAGACGAACTTGGTCTAAAGAATGCCAATGGATCAAATGAGACGACGTAGAGGGATGAACGAGACGAACTTGGTCCAAAGATTGCCAATGGATCAAATGGAGGAAGAAAAGGGACGAACGAGACGAACTTGGTCCAAACAATGTCAAAGGATCAAATGCGAGGACGAAGAGGGACGAAGGAGACGAACTTGGTCCAAAGAATGCCAAAGGATCAAATGGGAGGACGAAGAGGGACGAACGAGACGAACTTGGTCCAAAGATTGCCCAAGGATGAAATGGAAGGACGAAAAGGGACGATCAAGACGAACTTGGTCCAAAGAATGCCAAAGGATCAAATGGGGGACGAACGGGACAAACTTGGTCCAAAGAATGCCCAAGGATCAAATGGGAGGACGAAGAGGGACGAACGAGACGAACTTGGTCCAAAGATTGCCCAAGGATGAAATGGAAGGACGAAAAGGGACGATCAAGACGAACTTGGTCCAAAGAATGCCAAAGGATCAAATGGGGGACGAACGGGACAAACTTGGTCCGAAGAATGCCCAAGGATCAAATGGGGGGACGAAGAGGGACGAACGAGACGAACTTGGTCCAAAGAATGCCCATGGATGAAATGGGAGGACGAAAAGGGACGAACGAGACGAACTTGGTCCAAAGATTGCCAAAGGATCAAATGGGAGGACGAAGAGGGATGAAGGAGACGAACTTGGTCCAATGAATGCCCAAAGATGAAATGGGAGGATGTAGAGGGATGAACGAGACGAACTTAGTCCAAAGAATGCCCAAGGATGAAATGGGAGGACGAAAAGGGACGAACGAGACGAACGTGGTCCAAAGAATGCCAAAGGATCAAATGGGAGGACGAACGAGACCAACTTGGTACAAAGAATGCCAAAGGATCAAATGGGAGGACGAAGAGGTACGAACGAGACGAATTTGGTCGAAAGAATGCCAAAGGATCAAATGGGGGACGAACGAGACGAACTTTGTCCAAAGAATGCCCAAAGATCAAATGGGAGGACGTAGATGGACGAATGAGACGAACTTGGTCCGAAGAATGCCCAAACGATCAAATGGGAGGACGAAAAGGGACGAACGAGACGAACGTGGTCCAAAGAATGCCAAAGGATCAAATGGGAGGACGAACGAGACCAACTTGGTACAAAGAATGCCCAAAGGATCAAATGGGAGGACGAACAGGGACAAAGGAGACGAACTTGGTCCAAAGAATGCCCAAATATCAAATGGGAGGATGTAGAGGGACGTACGAGACGAACTTGGTGCAAAGAATGCCCAAAGGATCAAATGGGAGGACGAACAGGGACGAACGAGACGAACATGGTCAAAAGAATGCCCAAAGATCAAATGGGAGCCCAAAGTATCAAATGGGAGGACGAACAGGGACGAACGAGACGAACTTGGTCCAAAGAATGCCCAAAAGAACTTGGTCCAAAGAATGCCAAAGGATCAAATGGGAGGACGAACATACGAATCTGGTACATAGAATGCCCAAGGATCAAATGGGAGGACGTAGAGGGAAGAACGAGACGAACTTTGTCCAAAGAATGCCCAAGGATGAAATGGGAGGACGAAAAAGGACGAACGAGACGAACTTGGACCACAGAATGTCAAAGGATTAAATGGGAGTACGAAGAGGGACGAAGGAGATGAACATGGTCTACAGAATGCCAAAGGATCAAATGGAAGGACGAACGTGACGAACTTGGCACAAAGAATGCCCAAGGATCAAATGGGAGGACGAACAGGGACGAACGAGACGAACTTGGTCGAAAGAATGCCAATGGATCAAATGAGAGGACGTAGAGGGATGAACGAGACGAACTTGGTCCAAAGAATGCCAATGGATCAAATGGAGGAAGAAAAGGGACGAACGAGACGAACATGGTCCAAACAATGTCAAAGGATCAAATGCGAGGACGAAGAGGGACGAAGGAGACGAACTTGGTCCAAAGAATGCCCAAAGATCAAATGGGAGGACGTAGATGGACGAATGAGACGAACTTGGTCCAAAGAATGCCCAAACGATCAAATGGGAGGACGAAAAGGGACGAACGAGACGAACGTGGTCCAAAGAATGCCAAAGGATCAAATGGGAGGACGAACGAGACCAACTTGGTACAAAGATTGCCCAAAGGATCAAATGGGAGGACGAACAGGGACAAAGGAGACGAACTTGGTCCAAAGAATGCCCAAATATCAAATGGGAGGATGTAGAGGGACGTACGAGACGAACTTGGTGCAAAGAATGCCCAAAGGATCAAATGGGAGGACGAACAGGGACGAACGAGACGAACTTGGTCAAAAGAATGCCGAAAGATCAAATGGGAGCCCAAAGTATCAAATGGGAGGACGAACAGGGACGAACGAGACGAACTTGGTCCAAGGAATGCCCAAAAGAACTTGGTCCAAAGAATGCCAAAGGATCAAACGGGAGGACGAACGTACGAACTTGGTACATAGAATGCCCAAGGATCAAATGGGAGGACGTAGAGGGACGAACGAGACGAACTTGGTCCAAAGAATGCGCAAAGGATCAAATTGGAGGACGAACAGGGACGAACGAGACGAACTTGGTCAAAAGAATGCCCAAAGATCAACTGGGAGCCCAAAGTATCAAATGGGAGGACGAACAGGGACGAACGACACGAACTTGGTCCAAAGAATGCCCAAAAGAACTTGGTCCAAAGAATGCCAAAGGATCAAATGGGAGGACGAACGAGACGAACTTGGTCAAAAGAATGCCCAAAGATCAAATGGGAGCCCAAAGTATCAAATGGGATGACGAACAGGGACGAACGAGACGAACTTGGTCCAAAGAATGCCCAAAAGAACTTGGTCCAAAGAATGCCAAAGGATCAAATGGGAGGACGAACATACGAACCTGGTACATAGAATGCCCAAGGATCAAATGGGAGGACGAAGAGGGACGAACGAGACGAACTTGTTCCAAAGATTGCCCAAGGATGAAATGGAAGGACGAAAAGGGACGATCAAGACGAACTTGGTCCAAAGAATGCCAAAGGATCAAATGGGCGACGAACGGGACAAACATGGTCCAAAGAATGCCCAAGGATCAAATGGGAGGACGAAGAGGGACGAACGAGACGAACTTGGTCCAAAGATTGCCCAAGGATGAAATGGAAGGACGAAAAGGGACGATCAAGACGAACTTGGTCCAAAGAATGCCAAAGGATCAAATGGGGGACGAACGGGACAAACTTGGTCCAAAGAATGCCCAAGGATCAAATGGGAGGACAAAGAGGGACGAACGAGACGAACTTGGTCCAAAGAATGCCCATGGATGAAATGGGAGGACGAAAAGTGACGAACGAGACGAACTTGGTCCAAAGAATGCCAAAGGATCAAATGGGAGGACGAAGAGGGATGAAGGAGACGAACTTGGTCCAAAGAATGCCCAAAGATGAAATGGGAGGATGTAGAGGGATGAACGAGACGAACTTGGTCCAAAGAATGCCCAAGGATGAAATGGGAGGACGAAAAGGGACGAACGAGACGAACGAGGTCCAAAGAATGCCAAAGGATCAAATGGGAGGACGAACGAGGCCAACTTGGTACAAAGAATGCCAAAGGATCAAATGGGAGGACGAAGAGGTACGAACGAGACGAATTTGGTCGAAAGAATGCCAAAGGATCAAATGGGGGACGAACGAGACGAACTTTGTCCAAAGAATGCCCAAAGATCAAATGGGAGGACGTAGATGGACGAATGAGACGAACTTGGTCCAAAGAATGCCCAAACGATCAAATGGGAGGACGAAAAGGGACGAACGAGACGAACGTGGTCCAAAGAATGCCAAAGGATCAAATGGGAGGACGAACGAGACCAACTTGGTACAAAGAATGCCCAAAGGATCAAATGGGAGGACGAACAGGGACAAAGGAGACGAACTTGGTCCAAAGAATGCCCAAATATCAAATGGGAGGACGAACAGGGACGAACGAGACGAACTTGGTAAAAAGAATGCCCAAAGATCAAATGGGAGCCCAAAGTATCAAATGGGACGACGAACAGGGACGAACGAGACGAACTTGGTCAAAAGAATGCCCAAAGATCAAATGGGAGCCCAAAGTATCAAATGGGAGGACGAACAGGGACGAACGAGACGAACTTGGTCCAAAGAATGCCCAAAAGAACTTGGTCCAAAGAATGCCAAAGGATCAAATGGGAGGACGAACGTACGAACTTGGTACATAGAATGCCCATGGATCAAATGGGAGGACGTAGAGGGACGAACGAGACGAACTTGGTCCAAAGAATGCGCAAAGGATCAAATGGGAGGACGAACAGGGACGAACGAGACGAACTTGGTCCAAAGAATGCCAAAGGATCAAATGGGAGGACGAACGTATGAACTTGGTACATAGAATGCCCAAGGATCAAATGGGAGGACGTAGAGGGACGAACGAGACGAACTTGGTCTAAAGAATGCGCAAAGGATCAAATGGGAGGACGAACAGGGACGAACGAAACGAACTTGGTCAAAAGAATGCCCAAAGATCAAATGGGAGCCCAAAGTATCAAATGGGAGGACGAACAGGGACGAACGAGACGAACTTGGTCCAAAGAATGCCCAAAATAACTTGGTCCAAAGAATGCCAAAGGATCAAATGGGAGGACGAACATACGAACCTGGTACATAGAATGCCCAAGGATCAAATGGGAGGACGTAGAGGGAAGAACGAGACGAACTTGGTCCAAAGAATGCCCAAGGATGAAATGGGAGGACGAAAAAGGACGAACGAGACGAACTTGGACCACAGAATGTCAAAGGATTAAATGGGAGTACGAAGAGGGACGAAGGAGATGAACATGGTCTACAGAATGCCAAAGCATCAAATGGGAGGACGAACGTGACGAACTTGGTACAAAGAATGCCCAAGGATCAAATGGGAGGACGAACAGGGACGAACGAGACGAACTTGGTCGAAAGAATGCCAATGGATCAAATGAGAGGACGTAGAGGGATGAACGAGACGAACTTGGTCCAAAGAATGCCAATGGATCAAATGGAGGAAGAAAAGGGACGAACGAGACGAACATGGTCCAAACAATGTCAAAGGATCAAATGCGAGGACGAAGAGGGACGAAGGAGACGAACTTGGTCCAAAGAATGCCCAAAGATCAAATGGGAGGACGTAGATGGACGAATGAGACGAACTTGGTCCAAAGAATGCCCAAACGATCAAATGGGAGGACGAAAAGGGACGAACGAGACGAACGTGGTCCAAAGAATGCCAAAGGATCAAATGGGACGACGAACGAGACCAACTTGGTACAAAGATTGCCCAAAGGATCAAATGGGAGGACGAACAGGGACAAAGGAGACGAACTTGGTCCAAAGAATGCCCAAATATCAAATGGGAGGATGTAGAGGGACGTACGAGACGAACTTGGTGCAAAGAATGCCCAAAGGATCAAATGGGAGGACGAACAGGGACGAACGAGACGAACATGGTCAAAAGAATGCCCAAAGATCAAATGGGAGCCCAAAGTATCAAATGGGAGGACGAACAGGGACGAACGAGACGAACTTGGTCCAAAGAATGCCCAAAAGAACTTGGTCCAAAGAATGCCAAAGGATCAAATGGGAGGACGAACGTACAAACTTGGTACATACAATGCCCAAGGATCAAATGGGAGGACGTAGAGGGACGAACGAGACGAACTTGGTCCAAAGAATGCGCAAAGGATCAAATGGGAGGACGAACAGGGACGAACGAGACGAACTTGGTCAAAAGAATGCCCAAAGATCAAATGGGAGCCCAAAGTATCAAATGGGAGGACGAACAGGGACGAACGAGACGAACTTGGTCCAAAGAATGCCCAAAGTAACTTGGTCCAAAGAATGCCAAAGGATCAAATGGGAGGACGAACATACGAACCTGGTACATAGAATGCCCAAGGATCAAATGGGAGGACGTAGAGGGAAGAACGAGACGAACTTGGTCCAAAGAATGCCCAAGGATGAAATGGGAGGACGAAAAAGGACGAACGAGACGAACTTGGACCACAGAATGTCAAAGGATTAAATGGGAGTACGAAGAGGGACGAAGGAGATGAACATGGTCTACAGAATGCCAAAGGATCAAATGGGAGGACAAACGTGACGAACTTGGTACAAAGAATGCCCAAGGATCAAATGGGAGGACGAACAGGGACGAACGAGACGAACTTGGTCGAAAGAATGCCAATGGATCAAATGAGAGGACGTAGAGGGATGAACGAGACGAACTTGGTCCAAAGAATGCCAATGGATCAAATGGAGGAAGAAAAGGGACGAACGAGACGAACATGGTCCAAACAATGTCAAAGGATCAAATGCGAGGACGAAGAGGGACGAAGGAGACGAACTTGGTCCAAAGAATGCCCAAAGATCAAATGGGAGGACGTAGATGGACGAATGAGACGAACTTGGTCCAAAGAATGCCCAAACGATCAAATGGGAGGACGAAAAGGGACGAACGAGACGAACGTGGTCCAAAGAATGCCAAAGGATCAAATGGGAGGACGAACGAGACCAATTTGGTACAAAGATTGCCCAAAGGATCAAATGGGAGGACGAACAGGGACAAAGGAGACGAACTTGGTCCAAAGAATGCCCAAATATCAAATGGGAGGATGTAGAGGGACGTACGAGACGAACTTGGTGCAAAGAATGCCCAAAGGATCAAATGGGAGGACGAACAGGGACGAACGAGACGAACTTGGTCAAAAGAATGCCGAAAGATCAAATGGGAGCCCAAAGTATCAAATGGGAGGACGAACAGGGACGAACGAGACGAACTTGGTCCAAGGAATGCCCAAAAGAACTTGGTCCAAAGAATGCCAAAGGATCAAATGGGAGGACGAACGTACGAACTTGGTACATAGAATGCCCAAGGATCAAATGGGAGGACGTAGAGGGACGAACGAGACGAACTTGGTCCAAAGAATGCGCAAAGGATCAAATAGGAGGTCGAACAGGGACGAACGAGACGAACTTGGTCAAAAGAATGCCCAAAGATCAACTGGGAGCCCAAAGTATCAAATGGGAGGACGAACAGGGACGAACGACACGAACTTGGTCCAAAGAATGCCCAAAAGAACTTGGTCCAAAGAATGCCAAAGGATCAAATGGGAGGACGAACGAGACGAACTTGGTCAAAAGAATGCCCAAAGATCAAATGGGAGCCCAAAGTATCAAATGGGATGACGAACAGGGACGAACGAGACGAACTTGGTCCAAAGAATGCCCAAAAGAACTTGGTCCAAAGAATGCCAAAGGATCAAATGGGAGGACGAACATACGAGCCTGGTACATAGAATGCCCAAGGATCAAATGGGAGGACGAAGAGGGACGAACGAGACGAACTTGGTCCAAAGATTGCCCACGGATGAAATGGAAGGACGAAAAGGGACGATCAAGACGAACTTGGTCCAAAGAATGCCAAAGGATCAAATGGGCGACGAACGGGACAAACTTGGTCCAAAGAATGCCCAAGGATCAATTGGGAGGACGAAGAGGGACGAACGAGACGAACTTGGTCCAAAGATTGCCCAAGGATGAAATGGAAGGACAAAAAGGGACGATCAAGACGAACTTGGTCCAAAGAATGCCAAAGGATCAAATGGGGGACAAACGGGACAAACTTGGTCCAAAGAATGCCCAAGGATCAAATGGGAGGACGAAGAGGGACGAACGAGACGAACTTGGTCCAAAGAATGCCCATGGATGAAATGGGAGGACGAAAAGTGACGAACGAGACGAACTTGGTCCAAAGAATGCCAAAGGATCAAATGGGAGGACGAAGAGGGATGAAGGAGACGAACTTGGTCCAAAGAATGCCCAAAGATGAAATGGGAGGATGTAGAGGGATGAACGAGACGAACTTGGTCCAAAGAATGCCCAAGGATGAAATGGGAGGACGAAAAGGGACGAACGAGACGAACGTGGTCCAAAGAATGCCAAAGGATCGAATGGGAGGACGAACGAGACCAACTTGGTACAAAGAATGCCAAAGGATCCAATGGGAGGACGAAGAGGTACGAACGAGACGAATTTGGTCGAAAGAATGCCAAAGGATCAAATGGGGGACGAACGAGACGAACTTTGTCCAAAGAATGCCCAAAGATCAAATGGGAGGACGTAGATGGACGAATGAGACGAACTTGGTCCAAAGAATGCCCAAACGATCAAATGGGAGGACGAAAAGGGACGAACGAGACGAACGTGGTCCAAAGAATGCCAAAGGATCAAATGGGAGGACGAACGAGACCAACTTGGTACAAAGAATGCCCAAAGGATCAAATGGGAGGACGAACAGGGACAAAGGAGACGAACTTGGTCCAAAGAATGCCCAAATATCAAATGGGAGGATGTAGAGGGACGTACGAGACGAACTTGGTGCAAAGAATGCCCAAAGGATCAAATGGGAGGACGAACAGGGACGAACGAGACGAACTTGGTCAAAAGAATGCCGAAAGATCAAATGGGAGCCCAAAGTATCAAATGGGACGACGAACAGGGACGAACGAGACGAACTTGGTCAAAAGAATGCCCAAAGATCAAATGGGAGCCCAAAGTATCAAATGGGAGGACGAACAGGGACGAACGAGACGAACTTGGTCCAAAGAATGCCCAAAAGAACTTGGTCCAAAGAATGCCAAAGGATCAAATGGGAGGACGAACGTACGAACTTGGTACATAGAATGCCCAAGGATCAAATGGGAGGACGTAGAGGGACGAACGAGACGAACTTGGTCCAAAAAATGCGCAAAGGATCAAATGGGAGGACGAACAGGGACGAACGAGACGAACTTGGTCCAAAGAATGCCAAAGGATCAAATGGGAGGACGAACGTATGAACTTGGTACATAGAATGCCCAAGGATCAAATGGGAGGACGTAGAGGGACGAACGAGACGAACTTGGTCTAAAGAATGCGCAAAGGATCAAATGGGAGGACGAACAGGGACGAACGAAACGAACTTGGTCAAAAGAATGCCCAAAGATCAAATGGGAGCCCAAAGTATCAAATGGGAGGACGAACAGGGACGAACGAGACGAACTTGGTCCAGAGAATGCCCAAAATAACTTGGTCCAAAGAATGCCAAAGGATCAAATGGGAGGACGAACATACGAACCTGGTACATAGAATGCCCAAGGATCAAATGGGAGGACGTAGAGGGAAGAACGAGACGAACTTGGTCCAAAGAATGCCCAAGGATGAAATGGGAGGACGAAAAAGGACGAACGAGACGAACTTGGACCACAGAATGTCAAAGGATTAAATGGGAGTACGAAGAGGGAAGAAGGAGATGAACATGGTCTACAGAATGCCAAAGGATCAAATGGGAGGACGAACGTGACGAACTTGGTACAAAGAATGCCCAAGGATCAAATGGGAGGACGAACAGGGACGAACGAGACGAACTTGGTCGAAAGAATGCCAATGGATCAAATGAGAGGACGTAGAGGGAAGAACGAGACGAACTTGGTCCAAAGAATGCCAATGGATCAAATGGAGGAAGAAAAGGGACGAACGAGACGAACATGGTCCAAACAATGTCAAAGGATCAAATGCGAGGACGAAGAGGGACGAAGGAGACGAACTTGGTCCAAAGAATGCCCAAAGATCAAATGGGAGGACGTAGATGGACGAATGAGACGAACTTGGTCCAAAGAATGCCCAAACGATCAAATGGGAGGACGAAAAGGGACGAACGAGACGAACGTGGTCCAAAGAATGCCAAAGGATCAAATGGGAGGACGAACGAGACCAACTTGGTACAAAGATTGCCCAAAGGATCAAATGGGAGGACGAACAGGGACAAAGGAGACGAACTTGGTCCAAAGAATGCCCAAATATCAAATGGGAGGATGTAGAGGGACGTACGAGACGAACTTGGTGCAAAGAATGCCCAAAGGATCAAATGGGAGGACGAACAGGGACGAACGAGACGAACTTGGTCAAAAGAATGCCGAAAGATCAAATGGGAGCCCAAAGTATCAAATGGGAGGACGAACAGGGACGAACGAGACGAACTTGGTCCATAGAATGCCCAAAAGAACTTGGTCCAAAGAATGACAAAGGATCAAATGGGAGGACGAACATACGAACCTGGTACATAGAATGCCCAAGGATCAAATGGGAGGACGTAGAGGGAAGTACGAGACGAACTTGGTCCAAAGAATGCCCAAGGATGAAATGGGAGGACGAAAAAGGACGAACGAGACGAACTTGGTCCACAGAATGTCAAAGGATCAAATGGGAGTACGAAGAGGGACGAAGGAGATGAACATGGTCTACAGAATGCCAAAGGATCAAATGGGAGGACGAAGAGGGATGAAGGAGACGAACTTGGTCCAAAGAATGCCCAAAGATGAAATGGGAGGATGTAGAGGGATGAACGAGACGAACTTGGTCCAAAGAATGCCCAAGGATGAAATGGGAGGACGAAAAGGGACGAACGAGACGAACGTGGTCCAAAGAATGCCAAAGGATCGAATGGGAGGACGAACGAGACCAACTTGGTACAAAGAATGCCAAAGGATCAAATGGGAGGACGAAGAGGTACGAACGAGACGAATTTGGTCGAAAGAATGCCAAAGGATCAAATGGGGGACGAACGAGACGAACTTTGTCCAAAGAATGCCCAAAGATCAAATGGGAGGACGTAGATGGACGAATGAGACGAACTTGGTCCAAAGAATGCCCAAACAATCAAATGGGAGGACGAAAAGGGACGAACGAGACGAACGTGGTCCAAAGAATGCCAAAGGATCAAATGGGAGGACGAACGAGACCAACTTGGTACAAAGATTGCCAAAGGATCAAATGGGAGGACGAACAGGGACAAAGGAGACGAACTTGGTCCAAAGAATGCCCAAATATCAAATGGGAGGATGTAGAGGGACGTACGAGACGAACTTGGTGCAAAGAATGCCCAAAGGATCAAATGGGAGGACGAACAGGGACGAACGAGACGAACTTGGTCAAAAGAATGCCCAAAGATCAAATGGGAGCCCAAAGTATCAAATGGGAGGACGAACAGGGACGAACGAGACGAACTTGGTCCAAAGAATGCCAAAGGATCAAATGGGAGGACGAACGTATGAACTTGGTACATAGAATGCCCAAGGATCAAATGGGAGGACGTAGAGGGACGAACGAGACGAACTTGGTCTAAAGAATGCGCAAAGGATCAAATGGGAGGACGAACAGGGACGAACGAAACGAACTTGGTCAAAAGAATGCCCAAAGATCAAATGGGAGCCCAAAGGATCAAATGGGAGGACGAACAGGGACAAAGGAGACGAACTTGGTCCAAAGAATGCCCAAATATCAAATGGGAGGATGTAGAGGGACGTACGAGACGAACTTGGTGCAAAGAATGCCCAAAGGATCAAATGGGAGGACGAACAGGGACGAACGAGACGAACTTGGTCAAAAGAATGCCCAAAGATCAAATGGGAGCCCAAAGTATCAAATGGGACGACGAACAGGGACGAACGAGACGAACTTGGTCAAAAGAATGCCCAAAGATCAAATGGGAGCCCAAAGTATCAAATGGGAGGACGAACAGGGACGAACGAGACGAACTTGGTCCAAAGAATGCCCAAAAGAACTTGGTCCAAAGAATGCCAAAGGATCAAATGGGAGGACGAACGTACGAACTTGGTACATAGAATGCCCAAGGATCAAATGGGAGGACGTAGAGGGACGAACGAGACGAACTTGGTCCAAAGAATGCGCAAAGGATCAAATGGGAGGACGAACAGGGACGAACGAGACGAACTTGGTCCAAAGAATGCCAAAGGATCAAATGGGAGGACGAACGTATGAACTTGGTACATAGAATGCCCAAGGATCAAATGGGAGGACGTAGAGGGACGAACGAGACGAACTTGGTCTAAAGAATGCGCAAAGGATCAAATGGGAGGACGAACAGGGACGAACGAAACGAACTTGGTCAAAAGAATGCCCAAAGATCAAATGGGAGCCCAAAGTATCAAATGGGAGGACGAACAGGGACGAACGAGACGAACTTGGTCCAAAGAATGCCCAAAATAACTTGGTCCAAAGAATGCCAAAGGATCAAATGGGAGGACGAACATACGAACCTGGTACATAGAATGCCCAAGGATCAAATGGGAGGACGTAGAGGGAAGAACGAGACGAACTTGGTCCAAAGAATGCCCAAGGATGAAATGGGAGGACGAAAAAGGACGAACGAGACGAACTTGGACCACAGAATGTCAAAGGATTAAATGGGAGTACGAAGAGGGACGAAGGAGATGAACATGGTCTACAGAATGCCAAAGGATCAAATGGGAGGACGAACGTGACGAACTTGGTACAAAGAATGCCCAAGGATCAAATGGGAGGACGAACAGGGACGAACGAGACGAACTTGGTCGAAAGAATGCCAATGGATCAAATGAGAGGACGTAGAGGGAAGAACGAGACGAACTTGGTCCAAAGAATGCCAATGGATCAAATGGAGGAAGAAAAGGGACGAACGAGACGAACATGGTCCAAACAATGTCAAAGGATCAAATGCGAGGACGAAGAGGGACGAAGGAGACGAACTTGGTCCAAAGAATGCCCAAAGATCAAATGGGAGGACGTAGATGGACGAATGAGACGAACTTGGTCCAAAGAATGCCCAAACGATCAAATGGGAGGACGAAAAGGGACGAACGAGACGAACGTGGTCCAAAGAATGCCAAAGGATCAAATGGGAGGACGAACGAGACCAACTTGGTACAAAGATTGCCCAAAGGATCAAATGGGAGGACGAACAGGGACAAAGGAGACGAACTTGGTCCAAAGAATGCCCAAATATCAAATGGGAGGATGTAGAGGGACGTACGAGACGAACTTGGTGCAAAGAATGCCCAAAGGATCAAATGGGAGGACGAACGAGACGAACTTGGTCAAAAGAATGCCGAAAGATCAAATGGGAGCCCAAAGTATCAAATGGGAGGACGAACAGGGACGAACGAGACGAACATGGTCCAAGGAATGCCCAAAAGAACTTGGTCCAAAGAATGCCAAAGGATCAAATGGGAGGACGAACGTACGAACTTGGTACATAGAATGCCCAAGGATCAAATGGGAGGACGTAGAGGGACGAACGAGACGAACTTGGTCCAAAGAATGCGCAAAGGATCAAATGGGAGGACGAACAGGGACGAACGAGACGAACTTGGTCAAAAGAATGCCCAAAGATCAAATGGGAGCCCAAAGTATCAAATGGGAGGACGAACAGGGACGAACGAGACGAACTTGGTCCAAAGAATGCCCAAAAGAACTGGGTCCAAAGAATGCCAAAGGATCAAATGGGAGGACGAATGTACGAACTTGGTACATAGAATGCCCAAGGATCAAATGGGAGGACGTAGAGGGACGAACGAGACGAACTTGGTCTAAAGAATGCGCAAAGGCTCAAATGGGAGGACGAACAGGGACGAACGAGACGAACTTGGTCAAAAGAATGCCCAAAGATCAAATGGGAGCCCAAAGTATCAAATGGGAGGACGAACAGGGACGAACGAGACGAACTTGGTCCATAGAATGCCCAAAAGAACTTGGTCCAAAGAATGACAAAGGATCAAATGGGAGGACGAACATACGAACCTGGTACATAGAATGCCCAAGGATCAAATGGGAGGACGTAGAGGGAAGAACGAGACGAACTTGGTCCAAAGAATGCCCAAGGATGAAATGGGAGGACGAAAAAGGACGAACGAGACGAACTTGGTCCACAGAATGTCAAAGGATCAAATGGGAGTACGAAGAGGGACAAAGGAGATGAACATGGTCTACAGAATGCCAAAGGATCAAATGGGAGGACGAACGTGACGAACTTGGTACAAAGAATGCCCAAGGATCAAACGGGAGGACGAACAGGGACGAACGAGACGAACTTGGTCTAAAGAATGCCAATGGATCAAATGAGAGGACGTTGAGGGATGAACGAGACGAACTTGGTCCAAAGAATGCCAATGGATCAAATGGAGGAAGAAAAGGGACGAACGAGACGAACTTGGTCCAAACAATGTCAAAGGATCAAATGCGAGGACGAAGAGGGACGAAGGAGACGAACTTGGTCCAAAGAATGCCAAAGGATCAAATGGGAGGACGAAGAGGGACGAACGAGACAAACTTGGTCCAAAGATTGCCCAAGGATGAAATGGAAGGACGAAAAGGGACGATCAAGACGAACTTGGTCCAAAGAATGCCAAAGGATCAAATGGGGGACGAACGGGACAAACTTGGTCCAAAGAATGCCCAAGGATCAAATGGGAGGACGAAGAGGGACGAACGAGACGAACTTGGTCCAAAGATTGCCCAAGGATGAAATGGAAGGACGAAAAGGGACGATCAAGACGAACTTGGTCCAAAGAATGCCAAAGGATCAAATGGGGGACGAACGGGACAAACTTGGTCCGAAGAATGCCCAAGGATCAAATGGGAGGACGAAGAGGGACGAACGAGACGAACTTCGTCCAAAGAATGCCCATGGATGAAATGGGAGGACGAAAAGGGACGAACGAGACGAACTTGGTCCAAAGATTGCCAAAGGATCAAATGGGAGGACGAAGAGGGATGAAGGAGACGAACTTGGTCCAAAGAATGCCCAAAGATGAAATGGGAGGATGAAGAGGGATGAACGAGACGAACTTAGTCCAAAGAATGCCCAAGGATGAAATGGGAGGACGAAAAGGGACGAACGAGACGAACGTGGTCCAAAGAATGCCAAAGGATCAAATGGGAGGACGAACGAGACCAACTTGGTACAAAGAATGCCAAAGGATCAAATGGGAGGACGAAGAGGTACGAACGAGACGAATTTGGTCGAAAGAATGCCAAAGGATCAAATGGGGGACGAACGAGACGAACTTTGTCCAAAGAATGCCCAAAGATCAAATGGGAGGACGTAGATGGACGAATGAGACGAACTTGGTCCAAAGAATGCCCAAACGATCAAATGGGAGGACGAAAAGTGCCGAACGAGACGAACGTGGTCCAAAGAATGCCAAAGGATCAAATGGGAGGACGAACGAGACCAACTTGGTACAAAGAATGCCCAAAGGATCAAATGGGAGGACGAACAGGGACAAAGGAGACGAACTTGGTCCAAAGAATGCCCAAATATCAAATGGGAGGATGTAGAGGGACGTACGAGACGAACTTGGTGCAAAGAATGCCCAAAGGATCAAATGGGAGGACGAACAGGGACGAACGAGACGAACATGGTCAAAAGAATGCCCAAAGATCAAATGGGAGCCCAAAGTATCAAATGGGAGGACGAACAGGGACGAACGAGACGAACTTGGTCCAAAGAATGCCCAAAAGAACTTGGTCCAAAGAATGCCAAAGGATCAAATGGGAGGACGAACGTACGAACTTGGTGCATAGAATGCCCAAGGATCAAATGGGAGGACGCAGAGGGACGAACGAGACAAACTTGGTCCAAAGAATGCGCAAAGGATCAAATGGGAGGACGAACAGGGACGAACGAGACGAGTTTGGTCAAAAGAATGCCCAAAGATCAAATGGGAGCCCAAAGTATCAAATGGGAGGACGAACAGGGACGAACGAGACGAACATGGTCCAAAGAATGCCCAAAGTAACTTGGTCCAAAGAATGCCAAAGGATCAAATGGGAGGACGAACATACGAACCTGGTACATAGAATGCCCAAGGATCAAATGGGAGGACGAAGAGGGAAGAACGAGACGAACTTGGTCCAAAGAATGCCCAAGGATGAAATGGGAGGACGAAAAAGGACGAACGAGACGAACTTGGACCACAGAATGTCAAAGGATTAAATGGGAGTACGAAGGGGACGAAGGAGATGAACATGGTCTACAGAATGCCAAAGGATCAAATGGGAGGACGAACGTGACGAACTTGGTACAAAGAATGCCCAAGGATCAAATGGGAGGACGAACAGGGACGAACGAGACGAACTTGGTCGAAAGAATGCCAATGGATCAAATGAGAGGACGTAGAGGGATGAACGAGACGAACTTGGTCCAAAGAATGCCAATGGATCAAATGGAGGAAGAAAAGGGACGAACGAGACGAACATGGTCCAAACAATGTCAAAGGATCAAATGCGAGGACGAAGAGGGACGAAGGAGACGAACTTGGTCCAAAGAATGCCCAAAGATCAAATGGGAGGACGTAGATGGACGAATGAGACGAACTTGGTCCAAAGAATGCCCAAACGATCAAATGGGAGGACGAAAAGGGACGAACGAGACGAACGTGGTGCAAAGAATGCCAAAGGATCAAATGGGAGGACGAACGAGACCAACTTGGTACAAAGATTGCCCAAAGGATCAAATGGGAGGACGAACAGGGACAAAGGAGACGAACTTGGTCCAAAGAATGCCCAAATATCAAATGGGAGGATGTAGAGGGACGTACGAGACGAACTTGGTGCAAAGAATGCCCAAAGGATCAAATGGGAGGACGAACAGGGACGAACGAGACGAACTTGGTCAAAAGAATGCCGAAAGATCAAATGGGAGCCCAAAGTATCAAATGGGAGGACGAACAGGGACGAACGAGACGAACTTGGTCCAAGGAATGCCCAAAAGAACTTGGTCCAAAGAATGCCAAAGGATCAAATGGGAGGACGAACGTACGAACTTGGTACATAGAATGCCCAAGGATCAAATGGGAGGACGTAGAGGGACGAACGAGACGAACTTGGACCAAAGAATGCGCAAAGGATCAAATAGGAGGACGAACAGGGACGAACGAGACGAACTTGGTCAAAAGAATGCCCAAAGATCAACTGGGAGCCCAAAGTATCAAATGGGAGGACGAACAGGGACGAACGACACGAACTTGGTCCAAAGAATGCCCAAAAGAACTTGGTCCAAAGAATGCCAAAGGATCAAATGGGAGGACGAACGAGACGAACTTGGTCAAAAGAATGCCCAAAGATCAAATGGGAGCCCAAAGTATCAAATGGGATGACGAACAGGGACGAACGAGACGAACTTGGTCCAAAGAATGCCCAAAAGAACTTGGTCCAAAGAATGCCAAAGGATCAAATGGGAGGACGAACATACGAACCTGGTACATAGAATGCCCAAGGATAAAATGGGAGGACGTAGAGGGAAGAACGAGACGAACTTGGTCCAAAGAATGCCCAAGAATGAAATGGGCGGACGAAAAAGGACGAATGAGACGAACTTGGTCCACAGAATGTCAAAGGATCAAATGGGAGTACGAAGAGGGACGAAGGAGATGAACATGGTCTACAGAATGCCATAGGATCAAATGGGAGGACGAACGTGACGAACTTGGGACAAAGAATGCCCAAGGATCAAATGGGAGGACAAACAGGGACGAACGAGACGAACTTGGTCTAAAGAATGCCAATGGATCAAATGAGAGGACGTAGAGGGATGAACGAGACGAACTTGGTCCAAAGAATGCCAATGGATCAAATGGAGGAAGAAAAGGGACGAACGAGACGAACTTGGTCCAAACAAAGTCAAAGGATCAAATGCGAGGACGAAGAGGGATGAAGGAGACGAACTTGGTCCAAAGAATGCCAAAGGATCAAATGGGAGGACGAAGAGCGACGAACGAGACGAACTAGGTCCAAAGATTGCCCAAGGATGAAATGGAAGGACGAAAAGGGACGATCAAGACGAACTTGGTCCAAAGAATGCCAAAGGATCAAATGGGGGACGAACGGGACAAACTTGATCCAAAGAATGCCCAAGGATCAAATGGGAGGACGAAGAGGGACGAACGAGACGAACTTGGTCCAAAGATTGCCCAAGGATGAAATGGAAGGACGAAAAGGGACGATCAAGACGAACTTGGTCCAAAGAATGCCAAAGGATCAAATGGGGGACGAACGGGACAAACTTGGTCCAAAGAATGCCCAAGGATCAAATGGGAGGACGAAGAGGGACGAACGAGACGAACTTGGTCCAAAGAATGCCAAAGGATCAAATGGGAGGACGAAGAGGGATGAAGGAGACGAACTTGGTCCAAAGAATGCCCAAAGATGAAATGGGAGGATGTAGAGGGATGAACGAGACGAAGTTGGTCCAAAGAATGCCCAAGGATGAAATGGGAGGACGAAAAGGGACGAACGAGACGAACGTGGTCCAAAGAATTCCAAAGGATCAAATGGGAGGACGAACGAGACCAACTTGGTACAAAGAATGCCAAAGTATCAAATGGGAGGACGAAGAGGTACGAACGAGACGAATTTGGTCGAAAGAATGCCAAAGGATCAAATGGGGGACGAACGAGACGAACTTTGTCCAAAGAATGCCCAAAGATCAAATGGGAGGACGTAGATGGACGATTGAGACGAACTTGGTCCAAAGAATGCCCAAACGATCAAATGGGAGGACGAAAAGTGCCGAACGAGACGAACGTGGTCCAAAGAATGCCAAAGGATCAAATGGGAGGACGAACGAGACCAACTTGGTACAAAGAATGCCCAAAGGATCAAATGGGAGGACGAACAGGGACAAAGGAGACGAACTTGGTCCAAAGAATGCCCAAATATCGAATGGGAGGATGTAGAGGGACGTACGAGACGAACTTGGTGCAAAGAATGCCCAAAGGATCAAATGGGAGGACGAACAGGGACGAACGAGACGAACTTGGTCAAAAGAATGCCCAAAGATCAAATGGGAGCCCAAAGTATCAAATGGGAGGACGAATAGGGACGAACGAGACGAACTTGGTCCAAAGAATGCCCAAAAGAACTTGGTCCAAAGAATGCCAAAGGATCAAATGGGAGGACGAACGTACGAACTTGGTACATAGAATGCCCAAGGATTAAATGGGAGGACGTAGAGGGACGAACGAGACGAACTTGGTCCAAAGAATGCGCAAAGGATCAAATGGGAGGACGAACAGGGACGAACGAGACGAACTTGGTCAAAAGAATGCCCAAAGATCAAATGGGAGCCCAAAGTATCAAATGGGAGGACGAACAGGGACGAACGAGACGAACTTGGTCCAAAGAATGCCCAAAAGAACTGGGTCCAAAGAATGCCAAAGGATCAAATGGGAGGACGAATGTACGAACTTGGTACATAGAATGCCCAAGGATCAAATGGGAGGACGTAGAGGGACGAACGAGACGAACTTGGTCTAAAGAATGCGGAAAGGATCAAATGGGAGGACGAACAGAGACGAACGAGACGAACTTGGTCAAAAGAATGCCCAAAGATCAAATGGGAGCCCAAAGTATCAAATGGGAGGACGAACAGGGACGAACGAGACGAACTTGGTCCATAGAATGCCCAAAAGAACTTGGTCCAAAGAATGCCAAAGGATCAAATGGGAGGACGAACATACGAACCTGGTACATAGAATGCCCAAGGATCAAATGGGAGGACGTAGAGGGAAGAACGAGACGAACTTGGTCCAAAGAATGCCCAAGGATGAAATGGGAGGACGAAAAAGGACGAACGAGACGAACTTGGTCCACAGAATGTCAAAGGATCAAATGGGAGTACTGATGAGGACATGGAGGTCCAAGAAGCCATTCAAAGCCTAGGAGGCCCAATGACTAGGGCAATGTCAAGAAGGGCGCAAGAAGGCTTAGTCCAATTTATGACTAAGACAATTGCGAACATGGGCAAAGATGTAATTGCACCAAAAACCATGCTTGTCATACAAGACATGGAGGAGGCGCAACATGCATAACCAGCCAGCCAAGTTATCTTGTTTTAAATAAAGTGCATGTGACCCAATTGATTTATTTGGGACCAAAGCACTAAGTGTTTAATTCCTTGATTTATTTTTTGTGTGTTTAATCCACTTTAAGTGGTTACATGAATAAAGGCAAGAGGAAGGCATGGTGGGCGCATAAAGGCAAGGGAGACAAAGAAGTCATGGCAATCAAGACCAAGGCATGAATGCTCCAACATCACAATCAAAATGTAACAGCCACATGTTTAATTTCAATCAAGAGGGTGGCTGCATTAAGAAGGTGGGGCGCTGCACTTCATGGCTGGATAACAGCCAAATCAATTGGCTCTCTTGGGATTCCTTGCACCATTAGTGAGGGACTTGAAGAACAATCAAAGAGGGCATCCAAGAGAAGGAAGAGGGGCGCATTTCTGATGGCTGGACAGCAGCCATATTCATGGCTTCTCATTGGATTCCTTGCACATTAAAAAGCTAGGGAGCAGCCATATAATTACATGTAATTGCCTTGTAATTGCTTGATTAATTCTAGCCTAGGATTCCTTGGATTTTGGGCGCATAGAAGGGGCTGGTTGGCAGCCATCTGATTGCTTGTAATTGCTCCTTAATGAGCACCTAGGATTCCTTGTAAGCCTTGAAAGGCATAGCCCAAGTCAGCACTTGTAATTCAGACCAGCTCCCTCCCTATATAAAGGGGCGCATGGTACATGGAAATGCAACTTTGATTTTGAGCAAAAATATTACCTTGTGTAATTGAGTCCTTACTCTTTGGTTCTGGATTGAACCAGACTTTGATCTTACCAAGAATCCTTTCTTGTGGTGATCCTCATTTCCATAGGCTTATCCTTGTCTTGGATTAGACCAAGGTGGCGCCCCTTGCCTCCCATCCATTCTTCTTGATCTTTGTTTTACAATCTGCTCTCTTGTTTGCTTGTTATAACAAGAACTCTTATTCTTCACTCCCATTTTGTTCACTTGTTCTTATTCTGCTCACTTGTTCTTGTTAAAATAAGAACAATCCTTTCTTGCTATTCTTTCTTAAAGATCAAAAATCACTAGTTCTAAGTCACAACCAGAATCTAAGTGGTGAATTCAAGTCATTGGCCAAGTTGTTACAACAAGGAGGCCATCAAGTACGAAGAGGGACGAAGGAGATGAACATGGTCTACAGAATGCCAAAGGATCAAATGGGAGGACGAACGTGACGAACTTGGTACAAAGAATGCCCAAGGATCAAACGGGAGGACGAACAGGGACGAACGAGACGAACTTGGTCTAAAGAATGCCAATGGATCAAATGAGAGGACGTAGAGGGATGAACGAGACGAACTTGGTCCAAAGAATGCCAATGGATCAAATGGAGGAAGAAAAGGGACGAACGAGACGAACTTGGTCCAAACAATGTCAAAGGATCAAATGCGAGGACGAAGAAGGACGAAGGAGACGAACTTGGTCCAAAGAATGCCAAAGGATCAAATGGGAGGACGAAGAGGGACGAACGAGACGAACTTGGTCCAAAGATTGCCCAAGGATGAAATGGAAGGACGAAAAGGGACGATCAAGACGAACTTGGTCCAAAGAATGCCAAAGGATCAAATGGGGGACGAACGGGACAAACTTGGTCCAAAGAATGCCGAAGGATCAAATGGGAGGACGAAGAGGGACGAACGAGACGAACTTGGTCCAAAGATTGCCCAAGGATGAAATGGAAGGACGAAAAGGGACGATCAAGACGAACTTGGTCCAAAGAATGCCAAAGGATCAAATGGGGGACGAACGGGACAAACTTGGTCCGAAGAATGCCCAAGGATCAAATGGGAGGACGAAGAGGGACGAACGAGACGAACTTGGTCCAAAGAATGCCCATGGATGAAATGGGAGGACGAAAAGGGACGAACGAGACGAACTTGGTCCAAAGATTGCCAAAGGATCAAATGGGAGGACGAAGACGGATGAAGGAGACGAACTTGGTCCAAAGAATGCCCAAAGATGAAATGGGAGGATGTAGAGGGATGAACGAGACGAACTTAGTCCAAAGAATGCCCAAGGATGAAATGGGAGGACGAAAAGGGACGAACGAGACGAACGTGGTCCAAAGAATGCCAAAGGATCAAATGGGAGGACGAACAAGACCAACTTGGTACAAAGAATGCCAAAGGATCAAATGGGAGGACGAAGAGGCACGAACGAGACGAATTTGGTCGAAAGAATGCCAAAGGATCAAATGGGGGACGAACGAGACGAACTTTGTCCAAAGAATGCCCAAAGATCAAATGGGAGGACGTAGATGGACGAATGAGACGAACTTGGTCCAAAGAATGCCCAAACGATCAAATGGGAGGACGAAAAGGGACGAACGAGACGAACGTGGTCCAAAGAATGCCAAAGGATCAAATGGGAGGACGAACGAGACCAACTTGGTACAAAGAATGCCCAAAGGATCAAATGGGAGGACGAACAGGGACAAAGGAGACGAACTTGGTCCAAAGAATGCCCAAATATCAAATGGGAGGATGTAGAGGGACGTACGAGACGAACTTGGTGCAAAGAATGCCCAAAGGATCAAATGGGAGGACGAACAGGGACGAACGAGACGAACATGGTCCAAAGAATGCCCAAAAGAACTTGGTCCAAAGAATGCCAAAGGATCAAATGGGAGGACGAACATACGAATCTGGTACACAGAATGCCCAAGGATCAAATGGGAGGACGTAGAGGGAAGAACGAGACGAACTTGGTCCAAAGAATGCCCAAGGATGAAATGGGAGGACGAAAAAGGACGAACGAGACGAACTTGGTCCACAGAATGTCAAAGGATCAAATGGGAGTACGAAGAGGGACGAAGGAGATGAACATGGTCTACAGAATGCCATAGGATCAAATGGGAGGACGAACGTGACGAACTTGGTACAAAGAATGCCCAAGGATCAAATGGGAGGACGAACAGGGACGAACGAGACGAACTTGGTCTAAAGAATGCCAATGGATCAAATGAGAGGACGTAGAGGGATGAACGAGACGAACTTGGTCCAAAGAATGCCAATGGATCAAATGGAGGAAGAAAAGGGACAAACGAGACGAACTTGGTCCAAACAATGTCAAAGGATCAAATGCGAGGACGAAGAGGGACGAAGGAGACGAACTTGGTCCAAAGAATGCCAAAGGATCAAATGGGAGGACGAAGAGGGACGAACGAGACGAACTAGGTCCAAAGATTGCCCAAGGATGAAATGGAAGGACGAAAAGTGACGATCAAGACGAACTTGGTCCAAAGAATGCCAAAGGATCAAATGGGGGACGAACGGGACAAACTTGGTCCAAAGAATGCCCAAGGATCAAATGGGAGGACGAAGAGGGACGAACGAGACGAACTTGGTCCAAAGATTGCCCAAGGATGAAATGGAAGGACGAAAAGGGACGATCAAGACGAACTTGGTCCAAAGAATGCCAAAGGATCAAATGGGGGACGAACGGGACAAACTTGGTGCAAAGAATGCCCAAGGATCAAATGGGAGGACGAAGAGGGACGAACGAGACGAACTTGGTCCAAAGATTGCCCAAGGATGAAATGGAAGGACGAAAAGGGACGATCAAGACGAACTTGGTCCAAAGAATGCCAAAGGATCAAATGGGGGACGAACGGGACAAACCTGGTCCGAAGAATGCCCAAGGATGAAATGGGAGGACGAAAAGGGACGAACGAGACGAACGTGGTTCAAAGAATGCCAAAGGATCAAATGGGAGGACGAACGAGACCAACTTGGTACAAAGAATGCCAAAGGATCAAATGGGAGGACGAAGAGGTACGAACGAGACGAATTTGGTCGAAAGAATGCCAAAGGATCAAATGGGGGACGAACGAGACGAACTTTGTCCAAAGAATGCCCAAAGATCAAATGGGAGGACGTAGATGGACGATTGAGACGAACTTGGTCCAAAGAATGCCCAAACGATCAAATGGGAGGACGAAAAGGGACGAACGAGACGAACGTGGTCCAAAGAATGCCAAAGGATCAAATGGGAGGACGAACGAGACCAACTTGGTACAAAGAATGCCCAAAGGATCAAATGGGAGGACGAACAGGGACAAAGGAGACGAACTTGGTCCAAAGAATGCCCAAATATCGAATGGGAGGATGTTGAGGGACGTACGAGACGAACTTGGTCCAAAGAATGCCCAAGGATGAAATGGGAGGACGAAAAGGGACAAACGTGACGAACGTGGTCCAAAGAATGCCAAAGGATCAAATGGGGGACGAACGGGACAAACTTGGTCCGAAGAATGCCCAAGGATCAAATGGGAGGACGAAGAGGGACGAACGAGACGAACTTGGTCCAAAGAATGCCCATGGATGAAATGGGAGGACGAAAAGGGACGAACGAGACGAACTTGGTCCAAAGATTGCCAAAGGATCAAATGGGAGGACGAAGACGGATGAAGGAGACGAACTTGGTCCAAAGAATGCCCAAAGATGAAATGGGAGGATGTAGAGGGATGAACGAGACGAACTTAGTCCAAAGAATGCCCAAGGATGAAATGGGAGGACGAAAAGGGACGAACGAGACGAACGTGGTCCAAAGAATGCCAAAGGATCAAATGGGAGGACGAACAAGACCAACTTGGTACAAAGAATGCCAAAGGATCAAATGGGAGGACGAAGAGGCACGAACGAGACGAATTTGGTCGAAAGAATGCCAAAGGATCAAATGGGGGACGAACGAGACGAACTTTGTCCAAAGAATGCCCAAAGATCAAATGGGAGGACGTAGATGGACGAATGAGACGAACTTGGTCCAAAGAATGCCCAAACGATCAAATGGGAGGACGAAAAGGGACGAACGAGACGAACGTGGTCCAAAGAATGCCAAAGGATCAAATGGGAGGACGAACGAGACCAACTTGGTACAAAGAATGCCCAAAGGATCAAATGGGAGGACGAACAGGGACAAAGGAGACGAACTTGGTCCAAAGAATGCCCAAATATCAAATGGGAGGATGTAGAGGGACGTACGAGACGAACTTGGTGCAAAGAATGCCCAAAGGATCAAATGGGAGGACGAACAGGGACGAACGAGACGAACATGGTCCAAAGAATGCCCAAAAGAACTTGGTCCAAAGAATGCCAAAGGATCAAATGGGAGGACGAACATACGAATCTGGTACATAGAATGCCCAAGGATCAAATGGGAGGACGTAGAGGGAAGAACGAGACGAACTTGGTCCAAAGAATGCCCAAGGATGAAATGGGAGGACGAAAAAGGACGAACGAGACGAACTTGGTCCACAGAATGTCAAAGGATCAAATGGGAGTACGAAGAGGGACGAAGGAGATGAACATGGTCTACAGAATGCCATAGGATCAAATGGGAGGACGAACGTGACGAACTTGGTACAAAGAATGCCCAAGGATCAAATGGGAGGACGAACAGGGACGAACGAGACGAACTTGGTCTAAAGAATGCCAATGGATCAAATGAGAGGACGTAGAGGGATGAACGAGACGAACTTGGTCCAAAGAATGCCAATGGATCAAATGGAGGAAGAAAAGGGACAAACGAGACGAACTTGGTCCAAACAATGTCAAAGGATCAAATGCGAGGACGAAGAGGGACGAAGGAGACGAACTTGGTCCAAAGAATGCCAAAGGATCAAATGGGAGGACGAAGAGGGACGAACGAGACGAACTAGGTCCAAAGATTGCCCAAGGATGAAATGGAAGGACGAAAAGGG
The DNA here is from genome assembly GCA_030159175.1 of Glycyrrhiza uralensis. Taxonomy (NCBI): domain Eukaryota; kingdom Viridiplantae; phylum Streptophyta; class Magnoliopsida; order Fabales; family Fabaceae; genus Glycyrrhiza; species Glycyrrhiza uralensis. Next base: position 24,547,910 of record BRZY01000006.1, on the reverse strand, counting down.
ACGATCAAGACGAACTTGGTCCAAAGAATGCCAAAGGATCAAATGGGGGACGAACGGGACAAACTTGGTCCAAAGAATGCCCAAGGATCAAATGGGAGGACGAAGAGGGACGAACGAGACGAACTTGGTCCAAAGATTGCCCAAGGATGAAATGGAAGGACGAAAAGGGACGATCAAGACGAACTTGGTCCAAAGAATGCCAAAGGATCAAATGGGGGACGAACGGGACAAACTTGGTCCAAAGAATGCCCAAGGATCAAATGGGAGGACGAAGAGGGACGAACGAGACGAACTTGGTCCAAAGATTGCCCAAGGATGAAATGGAAGGACGAAAAGGGACGATCAAGACGAACTTGGTCCAAAGAATGCCAAAGGATCAAATGGGGGACGAACGGGACAAACCTGGTCCGAAGAATGCCCAAGGATGAAATGGGAGGACGAAAAGGGACGAACGAGACGAACGTGGTCCAAAGAATGCCAAAGGATCAAATGGGAGGACGAACGAGACCAACTTGGTACAAAGAATGCCAAAGGATCAAATGGGAGGACGAAGAGGTACGAACGAGACGAATTTGGTCGAAAGAATGCCAAAGGATCAAATGGGGGACGAACGAGACGAACTTTGTCCAAAGAATGCCCAAAGATCAAATGGGAGGACGTAGATGGACGATTGAGACGAACTTGGTCCAAAGAATGCCCAAACGATCAAATGGGAGGACGAAAAGGGACGAACGAGACGAACGTGGTCCAAAGAATGCCAAAGGATCAAATGGGAGGACGAACGAGACCAACTTGGTACAAAGAATGCCCAAAGGATCAAATGGGAGGACGAACAGGGACAAAGGAGACGAACTTGGTCCAAAGAATGCCCAAATATCGAATGGGAGGATGTTGAGGGACGTACGAGACGAACTTGGTGCAAAGAATGCCCAAAGGATCAAATGGGAGGACGAACAGGGACGAACGAGACGAACTTGGTCAAAAGAATGCCCAAAGATCAAATGGGAGCCCAAAGTATCAAATGGGAGGACGAACAGGGACGAACGAGACGAACTTGGTCCAAAGAATGCCCAAAAGAACTTGGTCCAAAGAATGCCAAAGGATCAAATGGGAGGACGAACGTACGAACTTGGTACATAGAATGCCCAAGGATCAAATGGGAGGACGTAGAGGGACGAACGAGACGAACTTGGTCCAAAGAATGCGCAAAGGATCAAATGGGACGACGAACAGGGACGAACGAGACGAACTTGGTCAAAAGAATGCCCAAAGATCAAATGGGAGCCCAAAGTATCAAATGGGAGGACGAACAGGGACGAACGAGACGAACTTGGTCCAAAGAATGCCCAAAAGAACTTGGTCCAAAGAATGCCAAAGGATCAAATGGGAGGACGAACGTACGAACTTGGTACATAGATTGCCCAAGGATCAAATGGGAGGACGTAGAGGGACGAACGAGACGAACTTGGTCTAAAGAATGCGCAAAGGATCAAATGGGAGGACGAACAGGGACGAACGAGACGAACTTGGTCAAAAGAATGCCCAAAGATCAAATGGGAGCCCAAAGTATCAAATGGGAGGACGAACAGGGACGAACGAGACGAACTTGGTCCAAAGAATGCCCAAAAGAACTTGGTCAAAAGAATGCCAAAGGATCAAATGGGAGGACGAACGTACGAACTTGGTACATAGAATGCCCAAGGATCAAATGGGAGGACGTAGAGGGAAGAACGAGACGAACTTGGTCCAAAGAATGCCCAAGGATGAAATGGGAGGACGAAAAAGGACAAACGAGACGAACTTGGTCCAAAGAATGTCAAAGGATCAAATGGGAGGACGAAGAGGGAAGAAGGAGATGAACATGGTCTACAGAATGCCAAAGGATCAAATGGGAGGACGAACGTGACGAACTTGGTACAAAGAATGCCCAAGGATCAAATGGGAGGACGAACAGGGACGAACGAGACGAACTTGGTCTAAAGAATGCCAATCGATCAAATGAGAGGACGTAGAGGGATGAACGAGACGAACTTGGTCCAAAGAATGCCAATGGATCAAATGGAGGAAGAAAAGGGACGAACGAGACGAACTTGGTCCAAACAATGTCAAAGGATCAAATGCGAGGACGAAAAGGGACGAAGGAGACGAACTTGGTCCAAAGAATGCCAAAGGATCAAATGGGAGGACGAAGAGGGACGAACGAGACGAACTTGGTCCAAAGAATGCCCAAGGATGAAATGGAAGGACGAAAAGGGACGATCAAGACGAACTTGGTCCAAAGAATGCCAAAGGATCAAATGGGGGACGAACGGGACAAACTTGGTCCAAAGAATGCCCAAGGATCAAATGGGAGGACGAAGAGGGACGAACGAGACGAACTTGGTCCAAAGATTGCCCAAGGATGAAATGGAAGGACGAAAAGGGACGATCAAGACGAACTTGGTCCAAAGAATGCCAAAGGATCAAATGGGAGGACGAAGAGGGATGAAGGAGACGAACTTGGTCCAAAGAATGCCCAAAGATGAAATGGGAGGATGTAGAGGGATGAACGAGACGAACTTGGTCCAAAGAATGCCCAAGGATGAAATGGGAGGACGAAAAGGGACGAACGAGACGAACGTGGTCCAAAGAATGCGAAAGGATCAAATGGGATGACGAACGAGACCAACTTGGTACAAAGAATGCCAAAGGATCAAATGGGAGGACGAAGAGGTACGAACGAGACGAATTTGGTCGAAAGAATGCCAAAGGATCAAATGGGGGACGAACGAGACGAACTTTGTCCAAAGAATGCCCAAAGATCAAATGGGAGGACGTAGATGGACGAATGAGACGAACTTGGTCCAAAGAATGCCCAAACGATCAAATGGGAGGACGAAAAGGACGAACGAGACGAACGTAGTCCAAAGAATGCCAAAGGATCAAATGGGAGGACGAACGAGACCAACTTGGTACAAAGAATGCCCAGAGGATCAAATGGGAGGACGAACAGGGACAAGGGAGACGAACTTGGTCCAAAGAATACCCAAATATCAAATGGGAGGATGTAGAGGGACGTACGAGACGAACTTGGTGCAAAGAATGCCAAAAGATCAAATGGGAGGACGAACGAGACGAACTTGGTACAAAGAATGCCCAAAGATCAAATGGGAGCCCAAAGTATCAAATGGGAGGACAAACAAGGACGAACGAGACGAACTTGGTCCAAAGAATGCCCAAAAGAAATTGGTCCAAAGAATGCCAAAGGATCAAATGGGAGGACGAACGTACGAACTTGGTACATAGAATGCCCAAGGATCAAATGGGAGGACGTCGAGGGACGAACGAGACGAACTTGGTCCAAAGAATGCGCAAAGGATCAAATGGGTGGACGAACAGGGACGAACGAGACGCACTTGGTCAAAAGAATGCCCAAAGATCAAATGGGAGCCCAAAGTATCAAATGGGAGGGCGAACAGGGACGAACGAGACGAACTTGGTCCAAAGAATGCCAAAGGATCAAATGGGAGGACGAACGTACGAACTTGGTACATAGAATGCCCAAGGATCAAATGGGAGGACGTAGAGGGACGAATGAGACGAACTTGGTCTAAAGAATGCCAAAGAATCAAATGGGAGGACGAACGTACGAACTTGGTACATAGAATGCCCAAGGATCAAATGGAAGGACGCAGAGGGACGAATGAGACGAACTTGGTCCAAAGAATGCGCAAAGGATCAAATGGGAGGACGAACAGGGACGAACGAGACGAACTTGGTCAAAAGAATGCCCAAAGATCAAATGGGAGCCCAAAGTATCAAATGGGAGGACGAACAGGGACGAACGAGACGAACTTGGTCCAAAGAATGCCCAAAAGAACTTGGTCCAAAGAATGCCAAAGGATCAAATGGGAGGACGTAGAGGGACGAACGAGACGAACTTGGTCCAAAGAATGCCAAAGGATCAAATGGGAGGACGAACGTACGAACTTGGTACATAGAATGCCCAAGGATCAAATGGGAGGACGTAGAGGGACGAACGAGACGAACTTGGTCCAAAGAATGCGCAAAGGATCAAATGGGAGGACGAACAGGGACGAACGAGACGAACTTGGTCAAAAGAATGCCCAAAGATCAAATGGGAGCCCAAAGTATCAAATGGGAGGACGAACAGGGATGAACGAGACGAACTTGGTCCAAAGAATGCCCAAAAGAACTTGGTCCAAAGAATGCCAAAGGATCAAATGGGAGGACGAACATACGAACCTGGTAGATAGAATGCCCAAGGATCAAATGGGAGGACGTAGAGGGAAGAACGAGACGAACTTGGTCCAAAGAATGCCCAAGGATGAAATGGGAGGACGAAAAAGGACGAACGAGACGAACTTGGTCCAAAGGATCAAATGCGAGGAGGAAGAGGGACGAAGGAGACGAACTTGGTCCAAAGAATGCCAAAGGATCAAATGGGAGGACGAAGAGGGACGAACGAGACGAACTTGGTCCAAAGATTGCCCAAGGATGAAATGGAAGGACGAAAAGAGACGATCAAGACGAACTTGGTCCAAAGAATGCCAAAGGATCAAATGGGGGACGAACGGGACAAACTTGGTCCAAAGAATGCCCAAGGATCAAATGGGAGGACGAAGAGGGACGAACGAGACGAACTTGGTCCAAAGAATGCCCATGGATGAAATGGGAGGACGAAAAGGGACGAATGAGACGAACTTGGTCCAAAGAATGCCAAAGGATCAAATGGGAGGACGAAGAGGGACGAAGGAGACGAACTTGGTGCAAAGAATGCCAAAGGATCAAATGGGAGGACGAACGTGACGAACTTGGTACAAAGAATGCCCAAGGATCAAATGGGAGGACGTAGAGGGACGAACGAGACGAACCTGGTCCAAAGAATGCCAAAGGATCAAATGGAGGTCGAAAAAGGACGAACGAGACGAACTTTGTCCAAAGAATGTCAAACGATCAAATGGGAGGATGAAGAGGGACGAAGCAGACGAACTTGGTCCAAAGAATGCCAAAGGATCAAATGGGAGGACGAACATGACGAAGTTGGTACAAAGAATGCCCAAGGATCAAATGGGAGGACGTAGAGGGACGAACGACACGAACTTGGTCCAAAGAATGCCCAAAGGATCAAATGGGAGGACGAAAAGGGACGAACGAGACGAACTTTGTCCAAAGAATGTCAAACGATCAAATGGGAGGACGAAAGAGACGAACTTGGTCCAGAGAATGCCAAAGGATCAAATGGGAGGACGAACATGACGAACTTGGTACAAAGAATGCCCAAGGATCAAATGGGAGGACGTAGAGGGACGAACGAGACGAACTTGGTCCAAAGAATGCCCAAGGATGAAATGGGAGGACGAAAAGGGTGGAACGAGACGAAATTGGTCCAAAGAATGCCAAAGGATCAAATGGGAGGACGAACGTGATGAACTTGGTACAAAGAATGTGCAAGGATCAAATGGGAGGACGTAGAGGGACGAACGAGACGAACGAGACGAACTTGGTGCAAAGAATGCCCAAACGATCAAATGGGAGGACAAACAGGGACGAACGACACGAACTTGGTCAAAAGAGTGCCCAAAGATCAAATGGGAGCCCAAAGGATCAAATGGGAGGACGAACAGGACGAACGAGACGAACTTGGTCCAAAGAATGCCCAAAAGAACTTGGTCCAAAGAATGCCAAAGGATCAAATGGGAGGACGAACGTGCGAACTTGGTACAAAGAATGCCCAAGGATCAAATGGGAGGACGTAGAGGGACGAACGAGACGAACTTGGTCCAAAGAATACCCAAAGGATCAAATGGGAGGACGAACTTTGTCACTCTTTTTTCTCTCTTTTTCTTTGGCGATCTTTTCTTTTTCTTCTTTTTCTTTTTCTATTTCTTTTTCTTTTTCACATTTTTCTCTCAATTTCTTTTGATCATCTCTCACCTCACTTGGGCTCAAAGGAGCCAAAACAACTCTTTTTCCATGATGAACAAAGAAATACTTGTTGGTGTGCCCTTCATGACTTGCTTTCTTGTCAAATTGCCAAGGCCTTCCCAACAACACATGGCTGGCCTCCGTTGGTACAACATCACAAACAGCCACATCCTCATATTTACCAATTGAAAAAGAAATTTCTACTTGCTTGTCCACAACCATCTCAACATCATTAACAAGCCATTGAAGCTTATATGGCTTGGGGTGGGGTTTAGTTTCTATTTGCAGTTTGGAAACTAATCTTGTACTAGCAACATTTGTACAACTCCCACCATCAATAATAAGGGAACATACCTTGCCTTTTATGAGGCATCTTGAGTGAAAAATGTTTTCCCTTTGAGTTGCCTCTTCTTCCTTGACCATGGCTTCTAGCACCCTCTTCATCATGAGCAACTCTCCACTTGGTATTTGGGCCTCCTCCTCTTCACCACCCTCTTCATACTCTTCGCCCTCTTCCTCTTCCTCCTCAACCTCCTCTACCATCATAATTCTCTTGGTAGGACATTGAGATGCAATGTGTCCTAAGCCTTGGCACTTGAAACACTTAACAGCCCGGTTAGTTGAATTTTGAGAAGGACTAGTTATAGTGTTTTTACCTTTCGGATCAGCCGTGGCTTCTTTGGATGATGAGGCACCTTCATTCTTTGGGTGATTCTTCCAATTGGAAGTGGTAGTGCTTCTTCTTATTTGGCCCTTCCTTTTGAGTTGTTGTTCTACCTTTGTGGCTTGATGTAACAAATCGTCCAATTCGACATAGTGTTGTAGCTCCACTATATCACTAATGTCACGATTTAGACCATGCAAGAATCTGGCCATGGTTGCTTCTTCATCCTCCTCCACATTTGCTCTAATTTTTGCCACCTCCATCTCCTTAAAGTACTCATCTACACTCTTATTACCTTGGGTGAGTCGCTGTAATTTGTTGTGCAACTCTCTGTTGTAATAAGATGGGATGAACCTCCTTCTCATGAGCCTTTTCATCTCCTCCCATGTGGCAATGGGTTGCTCATTGTACCTTCTCCTTTCCTTCACCAATTGATCCCACCACACCAAGGCATAATCTGTAAATTCAATAGAAGCAACCTGCACCTTTTGAAGATCAGTGTAATTATAACAGGAAAAAATTTGTTCAATTTTAGTTTCCCATTCTAAATACGCCTCAGGATCATTCCTTCCAACAAACTGTGGTACTTTTATTTTTATACCACTCAACCTCTCTTCTCTATTATCATCACGCCTTCTCCTCCGATCCTCCCCATCACTATTGTTTTGTGAGTTTTCCAATTGATCAAGTCTCTCATTGATACCTACCAATTCTTGTTTTAATAGTTCACTCATTTTTGCCGTGAGGGCTTCTAAAAGTAAACGATTTTGAGGATCCATAACTCTTTTAGTTCTTTAGAGAAACCAGAAAATGAAACAACCAAGAAACCAATCAAAATAATAATCCACACACCAAAATAGCTTAGAGTAGCAAAGGTAAAAAAAAACAAGAAACAAAAGAAACTGAACAAAAATTGTGAGAACTAGAACAAATTAGAACTCACTCAAAGAACAAAATTGAGAAAAATAGAAATCAAAGTGCAGCAAGAATAAAACACAACCAGAATTCAAAACACAAATATTTTTTTTTCTTTTGAATTTTCGCAGCCTTTTTTTTTTTTCAAAAACAAGAAATCAGAACACTAAGATAAGATTAGATAAACCTGGGTTTCTTTTTGTAACAATTCGAACCTGGCTCTGATACCAAATGATGGCCTCCTTGTTGTAACAACTTGGCCAATGACTTGAATTCACCACTTAGATTCTGGTTGTGACTAAGAACTTGTGATTTTCAATCTTTAAGAGAGAAAAGCAAGAAAGGATGGTTCTTATTTTAACAAGAAACTAGTGAACAGAATAAGAACAAGTGAACAAAAAGGAAGTGAGAATTAAGAGTTCTTGTTATAACAAGCAAACAAGAGAGCAATTTAGGAAGCAAGGAACAAGAAGAATGGATGGGAGGCAAGGGGCGCCTCCTTGGTCTAATCCAAGACAAGGATAAGCCTATGGAAATGAGGATCACCACAAGAAAGGATTCTTGGTAAGATCAAAGTCTGGTTCAATCCAGAACCAAAGAGTAAGGACTCAATTACACAAGGTAATGTTTTTGCTCAAAATCAAAGTTGTTTTCCTATGCTCCATGCGCCCCCTATATATAGTGAGGGAGGCTGGTTCTGATTACAAAGAAGAGACCAAGTCTTTGCCATTCAAGGCTACAAGGAATCCTAGGCTAGCATAAAGAGCAATTACAATGGCTGCTGACCAGCTTAAAGTCTACAAGGAATCCTAGGCTATCATAAAGAAGAGGTTACAAACATGGCTGCTGCTTCAGCTCTTCCAAAAGGCGCAAATGCTTGGTCAGAGTACAGCTGCATGCGCTTCTTAATGACCAGGAGGCAGCCTCTTTGATTGCTTCTTCATGACTCAGCCACCTTGTAATTAAAGAGATGGCTGTTACATTTTAATTGTGCTGTTGGAGCATTAATCCTTTGTCTTGTGTAACTCCCTCTTGCCTTGATTGCTTTGAATTCTTTGTCTTTCCTTGCCATCAGATTATTTGGACCCATTCAACTCTACAAAAGAGCTGTTACATGCGCCCCACACTTGCCACTTGAAGTGGATTAAACACACCAAAATAAACAAGGAAGTAAATAACTTAGTGCCTTGGTCCCAAATAAAATCAATTGGTCACTTGCACTTTTATTTAAAAAGTAACTTGGCTGGCTGGTTATGCATGTTGCGCCTCCTCCATGGCTTGTATGACAAGCATGGTTTTTGGTGCAATTACATCTTTGCCCATGTTTGCAATTGTCTTAGTCATAAATTGGACTAAGCCTTCTTGGGCCCTTCTTGACATTGCCCTAGTTATTGGTCCTCCTAGGCTTTGAATGGCCTCTTGGTGGTCCATGTCCTCATCAAGATGTGTTTGCTCTAACTTGGATGCATGATGAGTTTTGTTCCATGCTTGGTTTGAGTTGGTTGAATGATTGTGGTTGTGCATATGTTTCAATCATGGTATGATAAGAGTGGAATGTGCATGTTGATGAGCTTGGTGTGTAGTGGTGAGTTTGATTTCATTGCCTTGATGATTGAAACCATGGCTTGATGATTAAAGAGTGTCTTGGAATTGATCTAAACATAGTAAACTTAACTTATTTTCACTCATTTGGACCTAACTATGCAAAGAGATGTTTTATTTTGGTTAAGCATTGGATTTTCGAGCTGCTGTTATGCCCTGGGTGTGACCATTCTCGCGGTTGGGAAAAGCTGGAAAACAGGGGACAGCTCTGTTCATACCGCGGGTGGGAAAAACCCTCGCGCCTGTGAACAGTTCTGGAATCTGAATTTTAAACAGACAGGATTTTTGCGAAAATCATTCTTTTCAACTTTTTAGACCAATATGTTTAAGAGGAAAATGTCACTTTTAAATGCATGGGTTGGTGAGTATTTTAACTAATGTATTTTTGGGACTTAAATATGTTTTGGAAAATGCTTTTTAATTAAGATATAAAGTTTAATTGAAATGTGTTAGATTAAAGTGGAAGAAACATGATAATTGAAAATAATCACCAAGATATGAGAATGCCATAGCCAAGAGAAAGAAGGACATAAATGATTGTGATAAGAAAATTGAATGCAAAAGAAAAGATGTCTGATTGAGATACTCAATAAAGAGAAAGAGATGTGATTGAGATAATCATCAATGAGATGAATATTACATAACCAAGAGAGAAGGTTATGTGTGATTGTTACAAGAGGTAACATAGAGAAGAGATGAATAATGTTACAAGTGGTAACATAGTGATGTGTATGTGATAATTACAAGAGAAACCAAAGTGAAAGTAATTGATTGTGACTGTTTGCGTATATATGCAATATGTAGTGGCATTTGCATAAAGAGAAAGAGATTTTCTTGGCTTTGCCAAGTGGTCATACCCAGAGAGGGTTGTGACGTGAGCTACAACCCAGAGAGGGGTTGAAAATAGGTATGGTTGGGCTACAATTGCCTACTGGGATTATCCAGGTTTCGAAAAATCTCAATGGCCGCGTGGTGACTCCCAGCGAGCCGAGATCGAGTAGAGCACCCGGCTTGGATAAATCTGACTGACTGACCTATTTGTGATATGGTGTCACAGAGTGTATTGAATAATTGTCTTGGACTTTACTGTTTGTTTAGCCTTGAACAATTTTGACTTAAACATGGCTTTCCTGAATACTGTCTTGGACTTTACTGGAGGTTTAGCCTTGAACAAGTATGTTAAGGATTGACTGTGGCCTATCGCTCAAATGTTGTTGGGGAAGAGAAAAGTCTCCATGGAGCATTACACCGGTGTTGAGAGAGAAATAGAAGTGTCATGCATTTTATATGTATATCTGTGTGATGATATATTGCTTGATGCTGAGTTATGTGCTGTAAATGTGATGATCTTCCTTGCGTATATGAAAATGTCTTATTGGAAGAGAGAGAATATACTTTTGTGCTGAGAAAAGGTAAATGGTTCTGAAATGTTTAATGTAGGTTATGTTTGATAAGTCTGATTTACTTTATTCTTACCTGTTGTCTCTATGCTTTATTATTTGTGTATGAGGATTTTTCACCCTTGCCTATATGTTTTGTGCTCCTTGGAACATGATTCATATAGATGTGCCACCAGTCAAGTGAATTGACCAGGACGGAGGAAGGAGGAAGACTACCGTCTGGAGTGGCTTTGGCTAGATAGTCTTTTGGAGGTGATCGGAGACTCGACCGGCTTAGGCTCATTCGGGGTAGATTGTTATTATTATCTTTACCGGATGGTTGTACCATTTTATATGACATTACTAGCTATCTAGTTTTGATGTACTTGTAAAACTTTGCACCAGTATTATATATAAAGTACATTATTCATTCAGATGAGGCTTATCTGATCTTTCAGTAATACGTTACGACGTAAATAAGTTTCGAAATCTAAATAGTGTAAGTGAGAGTTTCAAGTTAAAATAAGCTTCAGGAATTAAAAGAAGAAAAAAAAATATACTCATTTTCGAAATAGACTTGAAATAATTAAAAGAGAATTTTTTCTTAAAAAAAAATAAAGATTAGTATTATTTTCGATAAATAAGGTTACTTATGTTGTAATATCCTTTTATGAGAAAGGGTGTTGCAATTAGTGGTATCAGAGCCTGGTCGAGTCTTTTGAGAGTGTAGGTTGTAGGCCTGGTAATTCTAAGTTGGGTGAACTCTGATTGATATTGATTGACATTGATTGACAGTGATTGACCCTGATTGACATTGAATTGATATTGAGTGATATTGTGTGAATTGTTTCTTTGGAAAACTTGGTGCCGCGGTTGTGTTGATATGGGACAACACAACTAGGGAAAATCCGATGTTGTGCTGATATTTGATAATATAACTGAGAAAAGTTGAATAGGGAAAGTTAGTGATTTTGAAGTGTGGCTAAGATATTCCTAAGATTATAGGAAAATGATTAAACTTTGTTTGAGTTGTCCTCCTTGTAAAAAAAAAATGGCGTAATTATTGCTTAAATCTAGTATATATTGTTTTAGTTGAAATAGTGTGTGTGAATATAACCAAGAGATATTTCTCGTTGGGAGACTGTTAGTTTTAATTTATAGGACCACATGGTTAATGACAAATCTGGATTAAGGAAAATGATGGGGAAAAAAAACGAAGGTATGAAGAGGTCTATAGCAGGATATTAAGAACATTGAGTTATCCCTTGGAAATCTGAGACTCAGTTAGATAAAAGAATGTAAGATGAAAGAGGCGATAGGAAAAGGGATACATAGTAAGAAATGATATTTGAGGCATGTCGAGATTTCTACCTAAAAATCAGAAGAGATAATTTCAGAGGGGATTGTATTTTTGAACTAGAATGGATAATTTGAATTAGTAATTGGTACTTGTTTTCTGGTTAAAATGAAAGAGTTTGAGTACTTAGTTATGGGACTGTTGGGAATGAGTTCTAAATAGGTATATTTGGATTGGATAAATTGTAGGAACTTATGGCACGTAGAAGTGACGTTGATCCCGATGGTGGGTTAGAAAGATTTATTGGTGCTATGAACAATATGGCAGCTACGGTGGCCCAACAAGCGAACCGTGCAGAACAAAGAGAAGTTCAAAATCAGCTGAGGGCTGGGAGAACTATTGAGGACGTAGAGGGACGAACGAGACGAACTTGGTCCAAAGAATGCCCAAAGGATCAAATGGGAGGACGAATAGGGACGAACGAGACGAACTTGGTCCAAAGAATGCCCAAAGATCAAATGGGAGGATATAAAGGGACGAACGAGACGAACTTTATCCAAAGAATACCCATGGATGAAATGGGAGGACGAAAAGGGACGAACGAGACGAACTTGGTCCAAACAATGTCAAAGGATCAAATGCGAGGACGAAGAGGGACGAAGGAGACGAACTTAGTCCAAAGAATGCCAAAGGATCAATTGGGAGGACGAACGAGACCAACTTGCTACAAAGAATGCCAAAGGATCAAATGGGAGGAGGAAAAGGGACGAACGAGACGAACTTGGTCCAAAGATTGCCCAAGGATGAAATGGGAGGACGAAAAGGGACGATCGAGACGAACTTGGTCCAAAGAATGCCAAAGGATCAAATGGGGGACAACGGGACGAACTTGGTCCAAAGAATGCCCAAGGATCAAATGGGAGGACGTAGAGGGACGAACGAGACGAACTTGGTCCAAAGAATGCCCAAAGGATCAAATGGGAGGACGAATAGGGACGAACGAGACGAACTTGGTCCAATGAATGCCCAAAGATCAAATGGGAGGATGTAAAGGGACGAACGAGACGAACTTGGTCCAAAGAATACCCATGGATGAAATGGGAGGACGAAAAGGGACGAACGAGACGAACTTGGTCCAAAGGATGCCAAAGGATCAAATGGGAGGACGGAGAGGGACGAAGGAGACGAACTTGGTCCAAAGAATGCCAATGGATCAAATGGGAGGACGAACGTGACGAACTTGGTACAAAGAATACCCAAGGATCAAATGGGAGGACGTAGAGGGACCAACGAGACGAACTTGGTCCAAAGAATGCCAAAGGATCAAATGGAGGACGAAAAGGGACGAATGAGACGAACTTTGTCCAAAGAATGTCAAACGATCAAATGGGAGGACGAAGAGGGACGAAGGAGACGAACTTGGTCCAAAGAATGCCAAAGGATCAAATGGGAGGACGAACAAGGACGAACGAGACAAAGTTGGTCCGAAGAATGCCCAAAGGAGCAAATGGGAGGATGTAGAGGGATGAACGAGACGAACTTGGTGCAAAGAATGCCCAAGGATGAAATGGGAGGACGAAAAGGGACGAACGAGATGAACTTGGTCCAAAGAATGCCCATTGATGAAATGGGAGGACGAAAAGAAACGAACGAGACGAACTTGGTCCAAAGAATGTCAAAGGATCAAATAGGAGGACGAAGAGGGACGAAGGAGACGAACTTGGTCCAAAGAATGCCAAAGGATCAAATGGGAGGACGAACGTGACGAATTGGGTACAAAGAATGCCCAAGGATCAAATGGGAGGACGTAGAGGGACGAACGAGATGAAAACTTGGTGCAAAGAATGCCCAAAGGATCAAATGGGAGGACGAACGTGACGAACTTGGTACAAAGAATGCGCAAGGATCAAATGGGAGGACGTAGAGGCATGAACGAGACGAACTTGGTGCAAAGAATGCCCAAAGGATCAAATGGGAGGACGTAGAGGGATGAATGAGACGAAGTTGGTCCAAAGAATGCCCAAGGATGAAATGGGAGGACGAAAAGGGAGGAACAAGACGAACTTGGTCCAAAGAATGCTAAAGGATCAAATGGGAGGACGAACGTGACGAACTTGGTACAAAGAATGCGCAAGGATCAAATGGGAGGACGTAGAGGGGCGAATGCGCAAGGATCAAATGGGAGGACGTAGAGGGACGAACAAGACGAACTTGGTGCAAAGAATGTGTAACGTCTGTTATTTTTAGGTTTTTGACTTTATTACATTTTAATATGTGGATGCGATTCATGTGAATTAAAAATATTTTCGGAGGATTAAGTTAATAGATGAAGTTTCTTTGTTGTTAGAAAATAGTAGTTAAGTTGGACGTTTAGATATAGACAGAGTTCTAATTACTGTAAATAGACGGAATAATGACTTTGTGAAGTAAAAACCCTAGATTTGGGTTAAGAAAAAGATTTGAAGGTATAAATAGTGATTTTATAATATTTGAGGATTTTAGAAATTTATTCGGGAATTTTCTGAGATACGGATAAAAATGTTACCGTTTTGGTCCTTGTAGTTTGACTAGGCTGAACTGCGAGTTAAATTGGAGACCAGAACAAGTTAAGAAATATTTTTGGAGATGTCAAGTGATGTTTTATATTATTTTAGAATTTTAGAAATTATTTTGGGAATTTTTAGAAGGACGGATTAAGAATTACAGTTTCGGTCCCTGTAGAATGGAATCAGGACAGCGGAAGGAACTAGTGGATGCCAGAAGCATGGGAAGTAATCCAAAATCAACCAAAAGAGTATCCAATGGTGTTTTTACAATATTTATGTTTTTTAGAAATTTTCTGGGATTTTTCGGAGAAAGTTGATTTTTACCCTAAGTTACGGGTTACGGTAAAAACCGAAAAGAGCACCATAGTACCTCTAGGCTTGATTTTTATGAACCAAAACTTTTGCGACACCTTACTTACATGGTTGAGGATTGATTTTAGGGTTCATGAGAATTTTTACCTCACTAGGTTAATTTTGGACAATTTTTACTATGAATTACAAAAGTTACCATACTTAGTTACCTTGGAGACTTACCATTTACCATGGTTAAGGTTAAAAAAAATTAATTACCCTTCCTTGGGCTGCTGTGCTGCGCTGAAATGAGAGAGGAAGAGAGTGGAATTTTCTTGAGCCTTGACTCATGGGTGCTAGCCAATAGGAGTGAAGCAAATTGGACAAGGTAATCATAACTTGGGAAAAAAAATCAAGGTGGATAGGAAAGAAAGGAGGTGGAGCACGAAATTGAGAGGAAAGAAAGAAGAACTTCTGAGTTCTTGCCTCATGTTTCCATCTTGTTCTTCTCCATAGCCAAACCTTGAGTGATCTTTCCAAAATTCTTGTCCAAATAAGCTAGTTTTCAAGTCTTGATCATAAAACTAGGGGCCAATAAGCTAACAAGGAGCAAGCAAGGAAGAGAAGGGAAGGAAGAAGAAGGAGCTTGGTGTTAGGGTTTTCTACAAGTTTGGTAAGGGGAAAGTTCTTCCTACTTGATCTTTAAAGCTTAGATGACATATTAGGGCTTTGTATGTGTAATTTTGAATATGATGGTGTGGAATTCATCCTAGGGTTCATGATGTTTAGAAAGTTATATGGTTATGTATTCTTATGAATATGATTGGTTTTTGAGCTATTTATGTGCTTGATATGAACCTTGTTAATGGATTGAATGAATTAGAGAAGTGTTTGGTGATGATGGTGTGGAATAGGGTTTGGTATGAACATGTTGTGCTCTTGGTATGAAGATGCCATGCTATTGCTTGGTGAGTTTGAATTCATGGCTTGAATATGGTGTGTGATTGTTTTAAAAATGATGAACTTCACTTATTTTGATCCAATTGGATATAACCATGCAAAGAAGAGATTGTTTTGCTTCATTTTTGTGAAAATGGCAAGCCTGGCACGCCCTGGGTGTGGCTGTTTTCGTGAGTGTGAAATTATGGAAAACAGGGGACAGAGCGGTCTGCACCGAGGGTGTGAAAATCCTCACACCTGTGAACAGTTCTGGAATCCTGGAATTTTGACTACTGTTCACCTTGCGAAAATCATTTTTTTCCCCAGCTTTTTAGACAAATTTGCTTAAGAGAAAAATGACTCTTTGAATTTAATAAAGGCTATACATTTTGATTAATTGATTTTAGAACTTAAACAAGGGTTTTAGAAAATGCATTTTGGTAAAAAGATGAAATATTTGTAAGTGTGTAAATTGAAAGAAGAAAAACCATGTTGAATGAGCACCAAGAGATGTGAATATGCACAAAGAGATGATGATGCTATAACCAAGAGTGAAGGTTATAAGTGATTTGTGCAAATGTGAATATCATAAGTGATTATAATGCTATAACCAAGAGTGATGGTTATATGTGGTGGTGCAAGTGATGACCTAGTGAAAAGGTTAATGTGATTACAAGAGAAACCAAAGCTTAAAAATGCTTGAGATGGTTATTTTGAATGCTTAATGTGATGTGTCATTTTGCATAAAGAGAAAGAGAATTTGGCATGTGGCCAATGTGATGAGCATACAACCCAGGATTGTTGTGGTTGAAAATAGGTATGGTTGGGCTACAATTGCCTACTGGGATTATCCAGGTTTCGAAAGTCTCAATGGTCGTGTGGTGGATCCCAGCGAGCCGAGATCGAGTAGAGCACCCGGCTTGGATAAATCTGACTGACTGACCTATTTGTGATATGGTATTATATTTTAAATGTGGCTCTACTGAATAATTGTAAAACCAGTCCATGAAAAAGGGGACAGTTGGTTAACCAAGTCCATGAAAAAGGGGACAGTTTGGTTCATTATGTTAAGTTTACGCCACAGCCTATCGCTCAAATGTTGTTGAGGAAAAGAAAAGTCTCCATGGAGCATTACACCGGTGTTGAGAGGGAAATAGAAGTGTCATGCATTATAATCTATCTGAGTTGATAATATATTGCTTGATGCTGATTTATGTGTTGTGACTGTGATCATTTTCATTGTGTCTATGAGAATGTCTTGTTTGTAGGAAACGTTATACTCTTGATTTGAGAAGGGTGAGTGGTAGATAATTACTTAATGTTGATATATCTGATAAATATGGTATATTTTATATCTCTCGTCTCTATGCTTTATTATCTATGTATGAGGATTTTTCACCCTTGTCTATATGATTTGTGCTCTTTGGAACATGATTCATATAGATGTACCACCAGTCAAGTGAATTGACCAGTACAGAGGAATGAAGAAGACTGTCGTCTGGAGTGACCTTTGACTAGATAGTCTTTTGGAGGTGATCAGAGACTCGACCGGCTTAGGCTCATGGGGAGTAGACTGTTATTAGTATCCTTGCCAGAGGGCTAGAGTATGTTATACGATGTTACTAGGTGTTCAGTTTGATGTACTTGTAAAACTTGGACTAGTATTACATATAATGAATATTATTAATTCAGTTGAGGTTTATCTTTTTTTAATAGTCCGTTACGGTATGAATAAGTTTCGAAATCTAATCACCGTAAGTGAGAGTTTCGAGTGAAAATAACTTTCAGGAAAAAGAAAAAAATTTACATTCATTTTTCGAAATAGACTTGAAATAATAGAAAGAGAATTTTCTTTTAAGAATAAAGATTAGTATTATTTTCGATAAAAAGGTTACTTATATTGTAATATCCTTTTATGAGAAAGGGTGTTGCAGAATGCCCAAAGGATCAAATGGGAGGACGAACAGCGACGAACGAGACGAACTTGGTCAAAAGAATGCCCAAAGATCAAATGGGAGCCCAAAGGATCAAATGGGTGGACGAACAGGACGAACGAGACGAACTTGGTCCAAAGAATGCCCAAACGAACTTGGTCCAAAGAATGCCCAAACGAACTTGGTCCAAAGAATGCCAAAGGATCAAATGGGGGACGAACGAGACGAACTTTGTCCAAAGAATGCCCAAAGATCAAATGGGAGGACGTATAGGGACTCATGAGACGAACTTGGTCCAAAGAATGCCCAAAGGATCAAATGGGAGGACGAACAGGGACGAACGAGACGAACTTGGTCCAAAGAATGCCCAAAGATGAAATGGGAGGATGTAGTGGGACGAACGAGACGAACTTGGTCCAAAGAATGCCCAAGGATGAAATGGGAGGACGAAAAGGGACGAACGAGAAGAACTTGGTCCAAAGAATGCCAAAGGATCAAATGGGAGGACGAACGAGACGAACTTGGTCCAAAGAATGCCAACGGATCAAATGGGGGACGAACGAGACGAACTTTGTCCAAAGAATGCCCAAAGATCAAATGGGAGGACGTAGAGGGACTAATGAGACGAACTTGGTCAAAAGAAAGCCCAAAGGATCAAATGGGAGGACGAACAGGGACGAACGACACGAACTTGGTCCAAAGAATGCCCAAAGGATCAAATGGGACGACGAACGTGACGAACTTGGTACAAAGAATGCCCAAGGATCAAACGGGAGGACGTAGAGGGACGAACGAGACGAACTTTGTCCAAAGAATACCCAAAGAATCAAATGGGAGGACGAACAGGGACGAACTTGGTCCAAAGAATGCCAAAGGTTCAAATGGGAGGACGAACGAGACCAACTTGGTACAAAGAATGCCAAAGGATCAAATGGGAGGACGAAGAGGGACGAACCAGACGAACTTGGTCCAAAGATTGCCCAATGATGAAATGGGAGGACGAAAAGGGACGAACGAGACGAACTTGGTCCAAAGAATTGCAAAGGATCAAATGGGAGGACGAAGAGGGACGAAGGAGACGAACATGGTCCAAAGAATGCCGAAGGATCAAGTGGGAGGACGAACGTGACGAACTTGATCCAAAGAATGCCCAAGGATCAAATGGGAGGACGAACAGGGACGAACGAGATGAACTTGGTCCAAAGAATGCCAATGGATCAAATGGGAGGACGTAGATGGACGAACGAGACGAACTTGGTGCAAAGAATGCCCAAAGGATCAAATGGGAGGACGAACGTGACGAACTTGGTACAAAGAATGCGCAAGGATCAAATAGGAGGACGTAGAGGGATGAAAGAGACAAACTTGGTGCAAATAATGCCCAAAGGATCAAATGGGAGGACGTAGAGGGACGAATGAGACGAACTTGGTCCAAAGAATGCCCAAGGATGAAATGGGAGGACGAAAAGGGAGGAACGAGACGAACTTGGTCCAAAGAATGTCAAAGGATCAAATGGGAGGACGAAGAGGGATGAAGGAGACGAACATGGTCCAAAGAATGCCCAAGGATCAAATGGGAGGACGAACAGGGACGAACGAGATGAACTTAGTCCAAAGAATGCCAATGGATCAAATGGGAGGACGTAGAGGGACGAACGAGACGAACTTGGTCCAAAGAATGTCAATGGATCAAATGGAGGACGAAAAGGGACGAACGAGACGAACTTGGTCCAAACAATGTCAAAGGATCAAATGCGAGGACGAAGCGGGACGAAGGAGATGAACTTGGTCCAAAGAATGCCAAAGGATCAAATGGGAGGACGAACGAGACCAACTTGCTACAAAGAATGCCAAAGGATCAAATGGGAGGACGAAGAGGGACGAACGAGACGAACTTGGTCCAAATATTGCCCAAGGATGAAATGGGAGGACGAAAAGGGACGATCGAGACGAACTTGGTCCAAAGAATGCCAAAGGATCAAATGGGGGACAACGGGATGAACTTGGTCCAAAGAATGACCAACGATCAAATGGGAGGACGTAGAGGGACGAACGAGACGAAGTTGGTCCAAAGAATGCCCAAAGGATCAAACGGGAGGACGAACAGGGACGAACGAGACGAACTTGGTCCAAAAAATGCCCAAAGATCAAATGGGAGGATGTAAAGGGACGAACGAGACGAACTTGGTCCAAAGAATAACCATGGATGAAATGGGAGGACGAAAAGGGACGAACGAGACGAACTTGGTCCAAAGGATGTCAAAGGATCAAATGGGAGGACGAAGAAGGACGAAGGAGACGAACTTGGTCCAAAGAATGCCAATGGATCAAATGGGAGGACGAACGTGACGAACTTGGTACAAAGAATGCCCAAGGATCAAATGGGAGGACGTAGAGGGACGAACGAGACGAACTTGGTCCAAAGAATGCCCAAAAGATCAAATGGGAGGACGAACAAGGACTTTCGAGACAAACTTGGTCCGAAGAATGCCCAAAGGATCAAATGGGAGGATGTAGAGGGACGAACGAGACGAACTTGGTCCAAAGAATGCCCAAGGATGTAATGGGAGGACGAAAAGAAACGAACGAGACGAACTTGGTCCAAAGAATGCCAAAGGATCAAATAGGAGGACGAAGAGGGACGAAGGAGACGAACTTGGTCCAAAGAATGCCAAAGGATCAAATGGGAGGACGAACGTGACGAACTGGGTACAAAGAATGCCCAAGGATCAAATGGGAGGACGTAGAGGGACGAACGAGACGAACTTGTTGCAAAGAATGCCCAAAGGATCAAATGGGAGGACGAAGAGGGACGAAGGAGACGAACTTGGTGCAAAGAATGCCAAAGGATCAAAAGGAAGGACGAACGTGACGAACTTGGTACAAAGAATGCCCAAGGATCGAATGGGAGGACGTAGAGGGACGAACGAGACGAACTTGGTCCAAAGAATGCCAAAGGATCAAATGGAGGACGAAAAGGGACGAACGAGATGAACTTTGTCCAAAGAATGTCAAACGATCAAATGGGAGGATGAAGAGGGACGAAGCAGACGAACTTGGTCCAAAGAATGCCAAAGGATCAAATGGGAGAACGAACATGACGAACTTGGTACAAAGAATGCCCAATGATCAAATGGGAGGACGTAGAGGGACGAACGAGACGAACTTGGTCCAAAGAATGGCCAAAGGATCAAATGGGAGGACGAACAAGGACGAACGAGACAAACTTGGTCCGAAGAATGCCCAAACGAACAAATGGGAGGATGTAGAGGGACGAACGAGACGAACTTGGTCCAAAGAATGCCCAAAGATCAAATGGGAGCCCAAAGGATCAAATGGGAGGACGAACAGGACGAACGAGACGAACTTGGTCCAAAGAATGCCCTCAAGAACTTGGTCCAAAGAATGCCAAAGGATCAAATGGGAGGACGAACGTGCGAACTTGGTACAAAGAATGCCCAAGGGTCAAATGGGAGGACGTAGAGGGACGAATGAGACGAACTTGGTCCAGAGATTGCCCAAGGATGAAATGGAAGGACGAAAAGGGACGATCGAGATGAACTTGGTCCAAAGAATGCCAAAGGATCAAATGGGGGACGAACGAGATGAACTTGGTCCAAGGAATGCCAAAGGATCAAATGGGGGATGAACGAGACGAACTTGGTCCAAAGAATGCCCAAAGGATCAAATGGGAGGACGAACAGGGAGGAACGAGACGAACTTGGGACGAATGAGACGAATTTGGTCCAAAGAATGCCCAAGGATGAAATGGGAGGACGAAAAGGGACGAACGAGAAGAACTTGGTCCAAAGAATGCCAAAGGATCAAATGGAAGGACGAACGAGACGAACTTGGTCCAAAGAATGCCAAAGGATCAAATGGGGGATGAACGAGACGAACTTTGTCCAAAGAATGCCCAAAGATCAAATGGGAGGACGTAGAGGGACTAATGAGACGAACTTGGTCCAAAGAATGCCCAAAGGATCAAATGGGAGGACGAACATGGACGAACGACACGAACTTGGTCCAAAGAATGGCCAAAGGATCAAATGGGACGATGAACGTGACGAACTTGGAACAAAGAATGCCCAAGGATCAAATGGGAGGACGTAGAGGGACGAACGAGACAAACTTGGTCCAAAGAATACCCAAAGAATCAAATGGGAGGACGAACAGGGACGAAGGAGACGAACATGGTCCAAAGAATGCCAAAGGATCAAGTGGGAGGACGATAATGACGAACTTGGACTAAAGAATGCCCAAGGATCAAATGGGAGGACGAACAGGGACGACCGAGACGAACTTGGTCCAAAGAATGCCAATGGATCAAATGGAGGACGAAAAGGGACGACCGAGACGAACTTGGTCCAAACAATGTCAAAGGATCAAATGCGAGGACGAAGAGGGACGAATGAGACGAACTTGGTCCAAAGAATGCCAAAGGATCAAATGGGAGGACGAACGAGACCAACTTGCTACAAAGAATGCCAAAGGATCAAATGGGAGGACGAAGAGGGACGAACAAGACGAACTTGGTCCAAAGATTGCCCAAGGATGAAATGGGAGGACGAAAAGGGACGATCGAGATGAACTTGGTCCAAAGAATGCCAAAGGATCAAATGGGGGACAACGGGACGAACTTGGTCCAAAGAATGCCCAAGGATCAAATGGGAGGACGTAGAGGGACGAACGAGACGAACTTGGTCCAAAGAATGCCCAAAGGATCAAATGGGAGGACGAATAGGGACGAACGAGACGAACTTGGTCCAAAGAATGCCCAAAGATCAAATGGGAGGAGGTAAAGGGACGAATGAGACGAACTTTGTCCATAGAATACCCATGGATGAAATGGGAGGACGAAAAGGGACGAACGAGACGAACTTGGTCCAAACAATGTCAAAGGATCAAATGCGAGGACGAAGACGGACGAAGGAGACGAACTTGGTCCAAAGAATGCCAAAGGATCAATTGGGAGGACGAACGAGACCAACTTGCTACAAAGAATGCCAAAGGATCAAATGGGAGGATGAAGAGGGACGAACGAGACGAACTTGGTCCAAAGATTGCCCAAGGATGAAATGGGAGGACGAAAAGGGACGATCGAGACGAACTTGGTCCAAAGAATGCCAAAGGATCAAATGGGGGACAACGGGACGAACTTGGTCCAAAGAATGCCAAAGGATCAAATGGGGGACAACGGGACGAACTTGGTCCAAAGAATGCCCAAGGATCAAATGGGTGGACGTAGAGGGACGAACGAGACGAACTTGGTCCAAAGAATGCCCAAAGGATCAAATGGGAGGACGAATAGGGACGAACGAGACGAACTTGGTCCAAAGAATGCCCAATGATCAAATGGGAGGATGTAAAGGGACGAACGAGACGAACTTGGTCCAAAGAATACCCATGGATGAAATGGGAGGACGAAAAGGGACGAACGAGACGAACTTGGTCCAAAGGATGCCAAAGGATCAATTGGGATGACGAAGAGGGACGAACGAGACGAACTTGGTCCAAAGAATGCCAATGGATCTAATGGGAGGACGAACGTGACGAACTTGGTACAAAGAATACCCAAGGATCAAATGGGAGGACGTAGAGGGACCAACGAGACGAACTTGGTCCAAAGAATGCCAAAGGATCAAATGGAGGACGAAAAGGGACGAATGAGACGAACTTTGTCCAAAGAATGTCAAACGATCAAATGGGAGGACGAAGAGGGACGAAGGAGACGAACTTGGTCCAAAGAATGCTAAAGGATCAAATGGGAGGATGAACAAGGACGAACGAGACAAAGTTGGTCCGAAGAATGCCCAAAGGAGCAAATGGGAGGATGTAGAGGGACGAACGAGACGAACTTGGTGCAAAGAATGCCCAAGGATGAAATGGGAGGACGAAAAGGGACGAACGAGATAAACTTGGTCCAAAGAATGCCCATGGATGAAATGGGAGGACGAAAAGAAACGAACGAGACGAACTTGGTCCGAAGAATGTCAAAGGATCAAATAGGAGGACGAAGAAGGACGAAGGAGACGAACTTGGTCCAAAGAATTCCAAAGGATCAAATGGGAGGACGAACGTGACGAATTGGGTACAAAGAATGCCCAAGGATCAAATGGGAGGACGTAGAGGGACGAACGAGATGAAAACTTGGTGCAAAGAATGCCCAAAGGATCAAATGGGAGGACGAACGTGACGAACTTGGTACAAAGAATGCACAAGGATCAAATCGGAGGACGTAGAGGCATGAACGAGACGAACTTGGTGCAAAGAATGCCCAAAGGATCAAATGGGAGGACGTAGAGGGACGAATGAGACGAACTTGGTCCAAAGAATGCCCAAGGATGAAATGGGAGGACGAAAAGGGAGGAACAAGACGAACTTGGTCCAAAGAATGCTAAAGGATCGAATGGGAGGACGAACGTGACGAACTTGGTACAAAGAATGCGCAAGGATCAAATGGGAGGACGTAGAGGGGCGAATGCGCAAGGATCAAATGGGAGGACGTAGAGGGACGAACAAGACGAACTTGGTGCAAAGAATGTGTAACGTCTGTTATTTTTAGGTTTTTGACTTTATTACATTTTAATATGTGGATGGGATTCATGTGAATTAAAAATATTTTCTGAGGATTAAGTTAATAGATGAAGTTTCTTTGTTGTTAGAAAATAGTAGTTAAGTTGGACGTTTAGATATAGACAGAGTTCTAATTACTGTAAATAGACGGAATAATGACTTTGTGAAGTAAAAACCCTAGATTTGGGTTAAGAAAAAGATTTGAAGGTATAAATAGTGATTTTATAATATTTGAGGATTTTAGAAATTTATTCGGGAATTTTCTGAGATACGGATAAAAATGTTACCGTTTTGGTCCTTGTAGTTTGACTAGGCTGAACTGCGAGTTAAATTGGAGACCTGAACAAGTTAAGAAATATTTTTGGAGATGTCAAGTGATGTTTTATATTATTTTAGAAATTATTTTGGGAATTTTTAGAAGGACGGATTA
Organism: Glycyrrhiza uralensis; assembly: GCA_030159175.1. NCBI lineage: Eukaryota > Viridiplantae > Streptophyta > Magnoliopsida > Fabales > Fabaceae > Glycyrrhiza > Glycyrrhiza uralensis. The sequence goes on along the minus strand of BRZY01000006.1, from coordinate 24,523,409 downwards.
AGAATTACAGTTTCGGTCCCTGTAGAATGGAATCAGTACAGCGGAAAGAACTAGTGGATGCCAGAAGCATGGGAAGTAATCCAAAATCAACCAAAAGAGTATCCAATGGTGTTTTTACAATATTTATGTTTTTTAGAAATTTTCTGGGATTTTTCGGAGAAAGTTGATTTTTACCCTAAGTTACGGGTTACGGTAAAAACCGAAAAGAGCACCATAGTACCTCTAGGCTTGATTTTTATGAACCAAAACTTTTGCGACACCTTACTTACATGGTTGAGGATTGATTTTAGGGTTCATGAGAATTTTTACCTCACTAGGTTAATTTTGGACAATTTTTACTATGAATTACAAAAGTTACCATACTTAGTTACCTTGGAGACTTACCATTTACCATGGTTAAGGTTAAAAAAAATTAATTACCCTTCCTTGGGCTGCTGTGCTGCGCTGAAATGAGAGAGGAAGAGAGTGGAATTTTCTTGAGCCTTGACTCATGGGTGCTAGCCAATAGGAGTGAAGCAAATTGGACAAGGTAATCATAACTTGGGAAAAAAAATCAAGGTGGATAGGAAAGAAAGGAGGTGGAGCATGAAATTGAGAGGAAAGAAAGAAGAACTTCTGAGTTCTTGCCTCATGTTTCCATCTTGTTCTTCTCCATAGCCAAACCTTGAGTGATCTTTCCAAAATTCTTGTCCAAATAAGCTAGTTTTCAAGTCTTGATCATAAAACTAGGGGCCAATAAGCTAACAAGGAGCAAGCAAGGAAGAGAAGGGAAGGAAGAAGAAGGAGCTTGGTGTTAGGGTTTTCTACAAGTTTGGTAAGGGGAAAGTTCTTCCTACTTGATCTTTAAAGCTTAGATGACATATTAGGGCTTTGTATGTGTAATTTTGAATATGATGGTGTGGAATTCATCCTAGGGTTCATGATGTTTAGAAAGTTATATGGTTATGTATTCTTATGAATATGATTGGTTTTTGAGCTATTTATGTGCTTGATATGAACCTTGTTAATGGATTGAATGAATTAGAGAAGTGTTTGGTGATGATGGTGTGGAATAGGGTTTGGTATGAACATGTTGTGCTCTTGGTATGAAGATGCCATGCTATTGCTTGGTGAGTTTGAATTCATGGCTTGAATATGGTGTGTGATTGTTTTAAAAATGATGAACTTCACTTATTTTGATCCAATTGGATATAACCATGCAAAGAAGAGATTGTTTTGCTTCATTTTTGTGAAAATGGCAAGCCTGGCACGCCCTGGGTGTGGCTGTTTTCGTGAGTGTGAAATTATGGAAAACAGGGGACAGAGCGGTCTGCACCGAGGGTGTGAAAATCCTCACACCTGTGAACAGTTCTGGAATCCTGGAATTTTGACTACTGTTCACCTTGCGAAAATCATTTTTTTTCCAGCTTTTTAGACAAATTTGCTTAAGAGAAAAATGACTCTTTGAATTTAATAAAGGCTATACATTTTGATTAATTGATTTTAGAACTTAAACAAGGGTTTTAGAAAATGCATTTTGGTAAAAAGATGAAATATTTGTAAGTGTGTAAATTGAAAGAAGAAAAACCATGTTGAATGAGCACCAAGAGATGTGAATATGCACAAAGAGATGATGATGCTATAACCAAGAGTGAAGGTTATAAGTGATTTGTGCAAATGTGAATATCATAAGTGATTATAATGCTATAACCAAGAGTGATGGTTATATGTGGTGGTGCAAGTGATGACCTAGTGAAAAGGTTAATGTGATTACAAGAGAAACCAAAGCTTAAAAATGCTTGAGATGGTTATTTTGAATGCTTAATGTGATGTGTCATTTTGCATAAAGAGAAAGAGAATTTGGCATGTGGCCAATGTGATGAGCATACAACCCAGGATTGTTGTGGTTGAAAATAGGTATGGTTGGGCTACAATTGCCTACTGGGATTATCCAGGTTTCGAAAGTCTCAATGGCCGTGTGGTGGATCCCAGCGAGCCGAGATCGAGTAGAGCACCCGGCTTGGATAAATCTGACTGACTGACCTATTTGTGATATGGTATTATATTTTAAATGTGGCTCTACTGAATAATTGTAAAACCAGTCCATGAAAAAGGGGACAGTTGGTTAACCAATTCCATGAAAAAGGGGACAGTTTGGTTCATTATGTTAAGTTTACGCCACAGCCTATCGCTCAAATGTTGTTGAGGAAAAGAAAAGTCTCCATGCAGCATTACACCGGTGTTGAGAGGGAAATAGAAGTGTCATGCATTATAATCTATCTGAGTTGATAATATATTGCTTGATGCTGATTTATGTGTTGTGACTGTGATCATTTTCATTGTGTCTATGAGAATGTCTTGTTTGTAGGAAACGTTATACTCTTGATTTGAGAAGGGTGAGTGGTAGATAATTACTTAATGTTGATATATCTGATAAATATGGTATATTTTATATCTCTCGTCTCTATGCTTTATTATCTATGTATGAGGATTTTTCACCCTTGCCTATATGTTTTGTGCTCTTTGGAACATGATTCATATAGATGTACCACCAGTCAAGTGAATTGACCAGTACAGAGGAATGAAGAAGACTGTCGTCTGGAGTGACCTTTGACTAGATAGTCTTTTGGAGGTGATCAGAGACTCGACCGGCTTAGGCTCATGGGGAGTAGACTGTTATTAGTATCCTTGCCAGAGGGCTAGAGTATGTTATATGATGTTACTAGGTGTTCAGTTTGATGTACTTGTAAAACTTGGACTAGTATTACATATAATGAATATTATTAATTCAGTTGAGGTTTATCTTTTTTTAATAGTCCGTTACGGTATGAATAAGTTTCGAAATCTAATCACCGTAAGTGAGAGTTTCGAGTGAAAATAACTTTCAGGAAAAAGAAAAAAATTTACATTCATTTTTTGAAATAGACTTGAAATAATAGAAAGAGAATTTTCTTTTAAGAATAAAGATTAGTATTATTTTCGATAAAAATGTTACTTATATTGGAATATCCTTTTATGAGAAAGGGTGTTGCAGAATGCCCAAAGGATCAAATGGGAGGACGAACAGGGACGAACGAGACGAACTTGGTCAAAAGAATGCCCAAAGATCAAATGGGAGCCCAAAGGATCAAATGGGAGGACGAACAGGACGAACGAGACGAACTTGGTCCAAAGAATGCCCAAAAGAACTTGGTCCAAAGAATGCCAAAGGATCAAATGGGGGACGAACGAGACGAACTTTGTCCAAAGAATGCCCAAAGATCAAATGGGAGGACGTATAGGGACTCATGAGACGAACTTGGTCCAAAGAATGCCCAAGGGATGAAATCGGAGGACGAACAGGGACGAAGGAGACGAACTTGGTCCAAAGAATGCCCAAAGATCAAATGGGAGGATGTAGTGGGACGAGCGAGACGAACTTGGTCCAAAGAATGCCCAAGGATGAAATGGGAGGACGAAAAGGGACGAACGAGAAGAACTTGGTCCAAAGAATGCCAAAGGATCAAATGGGAGGACGAACGAGACGAACTTGGTCCAAAGAATGCCAACGGATCAAATGGGGGACGAACGAGACGAACTTTGTCCAAAGAATGCCCAAAGATCAAATGGGAGGACGTAGAGGGACTAATGAGACGAACTTGGTCAAAAGAAAGCCCAAAGGATCAAATGGGAGGACGAACAGGGACGAACGACACGAACTTGGTCCAAAGAATGCCCAAAGGATCAAATGGGACGACGAACGTGACGAACTTGGTACAAAGAATGCCCAAGGATCAAACGGGAGGACGTAGAGGGACGAACGAGACGAACTTGGTCCAAAGAATACCCAAAGAATCAAATGGGACCACGAACAGGGACGAACTTGGTCCAAAGAATGCCAAAGGTTCAAATGGGAGGACGAACGAGACCAACTTGGTACAAAGAATGCCAAAGGATCAAATGGGAGGACGAAGAGGGACGAACCAGACGAACTTGGTCCAAAGATTGCCCAATGATGAAATGGGAGGACGAAAAGGGACGAACGAGACGAACTTGGTCCAAAGAATTGCAAAGGATCAAATGGGAGGACGAAGAGGGACGAAGGAGACGAACATGGTCCAAAGAATGCCGAAGGATCAAGTGGGAGGACGAACGTGACGAACTTGATCCAAAGAATGCCCAAGGATCAAATGGGAGGGCGAACAGGGACGAACGAGATGAACTTGGTCCAAAGAATGCCAATGCATCAAATGGGAGGACGTAATGGACGACCGAGACGAACTTGGTGCAAAGAATGCCCAAAGGATCAAATGGGAGGACGAACGTGACGAACTTGGTACAAAGAATGCGCAAGGATCAAATAGGAGGACGTAGAGGGATGAAAGAGACAAACTTGGTGCAAATAATGCCCAAAGGATCAAATGGGAGGACGTAGAGGGACGAATGAGACGAACTTGGTCCAAAGAATGCCGAAGGATGAAATGGGAGGACGAAAAGGAAGGAACGAGACGAACTTGGTCCAAAGAATGTCAAAGGATCAAATGGGAGGACGAAGAGGGATGAAGGAGACGAACATGGTCCAAAGAATGCCAAAGGATCAAATGGGACGACGAACGTGACGAACTTGGTCCAAAGAATGCCCAAGGATCAAATGGGAGGACGAACAGGGACGAACGAGACGATGTTGGTCCAAAGAATGCCAATGGATCAAATGGGAGGACGTAGAGGGACGAACAAGACGAACTTGGTCCAAAGAATGCCAATGGATCAAATGGAGGACGAAAAGGGACGAACGAGACGAACTTGGTCCAAACAATGTCAAAGGATCAAATGCGAGGACGAAGCGGGACGAAGGAGATGAACTTGGTCCAAAGAATGCCAAAGGATCAAATGGGAGGACGAAGGAGACCAGCTTGCTACAAAGAATGCCAAAGGATCAAATGGGAGGACGAAGAGGGACGAACGAGACGAACTTGGTCCAAAGATTGCCCAAGGATGAAATGGGAGGACGAAAAGGGACGATCGAGACGAACTTGGTCCAAAGAATGCCGAAGGATCAAATGGGGGACAACGGGACGAACTTGGTCCATAGAATGCCCAAGGATCAAATGGGAGGACGTAGAGGGACGAACGAGACGAAGTTGGTCCAAAGAAAGCCCAAAGGATCAAATGGGAGGATGAACAGGGACGAACGAGACGAACTTGGTCCAAAAAATGCCCAAAGATCAAATGGGAGGATGTAAAGGGACGAACGAGACGAACTTGGTCCAAAGAATACCCATGGATGAAATGGGAGGACGAAAAGGGACGAACGAGACGAACTTGGTCCAAAGGATGCAAAAGGATCAAATGGGAGGACGAAGAAGGACGAAGGAGACGAACTTGGTCCAAAGAATGCCAATGGATCAAATGGGAGGACGAACGTGACGAACTTGGTACAAAGAATGCCCAAGGACCAAATGGGAGGAGGTAGAGGGACCAACGAGACAAACTTGGTTCAAAGAATGCCAAAGGATCAAATGGAGGACGAAAAGGGATGAATGAGACGAACTTCGTCCAAAGAATGTCAATGGATCAAATGGGAGGACGAACATGACGAACTTGGTACAAAGAATGCCCAAGGATCAAATGGGAGGACGTAGTGGGACGAACGAGACGAACTTGGTCCAAAGAATGCCCAAAAGATCAAATGGGAGGACGAACAAGGACTTTCGAGACAAACTTGGTCCGAAGAATGCCCAAAGGATCAAATGGGAGGATGTAGAGGGACGAACGAGACGAACTTGGTCCAAAGAATGCCCAAGGATGTAATGGGAGGACGAAAAGGGACGAACGAGAGGAACTTGGTCCAAAGAATGCCCATGGATGAAATGGGAGGACGAAAAGAAACGAACGAGACGAACTTGGACCAAAGAATGACAAAGGATCAAATAGGAGGACGAAGAGGGACGAAGGAGACGAACTTGGTCCAAAGAATGCCAAAGGATCAAATGGGGGGACGAACGTGACGAACTGGGTACAAAGAATGCCCAAGGATCAAATGGGAGGACGTAGAGGGACGAACGAGTCGAACTTGGTGCAAAGAATGCCCAAAGGATCAAATGGGAGGACGAACGTGACAAACTTGGTACAAAGAATACGCAAGGATCAAATGGGAGGACGTAGAGGCATGAACGAGATGAACTTGGTGCAAAGAATGCCCAAAGGATCAAATGGGAGGATGTAGAGGGACGAATGAGACGAACTTGGTCTAAAGAATGCCCAAGGATGAAATGGGAGGACGAAAAGGGAGGAACGAGACGAACTTGGTCCAAAGAATGCCAAAGGATCAAATGGCAGGACGAACGTGACAAACTTGGTACACAGAATGCGCAAGGATCAAATGGGAGGACGTAGAGGGACGAACAAGACGAACTTGGTGCAAAGAATGCCCAAAGGGTCAAATGGGAGGACGAACAGGGACGAACGACACGAACTTGGTTAAAAGAATGCCCGAAGATGAAATGGGAGCCCAAAGGATCAAATGGGAGGACGAACAGGGACAAACGAGACGAACTTGGTCCAAAGAATGCCCAAAAGAACATGGTCCAAAGAATGCCAAAGGATCAAATAGGAGGACGAACGTGCGAACTTGGTACAAAGAATGCCCAAAGGATCAAATGGGAGGACGTAGAGGGACGAACGAGACGAACATGGTCCAAAGAATGCCAAAGGATCAAATGGGAGGACGAACGTGACGAACTTGGTACAAAGAATGCCCAAGGATCAAATGGGAGGACGTAGAGGGACGAACGAGACGAACATGGTCCAAAGAATGCCAAAGGATCAAATGGGAGGACGAACGTGACGAACTTGGTACAGAGAATGCGCAAGGATCAAATGGGAGGACGTAGAGGGACGAACGAGACGAACATGGTCCAAAGAATGCCAAAGGATCAAATGGGAGGACGAACGTGACGAACTTGGTACAAAGAATGCCCAAGGATCAAATGGGAGGACGTAGAGGGACGAACGAGACGAACTTGGTCCAAAGAATGCCAAATGATCAAATGGAGGACGAAAAGGGACGAACGACAAGAACTTTGTCCAAAGAATGTCAAACGATCGAATGGGAGGACGAAGAGGGACGAAGGAGACGAACTTGGTCCAAAGAATGCCCAAGGATCAAATGGGAGGACGAAGAGGGACGAACTTGGTCCAAAGAATGCCAAAGGATCAAATGGGGGACGAATGAGACGAACTTGGTCCAAAGAATGCCCAAAGGATCAAATGGGACGACGAACAGGGACGAATGAGACGAACTTGGTCCAAAGAATGCCCAAAGATCAAATGGGAGGATGTAGTGGGACAAACGAGACGAACGTGGTCCAAAGAATGCCCAAGGATGAAATGGGAGGACGAAAAGGGACGAACGAGAAGAACTTGGTCCAAAGAATGCCAAAGGGTCAAATGGGAGGACGAACGAGACGAACTTGGTCCAAAGAATGCTAAGGATCAAATGGGAGGACGAAGAGGGACGAACGAGACGAACTTGGTCCAAAGAATGACAAAGGATCAAATGGGGGACGAAGGAGACGAATTTGGTCCAAAGAATGCCAAAAGGATCAAATGGGAGGACGAACGAGACCAACTTGCAACAAAGAATGCCAAAAGATCAAATGCGAGGAAGAAGAGGGACGAAGGAGACGAACATGGTCCAAAGAATGCCAAAGGATCAAATGGGAGGACGACCGAGACCAACTAGCTACAAAGAATGCCAAAGGATCAAATGGGAGGAGGAAGAGGGACGAACCAGACGAACTTGGTCCAAAGATTGCCCAATCTTGAAATGGGAGGACGAAAAGGGACGATCGAGACGAACTTGGTCCAAAGAATGCCAAAGGATCAAATGGGGGACGAACGGGACGAACTTGGTCCAAAGAATGCCCAAGGATCAAATGGGAGGACGTAGAGGGACGAATGAGACGAACTTGGTGCAAAGAATGCCCAAAGGATGAAATGGGAGGACGAACAAGGACGAACGAGACGAACTTGGTCAAAAGAATGCCCAAAGATCAAATGGGAGCCCAAAGGATCAAATGGGAGGACGAACAGGGACGAATGAGAGGAACTTGGTCCAAAGAATGCCCAAAAGAAGTTGGTCCAAAGAATGCCAATGGATCAAATGGGAGGACGAACGTGCGAACTTGGTACAAAGAATGCCCAAGGATCAAATGGGAGGACGTAGAAGGACGAATGAGACGAGCTTGGTCCAAAGAATGCCCAAAGGATCAAATGGGAGGACGAACAGGGACGAACGAGACGAACTTGGTCCAAAGAATGCCCAAAGATCAAATGGGAGGACGAACAGGGACGAACGAGACGATGTTGGTCAAAAGAATGCCCAAAGATCAAATGGGAGCCCAAAGGATCAAATGGGAGGACGAACAGGGACGAACGAGACGAACTTGGTCCAAAGAATGCCCAAGGATGAAATGGGAGGACGAGAAGGTACGAACGAGACGAACTAGGTCCAAGGAATGCCAATGGATCAAATGGGGGACGAACGAGACGAACTTTGTCCAAAGAATGCCCAAAGATCAAATCTGAGGACGTATAGGGACTAAGGAGACGAACTTGGTCCAAAGAATGCCCAAAGGATCAAATGGGAGGACGAACAGGGACGAACGAGACGAACTTGGTCCGAAGAATGCCCAAGGATCAAATGGGAGGACGCAGAGGGACGCACGAGACTAACTTGGTCCAAACAATGCCCAAAGAATCAAATGGGAGGACGAACAGTGACGAACTTGGTCCAAAGAATGCGCAAGGATCAAATGGGAGGACGTAGAGGGATGAACGAGACGAACTTGGTGCAAAGAATGCCCAAAGGATCAAATGGGAGGACGTAGAGGGACGAATGAGACGAACTTGGTCCAAATAATGCCCAAGGATGAAATGAGAGGACGAAAAGGGAGGAACGAGACGAACTTGGTCCAAAGAATGCCAAAGGATGAAATGGGAGGACGAACGAGACAAACTTGGTCCGAAGAATGCCCAAAGGATCAAATGGGAGGAAGTAGAGGGACGAACGAGACGAACTTGGTCCAAAGAATGCCCATGGATGAAATGGGAGGACGAAAAGAAACGAACGAGACGAACTTGGTCCAAAGAATGCCAAAGGATCAAATAGGAGGACGAAGAGGGACCAAGGAGACGAGCTTGGTCCAAAGAATGCCTAAGGATGAAATGGGAGGACGAACAGGGACGAACGAGAGGAACTTGGTCCAATGAATGCCCAAAGATCAAATGGGAGGATGTAGTGGGACGAACGAGACGAACTTGGTCCAAAGAATGCCCAAGGATGAAATGGGAGGACGAAAAGGGACGAACGAGAAGAACTTGGTCCAAAGAATGCCAAAGGATCAAATGGGAGAATGAACGAGACGAACTTGGTCCAAAGAATGCCAAAGGATCAAATGGGGGACAAACGAGACGAACTTTGTCCAAAGAATGCCCAAAGATCAAATGGGAGGACGTATAGGGACTAATGAGACGAACTTGGTCCAAAGAATGCCCAAAGGATCAAATGGGAGGACGAACAGGGACGAACGAGACGAACTTGGTCCAAAGAATGCCAAAGGATCAAATGGGAGGACGAATGTGACTATCTTGGTACAAAGAATGCCCAAGGATCAAATGGGAGGACGTAGAGGGACGAACGAGACGAACTTGGTCCAAAGAATGCCAAAGGATCGAATGGAGGACGAAAAGGGACGAACGAGACAAACTTTGTCCAAAGAATGTGAAACGATCAAATGGGAGGACGAAGAGGGACGAAGGAGACGAACTTGGTCCAAAGAATGCCAAAGGATCAAATGGGAGGACGAACATGACGAACTTGGTCCAAAAAATGCGCAAAGGATCATATGGGAGGACGAACGAGACAAACTTGGTCCGAAGAATGCCCAAAGGATCAAATGGGAGGAAGTAGAGGGACGAACGAGACGAACTTGGTCCAAAGAATGCCCAAGGATGAAATGGGAGGACGAAAAGGGACGAACGAGATGAACTTGGTCCAAAGAATGCCCATGGATGAAATGGGAGGACGAAAAGAAACGAACGAGACGAAGTTGGTCCAAAGAATGCCAAACGATCAAATAGGAGGACGAAGAGGGACCAAGGAGACGAGCTTGGTCCAAAGAATGCCCAAGGATGAAATGGGAGGACGAAAAGGGAGGAACGAGAGAAACTTGGTCCAAAGAATGCGCAAGGATCAAATGGGAAGAGTAGAGGGACGAACGAGACGAACTTGGTGCAAAGAATGCCCAAAGGATCAAATGGGAGGACGAACAGGGACGAACGAGACGATGTTGGTCAAAAGAATGCCCAAAGATCAAATGGGAGCCCAAAGGATCAAGTGGGAGGACGAACAGGGACGAACGAGACGAACTTGGTCCAAAGAATGCCCAAAAGAACTTGCTCCAAAGAATGCCAAAGGATCAAATTGGAGGACGAACGTGCGAACTTGGTACAAAGAATGCCCAAGGATCAAATGAGAGGACGTAGAGGGACGAACGAGACAAACTTGGTCCAAAGAATGCCCAAAGGATCAAATGGGAGGACGAACAGGGACGAACGAGACGAACTTGGTCCGAAGAATGCCCAAAGATCAAATGGGAGGACGAACAGGGACGAACGAGACGATGTTGGTCAAAAGAATGCCCAAAGATCAAATGGGAGCCCAAAGGATCAAATGGGAGGACGAACAGGGACGAACGAGACGAACTTGGTCCAAAGAATGCCCAAGGATGAAATGGGAGGACGAAAAGGGACGAACGAGACGAACTTGGTCCAAAGAATGCCAACGGATCAAATGGGGGACGAACGAGACGAACTTTGTCCAAAGAATGCCCAAAGATCAAATCTGAGGACGTATAGGGACTAAGGAGACGAACTTGGTCCAAAGAATGCCCAAAGGATCAAATGGGAGGACGAACAGGGACGAACGAGACGAACTTGGTCCAAAGAATGCCCAAAGGATCAAATGGGACGACGAACGTGACTAACTTGGTACAAAGAATGCCCAAGGATCAAATAGGAGGACGTAGAGGGACGAACGAGACAAACATGGTCCAAAGAATGCCAAAGGATCAAATGGGAGGACGAACGTGACGAACTTGGTACAGAGAATGCGCAAGGATCAAATGGGAGGACGTAGAGGGACGAACGAGACGAACATGGTCCAAAGAATGCCAAAGGATCAAATGGGAGGACGAACGTGACGAACTTGGTCCAAAGAATGCCAAAGGATCAAATGGGGGACAAACGAGACGAACTTTGTCCAAAGAATGCCCAAAGATCAAATGGGAGGACGTATAGGGACTAATGAGACGAACTTGGTCCAAAGAATGCCCAAAGGATCAAATGGGAGGACGAACAGGGACGAACGAGACGAACTTGGTCCAAAGAATGCCAAAGGATCAAATGGGAGGACGAATGTGACTATCTTGGTACAAAGAATGCCCAAGGATCAAATGGGAGGACGTAGAGGGACGAACGAGACGAACTTGGTCCAAAGAATGCCAAAGGATCGAATGGAGGACGAAAAGGGACGAACGAGACAAACTTTGTCCAAAGAATGTGAAACGATCAAATGGGAGGACGAAGAGGGACGAAGGAGACGAACTTGGTCCAAAGAATGCCAAAGGATCAAATGGGAGGACGAACATGACGAACTTGGTCCAAAAAATGCGCAAAGGATCATATGGGAGGACGAACGAGACAAACTTGGTCCGAAGAATGCCCAAAGGATCAAATGGGAGGAAGTAGAGGGACGAACGAGACGAACTTGGTCCAAAGAATGCCCAAGGATGAAATGGGAGGACGAAAAGGGACGAACGAGATGAACTTGGTCCAAAGAATGCCCATGGATGAAATGGGAGGACGAAAAGAAACGAACGAGACGAAGTTGGTCCAAAGAATGCCAAACGATCAAATAGGAGGACGAAGAGGGACCAAGGAGACGAGCTTGGTCCAAAGAATGCCCAAGGATGAAATGGGAGGACGAAAAGGGAGGAACGAGAGAAACTTGGTCCAAAGAATGCGCAAGGATCAAATGGGAAGAGTAGAGGGACGAACGAGACGAACTTGGTGCAAAGAATGCCCAAAGGATCAAATGGGAGGACGAACAGGGACGAACGAGACGATGTTGGTCAAAAGAATGCCCAAAGATCAAATGGGAGCCCAAAGGATCAAGTGGGAGGACGAACAGGGACGAACGAGACGAACTTGGTCCAAAGAATGCCCAAAAGAACTTGCTCCAAAGAATGCCAAAGGATCAAATTGGAGGACGAACGTGCGAACTTGGTACAAAGAATGCCCAAGGATCAAATGAGAGGACGTAGAGGGACGAACGAGACAAACTTGGTCCAAAGAATGCCCAAAGGATCAAATGGGAGGACGAACAGGGACGAACGAGACGAACTTGGTCCGAAGAATGCCCAAAGATCAAATGGGAGGACGAACAGGGACGAACGAGACGATGTTGGTCAAAAGAATGCCCAAAGATCAAATGGGAGCCCAAAGGATCAAATGGGAGGACGAACAGGGACGAACGAGACGAACTTGGTCCAAAGAATGCCCAAGGATGAAATGGGAGGACGAAAAGGGACGAACGAGACGAACTTGGTCCAAAGAATGCCAACGGATCAAATGGGGGACGAACGAGACGAACTTTGTCCAAAGAATGCCCAAAGATCAAATCTGAGGACGTATAGGGACTAAGGAGACGAACTTGGTCCAAAGAATGCCCAAAGGATCAAATGGGAGGACGAACAGGGACGAACGAGACGAACTTGGTCCAAAGAATGCCCAAAGGATCAAATGGGACGACGAACGTGACTAACTTGGTACAAAGAATGCCCAAGGATCAAATGGGAGGACGTAGAGGGACGAACGAGACAAACATGGTCCAAAGAATGCCAAAGGATCAAATGGGAGGACGAACGTGACGAACTTGGTACAGAGAATGCGCAAGGATCAAATGGGAGGACGTAGAGGGACGAACGAGACGAACATGGTCCAAAGAATGCCAAAGGATCAAATGGGAGGACGAACGTGACGAACTTGGTACAAAGAATGCCCAAGGATCAAATGGGAGGACGTAGAGCGACGAACGAGACGAACTTGGTCCAAAGAAAGCCAAAGGATCAAATGGAGGACGAAAAGGGACGAACAAGACGAACTTTGTCCAAAGAATGTCAAACGATCAAATGGGAGGACGAAGTGGGACGAAGGAGACGAACATGGTCCAAAGAATGCCAAAGGATCAAATGGGAGGACGAACGTGACGAACTGGGTACAAAGAATGCCCAAGGATCAAATGGGAGGACGTAGAGGGACGAACGAGACGAACTTGGTGCAAAGAATGCCCAAAGGATCAAATGGGAGGACGAACGTGACGAACTGGGTACAGACAATGCGCAAGGATCAAATGGGAGGACGTAGAGGGGCGAATGATACGAACTTGGTGCAAAGAATGCCCAAAGGATGAAATGGGAGGACGAACAAGGACGAACGAGACGAACTTGGTCAAAAGAATGCCCAAAGATCAAATGGGAGCCCAAAGGATCAAATGGGAGGACGAACAGGGACGAACGAGAGGAACTTGGTCCAAAGAATGCTCAAAAGAACTTGGTCCAAAGAATGCCAATGGATCAAATGGGAGGACGAACGTGCGAACTTGGTACAAAGAATGCCCAAGGATCAAATGGGAGGACGTAGAGGGACGAATGAGACGAACTTGGTCCAAAGAATGCGCAAAGGATCAAATGGGAGGACAAACAGGGACGAACGAGACGAACTTGGTCCAAAGAATGCCCAAAGATCACATGGGAGGACGAACAGGGACGAACGAGACGATGTTGGTCAAAAGAATGCCCAAAGATCAAATGGGAGCCCAAAGGATCAAATGGGAGGACGAACAGGGACGAACGAGACGAACTTGGTCCAACGAATGCCCAAAAGAACTTAGTCCAAAGAATGCCAAAGGATCAAATGGGAGGACGTAGAGGGACGAACGAGACGAACTTGGTCCAAAGAATGCCAAAGGATCAAATGGGAGGACGAATGTGACGATCTTGGTACAAAGAATGCCCAAGGATCAAATGGGAGGACGTAGAGGGACGAACGAGACGAACTTGTTCCAAAGAATTCCAAAGGATCAAATGGAGGACGAAAAGGGACGAACGAGACGAACTTTGTCCAAAGAATGTCAAACGATCAAATGGGAGGACGAAGAGGGACGAAGGAGACGAACTTGGTCCAAAGAATGCCAAAGGATCAAATGGGAGGACGAACATGACGAACTTTGTCCAAAAAATGCGCAAAGGATCAAATGGGAGGACGAACGACACAAACTTGGTCCGAAGAATGCCCAAAGGATCAAATGGGAGGAAGTAGAGAGACGAACGAGACGAACTTGGTCCAAAGAATGCCCAAGGATGAAATGGGAGGACGAAAAGGGACGAACGAGATGAACTTGGTCCAAAGAATGCCCATGGATGAAATGGGAGGACGAAAAGAAACGAACGAGACGAACTTGGTCCAAAGAATGCCAAAGGATCAAATAGGAGGACGAAGAGGGACCAAGGAGACGAGCTTGGTCCAAAGAATGCCCAAGGATGAAATGGGAGGACGAAAAGGGAGGAACGAGACAAACTTGGTCCAAAGAATGCGCAAGGATCAAATGGGAGGACGTAGAGGGACGAACGAGACGAACTTGGTGCAAAGAATGCCCAAAGGATCAAATGGGAGGACGAACAGGGACGAACGAGACGATGTTGGTCAAAAGAATGCCCAAAGATCAAATGGGAGCCCAAAGGATCAAATGGGAGGACGAACAGGGACAAACGAGACGAACTTGGTCCAACGAATGCCCAAAAGAACTTGCTCCAAAGAATGCCAAAGGATCAAATTGGAGGACGAACGTGCGAACTTGGTCCAAAGAATGCCCAAAGGATCAAATGGGAGGACGAACAGGGACGAACGAGACGAACTTGGTCCAAAGAATGCCCAAAGATCAAATGGGAGGACGAACAGGGACGAACGAGACGATGTTGGTCAAAAGAATGCCCAAAGATCAAATGGGAGCCCAAAGGATCAAATGGGAGGACGAACAGGGACGAACGAGACGAACTTGGTCCAAAGAATGCCCAAGGATGAAATGGGAGGACGGAAAGGGACGAACGAGACGAACTTGGTCCAAAGAATGCCAATGGATCAAATGGGGGACGAACGAGACGAACTTTGTCCAAAGAATGCCCAAAGATCAAATCTGAGGACGTATAGGGACTAAGGAGACGAACTTGGTCCAAAGAATGCCCAAAGGATCAAATGGGAGGACGAACAGGGACGAACGAGACGAACTTGGTCCAAAGAATGCCCAATGGATCAAATGGGACGACGAACGTGACGAACTTGGTACAAAGAATGCCCAAGGATCAAATGGCAGGACGTAGAGGGACGAACGAGACGAACATGTTCCAAAGAATGCCAAAGGATCAAATGGGAGGACGAACGTGACGAACTTCGTACAGAGAATGCGCAAGGATCAAATGGGAGGACGTAGAGGGACGAACGAGACGAACATGGTCCAAAGAATGCCAAAGGATCAAATGGGAGGACGAACGTGACGAACTTGGTACAAAGAATGCCCAAGGATCAAATGGGAGGACGTAGAGGGACGAACGAGACGAACTTGGTCCAAAGAATGCCAAAGGATCAAATGGAGGACGAAAAGGGACGAACAAGACGAACTTGGTCCGAAGAATGCCCAAGGATCAAATGGGAGGACGCAAAGGGACGAACAAGACGAACTTGGTCCAAACAATGCCCAAAGAATCAAATGGGAGGACGAACAGCGACGAACTTGGTCCAAAGAATGCGCAAGGATCAAATGGGAGGACGTAGAGGGATGAACGAGACGAACTTGGTGCAAAGAATGCCCAAAGGATCAAATGGGAGGACGTAGAGGGACGAATGAGACGAACTTGGTCCAAATAATGCCCAAGGATGAAATGAGAGGACGAAAAGGGAGGAACGACACGAACTTGGTCCAAAGAATGCCAAAGGATGAAATGGGAGGACGAACGAGACAAACTTGGTCCGAAGAATGCCCAAAGGATCAAATGGGAGGAAGTAGAGGGACGAACGAGACGAACTTGGTCCAAAGAATGCCCATGGATGAAATGGGAGGACGAAAAGAAACGAACGAGACGAACTTGGTCCAAAGAATGCCAAAGGATCAAATAGGAGGACGAAGAGGGACCAAGGAGACGAGCTTGGTCCAAAGAATGCCCAAGGATGAAATGGGAGGACGAACAGGGACGAACGAGAGGAACTTGGTCCAAAGAATGCCCAAAGATCAAATGGGAGGATGTAGTGGGACGAACGAGACGAACTTGGTCCAAAGAATGCCCAAGGATGAAATGGGAGGACGAAAAGGGACGAACGAGAAGAACTTGGTCCAAAGAATGCCAAAGGATCAAATGGGAGAATGAACGAGACGAACTTGGTCCAAAGAATGCCAAAGGATCAAATGGGGGACAAACGAGACGAACTTTGTCCAAAGAATGCCCAAAGATCAAATGGGAGGACGTATAGGGACTAATGAGACGAACTTGGTCCAAAGAATGCCCAAAGGATCAAATGGGAGGACGAACAGGGACGAACGAGACGAACTTGGTCCAAAGAATGCCAAAGGATCAAATGGGAGGACGAATGTGACTATCTTGGTACAAAGAATGCCCAAGGATCAAATGGGAGGACGTAGAGGGACGAACGAGACGAACTTGGTCCAAAGAATGCCAAAGGATCGAATGGAGGACGAAAAGGGACGAACGAGACAAACTTTGTCCAAAGAATGTGAAACGATCAAATGGGAGGACGAAGAGGGACGAAGGAGACGAACTTGGTCCAAAGAATGCCAAAGGATCAAATGGGAGGACGAACATGACGAACTTGGTCCAAAAAATGCGCAAAGGATCATATGGGAGGACGAACGAGACAAACTTGGTCCGAAGAATGCCCAAAGGATCAAATGGGAGGAAGTAGAGGGACGAACGAGACGAACTTGGTCCAAAGAATGCCCAAGGATGAAATGGGAGGACGAAAAGGGACGAACGAGATGAACTTGGTCCAAAGAATGCCCATGGATGAAATGGGAGGACGAAAAGAAACGAACGAGACGAAGTTGGTCCAAAGAATGCCAAACGATCAAATAGGAGGACGAAGAGGGACCAAGGAGACGAGCTTGGTCCAAAGAATGCCCAAGGATGAAATGGGAGGACGAAAAGGGAGGAACGAGAGAAACTTGGTCCAAAGAATGCGCAAGGATCAAATGGGAAGAGTAGAGGGACGAACGAGACGAACTTGGTGCAAAGAATGCCCAAAGGATCAAATGGGAGGACGAACAGGGACGAACGAGACGATGTTGGTCAAAAGAATGCCCAAAGATCAAATGGGAGCCCAAAGGATCAAGTGGGAGGACGAACAGGGACGAACGAGACGAACTTGGTCCAAAGAATGCCCAAAAGAACTTGCTCCAAAGAATGCCAAAGGATCAAATTGGAGGACGAACGTGCGAACTTGGTACAAAGAATGCCCAAGGATCAAATGAGAGGACGTAGAGGGACGAACGAGACAAACTTGGTCCAAAGAATGCCCAAAGGATCAAATGGGAGGACGAACAGGGACGAACGAGACGAACTTGGTCCAAAGAATGCCCAAAGATCAAATGGGAGGACGAACAGGGACGAACGAGACGATGTTGGTCAAAAGAATGCCCAAAGATCAAATGGGAGCCCAAAGGATCAAATGGGAGGACGAACAGGGACGAACGAGACGAACTTGGTCCAAAGAATGCCCAAGGATGAAATGGGAGGACGAAAAGGGACGAACGAGACGAACTTGGTCCAAAGAATGCCAACGGATCAAATGGGGGACGAACGAGACGAACTTTGTCCAAAGAATGCCCAAAGATCAAATCTGAGGACGTATAGGGACTAAGGAGACGAACTTGGTCCAAAGAATGCCCAAAGGATCAAATGGGAGGACGAACAGGGACGAACGAGACGAACTTGGTCCAAAGAATGCCCAAAGGATCAAATGGGACGACGAACGTGACTAACTTGGTACAAAGAATGCCCAAGGATCAAATGGGAGGACGTAGAGGGACGAACGAGACAAACATGGTCCAAAGAATGCCAAAGGATCAAATGGGAGGACGAACGTGACGAACTTGGTACAGAGAATGCGCAAGGATCAAATGGGAGGACGTAGAGGGACGAACGAGACGAACATGGTCCAAAGAATGCCAAAGGATCAAATGGGAGGACGAACGTGACGAACTTGGTACAAAGAATGCCCAAGGATCAAATGGGAGGACGTAGAGGGACGAACGAGACGAACTTGGTCCAAAGAAAGCCAAAGGATCAAATGGAGGACGAAAAGGGACGAACAAGACGAACTTTGTCCAAAGAATGTCAAACGATCAAATGGGAGGACGAAGTGGGACGAAGGAGACGAACATGGTCCAAAGAATGCCAAAGGATCAAATGGGAGGACGAACGTGACGAACTGGGTACAAAGAATGCCCAAGGATCAAATGGGAGGACGTAGAGGGACGAACGAGACGAACTTGGTGCAAAGAATGCCCAAAGGATCAAATGGGAGGACGAACGTGACGAACTGGGTACAGACAATGCGCAAGGATCAAATGGGAGGACGTAGAGGGGCGAATGATACGAACTTGGTGCAAAGAATGCCCAAAGGATGAAATGGGAGGACGAACAAGGACGAACGAGACGAACTTGGTCAAAAGAATGCCCAAAGATCAAATGGGAGCCCAAAGGATCAAATGGGAGGACGAACAGGGACGAACGAGAGGAACTTGGTCCAAAGAATGCTCAAAAGAACTTGGTCCAAAGAATGCCAATGGATCAAATGGGAGGACGAACGTGCGAACTTGGTACAAAGAATGCCCAAGGATCAAATGGGAGGACGTAGAGGGACGAATGAGACGAACTTGGTCCAAAGAATGCGCAAAGGATCAAATGGGAGGACAAACAGGGACGAACGAGACGAACTTGGTCCAAAGAATGCCCAAAGATCACATGGGAGGACGAACAGGGACGAACGAGACGATGTTGGTCAAAAGAATGCCCAAAGATCAAATGGGAGCCCAAAGGATCAAATGGGAGGACGAACAGGGACGAACGAGACGAACTTGGTCCAACGAATGCCCAAAAGAACTTAGTCCAAAGAATGCCAAAGGATCAAATGGGAGGACGTAGAGGGACGAACGAGACGAACTTGGTCCAAAGAATGCCAAAGGATCAAATGGGAGGACGAATGTGACGATCTTGGTACAAAGAATGCCCAAGGATCAAATGGGAGGACGTAGAGGGACGAACGAGACGAACTTGGTCCAAAGAATGCCAAAGGATCAAATGGAGGACGAAAAGGGACGAACGAGACGAACTTTGTCCAAAGAATGTCAAACGATCAAATGGGAGGACGAAGAGGGACGAAGGAGACGAACTTGGTCCAAAGAATGCCAAAGGATCAAATGGGAGGACGAACATGACGAACTTTGTCCAAAAAATGCGCAAAGGATCAAATGGGAGGACGAACGACACAAACTTGGTCCGAAGAATGCCCAAAGGATCAAATGGGAGGAAGTAGAGAGACGAACGAGACGAACTTGGTCCAAAGAATGCCCAAGGATGAAATGGGAGGACGAAAAGGGACGAACGAGAGGAACTTGGTCCAAAGAATGCCCATGGATGAAATGGGAGGACGAAAAGAAACGAACGAGACGAACTTGGTCCAAAGAATGCCAAAGGATCAAATAGGAGGACGAAGAGGGACCAAGGAGACGAGCTTGGTCCAAAGAATGCCCAAGGATGAAATGGGAGGACGAAAAGGGAGGAACGAGACAAACTTGGTCCAAAGAATGCGCAAGGATCAAATGGGAGGACGTAGAGGGACGAACGAGACGAACTTGGTGCAAAGAATGCCCAAAGGATCAAATGGGAGGACGAACAGGGACGAACGAGACGATGTTGGTCAAAAGAATGCCCAAAGATCAAATGGGAGCCCAAAGGATCAAATGGGAGGACGAACAGGGACAAACGAGACGAACTTGGTCCAACGAATGCCCAAAAGAACTTGCTCCAAAGAATGCCAAAGGATCAAATTGGAGGACGAACGTGCGAGCTTGGTACAAAGAATGCCCAAGGATCAAATGGGAGGACGTAGACGGACGAACGAAACAAACTTGGTCCAAAGAATGCCCAAAGGATCAAATGGGAGGACGAACAGGGACGAACGAGACGAACTTGGTCCAAAGAATGCCCAAAGATCAAATGGGAGGACGAACAGGGACGAACGAGACGATGTTGGTCAAAAGAATGCCCAAAGATCAAATGGGAGCCCAAAGGATCAAATGGGAGGATGAACAGGGACGAACGAGACGAACTTGGTCCAAAGAATGCCCAAGGATGAAATGGGAGGACGGAAAGGGACGAACGAGACGAACTTGGTCCAAAGAATGCCAATGGATCAAATGGGGGACGAACGAGACGAACTTTGTCCAAAGAATGCCCAAAGATCAAATCTGAGGACGTATAGGGACTAAGGAGACGAACTTGGTCCAAAGAATGCCCAAAGGATCAAATGGGAGGACGAACAGGGACGAACGAGACGAACTTGGTCCAAAGAATGCCCAATGGATCAAATGGGACGACGAACGTGACGAACTTGGTACAAAGAATGCCCAAGGATCAAATGGCAGGACGTAGAGGGACGAACGAGACGAACATGGTCCAAAGAATGCCAAAGGATCAAATGGGAGGACGAACGTGACGAACTTCGTACAGAGAATGCGCAAGGATCAAATGGGAGGACGTAGAGGGACGAACGAGACGAACATGGTCCAAAGAATGCCAAAGGATCAAATGGGAGGACGAACGTGACGAACTTGGTACAAAGAATGCCCAAGGATCAAATGGGAGGACGTAGAGGGACGAACGAGACGAACTTGGTCCAAAGAATGCCAAAGGATCAAATGGAGGACGAAAAGGGACGAACAAGACGAACTTTGTCCAAAGAATGTCAAACGATCAAATGCGAGGACGAAGAGGGACGAAGGAGACGAACTTGGTCCAAAGAATGCCAAAGGATCAAATGGGAGGACGAACGTGACGAACTGGGTACAAAGAATGCCCAAGGATCAAATGGGAGGACGTAGAGGGACGAACGAGACGAACTTGGTGCAAAGAATGCCCAAAGGATCAAATGGGAGGACGAACGTGACGAACTGGGTACAGAGAATGCGCAAGGATCAAATGGGAGGACGTAGAGGGACGAACGAGACGAACTTGGTCCAACGAATGCCAAAGGATCAAATGGGAGGACGAACAGGGACGAACGAGACGAACTTCGTCCAAAAAATGCCCAAAGATCAAATGGGAGGACGAACAGGGACGAACGAGACGATGTTGGTCAAAAGAATGCCCAAAGATCAAATGGGAGCCCAAAGGATCAAATGGGAGGACGAACAGGGACGAACGAGACGAACTTGGTCCAAAGAATGCCCAAGGATGAAATGGGAGGACGGAAAGGGACGAACGAGACGAACTTGGTCCAAAGAATGCCAATGGATCAAATGGGGGACGAACGAGACGAACTTTGTCCAAAGAATGCCCAAAGATCAAATCTGAGGACGTATAGGGACTAAGGAGACGAACTTGGTCCAAAGAATGCCCAAAGGATCAAATGGGAGGACGAACAGGGACGAACGAGACGAACTTGGTCCAAAGAATGCCCAATGGATCAAATGGGACGACGAACGTGACGAACTTGGTACAAAGAATGCCCAAGGATCAAATGGCAGGACGTAGAGGGACGAACGAGACGAACATGGTCCAAAGAATGCCAAAGGATCAAATGGGAGGACGAACGTGACGAACTTCGTACAGAGAATGCGCAAGGATCAAATGGGAGGACGTAGAGGGACGAACGAGACGAACATGGTCCAAAGAATGCCAAAGGATCAAATGGGAGGACGAACGTGACGAACTTGGTACAAAGAATGCCCAAGGATCAAATGGGAGGACGTAGAGGGACGAACGAGACGAACTTGGTCCAAAGAATGCCAAAGGATCAAATGGAGGACGAAAAGGGACGAACAAGACGAACTTTGTCCAAAGAATGTCAAACGATCAAATGCGAGGACGAAGAGGGACGAAGGAGACGAACTTGGTCCAAAGAATGCCAAAGGATCAAATGGGAGGACGAACGTGACGAACTGGGTACAAAGAATGCCCAAGGATCAAATGGGAGGACGTAGAGGGACGAACGAGACGAACTTGGTGCAAAGAATGCCCAAAGGATCAAATGGGAGGACGAACGTGACGAACTGGGTACAGAGAATGCGCAAGGATCAAATGGGAGGACGTAGAGGGACGAACGAGACGAACTTGGTCCAACGAATGCCAAAGGATCAAATGGGAGGACGAACAGGGACGAACGAGACGAACTTCGTCCAAAAAATGCCCAAAGATCAAATGGGAGGACGAACAGGGACGAACGAGACGATGTTGGTCAAAAGAATGCCCAAAGATCAAATGGGAGCCCAAAGGATCAAATGGGAGGACGAACAGGGACGAACGAGACGAACTTGGTCCAAAGAATGCCCAAGGATGAAATGGGAGGACGGAAAGGGACGAACGAGACGAACTTGGTCCAAAGAATGCCAATGGATCAAATGGGGGACGAACGAGACGAACTTTGTCCAAAGAATGCCCAAAGATCAAATCTGAGGACGTATAGGGACTAAGGAGACGAACTTGGTCCAAAGAATGCCCAAAAGAACTTGGTCCAAAGAATGCCAAAGGATCAAATGGGAGGACGAACGAGACCAACTTGGTACAAAGAATGCCAAAGGATCAAATGGGAGGACGAAGAGGGACGAACGAGACGAACTAGGTCCAAAGAATGCCAAAGGATCAAATGGGGGACGAATGAGACGAACTTGGTCCAAAGAATGCCCAAAGGATCTAATGGGACGACGAACAGGGACAAACGAGACGAACTTGGTCCAAAGAATGCCCAAAGATCAAATGGGAGGATGTAGTGGGACAAACGAGACGAACGTGGTCCAAAGAATGCCCAAGGATGAAATGGGAGGACGAAAAGGGACGAACGAGAAGAACTTGGTCCAAAGAATGCCAAAGGGTCAAATGGGAGGACGAACGAGACGAGCTTGGTCCAAAGAATGCCAAAGAATCAAATGGGAGGCCGAAGAGGGACGAACGAGACGAACTTGGTCCAATGAATGCCAAAGGATCAAATGGGGGACGAAGGAGACGAACTTGGTCCAATGAATGCCAAAAGGATCAAATGGGAGGACGAACGAGACCAACTTGCTACAAAGAATGCCAAAAGATCAAATGCGAGGAAGAAGAGGGACGAAGGAGACGAACATGGTCCAAAGAATGCCAAAGGATCAAATGGGAGGACGAACGAGACCAACTAGCTACAAAGAATGCCAAAGGATCAAATGGGAGGACGAAGAGGGACGAACCAGACGAACTTGGTCCAAAGATTGCCCAATCATGAAATGGGAGGACGAAAAGGGACGATCGAGACGAACTTGGTCCAAAGAATGCCAAAGGATCAAATGGGGGACGAACGGGACGAACTTGGTCCAAAGAATGCCTAAGGATCAAATGGGAGGACGTAGAGGGACGAATGAGACGAACTTGGTGCAAAGAATGCCTAAAGGATGAAATGGGAGGACGAACAAGGACGAACGAGACGAACTTGGTCAAAAGAATGCCCAAAGATCAAATGGGAGCCCAAAGGATCAAATGGGAGGACGAACAGGGACGAACGAGAGGAACTTGGTCGAAAGAATGCCCAAAAGAACTTGGTCCAAAGAATGCCAAAGGATCAAATGGGAGGACGAACGAGACCAACTTGGTACAAAGAATGCCAAAGGATCAAATGGGAGGACGAAGAGGGACGAATGAGACGAACTAGGTCCAAAGAATGCCAAAGGATCAAATGGGAGGACGAACGTGACGAACTTCGTACAGAGAATGCGCAAGGATCAAATGGGAGGACGTAGAGGGACGAACGAGACGAACATGGTCCAAAGAACGCCAAAGGATCAAATGGGAGGACGAACGTGACGAACTTGGTACAAAGAATGCGCAAGCATCAAATGGGAGGACGTAAAGGGAACGAGACGAACTTGGTGCAAAGAATGCCCAAAGCATGAAATGGGAGGACGAACAGGGACGAACGAGACGAACTTGGTCAAAAGAATGCCCAAAGATCAAATGGGAACCTAAAGGATCAAATGGGAGGACGAACAGGGACGAACGAGACGAACTTGGTCCAAAGAATGCCCGAAAGAACTTGGTCCAAAGAATGCCAAAGGATCAAATGGGAGGACGAACGTGACGAACTTCGTACAGAGAATGCGCAAGGATCAAATGGGAGGACGTAGAGGGACGAACGAGACGAACATGGTCCAAAGAATGCCAAAGGATCAAATGGGAGGACGAACGTGACGAACTTGGTCCAAAGAATGCCCAAGGATCAAATGGGAGGACGTAGAGGGACGAACGAGACGAACTTGGTCCAAAGAATGCCAAAGGATCAAATGGAGGACGAAAAGGGACGAACAAGACGAACTTTGTCCAAAGAATGTCAAACGATCAAATGGGAGGACGAAGAGGGACGAAGGAGACGAACTTGGTCCAAAGAATGCCAAAGGATCAAATGGGAGGACGAACGTGGCGAACTGGGTACAAAAAATGCCCAAGGATCAAATGGGAGGACGTAGAGGGACGAACGAGACGAACTTGGTGCAAAGAATGCCCAAAGGATCAAATGGGAGGACGAACGTGACGAACTGGGTACAGAGAATGCGCAAGGATCAAATGGGAGGACGTAGAGGGACGAACGAGACGAACTTGGTCCAACGAATGCCAAAGGATCAAATGGGAGGACGAACGTGACGAACATGGTACAAAGAATGCGCAAGCATCAAATGGGAGCACGTAAAGGGAACGAGACGAACTTGGTGCAAAGAATGCCCAAAGCATGAAATGGGAGGACGAACAGGGACGAACGAGACGAACTTGGTCAAAAGAATGCCCAAAGATCAAATGGGAACCTAAAGGATCAAATGGGAGGACGAACAGGGACGAACGAGACGAACTTGGTCCAAAGAATGCCCGAAAGAACTTGGTCGAAAGAATGCCAAAGGATCAAATGGGAGGACGAACGAGACCAACTTGGTACAAAGAATGCCAAAGGATCAAATGGGAGGACGAAGAGGGACGAACGAGACGAACTAGGTCCAAAGAATGCCAAAGGATCAAATGGGGGACGAATGAGACGAACTTGGTCCAAAGAATGCCCAAAGGATCTAATGGGACGACGAACAGGGACAAACGAGACGAACTTGGTCCAAAGAATGCCCAAAGATCAAATGGGAGGATGTAGTGGGACAAACGAGACGAACGTGGTCCAAAGAATGCCCAAGGATGAAATGGGAGGACGAAAAGGGACGAACGAGAAGAACTTGGTCCAAAGAATGCCAAAGGGTCAAATGGGAGGACGAACGAGACGAGCTTGGTCCAAAGAATGCCAAAGGATCAAATGGGAGGCCGAAGAGGGACGAACGAGACGAACTTGGTCCAAAGAATGCCAAAGGATCAAATGGGGGACGAAGGAGACGAACTTGGTCCAATCAATGCCAAAAGGATCAAATGGGAGGACGAACGAGACCAACTTGCTACAAAGAATGCCAAAAGATCAAATGCGAGGAAGAAGAGGGACGAAGGAGACGAACATGGTCCAAAGAATGCCAAAGGATCAAATGGGAGGACGAACGAGACCAACTAGCTACAAAGAATGCCAAAGGATCAAATGGGAGGACGAAGAGGGACGAACCAGACGAACTTGGTCCAAAGATTGCCCAATCATGAAATGGGAGGACGAAAAGGGACGATCGAGACGAACTTGGTCCAAAGAATGCCAAAGGATCAAATGGGGGACGAACGGGACGAACTTGGTCCAAAGAATGCCCAAGGATCAAATGGGAGGACGTAGAGGGACGAATGAGACGAACTTGGTGCAAAGAATGCCTAAAGGATGAAATGGGAGGACGAACAAGGACGAACGAGACGAACTTGGTCAAAAGAATGCCCAAAGATCAAATGGGAGCCCAAAGGATCAAATGGGAGGACGAACAGGGACGAACGAGAGGAACTTGGTCGAAAGAATGCCCAAAAGAACTTGGTCCAAAGAATGCCAAAGGATCAAATGGGAGGACGAACGAGACCAACTTGGTACAAAGAATGCCAAAGGATCAAATGGGAGGACGAAGAGGGACGAACGAGACGAACTAGGTCCAAAGAATGCCAAAGGATCAAATGGGAGGACGAACGTGACGAACTTCGTACAGAGAATGCGCAAGGATCAAATGGGAGGACGTAGAGGGACGAACGAGACGAACATGGTCCAAAGAATGCCAAAGGATCAAATGGGAGGACGAACGTGACGAACTTGGTACAAAGAATGCCAAAGGATCAAATGGGAGGACGAACGTGACGAACTGGGTACAAAAAATGCCCAAGGATCAAATGGGAGGACGTAGAGGGACGAACGAGACGAACTTGGTCCAACGAATGCCAAAGGATCAAATGGGAGGACGAACGTGACGAACTTCGTACAGAGAATGCGCAAGGATCAAATGGGAGGACGTAGAGGGACGAACGAGACGAACATGGTCCAAAGAACGCCAAAGGATCAAATGGGAGGACGAACGTGACGAACTTGGTACAAAGAATGCGCAAGCATCAAATGGGAGGACGTAAAGGGAACGAGACGAACTTGGTGCAAAGAATGCCCAAAGCATGAAATGGGAGGACGAACAGGGACGAACGAGACGAACTTGGTCAAAAGAATGCCCAAAGATCAAATGGGAACCTAAAGGATCAAATGGGAGGACGAACAGGGACGAACGAGACGAACTTGGTCCAAAGAATGCCCGAAAGAACTTGGTCCAAAGAATGCCAAAGGATCAAATGGGAGGACGAACGTGACGAACTTCGTACAGAGAATGCGCAAGGATCAAATGGGAGGACGTAGAGGGACGAACGAGACGAACATGGTCCAAAGAATGCCAAAGGATCAAATGGGAGGACGAACGTGACGAACTTGGTCCAAAGAATGCCCAAGGATCAAATGGGAGGACGTAGAGGGACGAACGAGACGAACTTGGTCCAAAGAATGCCAAAGGATCAAATGGAGGACGAAAAGGGACGAACAAGACGAACTTTGTCCAAAGAATGTCAAACGATCAAATGGGAGGACGAAGAGGGACGAAGGAGACGAACTTGGTCCAAAGAATGCCAAAGGATCAAATGGGAGGACGAACGTGACGAACTGGGTACAAAAAATGCCCAAGGATCAAATGGGAGGACGTAGAGGGACGAACGAGACGAACTTGGTGCAAAGAATGCCCAAAGGATCAAATGGGAGGACGAACGTGACGAACTGGGTACAGAGAATGCGCAAGGATCAAATGGGAGGACGTAGAGGGACGAACGAGACGAACTTGGTCCAACGAATGCCAAAGGATCAAATGGGAGGACGAACGTGACGAACATGGTACAAAGAATGCGCAAGCATCAAATGGGAGCACGTAAAGGGAACGAGACGAACTTGGTGCAAAGAATGCCCAAAGCATGAAATGGGAGGACGAACAGGGACGAACGAGACGAACTTGGTCAAAAGAATGCCCAAAGATCAAATGGGAACCTAAAGGATCAAATGGGAGGACGAACAGGGACGAACGAGACGAACTTGGTCCAAAGAATGCCCGAAAGAACTTGGTCCAAAGAATGCCAAAGGATCAAATGGGAGGACGAACGAGACCAACTTGGTACAAAGAATGCCAAAGGATCAAATGGGAGGACGAAGAGGGACGAACGAGACGAACTAGGTCCAAAGAATGCCAAAGGATCAAATGGGGGACGAATGAGACGAACTTGGTCCAAAGAATGCCCAAAGGATCTAATGGGACGACGAACAGGGACAAACGAGACGAACTTGGTCCAAAGAATGCCCAAAGATCAAATGGGAGGATGTAGTGGGACAAACGAGACGAACGTGGTCCAAAGAATGCCCAAGGATGAAATGGGAGGACGAAAAGGGACGAACGAGAAGAACTTGGTCCAAAGAATGCCAAAGGGTCAAATGGGAGGACGAACGAGACGAGCTTGGTCCAAAGAATGCCAAAGGATCAAATGGGAGGCCGAAGAGGGACGAACGAGACGAACTTGGTCCAAAGAATGCCAAAGGATCAAATGGGGGACGAAGGAGACGAACTTGGTCCAATGAATGCCAAAAGGATCAAATGGGAGGACGAACGAGACCAACTTGCTACAAAGAATGCCAAAAGATCAAATGCGAGGAAGAAGAGGGACGAAGGAGACGAACATGGTCCAAAGAATGCCAAAGGATCAAATGGGAGGACGAACGAGACCAACTAGCTACAAAGAATGCCAAAGGATCAAATGGGAGGACGAAGAGGGACGAACCAGACGAACTTGGTCCAAAGATTGCCCAATCATGAAATGGGAGGACGAAAAGGGACGATCGAGACGAACTTGGTCCAAAGAATGCCAAAGGATCAAATGGGGGACGAACGGGACGAACTTGGTCCAAAGAATGCCCAAGGATCAAATGGGAGGACGTAGAGGGACGAATGAGACGAACTTGGTGCAAAGAATGCCTAAAGGATGAAATGGGAGGACGAACAAGGACGAACGAGACGAACTTGGTCAAAAGAATGCCCAAAGATCAAATGGGAGCCCAAAGGATCAAATGGGAGGACGAACAGGGACGAACGAGAGGAACTTGGTCGAAAGAATGCCCAAAAGAACTTGGTCCAAAGAATGCCAAAGGATCAAATGGGAGGACGAACGAGACCAACTTGGTACAAAGAATGCCAAAGGATCAAATGGGAGGACGAACGTGACGAACTGGGTACAGAGAATGCGCAAGGATCAAATGGGAGGACGTAGAGGGACGAACGAGACGAACTTGGTCCAACGAATGCCAAAGGATCAAATGGGAGGACGAACGTGACGAACATGGTACAAAGAATGCGCAAGCATCAAATGGGAGCACGTAAAGGGAACGAGACGAACTTGGTGCAAAGAATGCCCAAAGCATGAAATGGGAGGACGAACAGGGACGAACGAGACGAACTTGGTCAAAAGAATGCCCAAAGATCAAATGGGAACCTAAAGGATCAAATGGGAGGACGAACAGGGACGAACGAGACGAACTTGGTCCAAAGAATGCCCGAAAGAACTTGGTCCAAAGAATGCCAAAGGATCAAATGGGAGGACGAACGAGACCAACTTGGTACAAAGAATGCCAAAGGATCAAATGGGAGGACGAAGAGGGACGAACGAGACGAACTAGGTCCAAAGAATGCCAAAGGATCAAATGGGAGGACGAACGTGACGAACTTCGTACAGAGAATGCGCAAGGATCAAATGGGAGGACGTAGAGGGACGAACGAGACGAACATGGTCCAAAGAATGCCAAAGGATCAAATGGGAGGACGAACGTGACGAACTTGGTACAAAGAATGCCAAAGGATCAAATGGGAGGACGAACGTGACGAACTGGGTACAAAAAATGCCCAAGGATCAAATGGGAGGACGTAGAGGGACGAACGAGACGAACTTGGTGCAAAGAATGCCCAAATGATATGGTCCTTGGAGCCGTCGGACCCAAAACAAGAGTCGTAAGGTGGAAGTGAGGACGCCACAACCGGCTATGAATGTTCCGGTTGATAAGTCGGGGTTGAGCGCCACGGCAAGCCGATAAGCTCTAAACAAGGCTCACAAAGAACCATAGAGAATCCTCTCCAATTTTAACCCAATCCAAAACTTCCTTTATTTCTGAATAATGGATTACAATTTATAGAGATAGCTCAGCCTCCTAATTAAAGTAGCTAGTAATGGCATGCAAGCCACATAATTTATTCTTAAATAGAGCATTAAAAGAAAATGAAACCAATTCTCATGTAACAGTCAGCACTAGTGTATTTTTTTGGCCAATCAAGGATTATTGAATGCAAAGATCAATTGCATGTGCTGCTGGACTTCCCCTTCTTTTGAAACGCATGGAGCTTTATTTGTGCTGATCATGTTTAGTAAAAAGAGCAGCTTGTTAATTGGACTAATAAAAGTCAGCAGCTGATTATTTGAAAGCATTTCCAGCGGCTGCACATTACTTGCTTTCTCCCCATCAATTAATTTTTAGAATAAATTCTTTGTAGGCTTCCTTCCACATACTCAATGAATTCATGATCGCATCATACTCCCCTTCTTCAAAATGATTTGTCCTCAAATCCTCATAGCACTCTTTCAACAAAAACTTAGACTTTGGATACCTCTTTTTGCTTGAATGAGACCATATCCAATTTCCTGGATCAAGGACAATTCTTGCTTCCTCGTCTTGATTGTCCTTCACCACATCATGAAATTTAAGATCAAAATCAAGAAATAATTTACCAACTTTGGGATCAAAAAAATGTTTCAAATGAGGACTCAGAACTAGAGCCATGGAAGTTCGAACGGAATCTGCCTTCCATGTGATCAAGCCATTCATTTTTGCATCATTATCCTCCTCTTGAAAGGGATTTGACCCCAAATCCAAATCTGCAACAAAAGATAGTGGGTTATGTAAAAATATTTTTTTGTTTTGCTCTCCACTTTCTTTTTCATCAGACCTGAATCTTTCCTCCTCCTTAAAATTTTCATCTTTCTCAATCCCCTCTTTCTTTTTCTCATGGACCAAACCCTCTTCTTTTTCTTTCTCTCCCACATTCCCTTGAATTTTATCTTTAACAAGATTCTCCCAATATTCTTCAAAACTAGGAATCTTTCTTTTCATTCTCTCCTCTTTTCTTACAATTCTTTCATGCTCCCTATCATCCCTCTTATTTTTTCTATATCTTTTCTCATCCCGTTTTCGCTCTATGTGGTCAAACTTCTCATGTAGCTCATCTGTTGTTGTTTGTAGGAGCTTCTCCATTCGTTGCACAAATATCTGAACTTCAAAGGATAGAGTTGTCATTGTAGACAGTTGTGGCAGCAAGGACTTGAAGAGAATATAATTCAGATTTGATTAAACTCAAACAAAATGGTTTTTTTTTTCGTTTTTTTTTCTCAGTTTTTTTTAACCCTTCTCTTTTTTTTTTCTTGAACAAAATGGAAAGACAAAACTGGAAAAGGATAGATAACACCTGAAAAGGAACCTAAGCTGCTGATACCAAATGATATGGTCCTTGGAGCCGTCGGACCCAAAACAAGAGTCGTAAGGTGGAAGTGAGGACGCCACAACCGGCTATGAATGTTCCGGTTGATAAGTCGGGGTTCAGCGCCACGGCAAGCCGATAAGCTCTAAACAAGGCTCACAAAGAACCATAGAGAATCCTCTCCAATTTTAACCCAATCCAAAACTTCCTTTATTTCTGAATAATGGATTACAATTTATAGAGATAGCTCAGCCTCCTAATTAAAGTAGCTAGTAATGGCATGCAAGCCACATAATTTATTCTTAAATAGAGCATTAAAAGAAAATGAAACCAATTCTCATGTAACAGTCAGCACTAGTGTATTTTTTTGGCCAATCAAGGATTATTGAATGCAAAGATCAATTGCATGTGCTGCTGGACTTCCCCTTCTTTTGAAACGCATGGAGCTTTATTTGTGCTGATCATGTTTAGTAAAAAGAGCAGCTTGTTAATTGGACTAATAAAAGTCAGCAGCTGATTATTTGAAAGCATTTCCAGCGGCTGCACATTACTTGCTTTCTCCCCATCAATTAATTTTTAGAATAAATTCTTTGTAGGCTTCCTTCCACATACTCAATGAATTCATGATCGCATCATACTCCCCTTCTTCAAAATGATTTGTCCTCAAATCCTCATAGCACTCTTTCAACAAAAACTTAGACTTTGGATACCTCTTTTTGCTTGAATGAGACCATATCCAATTTCCTGGATCAAGGACAATTCTTGCTTCCTCGTCTTGATTGTCCTTCACCACATCATGAAATTTAAGATCAAAATCAAGAAATAATTTACCAACTTTGGGATCAAAAAAATGTTTCAAATGAGGACTCAGAACTAGAGCCATGGAAGTTCGAACGGAATCTGCCTTCCATGTGATCAAGCCATTCATTTTTGCATCACCAAAGGATCAAATGGGAGGACGAACGTGACGAACTGGGTACAGAGAATGCGCAAGGATCAAATGGGAGGACGTAGAGGGACGAACGAGACGAACTTGGTCCAACGAATGCCAAAGGATCAAATGGGAGGACGAACGTGACGAACATGGTACAAAGAATGCGCAAGCATCAAATGGGAGCACGTAAAGGGAACGAGACGAACTTGGTGCAAAGAATGCCCAAAGCATGAAATGGGAGGACGAACAGGGACGAACGAGACGAACTTGGTCAAAAGAATGCCCAAAGATCAAATGGGAACCTAAAGGATCAAATGGGAGGACGAACAGGGACGAACGAGACGAACTTGGTCCAAAGAATGCCCGAAAGAACTTGGTCCAAAGAATGCCAAAGGATCAAATGGGAGGACGAACGAGACCAACTTGGTACAAAGAATGCCAAAGGATCAAATGGGAGGACGAAGAGGGACGAACGAGACGAACTAGGTCCAAAGAATGCCAAAGGATCAAATGGGAGGACGAACGTGACGAACTTCGTACAGAGAATGCGCAAGGATCAAATGGGAGGACGTAGAGGGACGAACGAGACGAACATGGTCCAAAGAATGCCAAAGGATCAAATGGGAGGACGAACGTGACGAACTTGGTACAAAGAATGCCAAAGGATCAAATGGGAGGACGAACGTGACGAACTGGGTACAAAAAATGCCCAAGGATCAAATGGGAGGACGTAGAGGGACGAACGAGACGAACTTGGTGCAAAGAATGCCCAAATGATATGGTCCTTGGAGCCGTCGGACCCAAAACAAGAGTCGTAAGGTGGAAGTGAGGACGCCACAACCGGCTATGAATGTTCCGGTTGATAAGTCGGGGTTGAGCGCCACGGCAAGCCGATAAGCTCTAAACAAGGCTCACAAAGAACCATAGAGAATCCTCTCCAATTTTAACCCAATCCAAAACTTCCTTTATTTCTGAATAATGGATTACAATTTATAGAGATAGCTCAGCCTCCTAATTAAAGTAGCTAGTAATGGCATGCAAGCCACATAATTTATTCTTAAATAGAGCATTAAAAGAAAATGAAACCAATTCTCATGTAACAGTCAGCACTAGTGTATTTTTTTGGCCAATCAAGGATTATTGAATGCAAAGATCAATTGCATGTGCTGCTGGACTTCCCCTTCTTTTGAAACGCATGGAGCTTTATTTGTGCTGATCATGTTTAGTAAAAAGAGCAGCTTGTTAATTGGACTAATAAAAGTCAGCAGCTGATTATTTGAAAGCATTTCCAGCGGCTGCACATTACTTGCTTTCTCCCCATCAATTAATTTTTAGAATAAATTCTTTGTAGGCTTCCTTCCACATACTCAATGAATTCATGATCGCATCATACTCCCCTTCTTCAAAATGATTTGTCCTCAAATCCTCATAGCACTCTTTCAACAAAAACTTAGACTTTGGATACCTCTTTTTGCTTGAATGAGACCATATCCAATTTCCTGGATCAAGGACAATTCTTGCTTCCTCGTCTTGATTGTCCTTCACCACATCATGAAATTTAAGATCAAAATCAAGAAATAATTTACCAACTTTGGGATCAAAAAAATGTTTCAAATGAGGACTCAGAACTAGAGCCATGGAAGTTCGAACGGAATCTGCCTTCCATGTGATCAAGCCATTCATTTTTGCATCATTATCCTCCTCTTGAAAGGGATTTGACCCCAAATCCAAATCTGCAACAAAAGATAGTGGGTTATGTAAAAATATTTTTTTGTTTTGCTCTCCACTTTCTTTTTCATCAGACCTGAATCTTTCCTCCTCCTTAAAATTTTCATCTTTCTCAATCCCCTCTTTCTTTTTCTCATGGACCAAACCCTCTTCTTTTTCTTTCTCTCCCACATTCCCTTGAATTTTATCTTTAACAAGATTCTCCCAATATTCTTCAAAACTAGGAATCTTTCTTTTCATTCTCTCCTCTTTTCTTACAATTCTTTCATGCTCCCTATCATCCCTCTTATTTTTTCTATATCTTTTCTCATCCCGTTTTCGCTCTATGTGGTCAAACTTCTCATGTAGCTCATCTGTTGTTGTTTGTAGGAGCTTCTCCATTCGTTGCACAAATATCTGAACTTCAAAGGATAGAGTTGTCATTGTAGACAGTTGTGGCAGCAAGGACTTGAAGAGAATATAATTCAGATTTGATTAAACTCAAACAAAATGGTTTTTTTTTTCGTTTTTTTTTCTCAGTTTTTTTTAACCCTTCTCTTTTTTTTTTCTTGAACAAAATGGAAAGACAAAACTGGAAAAGGATAGATAACACCTGAAAAGGAACCTAAGCTGCTGATACCAAATGATATGGTCCTTGGAGCCGTCGGACCCAAAACAAGAGTCGTAAGGTGGAAGTGAGGACGCCACAACCGGCTATGAATGTTCCGGTTGATAAGTCGGGGTTGAGCGCCACGGCAAGCCGATAAGCTCTAAACAAGGCTCACAAAGAACCATAGAGAATCCTCTCCAATTTTAACCCAATCCAAAACTTCCTTTATTTCTGAATAATGGATTACAATTTATAGAGATAGCTCAGCCTCCTAATTAAAGTAGCTAGTAATGGCATGCAAGCCACATAATTTATTCTTAAATAGAGCATTAAAAGAAAATGAAACCAATTCTCATGTAACAGTCAGCACTAGTGTATTTTTTTGGCCAATCAAGGATTATTGAATGCAAAGATCAATTGCATGTGCTGCTGGACTTCCCCTTCTTTTGAAACGCATGGAGCTTTATTTGTGCTGATCATGTTTAGTAAAAAGAGCAGCTTGTTAATTGGACTAATAAAAGTCAGCAGCTGATTATTTGAAAGCATTTCCAGCGGCTGCACATTACTTGCTTTCTCCCCATCAATTAATTTTTAGAATAAATTCTTTGTAGGCTTCCTTCCACATACTCAATGAATTCATGATCGCATCATACTCCCCTTCTTCAAAATGATTTGTCCTCAAATCCTCATAGCACTCTTTCAACAAAAACTTAGACTTTGGATACCTCTTTTTGCTTGAATGAGACCATATCCAATTTCCTGGATCAAGGACAATTCTTGCTTCCTCGTCTTGATTGTCCTTCACCACATCATGAAATTTAAGATCAAAATCAAGAAATAATTTACCAACTTTGGGATCAAAAAAATGTTTCAAATGAGGACTCAGAACTAGAGCCATGGAAGTTCGAACGGAATCTGCCTTCCATGTGATCAAGCCATTCATTTTTGCATCACCAAAGGATCAAATGGGAGGACGAACGTGACGAACTGGGTACAGAGAATGCGCAAGGATCAAATGGGAGGACGTAGAGGGACGAACGAGACGAACTTGGTCCAACGAATGCCAAAGGATCAAATGGGAGGACGAACGTGACGAACATGGTACAAAGAATGCGCAAGCATCAAATGGGAGGACGTAAAGGGAACGAGACGAACTTGGTGCAAAGAATGCCCAAAGCATGAAATGGGAGGACGAACAGGGACGAACGAGACGAACTTGGTCAAAAGAATGCCCAAAGATCAAATGGGAACCTAAAGGATCAAATGGGAGGACGAACAGGGACGAACGAGACGAACTTGGTCCAAAGAATGCCCGAAAGAACTTGGTCCAAAGAATGCCAAAGGATCAAATGGGAGGACGAACGAGACCAACTTGGTACAAAGAATGCCAAAGGATCAAATGGGAGGACGAAGAGGGACGAACGAGACGAACTAGGTCCAAAGAATGCCAAAGGATCAAATGGGGGACGAATGAGACGAACTTGGTCCAAAGAATGCCCAAAGGATCTAATGGGACGACGAACAGGGACAAACGAGACGAACTTGGTCCAAAGAATGCCCAAAGATCAAATGGGAGGATGTAGTGGGACAAACGAGACGAACGTGGTCCAAAGAATGCCCAAGGATGAAATGGGAGGACGAAAAGGGACGAACGAGAAGAACTTGGTCCAAAGAATGCCAAAGGGTCAAATGGGAGGACGAACGAGACGAACTTGGTCCAAAGAATGCCAAAGGATCAAATGGGAGGCCGAAGAGGGACGAACGAGACGAACTTGGTCCAAAGAATGCCAAAGGATCAAATGGGGGACGAAGGAGACGAACTTGGTCCAATGAATGCCAAAAGGATCAAATGGGAGGACGAACGAGACCAACTTGCTACAAAGAATGCCAAAAGATCAAATGCGAGGAAGAAGAGGGACGAAGGAGACGAACATGGTCCAAAGAATGCCAAAGGATCAAATGGGAGGACGAACGAGACCAACTAGCTACAAAGAATGCCAAAGGATCAAATGGGAGGACGAAGAGGGACGAACCAGACGAACTTGGTCCAAAGATTGCCCAATCATGAAATGGGAGGACGAAAAGGGACGATCGAGACGAACTTGGTCCAAAGAATGCCAAAGGATCAAATGGGGGACGATCGGGACGAACTTGGTCCAAAGAATGCCCAAGGATCAAATGGGAGGACGTAGAGGGACGAATGAGACGAACTTGGTGCAAAGAATGCCTAAAGGATGAAATGGGAGGACGAACAAGGACGAACGAGACGAACTTGGTCAAAAGAATGCCCAAAGATCAAATGGGAGCCCAAAGGATCAAATGGGAGGACGAACAGGGACGAACGAGAGGAACTTGGTCCAAAGAATGCCCAAAAGAACTTGGTCCAAAGAATGCCAAAGGATCAAATGGGAGGACGAACGAGACCAACTTGGTACAAAGAATGCCAAAGGATCAAATGGGAGGACGAAGAGGGACGAACGAGACGAACTAGGTCCAAAGAATGCCAAAGGATCAAATGGGGGACGAATGAGACGAACTTGGTCCAAAGAATGCCCAAAGGATCTAATGGGACGACGAACAGGGACAAACGAGACGAACTTGGTCCAAAGAATGCCCAAAGATCAAATGGGAGGATGTAGTGGGACAAACGAGACGAACGTGGTCCAAAGAATGCCCAAGGATGAAATGGGAGGACTAAAAGGGACGAACGAGAAGAACTTGGTCCAAAGAATGCCAAAGGGTCAAATGGGAGGACGAACGAGCAGAGCTTGGTCCAAAGAATGCCAAAGGATCAAATGGGAGGCCGAAGAGGGACGAACGAGACGAACTTGGTCCAAAGAATGCGAAAGGATCAAATGGGGGACGAAGGAGACGAACTTGGTCCAATGAATGCCAAAAGGATCAAATGGGAGGACGAACGTGACGAACTTGGTACAAAGAATGCCCAAGGATCAAATGGGAGGACGTAGAGGGACGAACGAGACGAACTTGGTCCAAAGAATGCCAAAGGATCAAATGGAGGACGAAAAGGGACGAACAAGACGAACTTTGTCCAAAGAATGTCAAACGATCAAATGGGAGGACGAAGAGGGACGAAGGAGACGAACTTGGTCCAAAGAATGCCAAAGGATCAAATGGGAGGACGAACAAGGACGAACGAGACGAACTTGGTCAAAAGAATGCCCAAAGATCAAATGGGAGCCCAAAGGATCAAATGGGAGGACGAACAGGGACGAACGAGAGGAACTTGGTCCAAAGAATGCCCAAAAGAACTTGGTCCAAAGAATGCCAAAGGATCAAATGGGAGGACGAACGAGACCAACTTGGTACAAAGAATGCCAAAGGATCAAATGGGAGGACGAAGAGGGACGAACGAGACGAACTAGGTCCAAAGAATGCCAAAGGATCAAATGGGGGACGAATGAGACGAACTTGGTCCAAAGAATGCCCAAAGGATCTAATGGGACGACGAACAGGGACAAACGAGACGAACTTGGTCCAAAGAATGCCCAAAGATCAAATGGGAGGATGTAGTGGGACAAACGAGACGAACGTGGTCCAAAGAATGCCCAAGGATGAAATGGGAGGACTAAAAGGGACGAACGAGAAGAACTTGGTCCAAAGAATGCCAAAGGGTCAAATGGGAGGACGAACGAGCAGAGCTTGGTCCAAAGAATGCCAAAGGATCAAATGGGAGGCCGAAGAGGGACGAACGAGACGAACTTGGTCCAAAGAATGCGAAAGGATCAAATGGGGGACGAAGGAGACGAACTTGGTCCAATGAATGCCAAAAGGATCAAATGGGAGGACGAACGTGACGAACTTGGTACAAAGAATGCCCAAGGATCAAATGGGAGGACGTAGAGGGACGAACGAGACGAACTTGGTCCAAAGAATGCCAAAGGATCAAATGGAGGACGAAAAGGGACGAACAAGACGAACTTTGTCCAAAGAATGTCAAACGATCAAATGGGAGGACGAAGAGGGACGAAGGAGACGAACTTGGTCCAAAGAATGCCAAAGGATCAAATGGGAGGACGAACGTGTCGAACTGGGTACAAAGAATGCCCAAGGATCAAATGGGAGGACGTAGAGGGACGAACGAGACGAACTTGGTGCAAAGAATGCCCAAAGGATCAAATGGGAGGACGAACGTGACGAACTGGGTACAGAGAATGCGCAAGGATCAAATGGGAGGACGTAGAGGGACGAACGAGACGAACTTGGTCCAACGAATGCCAAAGGATCAAATGGGAGGACGAACGTGACGAACATGGTACAAAGAATGCGCAAGCATCAAATGGGAGGACGTAAAGGGAACGAGACGAACTTGGTGCAAAGAATGCCCAAAGCATGAAATGGGAGGACGAACAGGGACGAACGAGACGAACTTGGTCAAAAGAATGCCCAAAGATCAAATGGGAACCTAAAGGATCAAATGGGAGGACGAACAGGGACGAACGAGACGAACTTGGTCCAAAGAATGCCCAAAAGAACTTGGTCCAAAGAATGCCAAAGGATCAAATGGGAGGACGAACGAGACCAACTTGGTACAAAGAATGCCAAAGGATCAAATGGGAGGACGAAGAGGGACGAACGAGACGAACTAGGTCCAAAGAATGCCAAAGGATCAAATGGGGGACGAATGAGACGAACTTGGTCCAAAGAATGCCCAAAGATCAAATGGGAGGATGTAGTGGGACAAACGAGACGAACGTGGTCCAAAGAATGCCCAAGGATGAAATGGGAGGACGAAAAGGGACGAACGGGAAGAACTTGGTCCAAAGAATGCCAAAGGGTCAAATGGGAGGACGAACGAGACGAGCTTGGTCCAAAGAATGCCAAAGGATCAAATGGGGGACGAAGGAGACGAACTTGGTCCAATGAATGCCAAAAGGATCAAATGGGAGGACGAACGAGACCAACTTGCTACAAAGAATGCCAAAAGATCAAATGCGAGGAAGAAGAGGGACGAAGGAGACGAACATGGTCCAAAGAATGCCAAAGGATCAAATGGGAGGACGAACGAGACCAACTAGCTACAAAGAATGCCAAAGGATCAAATGGGAGGACGAAGAGGGACGAACCAGACGAACTTGGTCCAAAGATTGCCCAATCATGAAATGGGAGGACGAAAAGGGACGATCGAGACGAACTTGGTCCAAAGAATGCCAAAGGATCAAATGGGGGACGAACGGGACGAACTTGGTCCAAAGAATGCCCAAGGATCAAATGGGAGGACGTAGAGGGACGAATGAGACGAACTTGGTGCAAAGAATGCCTAAAGGATGAAATGGGAGGACGAACAAGGACGAACGAGACGAACTTGGTCAAAAGAATGCCCAAAGATCAAATGGGAGCCCAAAGGATCAAATGGGAGGACGAACAGGGACGAACGAGAGGAACTTGGTCCAAAGAATGCCCAAAAGAACTTGGTCCAAACAATGCCAATGGATCAAATGGGAGGACGAACGTGTGAACTTGGTACAAAGATTGCCCAAGGATCAAATGGGAGGACGTAGAGGGACGAATGAGACGAACTTGGTCCAAAGAATGCCCAAAGGATCAAATGGGAGGACGATCAGGGACGAACGAGACGAACTTGGTCCAAAGAATGCCCAAAGATCAAATGGCAGGATATAGTGGGACGAACGAGACGAACTTGGTCCAAAGAAAGCCCAAGGATGAAATGGGAGGACGAAAACGGACGAACGAGAAGAACTTGGTCCAAAGAATGCCAAAGGATCAAATAGGGGACGAACGAGACGAACTTTGTCCAAAGAATGCCCAAAGATCAAATGGGAGGACGTAGAGGGACTAATGAGACGAACTTGATCCAAAGAATTCCCAAAGGATCAAATGGGAGGACGAACAGGGACGAACGAGACGAACTTGGTCCAAAGAATGCAGAAAGGATCAAATGGGACGACGAACGTGACGAACATGGTACAAAGAATGCCCAAGGATCAAATGGGAGGACGTAGAGGGACGACCGAGACGAACTTGGTCCAAAGAATGCCCAAAGAATCAAATGGGAGGACGAACAGGGACGAACTTGGTCCAAAGAATGCCAAAGGTTCAAATGGGAGGACGAAGGAGACCAACTTGGTACAAAGAATGCCAAAGGATCAAATAGGAGGAAGAATAGGGACGAACGAGACGAACTTGGTCCAAAGAATGTCAAAGGATCAAATGGGAGGACGAACGTGACGAATTGGTACAAAGAATGCCCAAGGATCAAATGGGAGGACGAACAGGGACGTACGAGACGAACTTGGTCCAAAGAATGCCAATTGATCAAATAGGAGGACGAAGTGGGACGAAGGAGACGAACTTGGTCCAAAGAATGCCAAAGGATCAAATGGGAGGACGAACGAGACCAACTTGCTACAAAGAATGCCAAAGGATCAAATGGGAGGACGAAGAGGGACAAACGAGACGAACTTGGTCCAAAGATTGCCCAATGATGAAACGGGAGGACGAAAAGGGACGATCGAGACGAACTTGGTCCAAAGAATACCAAAGGATCAAATGGGGGACGAACTGGACAAACTTGGTCCAAAGAATGCCCAAGGATCAAATGGGAGCACGTAGAGGGACGAACGAGACGAACTTGGTCTAAAGAATGCCCAAAGGATCAAATGGGAGGACGAACAGGGACGAACGAGACGAACTTGGTCCAAAGAATGCCCAAAGATGAAATGGGAGGATGTAAAGGGACGTACGAGATGAACTTGGTCCAAAGAATGCCCATGGATGAAATGGGAGGATGAAAAGGGACGAACGAGACGAACTTGGTCCAAAGAATGCCAAAGGATCAAATGGGAGGACGAAGAGGGACGAAGGAGACAAACTTGGTCCAAAGAATGCAAAAGGATCAAATGGGAGGACGAACGTGACGAACTTGGTTCAAAGAATGCCCAAGGATCAAATGGGAGGACGTAGAGGGACGAACGAGATGAACTTGGTCCAAAGAATGCCCAAAGGATCAAATGGGAGGACGAACAGGGACGAACGAGACAAACTTGGTCCAAAGAATGCCCAAAGATGAAATGGGAGGATGTAAAGGGACGAACGAGAGGAACTTGGTCCAAAGAATGCCCAAGGATGAAATGGGAGGACGAAAAGGGACGAACGAGACGAACTTGGTCCAAAGAATGCCAAAGGATCAAATGGACGGACGAAGAGGGACGAAGGAGACAAACTTGGTCCAAAGAATGCCAAAGGATCAAATGGGAGGACGAACGTGACGAACTTGGTACAAAGAATGCCCAAGGATCAAATGGGAGGACGTAGAGGTACGAACGAGACGAACTTGGTCCAAAGAATACCAAAGGATCAAATGGAGGACGAAAAGGGACGAACGAGACGAACTTTCTCCAAAGAATGTCAAACGATCAAATGGGAGGATGAAGAGGGACGAAGGAGACGAACTTGGTCCATAGAATGCCAAAGGATCAAATGGGAGGACGAACATGACGAACGAGACAAACTTGGTCCGAAGAATGCCCAAAGGATCAAATGGGAGGATGTAGAGGGGCGAACGAGACGAACATGGTCCAAAGAATGCCCAAGGATGAAATGGGAGGACGAAAAGGGACGAACGAGAAGAACTTGGTCCAAAGAATGCCAAAGGATCAAATGGGCGGACGAAGAGGGACGAAGGAGACAAACTTGGTCCAAAGAATGTCAAAGGATCAAATGGGAGGACGAACATGACGAACTTGGTACAACGAATGCCGAACGATCAAATAGGAGGACGTAGAGGGACGAACGAGACGAACTTGGTCCAAAGAAGGCCAAAGGATCAAATGTAGGACAAAAAGGGATGAACGAGATGAACTTGGTCAAAAAAATGTCAAAGGATCAAATGGGAGGACGAAGACGGACGAAGGAGACAAACTTGGTCCAAAGAATGCCAAAGGATCAAATGGGAGGACGAACGTGACGAACTTGGTACAAAGAATGACCAAGGATCAAATGGGAGGACGTAGAGGGACGAACGAGACGAACTTGGTCCAAAGAATGCCCAAAGGATCAAATGGGAGGACGAACAGGGACGAACTTGGTCCAAAGAATGCCCGAAGAAGAAATGGGAGGATGTAAAGGGACGAACGAGATGAACTTGGTCCAAAGAATGCCCAAGGATGAAATGGGAGGACGAAAAGGGACGAACGAGACGAACTTGGTACAAAGAATGCCAAAGGATCAAATGGGCAGAGGAAGAGCGAGAAGGAGACAAACTTGGTCCAAAGAATGCCAAAGGATCAAATGGGAGGACTAACGTGACGAACTTGGTACAAAGAATGCCCAAGGATCAAATGGGAGGACGTAGAGGGACGAACAAGACGAACTTGGTCCAAAGAATACCGAAGGATCAAATGGAGGACGAAAAGGAACGAACGAGACGAACTTTGTCCAAAGAATGTCAAACGATCAAATGGGAGGACGAAGAGGGACGAAGGAGACGAACTTCGTCCAAAGAATGCCAAAGGATCAAATGGGAGGACGAACATGACGAACGAGACAAACTTGGTCCGAAGAATGCCCAAAGGATCAAATGGGACGTTGTAGAGCGACGAACGAGACGAACTTGGTCCAAAGAATGCCCAAAGGATCAAATGGGAGGACGAACGAGACGAACTTGGTCCAAAGAATGGCAAAGGTTCAAATGGGAGGACGAACGAGACCAAGTTGCTACAAAGAATGCCAAAGGATGAAATGGGAGGACGAAGAGGGACGAACGAGATGAACTGGGTCCAAAGAATGCCCAAAGATGAAATGGGAGGATGTAAAGGGACGAATGAGATGAACTTGGTCCAAAGAATGTCCATGGATGAAATGGGACGACGAAAAGGGATGAATGAGACGAACTTGGTCCAAAGAATGCCAAAGGATCAAATGGGAGGACGAAGAGGGACGAAGGAGACAAACTTGGTCCAAAGAATGCCATAGGATCAAATGGGAGGACGAACGTGACGAACATGGTACAAAGAATGCCCAAGGATCAAATGGAAGGACGTAGAGGGACGAACGAGACGAACTTGGTCCAAAGAATGCCCAAAGGATCAATTGGGAGGACGAACAGGGACAAACGAGACGAACATGGTCCAAAGAATGCCCAAAGATGAAATGGGAGGATGTAAAGGGACGAACGAGATGAACTTGGTCCAAAGAATGCCCATGGATGAAATGGGAGGGCGAAAAGGGACGAACGAGACGAACTTGGTCCAAAGAATGCCAAAGGATCAAATGGGCGGACGAAGAGGGACGAAGGAGGCAAACTTGGTCCAAAGAATGCCAAAGGATCAAATGGGAGGACGAACGTCACGAACTTGGTACAACGAATGCCGAACGATCAAATGGGAGGACGTAGAGGGACGAACGAGACGAACTTGGTCCAAAGAATGCCAAAGGATCAAATGGAGGACAAAAATGGATGAACGAGATGAACTTGGTCCAAAAAATGTCAAAGGATCAAATGGGAGGCCGAAGACGGACGAAGGAGACAAACTTGGTCCAAAGAATGCCAAAGGATTAAATGGGAGGACGAACGTGACGAACTTGGTACAAAGAATGACCAAGGATCAAATGGGAGGACGTAGAGGGACGAACGAGACGAACTTGGTCCAAAGAATGCCCAAAGGATCAAATGGGAGGACGAACAGGGACGACCGAGACGAACTTGGTCCAAAGAATGCCCAAAGAATCAAATGGGAGGACGAACAGGGACGAACTTGGTCCAAAGAATGCCAAAGGTTCAAATGGGAGGACGAAGGAGACCAACTTGGTACAAAGAATGCCAAAGGATCAAATAGGAGGAAGAATAGGGACGAACGAGACGAACTTGGTGCAAAGAATGTCAAAGGATCAAATGGGAGGACGAAGAGGGACGAAGGAGACGAACATGGTCCAAAGAATGCCAAAGGATCAAATGGGAGGACGAACGTGACGAATTGGTACAAAGAATGCCCAAGGATCAAATGGGAGGACGAACAGGGACGTACGAGACGAACTTGGTCCAAAGAATGCCAATTGATCAAATAGGAGGACGAAGTGGGACGAAGGAGACGAACTTGGTCCAAAGAATGCCAAAGGATCAAATGGGAGGACGAACGAGACCAACTTGCTACAAAGAATGCCAAAGGATC
This sequence comes from Glycyrrhiza uralensis, assembly GCA_030159175.1. Lineage (NCBI taxonomy): Eukaryota > Viridiplantae > Streptophyta > Magnoliopsida > Fabales > Fabaceae > Glycyrrhiza > Glycyrrhiza uralensis. The sequence continues at coordinate 24,478,644 of BRZY01000006.1, read as the reverse complement.
AAATGGGAGGACGAAGAGGGACAAACGAGACGAACTTGGTCCAAAGATTGCCCAATGATGAAACGGGAGGACGAAAAGGGACGATCGAGACGAACTTGGTCCAAAGAATACCAAAGGATCAAATGGGGGACGAACTGGACAAACTTGGTCCAAAGAATGCCCAAGGATCAAATGGGAGCACGTAGAGGGACGAACGAGACGAACTTGGTCTAAAGAATGCCCAAAGGATCAAATGGGAGGACGAACAGGGACGAACGAGACGAACTTGGTCCAAAGAATGCCCAAAGATGAAATGGGAGGATGTAAAGGGACGTACGAGATGAACTTGTTCCAAAGAATGCCCATGGATGAAATGGGAGGATGAAAAGGGTCGAACGAGACGAACTTGGTCCAAAGAATGCCAAAGGATCAAATGGGAGGACGAAGAGGGACGAAGGAGACAAACTTGGTCCAAAGAATGCAAAAGGATCAAATGGGAGGACGAACGTGACGAACTTGGTTCAAAGAATGCCCAAGGATCAAATGGGAGGACGTAGAGGGACGAACGAGATGAACTTGGTCCAAAGAATGCCCAAAGGATCAAATGGGAGGACGAACAGGGACGAACGAGACAAACTTGGTCCAAAGAATGCCCAAAGATGAAATGGGAGGATGTAAAGGGACGAACGAGAGGAACTTGGTCCAAAGAATGCCCAAGGATGAAATGGGAGGACGAAAAGGGACGAACGAGACGAACTTGGTCCAAAGAATGCCAAAGGATCAAATGGACGGACGAAGAGGGACGAAGGAGACAAACTTGGTCCAAAGAATGCCAAAGGATCAAATGGGAGGACGAACGTGACGAACTTGGTACAAAGAATGCCCAAGGATCAAATGGGAGGACGTAGAGGTACGAACGAGACGAACTTGGTCCAAAGAATACCAAAGGATCAAATGGAGGACGAAAAGGGACGAACGAGACGAACTTTCTCCAAAGAATGTCAAACGATCAAATGGGAGGATGAAGAGGGACGAAGGAGACGAACTTGGTCCATAGAATGCCAAAGGATCAAATGGGAGGACGAACATGATGAACGAGACAAACTTGGTCCGAAGAATGCCCAAAGGATCAAATGGGAGGATGTAGAGGGGCGAACGAGACGAACATGGTCCAAAGAATGCCCAAGGATGAAATGGGAGGACGAAAAGGGACGAACGAGAAGAACTTGGTCCAAAGAATGCCAAAGGATCAAATGGGCGGACGAAGAGGGACGAAGGAGACAAACTTGGTCCAAAGAATGTCAAAGGATCAAATGGGAGGACGAACATGACGAACTTGGTACAACGAATGCCGAACGATCAAATAGGAGGACGTAGAGGGACGAACGAGACGAACTTGGTCCAAAGAAGGCCAAAGGATCAAATGTAGGACAAAAAGGGATGAACGAGATGAACTTGGTCAAAAAAATGTCAAAGGATCAAATGGGAGGACGAAGACGGACGAAGGAGACAAACTTGGTCCAAAGAATGCCAAAGGATCAAATGGGAGGACGAACGTGACGAACTTGGTACAAAGAATGACCAAGGATCAAATGGGAGGACGTAGAGGGACGAACGAGACGAACTTGGTCCAAAGAATGCCCAAAGGATCAAATGGGAGGACGAACAGGGACGAACTTGGTCCAAAGAATGCCCGAAGAAGAAATGGGAGGATGTAAAGGGACGAACGAGATGAACTTGGTCCAAAGAATGCCCAAGGATGAAATGGGAGGACGAAAAGGGACGAACGAGACGAACTTGGTACAAAGAATGCCAAAGGATCAAATGGGCAGAGGAAGAGCGAGAAGGAGACAAACTTGGTCCAAAGAATGCCAAAGGATCAAATGGGAGGACAAACGTGACGAACTTGGTACAAAGAATGCCCAAGGATCAAATGGGAGGACGTAGAGGGACGAACAAGACGAACTTGGTCCAAAGAATACCGAAGGATCAAATGGAGGACGAAAAGGAACGAACGAGACGAACTTTGTCCAAAGAATGTCAAACGATCAAATGGGAGGACGAAGAGGGACGAAGGAGACGAACTTCGTCCAAAGAATGCCAAAGGATCAAATGGGAGGACGAACATGACGAACGAGACAAACTTGGTCCGAAGAATGCCCAAAGGATCAAATGGGACGTTGTAGAGCGACGAACGAGACGAACTTGGTCCAAAGAATGCCCAAAGGATCAAATGGGAGGACGAACGAGACAAACTTGGTCCAAAGAATGGCAAAGGTTCAAATGGGAGGACGAACGAGACCAACTTGCTACAAAGAATGCCAAAGGATGAAATGGGAGGACGAAGAGGGACGAACGAGACGAACTTGGTCCAAAGATTGCCCAAGGATGAAATGGGAGGACGAAAAGGGACGAACGAGATGAACTGGGTCCAAAGAATGCCCAAAGATGAAATGGGAGGATGTAAAGGGACGAACGAGATGAACTTGGTCCAAAGAATGTCCATGGATGAAATGGGACGACGAAAAGGGATGAATGAGACGAACTTGGTCCAAAGAATGCCAAAGGATCAAATGGGAGGACGAAGAGGGACGAAGGAGACAAACTTGGTCCAAAGAATGCCATAGGATCAAATGGGAGGACGAACGTGACGAACATGGTACAAAGAATGCCCAAGGATCAAATGGGAGGACGTAGAGGGACGAACGAGACGAACTTGGTCCAAAGAATGCCCAAAGGATCAATTGGGAGGACGAACAGGGACAAACGAGACGAACATGGTCCAAAGAATGCCCAAAGATGAAATGGGAGGATGTAAAGGGACGAACGAGATGAACTTGGTCCAAAGAATGCCCATGGATGAAATGGGAGGGCGAAAAGGGACGAACGAGACGAACTTGGTCCAAAGAATGCCAAAGGATCAAATGGGCGGACGAAGAGGGACGAAGGAGGCAAACTTGGTCCAAAGAATGCCAAAGGATCAAATGGGAGGACGAACGTCACGAACTTGGTACAACGAATGCCGAACGATCAAATGGGAGGACGTAGAGGGACGAACGAGACGAACTTGGTCCAAAGAATGCCAAAGGATCAAATGGAGGACAAAAATGGATGAACGAGATGAACTTGGTCCAAAAAATGTCAAAGGATCAAATGGGAGGCCGAAGACGGACGAAGGAGACAAACTTGGTCCAAAGAATGCCAAAGGATTAAATGGGAGGACGAACGTGACGAACTTGGTACAAAGAATGACCAAGGATCAAATGGGAGGACGTAGAGGGACGAACGAGACGAACTTGGTCCAAAGAATGCCCAAAGGATCAAATGGGAGGACGAACAGGGACGAACGAGACGAACTTGGTCCAAAGAATGCCCGAAGAAGAAATGGGAGGATGTAAAGGGACAAACGAGATGAACTTGGTCCAAAGAATGCCCAAGGATGAAATGGGAGAAAGAAAAGGGACGAACGAGACGAACTTGGTCCAAAGAATGCCAAAGGATCAAATGGGCGGACGAAGAGCGAGAAGGAGACAAACTTGATCCAAAGAATGGCAAAGGATCAAATGGGAGGACGAACGTGACGAACATGGTACAAAGAATGCCCAAGGATCAAATGGGAGGACGTAGAGGGACGAAGAGACGAACTTGGTCCAAAGAATACCAAAGGATCAAATGGAGGACGAAAAGGGACGAACGCGACGAACTTTGTCCAAAGAATGTCAAACGATCAAATGGGAGGACGAAGAGGGACGAAGGAGACGAACTTGGTCCAAAGAATGCCAAAGGATCAAATGGGAGGACGAACATGACGAACGAGACAAACTTGGTCCGAAGAATGCCCAAAGGATCAAATGGGAGGATGTAGCGGGACGAACGAGACGATCTTGGTCCAAAGAATGCCCAAAGGATCAAATGGGAGGACGAACAGGGACGAACGAGACGAACTTGGTCCAAAGAATGCCAAAGGTTCAAATGGGAGGACAAACGAGACCAACTTGCTACAAAGAATGCCAAAGGATCAAATGGGAGGACGAAGAGGGACCAACGAGACGAACTTGGTCCAAAGATTGCCCAAGGATGAAATGGGAGGACGAAAAGGGACGAAAGAGATGAACTGGGTCCAAAGAATGCCCAAAGATGAAATGGGAGGACGAAAAGGGACGAACGAGACGAACTTGGTCGAAAGAATGCCAAAGGATCAAATGGGAGGACGAAGAGGGACGAAGGAGACAAACTTGGTCCAAAGAATGCCAAAGGATCAAATGGGAGGACGAACGTGACGAACTTGGTACAAATAATGCCCAAGGATCAAATGGGAGGACGTAGAGGGACGAACGAGACGAACTTGGTCCAAAGAATGCCCAAAGGATCAAATGGGAGGACGAACAGGGACGAACGAGACGAACATGGTCCAAAGAATGCCCAAAGATGAAATGGGAGGATGTACAGGGACGAACGAGATGAACTTGGTCCAAAGAATGCCCAAGGATGAAATGGGAGGACGAAAAGGGACGAACGAGACGAACTTGGTGCAAAGAATGCCAAAGGATCAAATGGGCGGACGAAGAGGGACGAAGGAGACAAACTTGGTCCAAAGAATGCCAAAGGATCAAATGGGAGGACGAACGTCACGAACTTGGTACAAAGAATACCCAAGGATCAAATGGGAGGACGTAGAGGTACGAACGAGACGAACTTGGTCCAAAGAATATCAAAGGATCAAATGGAGGACGAAAAGGGACGAACGAGACGAACTTTGTCCAAAGAATGTCAAACGATCAAATGGGAGGATGAAGAGGGACGAAGGAGACGAACTTGGTCCATAGAATGCCAAAGGATCAAATGCGAGGACGAACATGACGAACGAGACAAACTTGGTCCGAAGAATGCCCAAAGGATCAAATGGGAGGATGTAGAGGGGCGAACGAGACGAACATGGTCCAAAGAATGCCCAAGGATGAAATGGGAGGACGAAAAGGGACGAACGAGAAGAACTTGGTCCAAAGAATGCCAAAGGATCAAATGGGCGGACGAAGAGGGACGAAGGAGACAAACTTGGTCCAAAGAATGTCAAAGGATCAAATGGGAGGACGAACATGACGAACTTGGTACAACGAATGCCGAACGATCATATAGGAGGACGTAGAGGGACGAACGAGACGAACTTGGTCCAAAGAAGGCCAAAGGATCAAATGTAGGACAAAAAGGGATGAACGAGATGAACTTGGTCAAAAAAATGTCAAAGGATCAAATGGGAGGACGAAGACGGACGAAGGAGACGAACTTGGTACAAAGAATGACCAAGGATCAAATGGGAGGACGTAGAGGGACGAACGAGACGAACTTGTTCCAAAGAATGCCCAAAGGATCAAATGGGAGGACGAACAGGGACGAACTTGGTCCAAAGAATGCCCGAAGAAGAAATTGGAGGATGTAAAGGGACGAACGAGATGAACTTGGTCCAAAGAATGCCCAAGGATGAAATGGGAGGACGAAAAGGGACGAACGAGACGAACTTGGTACAAAGAATGCCAAAGGATCAAATGGGCAGACGAAGAGCGAGAAGGAGACAAACTTGGTCCAAATAATGCCAAAGGATCAAATGGGAGGACAAACGTGACGAACTTGGTACAAAGAATGCCCAAGGATCAAATGGGAGGACGTAGAGGGACGAACAAGACGAACATGGTCCAAAAGAATACCGAAGGATCAAATGGAGGACGAAAAGGGACGAACGAGACGAACTTTGTCCAAAGAATGTCAAACGATCAAATGGGAGGACGAAGAGGGACGAAGGAGACGAACTTCGTCCAAAGAATGCCAAAGGATCAAATGGGAGGACGAACATGACGAACGAGACAAACTTGGTCCGAAGAATGCCCAAAGGATCAAATGGGACGTTGTAGAGCGACGAACGAGACGAACTTGGTCCAAAGAATGCCCAAAGGATCAAATGGGAGGACGAACGAGACCAACTTGGTCCAAAGAATGGCAAAGGTTCAAATGGGAGGACGAACGAGGCCAACTTGCTACAAAGAATGCCAAAGGATCAAATGGGAGGACGAAGAGGGACGAACGAGACGAACTTGGTCCAAAGATTGCCCAAGGATGAAATGGGAGGACGAAAAGGGACGAACGAGATGAAATGGGTCCAAAGAATGCCCAAAGATTAAATGGGAGGATGTAAAGGGACGAACGAGATGAACTTGGTCCAAAGAATGTCCATGGATGAAATGGGACGACGAAAGGGGATGAATGAGACGAACTTGGTCCAAAGAATGCCAAAGGATCAAATGGGAGGACGAAGAGGGACGAAGAAGACAAACTTGGTCCAAAGAATGCCATAGGATCAAATGGGAGGACGAACGTGACGAACTTGGTACAAAGAATGCCCAAGGATCAAATGGGAGGACGTAGAGGGACGAACGAGACGAACTTGGTCCAAAGAATGCCCAAAGGATCATGTGGGAGGACGAACAGGGACGAACGAGACGAACATGGTCCAAAGAATGCCCAAAGATGAAATGGGAGGATGTAAAGGGACGAACGAAATGAACATGGTCCAAAGAATGCCCATGGATGAAATAGGAGGACGAAAAGGGACGAACGAGACGAACTTGGTCCAAAGAATGCCAAAGGATCAAATGGGCGGACGAAGAGGGACGAAGGAGGCAAACTTGGTCCAAAGAATGCCAAAGGATCAAATGGGAGGACGAACGTCACGAACTTGGTACAACGAATGCCGAACGATCAAATGGGAGGACGTAGAGGGACGAACGAGACAAACTTGGTCCAAAGAATGCCAAAGGATCAAATGGAGGACAAAAATGGATGAACGAGATGAACTTGGTCCAAAAAATGTCAAAGGATCAAATGGGAGGCCGAAGACGGACGAAGGAGACAAACTTGGTCCAAAGAATGCCAAAGGATCAAATGGGAGGACGAACGTGACGAACTTGGTACAAAGAATGACCAAGGATCAAATGGGAGGACGTAGAGGGACAAACGAGACGAACTTGGTCCAAAGAATGCCCAAAGGATCAAATGGGAGGACGAACAGGGACGAACGAGACGAACTTGGTCCAAAGAATGCCCGAAGAAGAAATGGGAGGATGTAAAGGGACGAACGAGATGAACTTGGTCCAAAGAATGCCCAAGGATGAAATGGGAGAAAGAAAAGGGACGAACGAGACGAACTTGGTCCAAAGAATGCCAAAGGATCAAATGGGCGGACGAAGAGCGAGAAGGAGACAAACTTGATCCAAAGAATGCCAAAGGATCAAATGGGAGGACGAACGTGACGAACATGGTACAAAGAATACCCAAGGATCAAATGGGAGGACGTAGAGGGACGAACGAGACGAACTTGGTCCAAAGAATACCAAAGGATCAAATGGAGGACGAAAAGGGACGAACGAGACGAACTTTGTCCAAAGAATGTCAAACGATCAAATGGGAGGACGAAGAGGGACGAAGGAGACGAACTTGGTCCAAAGAATGCCAAAGGATCAAATGGGAGGACGAACATGACGAACGAGACAAACTTGGTCCGAAGAATGCCCAAAGGATCAAATGGGAGGACGAACAGGGACGAACGAGACGAACTTGGTCCAAAGAATGCCAAAGGTTCAAATGGGAGGACAAACGAGACCAACTTGCTACAAAGAATGCCAAAGGATCAAATGGGAGGACGAAGAGGGACCAACGAGACGAACTTGGTCCAAAGATTGCCCAAGGATGAAATGGGAGGACGAAAAGGGACGAAAGAGATGAACTGGGTCCAAAGAATGCCCAAAGATGAAATGGGAGGACGAAAAGGGACGAACGAGACGAACTTGGTCGAAAGAATGCCAAAGGATCAAATGGGAGGACGAAGAGGGACGAAGGAGACAAACTTGGTCCAAAGAATGCCAAAGGATCAAATGGGAGGACGAACGTGACGAACTTGGTACAAATAATGCCCAAGGATCAAATGGGAGGACGTAGAGGGACGAACGAGACGAACTTGGTCCAAAGAATGCCCAAAGGATCAAATGGGAGGACGAACAGGGACGAACGAGACGAACATGGTCCAAAGAATGCCCAAAGATGAAATGGGAGGATGTAAAGGGACGAACGAGATGAACTTGGTCCAAAGAATGCCCAAGGATGAAATGGGAGGACGAAAAGGGACGAACGAGACGAACTTGGTGCAAAGAATGCCAAAGGATCAAATGGGCGGACGAAGAGGGACGAAGGAGACAAACTTGGTCCAAAGAATGCCAAAGGATCAAATGGGAGGACGAACGTCACGAACTTGGTACAAAGAATACCCAAGGATCAAATGGGAGGACGTAGAGGTACGAACGAGACGAACTTGGTCCAAAGAATATCAAAGGATCAAATGGAGGACGAAAAGGGACGAACGAGACGAACTTTGTCCAAAGAATGTCAAACGATCAAATGGGAGGATGAAGAGGGACGAAGGAGACGAACTTGGTCCAAAGAATGCCAAAGGATCAAATGGGAGGACGAACATGACGAACGAGACAAACTTGGTCCGAAGAATGCCCAAAGGATCAAATGGGCGGACGAAGAGGGCCGAAGCAGACAAACTTGGTCCAAAGAATGCCAAAGGATCAAATGGGAGGACGAACGTGTCGAACTTGGTACAACGAATGCCCAACGATCAAATGGGATGACGTAGAGGGACGAACGAGACGAACTTGGTCCAAAGAATGCCAAAGGATCAAATGGAGGACAAAAATGGATGAACGAGATGAACTTGGTCCAAAAAATGTCAAAGGATCAAACGGGAGGCCGAAGACGGACGAAGGAGACAAACTTGGTCCAAAGAATGCCAAAGGATCAAATGGGAGGACGAACGTGACGAACTTGGTACAAAGAATGACCAAGGATCAAATGGGAGGACGTAGAGGGACGAACGAGACGAACTTGGTCCAAAGAATACCCAAAGGATCAAATGGGAGGACGAACAGGGACGAACGAGACGAACTTGGTCCAAAGAATGCCCGAAGAAGAAATGGGAGGATGTAAAGGGACGAACGAGATGAACTTGGTCCAAAGAATGCCCAAGGATGAAATGGGAGAAAGAAAAGGGACGAACGAGACGAACTTGGTCCAAAGAATGCCAAAGGATCAAATGGGCAGACGAAGAGCGAGAAGGAGACAAACTTGATCCAAAGAATGCCAAAGGATCAAATGGGAGGACGAACGTGACGAACATGGTACAAAGAATGCCCAAGGATCAAATGGGAGGACGTAGAGGGACGAACGAGACGAACTTGGTCCAAAGAATACCAAAGGATCAAATGGAGGACGAAAAGGGACGAACGAGACGAACTTTGTCCAAAGAATGTCAAACGATCAAATGGGAGGACGAAGAGGGACGAAGGAGACGAACTTGGTCCAAAGAATGCCAAAGGATCAAATGGGAGGACGAACATGACGAACGAGACAAACTTGGTCCGAAGAATGCCCAAAGGATCAAATGGGAGGATGTAGCGGGACGAACGAGACGATCTTGGTCCAAAGAATGCCCAAAGGATCAAATGGGAGGACGAACAGGGACGAACGAGACGAACTTGGTCCAAAGAATGCCAAAGGTTCAAATGGGAGGACAAACGAGACCAACTTGCTACAAAGAATGCCAAAGGATCAAATGGGAGGACGAAGAGGGACCAACGAGACGAACTTGGTCCAAAGATTGCCCAAGGATGAAATGGGAGGACGAAAAGGGACGAAAGAGATGAACTGGGTCCAAAGAATGCCCAAAGATGAAATGGGAGGACGAAAAGGGACGAACGAGACGAACTTGGTCGAAAGAATGCCAAAGGATCAAATGGGACGACGAAGAGGGACGAAGGAGACAAACTTGGTCCAAAGAATGCCAAAGGATCAAATGGGAGGACGAACGTGACGAACTTGGTACAAATAATGCCCAAGGATCAAATGGGAGGACGTAGAGGGACGAACGAGACGAACTTGGTCCAAAGAATGCCCAAAGGATCAAATGGGAGGACGAACAGGGACGAACGAGACGAACATGGTCCAAAGAATGCCCAAAGATGAAATGGGAGGATGTAAAGGGACGAACGAGATGAACTTGGTCCAAAGAATGCCCAAGGATGAAATGGGAGGACGAAAAGGGACGAACGAGACGAACTTGGTGCAAAGAATGCCAAAGGATCAAATGGGCGGACGAAGAGGGACGAAGGAGACAAACTTGGTCCAAAGAATGCCAAAGGATCAAATGGGAGGACGAACGTCACGAACTTGGTACAAAGAATACCCAAGGATCAAATGGGAGGACGTAGAGGTACGAACGAGACGAACTTGGTCCAAAGAATATCAAAGGATCAAATGGAGGACGAAAAGGGACGAACGAGACGAACTTTGTCCAAAGAATGTCAAACGATCAAATGGGAGGATGAAGAGGGAGGAAGGAGACGAACTTGGTCCAAAGAATGCCAAAGGATCAAATGGGAGGACGAACATGACGAACGAGACAAGCTTGGTCCGAAGAATGCCCAAAGGATCAAATGGGCGGACGAAGAGGGCCAAAGCAGACAAACTTGGTCCAAAGAATGCCAAAGGATCAAATGGGAGGACGAACGTGACGAACTTGGTACAACGAATGCCCAACGATCAAATGGGATGACGTAGAGGGACGAACGAGACGAACTTGGTCCAAAGAATGCCAAAGGATCAAATGGAGGACAAAAATGGATGAACGAGATGAACTTGGTCCAAAAAATGTCAAAGGATCAAACGGGAGGCCGAAGACGGACGAAGGAGACAAACTTGGTCCAAAGAATGCCAAAGGATCAAATGGGAGGACGAACGTGACGAACTTGGTACAAAGAATGACCAAGGATCAAATGGGAGGACGTAGAGGGACGAACGAGACGAACTTGGTCCAAAGAATGCCCAAAGGATCAAATGGGAGGACGAACAGGGACGAACGAGACGAACTTGGTCCAAAGAATGCCCGAAGAAGAAATGGGAGGATGTAAAGGGACGAACGAGATGAACTTGGTCCAAAGAATGCCCAAGGATGAAATGGGAGAAAGAAAAGGGACGAACGAGACGAACTTGGTCCAAAGAATGCCAAAGGATCAAATGGGCGGACGAAGAGCGAGAAGGAGACAAACTTGATCCAAAGAATGCCAAAGGATCAAATGGGAGGACGAACGTGACGAACATGGTACAAAGAATACCCAAGGATCAAATGGGAGGACGTAGAGGGACGAACGAGACGAACTTGGTCCAAAGAATACCAAAGGATCAAATGGAGGACGAAAAGGGACGAACGAGACGACCTTTGTCCAAAGAATGTCAAACGATCAAATGGGAGGACGAAGAGGGACGAAGGAGACGAACTTGGTCCAAAGAATGCCAAAGGATCAAATGGGAGGACGAACATGACGAACGAGACAAACTTGGTCCGAAGAATGCCCAAAGGATCAAATGGGAGGATGTAGCGGGACGAACGAGACGATCTTGGTCCAAAGAATGCCCAAAGGATCAAATGGGAGGACGAACAGGGACGAACGAGACGAACTTGGTCCAAAGAATGCCAAAGGTTCAAATGGGAGGACAAACGAGACCAACTTGCTACAAAGAATGCCAAAGGATCAAATGGGAGGACGAAGAGGGACCAACGAGACGAACTTGGTCCAAAGATTGCCCAAGGATGAAATGGGAGGACGAAAAGGGACGAAAGAGATGAACTGGGTCCAAAGAATGCCCAAAGATGAAATGGGAGGACGAAAAGGGACGAACGAGACGAACTTGGTCGAAAGAATGCCAAAGGATCAAATGGGAGGACGAAGAGGGACGAAGGAGACAAACTTGGTCCAAAGAATGCCAAAGGATCAAATGGGAGGACGAACGTGACGAAGTTGGTACAAATAATGCCCAAGGATCAAATGGGAGGACGTAGAGGGACGAACGAGACGAACTTGGTCCAAAGAATGCCCAAAGGATCAAATGGGAGGACGAACAGGGACGAACGAGACGAACATGGTCCAAAGAATGCCCAAAGATGAAATGGGAGGATGTAAAGGGACGAACGAGATGAACTTGGTCCAAAGAATGCCCAAGGATGAAATGGGAGGACGAAAAGGGACGAACGAGACGAACTTGGTGCAAAGAATGCCAAAGGATCAAATGGGCGGACGAAGAGGGACGAAGGAGACAAACTTGGTCCAAAGAATGCCAAAGGATCAAATGGGAGGACGAACGTCACGAACTTGGTACAAAGAATACCCAAGGATCAAATGGGAGGACGTAGAGGTACGAACGAGACGAACTTGGTCCAAAGAATATCAAAGGATCAAATGGAGGACGAAAAGGGACGAACGAGACGAACTTTGTCCAAAGAATGTCAAACGATCAAATGGGAGGATGAAGAGGGACGAAGGAGACGAACTTGGTCCAAAGAATGCCAAAGGATCAAATGGGAGGACGAACATGACGAACGAGACAAACTTGGTCCGAAGAATGCCCAAAGGATCAAATGGGCGGACGAAGAGGGCCGAAGCAGACAAACTTGGTCCAAAGAATGCCAAAGGATCAAATGGGAGGACGAACGTGTCGAACTTGGTACAACGAATGCCCAACGATCAAATGGGATGACGTAGAGGGACGAACGAGACGAACTTGGTCCAAAGAATGCCAAAGGATCAAATGGAGGACAAAAATGGATGAACGAGATGAACTTGGTCCAAAAAATGTCAAAGGATCAAACGGGAGGCCGAAGACGGACGAAGGAGACAAACTTGGTCCAAAGAATGCCAAAGGATCAAATGGGAGGACGAACGTGACGAACTTGGTACAAAGAATGACCAAGGATCAAATGGGAGGACGTAGAGGGACGAACGAGACGAACTTGGTCCAAAGAATGCCCAAAGGATCAAATGGGAGGACGAACAGGGACGAACGAGACGAACTTGGTCCAAAGAATGCCCGAAGAAGAAATGGGAGGATGTAAAGGGACGAACGAGATGAACTTGGTCCAAAGAATGCCCAAGGATGAAATGGGAGAAAGAAAAGGGACGAACGAGACGAACTTGGTCCAAAGAATGCCAAAGGATCAAATGGGCGGACGAAGAGCGAGAAGGAGACAAACTTGATCCAAAGAATGCCAAAGGATCAAATGGGAGGACGAACGTGACGAACATGGTACAAAGAATACCCAAGGATCAAATGGGAGGACGTAGAGGGACGAACGAGACGAACTTGGTCCAAAGAATACCAAAGGATCAAATGGAGGACGAAAAGGGACGAACGAGACGACCTTTGTCCAAAGAATGTCAAACGATCAAATGGGAGGACGAAGAGGGACGAAGGAGACGAACTTGGTCCAAAGAATGCCAAAGGATCAAATGGGAGGACGAACATGACGAACGAGACAAACTTGGTCCGAAGAATGCCCAAAGGATCAAATGGGAGGATGTAGCGGGACGAACGAGACGATCTTGGTCCAAAGAATGCCCAAAGGATCAAATGGGAGGACGAACAGGGACGAACGAGACGAACTTGGTCCAAAGAATGCCAAAGGTTCAAATGGGAGGACAAACGAGACCAACTTGCTACAAAGAATGCCAAAGGATCAAATGGGAGGACGAAGAGGGACCAACGAGACGAACTTGGTCCAAAGATTGCCCAAGGATGAAATGGGAGGACGAAAAGGGACGAAAGAGATGAACTGGGTCCAAAGAATGCCCAAAGATGAAATGGGAGGACGAAAAGGGACGAACGAGACGAACTTGGTCGAAAGAATGCCAAAGGATCAAATGGGAGGACGAAGAGGGACGAAGGAGACAAACTTGGTCCAAAGAATGCCAAAGGATCAAATGGGAGGACGAACGTGACGAAGTTGGTACAAATAATGCCCAAGGATCAAATGGGAGGACGTAGAGGGACGAACGAGACGAACTTGGTCCAAAGAATGCCCAAAGGATCAAATGGGAGGACGAACAGGGACGAACGAGACGAACATGGTCCAAAGAATGCCCAAAGATGAAATGGGAGGATGTAAAGGGACGAACGAGATGAACTTGGTCCAAAGAATGCCCAAGGATGAAATGGGAGGACGAAAAGGGACGAACGAGACGAACTTGGTGCAAAGAATGCCAAAGGATCAAATGGGCGGACGAAGAGGGACGAAGGAGACAAACTTGGTCCAAAGAATGCCAAAGGATCAAATGGGAGGACGAACGTCACGAACTTGGTACAAAGAATACCCAAGGATCAAATGGGAGGACGTAGAGGTACGAACGAGACGAACTTGGTCCAAAGAATATCAAAGGATCAAATGGAGGACGAAAAGGGACGAACGAGACGAACTTTGTCCAAAGAATGTCAAACGATCAAATGGGAGGATGAAGAGGGACGAAGGAGACGAACTTGGTCCAAAGAATGCCAAAGGATCAAATGGGGGGACGAACATGACGAACGAGACAAACTTGGTCCGAAGAATGCCCAAAGGATCAAATGGGCGGACGAAGAGGGCCGAAGCAGACAAACTTGGTCCAAAGAATGCCAAAGGATCAAATGGGAGGACGAACGTGTCGAACTTGGTACAACGAATGCCCAACGATCAAATGGGATGACGTAGAGGGACGAACGAGACGAACTTGGTCCAAAGAATGCCAAAGGATCAAATGGAGGACAAAAATGGATGAACGAGATGAACTTGGTCCAAAAAATGTCAAAGGATCAAACGGGAGGCCGAAGACGGACGAAGGAGACAAACTTGTTCCAAAGAATGCCAAAGGATCAAATGGGAGGACGAACGTGACGAACTTGGTACAAAGAATGACCAAGGATCAAATGGGAGGACGTAGAGGGACGAACGAGACGAACTTGGTCCAAAGAATACCCAAAGGATCAAATGGGAGGACGAACAGGGACGAACGAGACGAACTTGGTCCAAAGAATGCCCGAAGAAGAAATGGGAGGATGTAAAGGGACGAACGAGATGAACTTGGTCCAAAGAATGCCCAAGGATGAAATGGGAGAAAGAAAAGGGACGAACGAGACGAACTTGGTCCAAAGAATGCCAAAGGATCAAATGGGCAGACGAAGAGCGAGAAGGAGACAAACTTGATCCAAAGAATGCCAAAGGATCAAATGGGAGGACGAACGTGACGAACATGGTACAAAGAATGCCCAAGGATCAAATGGGAGGACGTAGAGGGACGAACGAGACGAACTTGGTCCAAAGAATACCAAAGGATCAAATGGAGGACGAAAAGGGACGAACGAGACGAACTTTGTCCAAAGAATGTCAAACGATCAAATGGGAGGACGAAGAGGGACGAAGGAGACGAACTTGGTCCAAAGAATGCCAAAGGATCAAATGGGAGGACGAACATGACGAACGAGACAAACTTGGTCCGAAGAATGCCCAAAGGATCAAATGGGAGGATGTAGCGGGACGAACGAGACGATCTTGGTCCAAAGAATGCCCAAAGGATCAAATGGGAGGACGAACAGGGACGAACGAGACGAACTTGGTCCAAAGAATGCCAAAGGTTCAAATGGGAGGACAAACGAGACCAACTTGCTACAAAAAATGCCAAAGGATCAAATGGGAGGACGAAGAGGGACCAACGAGACGAACTTGGTCCAAAGATTGCCCAAGGATGAAATGGGAGGACGAAAAGGGACGAAAGAGATGAACTGGGTCCAAAGAATGCCCAAAGATGAAATGGGAGGACGAAAAGGGACGAACGAGACGAACTTGGTCGAAAGAATGCCAAAGGATCAAATGGGACGACGAAGAGGGACGATGGAGACAAACTTGGTCCAAAGAATGCCAAAGGATCAAATGGGAGGACGAACGTGACGAACTTGGTACAAATAATGCCCAAGGATCAAATGGGAGGACGTAGAGGGACGAACGAGACGAACTTGGTCCAAAGAATGCCCAAAGGATCAAATGGGAGGACGAACAGGGACGAACGAGACGAACATGGTCCAAAGAATGCCCAAAGATGAAATGGGAGGATGTAAAGGGACGAACGAGATGAACTTGGTCCAAAGAATGCCCAAGGATGAAATGGGAGGACGAAAAGGGACGAACGAGACGAACTTGGTGCAAAGAATGCCAAAGGATCAAATGGGCGGACGAAGAGGGACGAAGGAGACAAACTTGGTCCAAAGAATGCCAAAGGATCAAATGGGAGGACGAACGTCACGAACTTGGTACAAAGAATACCCAAGGATCAAATGGGAGGACGTAGAGGTACGAACGAGACGAACTTGGTCCAAAGAATATCAAAGGATCAAATGGAGGACGAAAAGGGACGAACGAGACGAACTTTGTCCAAAGAATGTCAAACGATCAAATGGGAGGATGAAGAGGGACGAAGGAGACGAACTTGGTCCAAAGAATGCCAAAGGATCAAATGGGAGGACGAACATGACGAACGAGACAAGCTTGGTCCGAAGAATGCCCAAAGGATCAAATGGGCGGACGAAGAGGGCCGAAGCAGACAAACTTGGTCCAAAGAATGCCAAAGGATCAAATGGGAGGACGAACGTGACGAACTTGGTACAACGAATGCCCAACGATCAAATGGGATGACGTAGAGGGACGAACGAGACGAACTTGGTCCAAAGAATGCCAAAGGATCAAATGGAGGACAAAAATGGATGAACGAGATGAACTTGGTCCAAAAAATGTCAAAGGATCAAACGGGAGGCCGAAGACGGACGAAGGAGACAAACTTGGTCCAAAGAATGCCAAAGGATCAAATGGGAGGACGAACGTGACGAACTTGGTACAAAGAATGACCAAGGATCAAATGGGAGGACGTAGAGGGACGAACGAGACGAACTTGGTCCAAAGAATGCCCAAAGGATCAAATGGGAGGACGAACAGGGACGAACGAGACGAACTTGGTCCAAAGAATGCCCGAAGAAGAAATGGGAGGATGTAAAGGGACGAACGAGATGAACTTGGTCCAAAGAATGCCCAAGGATGAAATGGGAGAAAGAAAAGGGACGAACGAGACGAACTTGGTCCAAAGAATGCCAAAGGATCAAATGGGCGGACGAAGAGCGAGAAGGAGACAAACTTGATCCAAAGAATGCCAAAGGATCAAATGGGAGGACGAACGTGACGAACATGGTACAAAGAATACCCAAGGATCAAATGGGAGGACGTAGAGGGACGAACGAGACGAACTTGGTCCAAAGAATACCAAAGGATCAAATGGAGGACGAAAAGGGACGAACGAGACGACCTTTGTCCAAAGAATGTCAAACGATCAAATGGGAGGACGAAGAGGGACGAAGGAGACGAACTTGGTCCAAAGAATGCCAAAGGATCAAATGGGAGGACGAACATGACGAACGAGACAAACTTGGTCCGAAGAATGCCCAAAGGATCAAATGGGAGGATGTAGCGGGACGAACGAGACGATCTTGGTCCAAAGAATGCCCAAAGGATCAAATGGGAGGACGAACAGGGACGAACGAGACGAACTTGGTCCAAAGAATGCCAAAGGTTCAAATGGGAGGACAAACGAGACCAACTTGCTACAAAGAATGCCAAAGGATCAAATGGGAGGACGAAGAGGGACCAACGAGACGAACTTGGTCCAAAGATTGCCCAAGGATGAAATGGGAGGACGAAAAGGGACGAAAGAGATGAACTGGGTCCAAAGAATGCCCAAAGATGAAATGGGAGGACGAAAAGGGACGAACGAGACGAACTTGGTCGAAAGAATGCCAAAGGACCAAATGGGAGGACGAAGAGGGACGAAGGAGACAAACTTGGTCCAAAGAATGCCAAAGGATCAAATGGGAGGACGAACGTGACGAACTTGGTACAAATAATGCCCAAGGATCAAATGGGAGGACGTAGAGGGACGAACGAGACGAACTTGGTCCAAAGAATGCCCAAAGGATCAAATGGGAGGACGAACAGGGACGAACGAGACGAACATGGTCCAAAGAATGCCCAAAGATGAAATGGGAGGATGTAAAGGGACGAACGAGATGAACTTGGTCCAAAGAATGCCCAAGGATGAAATGGGAGGACGAAAAGGGACGAACAAGACGAACTTGGTGCAAAGAATGCCAAAGGATCAAATGGGCGGACGAAGAGGGACGAAGGAGACAAACTTGGTCCAAAGAATGCCAAAGGATCAAATGGGAGGACGAACGTCACGAACTTGGTACAAAGAATACCCAAGGATCAAATGGGAGGACGTAGAGGTACGAACGAGACGAACTTGGTCCAAAGAATATCAAAGGATCAAATGGAGGACGAAAAGGGACGAACGAGACGAACTTTGTCCAAAGAATGTCAAACGATCAAATGGGAGGATGAAGAGGGACGAAGGAGACGAACTTGGTCCAAAGAATGCCAAAGGATCAAATGGGAGGACGAACATGACGAACGAGACAAGCTTGGTCCGAAGAATGCCCAAAGGATCAAATGGGCGGACGAAGAGGGCCGAAGCAGACAAACTTGGTCCAAAGAATGCCAAAGGATCAAATGGGAGGACGAACGTGACGAACTTGGTACAACGAATGCCCAACGATCAAATGGGAGGACGTAGAGGGACGAACGAGACGAACTTGGTCCAAAGAATGCCAAAGGAACAAATGGAGGACAAAAAGACATGAACGAGATGAACTTGGTCCAAAAAATGTCAAAGGATCAAATGGGAGGACGAAGACGGACGAAGGAGACAAACTTGGTCCAAAGAATGCCAAAGGATCAAATGGGAGGACGAACGTGACGAACTTGGTACAAAGAATGCCCAAGGATCAAATGGGAGGACGTAGAGGGACGAAGGAGACGAACTTGATCCAAAGAATGCCCAAAGGATCAAATGGGAGGACAAACAGGGACGAACGAGACGAACTTGGTCCAAAGAATGCCCAAAGAAGAAATGGGAGGATGTAAAGGGACGAACGAGACGAACTTGGTCCAAAGAATGCCAAAGGATGAAATGGGAGGACGAAAAGGGACGAACGAGACGAACTTGGTCCAAAGAATGCCAAAGGATCAAATGGGCGGATGAAGAGCGAGAAGGAGACAAACTTGGTCCAAAGAATGCCAAAGGATCAAATGGGAGGACGAACGTGACGAACTTGGTACAAAGAATGTCAAAGGATCAAATGGGAGGACGTAGAGGGACGAACGAGACGAACTTGGTCCAAAGAATACCAAAGGATCAAATGGAGGACGAAAAGGGACGAACGAGACGAACTTTGTCCAAAGAATGTCAAACGATCAAATGGGAGGACGAAGAGGGACGAAGGAGACGAACTTGGTCCAAAGAATGCCAAAGGATCAAATGGGAGGACGAACATGACGAACGAGACAAACTTGGTCCAAAGAATGCCCAAAGAAGAAATGGGAGGATGTAAAGGGACGAACGAGATGAACTTGGTCCAAAGAATGCCCAAGGATGAAATGGGAGGACGAAAAGGGACGAACGAGACGAACTTGGTCCAAAGAATGCCAAAGGATCAAATGGGCGGACGAAGAGCGAGAAGGAGACAAACTTGATCCAAAGAATGCCAAAGGATCAAATGGGAGGACGAACGTGACGAACATGGTACAAAGAATGCCCAAGGATCAAATGGGAGGACGTAGAGGGACGAACGAGACGAACTTGGTCCAAAGAATACCAAAGGATCAAATGGAGGACGAAAAGGGACGAACGAGACGAACTTTGTCCAAAGAATGTCAAACGATCAAATGGGAGGACGAAGAGGGACGAAGGAGACGAACTTGGTCCAAAGAATGCCAAAGGATCAAATGGGAGGACGAACATGACGAACGAGACAAACTTGGTCCGAAGAATGCCCAAAGGATCAAATGGGAGGATGTAGCGGGACGAACGAGACGATCTTGGTCCAAAGAATGCCCAAAGGATCAAATGGGAGGACGAACAGGGACGAACGAGACGAACTTGGTCCAAAGAATGCCAAAGGTTCAAATGGGAGGACAAACGAGACCAACTTGCTACAAAGAATGCCAAAGGATCAAATGGGAGGACGAAGAGGGACCAACGAGACGAACTTGGTCCAAAGATTGCCCAAGGATGAAATGGGAGGACGAAAAGGGACGAAAGAGATGAACTGGGTCCAAAGAATGCCCAAAGATGAAATGGGAGGACGAAAAGGGACGAACGAGACGAACTTGGTCGAAAGAATGCCAAAGGACCAAATGGGAGGACGAAGAGGGACGAAGGAGACAAACTTGGTCCAAAGAATGCCAAAGGATCAAATGGGAGGACGAACGTGACGAACTTGGTACAAATAATGCCCAAGGATCAAATGGGAGGACGTAGAGGGACGAACGAGACGAACTTGGTCCAAAGAATGCCCAAAGGATCAAATGGGAGGACGAACAGGGACGAACGAGACGAACATGGTCCAAAGAATGCCCAAAGATGAAATGGGAGGATGTAAAGGGGACGAACGAGATGAACTTGGTCCAAAGAATGCCCAAGGATGAAATGGGAGGACGAAAAGGGACGAACGAGACGAACTTGGTGCAAAGAATGCCAAAGGATCAAATGGGCGGACGAAGAGGGACGAAGGAGACAAACTTGGTCCAAAGAATGCCAAAGGATCAAATGGGAGGACGAACGTCACGAACTTGGTACAAAGAATACCCAAGGATCAAATGGGAGGACGTAGAGGTACGAACGAGACGAACTTGGTCCAAAGAATATCAAAGGATCAAATGGAGGACGAAAAGGGACGAACGAGACGAACTTTGTCCAAAGAATGTCAAACGATCAAATGGGAGGATGAAGAGGGACGAAGGAGACGAACTTGGTCCAAAGAATGCCAAAGGATCAAATGGGAGGACGAACATGACGAACGAGACAAGCTTGGTCCGAAGAATGCCCAAAGGATCAAATGGGCGGACGAAGAGGGCCGAAGCAGACAAACTTGGTCCAAAGAATGCCAAAGGATCAAATGGGAGGACGAACGTGACGAACTTGGTACAACGAATGCCCAACGATCAAATGGGATGACGTAGAGGGACGAACGAGACGAACTTGGTCCAAAGAATGCCAAAGGATCAAATGGAGGACAAAAATGGATGAACGAGATGAACTTGGTCCAAAAAATGTCAAAGGATCAAACGGGAGGCCGAAGACGGACGAAGGAGACAAACTTGGTCCAAAGAATGCCAAAGGATCAAATGGGAGGACGAACGTGACGAACTTGGTACAAAGAATGACCAAGGATCAAATGGGAGGACGTAGAGGGACGAACGAGACGAACTTGGTCCAAAGAATGCCCAAAGGATCAAATGGGAGGACGAACAGGGACGAACGAGACGAACTTGGTCCAAAGAATGCCCGAAGAAGAAATGGGAGGATGTAAAGGGACGAACGAGATGAACTTGGTCCAAAGAATGCCCAAGGATGAAATGGGAGAAAGAAAAGGGACGAACGAGACGAACTTGGTCCAAAGAATGCCAAAGGATCAAATGGGCAGACGAAGAGCGAGAAGGAGACAAACTTGATCCAAAGAATGCCAAAGGATCAAATGGGAGGACGAACGTGACGAACATGGTACAAAGAATGCCCAAGGATCAAATGGGAGGACGTAGAGGGACGAACGAGACGAACTTGGTCCAAAGAATACCAAAGGATCAAATGGAGGACGAAAAGGGACGAACGAGACGAACTTTGTCCAAAGAATGTCAAACGATCAAATGGGAGGACGAAGAGGGACGAAGGAGACGAACTTGGTCCAAAGAATGCCAAAGGATCAAATGGGAGGACGAACATGACGAACGAGACAAACTTGGTCCGAAGAATGCCCAAAGGATCAAATGGGAGGATGTAGCGGGACGAACGAGACGATCTTGGTCCAAAGAATGCCCAAAGGATCAAATGGGAGGACGAACAGGGACGAACGAGACGAACTTGGTCCAAAGAATGCCAAAGGTTCAAATGGGAGGACAAACGAGACCAACTTGCTACAAAGAATGCCAAAGGATCAAATGGGAGGACGAAGAGGGACCAACGAGACGAACTTGGTCCAAAGATTGCCCAAGGATGAAATGGGAGGACGAAAAGGGACGAAAGAGATGAACTGGGTCCAAAGAATGCCCAAAGATGAAATGGGAGGACGAAAAGGGACGAACGAGACGAACTTGGTCCAAAGAATGCCAAAGGATCAAATGGGCAGACGAAGAGCGAGAAGGAGACAAACTTGATCCAAAGAATGCCAAAGGATCAAATGGGAGGACGAACGTGACGAACATGGTACAAAGAATGCCCAAGGATCAAATGGGAGGACGTAGAGGGACGAACGAGACGAACTTGGTCCAAAGAATACCAAAGGATCAAATGGAGGACGAAAAGGGACGAACGAGACGAACTTTGTCCAAAGAATGTCAAACGATCAAATGGGAGGACGAAGAGGGACGAAGGAGACGAACTTGGTCCAAAGAATGCCAAAGGATCAAATGGGAGGACGAACATGACGAACGAGACAAACTTGGTCCGAAGAATGCCCAAAGGATCAAATGGGAGGATGTAGCGGGACGAACGAGACGATCTTGGTCCAAAGAATGCCCAAAGGATCAAATGGGAGGACGAACAGGGACGAACGAGACGAACTTGGTCCAAAGAATGCCAAAGGTTCAAATGGGAGGACAAACGAGACCAACTTGCTACAAAGAATGCCAAAGGATCAAATGGGAGGACGAAGAGGGACCAACGAGACGAACTTGGTCCAAAGATTGCCCAAGGATGAAATGGGAGGACGAAAAGGGACGAAAGAGATGAACTGGGTCCAAAGAATGCCCAAAGATGAAATGGGAGGACGAAAAGGGACGAACGAGACGAACTTGGTCGAAAGAATGCCAAAGGATCAAATGGGAGGACGAAGAGGGACGAAGGAGACAAACTTGGTCCAAAGAATGCCAAAGGATCAAATGGGAGGACGAACAGGGGCGAACGAGACGAACTTGGTCCAAAGAATGCAAAGGTTCAAATGGGAGGACGAACGAGACCAACTTGGTACAAAGAATGTCAAAGGATCAAATGGGAGGACGAAGAGCGACGAACGAGACGAACTTCGTCCAAAGATTGCCCAAGGATGAAATGGGAGGACGAAAAGGGACGAACGAGACGAACTTGGTCCAAAGAATGTCAAAGGATCAAATGGGAGGACGAAGAGGGACGAAGGAGACGAACTTGGTCCAAAGAATGCCAAAGGATCAAATGGGAGGACGAACAGGGACGAACCAGACGAACTTGGTCCAAAGAATGCCAATGGATCAAATGGAGGACAAAAAAGGACGAACGAGACGAACTTGGTCCAAAGAATGTCAAAGGATCAAATGCGAGGACGAAGAGGGACGAAGGAGACGAACTTGGTCCAAAGAAGGCCAAAGGATCAAATGGGAGGACGAACGAGACCAACTTGTTACGAAGAATGCAAAAGGATCAAATGGGAGGACGAAGAGGGACGAAGGATATGAACTTGGTCCAAAGAATGCCAAATGATCAAATGGGAGGACGAACGAGACGAACTTGGTCCAAAGAATGCCAAAGGATCAAATGGGAGGACGAACATGACGAACGAGACAAACTTGGTCCGAAGAATGCCCAAAGGATCAAATGGGCGGACGAAGAGGGACGAAGGAGACAAACTTGGTCCAAAGAATGCCAAAGGATCAAATGGGAGGACAAACATCACGAACTTGGTACAAAGAATGCCCAAGGATCAAACGGGAGGACGTAGAGGCACGAACGTGACGAACTTGGTCCAAAGAATATCAAAGGATCAAATGGAGGACGAAAAGGGACGAACGAGACGAACTTTGTCCAAAGAATGTCAAACGATCAAATGGGAGGACGTAGAGGGACGAACGAGACGAACTTGGTCCAAAGAATACCAAAGGATCAAATGGAGGACGAAAAGGGACGAACGAGACGAACTTTGTCCAAAGAATGTCAAACGATCAAATGGGAGGACGAAGAGGGACGAAGGAGACGAACTTGGTCCAAAGAATGCCAAAGGATCAAATGGGAGGACGAACATGACGAACGAGACAAACTTGGTCCGAAGAATGCCCAAAGGATCAAATGGGAGGATGTAGCGGGACGAACGAGACGATCTTGGTCCAAAGAATGCCCAAAGGATCAATTGGGAGGACGAACAGGGACGAACGAGACGAACTTGGTCCAAAGAATGCCAAAGGTTCAAATGGGAGGACAAACGAGACCAACTTGCTACAAAGAATGCCAAAGGATCAAATGGGAGGACGAAGAGGGACCAACGAGACGAACTTGGTCCAAAGATTGCCCAAGGATGAAATGGGAGGACGAAAAGGGACGAAAGAGATGAACTGGGTCCAAAGAATGCCCAAAGATGAAATGGGAGGACGATAAGGGACGAACGAGACGAACTTGGTCGAAAGAATGCCAAAGGATCAAATGGGAGGACGAAGAGGGACGAAGGAGACAAACTTGGTCCAAAGAATGCCAAAGGATCAAATGGGAGGACGAACGTGACGAACTTGGTACAAATAATGCCCAAGGATCAAATGGGAGGACGTAGAGGGACGAACGAGACGAACTTGGTCCAAAGAATGCCCAAAGGATCAAATGGGAGGACGAACAGGGACGAACGAGACGAACATGGTCCAAAGAATGCCCAAAGATGAAATGGGAGGATGTAAAGGGATGAACGAGATGAACTTGGTCCAAAGAATGCCCAAGGATGAAATGGGAGGACGAAAAGGGACGAACGAGACGAACTTGGTGCAAAGAATGCCAAAGGATCAAATGGGCGGACGAAGAGGGACGAAGGAGACAAACTTGGTCCAAAGAATGCCAAAGGATCAAATGGGAGGACGAACGTCACGAACTTGGTACAAAGAATACCCAAGGATCAAATGG
Organism: Glycyrrhiza uralensis; assembly: GCA_030159175.1. Classification (NCBI taxonomy): domain Eukaryota; kingdom Viridiplantae; phylum Streptophyta; class Magnoliopsida; order Fabales; family Fabaceae; genus Glycyrrhiza; species Glycyrrhiza uralensis. The sequence continues at coordinate 24,453,751 of BRZY01000006.1, read as the reverse complement.
GAGGACGTAGAGGTACGAACGAGACGAACTTGGTCCAAAGAATATCAAAGGATCAAATGGAGGACGAAAAGGGACGAACGAGACGAACTTTGTCCAAAGAATGTCAAACGATCAAATGGGAGGATGAAGAGGGACGAAGGAGACGAACTTGGTCCAAAGAATGCCAAAGGATCAAATGGGAGGACGAACATGACGAACGAGACAAGCTTGGTCCGAAGAATGCCCAAAGGATCAAATGGGCGGACGAAGAGGGCCGAAGCAGACAAACTTGGTCCAAAGAATGCCAAAGGATCAAATGGGAGGACGAACGTGACGAATTTGGTACAACGAATGCCCAACGATCAAATGGGATGACGTAGAGGGACGAACGAGACGAACTTGGTCCAAAGAATGCCAAAGGATCAAATGGAGGACAAAAATGGATGAACGAGATGAACTTGGTCCAAAAAATGTCAAAGGATCAAACGGGAGGCCGAAGACGGACGAAGGAGACGAACTTGGTCCAAAGAATGCCAAAGGATCAAATGGGAGGACGAACGTGACGAACTTGGTACAAAGAATGCCTAAGGATCAAATGGGAGGACGTAGAGGGACGAATGAGACGAACTTGATCCAAAGAATGCCCAAAGGATCAAATGGGAGGACAAACAGGGACGAACGAGACGAACTTGGTCCAAAGAATGCCCAAAGAAGAAATGGGAGGATGTAAAGGGACGAACGAGATGAACTTGGTCCAAAGAATGCCCAAGGATGAAATGGGAGGACGAAAAGGGACGAACGAGACGAACTTGGTCCAAAGAATGCCAAAGGATCAAATGGGCGGATGAAGAGCGAGAAGGAGACAAACTTGGTCCAAAGAATGCCAAAGGATCAAATGGGAGGACGAACGTGACGAACTTGGTACAAAGAATGCCCAAGGATCAAATGGGAGGACGTAGAGGGACGAACGAGACGAACTTGGTCCAAAGATTACCAAAGGATCAAATGGAGGACGAAAAGGGACGAACAAGACGAACTTTGTCGAAAGAATGTCAAACGATCAAATGGGAGGACGAAGGGGACGAACTTGGTCCAAAGAATGCCAAAGGATCAAATGGGGGACGAACGAGATGAACTTGGTCCAAAGAATGCCCAAAGGATCAAATCGGACGACGAACGTAACGAATTTGCTACAAAGAATTCCCAAGGATCAAATGGGAGGACGTAGAGGGACGAACGAGACGAACTTGGTCCAAAGAATGCCAAAGGATCAAATGGGAGGACGAACATGACGAACGAGACAAACTTGGTCCGAAGAATGCCCAAAGGATCAAATGGGAGGATGTAGAGGGACAAACGAGACGAACTTGGTCCAAAGAATCCCCAAAGGATCAAATGGGAGGACGAACAGGGACGAACGAGACGAACTTGGTCCAAAGAATGCCAAAGGTTCAAATGGGAGGACAAACGAGACCAACTTGCTACAAAGAACGAACGAGATGAACTTGGTCCAAAGAATGCCCAAAGGATCAAATCGGACGACGAACGTAACGAACTTGCTACAAAGAATTCCCAAGGATCAAATGGGAGGACGTAGAGGGACGAACGAGACGAACTTGGTCCAAAGAATGCCAAAGAATCAAATGGGAGGACGAACGAGACCAACTTGTTACGAAGAATGCAAAAGGATCAAATGGGAGGACGAAGAGGGACGAAGGATGTGAACTTGGTCCAAAGAATGCCAAATGATCAAATGGGAGGACGAACGAGACGAACTTGGTCCAAAGAATGCCAAAGGATCAAATGGGAGGACGAACATGACGAACGAGACAAACTTGGTCCGAAGAATGCCCAAAGGATCAAATGGGCGGACGAAGAGGGACGAAGGAGACAAACTTGGTCCAAAGAATGCCAAAGGATCAAATGGGAGGACGAACATCACGAACTTGGTACAAAGAATGCCCAAGGATCAAACGGGAGGACGTAGAGGTACGAACGTGACGAACTTGGTCCAAAGAATATCAAAGGATCAAATGGAGGACGAAAAGGGACGAACGAGACGAACTTTGTCCAAAGAATGTCAAACGATCAAATGGGAGGACGTAGAGGGACGAATGAGACGAACTTGATCTAAAGAATGCCCAAAGGATCAAATGGGAGGACAAACAGGGACGAACGAGACGGACTTGGTCCAAAGAATGCCCAAAGAAGAAATGGGAGGATGTAAAGGGACGAACGAGATGAACTTGGTCCAAAGAATGCCCAAGGATGAAATGGGAGGACGAAAAGGGACGAACGAGACGAACTTGGTCCAAAGAATGCCAAAGGATCAAATGGGCGGATGAAGAGCGAGAAGGAGACAAACTTGGTCCAAAGAATGCCAAAGGATCAAATGGCAGGACGAACGTGACGAACTTGGTACAAAGAATGCTCAAGGATCAAATGGGAGGACGTAGAGGGACGAACGAGACGAACTTGGTCCAAAGAATACCAAAGGATCAAATGGAGGACGAAAAGGGACGAACAAGACGAACTTTGTCGAAAGAATGTCAAACGATCAAATGGGAGGACGAAGAGGGTCGAAGGGGACGAACTTGGTCCAAAGAATGCCAAAGGATCAAATGGGGGACGAACGAGACGAACATGGTCCAAAGAATGCCCAAAGATGAAATGGGAGGATGTAAAGGGACGAACGAGATGAACTTGGTCCAAAGATTGCCCAAGGATGAAATGGGAGGACGAAAAGGGACGAACGAGACGAACTTGGTCCAAAGAATGCCAAAGGATCAAATGGGCGGACGAAGAGGGACGAAGGAGACAAACTTGGTCCAAAGAATGCCAAAGGATCAAATGGGAGGACGAACGTCACGAACTTGGTACAAAGAATGCCCAAGGATCAAATGGGAGGACGTAGAGGGACGAATGAGACGAACTTGATCCAAAGAATGCCCAAAGGATCAAATGGGAGGACAAACAGGGACGAACGAGACGAACTTGGTCCAAAGAATGCCCAAAGAAGAAATGGGAGGATGTAAAGGGACGAACGAGATGAACTTGGTCCAAAGAATGCCCAAGGATGAAATGGGAGGACGAAAAGGGACGAACGAGACGAACTTGGTCCAAAGAATGCCAAAGGATCAAATGGGCGGATGAAGAGCGAGAAGGAGACAAACTTGGTCCAAAGAATGCCAAAGGATCAAATGGGAGGACGAACGTGACGAACATGGTACAAAGAATGCCCAAGGATCAAATGGGAGGACGTAGAGGGACGAACGAGACGAACTTGGTCCAAAGATTACCAAAGGATCAAATGGAGGACGAAAAGGGACGAACAAGACGAACTTTGTCGAAAGAATGTCAAACGATCAAATGGGAGGACGAAGAGGGACGAAGGGGACGAACTTGGTCCAAAGAATGCCAAAGGATCAAATGGGGGACGAACGAGATGAACTTGGTCCAAAGAATGCCCAAAGGATCAAATCGGACGACGAACGTAACGAACTTGCTACAAAGAATTCCCAAGGATCAAATGGGAGGACGTAGAGGGACGAACGAGACGAACTTGGTCCAAAGAATGCCCAAAGGATCAAATGGGAGGACGAACAGGGACGAACGAGACGAACTTGGTCCAAAGAATGCAAAGGTTCAAATGGGAGGACGAACGAGACCAACTTGGTACAAAGAATGCCAAAGGATCAAATGGGAGGACGAAGAGCGACGAACGAGACGAACTTCGTCCAAAGATTGCCCAAGGATGAAATGGGAGGACGAAAAGGGACGAACGAGACGAACTTGGTCCAAAGAATGTCAAAGGATCAAATGGGAGGACGAAGAGGGACGAAGGAGACGAACTTGGTCCAAAGAATGCCAAAGGATCAAATGGGAGGACGAACAGGAACGAACCAGACGAACTTGGTCCAAAGAATGCCATTGGATCAAATGGAGGACAAAAAAGGACGAACGAGACGAACTTGGTCCAAAGAATGTCAAAGGATCAAATGCGAGGACGAAGAGGGACGAAGGAGACGAACTTGGTCCAAAGAATGCCAAAGAATCAAATGGGAGGACGAACGAGACCAACTTGTTACGAAGAATGCAAAAGGATCAAATGGGAGGACGAAGAGGGACGAAGGATGTGAACTTGGTCCAAAGAATGCCAAATGATCAAATGGGAGGACGAACGAGACGAACTTGGTCCAAAGAATGCCAAAGGATCAAATGGGAGGACGAACATGACGAACGAGACAAACTTGGTCCGAAGAATGCCCAAAGGATCAAATGGGCGGACGAAGAGGGACGAAGGAGACAAACTTGGTCCAAAGAATGCCAAAGGATCAAATGGGAGGACGAACATCACGAACTTGGTACAAAGAATGCCCAAGGATCAAACGGGAGGACGTAGAGGTACGAACGTGACGAACTTGGTCCAAAGAATATCAAAGGATCAAATGGAGGACGAAAAGGGACGAACGAGACGAACTTTGTCCAAAGAATGTCAAACGATCAAATGGGAGGACGTAGAGGGACGAATGAGACGAACTTGATCCAAAGAATGCCCAAAGGATCAAATGGGAGGAGAAACAGGGACGAACGAGACGAACTTGGTCCAAAGAATGCCCAAAGATGAAATGGGAGGATGTAAAGGGACGAACGAGATGAACTTGGTCCAAAGATTGCCCAAGGATGAAATGGGAGGACGAAAAGGGACGAACGAGACGAACTTGGTCCAAAGAATGCCAAAGGATCAAATGGGCGGATGAAGAGCGAGAAGGAGACAAACTTGGTCCAAAGAATGCCAAAGGATCAAATGGGGGACGAACGAGACGAACATGGTCCAAAGAATGCCCAAAGATGAAATGGGAGGATGTAAAGGGACGAACGAGATGAACTTGGTCCAAAGATTGCCCAAGGATGAAATGGGAGGACGAAAAGGGACGAACGAGACGAACTTGGTCCAAAGAATGCCAAAGGATCAAATGGGCGGACGAAGAGGGACGAAGGAGACAAACTTGGTCCAAAGAATGCCAAAGGATCAAATGGGAGGACGAACGTCACGAACTTGGTACAAAGAATGCCCAAGGATCAAATGGGAGGACGTAGAGGGACGAACGAGACGAACTTGGTCCAAAGATTACCAAAGGATCAAATGGAGGACGAAAAGGGACGAACAAGACGAACTTTGTCGAAAGAATGTCAAACGATCAAATGGGAGGACGAAGAGGGACGAAGGGGACGAACTTGGTCCAAAGAATGCCAAAGGATCAAATGGGGGACGAACGAGATGAACTTGGTCCAAAGAATGCCCAAAGGATCAAATCGGACGACGAACGTAACGAACTTGCTACAAAGAATTCCCAAGGATCAAATGGGAGGACGTAGAGGGACGAACGAGACGAACTTGGTCCAAAGAATGCCCAAAGGATCAAATGGGAGGACGAACAGGGACGAACGAGACGAACTTGGTCCAAAGAATGCAAAGGTTCAAATGGGAGGACGAACGAGACCAACTTGGTACAAAGAATGCCAAAGTATCAAATGGGAGGACGAAGAGCGACGAACGAGACGAACTTCGTCCAAAGATTGCCCAAGGATGAAATGGGAGGACGAAAAGGGACGAACGAGACGAACTTGGTCCAAAGAATGTCAAAGGATCAAATGGGAGGACGAAGAGGGACGAAGGAGACGAACTTGGTCCAAAGAATGCCAAAGGATCAAATGGGAGGACGAACAGGAACGAACCAGACGAACTTGGTCCAAAGAATGCCATTGGATCAAATGGAGGACAAAAAAGGACGAACGAGACGAACTTGGTCCAAAGAATGTCAAAGGATCAAATGCGAGGACGAAGAGGGACGAAGGAGACGAACTTGGTCCAAAGAATGCCAAAGAATCAAATGGGAGGACGAACGAGACCAACTTGTTACGAAGAATGCAAAAGGATCAAATGGGAGGACGAAGAGGGACGAAGGATGTGAACTTGGTCCAAAGAATGCCAAATGATCAAATGGGAGGACGAACGAGACGAACTTGGTCCAAAGAATGCCAAAGGATCAAATGGGAGGACGAACATGACGAACGAGACAAACTTGGTCCGAAGAATGCCCAAAGGATCAAATGGGCGGACGAAGAGGGACGAAGGAGACAAACTTGGTCCAAAGAATGCCAAAGGATCAAATGGGAGGACGAACATCACGAACTTGGTACAAAGAATGCCCAAGGATCAAACGGGAGGACGTAGAGGTACGAACGTGACGAACTTGGTCCAAAGAATATCAAAGGATCAAATGGAGGACGAAAAGGGACGAACGAGACGAACTTTGTCCAAAGAATGTCAAACGATCAAATGGGAGGACGTAGAGGGACGAATGAGACGAACTTGATCCAAAGAATGCCCAAAGGATCAAATGGGAGGAGAAACAGGGACGAACGAGACGAACTTGGTCCAAAGAATGCCAAAGGATCAAATGGGAGGACTAACATCACGAACTTGGTACAAAGAATGCCCAAGGATCAAACGGGAGGACGTAGAGGTACGAACGTGACGAACTTGGTCCAAAGAATATCAAAGGATCAAATGGAGGACGAAAAGGGACGAACGAGACGAACTTTGTCCAAAGAATGTCAAACGATCAAATGGGAGGACGTAGAGGGACGAATGAGACGAACTTGATCCAAAGAATGCCCAAAGGATCAAATGGGAGGACAAACAGGGACGAACGAGACGAACTTGGTCCAAAGAATGCCCAAAGAAGAAATGGGAGGATGTAAAGGGACGAACGAGATGAACTTGGTCCAAAGAATGCCCAAGGATGAAATGGGAGGACGAAAAGGGACGAACGAGACGAACTTGGTCCAAAGAATGCCAAAGGATCAAATGGGCGGATGAAGAGCGAGAAGGAGACAAACTTGGTCCAAAGAATGCCAAAGGATCAAATGGCAGGACGAACGTGACGAACTTGGTACAAAGAATGCTCAAGGATCAAATGGGAGGACGTAGAGGGACGAACGAGACGAACTTGGTCCAAAGAATACCAAAGGATCAAATGGAGGACGAAAAGGGACGAACAAGACGAACTTTGTCGAAAGAATATCAAACGATCAAATGGGAGGACGAAGTGGGACGAAGGGGACGAACTTGGTCCAAAGAATGCCAAAGGATCAAATGGGGGACGAACGAGATGAACTTGGTCCAAAGAATGCCCAAAGGATCAAATGGGACGACGAACGTGACAAACTTGCTACAAAGAATTCCCAAGGATCAAATGGGAGGACGTAGAGGGACGAACGAGATGAACTTGGTCCAAAGAATGCCCAAAGGATCAAATGGGAGGACGAACAGGGACGAACGAGACGAACTTGGTCCAAAGAATGCCAAAGGTTCAAATGGGGGAGGACGAACGATACCAACTTGGTACAAAGGATGCCAAAGGATCAAATGGGAGGACGAAAAGGGACGAACGAGACGAACTTTGTCCAAAGAATGTCAAACGATCAAATGGGAGGACGAAGAGGGACGAAGGAGACGAACTTGGTCCAAAGAATGCCAAAGGATCAAATGGGAGGACGAACATGACGAACGAGACAAACTTGGTCCGAAGAATGCCCAAAGGATCAAATGGGAGGATGTAGAGGGACGAACGAGACGAACTTGGTCCAAAGAATGCCCAAACGATCAAATGGCAGGACGAACAGGGACGAACGAGACGAACTTGGTCCAAAGAATGCCAAAGGTTCAAATGGGAGGACAAACGAGACCAACTTGCTACAAAGAATGCCAAAGGATCAAATGGGAGGACGAACGTCACGAACTTGGTACAAAGAATGCCCAAGGATCAAATGGGAGGACGTAGAGGGACGAATGAGACGAACTTGATCCAAAGAATGCCCAAAGGATCAAATGGGAGGACAAACAGGGACGAACGAGACGAACTTTGTCCAAAGAATGCCCAAAGAAGAAATGGGAGGATGTAAAGGGACGAACGAGATGAACTTGGTCCAAAGAATGCCCAAGGATGAAATGGGAGGACGAAAAGGGACGAACGAGACGAACTTGGTCCAAAGAATGCCAAAGGATCAAATGGGCGGATGAAGAGCGAGAAGGAGACAAACTTGGTCCAAAGAATGCCAAAGGATCAAATGGGAGGACGAACGTGACGAACATGGTACAAAGAATGCCCAAGGATCAAATGGGAGGACGTAGAGGGACGAACGAGACGAACTTGGTCCAAAGATTACCAAAGGATCAAATGGAGGACGAAAAGGGACGAACAAGACGAACTTTGTCGAAAGAATGTCAAACGATCAAATGGGAGGACGAAGAGGGACGAAGGGGACGAACTTGGTCCAAAGAATGCCAAAGGATCAAATGGGGGACGAACGAGATGAACTTGGTCCAAAGAATGCCCAAAGGATCAAATCGGACGACGAACGTAACGAACTTGCTACAAAGAATTCCTAAGGATCAAATGGGAGGACGTAGAGGGACGAACGAGACGAACTTGGTCCAAAGAATGCCCAAAGGATCAAATGGGAGGACGAACAGGGACGAACGAGACGAACTTGGTCCAAAGAATGCAAAGGTTCAAATGGGAGGACGAACGAGACCAACTTGGTACAAAGAATGCCAAAGGATCAAATGGGAGGACGAAGAGCGACGAACGAGACGAACTTCGTCCAAAGATTGCCCAAGGATGAAATGGGAGGACGAAAAGGGACGAACGAGACGAACTTGGTCCAAAGAATGTCAAAGGATCAAATGGGAGGACGAAGAGGGACGAAGGAGACGAACTTGGTCCAAAGAATGCCAAAGGATCAAATGGGAGGACGAACAGGAACGAACCAGACGAACTTGGTCCAAAGAATGCCATTGGATCAAATGGAGGACAAAAAAGGACGAACGAGACGAACTTGGTCCAAAGAATGTCAAAGGATCAAATGCGAGGACGAAGAGGGACGAAGGAGACGAACTTGGTCCAAAGAATGCCAAAGAATCAAATGGGAGGACGAACGAGACCAACTTGTTACGAAGAATGCAAAAGGATCAAATGGGAGGACGAAGAGGGACGAAGGACGTGAACTTGGTCCAAAGAATGCCAAATGATCAAATGGGAGGACGAACGAGACGAACTTGGTCCAAAGAATGCCAAAGGATCAAATGGGAGGACGAACATGACGAACGAGACAAACTTGGTCCGAAGAATGCCCAAAGGATCAAATGGGCGGACGAAGAGGGACGAAGGAGACAAACATGGTCCAAAGAATGCCAAAGGATCAAATGGGAGGACGAACATCACGAACTTGGTACAAAGAATGCCCAAGGATCAAACGGGAGGACGTAGAGGTACAAACGTGACGAACTTGGTCCAAAGAATATCAAAGGATCAAATGGAGGACGAAAAGGGACGAACGAGACGAACTTTGTCCAAAGAATGTCAAACGATCAAATGGGAGGACGTAGAGGGACGAATGAGACGAACTTGATCCAAAGAATGCCCAAAGGATCAAATGGGAGGACAAACAGGGACGAACGAGACGAACTTGGTCCAAAGAATGCCAAAGGATCAAATGGGAGGACTAACATCACGAACTTGGTACAAAGAATGCCCAAGGATCAAACGGGAGGACGTAGAGGTACGAACGTGACGAACTTGATCCAAAGAATGCCCAAAGGATCAAATGGGAGGACAAACAGGGACGAACGAGACGAACTTGGTCCAAAGAATGCCCAAAGAAGAAATGGGAGGATGTAAAGGGACGAACGAGATGAACTTGGTCCAAAGAATGCCCAAGGATGAAATGGGAGGACGAAAAGGGACGAACGAGACGAACTTGGTCCAAAGAATGCCAAAGGATCAAATGGGCGGATGAAGAGCGAGAAGGAGACAAACTTGGTCCAAAGAATGCCAAAGGATCAAATGGCAGGACGAACGTGACGAACTTGGTACAAAGAATGCTCAAGGATGAAATGGGAGGACGTAGAGGGACGAACGAGACGAACTTGGTCCAAAGAATACCAAAGGATCAAATGGAGGACGAAAAGGGACGAACAAGACGAACTTTGTCCAAAGAATGTCAAACGATCAAATGGGAGGACGAAGAGGGACGAAGGGGACGAACTTGGTCCAAAGAATGCCAAAGGATCAAATGGGGGACGAACGAGATGAACTTGGTCCAAAGAATGCCCAAAGGATCAAATGGGAGGACGAACGTGACAAACTTGCTACAAAGAATTCCCAAGGATCAAATGGGAGGACGTAGAGGGACGAACGAGACGAACTTGGTCCAAAGAATGCCCAAAGGATCAAATAGGAGGACGAACAGGGACGAACGAGACGAACTTGGTCCAAAGAATACCAAAGGTTCAAATGGGAGGACGAACGAGACCAACTTGGTACAAAGAATGCCAAAGGATCAAATGGGAGGACGTAGAGGGACGAACGAGACGAACTTGGTCCAAAGAATACCAAAGGATCAAATGGAGGACGAAAAGGGACGAACGAGACGAACTTTGTCCAAAGAATGTCAAACGATCAAATGGGAGGACGAAGAGGGACGAAGGAGACGAACTTGGTCCAAAAAATGCCAAAGGATCAAATGGGAGGACGAACATGACGAACGAGACAAACTTGGTCCGAAGAATGCCCAAAGGATCAAATGGGAGGATGTAGAGGGACGAACGAGACGAACTTGGTCCAAAGAATGCCCAAACGATCAAATGGCAGGACGAACAGGGACGAACGAGACGAACTTGGTCCAAAGAATGCCAAAGGTTCAAATGGGAGGACAAACGAGACCAACTTGCTACAAAGAATGCCAAAGGATCAAATGGGAGGACGAAGAGGGACCAACGAGACGAACTTGGTCCAAAGATTGCCCAAGGATGAAATGGGAGGACGAAAAGGGACGAACGAGATGAACTGGGTCCAAAGAATGCCCAACGATGAAATGGGAGGATGTAAAGGGACGAACGAGATGAACTTGGTCCAAAGAATGCCCATGGATGAATTGGGAGGACGAAAAGGGACGAACGAGACGAACTTGGTCGAAAGAATGCCAAAGGATCAAATGGGAGGACGAAGAGGGACGAAGGAGACAAACCTGGTCCAAAGAATGCCAAAGGATCAAATAGGAGGACGAACGTGACGAACTTGGTACAAATAATGCCCAAGGATCAAATGGGAGGACGTAGAGGGACGAACGAGACGAACTTGGTCCAAAGAATGCCCAAAGGATCAAATGGGAGGACGAACAGGGACGAACGAGACGAACATGGTCCAAAGAATGCCCAAAGATGAAATGGGAGGATGTAAAGGGACGAACGAGATGAACTTGGTCCAAAGATTGCCCAAGGATGAAATGGGAGGACGAAAAGGGACGAACGAGACGAACTTGGTCCAAAGAATGCCAAAGGATCAAATGGGCGGACGAAGAGGGACGAAGGAGACAAACTTGGTCCAAAGAATGCCAAAGGATCAAATGGGAGGACGAACGTCACGAACTTGGTACAAAGAATGCCCAAGGATCAAATGGGAGGACGTAGAGGGACGAATGAGACGAACTTGATCCAAAGAATGCCCAAAGGATCAAATGGGAGGACAAACAGGGACGAACGAGACGAACTTTGTCCAAAGAATGCCCAAAGAAGAAATGGGAGGATGTAAAGGGACGAACGAGATGAACTTGGTCCAAAGAATGCCCAAGGATGAAATGGGAGGACGAAAAGGGACGAACGAGACGAACTTGGTCCAAAGAATGCCAAAGGATCAAATGGGCGGATGAAGAGCGAGAAGGAGACAAACTTGGTCCAAAGAATGCCAAAGGATCAAATGGGAGGACGAACGTGACGAACATGGTACAAAGAATGCCCAAGGATCAAATGGGAGGACGTAGAGGGACGAACGAGACGAACTTGGTCCAAAGATTACCAAAGGATCAAATGGAGGACGAAAAGGGACGAACAAGACGAACTTTGTCGAAAGAATGTCAAACGATCAAATGGGAGGACGAAGAGGGACGAAGGGGACGAACTTGGTCCAAAGAATGCCAAAGGATCAAATGGGGGACGAACGAGATGAACTTGGTCCAAAGAATGCCCAAAGGATCAAATCGGACGACGAACGTAACGAACTTGCTACAAAGAATTCCTAAGGATCAAATGGGAGGACGTAGAGGGACGAACGAGACGAACTTGGTCCAAAGAATGCCCAAAGGATCAAATGGGAGGACGAACAGGGACGAACGAGACGAACTTGGTCCAAAGAATGCAAAGGTTCAAATGGGAGGACGAACGAGACCAACTTGGTACAAAGAATGCCAAAGGATCAAATGGGAGGACGAAGAGCGACGAACGAGACGAACTTCGTCCAAAGATTGCCCAAGGATGAAATGGGAGGACGAAAAGGGACGAACGAGACGAACTTGGTCCAAAGAATGTCAAAGGATCAAATGGGAGGACGAAGAGGGACGAAGGAGACGAACTTGGTCCAAAGAATGCCAAAGGATCAAATGGGAGGACGAACAGGAACGAACCAGACGAACTTGGTCCAAAGAATGCCATTGGATCAAATGGAGGACAAAAAAGGACGAACGAGACGAACTTGGTCCAAAGAATGTCAAAGGATCAAATGCGAGGACGAAGAGGGACGAAGGAGACGAACTTGGTCCAAAGAATGCCAAAGAATCAAATGGGAGGACGAACGAGACCAACTTGTTACGAAGAATGCAAAAGGATCAAATGGGAGGACGAAGAGGGACGAAGGACGTGAACTTGGTCCAAAGAATGCCAAATGATCAAATGGGAGGACGAACGAGACGAACTTGGTCCAAAGAATGCCAAAGGATCAAATGGGAGGACGAACATGACGAACGAGACAAACTTGGTCCGAAGAATGCCCAAAGGATCAAATGGGCGGACGAAGAGGGACGAAGGAGACAAACTTGGTCCAAAGAATGCCAAAGGATCAAATGGGAGGACGAACATCACGAACTTGGTACAAAGAATGCCCAAGGATCAAACGGGAGGACGTAGAGGTACGAACGTGACGAACTTGGTCCAAAGAATATCAAAGGATCAAATGGAGGACGAAAAGGGACGAACGAGACGAACTTTGTCCAAAGAATGTCAAACGATCAAATGGGAGGACGTAGAGGGACGAATGAGACGAACTTGATCCAAAGAATGCCCAAAGGATCAAATGGGAGGACAAACAGGGACGAACGAGACGAACTTGGTCCAAAGAATGCCAAAGGATCAAATGGGAGGACTAACATCACGAACTTGGTACAAAGAATGCCCAAGGATCAAACGGGACGACGTAGAGGTACGAACGTGACGAACTTGATCCAAAGAATGCCCAAAGGATCAAATGGGAGGACAAACAGGGACGAACGAGACGAACTTGGTCCAAAGAATGCCCAAAGAAGAAATGGGAGGATGTAAAGGGACGAACGAGATGAACTTGGTCCAAAGAATGCCCAAGGATGAAATGGGAGGACGAAAAGGGACGAACGAGACGAACTTGGTCCAAAGAATGCCAAAGGATCAAATGGGCGGATGAAGAGCGAGAAGGAGACAAACTTGGTCCAAAGAATGCCAAAGGATCAAATGGCAGGACGAACGTGACGAACTTGGTACAAAGAATGCTCAAGGATGAAATGGGAGGACGTAGAGGGACGAACGAGACGAACTTGGTCCAAAGAATACCAAAGGATCAAATGGAGGACGAAAAGGGACGAACAAGACGAACTTTGTCCAAAGAATGTCAAACGATCAAATGGGAGGACGAAGAGGGACGAAGGGGACGAACTTGGTCCAAAGAATGCCAAAGGATCAAATGGGGGACGAACGAGATGAACTTGGTCCAAAGAATGCCCAAAGGATCAAATGGGAGGACGAACGTGACAAACTTGCTACAAAGAATTCCCAAGGATCAAATGGGAGGACGTAGAGGGACGAACGAGACGAACTTGGTCCAAAGAATGCCCAAAGGATCAAATAGGAGGACGAACAGGGACGAACGAGACGAACTTGGTCCAAAGAATACCAAAGGTTCAAATGGGAGGACGAACGAGACCAACTTGGTACAAAGAATGCCAAAGGATCAAATGGGAGGACGTAGAGGGACGAACGAGACGAACTTGGTCCAAAGAATACCAAAGGATCAAATGGAGGACGAAAAGGGACGAACGAGACGAACTTTGTCCAAAGAATGTCAAACGATCAAATGGGAGGACGAAGAGGGACGAAGGAGACGAACTTGGTCCAAAGAATGCCAAAGGATCAAATGGGAGGACGAACATGACGAACGAGACAAACTTGGTCCGAAGAATGCCCAAAGGATCAAATGGGAGGATGTAGAGGGACAAACGAGACGAACTTGGTCCAAAGAATCCCCAAAGGATCAAATGGGAGGACGAACAGGGACGAACGAGACGAACATGGTCCAAAGAATGCCAAAGGTTCAAATGGGAGGACAAACGAGACCAACTTGCTACAAAGAATGCCAAAGGATCAAATGGGAGGACGAAGAGGGACCAACGAGACGAACTTGGTCCAAAGATTGCCCAAGGATGAAATGGGAGGACGAAAAGGGACGAACGAGATGAACTGGGTCCAAAGAATGCCCAACGATGAAATGGGAGGATATAAAGGGACGAACGAGATGAACTTGGTCCAAAGAATGCCCATGGATGAAATGGGAGGACGAAAAGGGACGAACGAGACGAACTTGGTCGAAAGAATGCCAAAGGATCAAATGGGAGGACGAAGAGGGACGAACGAGACGAACATGGTCCAAAAAATGCCCAAAGATGAAATGGGAGGATGTAAAGGGACGAACGAGATGAACTTGGTCCAAAGAATACGAAAGGTTCAAATGGGAGGACGAACGAGACCAACTTGGTACAAAGAATGCCAAAGGATCAAATGGGAGGACGTAGAGGGACGAACGAGACGAACTTGGTCCAAAGAATACCAAAGGATCAAATGGAGGACGAAAAGGGACGAACGAGACGAACTTTGTCCAAAGAATGTCAAACGATCAAATGGGAGGACGAAGAGGGACGAAGGAGACGAACTTGGTCCAAAGAATGCCAAAGGATCAAATGGGAGGACGAACATGACGAACGAGACAAACTTGGTCCGAAGAATGCCCAAAGGATCAAATGGGAGGATGTAGAGGGACAAACGAGACGAACTTGGTCCAAAGAATCCCCAAAGGATCAAATGGGAGGACGAACAGGGACGAACGAGACGAACATGGTCCAAAGAATGCCAAAGGATCAAATGGGAGGACGAACGTGACGAACTTGGTACAAATAATGCCCAAGGATCAAATGGGAGGACGTAGAGGGACGAACGAGACGAACTTGGTCCAAAGAATGCCCAAAGGATCAAATGGGAGGACGAACAGGGACGAACGAGACGAACATGGTCCAAAAAATGCCCAAAGATGAAATGGGAGGATGTAAAGGGACGAACGAGATGAACTTGGTCCAAAGAATGCCCAAGGATGAAATGGGAGGACGAAAAGGGACGAACGAGACGAACTTGGTCCAAAGAATGCCAAAGGATCAAATGGGCGGACGAAGAGGGACGAAGGAGACAAACTTGGTCCAAAGAATGCCAAAGGATCAAATGGGAGGACGAACGTCACGAACTTGGTACAAAGAATGCCCAAGGATCAAATGGGAGGACGTAGAGGTACGAACGAGACGAACTTGGTCCAAAGAATATCAAAGGATCAAATGGAGGACGAAAAGGGACGAACGATACGAACTTTGTCCAAAGAATGTCAAACGATCAAATGGGAGGATGAAGAGGGACGAAGGAGATGAACTTGGTCCAAAGAATGCCAAAGGATCAAATGGGAGGACGAACATGACGAACGAGACAAACTTGGTCCGAAGAATGCCCAAAGGATCAAATGGGCGGACGAAGAGGGCCGAAGCAGACAAACTTGGTCCAAAGAATGCCAAAGGATCAAATGGGAGGACGAACGTGACGAACTTGGTACAACGAATGCCCAACGATCAAATGGGAGGACGTAGAGGGACGAACGAGACGAACATGGTCCAAAGAATGCCAAAGGATCAAATGGAGGACAAAAAGACATGAACGAGATGAACTTGGTCCAAAAAATGTCAAAGGATCAAATGGGAGGACGAAGAGGGACGAAGGAGACGAACTTGGTCCAAAGAATGCCAAAGGATCAAATGGGAGGACGAACATGACGAACGAGACAAACTTGGTCCGAAGAATGCCCAAAGGATCAAATGGGAGGATGTAGAGGGACAAACGAGACGAACTTGGTCCAAAGAATCCCCAAAGGATCAAATGGGAGGACGAACAGGGACGAACGAGACGAACATGGTCCAAAGAATGCCAAAGGTTCAAATGGGAGGACAAACGAGACCAACTTGCTACAAAGAATGCCAAAGGATCAAATGGGAGGACGAAGAGGGACCAACGAGACGAACTTGGTCCAAAGATTGCCCAAGGATGAAATGGGAGGACGAAAAGGGACGAACGAGATGAACTGGGTCCAAAGAATGCCCAACGATGAAATGGGAGGATATAAAGGGACGAACGAGATGAACTTGGTCCAAAGAATGCCCATGGATGAAATGGGAGGACGAAAAGGGACGAACGAGACGAACTTGGTCGAAAGAATGCCAAATGATCAAATGGGAGGACGAAGAGGGACGAACGAGACGAACATGGTCCAAAAAATGCCCAAAGATGAAATGGGGGGATGTAAAGGGACGAACGAGATGAACTTGGTCCAAAGAATACCAAAGGTTCAAATGGGAGGACGAACGAGACCAACTTGGTACAAAGAATGCCAAAGGATCAAATGGGAGGACGTAGAGGGACGAACGAGACGAACTTGGTCCAAAGAATACCAAAGGATCAAATGGAGGACGAAAAGGGACGAACGAGACGAACTTTGTCCAAAGAATGTCAAACGATCAAATGGGAGGACGAAGAGGGACGAAGGAGACGAACTTGGTCCAAAGAATGCCAAAGGATCAAATGGGAGGACGAACATGACGAACGAGACAAACTTGGTCCGAAGAATGCCCAAAGGATCAAATGGGAGGATGTAGAGGGACAAACGAGACGAACTTGGTCCAAAGAATCCCCAAAGGATCAAATGGGAGGACGAACAGGGACGAACGAGACGAACATGGTCCAAAGAATGCCAAAGGATCAAATGGGAGGACGAACGTGACGAACTTGGTACAAATAATGCCCAAGGATCAAATGGGAGGACGTAGAGGGACGAACGAGACGAACTTGGTCCAAAGAATGCCCAAAGGATCAAATGGGAGGACGAACAGGGACGAACGAGACGAACATGGTCCAAAAAATGCCCAAAGATGAAATGGGAGGATGTAAAGGGACGAACGAGATGAACTTGGTCCAAAGAATGCCCAAGGATGAAATGGGAGGACGAAAAGGGACGAACGAGACGAACTTGGTCCAAAGAATGCCAAAGGATCAAATGGGCGGACGAAGAGGGACGAAGGAGACAAACTTGGTCCAAAGAATGCCAAAGGATCAAATGGGAGGACGAACGTCACGAACTTGGTACAAAGAATGCCCAAGGATCAAATGGGAGGACGTAGAGGTACGAACGAGACGAACTTGGTCCAAAGAATATCAAAGGATCAAATGGAGGACGAAAAGGGACGAACGATACGAACTTTGTCCAAAGAATGTCAAACGATCAAATGGGAGGATGAAGAGGGACGAAGGAGATGAACTTGGTCCAAAGAATGCCAAAGGATCAAATGGGAGGACGAACATGACGAACGAGACAAACTTGGTCCGAAGAATGCCCAAAGGATCAAATGGGCGGACGAAGAGGGCCGAAGCAGACAAACTTGGTCCAAAGAATGCCAAAGGATCAAATGGGAGGACGAACGTGACGAACTTGGTACAACGAATGCCCAACGATCAAATGGGAGGACGTAGAGGGACGAACGAGACGAACATGGTCCAAAGAATGCCAAAGGATCAAATGGAGGACAAAAAGACATGAACGAGATGAACTTGGTCCAAAAAATGTCAAAGGATCAAATGGGAGGACGAAGACGGACGAAGGAGACAAACTTGGTCCAAAGAATGCCAAAGGATCAAATGGGAGGACGAACGTGACGAACTTGGTACAAAGAATGCCCAAGGATCAAATGGGAGGACGTAGAGGGACGAATGAGACGAACTTGATCCAAAGAATGCCCAAAGGATCAAATGGGAGGACAAACAGGGACGAACGAGACGAACTTGGTCCAAAGAATGCCCAAAAAGAAGAAATGGGAGGATGTAAAGCGACGAACGAGATGAACTTGGTCCAAAGAATGCCCAAGGATGAAATGGGAGGACAAAAAGGGACGAACGAGACGAATTTGGTCCAAAGAATGCCAAAGAATCAAATGGGAGGACGAACGAGACCAACTTGCTACAAAGAATGCCAAAGGATCAAATGGGAGGACGAAGAGGGACCAACGAGACGAACTTGGTCCAAAGATTGCCCAAGGATGAAATGGGAGGACGAAAAGGGACGAACGAGATGAACTGGGTCCAAAGAATGCCCAACGATGAAATGGGAGGATATAAAGGGACGAACGAGATGAACTTGGTCCAAAGAATGCCCATGGATGAAATGGGAGGACGAAAAGGGACGAACGAGACGAACTTGGTCGAAAGAATGCCAAAGGATCAAATGGGAGGACGAAGAGGGACGAAGGAGACAAACCTGGTCCAAAGAATGCCAAAGGATCAAATGGGAGGACGAACGTGACGAACTTGGTACAAATAATGCCCAAGGATCAAATGGGAGGACGTAGAGGGACGAACGAGACGAACTTGGTCCAAAGAATGCCCAAAGGATCAAATGGGAGGACGAACAGGGACGAACGAGACGAACATGGTCCAAAGAATGCCCAAAGATGAAATGGGAGGATGTAAAGGGACGAACGAGATGAACTTGGTCCAAAGAATGCCCAAGGATGAAATGGGAGGACGAAAAGGGACGAACGAGACGAACTTGGTCCAAAGAATGCCAAAGGATCAAATGGGTGGACGAAGAGGGACGAAGGAGACAAACTTGGTCCAAAGAATGCCAAAGGATCAAATGGGAGGACGAACGTCACGAACTTGGTACAAAGAATGCCCAAGGATCAAATGGGAGGACGTAGAGGTACGAACGAGACGAACTTGGTCCAAAGAATATCAAAGGATCAAATGGAGGACGAAAAGGGACGAACGATACGAACTTTGTCCAAAGAATGTCAAACGATCAAATGGGAGGATGAAGAGGGACGAAGGAGACGAACTTGGTCCAAAGAATGCCAAAGGATCAAATGGGAGGACGAACATGACGAACGAGACAAACTTGGTCCGAAGAATGCCCAAAGGATCAAATGGGCGGACGAAGAGGGCCGAAGCAGACAAACTTGGTCCAAAGAATGCCAAAGGATCAAATGGGAGGACGAACGTGACGAACTTGGTACAACGAATGCCCAACGATCAAATGGGAGGACGTAGAGGGACGAACGAGACGAACTTGGTCCAAAGAATGCCAAAGGATCAAATGGAGGACAAAAAGACATGAACGAGATGAACTTGGTCCAAAAAATGTCAAAGGATCAAATGGGAGGACGAAGACGGACGAAGGAGACAAACTTGGTCCAAAGAATGCCAAAGGATCAAATGGGAGGACGAACGTGACGAACTTGGTACAAAGAATACCCAAGGATCAAATGGGAGGACGTAGAGGGACGAATGAGACGAACTTGATCCAAAGAATGCCCAAAGGATCAAATGGGAGGACAAACAGGGACGAACGAGACGAACTTGGTCCAAAGAATGCCCAAAAAGAAGAAATGGGAGGATGTAAAGCGACGAACGAGATGAACTTGGTCCAAAGAATGCGCAAGGATGAAATGGGAGGACGAAAAGGGACGAACGAGACGAATTTGGTCCAAAGAATGCCAAAGAATCAAATGGGAGGACGAACGAGACCAACTTGTTACGAAGAATGCAAAAGGATCAAATGGGAGGACGAAGAGGGACGAAGGATGTGAACTTGGTCCAAAGAATGCCAAATGATCAAATGGGAGGACGAACGAGACGAACTTGGTCCAAAGAATGCCAAAGGATCAAATGGGAGGACGAACATGACGAACGAGACAAACTTGGTCCGAAGAATGCCCAAAGGATCAAATGGGCGGACGAAGAGGGACGAAGGAGACAAACTTGGTCCAAAGAATGCCAAAGGATCAAATGGGAGGACGAACATCACGAACTTGGTACAAAGAATGCCCAAGGATCAAACGGGAGGACGTAGAGGTACGAACGTGACGAACTTGGTCCAAAGAATATCAAAGGATCAAATGGAGGACGAAAAGGGACGAACGAGACGAACTTTGTCCAAAGAATGTCAAACGATCAAATGGGAGGACGAAGAGGGACGAAGGAGACGAACTTGGTCCAAAGAATGCCAAAGGATCAAATGGGAGGACGAACATGACGAACGAGACAAACTTGGTCCGAAGAATGCCCAAAGGATCAAATGGGAGGATGTAGAGGGACAAACGAGACGAACTTGGTCCAAAGAATCCCCAAAGGATCAAATGGGAGGACGAACAGGGACGAACGAGACGAACTTGGTCCAAAGAATGCCAAAGGTTCAAATGGGAGCACAAACGAGACCAACTTGCTACAAAGAATGCCAAAGGATCAAATGGGAGGACGAAGAGGGACCAACGAGACGAACTTGGTCCAAAGATTGCCCAAGGATGAAATGGGAGGACGAAAAGGGACGAACGAGATGAACTGGGTCCAAAGAATGCCCAACGATGAAATGGGAGGATATAAAGGGACGAACGAGATGAACTTGGTCCAAAGAATGCCCATGGATGAAATGGGAGGACGAAAAGGGACGAACGAGACGAACTTGGTCGAAAGAATGCCAAAGGATCAAATGGGAGGACGAAGAGGGACGAAGGAGACAAACCTGGTCCAAAGAATGCCAAAGGATCAAATGGGAGGACGAACGTGACGAACTTGGTACAAATAATGCCCAAGGATCAAATGGGAGGACGTAGAGGGACGAACGAGACGAACTTGGTCCAAAGAATGCCCAAAGGATCAAATGGGAGGACGTAGAGGGACGAACGAGACGAACTTGGTCCGAAGAATGCCCAAAGGATCAAATGGGAGGATGTAGAGGGACAAACGAGACGAACTTGGTCCAAAGAATCCCCAAAGGATCAAATGGGAGGACGAACAGGGACGAACGAGACGAACTTGGTCCAAAGAATGCCAAAGGTTCAAATGGGAGCACAAACGAGACCAACTTGCTACAAAGAATGCCCAAGGATCAAATGGGAGGACGTAGAGGGGACGAACGAGACGAACTTGGTCCGAAGAATGCCCAAAGGATCAAATGGGAGGATGTAGAGGGACAAACGAGACGAACTTGGTCCAAAGAATCCCCAAAGGATCAAATGGGAGGACGAACAGGGACGAACGAGACGAACTTGGTCCAAAGAATGCCAAAGGTTCAAATGGGAGCACAAACGAGACCAACTTGCTACAAAGAATGCCAAAGGATCAAATGGGAGGACGAAGAGGGACCAACGAGACGAACTTGGTCCAAAGATTGCCCAAGGATGAAATGGGAGGACGAAAAGGGACGAACGAGATGAACTGGGTCCAAAGAATGCCCAACGATGAAATGGGAGGATATAAAGGGACGAACGAGATGAACTTGGTCCAAAGAATGCCCATGGATGAAATGGGAGGACGAAAAGGGACGAACGAGACGAACTTGGTCGAAAGAATGCCAAAGGATCAAATGGGAGGACGAAGAGGGACGAAGGAGACAAACCTGGTCCAAAGAATGCCAAAGGATCAAATGGGAGGACGAACGTGACGAACTTGGTACAAATAATGCCCAAGGATCAAATGGGAGGACGTAGAGGGACGAACGAGACGAACTTGGTCCAAAGAATGCCCAAAGGATCAAATGGGAGGACGAACAGGGACGAACGAGACGAACATGGTCCAAAGAATGCCCAAAGATGAAATGGGAGGATGTAAAGGGACGAACGAGATGAACTTGGTCCAAAGAATGCCCAAGGATGAAATGGGAGGACGAAAAGGGACGAACGAGACGAACTTGGTCCAAAGAATGCCAAAGGATCAAATGGGCGGACGAAGAGGGACGAAGGAGACAAACTTGGTCCAAAGAATGCCAAAGGATCAAATGGGAGGACGAACGTCACGAACTTGGTACAAAGAATGCCCAAGGATCAAATGGGAGGACGTAGAGGTACGAACGAGACGAACTTGGTCCAAAGAATATCAAAGGATCAAATGGAGGACGAAAAGGGACGAACGATACGAACTTTGTCCAAAGAATGTCAAACGATCAAATGGGAGGATGAAGAGGGACGAAGGAGACGAACTTGGTCCAAAGAATGCCAAAGGATCAAATGGGAGGACGAACATGACGAACGAGACAAACTTGGTCCGAAGAATGCCCAAAGGATCAAATGGGCGGACGAAGAGGGCCGAAGCAGACAAACTTGGTCCAAAGAATGCCAAAGGATCAAATGGGAGGACGAACGTGACGAACTTGGTACAACGAATGCCCAACGATCAAATGGGAGGACGTAGAGGGACGAACGAGACGAACTTGGTCCAAAGAATGCCAAAGGATCAAATGGAGGACAAAAAGACATGAACGAGATGAACTTGGTCCAAAAAATGTCAAAGGATCAAATGGGAGGACGAAGACGGACGAAGGAGACAAACTTGGTCCAAAGAATGCCAAAGGATCAAATGGGAGGACGAACGTGACGAACTTGGTACAAAGAATGCCCAAGGATCAAATGGGAGGACGTAGAGGGACGAATGAGACGAACTTGATCCAAAGAATGCCCAAAGGATCAAATGGGAGGACAAACAGGGACGAACGAGACGAACTTGGTCCAAAGAATGCCCAAAAAGAAGAAATGGGAGGATGTAAAGCGACGAACGAGATGAACTTGGTCCAAAGAATGCCCAAGGATGAAATGGGAGGACGAAAAGGGACGAACGAGACGAATTTGGTCCAAAGAATGCCAAAGAATCAAATGGGAGGACGAACGAGACCAACTTGTTACGAAGAATGCAAAAGGATCAAATGGGAGGACGAAGAGGGACGAAGGATGTGAACTTGGTCCAAAGAATGCCAAATGATCAAATGGGAGGACGAACGAGACGAACTTGGTCCAAAGAATGCCAAAGGATCAAATGGGAGGACGAACATGACGAACGAGACAAACTTGGTCCGAAGAATGCCCAAAGGATCAAATGGGCGGACGAAGAGGGACGAAGGAGACAAACTTGGTCCAAAGAATGCCAAAGGATCAAATGGGGGGACGAACATCACGAACTTGGTACAAAGAATGCCCAAGGATCAAACGGGAGGACGTAGAGGTACGAACGTGACGAACTTGGTCCAAAGAATATCAAAGGATCAAATGGAGGACGAAAAGGGACGAACGAGACGAACTTTGTCCAAAGAATGTCAAACGATCAAATGGGAGGACGTAGAGGGACGAATGAGACGAACTTGATCCAAAGAATGCCCAAAGGATCAAATGGGAGGACAAACAGGGACGAACGAGACGAACTTGGTCCAAAGAATGCCAAAGGATCAAATGGGAGGACTAACATCACGAACTTGGTACAAAGAATGCCCAAGGATCAAACGGGAGGACGTAGAGGTACGAACGTGACGAACTTGGTCCAAAGAATATCAAAGGATCAAATGGGAGGACGTAGAGGGACGAATGAGACGAACTTGATCCAAAGAATGCCCAAAGGATCAAATGGGAGGACAAACAGGGACGAACGAGACGAACTTGGTCCAAAGAATGCCCAAAGAAGAAATGGGAGGATGTAAAGGGACGAACGAGATGAACTTGGTCCAAAGAATGCCCAAGGATGAAATGGGAGGACGAAAAGGGACGAACGAGACGAACTTGGTCCAAAGAATGCCAAAGGATCAAATGGGCGGATGAAGAGCGAGAAGGAGACAAACTTGGTCCAAAGAATGCCAAAGGATCAAATGGCAGGACGAACGTGACGAACTTGGTACAAAGAATGCTCAAGGATGAAATGGGAGGACGTAGAGGGACGAACGAGACGAACTTGGTCCAAAGAATACCAAAGGATCAAATGGAGGACGAAAAGGGACGAACAAGACGAACTTTGTCCAAAGAATGTCAAACGATCAAATGGGAGGACGAAGAGGGACGAAGGGGACGAACTTGGTCCAAAGAATGCCAAAGGATCAAATGGGGGACGAACGAGATGAACTTGGTCCAAAGAATGCCAAAGGATCAAATGGGAGGACGAACATGACGAACGAGACAAACTTGGTCCGAAGAATGCCCAAAGGATCAAATGGGAGGATGTAGAGGGACAAACGAGACGAACTTGGTCCAAAGAATCCCCAAAGGATCAAATGGGAGGACGAACAGGGACGAACGAGACGAACTTGGTCCAAAGAATGCCAAAGGTTCAAATGGGAGGACAAACGAGACCAACTTGCTACAAAGAATGCCAAAGGATCAAATGGGAGGACGAAGAGGGACCAACGAGACGAACTTGGTCCAAAGATTGCCCAAGGATGAAATGGGAGGACGAAAAGGGACGAACGAGATGAACTGGGTCCAAAGAATGCCCAACGATGAAATGGGAGGATATAAAGGGACGAACGAGATGAACTTGGTCCAAAGAATGCCCATGGATGAAATGGGAGGACGAAAAGGGACGAACGAGACGAACTTGGTCGAAAGAATGCCAAAGGATCAAATGGGAGGACGAAGAGGGACGAAGGAGACAAACCTGGTCCAAAGAATGCCAAAGGATCAAATGGGAGGACGAACGTGACGAACTTGGTACAAATAATGCCCAAGGATCAAATGGGAGGACGTAGAGGGACGAACGAGACGAACTTGGTCCAAAGAATGCCCAAAGGATCAAATGGGAGGACGAACAGGGACGAACGAGACGAACATGGTCCAAAGAATGCCCAAAGATGAAATGGGAGGATGTAAAGGGACGAACGAGATGAACTTGGTCCAAAGAATGCCCAAGGATGAAATGGGAGGACGAAAAGGGACGAACGAGACGAACTTGGTCCAAAGAATGCCAAAGGATCAAATGGGCGGACGAAGAGGGACGAAGGAGACAAACTTGGTCCAAAGAATGCCAAAGGATCAAATGGGAGGACGAACGTCACGAACTTGGTACAAAGAATGCCCAAGGATCAAATGGGAGGACGTAGAGGTACGAACGAGACGAACTTGGTCCAAAGAATATCAAAGGATCAAATGGAGGACGAAAAGGGACGAACGATACGAACTTTGTCCAAAGAATGTCAAACGATCAAATGGGAGGATGAAGAGGGACGAAGGAGACGAACTTGGTCCAAAGAATGCCAAAGGCTCAAATGGGAGGACGAACATGACGAACGAGACAAACTTGGTCCGAAGAATGCCCAAAGGATCAAATGGGCGGACGAAGAGGGCCGAAGCAGACAAACTTGGTCCAAAGAATGCCAAAGGATCAAATGGGAGGACGAACGTGACGAACTTGGTACAACGAATGCCCAACGATCAAATGGGAGGACGTAGAGGGACGAACGAGACGAACTTGGTCCAAAGAATGCCAAAGGATCAAATGGAGGACAAAAAGACATGAACGAGATGAACTTGGTCCAAAAAATGTCAAAGGATCAAATGGGAGGACGAAGACGGACGAAGGAGACAAACTTGGTCCAAAGAATGCCAAAGGATCAAATGGGAGGACGAACGTGACGAACTTGGTACAAAGAATGCCCAAGGATCAAATGGGAGGACGTAGAGGGACGAATGAGACGAACTTGATCCAAAGAATGCCCAAAGGATCAAATGGGAGGACAAACAGGGACGAACGAGACGAACTTGGTCCAAAGAATGCCCAAAAAGAAGAAATGGGAGGATGTAAAGCGACGAACGAGATGAACTTGGTCCAAAGAATGCCCAAGGATGAAATGGGAGGACGAAAGGGGACGAACGAGACGAATTTGGTCCAAAGAATGCCAAAGGATCAAATGGGCGGATGAAGAGGGAGAAGGAGACAAACTTGGTCCAAAGAATGCCAAAGGATCAAATGGGAGGACGAACGTGACGAACTTGGTACAAAGAATGCCCAAGGATCAAATGGGAGGACGTAGAGGGACGAACGAGACGAACTTGGTCCAAAGATTACCAAAGGATCAAATGGAGGACGAAAAGGGACGAACAAGACGAACTTTGTCGAAAGAATGTCAAACGATCAAATGGGAGGACGAAGAGGGACGAAGGGGACGAACTTGGTCCAAAGAATGCCCAAAGGATCAAATGGGACGACGAACGTGATGAACTTGCTACAAGGAATTCCCAAGGATCAAATGGGAGGATGTAGAGGGACGAACGAGACGAACTTGGTCCAAAGAATGCCCAAAGGATCAAATGGGAGGACGAACAGGGACGAACGAGACGAACTTGGTCCAAAGAATGCCAAAGGTTCAAATGGGAGGACGAACGAGACCAACTTGGTACAAAGAATGCCAAAGGATCAAATGGGAGGACGAAGAGCGACGAACGAGACGAACTTCGTCCAAAGATTGCCCAAGGATGAAATGGGAGGACGAAAAGGGACGAACGAGACCAACTTGGTCCAAAGAATGTCAAAGGATCAAATGGGAGGACGAAGAGGGACGAAGGAGACGAACTTGGTCCAAAGAATGCCAAATGATCAAATGGGAGGACGAACAGGGACGAACCAGACGAACTTGGTCCAAAGAATGCCAATGGATCAAATGGAGGACGAAAAAGGACGAACGAGACGAACTTGGTCCAAAGAATGTCAAAGGATCAAATGCGAGGACGAAGAGGGACGAAGGAGACGAACTTGGTCCAAAGAATGCCAAAGGATCAAATGGGAGGACGAACGAGACCAACTTGTTACGAAGAATGCAAAAGGATCAAATGGGAGGACGAAGAGGTACGAAGGATATGAACTTGGTCCAAAGAATGCCAAATGATCAAATGGGAGGACGAACGAGACGAACTTGGTCCAAAGAATGCCAAAGGATCAAATGGGAGGACGAACATGACGAACGAGACAAACTTGGTCCGAAGAATGCCCAAAGGATCAAATGGGCGGACGAAGAGGGAAGAAGGAGACAAACTTGGTCCAAAGAATGCCAAAGGATCAAATGGGAGGACGAACATCACGAACTTGGTACAAAGAATGCCCAAGGATCAAATGGGAGGACGTAGAGGTACGAACGAGACGAACTTGGTCCAAAGAATATCAAAGGATCAAATGGAGGACGAAAAGGGACGAACGAGATGAACTTTGTCCAAAGAATGTCAAACGATCAAATGGGAGGATGAAGAGGGACGAAGGAGACGAACTTGGTCCAAAGAATGCCAAAGGATCAAATGGGAGGACGAACATGACGAACGAGACAAACTTGGTCCGAAGAATGCCCAAAGGATCAAATGGGCGGACGAAGAGGGCCGAAGCAGACAAACTTGGTCCAAAGAATGCCAAAGGATCAAATGGGAGGACGAACGTGACGAACTTGGTACAACGAATGCCCAACGATCAAATGGGAGGACGTAGAGGGACGAACGAGACGAACATGGTCCAAAGAATGCCAAAGGATCAAATGGAGTACAAAAAGAGATGAACGAGATGAACTTGGTCCAAAAAATGTCAAAGGATCAAATGGGAGGACGAAGACGGACGAAGGAGACAAACTTGGTCCAAAGAATGCCAAAGGATCAAATGGGAGGACGAACGTGACGAATTTGGTACAAAGAATGCCCAAGGATCAAATGGGAGGACGTAGAGGGACGAATGAGACGAACTTGATCCAAAGAATGCCCAAAGGATCAAATGGGAGGACAAACAGGGACGAACGAGACGAACTTGGTCCAAAGAATGCCCAAAGAAGAAATGGGTGGATGTAAAGGGACGAACGAGATGAACTTGGTCCAAAGAATGCCCAAGGATGAAATGGGAGGACGAAAAGGGACGAACGAGACGAACTTGGTCCAAAGAATGCCAAAGGATCAAATGGGCGGATGAAGAGCGAGAAGGAGACAAACTTGGTCCAAAGAATGCCAAAGGATCAAATGGGAGGACGAACGTGACGAACTTGGTACAAAGAATGCCCAAGGATCAAATCGGAGGACGTAGAGGGACGAACGAGACGAACTTGGTCCAAAGAATACCAAAGGATCAAATGGAGGACGAAAAGGGACGAATAAGACGAACTTTGTCGAAAGAATGTCAAACGATCAAATGGGAGGACGAAGAGGGACGAAGGGGACGAACATGGTCCAAAGAATGCCAAAGGATCAAATGGGGGACGAACGAGATGAACTTGGTCCAAAGAATGCCCAAAGGATCAAATGGGACGACGAACGTGACGAACTTGCTACAAACAATTCCCAAGGATCAAATGGGAGGACGTAGAGGGACGAACGAGACGAACTTGGTCCAAAGAATGCCCAAAGGATCAAATGGGAGGACGAACAGGGACGAACGAGACGAACTTGGTCCAAAGAATGCCAAAGGTTCAAATGGGAGG
This sequence comes from Glycyrrhiza uralensis, assembly GCA_030159175.1. Classification (NCBI taxonomy): domain Eukaryota; kingdom Viridiplantae; phylum Streptophyta; class Magnoliopsida; order Fabales; family Fabaceae; genus Glycyrrhiza; species Glycyrrhiza uralensis. The sequence continues at coordinate 24,425,081 of BRZY01000006.1, read as the reverse complement.
ACGAACGAGACCAACTTGGTACAAAGAATGCCAAAGGATCAAATGGGAGGACGAAGAGCGACGAACGAGACGAACTTCGTCCAAAGATTGCCCAAGGATGAAATGGGAGGACGAAAAGGGACGAACGAGACGAACTTGGTCCAAAGAATGTCAAAGGATCAAATGGGAGGACGAAGAGGGACGAAGGAGACGAACTTGGTCCAAAGAATGCCAAAGGATCAAATGGGAGGACGAACAGGGACGAACCAGACGAACTTGGTCCAAAGAATGCCAATGGATCAAATGGAGGACGAAAAAGGACGAACGAGACGAACTTGCTCCAAAGAATGTCAAAGGATCAAATCCGAGGACGAAGAGGGACGAAGGAGACGAACTTGGTCCAAAGAATGCCAAACGATCAAATGGGAGGACGAACGAGACCAACTTGTTACGAAGAATGCAAAAGGATCAAATGGGAGGACGAAGAGGGACGAAGGATATGAACTTGGTCCAAAGAATGCCAAATGATCAAATGGGAGGACGAACGAGACGAACTTGGTACAAAGAATGCCCAAGGATCAAATGGGAGGACATAGAGGGACGAACGAGACGAACTTGGTCCAAAGAATGCCCAAAGGATCAAATGGGAGAACGAACAGGGACAAACGAGACGAACTTGGTCCAAAGAATGCCGAAGGATCAAATGGGAGGACGAACGAGACCAACTTGCTACAATGAATGCCAAAGGATCAAATGGGGGGACGAAGAGGGACGAACGAGACGAACTTGGTCCAAAGAATGCCAAAGGATCAAATGGGGGACGAACTGGACGAACTTGGTCCAAAGAATGCCCAAGTATCAAATGGGAGGACGTAGAGGGACGAACGAGACGAACTTGGTCCGAAGAATGCCCAAAGGACCAAATGGGAGGACGAAGAGGGACGAAGGAGACGAACTTGGTCCAAAGAATGCCAAAGGATCAAATGGAGGACGAACTGGACGAACTTGGTCCAAAGAATGCCCATGGATCAAATGGGAGGACGTAGAGGGACGAACGAGACGGACTTGGTCCAAAGAATGCCCAATGATCAAATGGGAGGATGTAAAGGGACGAACGAGACGATCTTGGTCCAAAGATTGCCCAAGGATGAAATGGGAGGACGAAAAGGGACGAACGAGACGAACTTGGTCCAATGAATGTCGAAGGATCAAACGGGAGGACGAAGAGGGACGAAGGAGACGAACATGGTCCAAAGAATGCCAAAGGATCAAATGGGAGGACGAACGTGACGAACTTGGTACAAAGAATGCCCAAGGATCAAATGGGAGGACGAACAGGGAAGAACGAGACGAACTTGGTACAAAGAATGCCAATGGATCCAATGGGAGGACGTAGAGGGACGAACGAGACGAACTTGGTCCAAAGAATGCCAATGGATCAAATGGAGGACGAAAAGGGACGAACGAGATGAACTTGGTCCAAACGTCAAACGATCAAATGCGAGGACGAAGAGGGACGAAGGACACGAACTTGGTCCAAAGAATGCCAAAGGATCAAATGGGAGGACGAACGAGACCAACTTGCTACAAAGAATGCCAAAGGATCAAATGGGAGGACGAAGAGGGACGAACGAGACGAACTTGGTCCAAAGATTGCCCAATGATGAAATGGGAGGACGAAAAGGGACGATCGAGACGAACTTGGTCCAAACAATGCCAAAGGATCAAATGGGGGACGAACGGGACGAACTTGGTCCAAAGAATGCCCAAGGATCAAATGGGAGGACGTAGAGGGACGAACCAGACGAAATTGGTCCAAAGAATGCCCAAAGGATCAAATGGGAGGACGAAGACGGACGAAGGAGACAAACTTGGTCCAAAGAATGCCAAAGGATCAAATGGGAGGACGAACGTGACGAATTTGGTACAAAGAATGCCCAAGGATCAAATGGGAGGACGTAGAGGGACGAATGAGACGAACTTGATCCAAAGAATGCCCAAAGGATCAAATGGGAGGACAAACAGGGACGAACGAGACGAACTTGGTCCAAAGAATGCCCAAAGAAGAAATGGGTGGATGTAAAGGGACGAACGAGATGAACTTGGTCCAAAGAATGCCCAAGGATGAAATGGGAGGACGAAAAGGGACGAACGAGACGAACTTGGTCCAAAGAATGCCAAAGGATCAAATGGGCGGATGAAGAGCGAGAAGGAGACAAACTTGGTCCAAAGAATGCCAAAGGATCAAATGGGAGGACGAACGTGACGAACTTGGTACAAAGAATGCCCAAGGATCAAATCGGAGGACGTAGAGGGACGAACGAGACGAACTTGGTCCAAAGAATACCAAAGGATCAAATGGAGGACGAAAAGGGACGAATAAGACGAACTTTGTCGAAAGAATGTCAAACGATCAAATGGGAGGACGAAGAGGGACGAAGGGGACGAACTTGGTCCAAAGAATGCCAAAGGATCAAATGGGGGACGAACGAGATGAACTTGGTCCAAAGAATGCCCAAAGGATCAAATGGGACGACGAACGTGACGAACTTGCTACAAACAATTCCCAAGGATCAAATGGGAGGACGTAGAGGGACGAACGAGACGAACTTGGTCCAAAGAATGCCCAAAGGATCAAATGGGAGGACGAACAGGGACGAACGAGACGAACTTGGTCCAAAGAATGCCAAAGGTTCAAATGGGAGGACGAACGAGACCAACTTGGTACAAAGAATGCCAAAGGATCAAATGGGAGGACGAAGAGCGACGAACGAGACGAACTTCGTCCAAAGATTGCCCAAGGATGAAATGGGAGGACGAAAAGGGACGAACGAGACGAACTTGGTCCAAAGAATGTCAAAGGATCAAATGGGAGGACGAAGAGGGACGAAGGAGACGAACTTGGTCCAAAGAATGCCAAAGGATCAAATGGGAGGACGAACAGGGACGAACCAGACGAACTTGGTCCAAAGAATGCCAATGGATCAAATGGAGGACGAAAAAGGACGAACGAGACGAACTTGCTCCAAAGAATGTCAAAGGATCAAATCCGAGGACGAAGAGGGACGAAGGAGACGAACTTGGTCCAAAGAATGCCAAACGATCAAATGGGAGGACGAACGAGACCAACTTGTTACGAAGAATGCAAAAGGATCAAATGGGAGGACGAAGAGGGACGAAGGATATGAACTTGGTCCAAAGAATGCCAAATGATCAAATGGGAGGACGAACGAGACGAACTTGGTACAAAGAATGCCCAAGGATCAAATGGGAGGACATAGAGGGACGAACGAGACGAACTTGGTCCAAAGAATGCCCAAAGGATCAAATGGGAGAACGAACAGGGACAAACGAGACGAACTTGGTCCAAAGAATGCCAAAGGATCAAATGGGAGGACGAACGAGACCAACTTGCTACAATGAATGCCAAAGGATCAAATGGGGGGACGAAGAGGGACGAACGAGACGAACTTGGTCCAAAGAATGCCAAAGGATCAAATGGGGGACGAACTGGACGAACTTGGTCCAAAGAATGCCCAAGTATCAAATGGGAGGACGTAGAGGGACGAACGAGACGAACTTGGTCCGAAGAATGCCCAAAGGACCAAATGGGAGGACGAAGAGGGACGAAGGAGACGAACTTGGTCCAAAGAATGCCAAAGGATCAAATGGAGGACGAACTGGACGAACTTGGTCCAAAGAATGCCCATGGATCAAATGGGAGGACGTAGAGGGACGAACGAGACGGACTTGGTCCAAAGAATGCCCAATGATCAAATGGGAGGATGTAAAGGGACGAACGAGACGATCTTGGTCCAAAGATTGCCCAAGGATGAAATGGGAGGACGAAAAGGGACGAACGAGACGAACTTGGTCCAATGAATGTCGAAGGATCAAACGGGAGGACGAAGAGGGACGAAGGAGACGAACATGGTCCAAAGAATGCCAAAGGATCAAATGGGAGGACGAACGTGACGAACTTGGTACAAAGAATGCCCAAGGATCAAATGGGAGGACGAACAGGGAAGAACGAGACGAACTTGGTACAAAGAATGCCAATGGATCCAATGGGAGGACGTAGAGGGACGAACGAGACGAACTTGGTCCAAAGAATGCCAATGGATCAAATGGAGGACGAAAAGGGACGAACGAGATGAACTTGGTCCAAACGTCAAACGATCAAATGCGAGGACGAAGAGGGACGAAGGACACGAACTTGGTCCAAAGAATGCCAAAGGATCAAATGGGAGGACGAACGAGACCAACTTGCTACAAAGAATGCCAAAGGATCAAATGGGAGGACGAAGAGGGACGAACGAGACGAACTTGGTCCAAAGATTGCCCAATGATGAAATGGGAGGACGAAAAGGGACGATCGAGACGAACTTGGTCCAAACAATGCCAAAGGATCAAATGGGGGACGAACGGGACGAACTTGGTCCAAAGAATGCCCAAGGATCAAATGGGAGGACGTAGAGGGACGAACCAGACGAAATTGGTCCAAAGAATGCCCAAAGGATCAAATGGGAGGACGAACAGGGACGAACGAGACGAACTTGGTACAAAGTATGCCGATGGATCAAATGGGAGGACGTAGAGGGACGAACGAGACGAACTTGGTCCAAAGAATGCCAATGGATCAAAAGGAGAACGAAAAATGACGAACGAGACGAACTTGGTCCAAAGAATGTCAAAGGATCAAATGCGAGGACGAAGAGGGACGAAGGAGACGAACTTGGTCCAAAGAATGCCAAAGGATCAAATGGGAGGACGAACGAGACCAACTTGCTACAAAGAATGCCAAAGGATCAAATGGGAGGACGAAGAGGGACGAAGGACACGAACTTGGTCCAAAGAATGCCAAAGGATCAAATGGGAGGACGAACGAGACCAACTTGCTCCAAACAATGCCAAAGGATCAAATGGGGGACGAACGTGACGAACTTGGTCCAAAGAATGCCCAAGGATCAAATGGGAGGACGTAGAGGGACGAACGAGACGAAATTGGTCCAAAGAATGCCCAAAGGATCAAATGGGAGGATGTAAAGGGACGAACGAGACGAACGAGACGAACTTGGTACAAAGAATGCCCATGGATGAAATGGGAGGACGAAAAGGGACGAACGAGACGAACTTGGTCGAAAGAATGCCGAAGGATCAAATGGGAGGACGAACGTGACGAAGTTGGTACAAAGAATGCCCAAGGATCAAATGGGAGGACGTAGAGGGACGAACGAGACGAACATGGTCCAAAGAATGCCAAAGGATCAAATGGGAGGACGAACAGGGACGAACGAGACGAACTTGGTCCAAAGAATGTCAAAGGATCAAATGGGAGGACGAACGAGACGAACTTGGTACAAAGAATGCCAAAGGATCAAATGGGAGGACAAAGAGTGACGAACGAGACGAACTTCGTCCAAAGATTGCCCAAGGATGAAATGGGAGGACAAAAAGGGACGAACGAGACGAACTTGGTCCAAAGAATGTCAAAGGATCAAATAGGAGGACGAAGAGGGACGAAGGAGACGAACTTGGTCCAAAGAATGACAAAGGATCAAATGTGACGGCGAACGTGACGAACTTGGTACAAAGAATGCCCAAGGATCAAATGGGAGGACGAACAGGGACGAAGCAGACGAACTTGGTCCAAAGAATGCATAAAGAATCAAATGGGAGGACGAACGGGGACGAACTTGGTCCAAATAATGCCAAAGGCTCAAATGGGAGGACGAACGAGACCAACTTGGTACAAAGAATGCCAAAGGATCAAATAGGAGGACGAAGAGGGACGAACGAGACGAACTTGGTCCAAAGATTGCCCAAGGATGAAATGGGAGGACGAAAAGGGACGAACGAGATGAACTTGGTCCAAAGAATGTCGAAGGATCAAATGGGTGGACGAAGAGGCACGAAGGAGACGAACGTGGTCCAAAGAATGCCCAAAGGATCAAATGGGAGGATGTAAAGGGACGAACGAGACGAACTTGGTCCAAAGAATGCCCATGGATGAAATGGGAGGACGAAAAGGGACGAACGAGACGAACTTGGTCGAAAGAATGCCAAAGGATCAAATGGGAGGACGAAGAGGGACGAAGGAGACGAACTTGGTCCAAAGAATGCTGAAGGATCAAATGGGAGGACGAATGTGACGAACTTGGTACAAAGAATGCCCAAGGATCAAATGGGAGGACGTAGAGGGAGGAACGAGACGAACTTGGTTCAAAGAATGCCCAAAGGATCAAATGGGAGGACGAACAAGGACGAACGAGACAAACTTGGTCCGAAGAATGCCCAAAGGTCAAATGGGAGGACGTAGAGGGACGAACGAGACGAACGAGACGAACTTGGTCCAAAGAATGCCCAAAGGATCAAATGGGTGGACGAGCAAGGACGAACGAGACAAACTTGGTCCGAAGAATGCCCTAAGGATCAAATGGGAGGACGAAGAGGGACGAACGAGACGAATTTGGTCCAAAGAATGCCAAAGGATCAAATGGGGGACGAACGAGACGAACTTGGTCCAAAGAATGCCCAAAGGATCAAATGGGACGACGAACGTGACGAACTTGGAACAAAGAATTCCCAAGGATCAAATGGGAGGACGTAGAGGGACGAACGAGACGAACTTGGTCCAAAGAATGCCCAAAGGATCAAATGGGAGGACGAACAGGGACGAACGAGACGAACTTGGTCCAAAGACTGTCAAAGGATCAAATGGGAGGACGAACGAGACCAACTTGCTACAAAGAATGCCAAAGGATCAAATGGGAGGACAAAGAGCGACGAACGAGACGAACTTCGTCCAAAGATTGCCCAAGGATGAAATGGGAGGATGAAAAGGGACGAACGAGACGAACTTGGTCCAAAGAATGTCAAAGGATCAAATGGGAGGACGAAGAGGGACGAAGGAGACGAACTTGGTCCAAAGAATGACAAAGGATCAAATGGGAGGACGAACGTGACGAACTTGGTACAAAGAATGCCCAAGGATCAAATGGGAGGACGTACAGGGACGAAGCATACAAACTTGGTCCAAAGAATGCCCAAAGAATCAAATGGGAGGACGAACAGGGATGAACTTGGTCCAAAGAATGCCAAAGGTTCAAATGGGAGGACGAACGAGACCAACTTCGTACAAAGAATGCCAAAGGATCAAATAGGAGGACGAAGAGGGACGAACGAGACGAACTTGGTCCAAAGATTGCCAAATGGGAGGACGAACGAGACCAACTTCGTACAAAGAATGCCAAAGGATCAAATAGGAGGACGAAGAGGGACGAACGAGACGAACTTGGTCCAAAGATTGCCCAAGGATGAAATGGGAGGACGAAAAGGGACGAACGAGACAAACTTGGTCCAAAGAATGTCGAAGCATCAAATGGGAGGACGAAGAGGGACGAAGGAGACGAACATGGTCCAAAGAATGCCAAAGGATCAAATGGGAGGACGAACGTGACGAACTTGGTACAAAGAATGCAAATGGATCCAATGGGAGGACGTAGAGGGACGAACGAGACGAACTTGGTCCAAAGAATGCCAATGGATCAAATGGAGGACGAAAAGGAACGAACGAGACGAACTTGGTCCGAACGTCAAAGGATCAAATGCGAGGACAAAGAGGGACGAAGGACACGAACTTGGTCCAAAGAATGCCAAAGGATCAAATGGGAGGACGAACGAGACCAACTTGCTACAAAGAATGCCAAAGGATCAAATGGGAGGACGAAGAGGGACGAACGAGACGAACTTGGTCCAAAGATTGCCCAATGATGAAATGGGAGGACGATAAGGGACGATCGAGACGAACTTGGTCTAAACAATGCCAAAGGATCAAATGGGGGACGAACGGGACGAACTTGGTCCAAAGAATGCCCAAGGATCAAATGGGAGGACGTAGAGGGACGAACGAGACGAAATTGGTCCAAAGAATGCCCAAAGGATCAAATGGGAGGATGAACAGGGACGAACGAGACGAACTTGGTCCAAAGAATGCCCAAAGATGAAATGGGAGGATGTAAAGGGACGAACGAGATGAACTTGGTCCAAAGAATGCCCATGGATGAAATGGGAGGACGAAAAGGGACGAACGAGACGAACTTGGTCCAAAGAATGCCAAAGGATCAAATGGGAGGACGAACGTGACGAACTTGGTACAAAGAATGCCCAAGGATCAAATGGGAGGACGTAGAGGGACGAACGAGACGAACTTGGTCCAAAGAATACCAAAGGATCAAATGGAGGACGAAAAGGGACGAACGAGACGAACTTTGTCCAAAGAAGGTCAAACGATCAAATGGGAGGACGAAGAGGCACGAAGGAGACGAACTTGGTCCAAAGAATGCCAAAGGATCAAATGGGAGGACGAACATGACGAACTTGGTACAAAGAATGCCCAAGGATCAAATGGGAGGACGTAGAGGGACGAACAAGACGAACATGGTCCAAAGAATGCCCAAGGATGAAATGGGAGGACGAAAAGGGACGAACGAGACGAGACGAACGAGACGAACTTGGTCCAAAGAATGTCAAAGGATCAAATGGGAGGACGAACGTGACGAACTTGGTACAAAGAATGCCCAAGGATCAAATGGGAGGACGTAGAGGGACGAACGAGACGAACTTGGTCCAAAGAATACCAAAGGATCAAATGGAGGACGAAAAGGGACGAACGAGACGAACTTTGTCCAAAGAAGGTCAAACGATCAAATGGGAGGACGAAAAGGGACGAACGAGACGAACTTGGTCCAAAGAATGCCAAAGGATCAAATGGGAGGACGAACGTGACGAACTTGGTACAAAGAATGCCCAAGGATCAAATGGGAGGACGTAGAGGGACGAACGAGACGAACTTGGTCCAAAGAATACCGAAGGATCAAATGGAGGACGAAAAGGGACGAACGAGACGAACTTTGTCCAAAGAAGGTCAAACGATCAAATGGGAGGACGAAAAGGGACGAACGAGACGAACTTGGTCCAAAGAATGCCAAAGGATCAAATGGGAGGACGAACATGACGAACTTGGTACAAAGAATGCCCAAGGATCAAATGGGAGGACGTAGAGGGACGAACAAGACGAACATGGTCCAAAGAATGCCCAAGGATGAAATGGGAGGACGAAAAGGGACGAACGAGACGAGACGAACGAGACGAACTTGGTCCAAAGAATGTCAAAGGATCAAATGGGAGGACGAAGAGGGACGAAAGAGACGAACTTGGTCCAAAGAATGACAAAGGATCAAATGGGAGGACGAACGTGACGAACTTGGTACAAAGAATGCCCAAGGATCAAATGGGAGGACGTACAGGGACGAAGCAGACAAACTTGGTCCAAAGAATGCCCAAAGAATCAAATGGGAGGACGAACAGGGACGAACTTGGTCCAATGAATGCCAAAGGTTCAAATGGGAGGACGAACGAGACGAACTTGGTCCAAAGATTGCCCAAGGATGAAATGGGAGGACGAAAAGGGACGAACGAGACGAACTTGGTCCAAAGAATGTCGAAGCATCAAATGGGAGGACGAAGAGGGACAAAGGAGACGAACATGGTCCAAAGAATGCCAAAGGATCAAATGGGAGGACGAACGTGACGAACTTGGTACAAAGAATGCCAATGGATCCAATGGGAGGACGTAGAGGGACGAACGAGACGAACTTGGTCCAAAGAATGCCAATGGATCAAATGGAGGACGAAAAGGAACGAACGCGACGAACTTGGTCCAAACGTCAAAGGATCAAATGCGAGGACGAAGAGGGACGAAGGACACGAACTTGGTCCAAAGAATGCCGAAGGATCAAATGGGAGGACAAACGAGACCAACTTGCTACAAAGAATGCCAAAGGATCAAATGGGAGGACGAAGAGGGACGAACGAGACGAACTTGGTCCAAAGATTGCCCAATGATGAAATGGGAGGACGAAAAGGGACGATCGAGACGAACTTGGTCCAAACAATGCCAAAGGATCAAATGGGGGACGAACGGGACGAACTTGGTCCAAAGAATGCCCAAGGATCAAATGGGAGGACGTAGAGGGACGAACGAGACGAAATTGGTCCAAAGAATGCCCAAAGGATCAAATGGGAGGACGAAGAGGGACGAAAGAGACGAACTTGGTCCGAAGAATGCCAAAGGATCAAATGGGAGGACGAACGTGACGAACTTGGTACAAAGAATGCCCAAGGATCAAATGGGAGGACGTAGATGGACGAATGAGACGAACTTGGTCCAAAGAATACCAAAGGATCAAATGGAGGATGAAAAGGGACGAACGAGACGAACTTTGTCCAAAGAATGTCAAACGATCAAATGGGAGGACGAAGAGGCACGAAGGAGACGAACTTGGTCCAAAGAATGCCAAAGGATCAAATGGGAGGACGAACATGACGAACTTGGTACAAAGAATACCCAAGGATCAAATAGGAGGACGTAGAGGGACGAACGAGACGAGCATGGTCCAAAGAATGCCCAAGGATGAAATGGGAGGACGAAAAGGGACGAACGAGACGAAACGAACGAGACGAACTTGGTCCAAAGAATGCCAAAGGATCAAATGGGCGGATGAAGAGGGACGAAGGAAACAAACTTGGTCCAAAGAATGCCAAAGGATCAAATAGGAGGACGAACGTGACGAACTTGGTACTAAGAATGCCCAATGACCAAATGGGAGGACGTAGAGGGACGAACGAGACGAACTTGGTCCAAAGAATGCCAAAGGATCAAATGGATGACAAAAAGGGATGAACGAGACGAACTTGGTCCAAAAAATGTCAAAGGATCAAATGGGAGCACGAAGGAGACGAACTTGGTCCAAAGAATGCCAAAGGATCAAATGGGAGGACGAACGAGACGAACTTGGTACAAAGAATGCCCAAGGATCAAATGGGAGGACGTAGAGGGACGAACGAGACGAACTTGGTCTAAAGAATGCCTAAAGGATCAAATGGGAGGACGAACGAGACCAACTTGGTACAAAGAATGCCCAATGATCAAATGGGAGGACGTAGAGGGACGAACGAGACGAACATGGTCCAAAGAATGCCAAAGGATCGAATGGAGGACAAAAAGGGATGAACGAGACGAACTTGGTCCAAAAAATGTCAAAGGATCAAATGGGAGCACGAAGGAGACGAACTTGGTCCAAAGAATGCCAAAGGATCAAATGGGAGGATGTAGAGGGACGAACGAGACAAACTTGGTCTAAAGAATGCCCAAAGGATCAAATGGGACGACGAACGAGACCAACTTGGTACAAAGAATGCCAAAGGATCAAATGGGAGGACGAAGAGGGACGAACGAGACGAACTTCGTCCAAAGAATGCCAAAGGATCAAATGGGGGACGAACGAGACGAACTTGGTCCAAAGAATGCCCAAAGGATCAAATGGGACGACGAACGTGACGAACTTGGTACAAAGAATTCCCAAGGATCAAATGGGAGGACGTAGAGGGACGAACGAGACGAACTTGGTCCAAAGAATGCCCAAAGGATCAAATGGGAGGACGAACAGGGACGAACGAGACGAACTTGGTCCAAACAATGCCAAAGGTTCAAATGGGAGGACGAGCGAGACCAACTTGGTACAAAGAATGCCAAAGGATCAAATGGGAGGACGAAGAGCGACGAACGAGACGAACTTCGTCCAAAGATTGCCCAAGGATGAAATGGGAGAACGAAAAGGGACGAACGAGACGAACTTGGTCCAAAGAATTTCAAAGGGTCAAATGGGAGGACGAAGAGGGACGAAGGAGACGAACTTGGTCCAAAGAATGCCCAAGGATCAAATGGGAGGACGAACAGGGACGAAGCAGACGAACTTGGTCCAAAGAATGCCAATGGATCAAATGGGAGGACGTAGAGGGACGAACGAGACGAACTTGGTCCAAAGAATGCCAATGGATCAAATGGAGGACGAAAAGGGACGAACGAGACGAACTTGGTCCAAAGAATGTCAAAGGATCAAATGCGACGACGAAGAGGGACAAAGGAGACGAACTTGGTCCAAAGAATGCCAAAGGATCAAATGGAAGGACGAACGAGACCAACTTGCTACAAAGAATGCCAAAGGATCAAATGGGAGGACGAAGAGGGACGAAGGAGACGAACTTGGTCCAAAGAATGCCAAAGGATCAAATGGGAGGACGAACGAGACGAACTTGGTACAAAGAATGCCAAAGGATCAAATCGGAGGACGTAGAGGGACGAACGAGACGAACTTGGTCCAAAGAATGCCCAATGGATCAAATGGGAGAACGAACAGGCACGAACGAGACGAATTTGGTCGAAAGAATGCCCAAAGATGAAATGGGAGGATGTAGAGGGACGAACGAGACGAACTTGGTCCAAAGATTGCCCAATGGATCAAATGGGAGAACGAACAGGCACGAACGAGACGAATTTGGTCGAAAGAATGCCCAAAGATGAAATGGGAGGATGTAGAGGGACGAACGAGACGAACTTGGTCCAAAGAAAGCCCAAGGTTGAAATGGCAGGACGAAAAGGGACGAACAAGACGAACGTGGTCCAAAGAATGCCAAAGGATGAAATGGGAGGACGAACGAGACCAACTTTGTACAAAGAATGCCAAAGGATCAAATGGGAGGACGAAGAGAGGGACGAACGAGACGAACTTCGTCCAAAGAATGCCAAAGGATCAAATGGGGGACGAACGAGACGAACTTGGTCCAAAGAATGCCCAAAGGATCAAATGGGACGACGAACGTGACGAACTTGGTACAAAGAATTCCCAAGGATCAAATGGGAGGACGTAGAGGGACGAACGAGACGAACTTGGTCCAAAGAATGCCCAAAGGATCAAATGGGAGGAGGAACAGGGACGAACGAGACGAAAATGGTCCAAAGAATGCCAAACGTTCAAATGGGAGGACAAACGAGACCAACATGGTACAAAGAATGCCAAAGGATCAAATGGGAGGACGAAGAGGGACGAACGAGACGAACGTAGTCCAAAGATTGCCCAAGCATGAAATGGGAGGACGAAAAGGGACGAACGAGACGATCTTGGTCCAAAGAATGTCAAAGGATCAAATGGGAGGACGAAGACGGACGAAGGAGACGAACTTGGTCCAAAGAATGCCAAAGGATCAAATGGGAGGACGAACGTGACGAACTTGGTACAAAGAATGCCCAAGGATCAAATGGGAGGACGAACAGGGACGAACCAGACGAACTTGGTCCAAAGAATGCCAATGGATCAAATGGGAGGACGTAGAGGGACGAAAGAGACGAACTTGGTCCGAAGAATGCCAAAGGATCAAATGGGAGGACGAACGTGACGAACTTGGTACAAAGAATGCCCAAGGATCAAATGGGAGGACGTAGAGGGACGAACGAGACGAACTTGGTCCAAAGAATGCACAAAGGATCAAATGGGAGGACGAACAGGGACGAACGAGACGAACTTGGTCCAAAGAATGCCAAAGATTCAAATGGGAGGACGAACGAGACCAACTTGGTACAAAGAATGCCAAAGGATCAAATGGGAGGACGAAGAGGGACGAACGAGACGAACTTGGTCCAAAGAATGCCAAAGGATCAAACGGGAGGACGAACGAGACGAACTTGGTCCAAAGAATGTCAAAGGATCAAATGGGAGGACGAAGAGGGACGAAGGAGACGAACTTGGTCCAAAGAATGCCGAAGGATCAAATGGGAGGACGAACGAGATGAACTTGGTACAAAGAATGCCCAAGGATTAGATGGGAGGACGTAGAGGGACGAAGGAGACGAACTTGGTCCAAAGAATGCCAAAGGATCAAATGGGAGGACGAACGTGGTGAACTTGGTACAAAGAATGCCCAAAGGATCAAATGGGAGGACGTAGAGGGACGAACGAGACGAACTTGGTCCAAAGAATGCCCAAAGGATCAAATGGGAGGACGTAGAGGGACGAACGAGACGAACTTGGTCCAAAGATTACCAAAGGATCAAATGGAGGACGAAAAGGGACGAACAAGACGAACTTTGTCGAAAGAATGTCAAACGATCAAATGGGAGGACGAAGAGGGACGAAGGGGACGAACTTGGTCCAAAGAATGCCCAAAGGATCAAATGGGACGACGAACGTGACGAACTTGCTACAAGGAATTCCCAAGGATCAAATGGGAGGATGTAGAGGGACGAACGAGACGAACTTGGTCCAAAGAATGCCCAAAGGATCAAATGGGAGGACGAACAGGGACGAACGAGACGAACTTGGTCCAAAGAATGCCAAAGGATCAAATGGGAGGACGAACAAGACCAACTTGGTACAAAGAATGCCAAAGGATCAAATGGGAGGACGAAGAGGGACGAACGAGACGAACTTGGTCCAAAGATTGCCCAAGGATGAAATGGGAGGACGAAAAGGGCCGAACGAGACGAACTTAGTCCAAAGAATGCCGAAGGATCAAATGGGGGACGAACGAGAGGAACTTGGTCCAAAGAATGCCCATAGAAAAAATGGGAGGACGTAGAGGGACGAACCAGACAAACTTGGTCCAAAGAATGCCAAAGGATCAAATGGGGGACGAACGAGATGAACTTGGTCCAAAGAATGCCCAAAGGATCAAATGGGAGGACGAACAGGGACGAAGGAGACGAACATGGTCCAAAGAATGCCAAAGGATCAAATGGGAGGACGAACGTGACGAACTTGGTACAAAGAATGCCCAAGGACCAAATGGGAGGACGTAGAGGGACGAACGAGACGAACTTGGTCCAAAGAATGCTCAAAGGATCAAATGGGAGGACGAACGAGACAAACTTGGTCCGAGGAATGCCCAAAGGATCAAATGGGAGGACGAACAGGGACGAAGGAGACGAACATGGTCCAAGGAATGCCAAAGGATCAAATGGGAGGACGAACGTGACGAACTTGGTCCAAAGAATGCCCAAAGGATCAAATGGGGGGACGAACAGGGACGAACGAGACGAACATGGTCCAAAGAATGCCAAAGATTCAATTGGGAGGACGAACGAGACCAACTTGGTACAAAGAATGCCAAAGGATCAAATGGGAGGACGAAGAGGGACGAACGAGACGAACTTGGTCCAAAGAATGCCAATGGATCAAATGGAGGACGAAAAGGGACGAACGAGACGAACTTGGTCCAAAGAATGTCAAAGGATCAAATGCGAGGACGAAGAGGGACAAAGGAGATGAACTTGGTCCAAAGAATGCCAAAGGTCCAAATGGGAGGACGAACGAGACCAACTTGCTACAAAGAATGCCAAAGGATCAAATGGGAGGACGAAGAGGGACGAAGGAGACGAACTTGGTCCAAAGAATGCCAAAGGATCAAATGGGAGGACGAACGAGACGAACTTGGTACAAAGAATGCCCAAGGATCAAATCGGAGGACGTAAAGGGACGAACGAGACGAACTTGGTCCAAATAATGCCCTAAGGATCAAATCGGAGAACGAACAGGGACGAACGAGACGAACTTGGTCCAAAGAATGCCCAAAGATGAAATGGGAGGATGTAGAGGGACGAACGAGACGAACTTGGTCCAAAGAAAGCACAAGGTTGAAATGGGAGGACGAAAAGGGACGAACGAGACGAACGTGGTCCAAAGAATGCCAAAGGATGAAATGGGAGGACGAACGAGACCAACTTGGTACAAAGAATGCCAAAGGATCAAATGGGAGGACGAAGAGGGACGAACGAGACGAACTTGGTCCAAAGAATGCTGCCAAAGGATCAAATGGGGGACGAACGAGACAAACTTGGTCAAAAGAATGCCCAAAGGATCAAAAGGGACGACGAACGTGACGAACTTGGTACAAAGAATTCCCAAGGATCAAATGGGAGGACGTAAAGGGACGAACGAGACGAACTTGGTCCAAAGAATGCCCAAAGGATCAAATGGGAGGACGAACAGGGACGAACGAGACGAAAATTGTCCAAAGAATGCCAAAGGTTCAAATGGGAGGAGGAACAAGACCAACTTGGTACAAAGAATGCCAAAGGATCAAATGGGAGGACGAAGAGGGACGAACGAGACGAACATGGTCCAAAGAATGCCAATGGATCAAATGGATGACGAAAAGGGACGAACGAGACGAACTTGGTCCAAAGAATGTCAAAGGATCAAATGCGAGGACGAAGAGGGACAAAGGAGATGAACTTGGTCCAAAGAATGCCAAAGGATCAAATGAGAGGACGAACGTGACGATCATGGTACAAAGAATGCCCAAGGATCAAATGGGAGGACGAACAGGGACGAACAAGACGAACTTGGTCCAAAGAATGCCAATGGATCAAATGGGAGGACGTAGAGGGACGAACGAGACGAACTTGGTCCAAAGAATGCCAATGGATAAAATGGAGGACGAAAAGGGACGAACGAGACGAACTTGGTCCAAAGAATGCCCAAAGATTAAATGGGAGGATGTAAAGGGACGAACGAGACGAACGAGACGAACTTGGTCCAAACAATGCCCATGGATGAAATGGGAGGACGAAAAGGGATGAACGAGACGAACTTGGTCGAAAGAATGTCAAAGGATCAAATGGGAGGACGAAGAGGGACGAAGGAGACGAACTTGGTCCAAAGAATGCCGAAGGATCAAATGGGAGGACGAACGTGATGAACTTGGTACAAAGAATGCCCAAGGATCAAATGGGAGGACGTAGAGGGACGAATGAGACGAACTTGGTCCAAAGAATGCCCAAAGGATCAAATGGGAGGACGTAGTGGGACGAACGAGACGAACTTGGTCCAAAGAATGCCCAAAGGATCAAATGGGAGGACGAACAAGGACGAACGAGACAAACTTGGTCCGAAGAATGCCCAAAGGATCAAATGGGAGGACGAATAGGGACGAACGAGACGATCTTGGTCCAAAGAATGCCAAAGGATCAAATGGGGGACGAACGAGACGAACTTGGTCCAAAGAATGCCCAAAGGATCAAATGGGACGACGAACGTGACGAACTTGGTACAAAGAATTCCCAAGGATCAAATGGGAGGACGTAAAGGGACGAACGAGACGAACTTGGTCCAAAGAATGCCCAAAGGATCAAATGGGAGGACGAACAGGGACGAACGAGACGAAAATTGTCCAAAGAATGCCAAAGGTTCAAATGGGAGGAGGAACAAGACCAACTTGGTACAAAGAATGCCAAAGGATCAAATGGGAGGACGAAGAGGGACGAACGAGACGAACATGGTCCAAAGAATGCCAATGGATCAAATGGATGACGAAAAGGGACGAACGAGACGAACTTGGTCCAAAGAATGTCAAAGGATCAAATGCGAGGACGAAGAGGGACAAAGGAGATGAACTTGGTCCAAAGAATGCCAAAGGATCAAATGAGAGGACGAACGTGACGATCTTGGTACAAAGAATGCCCAAGGATCAAATGGGAGGACGAACAGGGACGAACAAGACGAACTTGGTCCAAAGAATGCCAATGGATCAAATGGGAGGACGTAGAGGGACGAACGAGACGAACTTGGTCCAAAGAATGCCAATGGATAAAATGGAGGACGAAAAGGGACGAACGAGACGAACTTGGTCCAAAGAATGCCCAAAGATTAAATGGGAGGATGTAAAGGGACGAACGAGACGAACGAGACGAACTTGGTCCAAACAATGCCCATGGATGAAATGGGAGGACGAAAAGGGATGAACGAGACGAACTTGGTCGAAAGAATGTCAAAGGATCAAATGGGAGGACGAAGAGGGACGAAGGAGACGAACTTGGTCCAAAGAATGCCGAAGGATCAAATGGGAGGACGAACGTGATGAACTTGGTACAAAGAATGCCCAAGGATCAAATGGGAGGACGTAGAGGGACGAATGAGACGAACTTGGTCCAAAGAATGCCCAAAGGATCAAATGGGAGGACGTAGTGGGACGAACGAGACGAACTTGGTCCAAAGAATGCCCAAAGGATCAAATGGGAGGACGAACAAGGACGAACGAGACAAACTTGGTCCGAAGAATGCCCAAAGGATCAAATGGGAGGACGAATAGGGACGAACGAGACGATCTTGGTCCAAAGAATGCCAAAGGATCAAATGGGGGACGAACGAGACGAACTTGGTCCAAAGAATGCCCAAAGGATCAAATGGGACGACGAACGTGACGAACTTGGTACAAAGAATTCCCAAGGATCAAATGGGAGGACGTAGAGGGACGAACGAGACGAACTTGGTCCAAAGAATGCCCAAAGGATCAAATGGGAGGACGAACGAGACAAACCTCGTCCAAAGAATGCCAAAGATTCAAATGGGAGGACGAACGAGACCAACTTGGTACAAAGAATGCCAAAGGATCAAATGGGAGGACGAAGAGGGACGAACGAGACGAACTTGGTCCAAAGAATGCCAATGGATCAAATGGATGACGAAAAGGGACGAACGAGACGAACTTGGTCCAAAGAATGGCAAAGGATCAAATGCGAGGACGAAGAGGGACAAAGGAGATGAACTTGGTCCAAAGAATGCCAAAGGTCCAAATGAGAGGACGAACGAGACCAACTTGCTACAAAGAATGCCAAAGGATCAAGTGGGAGGACGAAGAGGGACGAAGGAGACGAACTTGGTCCAAAGAATGCCAAACTATCAAATGGGAGGACGAACGAGACGAACTTGGTACAAATAATGCCCAAGGATCAAATCGGAGGACGTAAAGGGACGAACGAGACGAACTTGGTCCAAAGAATGCCCAAAGGATCAAATGGGAGAACGAACAGGGACGAACGAGACGAACTTGGTCCAAAGAATGCCCAAAGATGAAATGGGAGGATGTAGAGGGATGAACGAGACGAACTTGGTCCAAAGAATGCCCAAGGTTGAAATAGGAGGACGAAAAGGGACGAACGAGACGAACGTGCTCCAAAGAATGCCAAAGGATCAAATGGGAGGACGAACGAGACCAACTTGGTACAAAGAATGCCAAAGGATCAAATGGGACGACGAACGTGACGAACTTGGTACAAAGAATTCCCAAGGATCAAATGGGAGAACGTAGAGGGACGAACGAGACGAACTTGGTCCAAAGAATGCCCAAAGGATCAAATGGGAGGATGAACAGGGACGAACGAGACGAAAATGGCCCAAAGAATGCCAAAGGTTCAAATGGGAGGAGGAACGAGACCAACTTGGTACAAAGAATGCCAAAGGATCAAATGGGAGGACGAAGAGGGACGAACGCGACAAACTTAGTCCAAAGATTGCCCAAGCATGAAATGGAAGGACGAAAAGGGACGAACGAGACGAACTTGGTCCAAAGAATGTCAAAGGATCAAATGGGAGGACGAAGAGGGACGAAGGAGACGAACTTGGTCCAAAGAATGCCAAAGGATCAAATGGGAGGACGAACGTGACGAACTTGGTACAAAGAATGCCCAAGGATCAAATGGGAGGACGAACAGGGACGAACAAGACGAACTTGGTCCAAAGAATGCCAATGGATCAAATGGGAGGACGAACAGGGACGAACAAGACGAACTTGGTCCAAAGAATGCCAATGGATAAAATGGAGGACGAAAAGGGACGAACGAGACGAACTTGGTCCAAAGAATGCCTAAAGATCAAATGGGAGGATGTAAAGGGACGAACGAGACGAACGAGACGAACTTGGTCCAAACAATGCCCATGGATGAAATGGGAGGACAAAAAGGGATGAACGAGACGAACTTGGTCGAAAGAATGCCAAAGGATCAAATGGGAGGACGAAGAGGGACGAAGGAGACGAACTTGGTCCAAAGAATGCCGAAGGATCAAATGGGAGGACGAACGTGACGAACTTGGTACAAAGAATGCCCAAGGATCAAATGGGAGGACGTAGAGGGACGAATGAGACGAACTTGGTCCAAAGAATGCCCAAAGGATCAAATGGGAGGACGTAGAGGGACGAACGAGACGAACTTGGTCCAAAGAATGCCCAAAGGATCAAATGGGAGGACGAACAAGGACGAACGAGACAAACTTGGTCCGAAGAATGCCCAAAGGATCAAATGGGAGGACGAAGAGGGACGAACGAGACGAACTTGGTCCAAATAATGCCAAAGGATCAAATGGGGGACGAACGAGACGAACTTGGTCCAAAGAATGCCCAAAGGATCAAATGGGACGACGAACGTGGCGAACTTGGTACAAAGAATTCCCAAGGATCAAATGGGAGGACGTAGAGGGACGAACGAGACGAACTTGGTCCAAAGAATGCCCAAAGGATCAAATGGGAGGACGAACGAGACGAACTTCGTCCAAAGAATGCCAAAGATTCAAATGGGAGGACGAACGAGACCAACTTGGTACAAAGAATGCCAAAGGATCAAATGGGAGGACGAAGAGGGACGAACGAGACGAACTTGGTCCAAAGAATGCCAATGGATCAAATGGATGACGAAAAGGGACGAACGAGACGAACTTGGTCCAAAGAATGTCAAAGGATCAAATGCGAGGACGAAGAGGGACGAAGGAGATGAACTTGGTCCAAAGAATGCCAAAGGTCCAAATGGGAGGACGAACGAGACCAACTTGCTACAAAGAATGCCAAAGGATCAAGTGGGAGGACGAAGAGGGACGAAGGAGACGAACTTGGTCCAAAGAATGCCAAACTATCAAATGGGAGGACGAACGAGACGAACTTGGTACAAAGAATGCCCAAGGATCAAATCGGAGGACGTAAAGGGACGAACGAGACGAACTTGGTCCAAAGAATGCCCAAAGGATCAAATGGGAGAACGAACAGGGACGAACGAGACGAACTTGGTCCAAAGAATGCCCAAAGATGAAATGGGAGGATGTAGAGGGATGAACGAGACGAACTTGGTCCAAAGAATGCCCAAGGTTGAAATGGGAGGACGAAAAGGGACGAACGAGACGAACGTGGTCCAAAGAATGCCAAAGGATGAAATGGGAGGACGAACGAGACCAACTTGGTACAAAGAATGCCAAAGGATCAAATGGGACGACGAACGTGACGAACATGGTACAAAGAATGCCCAAGGATCAAATGCGAGGACGTAGAGGGGCGAACGAGACGAACTTGGTCCAAAGAATGCCCAAAGGATCAAATGGGAGAACGTAGAGGGACGAACGAGACGAACTTGGTTCAAAGAATGCCTAAAGGATCAAATGGGAGGACGAACAAGGACGAACGAGACAAATCCGAGGAATGCCCAAATGATCAAATGGGAGGACGAAGAGGGACGAAGGAGACGAACTTCGTCCAAAGAATGCCAAAGGATCAAATGCGGGACGAACTAGACGAACTTGTTCCAAAGAATGCCCAAGGATCAAATGGGAGGATGAACAGGGACGAACGAGACGAAAATGGCCCAAAGAATGCCAAAGGTTCAAATGGGAGGAGGAACGTGACCAACTTGGTACAAAGAATGCCAAAGGATCAAATGGGAGGACGAAGAGGGACGAACGAGACAAACTTAGTCCAAAGATTGCCCAAGCATGAAATGGGAGGACGAAGAGGGACGAACGAGACGAACTTGGTCCAAAGAATGCCAAAGGATCAAATGGGAGGACGAACGTGACGAACTTGGTACAAAGAATGCCCAAGGATCAAATGGGAGGACGGACAGGGACGAACAAGACGAACTTGGTCCAAAGAATGCCAATGGATAAAATGGAGGACGAAAAGGGACGAACGAGACGAACTTGGTCCAAAGAATGCCCAAAGATCAAATGGGAGGATGTAAAGGGACGAACGAGACGAACTTGGTCCAAACAATGCCCATGGATGAAATGGGAGGACGAAAAGGGATGAACGAGACGAACTTGGTCGAAAGAATGCCAAAGGATCAAATGGGAGGACGAAGAGGGACGAAGGAGACGAACTTGGTCCAAAGAATGCCAAACTATCAAATGGGAGGACGAACGAGACGAACATGGTACAAATAATGCCCAAGGATCAAATCGGAGGACGTAAAGGGACGAACGAGACGAACTTGGTCCAAAGAATGCCCAAAGGATCAAATGGGAGAACGAACAGGGACGAACGAGACGAACTTGGTCCAAAGAATGCCCAAAGATGAAATGGGAGGATGTAGAGGGATGAACGAGACGAACTTGGTCCAAAGAATGCCCAAGGTTGAAATAGGAGGACGAACGAGACGAACGTGGTCCAAAGAATGCCAAAGGATGAAATGGGAGGACGAACGAGACCAACTTGGTACAAAGAATGCCAAAGGATCAAATGGGACGACGAACGTGACGAACTTGGTACAAAGAATTCCCAAGGATCAAATGGGAGAACGTAGAGGGACGAACGAGACGAACTTGGTCCAAAGAATGCCCAAAGGATCAAATGGGAGGATGAACAGGGACGAACGAGACGAAAATGGCCCAAAGAATGCCAAAGGTTCAAATGGGAGGAGGAACGAGACCAACTTGGTACAAAGAATGCCAAAGGATCAAATGGGAGGACGAAGAGGGACGAACGCGACAAACTTAGTCCAAAGATTGCCCAAGCATGAAATGGAAGGACGAAAAGGGACGAACGAGACGAACTTGGTCTAAAGAATGTCAAAGGATCAAATGGGAGGACGAAGAGGGACGAAGGAGACGAACTTGGTCCAAAGAATGCCAAAGGATCAAATGGGAGGACGAACGTGACGAACTTGGTACAAAGAATGCCCAAGGATCAAATGGGAGGACGAACAGGGACGAACAAGACGAACTTGGTCCAAAGAATACCAATGGATCAAATGGGAGGACGAACAGGGACGAACAAGACGAACTTGGTCCAAAGAATGCCAATGGATAAAATGGAGGACGAAAAGGGACGAACGAGACGAACTTGGTCCAAAGAATGCCCAAAGATCAAATGGGAGGATGTAAAGGGACGAACGAGACGAACGAGACGAACTTGGTCCAAACAATGCCCATGGATGAAATGGGAGGACAAAAAGGGATGAACGAGACGAACTTGGTCGAAAGAATGCCAAAGGATCAAATGGGAGGACGAAGAGGGACGAAGGAGACGAACTTGGTCCAAAGAATGCCGAAGGATCAAATGGGAGGACGAACGTGACGAACTTGGTACAAAGAATGCCCAAGGATCAAATGGGAGGACGTAGAGGGACGAATGAGACGAACTTGGTCCAAAGAATGCCCAAAGGATCAAATGGGAGGACGTAGAGGGACGAACGAGACGAACTTGGTCCAAAGAATGCCCAAAGGATCAAATGGGAGGACGAACAAGGACGAACGAGACAAACTTGGTCCGAAGAATGCCCAAAGGATCAAATGGGAGGACGAAGAGGGACGAACGAGACGAACTTGGTCCAAAGAATGCCAAAGGATCAAATGGGGGACGAACGAGACGAACTTGGTCCAAAGAATGCCCAAAGGATCAAATGGGACGACGAACGTGACGAACTTGGTACAAAGAATTCCCAAGGATCAAATGGGAGGACGTAGAGTGAAGAACGAGACGAACTTGGTCCAAAGAATGCCCAAAGGATCAAATGGGAGGACGAACGAGACGAACTTCGTCCAAAGAATGCCAAAGATTCAAATGGGAGGACGAACGAGACCAACTTGGTACAAAGAATGCCAAAGGATCAAATGGGAGGACGAAGAGGGACGAACGAGACGAACTTGGTCCAAAGAATGCCAATGGATCAAATGGATGACGAAAAGGGACGAACGAGACGAACTTGGTCCAAAGAATGTCAAAGGATCAAATGCGAGGACGAAGAGGGACGAAGGAGATGAACTTGGTCCAAAGAATGCCAAAGGTCCAAATGGGAGGACGAACGAGACCAACTTGCTACAAAGAATGCCAAAGGATCAAGTGGGAGGACGAAGAGGGACGAAGGAGACGAACTTGGTCCAAAGAATGCCAAACTATCAAATGGGAGGACGAACGAGACGAACTTGGTACAAAGAATGCCCAAGGATCAAATCGGAGGACGTAAAGGGACGAACGAGACGAACTTGGTCCAAAGAATGCCCAAAGGATCAAATGGGAGAACGAACAGGGACGAACGAGACGAACTTGGTCCAAAGAATGCCCAAAGATGAAATGGGAGGATGTAGAGGGATGAACGAGACGAACTTGGTCCAAAGAATGCCCAAGGTTGAAATGGGAGGACGAAAAGGGACGAACGAGACGAACGTGGTCCAAAGAATGCCAAAGGATGAAATGGGAGGACGAACGAGACCAACTTGGTACAAAGAATGCCACAGGATCAAATGGGACGACGAACGTGACGAACATGGTACAAAGAATGCCCAAGGATCAAATGGGAGGACGTAGAGGGGCGAACGAGACGAACTTGGTCCAAAGAATGCCCAAAGGATCAAATGGGAGGACGTAGAGGGACGAACGAGACGAACTTGGTTCAAAGAATGCCTAAAGGATCAAATGGGAGGACGAACAAGGACGAACGAGACAAATCCGAGGAATGCCCAAATGATCAAATGGGAGGACGAAGAGGGACGAAGGAGACGAACTTCGTCCAAAGAATGCCAAAGGATCAAATGCGGGACGAACTAGACGAACTTGGTCCAAAGAATGCCCAAAGGATCAAATGGGAGGAGGAACAGGGACGAACGAGACGAAAATGGCCCAAAGAATGCCAAAGGTTCAAATGGGAGGAGGAACGAGACCAACTTGGTACAAAGAATGCCAAAGGATCAAATGGGAGGACGAAGAGGGACGAACGAGACAAACTTAGTCCAAAGATTGCCCAAGCATGAAATGGGAGGACGAAAAGGGACGAACGAGACGAACTTGGTCCAAAGAATGTTAAAGGATCAAATGGGAGGACGAAGAGGGACGAACGAGACGAACTTGGTCCAAAGAATGCCAAAGGATCAAATGGGAGGACGAACGTGACGAACTTGGTACAAAGAATGCCCAAGGATCAAATGGGAGGACGGACAGGGACGAACAAGACGAACTTGGTCCAAAGAATGCCAATGGATAAAATGGAGGACGAAAAGGGACGAACGAGACGAACATGGTCCAAAGAATGCCCAAAGATCAAATAGGAGGATGTAAAGGGACGAACGAGACGAACTTGGTCCAAACAATGCCCATGGATGAAATGGGAGGACGAAAAGGGATGAACGAGACGAACTTGGTCGAAAGAATGCCAAAGGATCAAATGGGAGGACGAAGAGGGACGAAGGAGACGAACTTGGTCCAAAGAATGCCGAAGGATCAAATGGGAGGACGAACGTGACGAACTTGGTACAAAGAATGCCCAAGGATCAAATGGGAGGACGTAGAGGGGCGAACGAGACGAACTTGGTCCAAAGAATGCCCAAAGGATCAAATGGGAGGACGTAGAGGGACGAACGAGACGAACTTGGTTCAAAGAATGCCTAAAGGATCAAATGGGAGGACGAACAAGGACGAACGAGACAAATCCGAGGAATGCCCAAAGGATCAAATGGGAGGACGAAGAGGGACAAAGGAGACGAACTTCGTCCAAAGAATGCCAAAGGATCAAATGCGGGACGAACTAGACGAACTTGTTCCAAAGAATGCCCAAGGATCAAATGGGAGGACGTAGTGGGACGAACGAGACGAACTTGGTCCAAAGAATGCCCAAAGGATCAAATGGGAGGCCGAACAGGGACGAACGAGACGAACTTGGTCCAAAGAATGCCCAAAGATCAAATGGGAGGATGTAAAGGGACGAACGAGACGAACTTGGTCCAAACAATGCCCATGGATGAAATGGGAGGACGAAAAGGGATGAACGAGACGAACTTGGTCGAAAGAATGCCAAAGGATCAAATAGGAGGACGAAGAGGGACGAAGGAGACGAACTTGGTCCAAAGAATGCCGAAGGATCAAATGGGAGGACGTAGAGGGACGAACGAGACGAACTTGGTCCAAAGAATGCCCAAAGGATCAAATGGGAGGACGTAGAGGGACGAACGAGACGAACTTGGTTCAAAGAATGCCCAAAGATGAAATGGGAGGAGGTAGAGGGATGAACGAGACGAACTTGGTCCAAAGAATGCCCATGGTTGAAATGGGAGGACGAAAAGGGACGAACGAGACGAACGTGGTCCAAAGAATGCCAAAGGATGAAATGGGAGGACGAACGAGACCAACTTGGTACAAAGAATGCCAAAGGATCAAATCTGACGACGAACGTGACGAACTTGGTACAAAGAATTCCCAAGGATCAAATGGGAGAACGTAGAGGGACGAACGAGACGAACTTGGTCCAAAGAATGCCCAAAGGATCAAATGGGAGGATGAACAGGGACGAACGAGACGAAAATGGCCCAAAGAATGCCAAAGGTTCAAATGGGAGGAGGAACGAGACCAACTTGGTACAAAGAATGCCAAAGGATCAAATGGGAGGACGAAGAGGGACGAACGAGACAAACTTAGCCCAAAGATTGCCCAAGCATGAAATGGGAGGACGAAAAGGGACGAACGAGACGAACTTGGTCCAAAGAATGTTAAAGGATCAAATGGGAGGACGAAGAGGGACGAACGAGACGAACTTGGTCCAAAGAATGCCAAAGGATCAAATGGGAGGACGAACGTGACGAACTTGGTACAAAGAATGGCCAAGGATCAAATGGGAGGACGGACAGGGACGAACAAGACGAACTTGGTCCAAAGAATGCCAATGGATAAAATGGAGGACGAAAAGGGACGAACGAGACGAACTTGGTCCAAAGAATGCCCAAAGATCAAATGGGAGGATGTAAAGGGACGAACGAGACGAACTTGGTCCAAACAATGCCCATGGATGAAATGGGAGGACGAAAAGGGATGAACGAGACGAACTTGGTCGGAAGAATGCCAAAGGATCAAATGGGAGGACGAAGAGGGACGAAGGAGACGAACTTGGTCCAAAGAATGCCGAATGATCAAATGGGAGGACGAACGTGACGAACTTGGTACAAAGAATGCCCAAGGATCAAATGGGAGGACGTAG
The DNA here is from genome assembly GCA_030159175.1 of Glycyrrhiza uralensis. Lineage (NCBI taxonomy): Eukaryota > Viridiplantae > Streptophyta > Magnoliopsida > Fabales > Fabaceae > Glycyrrhiza > Glycyrrhiza uralensis. The sequence goes on along the minus strand of BRZY01000006.1, from coordinate 24,398,209 downwards.
AGGGGCGAACGAGACGAACTTGGTCCAAAGAATGCCCAAAGGATCAAATGGGAGGACGAAGAGGGACGAACGAGACGAACTTGGTCCAAAGAATGCCTAAAGGATCAAATGGGACGACGAACGTGACGAACTTGGTACAAAGAATTCCCAAGGATCAAATGGGGGGACGTAGAGGGACGAACGAGACGAACTTGGTGATATGAACTAGGAAGGATCGCCTTGAAGTTCAGATTAGAGGAAGGATATTGACGCCACACTCAAGAAAAGGGTGAGAAGGTGAGTGATAAGTCATGAAATTTTGATCGCCACAAGTTGCCTTGATAAGATCAGATTTGGTTCTTTGACCAAGAACACAAGGGAAGCTCTCACAATTAGAGAAAACTCAATTTTCATTCAGATTCAACTTGTGTTTGGCTTTACATTGAGTCCTTATTTATAGGCTAGGTGGGCTGCTGAACAATCAATTCCCACTGCATTAAAACTAGAAAATAAACTCCCATTAACTATCATAATGGCTAGGGACTCTTAAATTCTCTTAAAACTGACCCTAGGGAAGCTAAAAGGACTTTTGAAAATTGAGCTCAAAATAGTGTACGAAAATGAAAAAGAAATTGGGCTCATGTGCAAAACAAAGTGCAGCCCAAATGATTACAACCTTAATAAAAAGAAATAAAACTGAATCAGCCCATCTCCTTTATTCCTCAAGTTGGATCATGTAATTCAGCCCATCCCTTCATTCTTCAATTTGGATCAAGTAGTTAACCAATCTGGGCTTGGATCCTTCTAGGCTTGATTTTGCTTCAATCAGAGTTGTCACCATTTGGTCTAAGGCCTCATTAGCTTTCTTGGTACGAGCCCTTGTCATTGGCCCACCAAGGCCTTGTAATGCTTTATTGTCCTTGCTTCTAGGTTGATCCTCATCACTTGGTCCAAAGAATGCCCAAAGGATCAAATGGGAGGACGTAGAGGTACGAAGGACGTAGAGGGACGAACGAGACGAACTTGGTTCAAAGAATGCCCAAAGATGAAATGGGAGGAGGTAGAGGGATGAACGAGACGAACTTGGTCCAAAGAATGCCCATGGTTGAAATGGGAGGACGAAAAGGGACGAACGAGACGAACGTGGTCCAAAGAATGCCAAAGGATGAAATGGGAGGACGAACGAGACCAACTTGGTACAAAGAATGCCAAAGGATCAAATCTGACGACGAACGTGACGAACTTGGTACAAAGAATTCCCAAGGATCAAATGGGAGAACGTAGAGGGACGAACGAGACGAACTTGGTCCAAAGAATGCCCAAAGGATCAAATGGGAGGATGAACAGGGACGAACGAGACGAAAATGGCCCAAAGAATGCCAAAGGTTCAAATGGGAGGAGGAACGAGACCAACTTGGTACAAAGAATGCCAAAGGATCAAATGGGAGGACGAAGAGGGACGAACGAGACAAACTTAGCCCAAAGATTGCCCAAGCATGAAATGGGAGGACGAAATGGGACGAACGAGACGAACTTGGTCCAAAGAATGTTAAAGGATCAAATGGGAGGACGAAGAGGGACGAACGAGACGAACTTGGTCCAAAGAATGCCAAAGGATCAAATGGGAGGACGAACGTGACGAACTTGGTACAAAGAATGGCCAAGGATCAAATGGGAGGACGGACAGGGACGAACAAGACGAACTTGGTCCAAAGAATGCCAATGGATAAAATGGAGGACGAAAAGGGACGAACGAGACGAACTTGGTCCAAAGAATGCCCAAAGATCAAATGGGAGGATGTAAAGGGACGAACGAGACGAACTTGGTCCAAACAATGCCCATGGATGAAATGGGAGGACGAAAAGGGATGAACGAGACAAACTTGGTCGAAAGAATGCCAAAGGATCAAATGGGAGGACGAAGAGGGACGAAGGAGACGAACTTGGTCCAAAGAATGCCGAATGATCAAATGGGAGGACGAACGTGACGAACTTGGTACAAAGAATGCCCAAGGATCAAATGGGAGGACGTAGAGGGGCGAACGAGACGAACTTGGTCCAAAGAATGCCCAAAGGATCAAATGGGAGGACGAAGAGGGACGAACGAGACGAACTTGGTCCAAAGAATGCCTAAAGGATCAAATGGGACGACGAACGTGACGAACTTGGTACAAAGAATTCCCAAGGATCAAATGGGAGGACGTAGAGGGACGAACGAGACGAACTTGGTCCAAAGAATGCCCAAAGGATCAAATGGGAGGAGGAACAGGGACGAACGAGACGAACATGGTCCAAAGAATGCCAAAGATTCAAATGGGAGGACGAACGAGACCAACTTGGTACAAAGAATGCCAAAGGATCAAATGGGAGGACGAAGAGGGACGAACGAGACGAACTTGGTCCAAAGAATGTCAAAGATTCAAATGGGAGGACGAACGAGACCAACTTGGTACAAAGAATGCCAAAGGATCAAATGGGAGGACGAAGAGGGACGAACGAGACGAACTTGGTCCAAAGAATGCCAAAGGATCAAATGGGAGGACGTAGAGGGACGAACGAGACGAACTTGGTTCAAAGAATGCCCAAAGGATCAAATGGGAGGACGAACAAGGACGAACGAGACAAACTTGGTCCGAGGAATGCCCAAAGGATCAAATGGGAAGACGAAGAGGGACGAAGGAGAAGAACTTGGTCCATAGAATGCCAAAGGATCAAATGCGGGACGAACTAGACGAACTTGTTCCAAAGAATGCCCAAGGATCAAATGGGAGGACGTAGTGGGACGAACGAGACGAACTTGGTCCAAAGAATGCCCAAAGGATCAAATGGGAGGACGTAGAGGGATGAACGAGACGAACTTGGTTCAAAGAATGCCCAAAGGATCAAATAGGAGGACGAACAAGGACGAACGAGACAAACTTAGTCCGAGGAATGCCCAAAGGATCAAATGGGAGGACGAAGAGGGACGAAGAGCGACGAACTTGGTCCAAAGAATGCCAAAGGATCAAATGCGGGACGAACTAGACGAACTTGTTCCAAAGAATGCCCAAGGATCAAATGGGAGGACGTAGTGGGACGAACGAGATGAACTTGGTCCAAAGAATGCCCAAAGGATCAAATGGGAGGCCGAACAGGGACGAACGAGACGAACTTGGTCCAAAGAATGCCCAAAGATCAAATGGGAGGATGTAAAGGGACGAACGAGACGAACTTGGTCCAAACAATGCCCATGGATGAAATGGGAGGACGAAAAGGGATGAACGAGACGAATTTGGTCGAAAGAATGCCAAATGATCAAATGGGAGGACGAAGAGGGACGAAGGAGATGAACTTGGTCCAAAGAATGCCGAAGGATCAACTGGGAGGACGAACGTGACGAACTTGGTACAAAGAATGCCCAAGGATCAAATGGGAGGACGTAGAGGGACGAACGAGACGAACTTGGTCCAAAGAATGCCCAAAGGATCAAATGGGAGGACGAACGAGACAAACTTGGTCCGAAGAATGCCCAAAGGATCAAATGGGAGGACGAAGAGGGACGAACGAGACGAACTTGGTCCAAAGAATGCCAAAGGATCAAATGGGGGACGAACGAGACGAACTTGGTCCAAAGAATGCCCAAAGGATCAAATGGGAGGACGAACAGGGACGAACGAGACGAACTTGGTCCAAAGAATGCGAAAGATTCAAATGGGAGGACGAAAGAGACCAACTTGGTACAAAGAATGCCAAAGGATCAAATGGGAGGACGAAGAGGGACGAACGAGACGAACTTGGTCCAAAGAATGTCAAAGGGTCAAATGCGAGGACGAAGAGGGACAAAGGAGATGAACTTGGTCCAAAGAATGCCAAAGGTCCAAATGGGAGGAAGAACGAGACCAACTTGCTACAAAGCATGCCAAAGGATCAAACGGGAGGACGAAGAGGGACGAAGGGGACGAACTTGGTCCAAAGAATGCCAAAGGATCAAATGGGAGGACGAACGAGACGAACTTGGTACAAAGAATTCCCAAGGATCAAATGGGAGGACGTAGTGGGACGAACGAGACGAACTTGGTCCAAAGAATGCCCAAAGGATCAAATGGGAGGACGTAGAGGGACGAACGAGACGAACTTGGTTCAAAGAATGCCCAAAGGATCAAATAGGAGGACGAACAAGGACGAACGAGACAAACTTGGTCCGAGGAATGCCCAAAGGATCAAATGGGAGGACGAAGAGGGACGAACGAGACGAACTTGGTCCAAAGAATGCCAATGGATCAAATGGAGGACAAAAAGGGACAAACGAGATGAACTTGGTCCAAAGAATGTCAAAGGGTCAAATGCGAGGACGAAGAGGGACAAAGGAGATGAACTTGGTCCAAAGAATGCCAAAGGTCCAAATGGGAGGAAGAACGAGACCAACTTGCTACAAAGCATGCCAAAGGATCAAACGGGAGGACGAAGAGGGACGAAGGGGACGAACTTGGTCCAAAGAATGCCAAAGGATCAAATGGGAGGACGAACGAGACGAACTTGGTACAATGAATGCCCAAGGATCAAATCGGAGGACGTAAAGGGACGAACGAGACGAACTTGGTCCAAAGAATGCCCAAAGGATCAAATTGGAGAACGAACAGGGACGAACGTGACGAACTTGGTCCAAAGAATGCCCAAAGATGAAATGGGACGACGAAAAGGGACGAACGAGACCAACGTGGTCCAAAGAATGCCAAAGGATGAAATGGGAGGACGAACGAGACCAACTTGGTTTAAAGAATGCCAAAGGATCAAATGGGAGGACGAAGAGGGACGAACAAGACGAACTTGGTCCAAAGAATGCCAAAGGATCAAATGGAGGACGAACGAGACAAACTTGGTCAAAAGAATGCCCAAAGGATCAAATGGGACGACGAACGTGACGAACTTGGTACAATGAATTTCCAACGATCAAATGGGAGGACGTAGAGGGACGAACGAGACGAACTTGGTCCAAAGAATGCCCAAAGGATCAAATTGGAGGACGAATAGGGACGAACGAGACGAAAATGGTCCAAAGAATGCCAAAGGTTCAAATGGGAGGAGGAACGAGACCAACTTGATACAAAGAATGCCAAAGGATCAAATGGGAGGATGAAGAGGGACGAACGAGACAAACTTAGTCCAAAGATTGCCCAAGCATTAAATGGGAGGACGAAAAGGGACGAACGAGACGAACTTGGTCCAAAGAATGTCAAAGGATCAAATGGGAGGACGAACGTGACGAACTTGGTACAAAGAATGCCCAAGGATCAAATGGGAGGACGGACAGGGACGAACAAGACGAACTTGGTCCAAAGAATGCCAATGGATAAAATGGAGGACGAAAAGGGACGAACGAGACGAACTTGGTCCAAAGAATGCGCAAAGATCAAATGGGAGGATGTAAAGGGACGAACGAGACGAACTTGGTCCAAACAATGCCCATGGATGAAATGGAAGGACGAAAAGGGATGAACGAGACGAACTTGGTCGAAAGAATGCCAAAGGATCAAATGGGAGGACGAAGAGGGACGAAGGAGACGAACTTGGTCCAAAGAATGCCGAAGGATCAAATGGGAGGACGAACGTGACGAACTTGGTACAAAGAATGCCCAAGGATCAAATGGGAGGACGTAGAGGGGCGAACGAGACGAACTTGGTCCAAAGAATGCCCAAAGGATCAAATGGGAGGACGTAGAGGGACGAACGAGACGAACTTGGTTCAAAGAATGCCCAAAGGATCAAATGGGAGGACGAACAAGGACGAACGAGACAAATTTGGTCCGAGGAATGCCCAAAGGATCAAATGGGAGGACGAAGAGGGACGAACGAGACGAACTTGGTCCAAAGAATGCCAAAGGATCAAATGGGGGACGAACGAGACGAACTTGGTCCAAAGAATGCCTAAAGGATCAAATGGGACGACGAACGTGACGAACTTGGTACAAAGAATTCCCAAGGATCAAATGGGAGGACGTAGAGGGACGAACGAGACGAACTTGGTCCAAAGAATGCCCAAAGGATCAAATGGGAGGAGGAACAGGGACGAACGAGACGAACATGGTCCAAAGAATGCCAAAGATTCAAATGGGAGGACGAACGAGACCAACTTGGTACAAAGAATGCCAAAGGATCAAATGGGAGGACGAAGAGGGACGAACGAGACGAACTTGGTCCAAAGAATGCCAAAGATTCAAATGGGAGGACGAACGAGACCAACTTGGTACAAAGAATGCCAAAGGATCAAATGGGAGGACGAAGAGGGACGAACGAGACGAACTTGGTCCAAAGAATGCCAAAGGATCAAATGCGAGGACGTAGAGGGACGAACGAGACGAACTTGGTTCAAAGAATGCCCAAAGGATCAAATGGGAGGACGAACAAGGACGAACGAGACAAACTTGGTCCGAGGAATGCCCAAAGGATCAAATGGGAAGACGAAGAGGGACGAAGGAGAAGAACTTGGTCCAAAGAATGCCAAAGGATCAAATGCGGGACGAACTAGACGAACTTGTTCCAAAGAATGGCCAAGGATCAAATGGGAGGACGTAGTGGGACGAACGAGACGAACTTGGTCCAAAGAATGCCCAAAGGATCAAATGGGAGGACGTAGAGGGACGAACGAGACGAACTTGGTTCAAAGAATGCCCAAAGGATCAAATAGGAGGACGAACAAGGACGAACGAGACAAACTTGGTCCGAGGAATGCCCAAAGGATCAAATGGGAGGACGAAGAGGGACGAAGAGGGACGAACTTGGTCCAAAGAATGCCAAAGGATCAAATGCGGGACGAACTAGACGAACTTGTTCCAAAGAATGCCCAAGGATCAAATGGGAGGACGTAGTGGGACGAACGAGATGAACTTGGTCCAAAGAATGCCCAAAGGATCAAATGGGAGGCCGAACAGGGACGAACGAGACGAACTTGGTCCAAAGAATGCCCAAAGATCAAATGGGAGGATGTAAAGGGACGAACGAGACGAACTTGGTCCAAACAATGCCCATGGATGAAATGGGAGGACGAAAAGGGATGAACGAGACGAATTTGGTCGAAAGAATGTCAAAGGATCAAATGGGAGGACGAAGAGGGACGAAGGAGACGAACTTGGTCCAAAGAATGCCGAAGGATCAACTGGGAGGACGAACGTGACGAACTTGGTACAAAGAATGCCCAAGGATCAAATGGGAGGACGTAGAGGGACGAACGAGACGAACTTGGTCCAAAGAATGCCCAAAGGATCAAATGGGAGGACGAACAAGGACGAACGAGACAAACTTGGTCCGAAGAATGCCCAAAGAATCAAATGGGAGGACGAAGAGGGACGAACGAGACGAACTTGGTCCAAAGAATGCCAAAGGATCAAATGGGGGACGAACGAGACGAACTTGGTCCAAAGAAAGCCCAAAGTATCAAATGGGAGGACGAACAGGGACGAACGAGACGAACTTGGTCCAAAGAATGCCAAAGATTCAAATGGGAGGACAAAAGAGACCAACTTGGTACAAAGAATGCCAAAGGATCAAATGGGAGGACGAAGAGGGACGAACGAGACGAACTTGGTCCAAAGAATGCCAATGGATCAAATGGAGGACAAAAAGGGACAAACGAGATGAACTTGGTCCAAAGAATGTCAAAGGGTCAAATGCGAGGACGAAGAGGGACAAAGGAGATGAACTTGGTCCAAAGAATGCCAAAGGTCCAAATGGGAGGAAGAACGAGACCAACTTGCTACAAAGCATGCCAAAGGATCAAACGGGAGGACGAAGACGGACGAAGGGGACGAACTTCGTCCAAAGAATACCAAAGGATCAAATGGGAGGACGAACGAGACGAACTTGGTACAAAGAATGCCCAAGGATCAAATCGGAGGACGTAAAGGGACGAACGAGACGAACATGGTCCAAAGAATGCCCAAAGGATCAAATTGGAGAACGATCAGGGACGAACGAGACGAACTTGGTCCAAAGAATGCCCAAAGATGAAATGGGAGGATGTAGAGGGACGAACGAGACGAACTTGGTCCAAAGAATGCCCAAGGTTGAAATGGGAGGACGAAAAGGGACGAACGAGACCAACGCGGTCCAAAGAATGCCAAAGGATGAAATGGGAGGACGAACGAGACCAACTTGGTTTAAAGAATGCCAAAGGATCAAATGGGAGGACGAAGAGGGACGAACGAGACGAACTTGGTCCAAAGAATGCCAAAGGATCAAATGGGGGACGAACGAGACAAACTTGGTCAAAAGAATGCCCAAAGGATCAAATGGGACGACGAACGTGACGAACTTGGTACAATGAATTCCCAAGGATCAAATGGGAGGACGTAGAGGGACGAACGAGACGAACTTGGTCCAAAGAATGCCCAAAGGATCAAATTGGAGGACGAATAGGGACGAACGAGACGAAAAGGGTCCAAAGAATGCCAAAGGTTCAAATGGGAGGAGGAACGAGACCAACTTGGTACAAAGAATGTCAAAGGATCGAATGGGAGGACGAAGAGGGACGAACGAGACAAATTTAGTCCAAAGATTGCCCAATCATGAAATGGGAGGACTAAAAGGGACGAACGAGACGAACTTGGTCCAAAGAATGTCAAAGGATCAAATGGGAGGACGAAGAGGGACGAAGGAGATGAACTTGGTCCAAAGAATGCCAAAGGATCAAATGGGAGGACGAACGTGACGAACTTGGTACAAAGAATGCCCAAGGATCAAATGGGAGGACGAACAGGGACGAACAAGACGAACTTGGTCCAAAGAATGCCAATGGATCAAATGGGAGGACGTAGAGGGACGAACGAGACGAACTTGGTCCAAAGAATGCCAATGAATAAAATGGAGGACGAAAAGGGACGAACGAGACGAACGTGGTCCAAAGAGTGTAAAAGGATCAAATGCGAGGACAAAGAGGGACGAAGGAGATGAACTTGGTTCAAAGAATGCCAAAGGATCAAATGGGAGGACGAACGAGACCAACTTGCTACAAAGAATGCCAAAGGATCAAATGGGAGGACGAAGAGGGACGAACGAGACGAACATGGTCCAATGATTGCCCAAGGATGAAATGGGAGGACGAAAAGGGACCAACGAGACGAACTTGGTCCAAACAATGCCAAAGGATCAAATGGGGGACGAACGAGACGAACTTGGTCCAAAGAATGCCTAAAGGATCAAATGGGACGACGAACGTGACGAACTTGGTACAAAGAATTCCCAAGGATCAAATGGGAGGACGTAGAGGGACGAACGAGACGAACTTGGTCCAAAGAATGCCCAAAGGATCAAATGGGAGGAGGAACAGGGACGAACGAGACGAACATGGTCCAAAGAATGCCAAAGATTCAAATGGGAGGACGAACGAGACCAACTTGGTACAAAGAATGCCAAAGGATCAAATGGGAGGACGAAGAGGGACGAACGAGACGAACTTGGTCCAAAGAATGCCAAAGATTCAAATGGGAGGACGAACGAGACCAACTTGGTACAAAGAATGCCAAAGGATCAAATGGGAGGACGAAGAGGGACGAACGAGACGAACTTGGTCCAAAGAATGCCAAAGGATCAAATGGGAGGACGAACATGGACGAACGAGACAAACTTGGTCCGAGGAATGCCCAAAGGATCAAATGGGAAGACGAAGAGGGACGAAGGAGAAGAACTTGGTCCAAAGAATGCCAAAGGATCAAATGCGGGACGAACTAGACGAACTTGTTCCAAAGAATGCCCAAGGATCAAAAGGGAGGACGTAGTGGGACGAACGAGACGAACTTGGTCCAAAGAATGCCCAAAGGATCAAATGGGAGGACGTAGAGGGACGAACCAGACGAACTTGGTTCAAAGAATGCCCAAAGGATCAAATAGGAGGACGAACAAGGACGAACGAGACAAACTTGGTCCGAGGAATGCCCAAAGGATCAAATGGGAGGACGAAGAGGGACGAAGAGGGACGAACTTGGTCCAAAGAATGCCAAAAGATTAAATGCGGGACGAACTAGACGAACTTGTTCCAAAGAATGCCCAAGGATCAAATGGGAGGACGTAGTGCGACGAACGAGAAGAACTTGGTCCAAAGAATGCCCAAAGGATCAAATGGGAGGCCGAACAGGGACGAACGAGACGAACTTGGTCCAAAGAATGCCCAAAGATCAAATGGGAGGATGTAAAGGGACGAACGAGACGAACTTGGTCCAAACAATGCCCATGGATGAAATGGGAGGACGAAAAGGGATGAACGAGACGAATTTGGTCGAAAGAATGCCAAAGGATCAAATGGGAGGACGAAGAGGGACGAAGGAGACGAACTTGGTCCAAAGAATGCCGAAGGATCAACTGGGAGGACGAACGTGACGAACTTGGTACAAAGAATGCCCAAGGATCAAATGGGAGGACGTAGAGGGACGAACGAGACGAACTTGGTCCAAAGAATGCCCAAAGGATCAAATGGGAGGACGAACAAGGACGAACGAGACAAACTTGGTCCGAAGAATGCCCAAAGAATCAAATGGGAGGACGAAGAGGGACGAACGAGACGAACTTGGTCCAAAGAATGCCAAAGGATCAAATGGGGGACGAACGAGACGAACTTGGTCCAAAGAATGCCCAAAGTATCAAATGGGAGGACGAACAGGGACGAACGAGACGAACTTGGTCCAAAGAATGCCAAAGATTCAAATGGGAGGACAAAAGAGACCAACTTGGTACAAAGAATGCCAAAGGATCAAATGGGAGGACGAAGAGGGACGAACGAGACGAACTTGGTCCAAAGAATGCCAATGGATCAAATGGAGGACAAAAAGGGACAAACGAGATGAACTTGGTCCAAAGAATGTCAAAGGGTCAAATGCGAGGACGAAGAGGGACAAAGGAGATGAACTTGGTCCAAAGAATGCCAAAGGTCCAAATGGGAGGAAGAACGAGACCAACTTGCTACAAAGCATGCCAAAGGATCAAACGGGAGGACGAAGACGGACGAAGGGGACGAACTTCGTCCAAAGAATGCCAAAGGATCAAATGGGAGGACGAACGAGACGAACTTGGTACAAAGAATGCCCAAGGATCAAATCGGAGGACGTAAAGGGACGAACGAGACGAACATGGTCCAAAGAATGCCCAAAGGATCAAATTGGAGAACGATCAGGGACGAACGAGACGAACTTGGTCCAAAGAATGCCCAAAGATGAAATGGGAGGATGTAGAGGGACGAACGAGACGAACTTGGTCCAAAGAATGCCCAAGGTTGAAATGGGAGGACGAAAAGTGACGAACGAGACCAACGCGGTCCAAAGAATGCCAAAGGATGAAATGGGAGGACGAACGAGACCAACTTGGTTTAAAGAATGCCAAAGGATCAAATGGGAGGACGAAGAGGGACGAACGAGACGAACTTGGTCCAAAGAATGCCAAAGGATCAAATGGGGGACGAACGAGACAAACTTGGTCAAAAGAATGCCCAAAGGATCAAATGGGACGACGAACGTGACGAACTTGGTACAATGAATTCCCAAGGATCAAATGGGAGGACGTAGAGGGACGAACGAGACGAACTTGGTCCAAAGAATGCCCAAAGGATCAAATTGGAGGACGAATAGGGACGAACGAGACGAAAATGGTCCAAAGAATGCCAAAGGTTCAAATGGGAGGAGGAACGAGACCAACTTGGTACAAAGAATGTCAAAGGATCGAATGGGAGGACGAAGAGGGACGAACGAGACAAATTTAGTCCAAAGATTGCCCAATCATGAAATGGGAGGACTAAAAGGGACGAACGAGACGAACTTGGTCCAAAGAATGTCAAAGGATCAAATGGGAGGACGAAGAGGGACGAAGGAGATGAACTTGGTCCAAAGAATGCCAAAGGATCAAATGGGAGGACGAACGCGACGAACTTGGTACAAAGAATGCCCAAGGATCAAATGGGAGGACGAACAGGGACGAACAAGACGAACTTGGTCCAAAGAATGCCAATGGATCAAATGGGAGGACGTAGAGGGACGAACGAGACGAACTTGGTCCAAAGAATGCCAATGAATAAAATGGAGGACGAAAAGGGACGAACGAGACGAACGTGGTCCAAAGAGTGTAAAAGGATCAAATGCGAGGACAAAGAGGGACGAAGGAGATGAACTTGGTTCAAAGAATGCCAAAGGATCAAATGGGAGGACGAACGAGACCAACTTGCTACAAAGAATGCCAAAGGATCAAATGGGAGGACGAAGAGGGACGAACGAGACGAACATGGTCCAATGATTGCCCAAGGATGAAATGGGAGGACGAAAAGGGACCAACGAGACGAACTTGGTCCAAACAATGCCAAAGGATCAAATGGGGGACGAACGGGACGAATTTGGTCCAAAGAATGCCCAAGGATCAAATGGGAGGACGTAGAGGGACGAACGAGACGAACATGGTCCAAAGAATGCCAATGGATCAAATGGAGCACAAAAAGGGACGAACGAGATGAACTTGGTGCAAAGAATGTCAAAGGATCAAATGCGAGGACGAAGAGGGACAAAGGAGATGAACTTGGTCCAAAGAATGCCAAAGGTCAAAATGGGAGGAAGAACGAGACCAACTTGCTACAAAGCATGCCAAAGGATCAAACGGGAGGACGAAGAGGGACGAAGGGGACGAACTTGGTCCAAAGAATTCCAAAGGATCAAATGGGAGGACGAACGAGACGAACTTGGTACAAAGAATGCCCATGGATCAAATCGGAGGACGTAAAGGGACGAACGAGACGAACTTGGTCCAAAGAATGCCCAAAGGATCAAATGGGAGAACGAACAGGGATGAACGAGACGAAGTTGGTCCAAAGAATGCCCAAAGATGAAATGGGAGGATGTAGAGGGACGAACGAGACGAACGTGGTCCAAAGAATGCCAAAGGATGAAATGGGAGGACGAACGAGACCAACTTGGTTTAAAGAATGCCAAAGGATCAAATGGGAGGACGAAGAGGGACGAACGAGACGAACTTGGTCCAAAGAATGCCAAATGATCAAATGGGGGACGAACGAGACAAACTTGGTCAAAAGAATGCCCATAGGATCAAATGGGACGACGAACGTGACGAACTTGGTACAATGAATTCCCAGGGATCAAATGGGAGGACGTAGAGGGACGAACGAGACGAACTTGGTCCAAAGAATGCCCAAAGGATCAAATTGGAGGACGAATAGGGACGAACGAGACGAAAATGGTCCAAAGAATGCCAAAGGTTCAAATGGGAGGAGGAACGAGACCAACTTGGTACAAAGAATGCCAAAGGATCAAATGGGAGGACGAAGAGGGACGAACGAGACAAACTTAGTCCAAAGATTGCCCAAGCATGAAATGGGAGGACGAAAAGGGACGAACGAGACGAACTTGGTCCAAAGAATGTCAAAGGATCAAATGGGAGGACGAAGAGGGACGAAGGAGATGAACTTGGTCCAAAGAATGCCAAAGGATCAAATGGGAGGACGAACGTGACGAACTTGGTAAAAAGAATGCCCAAGGATCAAATGGGAGGACGAACAGGGACGAACAAGACGAACTTGGTCCAAAGAATGCCAATGGATCAAATGGGAGGACGTAGAGGGACGAACGAGACGAACTTGGTCCAAAGAATGCCAATGGATAAAATGGAGGCGAAAAGGGACGAACGAGAGGAACTTGGTCCAAAGAATGCCCAAAGATCAAATGGGAGAATGTAAAGGGACGAACGTGACGAACTTGGTACAAAGAATGCCCAAGGATCAAATGGGAGGACGAACAGGGACGAACAAGACGAACTTGGTCCAAAGAATGCCAATGGATCAAATGGGAGGACGTAGAGGGACGAACGAGACGAACTTGGTCCAAAGAATGCCAATGGATAAAATGGAGGACGAAAAGGGACGAACGAGACGAACGTGGTCCAAAGAGTGTAAAAGGATCAAATGCGAGGACAAAGAGGGACGAAGGTGATGAACTTGGTTCAAAGAATGCCAAAGGATCAAATGGGAGGACGAACGAGACCAACTTTCTACAAAGAATGCCAAAGGATCAAATGGGAGGACGAAGAGGGACGAACGAGACGAACTTGGTCCAATGATTGCCCAAGGATGAAATGGGAGGACGAAAAGGGACCAACGAGACGAACTTGGTCCAAACAATGCCAAAGGATCAAATGGGGGACGAACGGGACGAATTTGGTCCAAAGAATGCCCAAGGATCAAATGGGAGGACGTAGAGGGACGAACGGGACGAACTTGGTCCAAAGAATGCCCAAAGGATCAAATGGGAGGACGAACAGGGACGAACGAGACGAACTTGGTCCAAAGAATGCCAAAGGTTCAAATGGGAGGACGAACAGACCAACTTGGTACAAGGAATGTGATGCGATCATGAATTCATTGAGTATGTGGAAGGAAGCCTACAAAGAATTTATTCTAAAAATTAATTGATGGGGAGAAAGCAAGTAATGTGCAGCCGCTAGAAATGCTTTGAAATAATCAGCTGCTGACTTTTATTAGTCCAATTAACAAGCTGCACTTTTTTACTAAACATGATCAGCACAAATAAAGCTCCATGCGTTTCAAAAGAAGGGGAAGTCCAGCAGCACATGCAATCGATCTTTGCATTCAATTCAATAATCCTTGATTGGCCAAAAAAAATACACTAGTGCTGACTGTTACATGAGAATTGGTTTCATTTTCTTTTAATGCTCTATTTAAGAACAAATTATGTGGCTTGCATGCCATTACTAGCTACTTTAATTAGGAGGCTGAGCTATCTCTATAAATTGTAATCCATTATTCAGAAATAAAGATATGTTTTGGATTGAGTTAAAATTGGGGAGGATTCTCTATGGTTCTTTGTGAGCCTTGTTTAGAGCTTATCGGCTTGCCGTGGCGCTCAACCCCGACTTATCAACCGGAACATTCATAGCCGGTTGTGGCGTCCTCACTTCCACCTTACGACTCTTGTTTTGGGTCCGACGGCTCCAAGGATCATATCAGAATGCCAAAGGATTAAATGGGAGGATGAAGAGCGACGAACGAGACGATCTTCGTACAAAGATTGCCCAAGGATGAAATGCGAGGACGAAAAGGGACGAACGAGACGAACTTGGTCCAAGGAATGCCAAAGGATCAAATGGGAGGACGAAGAGGGACGAAGGAGACGAACTTGGTCCAAAGAATGCCGAAGGATCAAATGGGAGGACGAACGTGACGAACTTGGTACAAAGAATGCCCAAGGATCAAATGGGAGGACTTAGAGGGACGAACGAGACGAACTTGGTCCAAAGAATGCCCAAAGGATCAAATGGGAGGACGTAGAGGGACGAACGAGACGAACTTGGTTGAAAGAATGCCCAAAGGATCAAATGGGAGGACGAACAAGGACGAACGAGACAAACTTGGTCCGAGGAATGCCCAAAGGATCAAATTGGAGGACGAAGAGGGACGAACGAGACGAACTTGGTCCAAAGAATGCCAAAGGATCAAATGGGGGACGAACGAGACGAACTTGGTCCAAAGAATGCCTAAAGGATCAAATGGGACGACGAACGAGACGAACTTGGTCCAAAGAATGCCCAAAGGATCAAATGGGAGGACGAACAAGGACGAACGAGACAAACTTGGTCCGAAGAATGCCCAAAGGATGAAATGGGAGGACGAAGAGGGACGAACGAGACGAACTTGGTCCAAAGAATGCCAAAGGATCAAATGGGGGACGAACGAGACGAACTTGGTCAAAAGAATGCCCAAAGGATCAAATGGGACGACGAACGTGACGAACTTGGTACAAAGAATTCCCAAGGATCAAATGGGAGGACGTAGAGGGACGAACGAGACGAACTTGGTCCAAAGAATGCCCAAAGGATCAAATGGGAGGAGGAACTGGGACGAACGAGACGAACTTGGTCCAAAGAATGCCAAAGATTCAAATGGGAGGACGAACGAGACCAACTTGGTACAAAGAATGCCAAAGGATCAAATGGGAGGACGAAGAGGGACGAACGAGACGAACTTGGTCCAAAGAATGCCAAAGATTCAAATGGGAGGACGAACGAGACCAACTTGGTACAAAGAATGCCAAAGGATCAAATGGGAGGACGAAGAGGGACGAACGAGACGAACTTGGTCCAAAGAATGCCAAAGGATCAAATGGGAGGACGTAGAGGGACGAACAAGACGAACTTGGTTCAAAGAATGCCCAAAGGATCAAATGGGAGGACGAACAAGGACGAACGAGACAAACTTGGTCCGAGGAATGCCCAAAGGATCAAATGGGAAGACGAAGAGGGACGAAGGAGAAGAACTTGGTCCAAAGAATGCCAAAGGATCAAATGCGGGACGAACTAGACGAACTTGTTCCAAAGAATGCCCAAGGATCAAATGGGAGGACGTAGTGGGACGAACGAGACGAACTTGGTCCAAAGAATGCCCAAAGGATCAAATGGGAGGACGTAGAGGGACGAACGAGACGAACTTGGTTCAAAGAATGCCCAAAGGATCAAATGGGAGGACGAACAAGGACGAACGAGACAAACT
Source organism: Glycyrrhiza uralensis (assembly GCA_030159175.1). Taxonomy (NCBI): domain Eukaryota; kingdom Viridiplantae; phylum Streptophyta; class Magnoliopsida; order Fabales; family Fabaceae; genus Glycyrrhiza; species Glycyrrhiza uralensis. The sequence goes on along the minus strand of BRZY01000006.1, from coordinate 24,381,711 downwards.
TGGTCCGAGGAATGCCCAAAGGATCAAATGGGAGGACGAAGAGGGACGAACGAGACGAACTTGGTCCAAAGAATGCCAAAGGATCAAATGGGGGACGAACGAGACGAACTTGGTCCAAAGAATGCCTAAAGGATCAAATGGGACGACGAACGTGACAAACTTGGTACAAAGAATTCCCAAGGATCAAATGGGAGGATGTAGAGGGACGAACGAGACGAACTTGGTCCAAAGAATGCCCAAAGGATCAAATGGGAGGACGAACAAGGACGAACGAGACAAACTTGGTCCGAAGAATGCCCAAAGGATGAAATGGGAGGACGAAGAGGGACGAACGAGACGAACTTGGTCCAAAGAATGCCCAAAGGATCAAATGGGGGACGAACGAGACGAACTTGGTCCAAAGAATGCCTAAAGGATCAAATGGGACGACGAACGTGACGAACTTGGTACAAAGAATTCCCAAGGATCAAATGGGAGGACGTAGAGGGACGAACGAGACGAACTTGGTCCAAAGAATGCCCAAAGGATCAAATGGGAGGAGGAACAGGGACGAACGAGACGAACATGGTCCAAAGAATGCCAAAGATTCAAATGGGAGGACGAACGAGACCAACTTGGTACAAAGAATGCCAAAGGATCAAATGGGAGGACGAAGAGGGACGAACGAGACGAACTTGGTCCAAAGAATGCCAAAGATTCAAATGGGAGGACGAACGAGACCAACTTGGTACAAAGAATGCCAAAGGATCAAATGGGAGGACGAAGAGGGACGAACGAGACGAACTTGGTCCAAAGAATGCCAAAGGATCAAATGGGAGGACGTAGAGGGACGAACGAGACGAACTTGGTTCAAAGAATGCCCAAAGGATCAAATGGGAGGACGAACAAGGACGAACGAGACAAACTTGGTCCGAGGAATGCCCAAAGGATCAAATGGGAAGACGAAGAGGGACGAAGGAGAAGAACTTGGTCCAAAGAATGCCAATGGATCAAATGCGGGACGAACTAGACGAACTTGTTCCAAAGAATGCCCAAGGATCAAATGGGAGGACGTAGTGGGACGAACGAGACGAACTTGGTCCAAAGAATGCCCAAAGGATCAAATGGGAGGACGTAGAGGGACGAACGAGACGAACTTGGTTCAAAGAATGCCCAAAGGATCAAATAGGAGGACGAACAAGGACGAACGAGACAAACTTGGTCCGGGGAATGCCCAAAGGATCAAATGGGAGGACGAAGAGGGACGAAGAGGGACGAACTTGGTCCAAAGAATGCCAAAGAATCAAATGCGGGACGAACTAGACGAACTTGTTCCAAAGAATGCCCAAGGATCAAATGGGAGGACGTAGTGGGACGAACGAGATGAACTTGGTCCAAAGAATGCCCAAAGGATCAAATGGGAGGCCGAACAGGGACGAACGAGACGAACTTGGTCCAAAGAATGCCCAAAGATCAAATGGGAGGATGTAAAGGGACGAACGAGACGAACTTGGTCCAAACAATGCCCATGGATGAAATGGGAGGACGAAAAGGGATGAACGAGACGAATTTGGTCGAAAGAATGCCAAAGGATCAAATGGGGGGACGAAGAGGGACGAAGGAGACGAACTTGGTCCAAAGAATGCCGAAGGATCAACTGGGAGGACGAACGTGACGAACTTGGTACAAAGAATGCCCAAGGATCAAATGGGAGGACGTAGAGGGACGAACGAGACGAACTTGGTCCAAAGAAAACCCAAAGGATCAAATGGGAGGACGAACAAGGACGAACGAGACAAACTTGGTCCGAAGAATGCCCAAAGGATCAAATGGGAGGACGAAGAGGGACGAACGAGACGAATTTGGTCCAAAGAATGCCAAAGGATCAAATGGGGGACGAACGAGACGAACTTGGTCCAAAGAATGCCCAAAGGATCAAATGGGAGGACGAACAGGGACGAACGAGACGAACTTGGTCCAAAGAATGCCAAGGATCAAATGGGAGGACGAAGAGGGACGAACGAGACGAACTTGGTCCAAAGAATGCCAATGGATCAAATGGAGGACAAACAGGGACAAACGAGATGAACTTGGTCCAAAGAATGTCAAAGGGTCAAATGCGAGGACGAAGAGGGACAAAGGAGATGAACTTGGTCCAAAGAATGCCAAAGGTCCAAGTGGGAGGAAGAACGAGACAAACTTGGTCCGAAGAATGCCCAAAGGATCAAATGGGAGGACGAAGAGGGACGAACGAGACGAACTTGGTCCAAAGAATGCCCAAAGGATCAAATGGGAGGACGAACAGGGACGAACGAGACGAACTTGGTCCAAAGAATGCCCAAGGTTGAAATGGGAGGACGAAAAGGGACGAACGAGACCAACGTGGTCCAAAGAATGCCAAAGGATGAAATGGGAGGACGAACGAGACAAACTTGGTCCGAAGAATGCCCAAAGGATCAAATGGGAGGACGAAGAGGAACGAACGAGACGAACTTGGTCGAAAGAATGCCAAAGGATCAAATGGGGGACGAACGAGACAAACTTGGTCAAAAGAATGCCCAAAGGATCAAATGGGACGACGAACGTGACGAACTTGGTACAATGAATTCCCAAGGATCAAATGGGAGGACGTAGAGGGACGAACGAGACGAACTTGGTCCAAAGAATGCCCAAAGGATCAAATTGGAGGACGAATAGGGACGAACGAGACGAAAATGGTCCAAAGAATGCCAAAGGTTCAAATGGGAGGAGGAACGAGACCAACTTGATACAAAGAATGCCAAAGGATCAAATGGGAGGACGAAGAGGGACGAACGAGACAAACTTAGTCCAAAGATTGCCCAAGCATGAAATGGGAGGACGAAAAGGGATGAACGAGACGAACTTGGTCCAAAGAATGGCAAAGGATCAAATGGGAGGACGAAGAGGGACGAAGGAGATGAACTTGGTCCAAAGAACGCCAAAGGATCAAATGGGAGGACGAACGTGACGAACTTGGTACAAAGAATGCCAATGGATCAAATGGGAGGACGTAGAGGCACGAACGAGACGAACTTGGTCCAAAGAATGCCAATGGATAAAATGGAGGACGAAAAGGGACGAACGAGACGAACTTGGTCCAAAGAATGCCCAAAGATCAAATGGGAGGATGTAAAGGGACGAATTTGGTCCAAAGAATGCCCAAGGATCAAATGGGAGGACGTAGAGGGACGAACGAGACGAACTTGGTCCAAAGAATGCCAATGGATCAAATGGAGGACAAAAAGGGACAAACGAGATGAACTTGGTCCAAAGAATGTCAAAGGGTCAAATGCGAGGACGAAGAAGGACAAAGGAGATGAACTTGGTCCAAAGAATGCCAAAGGTCCAAATGGGAGGAAGAACGAGACCAACTTGCTACAAAGCATGCCAAAGGATCAAACGGGAGGACGAAGAGGGACGAAGGGGACGAACTTCGTCCAAAGAATGGCAAAGGATCAAATGGGAGGACGAACGAGACGAACTTGGTACAAAGAATGCCCAAGGATCAAATCGGAGGACGTAAAGGGACGAACGAGACGAACTTGGTCCAAAGAATGCCAATGGATCAAATGGGAGGACGAACGAGACGAACTTGGTACAAAGAATGCCCAAGGATCAAATCGGAGGACGTAAAGGGACGAACGAGACGAACTTGGTCCAAAGAATGCCCAAAGGATCAAATTGGAGAACGAACAGGGACGAACGAGACGAACTTGGTCCAAAGAATGTCAAAGGGTCAAATGCGAGGACGAAGAAGGACAAAGGAGATGAACTTGGTCCAAAGAATGCCAAAGGTCCAAATGGGAGGAAGAACGAGACCAACTTGCTACAAAGCATGCCAAAGGATCAAACGGGAGGACGAAGAGGGACGAAGGGGACGAACTTGGTCCAAGGAATGGCAAAGGATCAAATGGGAGGACGAACGAGACGAACTTGGTACAAAGAATGCCCAAGGATCAAATCGGAGGACGTAAAGGGACGAACGAGACGAACTTGGTCCAAAGAATGCCCAAAGGATCAAATTGGAGAACGAACAGGGACGAACGAGACGAACTTGGTCCAAAGAATGCCCAAAGATGAAATGGGAGGATGTAGAGGGACGAACGAGACGAACTTGGTCCAAAGAATGCCCAAGGTTGAAATGGGAGGACGAAAAGGGACGAACGAGACCAACGCGGTCCAAAGAATGCCAAAGGATGAAATGGGAGGACGAACGAGACCAACTTGGTTTAAAGAATGCCAAAGGATCAAATGGGAGGACGAAGAGGGACGAACGAGACGAACTTGGTCCAAAGAATGCCAAAGGATCAAATGGGGGACGAACGAGACAAACTCGGTCAAAAGAATGCCCAAAGGATCAAATGGGACGACGAACGTGACGAACTTGGTACAATGAATTCCCAAGGATCAAATGGGAGGACGTAGAGGGACGAACGAGACGAACTTGGTCCAAAGATTGCCCAAAGGATCAAATTGGAGGACAAATAGGGACGAACGAGACGAAAATGGTCCAAAGAATGCCAAAGGTTCAAATGGGAGGAGGAACGAGACCAACTTGGTACAAAGAATGTCAAAGGATCAAACGGGAGGACGAAGAGGGACGAACGAGACAAATTTAGTCCAAAGATTGCCCAAGCATGAAATGGGAGGACGAAAAGGGACGAACGAGACGAACTTGGTCCAAAGAATGTCAAAGGATCAAATGGGAGGACGAAGAGGGACGAAGGAGATGAACTTGGTCCAAAAAATGCCAAAGGATCAAACGGGAGGACGAACGTGACGAACTTGGTACAAAGAATGCCCAAGGATCAAATGGGAGGACGAACAGGGACGAACAAGACGAACTTGGTCCAAAGAATGCCAATGGATCAAATGGGAGGACGTAGAGGGACGAACGAGACGAACTTGGTCCAAAGAATGCCAATGAATAAAATGGAGGACGAAAAGGGACGAACGAGACGAACGTGGTCCAAAGAGTGTAAAAGGATCATATGCGAGGACAAAGAGGGACGAAGGAGATGAACTTGGTTCAAAGAATGCCAAAGGATCAAATGGGAGGACGAACGAGACCAACTTGCTACAAAGAATGCCAAAGGATCAAATGGGAGGACGAAGAGGGACGAACGAGACGAACTTGGTCCAATGATTGCCCAAGGATGAAATGGGAGGACGAAAAGGGACCAACGAGATGAACTTGGTCCAAACAATGCCAAAGGATCAAATGGGGGACGAACGGGACGAATTTGGTCCAAAGAATGCCCAAGGATCAAATGGGAGGACGTAGAGGGACGAACGAGACGAACATGGTCCAAAGAATGCCAATGGATCAAATGGAGCACAAAAAGGGACGAACGAGATGAACTTGGTCCAAAGAATGTCAAAGGATCAAATGCGAGGACGAAGAGGGACAAAGGAGATGAACTTGGTCCAAAGAATGCCAAAGGTCCAAATGGGAGGAAGAACGAGACCAACTTGCTACAAAGCATGCCAAAGGATCAAACGGGAGGACGAAGAGGGACGAAGGGGACGAACTTGGTCCAAAGAATTCCAAAGGATCAAATGGGAGGACGAACGAGACGAACTTGGTCCAAAGAATGCCCAAAGGATCAAATGGGAGAACGAACAGGGACGAACGAGACGAACTTGGTCCAAAGAATGCCCAAAGATGAAATGGGAGGATGTAGAGGGACGAACGAGATGAACTTGGTCCAAAGAATGCCCAAGGTTGAAATGGGAGGACGAAAAGGGACGAACGAGACGAACGTGGTCCAAAGAATGCCAAAGGATGAAATGGGAGGACGAACGAGACCAACTTGGTTTAAAGAATGCCAAAGGATCAAATGGGAGGACGAAGAGGGACGAACGAGACGAACTTGGTCCAAAGAATGCCAAAGGATCAAATGGGGGACGAACGAGACAAACTTGCTCAAAAGAATGCCCATAGGATCAAATGGGACGACGAACGTGACGAACTTGGTACAATGAATTCCCAAGGATCAAATGGGAGGACGTAGAGGGACGAACGAGACGAACTTGGTCCAAAGAATGCCCAAAGGATCAAATTGGAGGACGAATAGGGACGAACGAGAAGAAAATGGTCCAAAGAATGCCAAAGGTTCAAATGGGAGGAGGAACGAGACCAACTTGGTACAAAGAATGCCAAAGGATCAAATGGGAGGACGAAGAGGGAAGAACGTGACAAACTTAGTCCAAAGATTGCCCAAGCATGAAATGGGAGGACGAAAAGGGACGAACGAGACGAACTTGGTCCAAAGAATGTCAAAGGATCAAATGGGAGGACGAAGAGGGACGAAGGAGATGAACTTGGTCCAAAGAATGCCAAAGGATCAAATGGGAGGACGAACGTGACGAACTTGGTAAAAAGAATGCCCAAGGATCAAATGGGAGGACGAACAGGGACGAACAAGACGAACTTGGTCCAAAGAATGCCAACGGATCAAATGGGAGGACGTAGAGGGACGAACGAGACGAAGTTGGTCCAAAGAATGCCAATGGATAAAATGGAGGCGAAAAGGGACGAACGAGACGAACTTGGTCCAAAGAATGCCCAAAGATCAAATGGGAGAATGTAAAGGGACGAACGTGACGAACTTGGTACAAAGAATGCCCAAGGATCAAATGGGACGACGAACAGGGACGAACAAGACGAACTTGGTCCAAAGAATGCCAATGGATCAAATGGGAGGACGTAGAGGGACGAACGAGACGAACTTGGTCCAAAGAATGCCAATGGATAAAATGGAGGACGAAAAGGGACGAACGAGACGAACGTGGTCCAAAGAGTGTAAAAGGATCAAATGCGAGGACAAAGAGGGACGAAGGTGATGAACTTGGTTCAAAGAATGCCAAAGGATCAAATGGGAGGACGAACGAGACCAACTTGCTACAAAGAATGCCAAAGGATCAAATGGGAGGACGAAGAGGGACGAACGAGACGAACTTGGTCCAATGATTGCCCAAGGATGAAATGGGAGGACGAAAAGGGACCAACGAGACGAACTTGGTCCAAACAATGCCAAAGGATCAAATGGGGGACGAACGGGACGAATTTGGTCCAAAGAATGCCCAAGGATCAAATGGGAGGACGTAGAGGGACGAACGGGACGAACTTGGTCCAAAGAATGCCCAAAGGATCAAATGGGAGGACGAACAGACCAACTTGGTACAAGGAATGCCAAAGGATCAAATGGGAGGATGAAGAGCGACGAACGAGACGAACTTCGTCCAAAGATTGCCCAAGGATGAAATGGGAGGACGAAAAGGGACGAACGAGACGAACATGGTCCAAAGAATGTCAAAGGATCAAATGGGAGGACTTAGAGGGACGAACGAGACGAACTTGGTCCAAAGAATTCCAATGGATCAAATGGGAGGACGAAGAGGGACGAAGGAGACGAACTTGGTCCAAAGAATGCCGAAGGATCAAATGGGAGGACGAACGTGACGAACTTGGTACAAAGAATGCCCAAGGATCAAATGGGAGGACTTGGAGTGACGAACGAGACGATTTGGTCCAAAGAATGCCCAAAGGATCAAATGGGAGGACGTAGAGGGACGAACGAGACGAACTTGGTCCAAAGAATGCCCAAAGGATCAAATGGGAGGAGGAACAGGGACGAACGAGACGAACTTGGTCCAAAGAATGCCAAAGATTCAAATGGGAGGACGAACGAGACCAACTTGGTACAAAGAATGCCAAAGGATCAAATGGGAGGACGAAGAGGGACGAACGAGACGAACTTGGTCCAAAGAATGCCAATGGATCAAATGGAGGACGAAAAGGGACGAACGAGATGAACTTGGTCCAAGGAATGTCAAAGGATCAAATGCGAGGACGAAGAGGGACAAAGGAGATGAACTTGGTCCAAAGAATGCCAAAGGTCCAAATGGGAGGACGAACGAGACCAAGTTGCTTCAAAGAATGCCAAATGATCAAATGGGAGGACGAAGAGGGACGAAGGGGACGAACTTGGTCCAAAGAATGCCAAAGGATCAAATGGGAGGACGTAGAGGGACGAACGAGACGAACTTGGTTCAAAGAATGCCCAAAGGATCAAATGGGAGGATGAACAAGGACGAACGAGACAAACTTGGTCCAAGGAATGCCCAAAGGATCAAATGGGAGGACGAAGAGGGACGAAGGAGAAGAACTTGGTCCAAAGAATGCCAAAGGATCAAATGCGGGACGAACTAGACGAATTTGTTCCAAAGAATGCCCAAGGTTCAAATGGGAGGACGTAGTGGGACGAACGAGACGAACTTGGTCCAAAGAATGCCCAAAGGATCAAATGGGAGAACGAACAGGGACGAACGAGACGAACTTGGTCCAAAGAATGCCCAAAGATGAAATGGGAGGATGTAGAGGGACGAACGAGACGAACTTGGTTCAAAGAATGCCCAAAGGATCAAATGGGAGGACGAACAAGGACGAACGAGACAAACTTGGTCCGAGGAATGCCCAAAGGATCAAATGGGAGGACGAAGAGGGACAAAGGAGACGAACTTGGTCCAAAGAATGCCAAAGGATCAAATGCGGGACGAACTAGACGAACTTGTTCCAAAGAATGCCCAAGGATCAAATGGGAGGACGTAGTGGGACGAACGAGATGAATTTGGTCCAAAGAATGCCCAAAGGATCAAATGGGAGGCAGAACAGGGACGAACGAGACGAACTTGGTCCAAGGAATGCCCAAAGATCAAATGGGAGGATGTAAAGGGACGAACGAGACGAACATGGTCCAAACAATGCTCATGGATGAAATGGGAGGACGAAAAGGGATGAACGAGACGAATTTAGTCGAAAGAATGCCAAAGGATCAAATGGGAGGACGAAGAGGGACGAAGGAGACGAACTTGGTCCAAAGAATGCCGAAGGATCAAATGGGAGGACGAACGTGACGAACTTGGTACAAAGAATGCCCAAGGATCAAATGGGAGGACGTAGAGGGACGAACGAGACGAACTTGGTCCAAAGAATGCACAAAGGATCAAATGGGAGGACGAACAAGGACGAACGAGACAAACTTGGTCCGAAGAATGCCCAAAGGATCAAATGGGAGGACGAAGAGGGACGAACGAGACGAACTTGGTCCAAAGAATGCCCAAAGGATCAAATGGGAGGACGAACAGGGACGAACGAGACGAACTTGGTCCAAAGAATGCCAAAGATTCAAATGGGAGGACGAACGAGACCAACCTGGTACAAAGAATGCCAAAGGATCAAATGGGAGGACGAAGAGGGACGAACGAGACGAACTTGGTCCAAAGAATGCCAATGGATCAAATGGAGGACGAAAAGGGACGAACGAGATGAACTTGGTCCAAAGAATGTCAAAGGATCAAATGCGAGGACGAAGAGGGACAAAGGAGATGAACTTGGTCCAAAGAATGCCAAAGGTCCAAATGGGAGGAAGAACGAGACCAACTTGCTACAAAGCATGCCAAAGGATCAAACGGGAGGACGAAGAGGGACGAAGGGGACGAACATGGTCCAAAGAATGCCAAAGGATCAAATGGGAGGACGAACGAGACAAACTTAGTACAAAGAATGGCCAAGGATCAAATCGGAGGACGTAAAGGGACGAACGAGACGAACTTGTTCCAAAGAATGCCCAAAGGATCAAATGGGAGAAGGAACAGGGACGAACGAGACTAACTTGGTCCAAAGAATGCCCAAAGATGAAATGGGAGGATGTAGAGGGACGAACGAGACGAACTTGGTCCAAAGAATGCCCAAGGTTGAAATGGGAGGACGAAAAGGGACGAACGAGACGAACGTGGTCCAAAGAATGCCAAAGGATGAAATGGGAGGACGAACGAGACCAACCTGGTTTAAAGAATGCCAAAGGATCAAATGGGAGGACGAAGAGGGACGAACGAGACGAACTTGGTCCAAAGAATGCCAAAGGATCAAATGGGGGACGAACGAGACAAACTTGGTCAAAAGAATTCCCAAAGGATCAAATGGGACGACGAACGTGACGAACTTGGTACAATGAATTCCCAAGGATCAAATGGGAGGACGTAGAGGGACGAACGAGACGAACTTGGTCCAATGAATGCCCAAAGGATCAAATTGGAGGACGAATAGGGACGAACGAGACGAAAATGGTCCAAAGAATGCCAAAGGTTCAAATGGGAGGAGGAACGAGACCAACTTGGTACAAAGAATGCCAAAGGATCAAATGGGAGGACGAAGAGGGACGAACGAGACAAACTTAGTCCAAAGATTGACCAAGCATGAAATGGGAGGACGAAAAGGGACGAACGAGACGAACTTGGTCCAAAGAATGTCAAAGGATCAAATGGGAGGACGAAGAGGGACGAAGGAGATGAACTTGGTCCAAAGAATGCCAAAGGATCAAATGGGAGGACGAACGTGACGAACTTGGTACAAAGAATGCCCAAGGATCAAATGGGAGGACGAACAGGGACAAACAAGACGAACTTGGTCCAAAGAATGCCAATGGATCAAATGGGAGGACGTAGAGGGACGAACGAGACGAACTTGGTCCAAAGAATGCCAATGGATAAAATGGAGGACGAAAAGGGACGAACGAGACGAACTTGGTCCAAAGAATTTCCAAAGATCAAATGGGAGGATGTAAAGGGACGAACGTGACGAACTTGGTACAAAGAATGCCCAAGGATCAAATGGGAGGACGAACAGGGACGAACAAGACGAACTTGGTCCAAAGAATGCCAATGGATCAAATGGGAGGACGTAGAGGGACGAACGAGACGAACTTGGTCCAAAGAATGCCAATGGATAAAATGGAGGACGAAAAGGGACGAACGAGACGAACGTGGTCCAAAGAGTGTAAAAGGATCAAATGCGAGGACAAAGAGGGACGAAGGAGATGAACTTGGTTCAAAGAATGCCAAAGGATCAAATGGGAGGACGAAAGAGACCAACTTGCTACAAAGAATGCCAAAGGATCAAATGGGAGGACGAAGAGGGACGAACGAGACGAACATGGTCCAATGATTGCCCAAGGATGAAATGGGAGGACGAAAAGGGACCAACGAGACGAACTTGGTCCAAACAATGCCAAAGGATCAAACGGGGGACGAACGGGACGAATTTGGTCCAAAGAATGCCCAAGGATCAAATGGGAGGACGTAGAGGGACGAACGAGACGAACTTGGTCCAAAGAATGCCCAAAGGATCAAATGGGAGGACGAACAGGGACGAACGAGACGAACTTGGTCCAAAGAATGTCAAAGGATCAAATGGGAGGACTTAGAGGGACGAACAAGACGAACTTGGTCCAAAGAATTCCAATGGATCAAATGGAGGACGAAAAGGGACGAACGAGACGAACATGGTCCAAAGAATGTCAAAGGATCAAATGCAAGGACGAAGAGGGACAAAGGAGATGAACTTGGTCCAAAGAATGCCAAAGGATCAAATGGGAGGATGAACGAGACCAAATTGCTACAAAGAATGCGAAAGGATCAAATGGGAGGACGAAGAGGGACGAAGGAGACGAACTTGGTCCAAAGAATGCCAAAGGATCAAATGGGAGGACGAACGAGACCAACTTGCTACAAAGAATGCGAAAGGATCAAATGGGAGGACGAAGAGGGACGAAGGAGACGAAATTGGTCCAAAGAATGCCAAAGGATCAAATGGGAGGACGAACAAGCGAACTTGGTACAAAGAATGCCCAAGGATCAAATCGGAGGACGTAGAGGGACGAACGAGACGAACTTGGTCCAAAGAATGCCCAAAGGATCAAAAGGGAGAACGAACAGGGACGAACGAGACGAACTTGGTCCAAAGAATGCCCAAAGATGAAATGGGAGGATGTAGAGGGACGAACGAGACGAACTTGGTCCAAAGAATGCCCAAGGTTGAAATGGGAGGACGAAAAGGGACGAACGAAACGAACGTGGTCCAAAGAATGCCAAAGGATGAAATGGGAGGACGAACGAGACCAACTTGGTACAAAGAATGCCAAAGGATCAAATGGGAGGACGAAGAGGGACGAACGAGACGAACTTGGTCCAAAGAATGCCAAAGGATCAAATGGGGGACGAACGAGACAAACTTGGTCCAAAGAATGCCCAAAGGATCAAATGGGACGACGAACGTGACGAACTTGGTACAAAGAATTCCCAAGGATCAAATGGGAGGACGTAGAGGGACGAACGAGTCGAACTTGGTCCAAAGAATGCCCAAAGGATCAAATGGGAGGACGAACAGGGACGAACGAGACGAAAATGGTCCAAACAATGCCAAAGGTTCAAATGGGAGGAGGAACGAGACCAACTTGGTACAAAGAATGCGAAAGGATCAAATGGGAGGATGAACGAGACCAACTTGGTACAAAGAATGCCAAAGGATCAAATGGGAGGACGAAGAGGGACGAACGAGACGAACTTGGTCCAAAGAATGCCAAAGGATCAAATGGGGGACGAACGTGACGAACTTGGTACAAAGAATGCGCAAGGATCAAATGTGAGGACGAAAAGGGACCAACGAGACGAACTTGGTCTAAAGAATGCCAAAGGATCAAATGGGAGGATGAAGTGGGACGAACGAGACGAACTTGGTCCAAAGAATGCCAATGGATCAAATGGGAGGACGTAGAGGGACAAACGAGACGAACTTGGTCCAAAGAATGCCAATGGATCAAATGGAGGACGAAAAGGGACGAACGAGACGAACTTGGTCCAAAGAATGTAAAAGGATCAAATGCGAGGACAAAGAGGGACGAAGGAGACGAACTTGGTCCAAAGAATGCGGAAGGATCAAATGGGAGGACGAACGAGATGAACTTGGTACAAAGAATGCCCAAGGATCAAATGGGAGGACGTAGAGGGACGAAGGAGACGAACTTGGTCCAAAGAATGCCAAAGGATCAAATGGGAAGACGAACAGGGACGAACGAGACGAACGTGGTCCAAAGAATGCCAAAGGATCAAATGGGAGGACGAACGAGACGAACTTGGTCCAAAGATTGTCAAAGGATCAAATGGGAGGACGAAGAGGGACGAAGGAGACGAACTTGGTCCAAAGAATGCGGAAGGATCAAATGGGAGGACGAACGATGACGAACTTGGTCCAAAGAATGTCAAAGGATCAAATCGGAGGACGAAGAGGGGCGAAGGAGACGAACTTGGTCCAATGATTGCCCAAGGATGAAATGGAAGGACGAAAAGGGACCAACGAGACGAACTTGGTCTAAAGAATGCCAAAGGATCAAATGGGAGGATGAAGTGGGACGAACGAGACGAACTTGGTCCAAAGAATGCCAATGGATAAAATGGGAGGACGTAGAGGGACGAACGAGACGAACTTGGTCCAAAGAATGCCAATGGATAAAATGGAGGACGAAAAGGGACGAACGAGACGAACGTGGTCCAAAGAATGTAAAAGGATCAAATGCGAGGACAAAGAGGGACGAAGGAGACGAACTTGGTTCAAAGAATGCCAAAGGATCAAATGGGAGGATGAACGAGACCAACTTGCTACAAAGAATGCCAAAGGATCAAATGGGAGGACGAAGAGGGACGAACGAGACGAACTTGGTCCAATGATTGCTCAAGGATGAAATGGGAGGACGAAAAGGGACCAACGAGACGAACTTGGTCCAAACAATGCCAAAGGATCAAATGGGGGACGAACGGGACGAATTTGGTCCAAAGAATGCCCAAGGAACAAATGGGAGGACGTAGAGGGACGAACGAGACGAACTTGGTCCAAAGAATGCCCAAAGGATCAAATGGGAGGACGTACAGGGACGAACGAGATGAACATGGTCCAAAGAATGCCAAAGGTTCAAATGGGAGGATGAAGAGCGACGAATGAGACGAACTTCGTCCAAAGATTGCCCAAGGAAGAAATGGGAGGACGAAAAGGGACGATCGAGACGAACTTGGTCCAAAGAATGTCAAAGGATCAAATGGGAGGACGTAGAGGGACGAAGGAGACGAACTTGGTCCAAAGAATGCCAAAGGATCAAATGGGAAGACGAACAGGGACGAACGAGACGAACTTGGTCCAAAGAATGCCAAAGGATCAAATGGGAGGACGAACGAGACGAACTTGGTCCAAAGATTGTCAAAGGATCAAATGGGAGGACGAAGAGGGACGAAGGAGACGAACTTGGTCCAAAGAATGCGAAGGATCAAATGGGAGGACGAACGAGATGAACTTGGTACAAAGAATGCCCAAGGATCAAATGGAAGGACGTAGAGGGACGAAGGAGACGAACTTGGTCCAAAGAATGCCAAAGGATCAAATGGGAGGACGAACGTGGCGAACTTGGTACAAAGAATGCCCAAAGGTTCAAATGGGAGGACGTAGATGGACGAACGAGACGAACTTGGTCCAATGAATGCCCAAAGGACCAAATGGGAGGATGTAGAGGGACGAACGAGACGAACACGGTTCAAAGAATGCCCAAGGATGAAATGGGAGGACGAAAAGGGACGAACGAGACGAACTTTGTCCAAAGAATGCCAAAGGATCAAATGGGAGGACGAACGAGACCAATTTGGTACAAAGAATGCCAAAGGATCAAATGGGAGGACGAAGAGGGACGAAGGAGACGAACTTGGTCCAAAGAATGCCGAAGGTTCAAATGGGAGGACGAACGAGATGAACTTGGTACAAAGAATGCCCAAGGATCAAATGGGAGGACGTAGAGGGACGAAGGAGACGAACTTGGTCCAAAGAATGCCAAAGGATCAAATGGGAGGACGAACGTGGCGAACTTGGTACAAAGAATGCCCAAAGGATCAAATGGGAGGACGTAGAGGGACGAACGAGACGAACTTGGTCCAAAGAATGCCCAAAGGATCAAATGGGAGGATGTAGAGGGACGAACGAGACGAACTTGGTCCAAAGAATGCCCAAGGATGAAATGGGAGGACGAAAAGGGACGAACGAGACGAACTTCGTCCAAAGAATGCCAAAGGATCAAATGGGAGCACGAACGAGACCAACTTGGTACAAAGAATGCCAAAGGATCAAATGGGAGGACAAAGAGGGACGAACGAGACAAACTTGGTCCAAAGATTGCCCAAGGATGAAATGGGAGGACGAAAAGGGCAAAACGAGACGAACTTAGCCAAAGAATGCCAAAGGATCAAATGGGGGACGAACGAGACGAACTTGGTCCAAACAATGCCCACAGAAAAAATGGGAGGACGTAGAGGGACGAACCAGACGAACTTGGTCCAAAGAATTCCAAAGGATCAAATGGGGGACGAACGAGATGAACTTGGTCCAAAGAATGCCCAAAGGATCAAATGGGAGGACGAACAGGGACGAAGGAGACGAACATGGTCCAAAGAATGCCAAAGGATCAAATCGGAGGACGAAGAGGGGCGAAGGAGACGAACTTGGTCCAATGATTGCCCAAGGATGAAATGGAAGGACGAAAAGGGACCAACGAGACGAACTTGGTCTAAAGAATGCCAAAGGATCAAATGGGAGGATGAAGTGGGACGAACGAGACGAACTTGGTCCAAAGAATGCCAATGGATCAAATGGGAGGACGTAGAGGGACGAACGAGACGAACTTGGTCCAAAGAATGCCAATGGATAAAATGGAGGACGAAAAGGGACGAACGAGACGAACGTGGTCCAAAGAATGTAAAAGGATCAAATGCGAGGACAAAGAGGGACGAAGGAGACGAACTTGGTTCAAAGAATGCCAAAGGATCAAATGGGAGGACGAACGAGACCAACTTGCTACAAAGAATGCCAAAGGATCAAATGGGAGGACGAAGAGGGACGAACGAGACGAACTTGGTCCAATGATTGCTCAAGGATGAAATGGGAGGACGAAAAGGGACCAACGAGACGAACTTGGTCCAAACAATGCCAAAGGATCAAATGGGGGACGAACGGGACGAATTTGGTCCAAAGAATGCCCAAGGAACAAATGGGAGGACGTAGAGGGACGAACGAGACGAACTTGGTCCAAAGAATGCCCAAAGGATCAAATGGGAGGACGTACAGGGACGAACGAGATGAACATGGTCCAAAGAATGCCAAAGGTTCAAATGGGAGGATGAAGAGCGACGAATGAGACGAACTTCGTCCAAAGATTGCCCAAGGAAGAAATGGGAGGACGAAAAGGGACGATCGAGACGAACTTGGTCCAAAGAATGTCAAAGGATCAAATGGGAGGACGTAGAGGGACGAAGGAGACGAACTTGGTCCAAAGAATGCCAAAGGATCAAATGGGAAGACGAACAGGGACGAACGAGACGAACTTGGTCCAAAGAATGCCAAAGGATCAAATGGGAGGACGAACGAGACGAACTTGGTCCAAAGATTGTCAAAGGATCAAATGGGAGGACGTAGAGGGACGAACCAGACGAACTTGGTCCAAAGAATGCCAAAGGATCAAATGGGGGACGAACGAGATGAACTTGGTCCAAAGAATGCCCAAAGGATCAAATGGGAGGACGAACAGGGACGAAGGAGACGAACATGGTCCAAAGAATGCCAAAGGATCAAATGGGAGGACGAACGTGGCGAACTTGGTACAAAGAATGCCCAAGGATCAAATGGGAGGACGTAGAGGGATGAACGAGACGAACTTGGTCCAAAGAATGCCAATGGATCAAATGGAGGACGAAAAGGGACGAACGAGACGAACTTGGTCCAAAGAATGTCAAAGGATCAAATGGGAGGACGAAGAGGGACGAAGGAGACGAACGTGGTCCAAAGAATGCCAAAGGATCAAATGGGAGGACGAACGAGACCAACTTGCTACAAAGAATGCCAAAGGTTCAAATGGGAAGACGAAGAGGGACGAAGGAGACGAACTTGGTCCAATGATTGCCCAAGGATGAAATGGGAGGACGAAAAGGGACCAACGAGACGAACTTGGTCCAAAGAATGCCAAAGGATCAAATGGGAGGATGAAGTGGGACGAACGAGACGAACTTGGTCTAAAGAATGCCAATGGATCAAATGGGAGGACGTAGAGGGACGAACGAGACGAACTTGGTCCAAAGAATGCCAATGGATAAAATGGAGGACGAAAGGGACGAACGAGACGAACGTGGTCCAAAGAATGTAAAAGGATCAAATGCGAGGACAAAGAGGGACGAAGGAGACGAACTTGGTTCAAAGAAGGCCAAAGGATCAAATGGGAGGACGAACGAGACCAACTTGCTACAAAGAATGCCAAAGGATCAATTGGGAGGACGAAGAGGGACGAACGAGACGAACTTGGTCCAATGATTGCTCAAGGATGAAATGGGAGGACGAAAAGGGACCAACGAGACGAACTTGGTCCAAACAATGCCAAAGGATCAAATGGGGGACGAACGGGACGAATTTGGTCCAAAGAATGCCCAAGGAACAAATGGGAGGACGTAGAGGGACGAACGAGACGAACTTGGTCCAAAGAATGCCCAAAGGATCAAATGGGAGGACGAACAGGGACGAACGAGATGAACATGGTCCAAAGAATGCCAAAGGTTCAAATGGGAGGATGAAGAGCGACGAACGAGACGAACTTCGTCCAAAGATTGCCCAAGGATCAAATGGGAGGACGAAAAGGGACGATCGAGACGAACTTGGTCCAAAGAATGTCAAAGGATCAAATGGGAGGACGTAGAGGGACGAACGAGACGAACTTGGTCCAAAGAATTCCAATGGATCAAATGGAGGACGAAAAGGGACGAACGAGACGAACTTGGTCCAAAGAATGTCAAAGGATCAAATGCGAGGACGAAGAGGGACAAAGGAGATGAACTTGGTCCAAAGAATGCCAAAGGATCAAATGGGAGGACGAACGAGACCAACTTGCTACAAAGAATGCGAAAGGATCAAATGGGAGGACGAAGAGGGACGAAGGAGACGAACTTGGTCCAAAGAATGCCAAAGGATCAAATGGGAGGACGTAGAGGGACGAACGAGACGAACTTGGTCCAAAGAATGCCCAAAGGATCAAATAGGAGAACGAACAGGGACGAACGAGACGAACTTGGTCCAAAGAATGCCCAAAGATGAAATGGGAGGATGTAGAGGGACGAACGAGACGAACCTGGTCCAAAGAATGCCCAAGGTTGAAATGGGAGGACGAAAAGGGACGAACGAGACGAACGTGGTCCAAAGAATGCTAAAGGATGAAATGGGAGGACGAACGAGACCAACTTGGTACAAAGAATGCCAAAGGATCAAATGGGAGGACGTAGAGGGACGAACGAGACGAACTTGGTCCAAAGAATGCCCAAAGGATCAAATGGGAGGACGAACAGGGACGAACGAGATGAACATGGTCCAAAGAATGCCAAAGGTTCAAATGGGAGGATGAAGAGCGACGAACGAGACGAACTTCGTCCAAAGATTGCCCAAGGATCAAATGGGAGGACGAAAAGGGACGATCGAGACGAACTTGGTCCAAAGAATGTCAAAGGATCAAATGGGAGGACGTAGAGGGACGAACGAGACGAACTTGGTCCAAAGAATTCCAATGGATCAAATGGAGGACGAAAAGGGACGAACGAGACGAACTTGGTCCAAAGAATGTCAAAGGATCAAATGCGAGGACGAAGAGGGACGAAGGAGACGAACGTGGTCCAAAGAATGCCAAAGGATCAAATGGGAGGACGAACGAGACCAACTTGCTACAAAGAATGCCAAAGGTTCAAATGGGAAGACGAAGAGGGACGAAGGAGACGAACTTGGTCCAATGATTGCCCAAGGATGAAATGGGAGGACGAAAAGGGACCAACGAGACGAACTTGGTCCAAAGAATGCCAAAGGATCAAATGGGAGGATGAAGTGGGACGAACGAGACGAACTTGGTCTAAAGAATGCCAATGGATCAAATGGGAGGACGTAGAGGGACGAACGAGACGAACTTGGTCCAAAGAATGCCAATGGATAAAATGGAGGACGAAAGGGACGAACGAGACGAACGTGGTCCAAAGAATGTAAAAGGATCAAATGCGAGGACAAAGAGGGACGAAGGAGACGAACTTGGTTCAAAGAAGGCCAAAGGATCAAATGGGAGGACGAACGAGACCAACTTGCTACAAAGAATGCCAAAGGATCAATTGGGAGGACGAAGAGGGACGAACGAGACGAACTTGGTCCAATGATTGCTCAAGGATGAAATGGGAGGACGAACAGGGACCAACGAGACGAACTTGGTCCAAACAATGCCAAAGGATCAAATGGGGGACGAACGGGACGAATTTGGTCCAAAGAATGCCCAAGGAACAAATGGGAGGACGTAGAGGGACGAACGAGACGAACTTGGTCCAAAGAATGCCCAAAGGATCAAATGGGAGGACGAACAGGGACGAACGAGATGAACATGGTCCAAAGAATGCCAAAGGTTCAAATGGGAGGATGAAGAGCGACGAACGAGACGAACTTCGTCCAAAGATTGCCCAAGGATCAAATGGGAGGACGAAAAGGGACGATCGAGACGAACTTGGTCCAAAGAATGTCAAAGGATCAAATGGGAGGACGTAGAGGGACGAACGAGACGAACTTGGTCCAAAGAATTCCAATGGATCAAATGGAGGACGAAAAGGGACGAACGAGACGAACTTGGTCCAAAGAATGTCAAAGGATCAAATGCGAGGACGAAGAGGGACAAAGGAGATGAACTTGGTCCAAAGAATGCCAAAGGATCAAATGGGAGGACGAACGAGACCAACTTGCTACAAAGAATGCGAAAGGATCAAATGGGAGGACGAAGAGGGACGAAGGAGACGAACTTGGTCCAAAGAATGCCAAAGGATCAAATGGGAGGACGTAGAGGGACGAACGAGACGAACTTGGTCCAAAGAATGCCCAAAGGATCAAATGGGAGGACGAACGAGACCAACTTGCTACAAAGAATGCCAAAGGATCAATTGGGAGGACGAAGAGGGACGAACGAGACGAACTTGGTCCAATGATTGCTCAAGGATGAAATGGGAGGACGAAAAGGGACCAACGAGACGAACTTGGTCCAAACAATGCCAAAGGATCAAATGGGGGACGAACGGGACGAATTTGGTCCAAAGAATGCCCAAGGAACAAATGGGAGGACGTAGAGGGACGAACGAGACGAACTTGGTCCAAAGAATGCCCAAAGGATCAAATGGGAGGACGAACAGGGACGAACGAGATGAACATGGTCCAAAGAATGCCAAAGGTTCAAATGGGAGGATGAAGAGCGACGAACGAGACGAACTTCGTCCAAAGATTGCCCAAGGATCAAATGGGAGGACGAAAAGGGACGATCGAGACGAACTTGGTCCAAAGAATGTCAAAGGATCAAATGGGAGGACGTAGAGGGACGAACGAGACGAACTTGGTCCAAAGAATTCCAATGGATCAAATGGAGGACGAAAAGGGACGAACGAGACGAACTTGGTCCAAAGAATGTCAAAGGATCAAATGCGAGGACGAAGAGGGACAAAGGAGATGAACTTGGTCCAAAGAATGCCAAAGGATCAAATGGGAGGACGAACGAGACCAACTTGCTACAAAGAATGCGAAAGGATCAAATGGGAGGACGAAGAGGGACGAAGGAGACGAACTTGGTCCAAAGAATGCCAAAGGATCAAATGGGAGGACGTAGAGGGACGAACGAGACGAACTTGGTCCAAAGAATGCCCAAAGGATCAAATAGGAGAACGAACAGGGACGAACGAGACGAACTTGGTCCAAAGAATGCCCAAAGATGAAATGGGAGGATGTAGAGGGACGAACGAGACGAACCTGGTCCAAAGAATGCCCAAGGTTGAAATGGGAGGACGAAAAGGGACGAACGAGACGAACGTGGTCCAAAGAATGCTAAAGGATGAAATGGGAGGACGAACGAGACCAACTTGGTACAAAGAATGCCAAAGGATCAAATGGGAGGACGAAGAGGGACGAACGAGATGAACTTGGTCCAAAGAATGCCAAAGGATGAAATGGGGGACGAACGAGACAAACTTGGTCCAAAGAATGCCCAAAGGATCAAATGGGACGACGAACGTGACGAACTTGGTCCAAAGAATGCCTAAAGGATCAAATGGGAGGACGAACAGGGACGAACGAGACGAAAATGGTCCAAACAATGCCAAAGGTTCAAATGGGAGGGGGAACGAGACCAACTTGGTACAAAGAATGCCAAAGGATCAAATGGGAGCACGAACGAGACCAACTTGGTACAAAGAATGCCAAAGGATCAAATGGGGGACGAACGTGACGAACTTGGTACAAAGAATGCCCAAGGATCAAATGGGAGGACGAACAGGGACGAACCAGACGAACTTGGTCCAAAGAATGCCAATGGATCAAATGGGAGGACGTAGAGGGACAAACGAGACGAACTTGGTCCAAAGAATGCCAATGGATCAAATGGAATACGAAAAGGGACGAACGAGACGAACTTGGTCCAAAGAATGTAAAAGGATCAAATGCGAGGACAAAGAGGGACAAAGGAGACGAACTTGGTTCAAAGAATGCCAAAGGATCAAATGGGAGGACGAACGAGACCAACTTGCTACAAAGAATGCCAAAGGATCAAATGGGAGGACGAAGAGGGAAGAACGAGACGAACTTGGTCCAATGATTGCCCAAGGATGAAATGGGAGGACGAAAAGGGACCAACGAGACGAACTTGGTCCAAAGAATGCCAAAGGATCAAATGGGGGACGAACGGGTCGAACTTGGTCCAAAGAATGCCCAAGGATCAAGTGGGAGGACGTAGAGGGACGAACGCGACGAACTTGGTCCAAAGAATGCCCAAAGGATCAAATGGGAGGACAAACAGGGACGAACGAGACGAACTTGGTCCAAAGAATGCCAAAGGATCAAATGGGAGGACGAACGAGACGAACTTGGTCCAAAGATTGTCAAAGGATCAAATGGGAGGACGAAGAGGGACGAAGGAGACGAACTTGGTCCAAAGAATTCGGAAGGATCAAATGGGAGGACGAACGAGATGAACTTGGTACAAAGAATGCCCAAGGATCAAATGGGAGGACGTAGAGGGACGAAGGAGACGAACTTGGTCCAAAGAATGCCAAAGGATCAAATGGGAGGACGAACGTGGCGAACTTGGCACAAAGATTGCCCAAAGGTTCAAATGGGAGGACGTAGAGGGACGAACGAGAGGAACTTGGTCCAATGAATGCCCAAAGGATCAAATGGGAGGATGTAGAGGGACGAACGAGACGAACACGGTCCAAAGAATGCCCAAGGATGAAATGGGAGGACGAAAAGGGACGAACGAGACGAACTTTGTCCAAAGAATGCCAAAGGATTAAATGGGAGGACGAACGAGACCAACATGGTACAAAGAACGCCAAAGGATCAAATGGGAGGACGAAGAGGGACGAAGGAGACGAACTTGGTCCAAAGAATGCCGTAGGATGAAATGGGAAGACGAAGAGAGACGAACGAGACGAACATGGTCCAAAGAATGCCCAAAGGATCAAATGGGAGGACGAACAGGGACGAAGGAGACGAACATGGTCCAAAGAATGCCAAAGGATCAAATGGGAGGACGAACGTGGCGAACGTGGTACAAGGAATGCCCAAAGATCAAATGGGAGGACGTAGAGGGACGAACGAGACGAACTTGGTCCAAAGAATGCCAAAGGATCAAATGGGAGGACAAAGAGGGACGAACGAGACCAACTTGGTCCAAAGAATGTCAAACGATCAAATGGGAGGACGAAGACGGACGAAGGAGACGAACTTGGTCCAAATAATGCCAAAGGATCAAATGGGAGGACGAACGAGACCAACTTGCTACAAAGAATGCCAAAGGTTCAAATAGGAAGACGAAGAGGGACGAACGAGATGAACTTGGTCCAAAGATTGCCCAAGGAAGAAATGGGAGGACGAAAAGGGACGAACGAGACGAACGTGGTCCAAATAATGCCAAAGGATCAAATTTGGGAAGAACGAGACAAACTTGGTCCAAAGAATGCCCAAAGATCAAATGGGAGGATGTAGAGGGACGAACTAGACGAACTTGGTCCAAAGAATGCCCTATGATGAAATGGGAGGACGAAAAGGGACGAACGAGACGAACATGGTCCAAAGAATGCCCAAAGGATCAAATGGGAGGACGAACAGGGACGAAGGAGACGAACTTGGTCCAATGAATGTCAAAGGATCAAATGGGAGGACGAAGAGGGACGAAGGAGACGAACTTGGTCCAAAGAATGCCAAAGGATCAAATGGGAGGACGAACGAGACTAAGTTGCTACAAAGAATGCCAAAGGTTCAAATGGGAAGACGAAGAGAGACGAACGAGATGAACTTGGTCCAAAGATTGCCCAAGGATGAAATGGGAGGACGAAAAGGGTCGAACGAGACGAATGTGGTCCAACGAATACCAAAGGATCAAATGGGGGACGAACGAGACAAACTTGGTCCAAGGAATGCCCAAAGATCAAATGGGAGGATGTAGAGGGACGAACGAGACGAACTTGGTCCAAAGAATGCCAAAGGATCAAATGGGAGGACAAAGAGGGACGAACAAGACGAACTTGGTCCAAAGATTGCCCAAGGATGAAATGGGAGGACGAAAAGGGCCAAACGAGACGAACTTAGTCCAAAGAATGCCAAAGGATCAAATGGGGGACGAACGAGACGAACTTGGTCCAAAGAATGCCCATAGAAAAAATGGGAGGACGTAGAGGGACGAACCAGACGAACTTGGTCCAAAGAATGCAAAAGGATTAAATGGGGGACGAACAAGATGAACTTGGTCCAAAGAATGCCCAAAGGATCAAATGGGAGGACGAACAGGGACGAAGGAGACGAACATGGTCCAAAGAATGCGAAAGGATCAAATGGGAGGACGAACGTGGCGAACTTGGTACAAAGAATGCCCAAGGATCAAATGGGAGGACGTAGAGGGACGAACTTGGTCCAAAGAATGTCAAAGGATCAAATGGGAAGACGAAGAGGGACGAAGGAGACGAACTTGGTCCAAAGAATGCCAAAGGATCAAATGGGAGGACGAACGAGACAAACTTGCTACAAAGAATGCCAAAGGTTCAAATGGGAAGACGAAGAGGGACGAACGAGATGAACTTGGTCCAAAGATTGCCCAAGGATGGAATGGGAGGACGAAAAGGGACGAACGAGACGAACGTGGTCCAAATAATGCCAAAGGATCAAATTGGGGACGAACGAGACAAACTTCGTCCAAAGAATGCCCAAAGATCAAATGGGAGGATGTAGAGGGACGAACGAGACGAACTTGGTCCAAAGAATGCCCAAGGATGAAACGGGATGACGAAAAGGGAGGAACGAGAGGAACTTGGTCCAAAGAATGCCAAAGGATCAAATGGGAGGAAGAACGTGACGAACTTGGTACAAAAAATGCCCAAGGATCAAATGGGAGGACGTAGAGGGACGAACGAGACGAACTTGGTCCAAAGAATGCCCAAACGATCAAATGGGAGGACGAACAGGGACGAACGAGAAGAACTTGGTCCAAAGAATGCCAAAGGACCAAATGGGAGGACGAACGTGACCTACTTGGTACAAAGAATGCCAAAGGATAAAATGGGAGGACGAAGAGGGACGAATGAGACGAACTTGGTCCAAAGAATATCAAAGGATCAAATGGGAGGACGAACGTGGCGAACTTGGTACAAAGAATGCCCAAGGATCAAATGGGATGACGTAGAGGGACGAACGAGACGAACTTGGTCCAAAGAATGCCCAAAGGATGAAATGGGAGGACGAGCAGGGACGAAGGAGACGAACTAGGTCCAAAGAATGCCCAAAGGATCAAATGGGACGACGAACGTGACGAACTTGGTACAAAGAATGCCCAAGGATCAAATAGGAGGACGTAGAGGGACGAACGAGACGAACTTGGTCCAAAGAATGCCAATGGATCAAATGGAGGACGAAAAGGGACGAACGAGACGAACTTGGTCCAAAGAATGTCAAAGGATCAAATGGGAGGACGAAGAGGGACGAAGGAGACGAACTTGGTCCAAAGAATGCCAAAGGATCAAATGGGAGGACGAACGAGACTAAGTTGCTACAAAGAATGCCAAAGGTTCAAATGGGAAGACGAAGAGAGACGAACGAGATGAACTTGGTCCAAAGATTGCCCAAGGATGAAATGGGAGGACGAAAAGGGTCGAACGAGACGAATGTGGTCCAACGAATACCAAAGGATCAAATGGGGGACGAACGAGACAAACTTGGTCCAAGGAATGCCCAAAGATCAAATGGGAGGATGTAGAGGGACGAACGAGACGAACTTGGTCCAAAGAATGCCAAAGGATCAAATGGGAGGACAAAGAGGGACGACCGAGACGAACTTGGTCCAAAGATTGCCCAAGGATGAAATGGGAGGACGAAAAGGGCCAAACGAGACGAACTTAGTCCAAAGAATGCCAAAGGATCAAATGGGGGACGAACGAGACGAACTTGGTCCAAAGAATGCCCATAGAAAAAATGGGAGGACGTAGAGGGACGAACCAGACGAACTTGGTCCAAAGAATGCCAAAGGATTAAATGGGGGACGAACAAGATGAACTTGGTCCAAAGAATGCCCAAAGGATCAAATGGGAGGACGAACAGGGACGAAGGAGACGAACATGGTCCAAAGAATGCGAAAGGATCAAATGGGAGGACGAACGTGGCGAACTTGGTACAAAGAATGCCCAAGGATCAAATGGGAGGACGTAGAGGGACGAACTTGGTCCAAAGAATGTCAAAGGATCAAATGGGAAGACGAAGAGGGACGAAGGAGACGAACTTGGTCCAAAGAATGCCAAAGGATCAAATGGGAGGACGAACGAGACAAACTTGCTACAAAGAATGCCAAAGGTTCAAATGGGAAGACGAAGAGGGACGAACGATATGAACTTGGTCCAAAGATTGCCCATGGATGAAATGGGAGGACGAAAAGGGACGAACGAGACGAACGTGGTCCAAATAATGCCAAAGGATCAAATTGGGGACGAACGAGACAAACTTCGTCCAAAGAATGCCCAAAGATCAAATGGGAGGATGTAGAGGGACGAACGAGACGAACTTGGTCCAAAGAATGCCCAAGGATGAAACGGGATGACGAAAAGGGAGGAACGAGAGGAACTTGGTCCAAAGAATGCCAAAGGATCAAATGGGAGGACGAACGTGACGAACTTGGTACAAAAAATGCCCAAGGATCAAATGGGAGGACGTAGAGGGACGAACGAGACGAACTTGGTCCAAAGAATGCCCAAACGATCAAATGGGAGGACGAACAGGGACGAACGAGAAGAACTTGGTCCAAAGAATGCCAAAGGACCAAATGGGAGGACGAACGTGACCTACTTGGTACAAAGAATGCCAAAGGATAAAATGGGAGGACGAAGAGGGACGAATGAGACGAACTTGGTCCAAAGAATATCAAAGGATCAAATGGGAGGACGAACGTGGCGAACTTGGTACAAAGAATGCCCAAGGATCAAATGGGATGACGTAGAGGGACGAACGAGACGAACTTGGTCCAAAGAATGCCCAAAGGATGAAATGGGAGGACGAGCAGGGACGAAGGAGACGAACTAGGTCCAAAGAATGCCCAAAGGATCAAATGGGACGACGAACGTGACGAACTTGGTACAAAGAATGCCCAAGGATCAAATAGGAGGACGTAGAGGGACGAACGAGACGAACTTGGTCCAAAGAATGCCCAAAGGATCAAATGGGAGGACGAACTGGGTCGAACGAGACGAACTTGGTCCAAAGAATGCCAAAGGATCAAATGGGAGGACGAACGAGACGAACTTGGTCCAAAGAATGTCAAAGGATCAAATGGGAGGACGAAGAGGGACAAAGGAGACGAACATGGTCCAAAGAATGCCAAAGGATCAAATGGGAGGACGAACGTGACGAACATGGTACAAAGAATGCCCATGGATCAAATGGGAGAACGAACAGGGACGAATGAGACGAACTTGGTCCAAAGAATGCGAAAGGATCAAATCGGAGGACGAACGAGACCAACTTGGTACAAAGAATGTCAAAGGATCAAATGGGAGGTCGAACGAGACCAACTTGGTACAAGGAATGCCAAAGGATCGAATGGGAGGACGAAGAGGGACGAACGAGACGAACTTGGTCCAAAGAATGCCAAAGAATCAAATGGGAGGACTTAGAGGGACGAACGAGACGAACTTGGTCCAAAGAATGCCCAAAGGACGAAATGGGAGGATGAACAGGGACGAAGGAGACGAACTAGGTCCAAAGAATGTCCAAAGGATCAAATGGGACGACGAACGTGACGAACTTGGTACAAAGAATGCCCAAGGATCAAATAGGAAGACGTAGAGGGACGAACGAGTCGAACTTGGTCCAAAGAATGCCCAAAGGATCAAATGGGAGGACGAACAGGGTCGAACGAGACGAAGTTGGTCCAAAGAATGCCAAAGGATCAAATGGGAGGACGAACGAGACGAACTTGGTCCAAACAATGTCAAAGTATCAAATGGGAGGACGAAGAGGGACAAAGGAGACGAACTTGGTCCAAAGAATGCCCAAGGATCAAATGGGAGGACGTAGAGGGACGAACGAGACGAACTTGGTCCAAAGAATGCCCAAACGATCAAATGGGAGGACGAACAGGGACGAACGAGAAGAACTTGGTCCAAAAAATGCCAAAGGATCAAATGGGAGGACGAACGAGACCAACTTGGTACAAAGAATGCCAAAGGATCAAATGGGAGGACGAAGAGGGACGAAGGAGACGAACTTGGTCCAAAGAATGTCAAAGGATCAAATGGGAGGACGAACGTGGCGAACTTGGTACAAAGAATGCCCAAGGATCAAATGGGAGGACGTAGAGGGACGAACGAGACGAACTTGGTCCAAAGAATGCCCAAAGGATAAATGGGAGGACGAACAGGGACGAAGGAGACGAACTAGGTCCAAAGAATGCCCAAAGGATCAAATGGGACGACGAACGTGACGATCTTGGTACAAAGAATGCCCAAGGATCAAATAGGAGGACGTAGAGAAACGAACGAGACGAACTTGGTCCAAAGAATGCCCAAAGGATCAAATGGGAGGACGAACAGGGTCGAACGAGACGAACTTGGTCCAAAGAATGCCAAATGATCAAATGGGAGGACGAACGAGACGAACTTGGTCCAAAGAATGTCAAAGGATCAAATGGGAGGCGAAGAGGGACAAAGGAGACGAACTTGGTCCAAAGAATGCCAAAGGATCAAATGGGAGGACGAACGTGACGAACTTGGTACAAAGAATGCCCATGGATCAAATGGGAGGACGAATAGGGACGAATGAGACGAACTTGGTCCAAAGAATGCGAAAGGATCAAATCGGAGGACGAGCGAGACCAACTTGGTACAAGATCAAATGGGAGGTCGAACGAGGCCAACTTGGTACAAAGAATGCCAAAGGATCAAATGGGAGGACGAAGAGGGACGAACGAGACGAACTTGGTCCAAAGAATGCCCAAGGATTAAATGGGAAGACGTAGGGGGACGAACGAGACGAACTTGGTCCAAAGAATGCCCAAAGGATGAAATGGGAGGACGAACAGGGACGAAGGAGACGAACTAGGTCCAAAGAATGCCCAAAGGATCAAATGGGACGACGAACGTGACGAACTTGGTACAAAGAATGCCCAAGGATCAAATAGGAGGACGTTGAGGGACGAACGAGACGAACTTGGTCCAAAGAATGCCCAAAGGATCAAATGGGAGGACGAACAGGGTCGAACGAGACGAACTTGGTCCAAAGAATGCGAAAGGATCAAATGGGTGGACGAACGAGACGAACTTGGTCCAAAGAATGTCAAAGGATCAAATGGGAGGACGAAGAGGGACAAAGGAGACGAACTTGGTCCAAAGAATGCCAAAGGATCAAATGGGAGGACGAACGTGACGAACTTGGTACAAAGAATGCCCATGGATCAAATGAGAGGACGAACAGGGACGAATGAGACGAACTTGGTCCAAAGAATGCCAAAGGATCAAATCGGAGGACGAACGAGACCAACTTGGTACAAAGAATGTCAAAGGATCAAATGGGAGGATGTAGAGGGACGAATGAGACGAACTTGGTCCAAAGAATGCCCAAAGGATCAAATGGGAGGACGAACAGGGACGAATGAGACGAACTTGGCCCAAAGAATGCCCAAAGGATCAAATGGGACGACGAACGTGACGAACTTGGTACAAAGAATTCCCAATGATCAAATAGGAGGACGTAGAGGGACGAACGAGACGAACTTGGTCCAATGAATGCCCAAAGGATCAAATGGGAGGACGAACAGGGACGAACGAGACGAACTTGGTCCAAAGAATGCCAAAGGATCAAATGGGAGGACGAACGAGACGAACTTGGTCCAAAGAATGTCAAAGGATCAAATGGGAGGACGAAGAGGGACGAAGGAGACGAACTTGGTCCAAAGAATGACAAAGGATCAAATGGGAGGACGAACGTGACGAACTTGGTCCAAAGAATGTCAAAGGATCAAATGGGAGGGCGAAGAGGGACGAATGAGACGAACTTGGTCCAAAGAATGACAAAGGATCAAATGGGAGGACGAACGTGACGAACTTCGTACAAAGAATGCCCATTGCAACATCCTTTCTCATAAAAGGATATTACAATATAAGTAACCTTTTTATCGAAAATAATACTAATCTTTATTCTTAAAAGAAAATTCTCTTTCTATTATTTCAAGTCTATTTCGAAAAATGAATGTAAATTTTTTTCTTTTTCCTGAAAGTTATTTTCACTTGAAACTCTCACTTACGGTGATTAGATTTCGAAACTTATTCATACCGTAACGGACTATTAAAAAAAGATAAACCTCAACTGAATTAATAATATTCATTATATGTAATACTAGTCCAAGTTTTACAAGTACATCAAACTGAACACCTAGTAACATCATATAACATACTACAGCCTTCTGGCAAGGATACTAATAACAGTCTACTCCCCATGAGCCTATGCCGGTCGAGTCTCTTATCACCTCCAAAAGACTATCTAGTCAAAGGTCACTCCAGACGACAGTCTTCTTCATTCCTCTGTACTGGTCAATTCACTTGACTGGTGGTACATCTATATGAATCATGTTCCAAAGAGCACAAAACATATAGGCAAGGGTGAAAAATCCTCATACATAGATAATAAAGCATAGAGACAAGAGATATAAAATATACCATATTTATCAGATATATCAACATTAAGTAATTATCTACCACTCACCCTTCTCAAATCAAGAGTATAACGTTTCCTACAAACAAGACATTCTCATAGACACTGAAAATGATCACAGTCACAACACATAAATCAGCATCAAGCAATATATTATCAACTCAGATAGATTATAATGCATGACACTTCTATTTCCCTCTCAACACCGGTGTAATGCTCCATGGAGACTTTTCTCTTCCTCAACAACATTTGAGCGATAGGCTGTGGCGTAAACTTAACATAATGAACCAAACTGTCCCCTTTTTCATGGACTTGGTTAACCAACTGTCCCCTTTTTCATGGACTGGTTTTACAATTATTCAGTAGAGCCACATTTAAAATATAATACCATATCACAAATAGGTCAGTCAGTCAGATTTATCCAAGCCGGGTGCTCTACTCGATCTCGGCTCGCTGGGATCCACCACACGGCCATTGAGACTTTCGAAACCTGGATAATCCCAGTAGGCAATTGTAGCCCAACCATACCTATTTTCAACCACAACAATCCTGGGTTGTATGCTCATCACATTGGCCACATGCCAAATTCTCTTTCTCTTTATGCAAAATGACACATCACATTAAGCATTCAAAATAACCATCTCAAGCATTTTTAAGCTTTGGTTTCTCTTGTAATCACATTAACCTTTTCACTAGGTCATCACTTGCACCACCACATATAACCATCACTCTTGGTTATAGCATTATAATCACTTATGATATTCACATTTGCACAAATCACTTATAACCTTCACTCTTGGTTATAGCATCATCATCTCTTTGTGCATATTCACATCTCTTGGTGCTCATTCAACATGGTTTTTCTTCTTTCAATTTACACACTTACAAATATTTCATCTTTTTACCAAAATGCATTTTCTAAAACCCTTGTTTAAGTTCTAAAATCAATTAATCAAAATGTATAGCATTTATTAAATTCAAAGAGTCATTTTTCTCTTAAGCAAATTTGTCTAAAAAGCTGGAAAAAAAATGATTTTCGCAAGGTGAACAGTAGTCAAAATTCCAGGATTCCAGAACTGTTCACAGGTGTGAAGATTTTCACACCCGCGGTGCAGACAGCTCTGTTCCCTGTTTTCCATAATTTCACACTCACGAAAACAGCCACACCCAGGGCGTGCCAGGCTTGCGATTTTCACAAAAATGAAGCAAAACAATCTCTTCTTTGCATGGTTATATCCAATTGGATCAAAATAAGTGAAGTTCATCATTTTTAAAACAATCACACACCATATTCAAGCCATGAATTCAAACTCACCAAGCAATAGCATGGCATCTTCATACCAAGAGCACAACATGTTCATACCAAACCCTATTCCACACCATCATCACCAAACACTTCTCTAATTCATTCAATCCATTAACAAGGTTCATATCAAGCACATAAATAGCTCAAAAACCAATCATATTCATAAGAATACATAACCATATAACTTTCTAAACATCATGAACCCTAGGATGAATTCCACACCATCATATTCAAAATTACACATACAAAGCCCTAATATGTCATCGAAGCTTTAAAGATCAAGTAGGAAGAACTTTCCCCTTACCAAACTTGTAGAAAACCCTAACACCAAGCTCCTTCTTCTTCCTTCCCTTCTCTTCCTTGCTTGCTCCTTGTTAGCTTATTGGCCACTAGTTTTATGATCAAGACTTGAAAGCTAGCTTATTTGGACAAGAATTTTGGAAAGATCACTCAAGGTTTGGCTATGGAGAAGAACAAGATGGAAACATGAGGCAAGAACTCAGAAGTTCTTCTTTCTTTCCTCTCAATTTCGTGCTCCACCTCCTTTCTTTCCTATCCACCTTGATTTTTTTTCCCAAGTTATGATTACCTTGTCCAATTTGCTTCACTCCTATTGGCTAGCACCCATGAGTCAAGGCTCAAGAAAATTCCACTCTCTTCCTCTCTCATTTCAGCGCAGCACAACAGCTCAAGGAAGGGTAATTAATTTTTTTTTTTACCTTAACCATGGTAAATGGTAAGTCTCCAAGGTAACTAAGTATGGTAACTTTTGTAATTCATAGTAAAAATTGTCCAAAATTAACCTAGTGAGGTAAAAATTCTCATGAACCCTAAAATCAATCCTCAACCATGTAAGTAAGGTGTCGCAAAAGTTTTGGTTCATAAAAATCAAGCCTAGAGGTACTATGGTGCTCTTTTCGGTTTTTACCGTAACCCATAACTTAGGGTAAAAATCAACTTTCTCCGAAAAATCTCAGAAAATTTCTAAAAAACATAAATATTGTAAAAACACCATTGGATACTCTTTTGGTTGATTTTGGATTACTTCCCATGCTTCTGGCATCCACTAGTTCCTTCCGCTGTCCTGATTCCATTCTACAGGGACCGAAACTGTAATTCTTAATCCGTCATTCTAAAAATTCGCAAAATAATTTCTAAAATTCTAAAATAATATAAAACATCACTTGACATCTCCAAAAATATTTCTTAACTTGTTCTGGTCTCCAATTTAACTCGCAGTTCAGCCTAGTCAAACTACAAGGACCAAAACGGTAACATTTTTATCCGTATCTCAGAAAATTCCCGAATAAATTTCTAAAATCCTCAAATATTATAAAATCACTATTTATACCTTCAAATCTTTTTCTTAACCCAAATCTAGGGTTTTACTTCACAAAGTCATCATTCCGTCTATTTACAGTAATTAGAACTCTGTCTATATCTAAACGTCCAACTTAACTACTATTTTCTAACAACAAAGAAACTTCATCCTTGTGCATTCTTTGGACCATGTTCGTCTCGTTCGTCCCTCTACATCCTCCCATTTGATCCTTTGGGCATTCTTCGGACTAAGTTCGCCTCGTTCGTTCTTGTTCGTCCCACCATTTGATCCTTTGGGCATTCTTTGGACCAAGTTCGTCTCGTTCCTCCCTCTACGTCCTCCCATTTGATCCTTGGGCATTCTTTGTACCAAGGTCGTCATGTTCATCCTCCCATTTGATCCTTTGGCATTCTTTGGACCAAGTTCGTCTCCTTCGTCCCTCTTCGTCCTCCCATTTGATCGTTTGACATTCTTTGGACAAAGTTCGTCTCGTTCGTCCCTTTTCGTCCTCCATTTGATCCTTTGGCATTCTTTGGACCAAGTTCTTCTCGTTCGTCCCTCTACATGCTCCCATTTGATGCTTGGGCATTCTTTGTACCATGTTCGTCACGATCGTCCTCCCATTTGATCCTTTAGCATTCTTTGGACCAAGTTCGTCTCCTTCGTCCTCTTCGTCCTCCAATTTGATCCTTTGGCATTCTTTGTACCAAGTTCGTCTCGTTCCTCCCTTTTCGTCCTCCCATTTCATCCATGGGCATTCTTTGGACCAAGTTCGTCTCGTTCGTCCCTTTACATCCTCCCATTTGATCTTTGGGCATTCTTTGGACCAAGTTCGTCTCGTTCGTCCCTGTTCGTCCCTGTTCGTCTTCCCATTTGATCCTTTGGGCATTCTTTGGACCAAATTCGTCTCGTTCGTCCCTTTTCGTCCTCCCATTTCATCCTTGGGCAATCTTTGGACTAAGTTCGTCTCATTCGTCCCTCTTCGTCCTCCCATTTGATCCTTTGGCATTCTTTGTAGCAAGTTCGTCTCGTTCGTCCTCCCATTTGATCCTTTGGCATTCTTTGGACCAAGTTCTTCTCCTTCGTCCCTCTTCGTCCTCGCATTTGATCCTTTGACATTCTTTGGACCAAGTTCGTCTCGTTCGCACCTCTACGTCCGCCCATTTGAACCATTGGCATTCTTTGGACCAAGTTCGTCTCGTTCGTCCCTATTCGTCCTCCCATTTGATCCTCGGGCATTCTTTGTACCACGTTCATCACATTCGTCCTCCCATTTGATCCTTTGGCATTCTTTGGACCAAGTTCGTCTCCTTCGTCCCTCTTCGTCCTCCCATTTGATCCTTTGACATTCTTTGGACCAAGTTTGTCTCGTTCGTCCCTTTTCGTCGTCCCATTTCATCCATGGGCATTCTTTAAACCAAGTTCGTCACGTTCGTCCCTATTCGTCCTCCCATTTGATCCTCGGGCATTCTTTGTACCACGTTCATCACATTCGTCCTCCCATTTGATCCTTTGGCATTCTTTGGACCAAGTTCGTCTCCTTCGTCCCTCTTCGTCCTCGCATTTGATCCTTTGGCATTCTTTGTACCAAGTTGGTCTCATTCGTCCTCCCATTTCAACCTTTGGCATTCTTTGGACCATGTTCGTCTCGTTCGTCCCTGTTCGTCCGCCCATTTGATCCTTTGGGCATTCTTTGGAGCAAGTTCGTCTCGTTCCTCCCTCTACGACCTCCCATTTGATCCTTGGGAATTCTTTCTTCCAAGTTCGTCACGTTCGTCGTCCCATTTGATCCTTTGGGCATTCTTTGGACCAAGTTCGTCTCGTTCGTCCCCCATTTGATCCTTTGGCATTCTTTAGACCAAGTTCGTCTCGTTCGTCCCTCTTCGTCCTCCCATTTGATCCTTTGACATTCTTTGTACCAAGTTGGTCTCGTTCGTCCTCCCATTTGATCCTTTGGCATTCTTTGGACCAAGTTCGTCTCCTTCGTCCCTCTTCGTCCTCCCATTTGATCCATCGACATTTTTTGGACCAAGTTCGTCTCGTTCATCCCTTTTTGTCCTCCATTTGATCCTTTGGCATTCTTTGGACCAAGTTCGTCTCGTTCGTCCCTCTACGTCCTCCCATTTGATCGTTGGGCATTCTTTGTACGAAGTTCGTCACGTTCGTCCTCCCATTTGATCCATTGGCATTCTTTGGACCAAGTTCGTCTCGTTCGTCCCTCTACGTCCACCCATTTGATCCATTGGCATTCTTTGGACCAAGTTCGTCTCGTTCGTCCCTGTTCGTCCTCCCATTTGATCCATGGGCATTCTTTGGACCAAGTTCGTCTCGTTCGTCCCTCTACATCCTCCCATTTCATCTTTGGGCATTCTTTGGACCAAGTTCGTCTCGTTCGTCCCTGTTCGTTCTCCCATTTGATCCTTTGGGCATTCTTTGGACCAAGTTCGTCTCGTTCGTCCCTCTACGTCGTCCCATTTGATCCTTGGGCATTCTTTGTACCAAGTTCGTCTCGTTCGTCCTCCCATTTGATCCTTTGGCATTCTTTGGACAAAGTTCGTCACCTTCGTCCCTCTTCGTCCTCCCATTTGATCCTTTGACATTTTTTGGACCAAGTTCGTCTCGTTCATCCCTTTTTGTCCTCCATTTGATCCTTTGGCATTCTTTGGACCAATTTCGTCTCGTTCGTCCCTCTACGTCCTCCCATTTGATTGTTGGGCATTCTTTGTACCAAGTTCGTCACGTTCGTCCTCCCATTTGATCTATTGGCATTCTTTGGACCAAGTTCGACTCGTTCGTCCCTCTACGTCCTCCCATTTGATCCTTTGGCATTCTTTGGACCAAATTCGTCTCCTTCGTCCCTCTTCGTCCTCCCATTTGATCCTTTGACATTCTTTGGACCAAGTTCGTCTCGTTCGTCTCTTTTCGTCCTCCCATTTCATCCTTGGGCATTCTTTGGACCAAGGTCGTCTCGTTCGTCCCTCTACATCCTCCCATTTGATCCTTTGGGCATTCTTCGGACTAAGTTCGCCTCGTTCGTCCTTGTTCGTCCCCCCATTTGATCCTTTGGGCATTCTTTGGACCAAGTTCGTCTCGTTCGTCCCTCTACGTCCTCCCATTTGATCCTTGGGCATTCTTTGTACCAAGGTCGTCATGTTCGTCCTCCCATTTGATCCTTCGGCATTCTTTGGACCAAGTGCGTCTCCTTCGTCCCTCTTCGTCCTCCCATTTGATCGTTTGACATTCTTTGGACAAAGTTCGTCTCGTTCGTCCCTTTTCGTCCTCCATTTGATCCTATGGCATTCTTTGGACCAAGTTCTTCTCGTTCGTCCCTCTACGTGCTCCTATTTGATCCTTGGGCATTCTTTGTACCAAGTTCGTCACGATCGTCCTCCCATTTGATCCTTTCGCATTCTTTGGACCAAGTTCGTCTCCTTCGTCCCTCTTCGTCCTCCCATTTGATCCTTTGGCATTCTTTGTACCAAGTTCGTCTCGTTCGTCCCTTTTCGTCCTCCCATTTCATCCATGGGCATTCTTTGGGCCAAGTTCGTCTCGTTCGTCCCTTTACATCCTCCCATTTGATCTTTGGGCATTCTTTGGACCAAGTTCGTCTCGTTCGTCCCTGTTCGTCCTCCCATTTGATCCTTTGGGCATTCTTTGGACCAAGTTCGTCTCGTTCGTCCCTCTACGTCCTCCCATTTGAACCATTGGCATCCTTTGGACCAAGTTCGTCTCGTTCGTCCCTATTCGCCCTCCCATTTGATGCTTGGGCATTCTTTGGACCAAGTTCGTCTCGTTCGTCCATGTACATCCTCCCATTTCATCTTTGGGCATTCTTTGGACCAAGTTCGTCTCGTTCGTCCCTGTTCGTTCTCCCATTTGATCCTTTGGGCATTCTTTAGACCAAGTTCGTCTCGTTCGTCCTCCCATTTGATCCTTTGGCATTCTTTGGACCAAGTTCGTCTCGTTCGTCCCTCTTCGTCCTCCCATTTGATCCTTGGGCATTCTTTGTACCAAGGTCGTCACGTTCGTCCTCCCATTTGATCCTTTGGACCAAGTTCGTCTCCTTCGTCCCTCTTCGTCCTCCCATTTGATCCTTTGACATTCTTTGGACCAAGTTCGTCTCGTTCGTCCCTGTTCGTCCTCCCATTTTATCCTTGGGCAATCTTTGGACCAAGTTCGTCTCGTTCGTCCCTCTACGTCCTCCCATTTGATCCATTGGCATTCTTTGGACCAAGTTCGTCTCGTTCGTCCCTGTTCGTCCTCCCATTTGATCCTTGGGCATTCTTTGGACCAAGTTCGTCTCGTTCGTCCCTGTACATCCTCCCATTTCATCTTTGGGCATTCTTTGGACCAAGTTCGTCTCGTTCGTCCCTGTTCGTTCTCCCATTTGATCCTTTGGGCATTTTTTAGACCAAGTTCGTCTCGTTCGTCCTCCCATTTGATCCTTTGGCATTCTTTGGACCAAGTTGGTCTCGTTCGTCCTCCCATTTGATCCTTTGGCATTCTTTGGACCAAGTTCGTCTCCTTCGTCCCTCTTCGTCCTCCCATTTGATCCTTTGACATTCTTTGGACCAAGTTCGTCTCGTTCGTCCCTCTACGTCCTCCCATTTGATCCTTGGGCATTCTTTGTACCAAGGTCGTCATGTTCATCCTCCCATTTGATCCTTTGCATTCTTTGGACCAAGTGCGTCTCCTTCGTCCCACTTCGTCCTCCCATTTGATCGTTTGACATTCTTTGGACAAAGTTCGTCTCGTTCGTCCCTTTTAGTCCTCCATTTGATCCTTTGGCATTCTTTGGACCAAGTTCTTCTCGTTCGTCCCTCTACGTGCTCCCATTTGATCCTTGGGCATTCTTTGTACCAAGTTCGTCACGATCGTCCTCCCATTTGATCCTTTAGCATTCTTTGGACCAAGTTCGTCTCCTTCGTCCCTCTTCGTCCTCCCATTTGATCCTTTGGCATTCTTTGTACCAAGTTCGTCTCGTTCGTCCCTTTTCGTCCTCCCATTTCACCCAAGGGCATTCTTTGGACCAAGTTCGTCTCGTTCGTCCCTTTACATCCTCCCATTTGATCTTTGGGCACTCTTTGGACCAAGTTCGTCTCGTTCATCCCTGTTCGTCCTCCCATTTGATCCTTTGGGCATTCTTTGGACCAAGTTCGTCTCGTTCGTCCCTCTACGTCCTCCCATTTGAACCATTGGCATTCTTTGGACCCAGTTCGTCTCGTTCGTCCCTATTCGTCCTCCCATTTGATCCTTGGGCATTCTTTGTACCAAGGTTGTCACGTTCGTCCTCCCATTTGATCCTTTGGCATTCTTTGGACCAAGTTCGTCTCCTTCGTCCCTCTTCGTCCTCCCATTTGATCCTTTGACATTCTTTGGACCAAGTTCGTCTCGTTCGTCCCTGTTCAACCTCCCATTTCATCCTTGGGCAATCCTTGGACCAAGTTCGTCTCGTTCGTCCCTCTACGTCCTCCCATTTGATCGTTGGGCATTCTTTGTACCAAGTTCGTCACGTTCGTCTTCCCATTTGATCCATTGGCGTTCTTTGGACCAAGTTCGTCTCGTTCGTCCCTCTACGTCCTCCCATTTGATCCATTGGCATTCTTTGGACCAAGTTCGTCTCGTTCGTCCCTGTTCGTCCTCCCATTAGATCCTTGGGCATTCTTTGGACCAAGTTCGTCTCGTTCGTCCCTCTACATCCTCCCATTTCATCTTTGGGCATTCTTTGGACCAAGTTCATCTCGTTCGTCCCTGTTCGTTCTCCCATTTGATCCTTTGGGCATTCTTTAGACCAAGTTCGTCTCGTTCGACGTCCCATTTGAACCTTTGGCATTCTTTGGGCCATGTTCGTCTCGTTCGTCCCTGTTCGTCCTCCCATTTGATCCTTGGGCATTCTTTGGACCAAGTTCGTCTCGTTCGTCCCTCTACATCCTCCCATTTCATCTTTGATCATTCTTTGGACCAAGTCCGTCTCGTTCGTCCCTGTTCGTTCTCCCATTTGATCCTTTGGGCATTCTTTGGACCAAGTTCGTCTCGTTCGTCCCTCTACGTCCTCCCATTTGATCCTTTGGCATTCTTTGGACCAAGTTCGTCTCCTTCGTCCCTCTTCGTCCTCCCATTTGATCCTTTGACATTTTTTGGACCAAGTTCGTCTCGTTCAATCCTTTTTGTCCTCCATTTGATCCTTTGGCATTCTTTGGACCAAGTTCGTCTCGTTCGTCCCTCTACGTCCTCCCATTTGATCGTTGGGCATTCTTTGTACCAAGTTCATCACGTTCGTCCTCCCATTTGATCCATTGGCATTCTTTGGACCAAGTTCGTCTCGTTCGTCCCTCTTCGTCCTCCCATTTGATCCTTTAACATTCTTCGGACCAAGTTCGTCTCGTTCGTCTCTTTTCGTCCTCCCATTTCATCCTTGGGCATTCTTTGGACCAAGTTCGTCTCGTTCGTCCCTCTACATCCTCCCATTTGATCCTTTGGGCATTCTTCGGACTAAGTTCGCCTCGTTCATCCTTGTTCGTCCCCCCCATTTGATCCTTTGGGCATTCTTTGGACCAAGTTCGTCTCGTTCGTCCCTCTACGTCCTCCCATTTGATCCTTGGGCATTCTTTGTACCAAGGTCGTCATGTTCGTCCTCCCATTTGATCCTTCGCCAGTCTTTGGACCAAGTGCGTCTCCTTCGTCCCTCTTCGTCCTCCCATTTGATCGTTTGACATTCTTTGGACAAAGTTCGTCTCGTTCGTCCCTTTTCGTCCTCCATTTGTTCCTTTGGCATTCTTTGGACCAAGTTCTTCTCGTTCGTCCCTCTACGTGCTCCCATTTGATCCTTGGGCATTCTTTGTACCAAGTTTGTCACGATCGTCCTCCCATTTGATCCTTTAGCATTCTTTGGACCAAGTTCGTCTCCTTCGTCCCTCTTCGTCCTCCCATTTGATCCTTTGGCATTCTTTGTACCAAGTTCGTCTCGTTCGTCCCTTTTCGTCCTCCCATTTCATCCATGGGCATTCTTTGGACCAAGTTCGTCTCGTTCGTCCCTTTACATCCTCCCATTTGATCTTTGGGCATTCTTTGGACCAAGTTCGTCTCGTTCGTACCTGTTCGTCCTCCCATTTGACCCTTTGGGCATTCTTCGGACCAAGTTCG
Source organism: Glycyrrhiza uralensis (assembly GCA_030159175.1). Lineage (NCBI taxonomy): Eukaryota > Viridiplantae > Streptophyta > Magnoliopsida > Fabales > Fabaceae > Glycyrrhiza > Glycyrrhiza uralensis. Next base: position 24,341,793 of record BRZY01000006.1, on the reverse strand, counting down.
TCTCGTTCGTCCCTCTACGTCCTCCCATTTGAACTATTGGCATTCTTTGGACCAAGTTCGTCTCGTTCGTCCCTATTCGTCCTCCCATTTGATCCTTGGGCATTCTTTGTACCAAGGTCGTCACGTTCGTCCTCCCATTTGATCCTTTGGCATTCTTTGGACCAAGTTCGTCTCCTTCGTCCCTCTTCGTCCTCCCATTTGATCCTTTGACATTCTTTGGACCAAGTTCGTCTCGTTCGTCCCTGTTCATCCTCCCATTTCATCCTTGGGCAATCCTTGAACCAAGTTCGTCTCGTTCGTCCCTCTACGTCCTCCCATTTGATCGTTGGGCATTCTTTGTACCAAGTTCGTCACGTTCGTCTTCCCATTTGATCCATTGGCGTTCTTTGGACCAAGTTCGTCTCCTTCGTCCCTCTTCGTCCTCCCATTTGATCCTTTGACATTCTTTGGACCAAGTTCGTCTCGTTCGTCCCTGTTCGTCCTCCCATTTCATCCTTGGGCAATCTTTGGATCAAGTTCGTCTCGTTCGTCCCTCTACATCCTCCCATTTGATCCTTTGGGCATTCTTCGGACCAAGTTCGTCTCGTTCGTCCCTCTACGTCCTCCCATTTGATCATTGGGCATTCTTTGTACCAAGTTCGTCTCGTTCGTCCTCCCATTTGATCCTTTGACATTTTTTGGAACAAGTTCGTCTCGTTCATCCCTTTTTGTCCTCCATTTGATCCATTGGCATTCTTTGGACCAAGTTCGTCTCGTTCGTCCCTCTGCGTCCTCCCATTTGATCCATTAGCATTCTTTGCACCAAGTTCGTCTCGTTCGTCCGTGTTCGTCCTCCCATTTGATCCTTGGGCATTCTTTGTACCAAGTTCGTCACGTTCGTCCTCCCATTTGATCCTTTGGCATTCTTTGGACCAAGTTCGTCTCCTTCGTCCCTCTTCGTCCTCCCATTTGATCCTTTGACATTCTTTGGACCTAGTTCGTCTCGTTCGTCTCTTTTCGTCCTCCCATTTCATCCTTGGGCATTCTTTGGACCAAGTTCGTCTCGTTCGTCCCTCTACATCCTCCCATTTGATCCTTTGGGCATTCTTCGGACTAAGTTCGCCTCGTTCATCCTTGTTCGTCCCCCCATTTGATCCTTTGGGCATTCTTTGGACCAAGTTCGTCTCGTTCGTCCCTCTACGTCCTCCCATTTGATCCTTGGGCATTCTTTGTACCAAGGTCGTCATGTTCGTCCTCCCATTTGATCCTTCGCCAGTCTTTGGACCAAGTGCGTCTCCTTCGTCCCTCTTCGTCCTCCCATTTGATCGTTTGACATTCTTTGGACAAAGTTCGTCTCGTTCGTCCCTTTTCGTCCTCCATTTGATCCTTTGGCATTCTTTGGACCAAGTTCTTCTCGTTCGTCCCTCTACGTGCTCCCATTTGATCCTTGGGCATTCTTTGTACCAAGTTTGTCACGATCGTCCTCCCATTTGATCCTTTAGCATTCTTTGGACCAAGTTCTTCTCCTTCGTCCCTCTTCGTCCTCCCATTTGATCCTTTGGCATTCTTTGTACCAAGTTCGTCTCGTTCGTCCCTTTTCGTCCTCCCATTTCATCCATGGGCATTCTTTGGACCAAGTTCGTCTCGTTCGTCCCTTTACATCCTCCCATTTGATCTTTGGGCATTCTTTGGACCAAGTTCGTCTCGTTCGTACCTGTTCGTCCTCCCATTTGACCCTTTGGGCATTCTTCGGACCAAGTTCGTCTCGTTCGTCCCTCTACGTCCTCCCATTTGAACTATTGGCATTCTTTGGACCAAGTTCGTCTCGTTCGTCCCTATTCGTCCTCCCATTTGATCCTTGGGCATTCTTTGTACCAAGGTCGTCACGTTCGTCCTCCCATTTGATCCTTTGGCATTCTTTGGACCAAGTTCGTCTCCTTCGTCCCTCTTCGTCCTCCCATTTGATCCTTTGACATTCTTTGGACCAAGTTCGTCTCGTTCGTCCCTGTTCATCCTCCCATTTCATCCTTGGGCAATCCTTGAACCAAGTTCGTCTCGTTCGTCCCTCTACGTCCTCCCATTTGATCGTTGGGCATTCTTTGTACCAAGTTCGTCACGTTCGTCTTCCCATTTGATCCATTGGCGTTCTTTGGACCAAGTTCGTCTCCTTCGTCCCTCTTCGTCCTCCCATTTGATCCTCTGACATTCTTTGGACCAAGTTCGTCTCGTTCGTCCCTGTTCGTCCTCCCATTTCATCCTTGGGCAATCTTTGGATCAAGTTCGTCTCGTTCGTCCCTCTACGTCCTCCCATTTGATCGTTGGGCATTCTTTGTACCAAGTTCATCACGTTCGTCTTCCCATTTGATCCATTGGCGTTCTTTGGACCAAGTTCGTCTCGGTCATCCCTCTACGTCCTCCCATTTGATCCATTGGCATTCTTTGGACCAAGTTCGTCTCGTTCATCCCTGTTCGTCCTCCCATTTGATCCTTGGGCATTCTTTGGACCAAGTTCGTCTCGTTCGTCCCTCTACATCCTCCCATTTCATCTTTGGGCATTCTTTGGACCAAGTTCGTCTCGTTCGTCCCTGTTCGTTCTCCCATTTGATCCTTTGGGCATTCTTTAGGCCAAGTTCGTCTCGTTCGACCTCCCATTTGATCCTTTGGCATTCTTTGGACCAAGTTCGTCTCCTTCTTCCCTCTTCGTCCTCGCATTTGATCCTTTGGCATTCTTTGTACCAAGTTGGTCTCGTTCGTCCTCCCATTTGAACGTTTGGCATTCTTTGGACCATGTTCGTCTCGTTCGTCCCTGTTCGTCCTCCCATTTGATCCTTGGGCATTCTTTGGACCAAGTTCGTCTCGTTCGTCCCTCTACGTCCTCCCATTTGATCCTTGGGCATTCTTTGTACCAAGTTTGTCTCTATCGTCCTCCCATTTGATCCTTTGGCATTCTTTGGACCAAGTTCGTCTCCTTCGTCCCACTTCGTCCTCCCATTTGATCCTTTGACATTTTTTGGAACAAGTTCGTCTCGTTCATCCCTTTTTGTCCTCCATTTGATCCATTGGCATTCTTTGGACCAAGTTCGTCTCGTTCGTCCCTCTGCGTCCTCCCATTTGATCCATTAGCATTCTTTGGACCAAGTTCGTCTCGTTCGTCCGTGTTCGTCCTCCCATTTGATCCTTGGGCATTCTTTGTACCAAGTTCGTCACGTTCGTCCTCCCATTTGATCCTTTGGCATTCTTTGGACCAAGTTCGTCTCCTTCGTCCCTCTTCGTCCTCCCATTTGATCCTTTGACATTCTTTGGACCTAGTTCGTCTCGTTCGTCTCTTTTCGTCCTCCCATTTCATCCTTGGGCATTCTATGGACCAAGTTCGTCTCGTTCGTCCCTCTACATCCTCCCATTTGATCCTTTGGGCATTCTTCGGACTAAGTTCGCCTCGTTCGTCCTTGTTCGTCCCCCCATTTGATCCTTTGGGCATTCTTTGGACCAAGTTCGTCTCGTTCGTCCCTCTACGTCCTCCCATTTGATCCTTGGGCATTCATTGTACAAAGGTCGTCATGTTCGTCCTCCCATTTGATCCTTTGGCATTCTTTGGACCAAGTGCGTCTCCTTCGTCCCTCTTCGTCCTCCCATTTGATCGTTTGACATTCTTTGGACAAAGTTCGTCTCGTTCGTCCCATTTCGTCCTCCATTTGATCCTTTGGCATTCTTTGGACCAAGTTCTTCTCGTTCGTCCCTTTACATCCTCCCATTTGATCTTTGGGCATTCTTTGGACCACGTTCGTCTCGTTCGTCCCTGTTCGTCCTCCCTTTTGATCCTTTGGCATTCTTTGGACCAAGTTCGTCTCCTTCGTCCCTCTTCGTCCTCCCATTTGATCCTTTGACATTCTTTGGACCTAGTTCGTCTCGTTCGTCTCTTTTCGTCCTCCCATTTCATCCTTGGGCATTCTATGGACCAAGTTCGTCTCGTTCGTCCCTCTACATCCTCCCATTTGATCCTTTGGGCATTCTTCGGACTAAGTTCGCCTCGTTCGTCCTTGTTCGTCCCCCCATTTGATCCTTTGGGCATTCTTTGGACCAAGTTCGTCTCGTTCGTCCCTCTACGTCCTCCCATTTGATCCTTGGGCATTCTTTGTACCAAGTTCGTCACGATCGTCCTCCCATTTGATCCTTTAGCATTCTTTGGACCAAGTTCGTCTCCTTCGTCCCTCTTCGTCCTCCCATTTGATCCTTTGCATTCTTTGTACCAAGTTCGTCTCGTTCGTCCCTTTTCGTCCTCCCATTTCATCCATGGGCATTCTTTGGACCAAGTTCGTCTCGTTCTTCCCTTTACATCCTCCCATTTGATCTTTGGGCATTCTTTGGACCACGTTCGTCTCGTTCGTCCCTGTTCGTCCTCCCTTTTGATCCTTTGGGCATTCTTTGGACCAAGTTCGTCTCGTTCGTCCCTCTACGTCCTCCCATTTGAACCATTGGCATTCTTTGGACCAAGTTCGTCTCGTTCGTCCCTATTCGTCCTCCCATTTGATCCTTGGGCATTCTTTGTACCAAGGTCGTCACGTTCGTCCTCCCATTTGATCCTTTGGCATTCTTTGGACCAAGTTCGTCTCCTTCGTCCCTCTTCGTCCTCCCATTTGATCCTTTGACATTCTTTGGACCAAGTTCGTCTCGTTCGTCCCTGTTCGTCCTCCCATTTCATCCTTGGGCAATCCTTGGACCAAGTTCGTCTCGTTCGTCCGTCTACGTCCTCCCATTTGATCGTTGGGCATTCTTTGTACCAAGTTCGTCACGTTCGTCTTCCCATTTGATCCATTGGCGTTCTTTGGACCAAGTTCGTCTCCTTCGTCCCTCTTCGTCCTCCCATTTGATCCTTTGACATTCTTTGGACCAAGTTCGTCTCGTTCGTCCCTTTTCGTCCTCCCATTTCATCCTTGGGCAATCTTTGGACCACGTTCGTCTCGTTCGTCCCTCTACGTCCTCCCATTTGATCATTGGGCATTCTTTGTACCAAGTTCGTCACGTTCGTCTTCCCATTTGATCCTTTGGCATTCTTTGGACCAAGTTCGTCTCGTTCGTCCCTCTACGTCCTCCCATTTGAGCCATTGGCATTCTGTGGACCAAGTTCGTCTCGTTCGTCCCTCTACGTCCTCCCATTTGGTCCTTGGGCATTCTTTGTACCAAGGTCGTCATGTTCTTCCTCCCATTTGATCCTTTGGCATTCTTTGGACCAAGTGCGTCTCCTTCGTCCCTCTTCGTCCTCCCATTTGATCGTTTGACATTCTTTGGACAAAGTTCGTCTCGTTCGTTCCTTTTCGTCCTCCATTTGATCCTTTGGCATTCTTTGGACCAAGTTCTTCTCGTTCGTCCCTCTACGTGCTCCCATTTGATCCTTGGGCATTCTTTGTACCAAGTTCGTCACGATCGTCCTGCCATTTGATCCTTTGGCATTCTTTGTACCAAGTTCGTCTCGTTCGTCCCTTTTCGTCCTCCCATTTCATCCATGGGCATTCTTTGGACCAAGTTCGTCTCGTTCGTCCCTGTTCGTCCTCCCATTTGATCCTTTGGGCATTCTTTGGACCAAGTTCGTCTCGTTCGTCCCTCTACGTCCTCCCATTTGATCCTTGGTCATTCTTTGGACCAATTTCGTCCCGTTCGTCCCCCATTTGCTCCTTTGGCATTCTTTGGACCAAGTTCGTCTCGTTCGTCCCTTTTCGTCCTCCCATTTCATCTTTGGGTAATCTTTGGACCAAGTTCGTCTCATTCGTCCCTCTTCGTCCTCCCATTTGATCCTTTGGCAATCTTTGTAGCAAGTTGGTCTCGTTTGTCCTCCCATTTGATCCTTTGGCATTCTTTGGACCAAGTTTGATATGGAACTAGGAAGGATCGCCTTGAAGTTCAGGTTAGAGGAACGATATTGACGCCACACTCAAGAAAAGGATGAGAAGGTGAGTGATAAGTCATGAAATTTTGATTGCCACAAGTTGCCTTGATAAGATCAGATTTGGTTCTTTGCCCAAGAACACAAGGGAAGCTCTCACAATTAGAGAAAACTCAATTTTCATTCAGATTCCACTTTGTGTTTGGCTTTACATTGAGTCCTTATTTATAGGCTAGGTGGGCTGCTGAACAATCAATTCCCACTACATTAAAACTAGAAATAAACTCCCATTAACTATCATAATGGCTAGGGACTCTTAAATTCTCTTAAAACTGACCCTAGGGAAGCTAAAAGGACTTCTGAAAATTGAGCTCAAAATAGTGTACGAAAATGAAAAAGAAATTGGGCTCATGTGCAAAACAAAGTGCAGCCCAAATGATTACAACCTTAATAAAAAGAAATAAAACTGAATCAGCCCATCTCCTTTATTCCTCAAGTTGGATCATGTAATTCAGCCCATCCCTTCATTCTTCAATTTGGATCAAGTAGTTAACCAATCTGGGCTTGAATCCTTCTAGGCTTGATTTTGCTTCAATCAGAGTTGTCACCATTTGATCTAATCCCTCATTAGCTTTCTTGGTACGAGCCCTTGTCATTGGCCCACCAAGGCCTTGTAATGCTTTATTGTCCATGCTTCTAGGTTGATCCTCATCAAAGTTCGTCTCCTTCGTCCCTCTTCGTCCTCGCATTTGATCCTTTGACATTCTTTGGACCAAGTTCGTCTCGTTCGTCCCTTTTCGTCCTCCATTTGATTTATTGGCATTCTTTGGACCAAGTTCGTCTCGTTCGTCCCTCTACGTCCTCCCATTTGAACCATTGGCATTCTTTGGACCAAGTTCGTCTCGTTCGTCCCTATTCGTCCTCCCATTTGATCCTTGGGCATTCTTTGTACCAAGTTCGTCACGTTCGTCCTCCAATTTGATCGTTTGGCATTCTTTGGACCAAGTTCGTCTCCTTCGTCCCTCTTCGTCCTCCCATTTGATCCTTTGAAATTCTATGGACCAAGTTCGTCTCGTTCGTCCCTTTTCGTCCTCCCATTTGATCCTTGGGCATTCTTTGTACCAAGTTGGTCTCGTTCGTCCTCCCATTTGAACCTTTGGCATTCTTTGGACCATGTTCGTCTCGTTCGTCCCTGTTCGTCCTCCCATTTGATCCTTTGGGCATTCTTTGGAGCAAGTACGTCTCGTTCCTCCCTCTACGTCCTCCCATTTGATCCTTTGGGCATTCTTTGGACCAAGTTCGTCTCGTTCGTCCCCCATTTGATCCTTTGGCATTCTTTGGACTAAGTTCGTCTCGTTCGTCCCCCTTCGTCCTCCCATTTGATCCTTTGACATTCTTTGTACCAAGTTGGTCTCGTTCGTCCTCCCATTTTATCCTTTGGCATTCTTTGGACCAAGTTCGTCTCCTTCGTCCCTCTTCGTCCTCCCATTTGATCCTTTGACATTTTTTGGACCAAGTTCGTCTCGTTCATCCCTTTTTGTCCTCCATTTGATCCTTTGGCATTCTTTGGACCAAGTTCGTCTCGTTCGTCCCTCTACGTCCTCCCATTTGATCGTTGGGCATTCTTTGTACCAAGTTCGTCACGTTCGTCCTCCCATTTGATCCATTGGCATTCTTTGGACCAAGTTCGTCTTGTTCGTCCCTCTACGTCCTCCCATTTGATCCATTGGGATTCTTTGGACCAAGTTCGTCTCGTTCGTCCCTGTTCGTCCTCCCATTTGATCCTTGGGCATTCTTTGTACCAAGTTCGGCACGTTCATCCTCCCATTTGATCCTTTGGCATTCTTTGGACCAAGTTCGTCTCCTTCGTCCCTCTTCGTCCTCCCATTTGATCCTTTGACATTCTTTGGACCAAGTTCGTCTCTTCGTCTCTTTTCGTCCTCCTATTTCATCCTTGGGCATTATTTGGACCAAGTTCGTCTCGTTCGTCCCTCTACATCCTCCCATTTGATCCTTTGGGCATTCTTCGGACTAAGTTCGGCTCGTTCGTCCTTGTTCGTCCCCCCATTTGATCGTTTGGGCATTCTTTGGACCAAGTTCGTCTCGTTCGTCCCTCTACGTCCTCCCATTTGATCCTTGGGCATTCTTTGTACCAAGGTCGTCATGTTCGTGCTCCCATTTGATCCTTTGTCATTCTTTGGACCAAGTTCGTCTCCTTCGTCCCTCTTCGTCCTCCCATTTGATCGTTTGACATTCTTTGGACAAAGTTCGTCTCGTTTGTCGCTTTTCGTCATCCATTTGATCCTTTGGCAATCTTTGGACCAAGTTCTTCTTGTTCGTCCCTCTACGTGCTCCCATTTGATCCTTGGGCATTCTTTGTATCAAGTTCGTCACGATCGTCCTCCCATTTTATCCTTTAGCATTCTTTGGACCAAGTTCGTCTCCTTCGTTCCTCTTCGTCCTCCCTTTTGATCCTTTGGCATTCTTTGTACCAAGTTCGTCTCGTTCGTCCCTTTTCGTCCTCCCATTTCATCCATGGGCATTCTTTGGACCAAGTTCGTCCCGTTCGTCCCTTTACATCCTCCCATTTGATCTTTAGGCATTCTTTGGACCAAGTTCGTCTCGTTCGACCCTGTTAGTCCTCCCATTTGATCCTTGGGCATTCTTTGGACCAAGTTCGTCCCGTTCGTCCCCCATTTGCTCCTTTGGCATTCTTTAGACCAAATTCGTCTCGTTCGTCCCTTTTCGTCCTCCCATTTCATCCATGGGCATTCTTTGGACCAAGTTCGTCTCGTTCGTCCCTCTACATCCTCCCATTTGATCCTTTGGGCATTCTTCGGACTAAGTTCGCCTCGTTCGTCCTTGTTCGTCCCCCCATTTGATCCTTTGGGCATTCTTTGGACTAAGTTCGTCTCGTTCGTCCCTCTACGTCCTCCCATTTGATCCTTGGGCATTCTTTGTACCAAGGTCGTCATGTTCGTCCTCCCATTTGATCCTTTGTCATTCTTTGGACCAAGTTCTTCTCGTTCGTCCCTCTACGTGCTCCCATTTGATCCTTGGGCATTCTTTGTACCAAGTTCGTCACGATCGTCTTCCCATTTGATCCTTTAGCATTCTTTGGACCAAGTTCGTCTCCTTCGTCCCTCTTCGTCCTCCCATTTGATCCTTTGGCATTCTTTGTACCAAGTTCGTCTCGTTCGTCCCTTTTCGTCCTCCCATTTCATCCATGGGCATTCTTTGGACCAAGTTCGTCTCGTTCGTCCCTTTACATCCTCCCATTTGATCTTTGGGCATTCTTTGGACCAAGTTCGTCTCGTTCATCCCTGTTCGTCCTCCCATTTGATCCTTGGGCATTCTTTGGACCAAGTTCGTCCCGTTCGTCCCCCATTTGCTCCTTTGGCATTCTTTAGACCAAGTTCATCTCGTTCGTCCCTTTTCGTCCTCCCATTTCATCCATGGGCATTCTTTGGACCAAGTTCGTCTCGTTCGTCCCTGTTCGTCCTCCCATTTGATCCTTGGGCATTCTTTGGACCAAGTTCGTCCCGTTCGTCCCCCATTTGCTCCTTTGGCATTCTTTGGACCAAGTTCGTCTAGTTCGTCCCTTTTCGTCCTCCCATTTCATCCTTGGGCAATCTTTGGACCAAGTTCGTCTCATTCGTCCCTCTTCGTCCTCCCATTTGATCCTTTGGCAATCTTTGTAGCAAGTTGGTCTCGTTCGTCCTCCCATTTGATCCTTTGGCATTCTTTGGACCAAGTTCGTGTCCTTCGTCCCTCTTCGTCCTCGCATTTGATCCTTTGACATTCTTTGGTCCATGTTCGTCTCGTTCGTCCCTTTTCGTCCTCCATTTGATCCATTGGCATTCTTTGGACCAAGTTCGTCTCGTTCGTCCCTCTACGTCCTCCCATTTGAACCATTGGCATTCTTTGGACCAAGTTCGTCTCGTTCGTCCTCCCATTTGATCCTTTGGCATTCTTTGGACCAAGTTCGTCTCCTTCGTCCCTCTTCGTCCTCCCATTTGATCCTTTGGCATTCTTTGTGCCAAGTTCGTCTCGTTCGTCCCTTTTCGTCCTCCCATTTCATCCATGGGCATTCTTTGGACCAAGTTCGTCTCGTTCGTCCCTTTACATCCTCCCATTTGATCTTTGGGCATTCTTTGGACCAAGTTCGTCTCGTTCGTCCCTCTACGTGCTCCCATTTGATCCTTGGGCATTCTTTGTACCAAGGTCGTCATGTTCGTGCTCCCATTTGATCCTTTGTCATTCTTTGGACCAAGTTCGTCTCCTTCGTCCCTCTTCGTCCTCCCATTTGATCGTTTGACATTCTTTGGACAAAGTTCGTCTCGTTCGTCCCTTTTCGTCCTCCATTTGATCCTTTGGCAATCTTTGGACCAAGTTCTTCTCGTTCGTCCCTCTACGTGCTCCCATTTGATCCTTGGGCATTCTTTGTACCAAGTTCGTCACGATCGTCCTCCCATTTTATCCTTTAGCATTCTTTGGACCAAGTTCGTCTCCTTCGTCCCTCTTCGTCCTCCCTTTTGATCCTTTGGCATTCTTTGTACCAAGTTCGTCTCGTTCGTCCCTTTTCGTCCTCCCATTTCATCCATGGGCATTCTTTGGACCAAGTTCGTCCCGTGCGTCTCTTTACATCCTCCCATTTGATCTTTGGGCATTCTTTGGACCAAGTTCGTCTCGTTCGACCCTGTTAGTCCTCCCATTTGATCCTTGGGCATTCTTTGGACCAAGTTCGTCCCGTTCGTCCCCCATTTGCTCCTTTGGCATTCTTTAGACCAAATTCGTCTCGTTCGTCCCTTTTCGTCCTCCCATTTCATCCATGGGCATTCTTTGGACCAAGTTCGTCTCGTTCGTCCCTCTACATCCTCCCATTTGATCCTTTGGGCATTCTTCGGACTAAGTTCGCCTCGTTCATCCTTGTTCGTCCCCCCATTTGATCCTTTGGGCATTCTTTGGACCAAGTTCGTCTCGTTCGTCCCTCTACGTCCTCCCATTTGATCCTTGGGCATTCTTTGTACCAAGGTCGTCATGTTCGTCCTCCCATTTGATCCTTTGTCATTCTTTGGACCAAGTTCTTCTCGTTCGTCCCTCTACGTGCTCCCATTTGATCCTTGGGCATTCTTTGTACCAAGTTCGTCACGATCGTCCTCCCATTTGATCCTTTAGCATTCTTTGGACCAAGTTTGTCTCCTTCGTCCCTCTTCGTCCTCCCATTTGATCCTTTGGCATTCTTTGTACCAAGTTCGTCTCGTTCGTCCCTTTTCGTCCTCCCATTTCATCCATGGGCATTCTTTGGACCAAGTTCGTCCCGTTCGTCCCTTTACATCCTCCCATTTGATCTTTAGGCATTCTTTGGACCAAGTTCGTCTCGTTCGACCCTGTTAGTCCTCCTATTTGATCCTTGGGCATTCTTTGGACCAAGTTCGTCCCGTTCGTCCCCCATTTGCTCCTTTGGCATTCATTAGACCAAATTCGTCTCGTTCGTCCCTTTTCGTCCTCCCATTTCATCCATGGGCATTCTTTGGACCAAGTTCGTCTCGTTCGTCCCTCTACATCCTCCCATTTGATCCTTTGGGCATTCTTCGGACTAAGTTCGCCTCGTTCGTCCTTGTTCGTCCCCCCATTTGATCCTTTGGGCATTCTTTGGACTAAGTTCGTCTCGTTCGTCCCTCTACGTCCTCCCATTTGATCCTTGGGCATTCTTTGTACCAAGGTCGTCATGTTCGTCCTCCCATTTGATCCTTTGTCATTCTTTGGACCAAGTTCTTCTCGTTCGTCCCTCTACGTGCTCCCATTTGATCCTTGGGCATTCTTTGTACCAAGTTCGTCACGATCGTCCTCCCATTTGATCCTTTAGCATTCTTTGGACCAAGTTCGTCTCCTTCGTCCCTCTTCGTCCTCCCATTTGATCCTTTGGCATTCTTTGTACCAAGTTCGTCTCGTTCGTCCCTTTTCGTCCTCCCATTTCATCCATGGGCATTCTTTGGACCAAGTTCGTCTCGTTCGTCCCTTTACATCCTCCCATTTGATCTTTGGGCATTCTTTGGACCAAGTTCGTCTCGTTCATCCCTGTTCGTCCTCCCATTTGATCCTTGGGCATTCTTTGGACCAAGTTCGTCCCGTTCGTCCCCCATTTGCTCCTTTGGCATTCTTTGGACCAAGTTCGTCTAGTTCGTCCCTTTTCGTCCTCCCATTTCATCCTTGGGCAATCTTTGGACCAAGTTCGTCTCATTCGTCCCTCTTCGTCCTCCCATTTGATCCTTTGGCAATCTTTGTAGCAAGTTGGTCTCGTTCGTCCTCCCATTTGATCCTTTGGCATTCTTTGGACCAAGTTCGTGTCCTTCGTCCCTCTTCGTCCTCGCATTTGATCCTTTGACATTCTTTGGTCCATGTTCGTCTCGTTCGTCCCTTTTCGTCCTCCATTTGATCCATTGGCATTCTTTGGACCAAGTTCGTCTCGTTCGTCCCTCTACGTCCTCCCGTTTGAACCATTGGCATTCTTTGGACCAAGTTCGTCTCGTTCGTCCTCCCATTTGATCCTTTGGCATTCTTTGGACCAAGTTCGTCTCCTTCGTCCCTCTTCGTCCTCCCATTTGATCCTTTGGCATTCTTTGTGCCAAGTTCGTCTCGTTCGTCCCTTTTCGTCCTCCCATTTCATCCATGGGCATTCTTTGGACCAAGTTCGTCTCGTTCGTCCCTTTACATCCTCCCATTTGATCTTTGGGCATTCTTTGGACCAAGTTCGTCTCGTTCGTCCCTCTACGTGCTCCCATTTGATCCTTGGGCATTCTTTGTACCAAGGTCGTCATGTTCGTGCTCCCATTTGATCCTTTGTCATTCTTTGGACCAAGTTCGTCTCCTTCGTCCCTCTTCGTCCTCCCATTTGATCGTTTGACATTCTTTGGACAAAGTTTGTCTCATTCGTCCCTTTTCGTCCTCCATTTGATCCTTTGGCAATCTTTGGACCAAGTTCTTCTCGTTCGTCCCTCTACGTGCTCCCATTTGATCCTTGGGCATTCTTTGTACCAAGTTCGTCACGATCGTCCTCCCATTTTATCCTTTAGCATTCTTTGGACCAAGTTCGTCTCCTTCGTCCCTCTTCGTCCTCCCTTTTGATCCTTTGGCATTCTTTGTACCAAGTTCGTCTCGTTCGTCCCTTTTCGTCCTCCCATTTCATCCATGGGCATTCTTTGGACCAAGTTCGTCCCGTGCGTCCCTTTACATCCTCCCATTCGATCTTTGGGCATTCTTTGGACCAAGTTCGTCTCGTTCGACCCTGTTAGTCCTCCCATTTGATCCTTGGGCATTCTTTGGACCAAGTTCGTCCTGTTCGTCCCCCATTTGCTCCTTTGGCATTCTTTAGACCAAATTCGTCTCGTTCGTCCCTTTTCGTCCTCCCATTTCATCCATGGGCATTCTTTGGACCAAGTTCGTCTCGTTCGTCCCTCTACATCCTCCCATCTGATCCTTTGGGCATTCTTCGGACTAAGTTCGCCTCGTTCATCCTTGTTCGTCCCCCCATTTGATCCTTTGGGCATTCTTTGGACCAAGTTCGTCTCGTTCGTCCCTCTACGTCCTCCCATTTGATCCTTGGGCATTCTTTGTACCAAGGTCGTCATGTTCGTCCTCCCATTTGATCCTTTGTCATTCTTTGGACCAAGTTCTTCTCGTTCGTCCCTCTACGTGCTCCCATTTGATCCTTGGGCATTCTTTGTACCAAGTTCGTCACGATCGTCCTCCCATTTGATCCTTTAGCATTCTTTGGACCAAGTTCGTCTCCTTCGTCCCTCTTCGTCCTCCCATTTGATCCTTTGGCATTCTTTGCACCAAGTTCGTCTCGTTCGTCCCTTTTCGTCCTCCCATTTCATCCATGGGCATTCTTTGGACCAAGTTCGTCTCGTTCGTCCCTTTACATCCTCCCATTTGATCTTTGGGCATTCTTTGGACCAAGTTCGTCTCCTTTGTCCCTCTTCGTCCTCCCATTTGATCGTTTGACATTCTTTGGACAAAGTTCGTCTCATTCGTCCCTTTTCGTCCTCCATTTGATCCTTTGGCAATCTTTGGACCAAGTTCTTCTCGTTCGTCCCTCTACGTGCTCCCATTTGATCCTTGGGCATTCTTTGTACCAAGTTCGTCACGATCGTCCTCCCATTTGATCCTTTAGCATTCTTTGGACCAAGTTCGTCTCCTTCGTCCCTCTTCGTCCTCCCTTTTGATCCTTTGGCATTCTTTGTACCAAGTTCGTCTCGTTCGTCCCTTTTCGTCCTCCCATTTCATCCATGGGCATTCTTTGGACCAAGTTCGTCCCGTGCGTCCCTTTACATCCTCCCATTCGATCTTTGGGCATTCTTTGGACCAAGTTCGTCTCGTTCGACCCTGTTAGTCCTCCCATTTGATCCTTGGGCATTCTTTGGACCAAGTTCGTCCTGTTCGTCCCCCATTTGCTCCTTTGGCATTCTTTAGACCAAATTCGTCTCGTTCGTCCCTTTTCGTCCTCCCATTTCATCCATGGGCATTCTTTGGACCAAGTTCGTCTCGTTCGTCCCTCTACATCCTCCCATCTGATCCTTTGGGCATTCTTCGGACTAAGTTCGCCTCGTTCATCCTTGTTCGTCCCCCCATTTGATCCTTTGGGCATTCTTTGGACCAAGTTCGTCTCGTTCGTCCCTCTACGTCCTCCCATTTGATCCTTGGGCATTCTTTGTACCAAGGTCGTCATGTTCGTCCTCCCATTTGATCCTTTGTCATTCTTTGGACCAAGTTCTTCTCGTTCGTCCCTCTACGTGCTCCCATTTGATCCTTGGGCATTCTTTGTACCAAGTTCGTCACGATCGTCCTCCCATTTGATCCTTTAGCATTCTTTGGACCAAGTTCGTCTCCTTCGTCCCTCTTCGTCCTCCCATTTGATCCTTTGGCATTCTTTGCACCAAGTTCGTCTCGTTCGTCCCTTTTCGTCCTCCCATTTCATCCATGGGCATTCTTTGGACCAAGTTCGTCTCGTTCGTCCCTTTACATCCTCCCATTTGATCTTTGGGCATTCTTTGGACCAAGTTCGTCTCCTTTGTCCCTCTTCGTCCTCCCATTTGATCGTTTGACATTCTTTGGACAAAGTTCGTCTCATTCGTCCCTTTTCGTCCTCCATTTGATCCTTTGGCAATCTTTGGACCAAGTTCTTCTCGTTCGTCCCTCTACGTGCTCCCATTTGATCCTTGGGCATTCTTTGTACCAAGTTCGTCACGATCGTCCTCCCATTTTATCCTTTAGCATTCTTTGGACCAAGTTCGTCTCCTTCGTCCCTCTTCGTCCTCCCTTTTGATCCTTTGGCATTCTTTGTACCAAGTTCGTCTCGTTCGTCCCTTTTCGTCCTCCCATTTCATCCATGGGCATTCTTTGGACCAAGTTCGTCCCGTGCGTCCCTTTACATCCTCCCATTTGATCTTTGGGCATTCTTTGGACCAAGTTCGTCTCGTTCGACCCTGTTAGTCCTCCCATTTGATCCTTGGGCATTCTTTGGACCAAGTTCGTCCTGTTCGTCCCCCATTTGCTCCTTTGGCATTCTTTAGACCAAATTCGTCTCGTTCGTCCCTTTTCGTCCTCCCATTTCATCCATGGGCATTCTTTGGACCAAGTTCGTCTCGTTCGTCCCTCTACATCCTCCCATTTGATCCTTTGGGCATTCTTCGGACTAAGTTCGCCTCGTTCATCCTTGTTCGTCCCCCCATTTGATCCTTTGGGCATTCTTTGGACCAAGTTCGTCTCGTTCGTCCCTCTACGTCCTCCCATTTGATCCTTGGGCATTCTTTGTACCAAGGTCGTCATGTTCGTCCTCCCATTTGATCCTTTGTCATTCTTTGGACCAAGTTCTTCTCGTTCGTCCCTCTACGTGCTCCCATTTGATCCTTGGGCATTCTTTGTACCAAGTTCGTCACGATCGTCCTCCCATTTGATCCTTTAGCATTCTTTGGACCAAGTTCGTCTCCTTCGTCCCTCTTCGTCCTCCCATTTGATCCTTTGGCATTCTTTGTACCAAGTTCGTCTCGTTCGTCCCTTTTCGTCCTCCCATTTCATCCATGGGCATTCTTTGGACCAAGTTCGTCTCGTTCGTCCCTTTACATCCTCCCATTTGATCTTTGGGCATTCTTTGGACCAAGTTCGTCTCGTTCGTCCCTGTTCGTCCTCCCATTTGATCCTTGGGCATTCTTTGGACCAAGTTCGTCCCGTTCGTCCCCCATTTGCTCCTTTGGCATTCTTTAGACCAAGTTCATCTCGTTCGTCCCTTTTCGTCCTCCCATTTCATCCATGGGCATTCTTTGGACCAAGTTCGTCTCGTTTGTCCCTGTTCGTCCTCCCATTTGATCCTTGGGCATTCTTTGGACCAAGTTCGTCCCGTTCGTCCCCCATTTGCTCCTTTGGCATTCTTTGGGCCAAGTTCGTCTCGTTCGTCGCTTTTCGTCCTCCCATTTCATCCATGGGCAATCTTTGGACCAAGTTCGTCTCGTTCGTCCCTCTTCGTCCTCCCATTCGATCCTTTGGCAATCTTTGTAGCAAGTTGGTCTCGTTCGTCCTCCCATTTGATCCTTTGGCATTCTTTGGACCAAGTTCGTCTCCTTCGTCCCTCTTCGTCCTCGCATTTGATCCTTTGACATTCTTTGGACCATGTTCGTCTCGTTCGTCCCTTTTCGTCCTCCATTTGATCCATTGGCATTCTTTGGACCAAGTTCGTCTCGTTCGTCCCTCTACGTCCTCCCATTTGAACCATTGGCATTCTTTGGACCAAGTTCGTCTCGTTCGTCCCTATTCATCCTCCCATTTGATCCTTGGGCATTCTTTGTACCAAGTTCGTCACGTTCGTCCTCCCATTTGATCCTTTGGCATTCTTTGGACCAAGTTCGTCTCCTTCGTCCCTCTTCGTCCTCCCATTTGATCCTTTGGCATTCTTTGTGCCAAGTTCGTCTCGTTCGTCCCTTTTCGTCCTCCCATTTCATCCATGGGCATTCTTTGGACCAAGTTCGTCTCGTTCGTCCCTTTACGTCCTCCCATTTGATCTTTGGCCATTCTTTGGACCAAGTTCGTCTCGTTCGTCCCTGTTCGTCCTCCCATTTCATCCTTGAGCATTCTTTGGACCAAGTTCGTCCCGTTCGTCCCCCATTTGCTCCTTTGGCATTCTTTGGACCAAGTTCGTCTAGTTCGTCCCTTTTCGTCCTCCTATTTCATCCTTTGGCAATCTTTGGACCAAGTTCGTCTCATTCGTCCCTCTTCGTCCTCCCATTTGATCCTTTGGCAATCTTTGTAGCAAGTTGGTCTCGTTCGTCCTCCCATTTGATCCTTTGGCATTCTTTGGACCAAGTTCGTGCCCTTCGTCCCTCTTCATCCTCGCATTTGATCCTTTGACATTCTATGGTCCATGTTCGTCTCGTTCGTCCCTTTTTGTCCTCCATTTGATCCATTGGCATTCTTTGGACCAAGTTCGTCTCGTTCGTCCCTCTACGTCCTCCCATTTGAACCATTGGCATTCTTTGGACCAAGTTCGTCTCGTTCGTCCCTCTACGTCCTCCCATTTGATCCTTTGACATTCTTTGGACCAAGTTCGTCTCGTTCGTCTCTTTTCGTCCTCCTATTTCATCCTTGGGCATTATTTGGAGCAAGTTCGTCTCGTTCGTCCCTCTACATTCTCCAATTTGATCCTTTGGGCATTCTTTGGACCAAGTTCGTCTCGTTCGTCCCTGTACGTCCTCCCATTTGATCCTTGGGCATTCTTTGTACCAAGGTCGTCATGTTCGTCCTCCCATTTGATCCTTTGTCAGTCTTTGGACCAAGTTCGTCTCCTACGTCCCTCTTCGTCCTCCCATTTGATCGTTTGACATTCTTTGGACAAAGTTCGTTTCGTTCGTTCCTTTTCGTCCTCCATTTGATCCTTTGGCAATCTTTGGACCAAGTTCTTCTCGTTCGTCCCTCTACGTGCTCCCATTTGATCCTTGGGCATTCTTTGTACCAAGTTCGTCACGATCGTCCTCCCATTTGATCCTTTAGCATTCTTTGGACCAAGTTCGTCTCCTTCGTCCCTCTTCGTCCTCCCATTTGATCCTTTGGCATTCTTTGTACCAAGTTCGTCTCGTTCGTCCCTTTTCGTCCTCCCATTTCATCCATGGGCATTCTTTGGACCAAGTTCGTCTCGTTCGTCCCTTTACATCCTCCCATTTGATCTTTGGGGATTCTTTGGACCAAGTTCGTCTCGTTCGTCCTCCCATTTGATCCTTGGGCATTCTTTGGACCAAGTTCGTCCCGTTCGTCCCCCATTTGCTCCTTTGGCAATCTTTGTAGCAAGTTGGTCTCGTTCGTCCTCCCATTTGATCCTTTGGCATTCTTTGGACCAAGTTCGTCTCCTTCGTCCCTCTTCGTCCTCGCATTTGATCCTTTGACATTATTTGGACCAAGTTCGTCTCGTTCGTCCCTTTTCGTCCTCCATTTGATCCATTGGCATTCTTTGGACCAAGTTCGTCTCGTTCGTCCCTATTCGTCCTCCCATTTGATCGTTGGGCATTCTTTGTACCAAGTTCGTCACGTTTGTCCTCCCATTTGATCCTTTGGCATTCTTTGGACCAAGTTCGTCTCCTTCGTCCCTCTTCGTCCTCCCATTTGATCCTTTGACATTCTTTGGACCAAGTTCGTCTCATTCGTCCCTTTTCGTCCTCCTATTTGATCCTTGGGCATTGTTTGTACCAAGTTGGTCTCGTTCGTCCTCCCATTTGAACCTTTGGCATTCTTTGGACCATGTTCATCTCGTTCGTCCCTGTTCGTCCTCCCATTTGATCCTTTGGGCATTCTTTGGAGCAAGTTCGTCTCGTTCCACCCTCTACGTCCTCCCATTTGATCCTTGGGAATTCTTTCTACCAAGTTCGTCACGTTTGTCGTCCCATTTGATCCTTTGGGCATTCTTTGGACCAAGATCGTCTCGTTCGTCCTCCCATTTGATCCTTTGACATTCTTTGGACCAAGTTGGTCTCGTTCGTCCTCCCATTTGATCCTTTGGCATTCTTTGGACCAAGTTCATCTCATTCGTCCCTCTTTTCTCCTCCCATTTGATCCTTTGACATTTTTGGACCAAGTTCGTCTGGTTCATCCCTTTTTGTCCTCCATTTGATCCTTTGGCATTCTTTGGACCAAGTTCGTCTCGTTCGTCCCTCTACGTGCTCCCATTTGATCCTTGGGCATTCTTTGTACCAAGTTCGTCACGATCGTCCTCCCATTTGATCTTTTAGCATTCTTTGGACCAAGTTCGTCTCCTTCGTCCCTCTTCGTCCTCCCATTTGATCCTTTGGCATTCTTTGTACCAAGTTCGTCTCGTTCGTCTCGTTCGTCTCTTTTCGTCCTCCCATTTCATCCATGGGCATTCTTTGGACCAAGTTCGTCTCGTTCGTCGCTTTACATCCTCCCATTTGATCTTTGGGCATTCTTTGGACCAAGTTCGTTGCGTTCGTCCCTGTTCGTCCTCCCATTTGATCCTTGGGCATTCTTTGGACCAAGTTCGTCCCGTTCGTCCCCCATTTTCTCCTTTGGCATTCTTTAGACCAAGTTCGTCTCGTTCGTCCCTTTTCGTCCTCCCATTTCATCCATGGGCATTCTTTGGACCAAGTTCGTCTCGTTCGTCCCTGTTCGTCCTCCCATTTGATCCTTGGGCATTCTTTGGACCAAGTTCGTCCCGTTCGTCCTCCATTTGCTCCTTTGGCATTCTTTGGACCAAGTTCGTCTCGTTCGTCCCTTTTCGTCCTCCCATTTCATCCTTGGGCAATCTTTGGACCAAGTTCGTCTCATTCGTCCCTCTTCGTCCTCCCATTTGATCCTTTGGCAATCTTTGTAGCTAGTTGGTCTCGTTCGTCCTCCCATTTGATCCTTTGGCATTCTTTGGACCAAGTTCGTCTCCTTCGTCCCTCTTCGTCCTCGCATTTGATCCTTTGACATTCTTTGGACCAAGTTCGTCTCGTTCGTCCCTTTTCGTCCTCCATTTGATCCATTGGCATTCTTTGGACCAAGTTCGTCTCGTTCGTCCCTCTACGTCCTCCCATTTGAACCATTGGCATTCTTTGGACCAAGTTCGTCTCGTTCGTCCTCCCATTTGATCCTTTGGCATTCTTTGGACCAAGTTCATCTCCTTCGTCCCTCTTCGTCCTCCCATTTGATCCTTTGACATTCTTTGGACCAAGTTTGTCTCGTTCGTCCCTTTTCGTCCTCCCATTTGATCGTTGGGCATTCTTTGTACCAAGTTGGTCTCGTTCGTCCTCCCATTTGAACCTTTGGCATTCTTTGGACCATGTTCGTCTCGTTCGTCCCTGTTCGTCCTCCCATTTGATCCTTTGGGCATTCTTTGGAGCAAGTTCGTCTCGATCCTCCCTCTACGTCCTTCCATTTTATCCTTGGGAATTCTTTCTACCAAGTTCGTCACGTTTGTCGTCCCATTTGATCCTTTGGGCATTCTTTGGACCAAGTTCGTCTCGTTCGTCCCCCATTTGATCCATTGGCATTCTTTGGACCAAGTTCGTCTCGTTCGTCCCCCTTCGTCCTCCCATTTGATCCTTTGACATTCTTTCTACCAAGTTGGTCTCGTTCGTCCTCCCTTTTGATCCTTTGGCAATCTTTGGACCAAGTTCGTCTCCTTCGTCCCTCTTTTCTCCTCCCAGTTGATCCTTTGACATTTTTTGGACCAAGTTCGTCTCGTTCATCCCTTTTTGTCCTCCAGTTGATCCTTTGGCATTCTTTGGACCAAGTTCGTCTCGTTCGTCCCTCTACGTCCTCCCATTTGATCGTTGGGCATTCTTTGTACCTAGTTCGTCACGTTCGTCCTCCCATTTGATCCATTGGCATTCTTTGGACCAAGTTCGACTCGTTCGTCCCTCTACGTCCTCCCATTTGATCCATTGGCATTCTTTGGACCAAGTTCGTCTCGTTCGTCCCTGTTCGTCCTCCCATTTGATCCGTGGGCATTCTTTGGACCAAGTTCGTCTCGTTCGTCCCTCTACATCCTCCCATTTCATCTTTGGGCATTCTTTGGACCAAGTTCGTCCGTTCGTCCCTGTTCGTTCTCCCATTTGATCCTTTGGGCATTCTTTGGACCAAGTTCGTCTCGTTCGTCCTCCCATTTGATCCTTTGGCTTTCTTTGGACCAAGTTCGTCTCCTTCGTCCCTCTTCGTCCTCACATTTGATCCTTTGACAATTTTTGGACCAAGTTCGTCTCGTTCATCCCTTTTTCTCCTCCATTTGAACCTTTGGCATTCTTTGGACCATGTTCGTCTCGTTCGTCCCTGTTCGTCCTCCCATTTGATCCTTTGGGCATTCTTTGGAGCAAGTTCGTCTCGTTCCTCCCTCTACGTCCTTCCATTTTATCCTTGGGAATTCTTTCTACCAAGTTCGTCACGTTTGTCGTCCCATTTGATCCTTTGGGCATTCTTTGGACCAAGTTCGTCTCGTTCGTCCCCCATTTGATCCTTTGGCATTCTTTGGAACAAGTTCGTCTCGTTCGTCCCCCTTCGTCCTCCCATTTGATCCTTTGACATTCTTTCTACCAAGTTGGTCTCGTTCGTCCTCCCTTTTGATCCTTTGGCAATCTTTGGACCAAGTTCGTCTCCTTCGTCCCTCTTTTCTCCTCCCATTTGATCCTTTGACATTTTTTGGACCAAGTTCGTCTCGTTCATCTCTTTTTGTCCTCCATTTGATCCTTTGGCATTCTTTGGACCAAGTTCGTCTCGTTCGTCCCTCTACGTCCTCCCATTTGATCGTTGGGCATTCTTTGTACCTAGTTCGTCACGTTCGTCCTCCCATTTGATCCATTGGCATTCTTTGGACCAAGTTCGACTCGTTCGTCCCTCTACGTCCTCCCATTTGATCCATTGGCATTCTTTGGACCAAGTTCGTCTCGTTCGTCCCTGTTCGTCCTCCCATTTAATCCGTGGGCATTCTTTGGACCAAGTTCGTCTCGTTCGTCCCTCTACATCCTCCCATTTCATCTTTGGGCATTCTTTGGACCAAGTTCGTCCGTTCGTCCCTGTTCGTTCTCCCATTTGATCCTTTGGGCATTCTTTGGACCAAGTTCGTCTCGTTCGTCCTCCCATTTGATCCTTTGGCTTTCTTTGGACCAAGTTCGTCTCCTTCGTCCCTCTTCGTCCTCACATTTGATCCTTTGACAATTTTTGGACCAAGTTCGTCTCGTTCATCCCTTTTTGTCCTCCATTTGATCCTTTGGCATTCTTTGGACCAAGTTCGTCTCGTTCGTCCCTCTACGTCCTCCCATTTGATCGTTGGGCATTCTTTGTACCAAGTTCGTCACATTCCTCCTCCCATTTGATCCATTGGCATTCTTTGGACCAAGTTCGTCTCGTTCGTCCCTCTACGTCCTCCCATTTGATCCATTGGCATTCTTTGGACCAAGTTCGTCTCGTTCACCCATGTTTGTCCTCCCATTTGATCCTTGGGCATTCTTTGTACCAGGTTCGTCACGTTCGTCCTCCCAATTTATCATTTGGCATTCTTTGGACCAAGTTCGTCTCCTTCGTCCCTCTTCGTCCTCCCATTTGATGCTTTGACATTCTTTGGACCAATTCGTCTCGTTCGTCCCTCTACATCCTCCCATTTGTTCCTTTGGGCATTCTTCGGACTAAGTTCGCCTCGTTCGTCCTTGTTCGTCCCCCCATTTGATCCTTTGGGCATTCTTTGGACCAAGTTCGTCTCGTTCGTCCCCCATTTGATCCTTTGGCATTCTTTGGACCAAGTTCGTCTCGTTCGTCCCCCTTCGTCCTCCCATTTGATCCTTTGACATTCTTTGTACCAAGTTGGTCTCGTTCGTCCTCCCATTTTATCCTTTGGCATTCTTTGGACCAAGTTCGTGTCCTTCGTCCCTCTTCGTCCTCCCATTTGATCCTTTGGCATTCTTTGGACCAAGTTCGTCTCCTTCGTCCCTCTTCGTCCTCGCATTTGATCCTTTGACATTCTTTGGACCAAGTTCGTCTCGTTCGTCCCTTTTCGTCCTCCATTTGATCCATTGGCATTCTTTGGACCATGTTCGTCTCGTTTGTCCCTCTACGTCCTCCCATTTGATCCTTGGGCATTCTTTGTACCAAGTTCGTCACGTTCGTCCTCCCATTTGATCCTTTGGCATTCTTTGGACCAAGTTCGTCTCCTTCGTCCCTCTTCGTCCTCCCATTTGATCCTTTGACATTCTTTGGACCAAGTTCGTCTCGTTCGTCCCTCTACGTCCTCCCATTTCATCTTTGGGCATTCTTTGGACCAAGTTCGTCCGTTCGTCCCTGTTCGTTCTCCCATTTGATCCTTTGGGCATTCTTTGGACCAAGTTCGTCTCGTTCGTCCTCCCATTTGATCCTTTGGCTTTCTTTGGACCAAGTTCGTCTCCTTCGTCCCTCTTCGTCCTCACATTTGATCCTTTGACAATTTTTGGACCAAGTTCGTCTCGTTCATCCCTTTTTCTCCTCCATTTGAACCTTTGGCATTCTTTGGACCATGTTCGTCTCGTTCGTCCCTGTTCGTCCTCCCATTTGATCCTTTGGGCATTCTTTGGAGCAAGTTCGTCTCGTTCCTCCCTCTACGTCCTTCCATTTTATCCTTGGGAATTCTTTCTACCAAGTTCGTCACGTTTGTCGTCCCATTTGATCCTTTGGGCATTCTTTGGACCAAGTTCGTCTCGTTCGTCCCCCATTTGATCCTTTGGCATTCTTTGGACCAAGTTCGTCTCGTTCGTCCCCCTTCGTCCTCCCATTTGATCCTTTGACATTCTTTCTACCAAGTTGGTCTCGTTCGTCCTCCCTTTTGATCCTTTGGCAATCTTTGGACCAAGTTCGTCTCCTTCGTCCCTCTTTTCTCCTCCCATTTGATCCTTTGACATTTTTTGGACCAAGTTCGTCTCGTTCATCCCTTTTTGTCCTCCAGTTGATCCTTTGGCATTCTTTGGACCAAGTTCGTCTCGTTCGTCCCTCTACGTCCTCCCATTTGATCGTTGGGCATTCTTTGTACCTAGTTCGTCACGTTCGTCCTCCCATTTGATCCATTGGCATTCTTTGGACCAAGTTCGACTCGTTCGTCCCTCTACGTCCTCCCATTTGATCCATTGGCATTCTTTGGACCAAGTTCGTCTCGTTCGTCCCTGTTCGTCCTCCCATTTGATCCGTGGGCATTCTTTGGACCAAGTTCGTCTCGTTCGTCCCTCTACATCCTCCCATTTCATCTTTGGGCATTCTTTGGACCAAGTTCGTCCGTTCGTCCCTGTTCGTTCTCCCATTTGATCCTTTGGGCATTCTTTGGACCAAGTTCGTCTCGTTCGTCCTCCCATTTGATCCTTTGGCTTTCTTTGGACCAAGTTCGTCTCCTTCGTCCCTCTTCGTCCTCACATTTGATCCTTTGACAATTTTTGGACCAAGTTCGTCTCGTTCATCCCTTTTTCTCCTCCATTTGAACCTTTGGCATTCTTTGGACCATGTTCGTCTCGTTCGTCCCTGTTCGTCCTCCCATTTGATCCTTTGGGCATTCTTTGGAGCAAGTTCGTCTCGTTCCTCCCTCTACGTCCTTCCATTTTATCCTTGGGAATTCTTTCTACCAAGTTCGTCACGTTTGTCGTCCCATTTGATCCTTTGGGCATTCTTTGGACCAAGTTCGTCTCGTTCGTCCCCCATTTGATCCTTTGGCATTCTTTGGACCAAGTTCGTCTCGTTCGTCCCCCTTCGTCCTCCCATTTGATCCTTTGACATTCTTTCTACCAAGTTGGTCTCGTTCGTCCTCCCTTTTGATCCTTTGGCAATCTTTGGACCAAGTTCGTCTCCTTCGTCCCTCTTTTCTCCTCCCATTTGATCCTTTGACATTTTTTGGACCAAGTTCGTCTCGTTCATCCCTTTTTGTCCTCCAGTTGATCCTTTGGCATTCTTTGGACCAAGTTCGTCTCGTTCGTCCCTCTACGTCCTCCCATTTGATCGTTGGGCATTCTTTGTACCTAGTTCGTCACGTTCGTCCTCCCATTTGATCCATTGGCATTCTTTGGACCAAGTTCGACTCGTTCGTCCCTCTACGTCCTCCCATTTGATCCATTGGCATTCTTTGGACCAAGTTCGTCTCGTTCGTCCCTCTACATCCTCCCATTTCATCTTTGGGCATTCTTTGGACCAAGTTCGTCCGTTCGTCCCTGTTCGTTCTCCCATTTGATCCTTTGGGCATTCTTTGGACCAAGTTCGTCTCGTTCGTCCTCCCATTTGATCCTTTGGCTTTCTTTGGACCAAGTTCGTCTCCTTCGTCCCTCTTCGTCCTCACATTTGATCCTTTGACAATTTTTGGACCAAGTTCGTCTCGTTCATCCCTTTTTCTCCTCCATTTGAACCTTTGGCATTCTTTGGACCATGTTCGTCTCGTTCGTCCCTGTTCGTCCTCCCATTTGATCCTTTGGGCATTCTTTGGAGCAAGTTCGTCTCGTTCCTCCCTCTACGTCCTTCCATTTTATCCTTGGGAATTCTTTCTACCAAGTTCGTCACGTTTGTCGTCCCATTTGATCCTTTGGGCATTCTTTGGACCAAGTTCGTCTCGTTCGTCCCCCATTTGATCCTTTGGCATTCTTTGGACCAAGTTCGTCTCGTTCGTCCCCCTTCGTCCTCCCATTTGATCCTTTGACATTCTTTCTACCAAGTTGGTCTCGTTCGTCCTCCCTTTTGATCCTTTGGCAATCTTTGGACCAAGTTCGTCTCCTTCGTCCCTCTTTTCTCCTCCCATTTGATCCTTTGACATTTTTTGGACCAAGTTCGTCTCGTTCATCCCTTTTTGTCCTCCAGTTGATCCTTTGGCATTCTTTGGACCAAGTTCGTCTCGTTCGTCCCTCTACGTCCTCCCATTTGATCGTTGGGCATTCTTTGTACCTAGTTCGTCACGTTCGTCCTCCCATTTGATCCATTGGCATTCTTTGGACCAAGTTCGACTCGTTCGTCCCTCTACGTCCTCCCATTTGATCCATTGGCATTCTTTGGACCAAGTTCGTCTCGTTCGTCCCTGTTCGTCCTCCCATTTGATCCGTGGGCATTCTTTGGACCAAGTTCGTCTCGTTCGTCCCTCTACATCCTCCCATTTCATCTTTGGGCATTCTTTGGACCAAGTTCGTCCGTTCGTCCCTGTTCGTTCTCCCATTTGATCCTTTAGGCATTCTTTGGACCAAGTTCGTCTCGTTCGTCCTCCCATTTGATCCTTTGGCTTTCTTTGGACCAACTTCGTCTCCTTCGTCCCTCTTCGTCCTCACATTTGATCCTTTGACAATTTTTGGACCAAGTTCGTCTCGTTCATCCCTTTTTCTCCTCCATTTGAACCTTTGGCATTCTTTGGACCATGTTCGTCTCGTTCGTCCCTGTTCGTCCTCCCATTTGATCCTTTGGGCATTCTTTGGAGCAAGTTCGTCTCGTTCCTCCCTCTACGTCCTTCCATTTTATCCTTGGGAATTCTTTCTACCAAGTTCGTCACGTTTGTCGTCCCATTTGATCCTTTGGGCATTCTTTGGACCAAGTTCGTCTCGTTCGTCCCCCATTTGATCCTTTGGCATTCTTTGGACCAAGTTCGTCTCGTTCGTCCCCCTTCGTCCTCCCATTTGATCCTTTGACATTCTTTCTACCAAGTTGGTCTCGTTCGTCCTCCCTTTTGATCCTTTGGCAATCTTTGGACCAAGTTCGTCTCCTTCGTCCCTCTTTTCTCCTCCCATTTGATCCTTTGACATTTTTTGGACCAAGTTCGTCTCGTTCATCCCTTTTTGTCCTCCAGTTGATCCTTTGGCATTCTTTGGACCAAGTTCGTCTCGTTCGTCCCTCTACGTCCTCCCATTTGATCGTTGGGCATTCTTTGTACCTAGTTCGTCACGTTCGTCCTCCCATTTGATCCATTGGCATTCTTTGGACCAAGTTCGACTCGTTCGTCCCTCTACGTCCTCCCATTTGATCCATTGGCATTCTTTGGACCAAGTTCGTCTCGTTCGTCCCTGTTCGTCCTCCCATTTGATCCGTGGGCATTCTTTGGACCAAGTTCGTCTCGTTCGTCCCTCTACATCCTCCCATTTCATCTTTGGGCATTCTTTGGACCAAGTTCGTCCGTTCGTCCCTGTTCGTTCTCCCATTTGATCCTTTGGGCATTCTTTGGACCAAGTTCGTCTCGTTCGTCCTCCCATTTGATCCTTTGGCTTTCTTTGGACCAAGTTCGTCTCCTTCGTCCCTCTTCGTCCTCACATTTGATCCTTTGACAATTTTTGGACCAAGTTCGTCTCGTTCATCCCTTTTTCTCCTCCATTTGAACCTTTGGCATTCTTTGGACCATGTTCGTCTCGTTCGTCCCTGTTCGTCCTCCCATTTGATCCTTTGGGCATTCTTTGGAGCAAGTTCGTCTCGTTCCTCCCTCTACGTCCTTCCATTTTATCCTTGGGAATTCTTTCTACCAAGTTCGTCACGTTTGTCGTCCCATTTGATCCTTTGGGCATTCTTTGGACCAAGTTCGTCTCGTTCGTCCCCCATTTGATCCTTTGGCATTCTTTGGACCAAGTTCGTCTCGTTCGTCCCCCTTCGTCCTCCCATTTGATCCTTTGACATTCTTTCTACCAAGTTGGTCTCGTTCGTCCTCCCTTTTGATCCTTTGGCAATCTTTGGACCAAGTTCGTCTCCTTCGTCCCTCTTTTCTCCTCCCATTTGATCCTTTGACATTTTTTGGACCAAGTTCGTCTCGTTCATCCCTTTTTGTCCTCCAGTTGATCCTTTGGCATTCTTTGGACCAAGTTCGTCTCGTTCGTCCCTCTACGTCCTCCCATTTGATCGTTGGGCATTCTTTGTACCTAGTTCGTCACGTTCGTCCTCCCATTTGATCCATTGGCATTCTTTGGACCAAGTTCGACTCGTTCGTCCCTCTACGTCCTCCCATTTGATCCATTGGCATTCTTTGGACCAAGTTCGTCTCGTTCGTCCCTCTACATCCTCCCATTTCATCTTTGGGCATTCTTTGGACCAAGTTCGTCCGTTCGTCCCTGTTCGTTCTCCCATTTGATCCTTTGGGCATTCTTTGGACCAAGTTCGTCTCGTTCGTCCTCCCATTTGATCCTTTGGCTTTCTTTGGACCAAGTTCGTCTCCTTCGTCCCTCTTCGTCCTCACATTTGATCCTTTGACAATTTTTGGACCAAGTTCGTCTCGTTCATCCCTTTTTCTCCTCCATTTGAACCTTTGGCATTCTTTGGACCATGTTCGTCTCGTTCGTCCCTGTTCGTCCTCCCATTTGATCCTTTGGGCATTCTTTGGAGCAAGTTCGTCTCGTTCCTCCCTCTACGTCCTTCCATTTTATCCTTGGGAATTCTTTCTACCAAGTTCGTCACGTTTGTCGTCCCATTTGATCCTTTGGGCATTCTTTGGACCAAGTTCGTCTCGTTCGTCCCCCTTCGTCCTCCCATTTGATCCTTTGACATTCTTTCTACCAAGTTGGTCTCGTTCGTCCTCCCTTTTGATCCTTTGGCAATCTTTGGACCAAGTTCGTCTCCTTCGTCCCTCTTTTCTCCTCCCATTTGATCCTTTGACATTTTTTGGACCAAGTTCGTCTCGTTCATCCCTTTTTGTCCTCCAGTTGATCCTTTGGCATTCTTTGGACCAAGTTCGTCTCGTTCGTCCCTCTACGTCCTCCCATTTGATCGTTGGGCATTCTTTGTACCTAGTTCGTCACGTTCGTCCTCCCATTTGATCCATTGGCATTCTTTGGACCAAGTTCGACTCGTTCGTCCCTCTACGTCCTCCCATTTGATCCATTGGCATTCTTTGGACCAAGTTCGTCTCGTTCGTCCCTGTTCGTCCTCCCATTTGATCCGTGGGCATTCTTTGGACCAAGTTCGTCTCGTTCGTCCCTCTACATCCTCCCATTTCATCTTTGGGCATTCTTTGGACCAAGTTCGTCCGTTCGTCCCTGTTCGTTCTCCCATTTGATCCTTTGGGCATTCTTTGGACCAAGTTCGTCTCGTTCGTCCTCCCATTTGATCCTTTGGCTTTCTTTGGACCAACTTCGTCTCCTTCGTCCCTCTTCGTCCTCACATTTGATCCTTTGACAATTTTTGGACCAAGTTCGTCTCGTTCATCCCTTTTTCTCCTCCATTTGAACCTTTGGCATTCTTTGGACCATGTTCGTCTCGTTCGTCCCTGTTCGTCCTCCCATTTGATCCTTTGGGCATTCTTTGGAGCAAGTTCGTCTCGTTCCTCCCTCTACGTCCTTCCATTTTATCCTTGGGAATTCTTTCTACCAAGTTCGTCACGTTTGTCGTCCCATTTGATCCTTTGGGCATTCTTTGGACCAAGTTCGTCTCGTTCGTCCCCCATTTGATCCTTTGGCATTCTTTGGACCAAGTTCGTCTCGTTCGTCCCCCTTCGTCCTCCCATTTGATCCTTTGACATTCTTTCTACCAAGTTGGTCTCGTTCGTCCTCCCTTTTGATCCTTTGGCAATCTTTGGACCAAGTTCGTCTCCTTCGTCCCTCTTTTCTCCTCCCATTTGATCCTTTGACATTTTTTGGACCAAGTTCGTCTCGTTCATCTCTTTTTGTCCTCCATTTGATCCTTTGGCATTCTTTGGACCAAGTTCGTCTCGTTCGTCCCTCTACGTCCTCCCATTTTATCGTTGGGCATTCTTTGTACCTAGTTCGTCACGTTCGTCCTCCCATTTGATCCATTGGCATTCTTTGGACCAAGTTCGACTCGTTCGTCCCTCTACGTCCTCCCATTTGATCCATTGGCATTCTTTGGACCAAGTTCGTCTCGTTCGTCCCTGTTCGTCCTCCCATTTGATCCGTGGGCATTCTTTGGACCAAGTTCGTCTCGTTCGTCCCTCTACATCCTCCCATTTCATCTTTGGGCATTCTTTGGACCAAGTTCGTCCGTTCGTCCCTGTTCGTTCTCCCATTTGATCCTTTGGGCATTCTTTGGACCAAGTTCGTCTCGTTCGTCCTCCCATTTGATCCTTTGGCTTTCTTTGGACCAAGTTCGTCTCCTTCGTCCCTCTTCGTCCTCACATTTGATCCTTTGACAATTTTTGGACCAAGTTCGTCTCGTTCATCCCTTTTTGTCCTCCATTTGATCCTTTGGCATTCTTTGGACCAAGTTCGTCTCGTTCGTCCCTCTACGTCCTCCCATTTGATCGTTGGGCATTCTTTGTACCTAGTTCGTCACGTTCGTCCTCCCATTTGATCCATTGGCATTCTTTGGACCAAGTTCGACTCGTTCGTCCCTCTACGTCCTCCCATTTGATCCATTGGCATTCTTTGGACCAAGTTCGTCTCGTTCGTCCCTGTTCGTCCTCCCATTTGATCCGTGGGCATTCTTTGGACCAAGTTCGTCTCGTTCGTCCCTCTACATCCTCCCATTTCATCTTTGGGCATTCTTTGGACCAAGTTCGTCCGTTCGTCCCTGTTCGTTCTCCCATTTGATCCTTTGGGCATTCTTTGGACCAAGTTCATCTCGTTCGTCCTCCCATTTGATCCTTTGGCTTTCTTTGGACCAACTTCGTCTCCTTCGTCCCTCTTCGTCCTCACATTTGATCCTTTGACAATTTTTGGACCAAGTTCGTCTCGTTCATCCCTTTTTCTCCTCCATTTGAACCTTTGGCATTCTTTGGACCATGTTCGTCTCGTTCGTCCCTGTTCGTCCTCCCATTTGATCCTTTGGGCATTCTTTGGAGCAAGTTCGTCTCGTTCCTCCCTCTACGTCCTTCCATTTTATCCTTGGGAATTCTTTCTACCAAGTTCGTCACGTTTGTCGTCCCATTTGATCCTTTGGGCATTCTTTGGACCAAGTTCGTCTCGTTCGTCCCCCATTTGATCCTTTGGCATTCTTTGGACCAAGTTCGTCTCGTTCGTCCCCCTTCGTCCTCCCATTTGATCCTTTGACATTCTTTCTACCAAGTTGGTCTCGTTCGTCCTCCCTTTTGATCCTTTGGCAATCTTTGGACCAAGTTCGTCTCCTTCGTCCCTCTTTTCTCCTCCCATTTGATCCTTTGACATTTTTTGGACCAAGTTCGTCTCGTTCATCTCTTTTTGTCCTCCATTTGATCCTTTGGCATTCTTTGGACCAAGTTCGTCTCGTTCGTCCCTCTACGTCCTCCCATTTTATCGTTGGGCATTCTTTGTACCTAGTTCGTCACGTTCGTCCTCCCATTTGATCCATTGGCATTCTTTGGACCAAGTTCGACTCGTTCGTCCCTCTACGTCCTCCCATTTGATCCATTGGCATTCTTTGGACCAAGTTCGTCTCGTTCGTCCCTGTTCGTCCTCCCATTTGATCCGTGGGCATTCTTTGGACCAAGTTCGTCTCGTTCGTCCCTCTACATCCTCCCATTTCATCTTTGGGCATTCTTTGGACCAAGTTCGTCCGTTCGTCCCTGTTCGTTCTCCCATTTGATCCTTTGGGCATTCTTTGGACCAAGTTCGTCTCGTTCGTCCTCCCATTTGATCCTTTGGCTTTCTTTGGACCAAGTTCGTCTCCTTCGTCCCTCTTCGTCCTCACATTTGATCCTTTGACAATTTTTGGACCAAGTTCGTCTCGTTCATCCCTTTTTGTCCTCCATTTGATCCTTTGGCATTCTTTGGACCAAGTTCGTCTCGTTCGTCCCTCTACGTCCTCCCATTTGATCGTTGGGCATTCTTTGTACCTAGTTCGTCACGTTCGTCCTCCCATTTGATCCATTGGCATTCTTTGGACCAAGTTCGACTCGTTCGTCCCTCTACGTCCTCCCATTTGATCCATTGGCATTCTTTGGACCAAGTTCGTCTCGTTCGTCCCTGTTCGTCCTCCCATTTGATCCGTGGGCATTCTTTGGACCAAGTTCGTCTCGTTCGTCCCTCTACATCCTCCCATTTCATCTTTGGGCATTCTTTGGACCAAGTTCGTCCGTTCGTCCCTGTTCGTTCTCCCATTTGATCCTTTGGGCATTCTTTGGACCAAGTTCGTCTCGTTCGTCCTCCCATTTGATCCTTTGGCTTTCTTTGGACCAACTTCGTCTCCTTCGTCCCTCTTCGTCCTCACATTTGATCCTTTGACAATTTTTGGACCAAGTTCGTCTCGTTCATCCCTTTTTCTCCTCCATTTGAACCTTTGGCATTCTTTGGACCATGTTCGTCTCGTTCGTCCCTGTTCGTCCTCCCATTTGATCCTTTGGGCATTCTTTGGAGCAAGTTCGTCTCGTTCCTCCCTCTACGTCCTTCCATTTTATCCTTGGGAATTCTTTCTACCAAGTTCGTCACGTTTGTCGTCCCATTTGATCCTTTGGGCATTCTTTGGACCAAGTTCGTCTCGTTCGTCCCCCATTTGATCCTTTGGCATTCTTTGGACCAAGTTCGTCTCGTTCGTCCCCCTTCGTCCTCCCATTTGATCCTTTGACATTCTTTCTACCAAGTTGGTCTCGTTCGTCCTCCCTTTTGATCCTTTGGCAATCTTTGGACCAAGTTCGTCTCCTTCGTCCCTCTTTTCTCCTCCCATTTGATCCTTTGACATTTTTTGGACCAAGTTCGTCTCGTTCATCTCTTTTTGTCCTCCATTTGATCCTTTGGCATTCTTTGGACCAAGTTCGTCTCGTTCGTCCCTCTACGTCCTCCCATTTTATCGTTGGGCATTCTTTGTACCTAGTTCGTCACGTTCGTCCTCCCATTTGATCCATTGGCATTCTTTGGACCAAGTTCGACTCGTTCGTCCCTCTACGTCCTCCCATTTGATCCATTGGCATTCTTTGGACCAAGTTCGTCTCGTTCGTCCCTGTTCGTCCTCCCATTTGATCCGTGGGCATTCTTTGGACCAAGTTCGTCTCGTTCGTCCCTCTACATCCTCCCATTTCATCTTTGGGCATTCTTTGGACCAAGTTCGTCCGTTCGTCCCTGTTCGTTCTCCCATTTGATCCTTTGGGCATTCTTTGGACCAAGTTCGTCTCGTTCGTCCTCCCATTTGATCCTTTGGCTTTCTTTGGACCAAGTTCGTCTCCTTCGTCCCTCTTCGTCCTCACATTTGATCCTTTGACAATTTTTGGACCAAGTTCGTCTCGTTCATCCCTTTTTGTCCTCCATTTGATCCTTTGGCATTCTTTGGACCAAGTTCGTCTCGTTCGTCCCTCTACGTCCTCCCATTTGATCGTTGGGCATTCTTTGTACCAAGTTCGTCACATTCCTCCTCCCATTTGATCCATTGGCATTCTTTGGACCAAGTTCGTCTCGTTCGTCCCTCTACGTCCTCCCATTTGATCCATTGACATTCTTTGGACCAAGTTCGTCTCGTTCACCCATGTTTGTCCTCCCATTTGATCCTTGGGCATTCTTTGTACCAGGTTCGTCACGTTCGTCCTCCCAATTTATCATTTGGCATTTTTTGGACCAAGTTCGTCTCCTTCGTCCCTCTTCGTCCTCCCATTTGATGCTTTGACATTCTTTGGACCAATTCGTCTCGTTCGTCCCTCTACATCCTCCCATTTGTTCCTTTGGGCATTCTTCGGACTAAGTTCGCCTCGTTCGTCCTTGTTCGTCCCCCCATTTGATCCTTTGGGCATTCTTTGGACCAAGTTCGTCTCGTTCGTCCCCCATTTGATCCTTTGGCATTCTTTGGACCAAGTTCGTCTCGTTCGTCCCCCTTCGTCCTCCCATTTGATCCTTTGACGTTCTTTGTACCAAGTTGGTCTCGTTCGTCCTCCCATTTTATCCTTTGGCATTCTTTGGACCAAGTTCGTCTCGTTCGTCCCTCTACATCCTCCCATTTCATCTTTGGGCATTCTTTGGACCAAGTTCGTCCGTTCGTCCCTGTTCGTTCTCCCATTTGATCCTTTGGGCATTCTTTGGACCAAGTTCGTCTCGTTCGTCCTCCCATTTGATCCTTTGGCTTTCTTTGGACCAAGTTCGTCTCCTTCGTCCCTCTTCGTCCTCACATTTGATCCTTTGACAATTTTTGGACCAAGTTCGTCTCGTTCATCCCTTTTTCTCCTCCATTTGAACCTTTGGCATTCTTTGGACCATGTTCGTCTCGTTCGTCCCTGTTCGTCCTCCCATTTGATCCTTTGGGCATTCTTTGGAGCAAGTTCGTCTCGTTCCTCCCTCTACGTCCTTCCATTTTATCCTTGGGAATTCTTTCTACCAAGTTCGTCACGTTTGTCGTCCCATTTGATCCTTTGGGCATTCTTTGGACCAAGTTCGTCTCGTTCGTCCCCCTTCGTCCTCCCATTTGATCCTTTGACATTCTTTCTACCAAGTTGGTCTCGTTCGTCCTCCCTTTTGATCCTTTGGCAATCTTTGGACCAAGTTCGTCTCCTTCGTCCCTCTTTTCTCCTCCCATTTGATCCTTTGACATTTTTTGGACCAAGTTCGTCTCGTTCATCCCTTTTTGTCCTCCAGTTGATCCTTTGGCATTCTTTGGACCAAGTTCGTCTCGTTCGTCCCTCTACGTCCTCCCATTTGATCGTTGGGCATTCTTTGTACCTAGTTCGTCACGTTCGTCCTCCCATTTGATCCATTGGCATTCTTTGGACCAAGTTCGACTCGTTCGTCCCTCTACGTCCTCCCATTTGATCCATTGGCATTCTTTGGACCAAGTTCGTCTCGTTCGTCCCTGTTCGTCCTCCAATTTTATCCGTGGGCATTCTTTGGACCAAGTTCGTCTCGTTCGTCCCTCTACATCCTCCCATTTCATCTTTGGGCATTCTTTGGACCAAGTTCGTCCGTTCGTCCCTGTTCGTTCTCCCATTTGATCCTTTGGGCATTCTTTGGACCAAGTTCGTCTCGTTCGTCCTCCCATTTGATCCTTTGGCTTTCTTTGGACCAAGTTCGTCTCCTTCGTCCCTCTTCGTCCTCACATTTGATCCTTTGACAATTTTTGGACCAAGTTCGTCTCGTTCATCCCTTTTTCTCCTCCATTTGAACCTTTGGCATTCTTTGGACCATGTTCGTCTCGTTCGTCCCTGTTCGTCCTCCCATTTGATCCTTTGGGCATTCTTTGGAGCAAGTTCGTCTCGTTCCTCCCTCTACGTCCTTCCATTTTATCCTTGGGAATTCTTTCTACCAAGTTCGTCACGTTTGTCGTCCCATTTGATCCTTTGGGCATTCTTTGGACCAAGTTCGTCTCGTTCGTCCCCCATTTGATCCTTTGGCATTCTTTGGACCAAGTTCGTCTCGTTCGTCCCCCTTCGTCCTCCCATTTGATCCTTTGACATTCTTTCTACCAAGTTGGTCTCGTTCGTCCTCCCTTTTGATCCTTTGGCAATCTTTGGACCAAGTTCGTCTCCTTCGTCCCTCTTTTCTCCTCCCATTTGATCCTTTGACATTTTTTGGACCAAGTTCGTCTCGTTCATCCCTTTTTGTCCTCCAGTTGATCCTTTGGCATTCTTTGGACCAAGTTCGTCTCGTTCGTCCCTCTACGTCCTCCCATTTGATCGTTGGGCATTCTTTGTACCAAGTTCGTCACATTCCTCCTCCCATTTGATCCATTGGCATTCTTTGGACCAAGTTCGTCTCGTTCGTCCCTCTACGTCCTCCCATTTGATCCATTGGCATTCTTTGGACCAAGTTCGTCTCGTTCGTCCCTGTTCGTCCTCCCATTTGATCCGTGGGCATTCTTTGGACCAAGTTCGTCTCGTTCGTCCCTCTACATCCTCCCATTTCATCTTTGGGCATTCTTTGGACCAAGTTCGTCCGTTCGTCCCTGTTCGTTCTCCCATTTGATCCTTTGGGCATTCTTTGGACCAAGTTCGTCTCGTTCGTCCTCCCATTTGATCCTTTGGCTTTCTTTGGACCAAGTTCGTCTCCTTCGTCCCTCTTCGTCCTCACATTTGATCCTTTGACAATTTTTGGACCAAGTTCGTCTCGTTCATCCCTTTTTGTCCTCCATTTGATCCTTTGGCATTCTTTGGACCAAGTTCGTCTCGTTCGTCCCTCTACGTCCTCCCATTTGATCGTTGGGCATTCTTTGTACCTAGTTCGTCACGTTCGTCCTCCCATTTGATCCATTGGCATTCTTTGGACCAAGTTCGACTCGTTCGTCCCTCTACGTCCTCCCATTTGATCCATTGGCATTCTTTGGACCAAGTTCGTCTCGTTCGTCCCTGTTCGTCCTCCCATTTGATCCGTGGGCATTCTTTGGACCAAGTTCGTCTCGTTCGTCCCTCTACATCCTCCCATTTCATCTTTGGGCATTCTTTGGACCAAGTTCGTCCGTTCGTCCCTGTTCGTTCTCCCATTTGATCCTTTGGGCATTCTTTGGACCAAGTTCGTCTCGTTCGTCCTCCCATTTGATCCTTTGGCTTTCTTTGGACCAACTTCGTCTCCTTCGTCCCTCTTCGTCCTCACATTTGATCCTTTGACAATTTTTGGACCAAGTTCGTCTCGTTCATCCCTTTTTCTCCTCCATTTGAACCTTTGGCATTCTTTGGACCATGTTCGTCTCGTTCGTCCCTGTTCGTCCTCCCATTTGATCCTTTGGGCATTCTTTGGAGCAAGTTCGTCTCGTTCCTCCCTCTACGTCCTTCCATTTTATCCTTGGGAATTCTTTCTACCAAGTTCGTCACGTTTGTCGTCCCATTTGATCCTTTGGGCATTCTTTGGACCAAGTTCGTCTCGTTCGTCCCCCATTTGATCCTTTGGCATTCTTTGGACCAAGTTCGTCTCGTTCGTCCCCCTTCGTCCTCCCATTTGATCCTTTGACATTCTTTCTACCAAGTTGGTCTCGTTCGTCCTCCCTTTTGATCCTTTGGCAATCTTTGGACCAAGTTCGTCTCCTTCGTCCCTCTTTTCTCCTCCCATTTGATCCTTTGACATTTTTTGGACCAAGTTCGTCTCGTTCATCTCTTTTTGTCCTCCATTTGATCCTTTGGCATTCTTTGGACCAAGTTCGTCTCGTTCGTCCCTCTACGTCCTCCCATTTTATCGTTGGGCATTCTTTGTACCTAGTTCGTCACGTTCGTCCTCCCATTTGATCCATTGGCATTCTTTGGACCAAGTTCGACTCGTTCGTCCCTCTACGTCCTCCCATTTGATCCATTGGCATTCTTTGGACCAAGTTCGTCTCGTTCGTCCCTGTTCGTCCTCCCATTTGATCCGTGGGCATTCTTTGGACCAAGTTCGTCTCGTTCGTCCCTCTACATCCTCCCATTTCATCTTTGGGCATTCTTTGGACCAAGTTCGTCCGTTCGTCCCTGTTCGTTCTCCCATTTGATCCTTTGGGCATTCTTTGGACCAAGTTCGTCTCGTTCGTCCTCCCATTTGATCCTTTGGCTTTCTTTGGACCAAGTTCGTCTCCTTCGTCCCTCTTCGTCCTCACATTTGATCCTTTGACAATTTTTGGACCAAGTTCGTCTCGTTCATCCCTTTTTGTCCTCCATTTGATCCTTTGGCATTCTTTGGACCAAGTTCGTCTCGTTCGTCCCTCTACGTCCTCCCATTTGATCGTTGGGCATTCTTTGTACCAAGTTCGTCACATTCCTCCTCCCATTTGATCCATTGGCATTCTTTGGACCAAGTTCGTCTCGTTCGTCCCTCTACGTCCTCCCATTTGATCCATTGACATTCTTTGGACCAAGTTCGTCTCGTTCACCCATGTTTGTCCTCCCATTTGATCCTTGGGCATTCTTTGTACCAGGTTCGTCACGTTCGTCCTCCCAATTTATCATTTGGCATTTTTTGGACCAAGTTCGTCTCCTTCGTCCCTCTTCGTCCTCCCATTTGATGCTTTGACATTCTTTGGACCAATTCGTCTCGTTCGTCCCTCTACATCCTCCCATTTGTTCCTTTGGGCATTCTTCGGACTAAGTTCGCCTCGTTCGTCCTTGTTCGTCCCCCCATTTGATCCTTTGGGCATTCTTTGGACCAAGTTCGTCTCGTTCGTCCCCCATTTGATCCTTTGGCATTCTTTGGACCAAGTTCGTCTCGTTCGTCCCCCTTCGTCCTCCCATTTGATCCTTTGACGTTCTTTGTACCAAGTTGGTCTCGTTCGTCCTCCCATTTTATCCTTTGGCATTCTTTGGACCAAGTTCGTCTCGTTCGTCCCTCTACATCCTCCCATTTCATCTTTGGGCATTCTTTGGACCAAGTTCGTCCGTTCGTCCCTGTTCGTTCTCCCATTTGATCCTTTGGGCATTCTTTGGACCAAGTTCGTCTCGTTCGTCCTCCCATTTGATCCTTTGGCTTTCTTTGGACCAAGTTCGTCTCCTTCGTCCCTCTTCGTCCTCACATTTGATCCTTTGACAATTTTTGGACCAAGTTCGTCTCGTTCATCCCTTTTTCTCCTCCATTTGAACCTTTGGCATTCTTTGGACCATGTTCGTCTCGTTCGTCCCTGTTCGTCCTCCCATTTGATCCTTTGGGCATTCTTTGGAGCAAGTTCGTCTCGTTCCTCCCTCTACGTCCTTCCATTTTATCCTTGGGAATTCTTTCTACCAAGTTCGTCACGTTTGTCGTCCCATTTGATCCTTTGGGCATTCTTTGGACCAAGTTCGTCTCGTTCGTCCCCCTTCGTCCTCCCATTTGATCCTTTGACATTCTTTCTACCAAGTTGGTCTCGTTCGTCCTCCCTTTTGATCCTTTGGCAATCTTTGGACCAAGTTCGTCTCCTTCGTCCCTCTTTTCTCCTCCCATTTGATCCTTTGACATTTTTTGGACCAAGTTCGTCTCGTTCATCCCTTTTTGTCCTCCAGTTGATCCTTTGGCATTCTTTGGACCAAGTTCGTCTCGTTCGTCCCTCTACGTCCTCCCATTTGATCGTTGGGCATTCTTTGTACCTAGTTCGTCACGTTCGTCCTCCCATTTGATCCATTGGCATTCTTTGGACCAAGTTCGACTCGTTCGTCCCTCTACGTCCTCCCATTTGATCCATTGGCATTCTTTGGACCAAGTTCGTCTCGTTCGTCCCTGTTCGTCCTCCAATTTTATCCGTGGGCATTCTTTGGACCAAGTTCGTCTCGTTCGTCCCTCTACATCCTCCCATTTCATCTTTGGGCATTCTTTGGACCAAGTTCGTCCGTTCGTCCCTGTTCGTTCTCCCATTTGATCCTTTGGGCATTCTTTGGACCAAGTTCGTCTCGTTCGTCCTCCCATTTGATCCTTTGGCTTTCTTTGGACCAAGTTCGTCTCCTTCGTCCCTCTTCGTCCTCACATTTGATCCTTTGACAATTTTTGGACCAAGTTCGTCTCGTTCATCCCTTTTTCTCCTCCATTTGAACCTTTGGCATTCTTTGGACCATGTTCGTCTCGTTCGTCCCTGTTCGTCCTCCCATTTGATCCTTTGGGCATTCTTTGGAGCAAGTTCGTCTCGTTCCTCCCTCTACGTCCTTCCATTTTATCCTTGGGAATTCTTTCTACCAAGTTCGTCACGTTTGTCGTCCCATTTGATCCTTTGGGCATTCTTTGGACCAAGTTCGTCTCGTTCGTCCCCCATTTGATCCTTTGGCATTCTTTGGACCAAGTTCGTCTCGTTCGTCCCCCTTCGTCCTCCCATTTGATCCTTTGACATTCTTTCTACCAAGTTGGTCTCGTTCGTCCTCCCTTTTGATCCTTTGGCAATCTTTGGACCAAGTTCGTCTCCTTCGTCCCTCTTTTCTCCTCCCATTTGATCCTTTGACATTTTTTGGACCAAGTTCGTCTCGTTCATCCCTTTTTGTCCTCCAGTTGATCCTTTGGCATTCTTTGGACCAAGTTCGTCTCGTTCGTCCCTCTACGTCCTCCCATTTGATCGTTGGGCATTCTTTGTACCAAGTTCGTCACATTCCTCCTCCCATTTGATCCATTGGCATTCTTTGGACCAAGTTCGTCTCGTTCGTCCCTCTACGTCCTCCCATTTGATCCATTGGCATTCTTTGGACCAAGTTCGTCTCGTTCACCCATGTTTGTCCTCCCATTTGATCCTTGGGCATTCTTTGTACCAGGTTCGTCACGTTCGTCCTCCCAATTTATCATTTGACATTCTTTGGACCAAGTTCGTCTCCTTCGTCCCTCTTCGTCCTCCCATTTGATGCTTTGACATTCTTTGGACCAATTCGTCTCGTTCGTCCCTCTACATCCTCCCATTTGTTCCTTTGGGCATTCTTCGGACTAAGTTCGCCTCGTTCGTCCTTGTTCGTCCCCCCATTTGATCCTTTGGGCATTCTTTGGACCAAGTTCGTCTCGTTCGTCCCCCATTTGATCCTTTGGCATTCTTTGGACCAAGTTCGTCTCGTTCGTCCCCCTTCGTCCTCCCATTTGATCCTTTGACGTTCTTTGTACCAAGTTGGTCTCGTTCGTCCTCCCATTTTATCCTTTGGCATTCTTTGGACCAAGTTCGTCTCGTTCGTCCCTCTACATCCTCCCATTTCATCATTGGGCATTCTTTGGACCAAGTTCGTCCGTTCGTCCCTGTTCGTTCTCCCATTTGATCCTTTGGGCATTCTTTGGACCAAGTTCGTCTCGTTCGTCCTCCCATTTGATCCTTTGGCTTTCTTTGGACCAAGTTCGTCTCCTTCGTCCCTCTTCGTCCTCACATTTGATCCTTTGACAATTTTTGGACCAAGTTCGTCTCGTTCATCCCTTTTTCTCCTCCATTTGAACCTTTGGCATTCTTTGGACCATGTTCGTCTCGTTCGTCCCTGTTCGTCCTCCCATTTGATCCTTTGGGCATTCTTTGGAGCAAGTTCGTCTCGTTCCTCCCTCTACGTCCTTCCATTTTATCCTTGGGAATTCTTTCTACCAAGTTCGTCACGTTTGTCGTCCCATTTGATCCTTTGGGCATTCTTTGGACCAAGTTCGTCTCGTTCGTCCCCCTTCGTCCTCCCATTTGATCCTTTGACATTCTTTCTACCAAGTTGGTCTCGTTCGTCCTCCCTTTTGATCCTTTGGCAATCTTTGGACCAAGTTCGTCTCCTTCGTCCCTCTTTTCTCCTCCCATTTGATCCTTTGACATTTTTTGGACCAAGTTCGTCTCGTTCATCCCTTTTTGTCCTCCAGTTGATCCTTTGGCATTCTTTGGACCAAGTTCGTCTCGTTCGTCCCTCTACGTCCTCCCATTTGATCGTTGGGCATTCTTTGTACCTAGTTCGTCACGTTCGTCCTCCCATTTGATCCATTGGCATTCTTTGGACCAAGTTCGACTCGTTCGTCCCTCTACGTCCTCCCATTTGATCCATTGGCATTCTTTGGACCAAGTTCGTCTCGTTCGTCCCTGTTCGTCCTCCCATTTGATCCGTGGGCATTCTTTGGACCAAGTTCGTCTCGTTCGTCCCTCTACATCCTCCCATTTCATCTTTGGGCATTCTTTGGACCAAGTTCGTCCGTTCGTCCCTGTTCGTTCTCCCATTTGATCCTTTGGGCATTCTTTGGACCAAGTTCGTCTCGTTCGTCCTCCCATTTGATCCTTTGGCTTTCTTTGGACCAAGTTCGTCTCCTTCGTCCCTCTTCGTCCTCACATTTGATCCTTTGACAATTTTTGGACCAAGTTCGTCTCGTTCATCCCTTTTTCTCCTCCATTTGAACCTTTGGCATTCTTTGGACCATGTTCGTCTCGTTCGTCCCTGTTCGTCCTCCCATTTGATCCTTTGGGCATTCTTTGGAGCAAGTTCGTCTCGTTCCTCCCTCTACGTCCTTCCATTTTATCCTTGGGAATTCTTTCTACCAAGTTCGTCACGTTTGTCGTCCCATTTGATCCTTTGGGCATTCTTTGGACCAAGTTCGTCTCGTTCGTCCCCCTTCGTCCTCCCATTTGATCCTTTGACATTCTTTCTACCAAGTTGGTCTCGTTCGTCCTCCCTTTTGATCCTTTGGCAATCTTTGGACCAAGTTTGTCTCCTTCGTCCCTCTTTTCTCCTCCCATTTGATCCTTTGACATTTTTTGGACCAAGTTCGTCTCGTTCATCCCTTTTTGTCCTCTAGTTGATCCTTTGGCATTCTTTGGACCAAGTTCGTCTTGTTCGTCCCTCTACGTCCTCCCATTTGATCGTTGGGCATTCTTTGTACCTAGTTCGTCACGTTCGTCCTCCCATTTGATCCATTGGCATTCTTTGGACCAAGTTCGACTCGTTCGTCCCTCTACGTCCTCCCATTTGATCCATTGGCATTCTTTGGACCAAGTTCGTCTCGTTCGTCCCTGTTCGTCCTCCCATTTGATCCGTGGGCATTCTTTGGACCAAGTTCGACTCGTTCGTCCCTCTACGTCCTCCCATTTGATCCATTGGCATTCTTTGGACCAAGTTCGTCTCGTTCGTCCCTGTTCGTCCTCCCATTTGATCCGTGGGCATTCTTTGGACCAAGTTCGTCTCGTTCCTCCCTCTACGTCCTTCCATTTTATCCTTGGGAATTCTTTCTACCAAGTTCGTCACGTTTGTCGTCCCATTTGATCCTTTGGGCATTCTTTGGACCAAGTTCGTCTCGTTCCTCCCTCTACGTCCTTCCATTTTATCCTTGGGAATTCTTTCTACCAAGTTCGTCACGTTTGTCGTCCCATTTGATCCTTTGGGCATTCTTTGGACCAAGTTCGTCTCGTTCGTCCCCCTTCGTCCTCCCATTTGATCCTTTGACATTCTTTCTACCAAGTTGGTCTCGTTCGTCCTCCCTTTTGATCCTTTGGCAATCTTTGGACCAAGTTTGTCTCCTTCGTCCCTCTTTTCTCCTCCCATTTGATCCTTTGACATTTTTTGGACCAAGTTCGTCTCGTTCATCCCTTTTTGTCCTCTAGTTGATCCTTTGGCATTCTTTGGACCAAGTTCGTCTCGTTCGTCCCTCTACGTCCTCCCATTTGATCGTTGGGCATTCTTTGTACCAAGTTCGTCACATTCCTCCTCCCATTTGATCCATTGGCATTCTTTGGACCAAGTTCGTCTCGTTCGTCCCTCTACGTCCTCCCATTTGATCCATTGGCATTCTTTGGACCAAGTTCGTCTCGTTCACCCATGTTTGTCCTCCCATTTGATCCTTGGGCATTCTTTGTACCAGGTTCGTCACGTTCGTCCTCCCAATTTATCATTTGACATTCTTTGGACCAAGTTCGTCTCCTTCGTCCCTCTTCGTCCTCCCATTTGATGCTTTGACATTCTTTGGACCAATTCGTCTCGTTCGTCCCTCTACATCCTCCCATTTGTTCCTTTGGGCATTCTTCGGACTAAGTTCGCCTCGTTCGTCCTTGTTCGTCCCCCCATTTGATCCTTTGGGCATTCTTTGGACCAAGTTCGTCTCGTTCGTCCCCCATTTGATCCTTTGGCATTCTTTGGACCAAGTTCGTCTCGTTCGTCCCCCTTCGTCCTCCCATTTGATCCTTTGACGTTCTTTGTACCAAGTTGGTCTCGTTCGTCCTCCCATTTTATCCTTTGGCATTCTTTGGACCAAGTTCGTCTCGTTCGTCCCTCTACATCCTCCCATTTCATCATTGGGCATTCTTTGGACCAAGTTCGTCCGTTCGTCCCTGTTCGTTCTCCCATTTGATCCTTTGGGCATTCTTTGGACCAAGTTCGTCTCGTTCGTCCTCCCATTTGATCCTTTGGCTTTCTTTGGACCAAGTTCGTCTCCTTCGTCCCTCTTCGTCCTCACATTTGATCCTTTGACAATTTTTGGACCAAGTTCGTCTCGTTCATCCCTTTTTCTCCTCCATTTGAACCTTTGGCATTCTTTGGACCATGTTCGTCTCGTTCGTCCCTGTTCGTCCTCCCATTTGATCCTTTGGGCATTCTTTGGAGCAAGTTCGTCTCGTTCCTCCCTCTACGTCCTTCCATTTTATCCTTGGGAATTCTTTCTACCAAGTTCGTCACGTTTGTCGTCCCATTTGATCCTTTGGGCATTCTTTGGACCAAGTTCGTCTCGTTCGTCCCCCTTCGTCCTCCCATTTGATCCTTTGACATTCTTTCTACCAAGTTGGTCTCGTTCGTCCTCCCTTTTGATCCTTTGGCAATCTTTGGACCAAGTTCGTCTCCTTCGTCCCTCTTTTCTCCTCCCATTTGATCCTTTGACATTTTTTGGACCAAGTTCGTCTCGTTCATCCCTTTTTGTCCTCCAGTTGATCCTTTGGCATTCTTTGGACCAAGTTCGTCTCGTTCGTCCCTCTACGTCCTCCCATTTGATCGTTGGGCATTCTTTGTACCTAGTTCGTCACGTTCGTCCTCCCATTTGATCCATTGGCATTCTTTGGACCAAGTTCGACTCGTTCGTCCCTCTACGTCCTCCCATTTGATCCATTGGCATTCTTTGGACCAAGTTCGTCTCGTTCGTCCCTGTTCGTCCTCCCATTTGATCCGTGGGCATTCTTTGGACCAAGTTCGTCTCGTTCGTCCCTCTACATCCTCCCATTTCATCTTTGGGCATTCTTTGGACCAAGTTCGTCCGTTCGTCCCTGTTCGTTCTCCCATTTGATCCTTTGGGCATTCTTTGGACCAAGTTCGTCTCGTTCGTCCTCCCATTTGATCCTTTGGCTTTCTTTGGACCAAGTTCGTCTCCTTCGTCCCTCTTCGTCCTCACATTTGATCCTTTGACAATTTTTGGACCAAGTTCGTCTCGTTCATCCCTTTTTCTCCTCCATTTGAACCTTTGGCATTCTTTGGACCATGTTCGTCTCGTTCGTCCCTGTTCGTCCTCCCATTTGATCCTTTGGGCATTCTTTGGAGCAAGTTCGTCTCGTTCCTCCCTCTACGTCCTTCCATTTTATCCTTGGGAATTCTTTCTACCAAGTTCGTCACGTTTGTCGTCCCATTTGATCCTTTGGGCATTCTTTGGACCAAGTTCGTCTCGTTCGTCCCCCTTCGTCCTCCCATTTGATCCTTTGACATTCTTTCTACCAAGTTGGTCTCGTTCGTCCTCCCTTTTGATCCTTTGGCAATCTTTGGACCAAGTTTGTCTCCTTC
The DNA here is from genome assembly GCA_030159175.1 of Glycyrrhiza uralensis. Lineage (NCBI taxonomy): Eukaryota > Viridiplantae > Streptophyta > Magnoliopsida > Fabales > Fabaceae > Glycyrrhiza > Glycyrrhiza uralensis. The sequence continues at coordinate 24,297,088 of BRZY01000006.1, read as the reverse complement.
GTCCCTCTTTTCTCCTCCCATTTGATCCTTTGACATTTTTTGGACCAAGTTCGTCTCGTTCATCCCTTTTTGTCCTCTAGTTGATCCTTTGGCATTCTTTGGACCAAGTTCGTCTCGTTCGTCCCTCTACGTCCTCCCATTTGATCGTTGGGCATTCTTTGTACCTAGTTCGTCACGTTCGTCCTCCCATTTGATCCATTGGCATTCTTTGGACCAAGTTCGACTCGTTCGTCCCTCTACGTCCTCCCATTTGATCCATTGGCATTCTTTGGACCAAGTTCGTCTCGTTCGTCCCTGTTCGTCCTCCCATTTGATCCGTGGGCATTCTTTGGACCAAGTTCGTCTCGTTCGTCCCTCTACATCCTCCCATTTCATCTTTGGGCATTCTTTGGACCAAGTTCGTCCGTTCGTCCCTGTTCGTTCTCCCATTTGATCCTTTGGGCATTCTTTGGACCAAGTTCGTCTCGTTCGTCCTCCCATTTGATCCTTTGGCTTTCTTTGGACCAAGTTCGTCTCCTTCGTCCCTCTTCGTCCTCACATTTGATCCTTTGACAATTTTTGGACCAAGTTCGTCTCGTTCATCCCTTTTTCTCCTCCATTTGAACCTTTGGCATTCTTTGGACCATGTTCGTCTCTTTCGTCCCTGTTCGTCCTCCCATTTGATCCTTTGGGCATTCTTTGGAGCAAGTTCGTCTCGTTCCTCCCTCTACGTCCTTCCATTTTATCCTTGGGATTTCTTTCTACCAAGTTCGTCACGTTTGTCGTCCCATTTGATCCTTTGGGCATTCTTTGGACCAAGTTCGTCTCGTTCGTCCCCCATTTGATCCTTTGGCATTCTTTGGACCAAGTTCGTCTCGTTCGTCCCCCTTCGTCCTCCCATTTGATCCTTTGACATTCTTTCTACCAAGTTGGTCTCGTTCGTCCTCCCTTTTGATCCTTTGGCAATCTTTGGACCAAGTTCGTCTCCTTCGTCCCTCTTTTCTCCTCCCATTTGATCCTTTGACATTTTTTGGACCAAGTTCGTCTCGTTCATCTCTTTTTGTCCTCCATTTGATCCTTTGGCATTCTTTGGACGAAGTTCGTCTCGTTCGTCCCTCTACGTCCTCCCATTTTATCGTTGGGCATTCTTTGTACCTAGTTCGTCACGTTCGTCCTCCCATTTGATCCATTGGCATTCTTTGGACCAAGTTCGACTCGTTCGTCCCTCTACGTCCTCCCATTTGATCCATTGGCATTCTTTGGACCAAGTTCGTCTCGTTCGTCCCTGTTCGTCCTCCCATTTGATCCGTGGGCATTCTTTGGACCAAGTTCGTCTCGTTCGTCCCTCTACATCCTCCAATTTCATCTTTGGGCATTCTTTGGACCAAGTTCGGCCGTTCGTCCCTGTTCGTTCTCCCATTTGATCCTTTGGGCATTCTTTGGACCAAGTTCGTCTCGTTCGCCCTCCCATTTGATCCTTTGGCTTTCTTTGGACCAAGTTCGTCTCCTTCGTCCCTCTTCGTCCTCACATTTGATCCTTTGACAATTTTTGGACCAAGTTCGTCTCGTTCATCCCTTTTTGTCCTCCATTTGATCCTTTGGCATTCTTTGGACCAAGTTCGTCTCGTTCGTCCCTCTACGTCCTCCCATTTGATCGTTGGGCATTCTTTGTACCAAGTTCGTCACATTCCTCCTCCCATTTGATCCATTGGCATTCTTTGGACCAAGTTCGTCTCGTTCGTCCCTCTACGTCCTCCCATTTGATCCATTGGCATTCTTTGGACCAAGTTCGTCTCGTTCACCCATGTTTGTCCTCCCATTTGATCCTTGGGCATTCTTTGTACCAGGTTCGTCACGTTCGTCCTCCCAATTTATCATTTGGCATTCTTTGGACCAAGTTCGTCTCCTTCGTCCCTCTTCGTCCTCCCATTTGATGCTTTGACATTCTTTGGACCAATTCGTCTCGTTCGTCCCTCTACATCCTCCCATTTGTTCCTTTGGGCATTCTTCGGACTAAGTTCGCCTCGTTCGTCCTTGTTCGTCCCCCCATTTGATCCTTTGGGCATTCTTTGGACCAAGTTCGTCTCGTTCGTCCCCCATTTGATCCTTTGGCATTCTTTGGACCAAGTTCGTCTCGTTCGTCCCCCTTCGTCCTCCCATTTGATCCTTTGACGTTCTTTGTACCAAGTTGGTCTCGTTCGTCCTCCCATTTTATCCTTTGGCATTCTTTGGACCAAGTTCGTGTCCTTCGTCCCTCTTCGTCCTCCCATTTGATCCTTTGGCATTCTTTGGACCAAGTTCGTCTCCTTCGTCCCTCTTCGTCCTCGCATTTGATCCTTTGACATTCTTTGGACCAAGTTCGTCTCGTTCGTCCCTTTTCGTCCTCCATTTGATCCATTGGCATTCTTTGGACCATGTTCGTCTCGTTTGTCCCTCTACGTCCTCCCATTTGAACCATTGGCATTCTTTGGACCAAGTTCGTCTCGTTCGTCCCTATTCGTCCTCCCATTTGATCCTTGGGCATTCTTTGTACCAAGTTCGTCACGTTCGTCCTCCCATTTGATCCTTTGGCATTCTTTGGACCAAGTTCGTCTCCTTCGTCCCTCTTCGTCCTCCCATTTGATCCTTTGACATTCTTTGGACCAAGTTCGTCTCGTTCGTCCCTTTTTGTCCTCCCATTTGATCCTTGGGCATTCTTTGTACCAAGTTGGTCTCGTTCGTCCTCCCATTTGAACCTTTGGCATTCTTTGGACCATGTTCGTCTCGTTCGTCCCTGTTCGTCCTCCCATTTGATCCTTGGGAATTCTTTCTACCAAGTTCGTCACGTTTGTCGTCCAATTTGATCCTTTGGGCATTCTTTGGACCAAGTTCGTCTCGTTCGTCCCCCATTTGATCATTTGGCATTCTTTGGACCAAGTTCGTCTCGTTCGTCCCCCTTCGTCCTCCCATTTGATCCTTTGACATTCTTTGTACCAAGTTGGTCTCGTTCGTCCACCCATTTTATCCTTTGGCATTCTTTGGACCAAGTTCGTCTCCTTCGTCCCTCTTCGTCCTCCCATTTGATCCTTTGACATTTTTTGGACCAAGTTCGTCTCGTTCATCCCTTTTTGTCCTCCATTTGATCCTTTGGCATTCTTTGGACCAAGTTCGTCTCGTTCGTCCCTCTACGTCCTCCCATTTGATCGTTGGGCATTCTTTGTACCAAGTTCGTCACGTTCGTCCTCCCATTTGATCCATTGGCATTCTTTGGACCAAGTTCGTCTTGTTCGTCCCTCTACGTCCTCCCATTTGATCCATTGGGATTCTTTGGACCAAGTTCGTCTCGTTCGTCTCTGTTCGTCCTCCCATTTGATCCTTGGGCATTCTTTGTACCAAGTTCGTCACGTTCGTCCTCCCATTTGATCCTTTGGCATTCTTTGGACCAAGTTCGTCTCCTTCGTCCCTCTTCGTCCTCCCATTTGATCCTTGGGCATTCTTTGGACCAAGTTCGTCTTGTTCGTCTCTTTTCGTCCTCCTATTTCATCCTTGGGCATTATTTGGACCAAGTTCGTCTCGTTCGTCCCTCTACATCCTCCCATTTGATCCTTTGGGCATTCTTCGGACTAAGTTCGCCTCGTTCGTCCATGTTCGTCCCCCCATTTGATCCTTTGGGCATTCTTTGGACCAAGTTCGTCTCGTTCGTCCCTCTACGTCCTCCCATTTGATCCTTGGGCATTCTTTGTACCAAGGTCGTCATGTTCGTCCTCCCATTTGATCCTATGTCATTCTTTGGACCAAGTTCGTCTCCTACGTCCCTCTTCGTCCTCCCATTTGATCGTTTGACATTCTTTGGACAAAGTTCGTCTCGTTCGTTCCTTTTCGTCCTCCATTTGATCCTTTGGCAATCTTTGGACCAAGTTCTTCTCGTTCGTCCCTCTACGTGCTCCCATTTGATCCTTGGGCATTCTTTGTACCAAGTTCGTCACGATCGTCCTCCCATTTGATCCTTTAGCATTCTTTGGACCAAGTTCGTCTCCTTCGTCCCTCTTCGTCCTCCCATTTGATCCTTTGGCATTCTTTGTACCAAGTTCGTCTCGTTCGTCCCTTTTCGTCCTCCCATTTCATCCATGGGCATTCTTTGGACCAAGTTCGTCTCGTTCGTCCCTTTACATCCTCCCATTTGATCTTTGGGCATTCTTTGGACCAAGTTCGTCGCGTTCGTCCCTGTTCGTCCTCCCATTTGATCCTTGGGCATTCTTTGGACCAAGTTCGTCCCGTTCGTCCCCCATTTTCTCCTTTGGCATTCTTTAGACCAAGTTCGTCTCGTTTGTCCCTTTTCGTCCTCCCATTTCATCCATGGGCATTCTTTGGACCAAGTTCGTCTCGTTCGTCCCTGTTCGTCCTCCCATTTGATCATTGGGCATTCTTTGGACCAAGTTCGTCCCGTTCGTCCCCCATTTGCTCCTTTGGCATTCTTTGGACCAAGTTCGTCACGTTCGTCCCTTTTCGTCCTCCCATTTCATCCTTGGGCAATCTTTGGACCAAGTTCGTCTCCTTCGTCCCTCTTCGGCCTCCCATTTGATCCTTTGGCAATCATTGTAGCTAGTTGGTCTCGTTCGTCCTCCCATTTGATCCTTTGGCATTCTTTGGACCAAGTTCGTCTCCTTCGTCCCTCTTCGTCCTCGCATTTGATCCTTTGACATTCTTTGGACCAAGTTCGTCTCGTTCGTCCCTGTTCGTCCTCCCATTTGATCCTTTGGGCATTCTTTGGAGCAAGTTCGTCTCGTTCCTCCCTCTACGTCCTCCCATTTGATCCTTGGGAATTCTTTCTACCAAGTTCGTCACGTTTGTCGTCCCATTTGATCCTTTGGGCATTCTTTGGACCAAGTTCGTCTCGTTTGTCCCCCATTTGATCCTTTGGCATTCTTTGGACCAAGTTCGTCTCGTTCGTCCCCCTTCGTCCTCCCATTTGATCCTTTGACATTCTTTCTACCAAGTTGGTCTCGTTCGTCCTCCCTTTTGATCCTTTGGCAATCTTTGGACCAAGTTCGTCTCCTTCTTCCCTCTTCGTCCTCCCATTTGATCGTTGGGCATTCTTTGTACCTAGTTCGTCACGTTCGTCCTCCCATTTGATCCATTGGCATTCTTTGGACCAAGTTCGACTCGTTCGTCCCTCTACGTCCTCCCATTTGATCCATTGGCATTCTTTGGACCAAGTTCGTCTCGTTCGTCCCTGTTCGTCATCCCATTTGATCCGTGGGCATTCTTTGGACCAAGTTCGTCTCGTTCGTCCCTCTACATCCTCCCATTTCATCTTTGGGCATTCTTTGGACCAATTTCGTCTCGTTCGTCCCTCTACGTCCTCCCATTTGATCGTTGGGCATTCTTTGTACCAAGTTCGTCACGTTCGTCCTCCCATTTGATCCATTGGCATTCTTTGGACCAAGTTCGTCTTGTTCGTCCCTCTACGTCCTCCCATTTGATCCATTGGGATTCTTTGGACCAAGTTCGTCTCGTTCGTCCCTGTTCGTCCTCCCATTTGATCCTTGGGCATTCTTTGTACCAAGTTCGTCACGTTCGTCCTCCCAATTGATCCTTTGGCATTCTTTGGACCAAGTTCGTCTCCTTCGTCCCTCTTCGTCCTCCCATTTGATCCTTTGACATTCTTTGGACCAAGTTCGTCTCGTTCGTCTCTTTTCGTCCTCCTATTTCATCCTTGGGCATTATTTGGACCAAGTTCGTCTCGTTCGTCCCTCTACATCCTCCCATTTGATCCTTTGGGCATTCTTCGGACTAAGTTCGCCTCGTTCGTCCATGTTCGTCCCCCCATTTGATCCTTTGGGCATTCTTTGGACCAAGTTCGTCTCGTTCGTCCCTCTACGTCCTCCCATTTGATCCTTGGGCATTCTTTGTACCAAGGTCGTCATGTTCGTCCTCCCATTTGATCCTATGTCATTCTTTGGACCAAGTTCGTCTCCTACGTCCCTCTTCGTCCTCCCATTTGATCGTTTGACATTCTTTGGACAAAGTTCGTCTCGTTCGTTCCTTTTCGTCCTCCATTTGATCCTTTGGCAATCTTTGGACCAAGTTCTTCTCGTTCGTCCCTCTACGTGCTCCCATTTGATCCTTGGGCATTCTTTGTACCAAGTTCGTCACGATCGTCCTCCCATTTGATCCTTTAGCATTCTTTGGACCAAGTTCGTCTCCTTCGTCCCTCTTCGTCCTCCCATTTGATCCTTTGGCATTCTTTGTACCAAGTTCGTCTCGTTCGTCCCTTTTCGTCCTCCCATTTCATCCATGGGCATTCTTTGGACCAAGTTCGTCTCGTTCGTCCCTTTACATCCTCCCATTTGATCTTTGGGCATTCTTTGGACCAAGTTCGTCGCGTTCGTCCCTGTTCGTCCTCCCATTTGATCCTTGGGCATTCTTTGGACCAAGTTCGTCCCGTTCGTCCCCCATTTTCTCCTTTGGCATTCTTTAGAGCAAGTTCGTCTCGTTTGTCCCTTTTCGTCCTCCCATTTCATCCATGGGCATTCTTTGGACCAAGTTCGTCTCGTTCGTCCCTGTTCGTCCTCCCATTTGATCATTGGGCATTCTTTGGACCAAGTTCGTCCCGTTCGTCCCCCATTTGCTCCTTTGGCATTCTTTGGACCAAGTTCGTCACGTTCGTCCCTTTTCGTCCTCCCATTTCATCCTTGGGCAATCTTTGGACCAAGTTCGTCTCCTTCGTCCCTCTTCGTCCTCCCATTTGATCCTTTGGCAATCATTGTAGCTAGTTGGTCTCGTTCGTCCTCCCATTTGATCCTTTGGCATTCTTTGGACCAAGTTCGTCTCCTTCGTCCCTCTTCGTCCTCGCATTTGATCCTTTGACATTCTTTGGACCAAGTTCGTCTCGTTCGTCCCTGTTCGTCCTCCCATTTGATCCTTTGGGCATTCTTTGGAGCAAGTTCGTCTCGTTCCTCCCTCTACGTCCTCCCATTTGATCCTTGGGAATTCTTTCTACCAAGTTCGTCACGTTTGTCGTCCCATTTGATCCTTTGGGCATTCTTTGGACCAAGTTCGTCTCGTTTGTCCCCCATTTGATCCTTTGGCATTCTTTGGACCAAGTTCGTCTCGTTCGTCCCCCTTCGTCCTCCCATTTGATCCTTTGACATTCTTTCTACCAAGTTGGTCTCGTTCGTCCTCCCTTTTGATCCTTTGGCAATCTTTGGACCAAGTTCGTCTCCTTCGTCCCTCTTCGTCCTCCCATTTGATCGTTGGGCATTCTTTGTACCTAGTTCGTCACGTTCGTCCTCCCATTTGATCCATTGGCATTCTTTGGACCAAGTTCGACTCGTTCGTCCCTCTACGTCCTCCCATTTGATCCATTGGCATTCTTTGGACCAAGTTCGTCTCGGTCGTCCCTGTTCGTCCTCCCATTTGATCCGTGGGCATTCTTTGGACCAAGTTCGTCTCGTTCGTCCCTCTACATCCTCCCATTTCATCTTTGGGCATTCTTTGGACCAATTTCGTCTCGTTCGTCCCTGTTCGTTCTCCCATTTGATCCTTTGGGCATTCTTTGGACCAAGTTCGTCTCGTTCGTCCCTCTACGTCCTCCCATTTGATCCATTGGCATTCTTTGGACCAAGTTCGTCTCGTTCACCCATGTTTGTCCTCCCATTTGATCCTTGGGCATTCTTTGTACCAAGTTGGTCTCGTTCGTCCTCCCATTTGAACCTTTGGCATTCTTTGGACCAAGTTTGTCTCGTTCGTCCCTGTTCGTCTTCCCATTTGATCCTTTGGCATTCTTTGGACCAAGTTCGTCTCGTTCGTCCCTTTTCATCCTCCCATTTGATCCTTGGGCATTCTTTGTACCAAGTTGGTCTCGTTCGTCCTCCCATTTGAACCTTTGGCATTCTTTGGACCATGTTCGTCTCGTTCGTCCCTGTTCGTCCTCCCATTTGATCCTTTGGGCATTCTTTGGACCAAGATCGTCTCGTTCGTCCCCCATTTGATCCTTTGGCTTTCTTTGGACCAAGTTCGTCTCGTTCGACCCTCTTCGTCCTCCCATTTGATCCTTTGACATTCTTTGTACCAAGTTGGTCTCGTTCGTCCTCCCATTTGATCCTTTGGCATTCTTTGGACCAAGTTCGTCTCCTTCGTCCCTCTTCGTCCTCCCATTTGATCCTTTGACATTTTTTGGACCAAGTTCGTCTCGTTCATCCCTTTTTGTCCTCCATTTGATCCTTTGGCATTCTTTGGACCATGTTCGTCTCGTTCGTCCCTCTACGTCCTCCCATTTGATCGTTGGGCATTCTTTGTACCAAGTTCGTCACGTTCGTCCTCCCATTTGATCCATTGGCATTCTTTGGACCAAGTTCGTCTCGTTCGTCCCTGTTCGTCCTCCCATTTGATCCGTGGGCATTCTTTGGACCAAGTTCGTCTCGTTCGTCACTCTACATCCTCCCATTTCATCTTTGGGCATTCTTTGGACCAAGTTCGTCTCGTTCGTCCCTGTTCGTCCTCCCATTTGATCATTGGGCATTCTTTGGACCAAGTTCGTCCCGTTCGTCCCCCATTTGCTCCTTTGGCATTCTTTGGACCAAGTTCGTCACGTTCGTCCCTTTTCGTCCTCCCATTTCATCCTTGGGCAATCTTTGGACCAAGTTCGTCTCCTTCGTCCCTCTTCGTCCTCCCATTTGATCCTTTGGCAATCATTGTAGCTAGTTGGTCTCGTTCGTCCTCCCATTTGATCCTTTGGCATTCTTTGGACCAAGTTCGTCTCCTTCGTCCCTCTTCGTCCTCGCATTTGATCCTTTGACATTCTTTGGACCAAGTTCGTCTCGTTCGTCCCTGTTCGTCCTCCCATTTGATCCTTTGGGCATTCTTTGGAGCAAGTTCGTCTCGTTCCTCCCTCTACGTCCTCCCATTTGATCCTTGGGAATTCTTTCTACCAAGTTCGTCACGTTTGTCGTCCCATTTGATCCTTTGGGCATTCTTTGGACCAAGTTCGTCTCGTTTGTCCCCCATTTGATCCTTTGGCATTCTTTGGACCAAGTTCGTCTCGTTCGTCCCCCTTCGTCCTCCCATTTGATCCTTTGACATTCTTTCTACCAAGTTGGTCTCGTTCGTCCTCCCTTTTGATCCTTTGGCAATCTTTGGACCAAGTTCGTCTCCTTCGTCCCTCTTCGTCCTCCCATTTGATCGTTGGGCATTCTTTGTACCTAGTTCGTCACGTTCGTCCTCCCATTTGATCCATTGGCATTCTTTGGACCAAGTTCGACTCGTTCGTCCCTCTACGTCCTCCCATTTGATCCATTGGCATTCTTTGGACCAAGTTCGTCTCGTTCGTCCCTGTTCGTCCTCCCATTTGATCCGTGGGCATTCTTTGGACCAAGTTCGTCTCGTTCGTCCCTCTACATCCTCCCATTTCATCTTTGGGCATTCTTTGGACCAATTTCGTCTCGTTCGTCCCTGTTCGTTCTCCCATTTGATCCTTTGGGCATTCTTTGGACCAAGTTCGTCTCGTTCGTCCTCCCATTTGATCCTTTGGCTTTCTTTGGACCAAGTTCGTCTCCTTCGTCCCTCTTCGTCCTCCCATTTGATCCTTTGACAATTTTTGGACCAAGTTCGTCTCGTTCATCCCTTTTTGTCGTCCATTTGATCCTTTGGCATTCTTTGGACCAAGTTCGTCTCGTTCGTCCCTCTACGTCCTCCCATTTGATCGTTGGGCATTCTTTGTACCAAGTTCGTCACATTCGTCCTCCCATTTGATCCATTGGCATTCTTTGGACCAAGTTCGTCTCGTTCGTCCCTCTACGTCCTCCCATTTGATCCATTGGCATTCTTTGGACCAAGTTCGTCTCGTTCACCCATGTTTGTCCTCCCATTTGATCCTTGGGCATTCTTTGTACCAAGTTGGTCTCGTTCGTCCTCCCATTTGAACCTTTGGCATTCTTTGGACCAAGTTCGTCTCGTTCGTCCCTGTTCGTCTTCCCATTTGATCCTTTGGCATTCTTTGGACCAAGTTCGTCTCGTTCGTCCCTTTTCATCCTCCCATTTTATCCTTGGGCATTCTTTGTACCAAGTTGGTCTCGTTCGTCCTCCCATTTGAACCTTTGGCATTCTTTGGACCATGTTCGTCTCGTTCGTCCCTGTTCGTCCTCCCATTTGATCCTTTGGGCATTCTTTGGACCAAGATCGTCTCGTTCGTCCCCCATTTGATCCTTTGGCTTTCTTTGGACCAAGTTCGTCTCGTTCGACCCTCTTCGTCCTCCCATTTGATCCTTTGACATTCTTTGTACCAAGTTGGTCTCGTTCGTCCTCCCATTTGATCCTTTGGCATTCTTTGGACCAAGTTCGTCTCCTTCGTCCCTCTTCGTCCTCCCATTTGATCCTTTGACATTTTTTGGACCAAGTTCGTCTCGTTCATCCCTTTTTGTCCTCCATTTGATCCTTTGGCATTCTTTGGACCATGTTCGTCTCGTTCGTCCCTCTACGTCCTCCCATTTGATCGTTGGGCATTCTTTGTACCAAGTTCGTCACGTTCGTCCTCCCATTTGATCCATTGGCATTCTTTGGACCAAGTTCGTCTCGTTCGTCCCTGTTCGTCCTCCCATTTGATCCGTGGGCATTCTTTGGACCAAGTTCGTCTCGTTCGTCACTCTACATCCTCCCATTTCATCTTTGGGCATTCTTTGGACCAAGTTCGTCTCGTTCGTCCCTGTTCGTCCTCCCATTTGATCATTGGGCATTCTTTGGACCAAGTTCGTCCCGTTCGTCCCCCATTTGCTCCTTTGGCATTCTTTGGACCAAGTTCGTCACGTTCGTCCCTTTTCGTCCTCCCATTTCATCCTTAGGCAATCTTTGGACCAAGTTCGTCTCCTTCGTCCCTCTTCGTCCTCCCATTTGATCCTTTGGCAATCATTGTAGCTAGTTGGTCTCGTTCGTCCTCCCATTTGATCCTTTGGCATTCTTTGGACCAAGTTCGTCTCCTTCGTCCCTCTTCGTCCTCGCATTTGATCCTTTGACATTCTTTGGACCAAGTTCGTCTCGTTCGTCCCTGTTCGTCCTCCCATTTGATCCTTTGGGCATTCTTTGGAGCAAGTTCGTCTCGTTCCTCCCTCTACGTCCTCCCATTTGATCCTTGGGAATTCTTTCTACCAAGTTCGTCACGTTTGTCGTCCCATTTGATCCTTTGGGCATTCTTTGGACCAAGTTCGTCTCGTTTGTCCCCCATTTGATCCTTTGGCATTCTTTGGACCAAGTTCGTCTCGTTCGTCCCCCTTCGTCCTCCCATTTGATCCTTTGACATTCTTTCTACCAAGTTGGTCTCGTTCGTCCTCCCTTTTGATCCTTTGGCAATCTTTGGACCAAGTTCGTCTCCTTCGTCCCTCTTCGTCCTCCCATTTGATCGTTGGGCATTCTTTGTACCTAGTTCGTCACGTTCGTCCTCCCATTTGATCCATTGGCATTCTTTGGACCAAGTTCGACTCGTTCGTCCCTCTACGTCCTCCCATTTGATCCATTGGCATTCTTTGGACCAAGTTCGTCTCGTTCGTCCCTGTTCGTCCTCCCATTTGATCCGTGGGCATTCTTTGGACCAAGTTCGTCTCGTTCGTCCCTCTACATCCTCCCATTTCATCTTTGGGCATTCTTTGGACCAATTTCGTCTCGTTCGTCCCTGTTCGTTCTCCCATTTGATCCTTTGGGCATTCTTTGGACCAAGTTCGTCTCGTTCGTCCTCCCATTTGATCCTTTGGCTTTCTTTGGACCAAGTTCGTCTCCTTCGTCCCTCTTCGTCCTCCCATTTGATCCTTTGACAATTTTTGGACCAAGTTCGTCTCGTTCATCCCTTTTTGTCGTCCATTTGATCCTTTGGCATTCTTTGGACCAAGTTCGTCTCGTTCGTCCCTCTACGTCCTCCCATTTGATCGTTGGGCATTCTTTGTACCAAGTTCGTCACATTCGTCCTCCCATTTGATCCATTGGCATTCTTTGGACCAAGTTCGTCTCGTTCGTCCCTCTACGTCCTCCCATTTGATCCATTGGCATTCTTTGGACCAAGTTCGTCTCGTTCGTCCCTGTTCGTCTTCCCATTTGATCCTTTGGCATTCTTTGGACCAAGTTCGTCTCGTTCGTCCCTTTTCATCCTCCCATTTGATCCTTGGGCATTCTTTGTACCAAGTTGGTCTCGTTCGTCCTCCCATTTGAACCTTTGGCATTCTTTGGACCATGTTCGTCTCGTTCGTCCCTGTTCGTCCTCCCATTTGATCCTTTGGGCATTCTTTGGACCAAGATCGTCTCGTTCGTCCCCCATTTGATCCTTTGGCTTTCTTTGGACCAAGTTCGTCTCGTTCGACCCTCTTCGTCCTCCCATTTGATCCTTTGACATTCTTTGTACCAAGTTGGTCTCGTTCGTCCTCCCATTTGATCCTTTGGCATTCTTTGGACCAAGTTCGTCTCCTTCGTCCCTCTTCGTCCTCCCATTTGATCCTTTGACATTTTTTGGACCAAGTTCGTCTCGTTCATCCCTTTTTGTCCTCCATTTGATCCTTTGGCATTCTTTGGACCATGTTCGTCTCGTTCGTCCCTCTACGTCCTCCCATTTGATCGTTGGGCATTCTTTGTACCAAGTTCGTCACGTTCGTCCTCCCATTTGATCCATTGGCATTCTTTGGACCAAGTTCGTCTCGTTCGTCCCTGTTCGTCCTCCCATTTGATCCGTGGGCATTCTTTGGACCAAGTTCGTCTCGTTCGTCACTCTACATCCTCCCATTTCATCTTTGGGCATTCTTTGGACCAAGTTCGTCTCGTTCGTCCCTATTCGTTCTCCCATTTGATCCTTTGGGCATTCTTTGGACCAAGTTCGTCTTGTTCGTCCTCCCATTTGATCCTTTGGCATTCTTTGGACCAAGTTCGTCTCCTTCGTCCCTCTTCGTCCTCCCATTTGCTCGTTGGGCATTCTTTGTACCAAGTTCGTCACGTTCGTCCTACCATTTGATCCATTGGCATTCTTTGGACCAAGTTCGTCTCGTTCATCCCTCTACGTCCTCCCATTTGATTCATTGGCATTCTTTGGACCAAGTTCGTCTCGTTCATCCCTGTTCGTCCTCCCATTTGATCCTTGGGCATTCTTTGTACCAAGTTCGTCACGTTCGTCCTCCCATTTGCTCCTTTGGCATTCTTTGGACCAAGTTCGTCTCGTTCGTTCCTCTACATCCTCCCATTTGATCCTTTGGGCATTCTTCGGACTAAGTTCGCCTCGTTCGTCCTTGTTCGTCCCCCCATTTGATCCTTTGGGCATTCTTTGGACCAAGTTCGTCTCGTTCGTCCCTCTACGTCCTCCCATTTGATCCTTGGGCATTCTTTGTACCAAGGTCGTCATGTTCGTCCTCCCATTTGATCCTTTGGCATTCTTTGGACCAAGTTCGTCTCGTTCATCCCTCTACGTCCTCCCATTTGATTCATTGGCATTCTTTGGACCAAGTTCGTCTCGTTCATCCCTGTTCGTCCTCCCATTTGATCCTTGGGCATTCTTTGTACCAAGTTCGTCACGTTCGTCCTCCCATTTGATCCTTTGGCATTCTTTGGACCAAGTTCGTCTCGTTCGTCCCTATTCGGTCTCCCATTTGATCCTTTGGGCATTCTTTGGACCAAGTTCGTCTTGTTCGTCCTCCCATTTGATCCTTTGGCATTCTTTGGACCAAGTTCGTCTCCTTCGTCCCTCTTCGTCCTCCCATTTGCTCGTTGGGCATTCTTTGTACCAAGTTGGTCACGTTCGTCCTACCATTTGATCCATTGGCATTCTTTGGACCAAGTTCGTCTCGTTCATCCCTCTACGTCCTCCCATTTGATTCATTGGCATTCTTTGGACCAAGTTCGTCTCGTTCATCCCTGTTCGTCCTCCCATTTGATCCTTGGGCATTCTTTGTACCAAGTTCGTCACGTTCGTCCTCCCATTTGATCCTTTGGCATTCTTTGGACCAAGTTCGTCTCGTTCGTCCCTCTACGTCCTCCCATTTGATCCTTTGGCATTCTTTGGACCAAGTTCGTCTCGTTCATCCCTTTTTGTCCTCCATTTGTTCCTTTGGCATTCTTTCGACCAAGTTCGTCTCGTTCGTCCCTCTACATCCTCCCATTTGCTCGTTGGGCATTCTTTGTACCAAGTTCGTCACGTTCGTCCTACCATTTGATCCATTGGCATTCTTTGGACCAAGTTCGTCTCGTTCATCCCTCTACGTCCTCCCATTTGATTCATTGGCATTCTTTGGACCAAGTTCGTCTCGTTCATCCCTGTTCGTCCTCCCATTTGATCCTTGGGCATTCTTTGTACCAAGTTCGTCACGTTCGTCCTCCCATTTGATCCTTTGGCATTCTTTGGACCAAGTTCGTCTCGTTCGTCCCTCTACATCCTCCCATTTGATCCTTTGGGCATTCTTCGGACTAAGTTCGCCTCGTTCGTCCTTGTTCGTCCCCCCATTTGATCCTTTGGGCATTCTTTGGACCAAGTTCGTCTCGTTCGTCCCTCTACGTCCTCCCATTTGATCCTTGGGCATTCTTTGTACCAAGGTCGTCATGTTCTTCCTCCCATTTGATCCTTTGGCATTCTTTGGACCAAGTTCGTCTCCTTCGTCCCTCTTCGTCCTCCCATTTGATCGTTTGACATTCTTTGGACAAAGTTCGTCTCGTTCGTCCCTTTTCGTCCTCCATTTGATCCTTTGGCATTCTTTGGACCAAGTTCTTCTCGTTCGTCCCTCTACGTGCTCCCATTTGATCCTTGGGCATTCTTTGTACCAAGTTCGTCACGATCGTCCTCCCGTTTGATCCTTTAGCATTCTTTGGACCAAGTTCGTCTCCTTCGTCCCTCTTCGTCCTCCCATTTGATCCTTTGGCATTCTTTGTATCAAGTTCGTCTCGTTCGTCCCTTTTCGTCCCCCCATTTCATCCATGGGCATTCTTTGGACCAAGTTCGTCTCGTTCGTCCCTTTACATCCTCCCATTAGATCTTTGGGCATTCTTTGGACCAAGTTCGTCTCGTTCGTCCCTGTTCGTCCTCCCATTTGATCCTTGGGCATTCTTTGGACCAAGTTCGTCCCCCATTTGCTCCTTTGGCATTCTTTGGACCAAGTTTGTCTCGTTCGTCCCTTTTCGTCCTCCCATTTCATCCTTGGGCAATCTTTGGACCAAGTTCGTCTCATTCGTCCCTCTTCGTCCTCCCATTTGATCCTTTGGCAATCTTTGTAGCAAGTTGGTCTCGTTCGTCCCTCTTCGTCCTCCCATTTGATCCTTTGGCAATCTTTGTAGCAAGTTGGTCTCGTTCGTCCTCCCATTTGATCCTTTGGCATTCTTTGGACCAAGTTCGTCTCCTTCGTCCCTCTCCGTCCTCGCATTTGATCCTTTGACATTGTTTGGACCAAGTTCGTCTCGTTCGTCCCTTTTCGTCCTCCATTTGATCCATTGGCATTCTTTGGACCAAGTTCGTCTCGTTCGTCCCTATTCGTCCTCCCATTTGATCCGTGGGCATTCTTTGGACCAAGTTCGTCTCGTTCGTCCCTCTACATCCTCCCATTTCATCTTTGGGCATTCTTTGGACCAAGTTCGTCTCGTTCGTCCCTGTTCGTTCTCCCATTTGATCCTTTGGGCATTCTTTGGACCAAGTTCGTCTCGTTCGTCCTCCCATTTGATCCTTTGGCTTTCTTTGGACCAAGTTCGTCTCCTTCGTCCCTCTTCGTCCTCCCATTTGATCCTTTGACAATTTTTGGACCATGTTCGTCTCGTTCATCCCTTTTTGTCCTCCATTTGATCCTTTGGCATTCTTTGGACCAAGTTCGTCTCGTTCGTCCCTCTACGTCCTCCCATTTGATCGTTGGGCATTCTTTGTACCAAGTTCGTCACATTCGTCCTCCCATTTGATCCATTGGCATTCTTTGGATCAAGTTCGTCTCGTTCGTCCCTCTACGTCCTCCCATTTGATCCATTGGCATTCTTTGGACCAAGTTCGTCTCGTTCACCCATGTTTGTCCTCCCATTTGATCCTTGGGCATTCTTTGTACCAGGTTCGTCACGTTCGTCCTCCCATTTGATCCTTTGGCATTCTTTGGACCAAGTTTGTCTCCTTTGTCCCTCTTCGTCCTCCCATTTGATCCTTTGACATTCTTTGGACCAAGTTCGTCTCGTTCGTCCCTTTTCATCCTCCCATTTGATCCTTGGGCATTCTTTGTACCAAGTTGGTCTCGTTCGTCCTCCCATTTGAACCTTTGGCATTCTTTGGACCAAGTTCGTCTCGTTCGTCCCTTTTCGTCCTCCATTTGATCCATTCGCATTCTTTGGACCATGTTCGTCTCGTTCGTCCGTCTACGTCCTCCCATTTGAACCATAGGCATTCTTTGGACCAAGTTCGTCTCGTTCGTCCCTATTCGTCCTCCCATTTGATCCTTGGGCATTCTTTGTACCAAGTTCGTCACGTTCGTCCTCCCATTTGATCCTTTGGCATTCTTTGGACCAAGTTCGTCTCCTTCGTCCCTCTTCGTCCTCCCATTTGATCCTTTGACATTCTTTGGACCAAGTTCGTCTCGTTCGTCCCTTTTCGTCCTCCATTTGATCCATTCGCATTCTTTGGACCATGTTCGTCTCGTTCGTCCCTCTACGTCCTCCCATTTGAACCATTGGCATTCTTTGGACCAAGTTCGTCTCGTTCGTCCCTATTCGTCCTCCCATTTGATCCTTGGGCATTCTTTGTACCAAGTTCGTCACGTTCGTCCTCCCATTTGATCCTTTGGCATTCTTTGGACCAAGTTCGTCTCGTTCATCCCTCTACGTCCTCCCATTTGATTCATTGGCATTCTTTGGACCAAGTTCGTCTCGTTCATCCCTGTTCGTCCTCCCATTTGATCCTTGGGCATTCTTTGTACCAAGTTCGTCACGTTCGTCCTCCCATTTGATCCTTTGGCATTCTTTGGACCAAGTTCGTCTCGTTCGTCCCTCTACGTCCTCCCATTTGATCCTTTGGCATTCTTTGGACCAAGTTCGTCTCGTTCATCCCTTTTTGTCCTCCATTTGTTCCTTTGGCATTCTTTCGACCAAGTTCGTCTCGTTCGTCCCTCTACATCCTCCCATTTGCTCGTTGGGCATTCTTTGTACCAAGTTCGTCACGTTCGTCCTACCATTTGATCCATTGGCATTCTTTGGACCAAGTTCGTCTCGTTCATCCCTCTACGTCCTCCCATTTGATTCATTGGCATTCTTTGGACCAAGTTCGTCTCGTTCATCCCTGTTCGTCCTCCCATTTGATCCTTGGGCATTCTTTGTACCAAGTTCGTCACGTTCGTCCTCCCATTTGATCCTTTGGCATTCTTTGGACCAAGTTCGTCTCGTTCGTCCCTCTACATCCTCCCATTTGATCCTTTGGGCATTCTTCGGACTAAGCTCGCCTCGTTCGTCCTTGTTCGTCCCCCCATTTGATCCTTTGGGCATTCTTTGGACCAAGTTCGTCTCGTTCGTCCCTCTACGTCCTCCCATTTGATCCTTGGGCATTCTTTGTACCAAGGTCGTCATGTTCATCCTCCCATTTGATCCTTTGGCATTCTTTGGACCAAGTTCGTCTCCTTCGTCCCTCTTCGTCCTCCCATTTGATCGTTTGACATTCTTTGGACAAAGTTCGTCTCGTTCGTCCCTTTTCGTCCTCCATTTGATCCTTCGGCATTCTTTGGACCAAGTTCTTCTCGTTCGTCCCTCTACGTGCTCCCATTTGATCCTTGGGCATTCTTTGTACCAAGTTCGTCACGATCGTCCTCCCGTTTGATCCTTTAGCATTCTTTGGACCAAGTTCGTCTCCTTCGTCCCTCTTCGTCCTCCCATTTGATCCTTTGGCATTCTTTGTATCAAGTTCGTCTCGTTCGTCCCTTTTCGTCCCCCCATTTCATCCATGGGCATTCTTTGGACCAAGTTCGTCTCGTTCGTCCCTTTACATCCTCCCATTAGATCTTTGGGCATTCTTTGGACCAAGTTCGTCTCGTTCGTCCCTGTTCGTCCTCCCATTTGATCCTTGGGCATTCTTTGGACCAAGTTCGTCCCCCATTTGCTCCTTTGGCATTCTTTGGACCAAGTTTGTCTCGTTCGTCCCTTTTCGTCCTCCCATTTCATCCTTGGGCAATCTTTGGACCAAGTTCGTCTCATTCGTCCCTCTTCGTCCTCCCATTTGATCCTTTGGCAATCTTTGTAGCAAGTTGGTCTCGTTCGTCCCTCTTCGTCCTCCCATTTGATCCTTTGGCAATCTTTGTAGCAAGTTGGTCTCGTTCGTCCTCCCATTTGATCCTTTGGCATTCTTTGGACCAAGTTCGTCTCCTTCGTCCCTCTCCGTCCTCGCATTTGATCCTTTGACATTGTTTGGACCAAGTTCGTCTCGTTCGTCCCTTTTCGTCCTCCATTTGATCCATTGGCATTCTTTGGACCAAGTTCGTCTCGTTCGTCCCTATTCGTCCTCCCATTTGATCCGTGGGCATTCTTTGGACCAAGTTCGTCTCGTTCGTCCCTCTACATCCTCCCATTTCATCTTTGGGCATTCTTTGGACCAAGTTCGTCTCGTTCGTCCCTGTTCGTTCTCCCATTTGATCCTTTGGGCATTCTTTGGACCAAGTTCGTCTCGTTCGTCCTCCCATTTGATCCTTTGGCTTTCTTTGGACCAAGTTCGTCTCCTTCGTCCCTCTTCGTCCTCCCATTTGATCCTTTGACAATTTTTGGACCATGTTCGTCTCGTTCATCCCTTTTTGTCCTCCATTTGATCCTTTGGCATTCTTTGGACCAAGTTCGTCTCGTTCGTCCCTCTACGTCCTCCCATTTGATCGTTGGGCATTCTTTGTACCAAGTTCGTCACATTCGTCCTCCCATTTGATCCATTGGCATTCTTTGGATCAAGTTCGTCTCGTTCGTCCCTCTACGTCCTCCCATTTGATCCATTGGCATTCTTTGGACCAAGTTCGTCTCGTTCACCCATGTTTGTCCTCCCATTTGATCCTTGGGCATTCTTTGTACCAGGTTCGTCACGTTCGTCCTCCCATTTGATCCTTTGGCATTCTTTGGACCAAGTTTGTCTCCTTTGTCCCTCTTCGTCCTCCCATTTGATCCTTTGACATTCTTTGGACCAAGTTCGTCTCGTTCGTCCCTTTTCATCCTCCCATTTGATCCTTGGGCATTCTTTGTACCAAGTTGGTCTCGTTCGTCCTCCCATTTGAACCTTTGGCATTCTTTGGACCAAGTTCGTCTCGTTCGTCCCTTTTCGTCCTCCATTTGATCCATTCGCATTCTTTGGACCATGTTCGTCTCGTTCGTCCGTCTACGTCCTCCCATTTGAACCATAGGCATTCTTTGGACCAAGTTCGTCTCGTTCGTCCCTATTCGTCCTCCCATTTGATCCTTGGGCATTCTTTGTACCAAGTTCGTCACGTTCGTCCTCCCATTTGATCCTTTGGCATTCTTTGGACCAAGTTCGTCTCCTTCGTCCCTCTTCGTCCTCCCATTTGATCCTTTGACATTCTTTGGACCAAGTTCGTCTCGTTCGTCCCTTTTCGTCCTCCATTTGATCCATTCGCATTCTTTGGACCATGTTCGTCTCGTTCGTCCCTCTACGTCCTCCCATTTGAACCATTGGCATTCTTTGGACCAAGTTCGTCTCGTTCGTCCCTATTCGTCCTCCCATTTGATCCTTGGGCATTCTTTGTACCAAGTTCGTCACGTTCGTCCTCCCATTTGATCCTTTGGCATTCTTTGGACCAAGTTCGTCTCCTTCGTCCCTCTTCGTCCTCCCATTTGATCCTTTGACATTCTTTGGACCAAGTTCGTCTCGTTCGTCCCTTTTCATCCTCCCATTTGATCCTTGGGCATTCTTTGTACCAAGTTGGTCTCGTTCGTCCTCCCATTTGAACCTTTGGCATTCTTTGGACCATGTTCGTCTCGTTCGTCCCTGTTCGTCCTCCCATTTGATCCTTTGGGCATTCTTTGGACCAAGATCGTCTCGTTCGTCCCCCATTTGATCCTTTGGCTTTCTTTGGACCAAGTTCGTCTCGTTCGACCCTCTTCGTCCTCCCATTTGATCCTTTGACATTCTTTGTACCAAGTTGGTCTCGTTCGTCCTCCCATTTGATCCTTTGGCATTCTTTGGACCAAGTTCGTCTCCTTCGTCCCTCTTCGTCCTCCCATTTGATCCTTTGACATTTTTTGGACCAAGTTCGTCTCGTTCATCCCTTTTTGTCCTCCATTTGATCCTTTGGCATTCTTTGGACCATGTTCGTCTCGTTCGTCCCTCTACGTCCTCCCATTTGATCGTTGGGCATTCTTTGTACCAAGTTCGTCACGTTCGTCCTCCCATTTGATCCATTGGCATTCTTTGGACCAAGTTCGTCTCGTTCGTCCCTGTTCGTCCTCCCATTTGATCCGTGGGCATTCTTTGGACCAAGTTCGTCTCGTTCGTCCCTCTACATCCTCCCATTTCATCTTTGGGCATTCTTTGGACCAAGTTCGTCTCGTTCGTCCCTATTCGTTCTCCCATTTGATCCTTTGGGCATTCTTTGGACCAAGTTCGTCTTGTTCGTCCTCCCATTTGATCCTTTGGCATTCTTTGGACCAAGTTCGTCTCCTTCGTCCCTCTTCGTCCTCCCATTTGATCCTTTGACATTTTTTGGACCAAGTTCGTCTCGTTCATCCCTTTTTGTCCTCCATTTGATCCTTTGGCATTCTTTCGACCAAGTTCGTCTCGTTCGTCCCTCTACGTCCTCCCATTTGCTCGTTGGGCATTCTTTGTACCAAGTTCGTCACGTTCGTCCTACCATTTGATCCATTGGCATTCTTTGGACCAAGTTCGTCTCGTTCTTCCCTCTACGTCCTCCCATTTGATTCATTGGCATTCTTTGGACCAAGTTCGTCTCGTTCATCCCTGTTCGTCCTCCCATTTGATCCTTGGGCATTCTTTGTACCAAGGTCGTCATGTTCATCCTCCCATTTGATCCTTTGGCATTCTTTGGACCAAGTTCGTCTCCTTCGTCCCTCTTCGTCCTCCCATTTGATCGTTTGACATTCTTTGGACAAAGTTCGTCTCGTTCGTCCCTTTTCGTCCTCCATTTGATCCTTTGGCATTCTTTGGACCAAGTTCTTCTCGTTCGTCCCTCTACGTGCTCCCATTTGATCCTTGGGCATTCTTTGTACCAAGTTCGTCACGATCGTCCTCCCGTTTGATCCTTTAGCATTCTTTGGACCAAGTTCGTCTCCTTCGTCCCTCTTCGTCCTCCCATTTGATCCTTTGGCATTCTTTGTATCAAGTTCGTCTCGTTCGTCCCTTTTCGTCCTCCCATTTCATCCATGGGCATTCTTTGGACCAAGTTCGTCTCGTTCGTCCCTTTACATCCTCCCATTAGATCTTTGGGCATTCTTTGGACCAAGTTCGTCTCGTTCGTCCCTGTTCGTCCTCCAATTTGATCCTTGGGCATTCTTTAGACCAAGTTCGTCCCCCATTTGCTCCTTTGGCATTCTTTGGACCAAGTTTGTCTCGTTCGTCCCTTTTCGTCCTCCCATTTCATCCTTGGGCAATCTTTGGACCAAGTTCGTCTCATTCGTCCCTCTTCGTCCTCCCATTTGATCCTTTGGCAATCTTTGTAGCAAGTTGGTCTCGTTCGTCCCTCTTCGTCCTCCCATTTGATCCTTTGGCAATCTTTGTAGCAAGTTGGTCTCGTTCGTCCTCCCATTTGATCCTTTCGCATTCTTTGGACCAAGTTCGTCTCCTTCGTCCCTCTCCGTCCTCGCATTTGATCCTTTGACATTGTTTGGACCAAGTTCGTCTCGTTCGTCCCTTTTCGTCCTCCATTTGATCCATTGGCATTCTTTGGACCAAGTTCGTCTCGTTCGTCCCTGTTCGTCCTCCCATTTGATCCGTGGGCATTCTTTGGACCAAGTTCGTCTCGTTCGTCCCTCTACATCCTCCCATTTCATCTTTGGGCATTCTTTGGACCAAGTTCGTCTCGTTCGTCCTTGTTCGTTCTCCCATTTGATCCTTTGGGCATTCTTTGGACCAAGTTCGTCTCGTTCGTCCTCCCATTTGATCCTTTGGCTTTCTTTGGACCAAGTTCGTCTCCTTCGTCCCTCTTCGTCCTCCCATTTGATCCTTTGACAATTTTTGGACCATGTTCGTCTCGTTCATCCCTTTTTGTCCTCCATTTGATCCTTTGGCATTCTTTGGACCAAGTTCGTCTCGTTCGTCCCTCTACGTCCTCCCATTTGATCGTTGGGCATTCTTTGTACCAAGTTCGTCACATTCGTCCTCCCATTTGATCCATTGGCATTCTTTGGATCAAGTTCGTCTCGTTCGTCCCTCTACGTCCTCCCATTTGATCCATTGGCATTCTTTGGACCAAGTTCGTCTCGTTCACCCAAGTTTGTCCTCCCATTTGATCCTTGGGCATTCTTTGTACCAGGTTCGTCACGTTCGTCCTCCCATTTGATCCTTTGGCATTCTTTGGACCAAGTTTGTCTCCTTTGTCCCTCTTCGTCCTCCCATTTGATCCTTTGACATTCTTTGGACCAAGTTCGTCTCGTTCGTCCCTTTTCATCCTCCCATTTGATCCTTGGGCATTCTTTGTACCAAGTTGGTCTCGTTCGTCCTCCCATTTGAACCTTTGGCATTCTTTGGACCAAGTTCGTCTCGTTCGTCCCTTTTCGTCCTCCATTTGATCCATTCGCATTCTTTGGACCATGTTCGTCTCGTTCGTCCCTCTACGTCCTCCCATTTGAACCATAGGCATTCTTTGGACCAAGTTCGTCTCGTTCGTCCCTATTCGTCCTCCCATTTGATCCTTGGGCATTCTTTGTACCAAGTTCGTCACGTTCGTCCTCCCATTTGATCCTTTGGCATTCTTTGGACCAAGTTCGTCTCCTTCGTCCCTCTTCGTCCTCCCATTTGATCCTTTGACATTCTTTGGACCAAGTTCGTCTCGTTCGTCCCTTTTCGTCCTCCATTTGATCCATTCGCATTCTTTGGACCATGTTCGTCTCGTTCGTCCCTCTACGTCCTCCCATTTGAACCATTGGCATTCTTTGGACCAAGTTCGTCTCGTTCGTCCCTATTCGTCCTCCCATTTGATCCTTGGGCATTCTTTGTACCAAGTTCGTCACGTTCGTCCTCCCATTTGATCCTTTGGCATTCTTTGGACCAAGTTCGTCTCCTTCGTCCCTCTTCGTCCTCCCATTTGATCCTTTGACATTCTTTGGACCAAGTTCGTCTCGTTCGTCCCTTTTCATCCTCCCATTTGATCCTTGGGCATTCTTTGTACCAAGTTGGTCTCGTTCGTCCTCCCATTTGAACCTTTGGCATTCTTTGGACCATGTTCGTCTCGTTCGTCCCTGTTCGTCCTCCCATTTGATCCTTTGGGCATTCTTTGGACCAAGATCGTCTCGTTCGTCCCCCATTTGATCCTTTGGCTTTCTTTGGACCAAGTTCGTCTCGTTCGACCCTCTTCGTCCTCCCATTTGATCCTTTGACATTCTTTGTACCAAGTTGGTCTCGTTCGTCCTCCCATTTGATCCTTTGGCATTCTTTGGACCAAGTTCGTCTCCTTCGTCCCTCTTCGTCCTCCCATTTGATCCTTTGACATTTTTTGGACCAAGTTCGTCTCGTTCATCCCTTTTTGTCCTCCATTTGATCCTTTGGCATTCTTTGGACCATGTTCGTCTCGTTCGTCCCTCTACGTCCTCCCATTTGATCGTTGGGCATTCTTTGTACCAAGTTCGTCACGTTCGTCCTCCCATTTGATCCATTGGCATTCTTTGGACCAAGTTCGTCTCGTTCGTCCCTGTTCGTCCTCCCATTTGATCCGTGGGCATTCTTTGGACCAAGTTCGTCTCGTTCGTCCCTCTACATCCTCCCATTTCATCTTTGGGCATTCTTTGGACCAAGTTCGTCTCGTTCGTCCCTATTCGTTCTCCCATTTGATCCTTTGGGCATTCTTTGGACCAAGTTCGTCTTGTTCGTCCTCCCATTTGATCCTTTGGCATTCTTTGGACCAAGTTCGTCTCCTTCGTCCCTCTTCGTCCTCCCATTTGATCCTTTGACATTTTTTGGACCAAGTTCGTCTCGTTCATCCCTTTTTGTCCTCCATTTGATCCTTTGGCATTCTTTCGACCAAGTTCGTCTCGTTCGTCCCTCTACGTCCTCCCATTTGCTCGTTGGGCATTCTTTGTACCAAGTTCGTCACGTTCGTCCTACCATTTGATCCATTGGCATTCTTTGGACCAAGTTCGTCTCGTTCATCCCTCTACGTCCTCCCATTTGATTCATTGGCATTCTTTGGACCAAGTTCGTCTCGTTCATCCCTGTTCGTCCTCCCATTTGATCCTTGGGCATTCTTTGTACCAAGTTCGTCACGTTCGTCCTCCCATTTGATCCTTTGGCATTCTTTGGACCAAGTTCGTCTCGTTCGTCCCTCTACGTCCTCCCATTTGATCCTTTGGCATTCTTTGGACCAAGTTCGTCTCCTTCGTCCCTGTTCGTCCTCCCATTTGATCCTTTGGGCATTCTTTGGACCAAGTTCGTCTCGTTCGTCCCTCTACGTCCTCCCATTTGCTCCTTTGGCATTCTTTGGACCAAGTTTGTCTCGTTCGTCCCTTTTCGTCCTCCCATTTCATCCTTGGGCAATCTTTGGACCAAGTTCGTCTCATTCGTCCCTCTTCGTCCTCCCATTTGATCCTTTGGCAATCTTTGTAGCAAGTTGGTCTCGTTCGTCCCTCTTCGTCCTCCCATTTGATCCTTTGGCAATCTTTGTAGCAAGTTGGTCTCGTTCGTCCTCCCATTTGATCCTTTGGCATTCTTTGGACCAAGTTCGTCTCCTTCGTCCCTCTCCGTCCTCGCATTTGATCCTTTGACATTGTTTGGACCAAGTTCGTCTCGTTCGTCCCTTTTCGTCCTCCATTTGATCCATTGGCATTCTTTGGACCAAGTTCGTCTCGTTCGTCCCTGTTCGTCCTCCCATTTGATCCGTGGGCATTCTTTGGACCAAGTTCGTCTCGTTCGTCCCTCTACATCCTCCCATTTCATCTTTGGGCATTCTTTGGACCAAGTTCGTCTCGTTCGTCCCTGTTCGTTCTCCCATTTGATCCTTTGGGCATTCTTTGGACCAAGTTCGTCTCGTTCGTCCTCCCATTTGATCCTTTGGCTTTCTTTGGACCAAGTTCGTCTCCTTCGTCCCTCTTCGTCCTCCCATTTGATCCTTTGACAATTTTTGGACCATGTTCGTCTCGTTCATCCCTTTTTGTCCTCCATTTGATCCTTTGGCATTCTTTGGACCAAGTTCGTCTCGTTCGTCCCTCTACGTCCTCCCATTTGATCGTTGGGCATTCTTTGTACCAAGTTCGTCACATTCGTCCTCCCATTTGATCCATTGGCATTCTTTGGATCAAGTTCGTCTCGTTCGTCCCTCTACGTCCTCCCATTTGATCCATTGGCATTCTTTGGACCAAGTTCGTCTCGTTCACCCATGTTTGTCCTCCCATTTGATCCTTGGGCATTCTTTGTACCAGGTTCGTCACGTTCGTCCTCCCATTTGATCCTTTGGCATTCTTTGGACCAAGTTTGTCTCCTTTGTCCCTCTTCGTCCTCCCATTTGATCCTTTGACATTCTTTGGACCAAGTTCGTCTCGTTCGTCCCTTTTCATCCTCCCATTTGATCCTTGGGCATTCTTTGTACCAAGTTGGTCTCGTTCGTCCTCCCATTTGAACCTTTGGCATTCTTTGGACCAAGTTCGTCTCGTTCGTCCCTTTTCGTCCTCCATTTGATCCATTCGCATTCTTTGGACCATGTTCGTCTCGTTCGTCCCTCTACGTCCTCCCATTTGAACCATAGGCATTCTTTGGACCAAGTTCGTCTCGTTCGTCCCTATTCGTCCTCCCATTTGATCCTTGGGCATTCTTTGTACCAAGTTCGTCACGTTCGTCCTCCCATTTGATCCTTTGGCATTCTTTGGACCAAGTTCGTCTCCTTCGTCCCTCTTCGTCCTCCCATTTGATCCTTTGACATTCTTTGGACCAAGTTCGTCTCGTTCGTCCCTTTTCGTCCTCCATTTGATCCATTCGCATTCTTTGGACCATGTTCGTCTCGTTCGTCCCTCTACGTCCTCCCATTTGAACCATTGGCATTCTTTGGACCAAGTTCGTCTCGTTCGTCCCTATTCGTCCTCCCATTTGATCCTTGGGCATTCTTTGTACCAAGTTCGTCACGTTCGTCCTCCCATTTGATCCTTTGGCATTCTTTGGACCAAGTTCGTCTCCTTCGTCCCTCTTCGTCCTCCCATTTGATCCTTTGACATTCTTTGGACCAAGTTCGTCTCGTTCGTCCCTTTTCATCCTCCCATTTGATCCTTGGGCATTCTTTGTACCAAGTTGGTCTCGTTCGTCCTCCCATTTGAACCTTTGGCATTCTTTGGACCATGTTCGTCTCGTTCGTCCCTGTTCGTCCTCCCATTTGATCCTTTGGGCATTCTTTGGACCAAGATCGTCTCGTTCGTCCCCCATTTGATCCTTTGGCTTTCTTTGGACCAAGTTCGTCTCGTTCGACCCTCTTCGTCCTCCCATTTGATCCTTTGACATTCTTTGTACCAAGTTGGTCTCGTTCGTCCTCCCATTTGATCCTTTGGCATTCTTTGGACCAAGTTCGTCTCCTTCGTCCCTCTTCGTCCTCCCATTTGATCCTTTGACATTTTTTGGACCAAGTTCGTCTCGTTCATCCCTTTTTGTCCTCCATTTGATCCTTTGGCATTCTTTGGACCATGTTCGTCTCGTTCGTCCCTCTACGTCCTCCCATTTGATCGTTGGGCATTCTTTGTACCAAGTTCGTCACGTTCGTCCTCCCATTTGATCCATTGGCATTCTTTGGACCAAGTTCGTCTCGTTCGTCCCTGTTCGTCCTCCCATTTGATCCGTGGGCATTCTTTGGACCAAGTTCGTCTCGTTCGTCCCTCTACATCCTCCCATTTCATCTTTGGGCATTCTTTGGACCAAGTTCGTCTCGTTCGTCCCTATTCGTTCTCCCATTTGATCCTTTGGGCATTCTTTGGACCAAGTTCGTCTTGTTCGTCCTCCCATTTGATCCTTTGGCATTCTTTGGACCAAGTTCGTCTCCTTCGTCCCTCTTCGTCCTCCCATTTGATCCTTTGACATTTTTTGGACCAAGTTCGTCTCGTTCATCCCTTTTTGTCCTCCATTTGATCCTTTGGCATTCTTTCGACCAAGTTCGTCTCGTTCGTCCCTCTACGTCCTCCCATTTGCTCGTTGGGCATTCTTTGTACCAAGTTCGTCACGTTCGTCCTACCATTTGATCCATTGGCATTCTTTGGACCAAGTTCGTCTCGTTCATCCCTCTACGTCCTCCCATTTGATTCATTGGCATTCTTTGGACCAAGTTCGTCTCGTTCATCCCTGTTCGTCCTCCCATTTGATCCTTGGGCATTCTTTGTACCAAGTTCGTCACGTTCGTCCTCCCATTTGATCCTTTGGCATTCTTTGGACCAAGTTCGTCTCGTTCGTCCCTCTACGTCCTCCCATTTGATCCTTTGGCATTCTTTGGACCAAGTTCGTCTCCTTCGTCCCTGTTCGTCCTCCCATTTGATCCTTTGGGCATTCTTTGGACCAAGTTCGTCTCGTTCGTCCCTCTACGTCCTCCCATTTGCTCCTTTGGCATTCTTTGGACCAAGTTTGTCTCGTTCGTCCCTTTTCGTCCTCCCATTTCATCCTTGGGCAATCTTTGGACCAAGTTCGTCTCATTCGTCCCTCTTCGTCCTCCCATTTGATCCTTTGGCAATCTTTGTAGCAAGTTGGTCTCGTTCGTCCCTCTTCGTCCTCCCATTTGATCCTTTGGCAATCTTTGTAGCAAGTTGGTCTCGTTCGTCCTCCCATTTGATCCTTTGGCATTCTTTGGACCAAGTTCGTCTCCTTCGTCCCTCTCCGTCCTCGCATTTGATCCTTTGACATTGTTTGGACCAAGTTCGTCTCGTTCGTCCCTTTTCGTCCTCCATTTGATCCATTGGCATTCTTTGGACCAAGTTCGTCTCGTTCGTCCCTGTTCGTCCTCCCATTTGATCCGTGGGCATTCTTTGGACCAAGTTCGTCTCGTTCGTCCCTCTACATCCTCCCATTTCATCTTTGGGCATTCTTTGGACCAAGTTCGTCTCGTTCGTCCCTGTTCGTTCTCCCATTTGATCCTTTGGGCATTCTTTGGACCAAGTTCGTCTCGTTCGTCCTCCCATTTGATCCTTTGGCTTTCTTTGGACCAAGTTCGTCTCCTTCGTCCCTCTTCGTCCTCCCATTTGATCCTTTGACAATTTTTGGACCATGTTCGTCTCGTTCATCCCTTTTTGTCCTCCATTTGATCCTTTGGCATTCTTTGGACCAAGTTCGTCTCGTTCGTCCCTCTACGTCCTCCCATTTGATCGTTGGGCATTCTTTGTACCAAGTTCGTCACATTCGTCCTCCCATTTGATCCATTGGCATTCTTTGGATCAAGTTCGTCTCGTTCGTCCCTCTACGTCCTCCCATTTGATCCATTGGCATTCTTTGGACCAAGTTCGTCTCGTTCACCCATGTTTGTCCTCCCATTTGATCCTTGGGCATTCTTTGTACCAGGTTCGTCACGTTCGTCCTCCCATTTGATCCTTTGGCATTCTTTGGACCAAGTTTGTCTCCTTTGTCCCTCTTCGTCCTCCCATTTGATCCTTTGACATTCTTTGGACCAAGTTCGTCTCGTTCGTCCCTTTTCATCCTCCCATTTGATCCTTGGGCATTCTTTGTACCAAGTTGGTCTCGTTCGTCCTCCCATTTGAACCTTTGGCATTCTTTGGACCAAGTTCGTCTCGTTCGTCCCTTTTCGTCCTCCATTTGATCCATTCGCATTCTTTGGACCATGTTCGTCTCGTTCGTCCCTCTACGTCCTCCCATTTGAACCATAGGCATTCTTTGGACCAAGTTCGTCTCGTTCGTCCCTATTCGTCCTCCCATTTGATCCTTGGGCATTCTTTGTACCAAGTTCGTCACGTTCGTCCTCCCATTTGATCCTTTGGCATTCTTTGGACCAAGTTCGTCTCCTTCGTCCCTCTTCGTCCTCCCATTTGATCCTTTGACATTCTTTGGACCAAGTTCGTCTCGTTCGTCCCTTTTCGTCCTCCATTTGATCCATTCGCATTCTTTGGACCATGTTCGTCTCGTTCGTCCCTCTACGTCCTCCCATTTGAACCATTGGCATTCTTTGGACCAAGTTCGTCTCGTTCGTCCCTATTCGTCCTCCCATTTGATCCTTGGGCATTCTTTGTACCAAGTTCGTCACGTTCGTCCTCCCATTTGATCCTTTGGCATTCTTTGGACCAAGTTCGTCTCCTTCGTCCCTCTTCGTCCTCCCATTTGATCCTTTGACATTCTTTGGACCAAGTTCGTCTCGTTCGTCCCTTTTCATCCTCCCATTTGATCCTTGGGCATTCTTTGTACCAAGTTGGTCTCGTTCGTCCTCCCATTTGAACCTTTGGCATTCTTTGGACCATGTTCGTCTCGTTCGTCCCTGTTCGTCCTCCCATTTGATCCTTTGGGCATTCTTTGGACCAAGATCGTCTCGTTCGTCCCCCATTTGATCCTTTGGCTTTCTTTGGACCAAGTTCGTCTCGTTCGACCCTCTTCGTCCTCCCATTTGATCCTTTGACATTCTTTGTACCAAGTTGGTCTCGTTCGTCCTCCCATTTGATCCTTTGGCATTCTTTGGACCAAGTTCGTCTCCTTCGTCCCTCTTCGTCCTCCCATTTGATCCTTTGACATTTTTTGGACCAAGTTCGTCTCGTTCATCCCTTTTTGTCCTCCATTTGATCCTTTGGCATTCTTTGGACCATGTTCGTCTCGTTCGTCCCTCTACGTCCTCCCATTTGATCGTTGGGCATTCTTTGTACCAAGTTCGTCACGTTCGTCCTCCCATTTGATCCATTGGCATTCTTTGGACCAAGTTCGTCTCGTTCGTCCCTGTTCGTCCTCCCATTTGATCCGTGGGCATTCTTTGGACCAAGTTCGTCTCGTTCGTCCCTCTACATCCTCCCATTTCATCTTTGGGCATTCTTTGGACCAAGTTCGTCTCGTTCGTCCCTATTCGTTCTCCCATTTGATCCTTTGGGCATTCTTTGGACCAAGTTCGTCTTGTTCGTCCTCCCATTTGATCCTTTGGCATTCTTTGGACCAAGTTCGTCTCCTTCGTCCCTCTTCGTCCTCCCATTTGATCCTTTGACATTTTTTGGACCAAGTTCGTCTCGTTCATCCCTTTTTGTCCTCCATTTGATCCTTTGGCATTCTTTCGACCAAGTTCGTCTCGTTCGTCCCTCTACGTCCTCCCATTTGCTCGTTGGGCATTCTTTGTACCAAGTTCGTCACGTTCGTCCTACCATTTGATCCATTGGCATTCTTTGGACCAAGTTCGTCTCGTTCATCCCTCTACGTCCTCCCATTTGATTCATTGGCATTCTTTGGACCAAGTTCGTCTCGTTCATCCCTGTTCGTCCTCCCATTTGATCCTTGGGCATTCTTTGTACCAAGTTCGTCACGTTCGTCCTCCCATTTGATCCTTTGGCATTCTTTGGACCAAGTTCGTCTCGTTCGTCCCTCTACGTCCTCCCATTTGATCCTTTGGCATTCTTTGGACCAAGTTCGTCTCCTTCGTCCCTCTTCGTCCTCCCATTTGATCGTTTGACATTCTTTGGACAAAGTTCGTCTCGTTCGTCCCTTTTCGTCCTCCATTTGATCCTTTGGCATTCTTTGGACCAAGTTCTTCTCGTTCGTCCCTCTACGTGCTCCCATTTGATCGTTTGACATTCTTTGTACCAAGTTCGTCACGATCGTCCTCCTGTTTGATCCTTTAGCATTCTTTGGACCAAGTTCGTCTCCTTCGTCCCTCTTCGTCCTCCCATTAACCCCCCCTCATGCGCCTCTTTGACCAAGAGGTCTCTAATGGATCCTTTTGGCACACACAACCTTTTCTCTTTAAACAAATAATCATTGTGCCTAAAAAATCCATTATGGGCAGCATGCACACAATCAACATATTTTTCAGAAAAATCAAGATCATGCTCATACAATTCCTTAATGTGCTCAAGACCAAAAACTTTAGTTTCAAGAGTAGAGAGTAATGCATACCTTCTTGATAATGCATCAGCCACAACATTTGCCTTACCCTTCTTGTGCTTAATCACATAAGGAAATTGCTCGAAAAATTCAATCCATTTAGCATGCCTCTTGTTCAACTTACCTTGTCCTTTTAAGTACTTCAAGGACTCATGATCACTATGAATGACAAATTCTTTTGGCAGCAAGTAATGTTGCCATGTTTGCAATGCCCTTATTAAGGCATACAATTCCTTATCATAAGTTGAGTAATTTAGGGCAGCCCCTTTTAATTTCTCACTATAATAAGCAATTGGATGTCCTTCTTGCATTAAAACAGCCCCAATTCCAACATTGGAAGCATCACACTCAATTTCAAAAGATTTTGAAAAATTAGGCAATGCTAGAATTGGTGCTTGGGTGAGCTTTTCTTTAAGAATTGAAAAAGCTTGTTCTTGCTTCTCACCCCATTTAAAACCAACTTCCTTTTTAACAATTTCATTAAGAGGTGCAGCAATAGTACTAAAGTCCTTAACAAACCTCCTATAGAAACTTGCTAAACCATGAAAGCTTCTTACCTCAGTCACATTTTTGGGTGTGGGCCATTCTTGGATTGCCTTCACCTTTGCTTCATCCACATGCACTCCTTGAGAGCTTATAACAAAGCCTAGAAAAATAACTTGTTTCGTGCAAAAAACACATTTTTCCAAATTTGCAAACAAGTTTTCTTTTCTTAGCACATTCAAAACAGCCCTTAGATGAATGCAATGGTCTTCTAAATTTTTGCTATATATCAAGATATCATCAAAATATACAACAACAAATTTGCCCAAGAATTCTCTCAAAACATGGTTCATTAATCTCATGAAAGTGCTA
This sequence comes from Glycyrrhiza uralensis, assembly GCA_030159175.1. Classification (NCBI taxonomy): domain Eukaryota; kingdom Viridiplantae; phylum Streptophyta; class Magnoliopsida; order Fabales; family Fabaceae; genus Glycyrrhiza; species Glycyrrhiza uralensis. Next base: position 24,265,119 of record BRZY01000006.1, on the reverse strand, counting down.
GGTGCATTTGTTAAACCAAAAGGCATTCTTTGGACCAAGTTCGTCTCGTTCGTCCCTTTTCGTCCTCCCATTTCATCCTTGGGCAATCTTTGGACCAAGTTCGTCTCGTTCGACCCTCTTCGTTCTCCCATTTGATCCTTTGGCATTCTTTGTACCAAGTTGGTCTCATTCGTCCTCCCATTTGAACCTTTGGCATTCTTTGGACCAAGTTCGTCTTGTTCGTCCCTGTTCGTCCTCCCATTTGATCCTTTGGGCATTCTTTCGACCAAGTTCATCTCGTTCCTCCCTCTACGTCCTCCCATTTGATCCTTGGGAATTCTTTGTACCAAGTTCGTCACGTTCGTCGCCCCATTTGATCCTTTGGGCATTCTTTGGACAAAGTTCGTCACGTTCGTCCACCCATTTGATCCATTGGCATTCTTTTGGACCAAGTTCGTCTCGTTCGTCCCTCTACGTCCTCCCATTTGATCCATTGGCATTCTTTGGACCATGTTCGTCTCGTTCGTCCCTGTTCGTCCTCCCATTTGATCCTTGGGCATTCTTTGTACCAAGTTCGTCACGTTCGTCCTCCCATTTGATCCTTTGGCATTCTTTGGACCAAGTTCGTCTCCTTCGTCCCTCTTCGTCCCTCTTCGTCCTCCCATTTGATCCTTTGACATTCTTTGGACCAAGTTCGTCTCGTTCGTCCCTTTTCGTCCTCCCATTTCATCCTTGGGCAATCTTTGGACCAAGTTCGTCTCGTTCGTCCCTCTTCGTCCTCCCATTTGATCCTTTGACATTCTTTGGACCAAGTTCTTCTCGTTCGTCCCTTTTCGTCCTCCCATTTCATCCTTGGGCAATCTTTGGACCAAGTTCGTCTCGTTCGTCCCTCTTCGTTCTCCCATTTGATCCTTTGGCATTCTTTGTACCAAGTTGGTCTCATTCGTCCTCCCATTTGAACCTTTGGCATTCTTTGGACCAAGTTCGTTTTGTTCGTCCCTGTTCGTCCTCCCATTTGATCCATTGGGCATTCTTTGGACCAAGTTCGTCTCGTTCCTCCCTCTGCGTCCTCCCATTTGATCCTTGGGAATTCTTTGTACCAAGTTCGTCACGTTCGTCCTCCCATTTGATCCTTTGGCATTCTTTGTATGAAGTTGGTCTCATTCGTCCTCCCATTTGAACCTTTGGCATTCTTTGGACCAAGTTTGTCTCGTTCGCCCCTGTTCGTTCTCCCATTTGATCCTTTGGGCATTCTTTGGACCAAGTTCGTCTCCTTCGTCCCTCTACGTCCTCCCATTTGATCCTTGGGCATTCTTTGTACCAAGTTCGTCTCGTTCGTCCTCCCATTTGATCCTTTGGCATTCTTTGGACCAAGTTCGTCTCCTTCGTCCCTCTTCGTCCTCCCATTTGATCCTTTGACATTCTTTGGACCAAGTTCGTCTCGTTCGTCCCTTTTCGTCCTCCCATTTCATCCTTGGGCAATCTTTGGACCAAGTTCGTCTCGTTCGTCCCTCTTCGTCCTCCCATTTGATCCTTTGGCATTCTTTGTACCAAGTTGGTCTCGTTCGTCCTCCCATTTGAACCTTGGGCATTCTTTGGACCAAGTTCGTCACGTTCGTCCCTGTTCGTCCTCCCATTTGATCCTTTGGGCATTCTTTGGACCAAGTTCGTCTCGTTCCTCCCTCTACGTCCTCCCATTTGATCCTTGGGAATTCTTTGTACCAAGTTCGTCATGTTCGTCCTCCCATTTGATCCATTGGAATTCTTTGGACCAAGTTCGTCTCGTTCGTCCCTCTACGTCCTCCCATTTGATCCATTGGCATTCTTTGGACCAAGTTCGTCTCGTTCGTCCCTGTTCGTCCTCCCATTTGATCCTTGGGCATTATTTGTACCAAGTTCGTCACGTTCATCCACCCATTTGATCCTTTGGCATTCTTTGGACCAAGTTCGTCTCCTTCGTCCCTCTTCGTCCTCCCATTTGATCCTTTGGCAATCTTTGTACCAAGTTGGTCTCATTCGTCCTCCCATTTGAACCTTTGCATTCTTTGGACCAAGTTCGTCTCGTTCCTCCCTCTACGTCCTCCCATTTGATCCTTGGGAATTCTTTGTACCAAGTTCGTCATGTTCGTCCTCCCATTTGATCCATTGGAATTCTTTGGACCAAGTTCGTCTCGTTCGTCCCTCTACGTCCTCCCATTTGATCCATTGGCATTCTTTGGACCAAGTTCGTCTCGTTCGTCCCTGTTCGTCCTCCCATTTGATCCTTGGGCATTATTTGTACCAAGTTCGTCACGTTCATCCACCCATTTGATCCTTTGGCATTCTTTGGACCAAGTTCGTCTCCTTCGTCCCTCTTCGTCCTCCCATTTGATCCTTTGGCAATCTTTGTACCAAGTTGGTCTCATTCGTCCTCCCATTTGAACCTTTGCATTCTTTGGACCAAGTTCGTCTCGTTCCTCCCTCTACGTCCTCCCATTTGATCCTTGGGAATTCTTTGTACCATGTTCGTCACGTTCGTCGCCCCATTTGATCCTTTGGGCATTCTTTGGACAAAGTTCGTCACGTTCGTCCTCCCATTTGATCCATTGGCATTCTTTGGACCAAGTTCGTCTCGTTCGTCCCTCTACGTCCTCCCATTTGATCCATTGGCATTCTTTGGACCATGTTCGTCTCGTTCGTCCCTGTTCGTCCTCCCATTTGATCCTTGGGCATTCTTTGTACCAAGTTCGTCACGTTCGTCCTCCCATTTGATCCTTTGGCATTCTTTGGACCAAGTTCGTCTCGTTCGTCCCTCTTCGTCCTCCCATTTGATCCTTGGGCATTCTTTGTACCAAGTTGGTCTCATTCGTCCTCCCATTTGAACCTTTGGCATTCTTTGGACCATGTTCGTCTCGTTCGTCCCTGTTCGTTCTCCCATTTGATCCTTTGGGCATTCTTTGGACAAAGTTCGTCTCGTTCGTCCCTCTACGTCCTCCCATTTGATCCTTTGGCATTCTTTGTACCAAGTTCGTCTCGTTCGTCCCTCTACGTGCTCCCATTTGATCCTTGGGCATTCTTTGTACCATGTTCGTCTCGTTCGTCCTCCCATTTGATCCTTTGGCATACTTTGGACCAAGTTCGTCTCCTTCGTCCCTCTTCGTCCTCCCATTTGATCCTTTGACATTCTTTGGACCAAGTTCGTCTCGTTCGTCCCTTTTCGTCCTCCCATTTCATCCTTGGGCAATCTTTGGACCAAGTTCGTCTCGTTCGACCCTCTTCGTTCTCCCATTTGATCCTTTGGCATTCTTTGTACCAAGTTGGTCTCATTCGTCCTCCCATTTGAACCTTTGGCATTCTTTCGACCAAGTTCGTCTTGTTCGTCCCTGTTCGTCCTCCCATTTGATCCTTTGGGCATTCTTTCGACCAAGTTCGTCTCGTTCCTCCCTCTACGTCCTCCCATTTGATCCTTGGGAATTCTTTGTACCAAGTTCGTCACGTTCGTCGCCCCATTTGATCCTTTGGGCATTCTTTGGACCAAGTTCGTCTCGTTCCTCCCTCTACGTCCTCCCATTTGATCCTTGGGAATTCTTTGGACCAAGTTCGTCTCGTTCCTCCCTCTACGTCCTCCCATTTGATCCTTGGGAATTCTTTGTACCAAGTTCGTCGCGTTCGTCCTCCCATTTGATCCTTTGGCATTCTTTGGACCAAGTTTGTCTCGTTCGTCCCTGTTCGTTCTCCCATTTGATCCTTTGGGCATTCTTTGGACCAAGTTCGTCTCCTTCGTCCCTCTACGTCCTCCCATTTGATCCTTGGGCATTCTTTGTACCAAGTTCGTCTCGTTCGTCCTCCCATTTGATACTTTGGCATTCTTTGGACCAAGTTCGTCTCCTTCGTCCCTCTTGGTCCTCCCATTTGATCCTTGGGAATTCTTTGTACCAAGTTCGTCACGTTCGTCGTCCCATTCGATCCTTTGGGCATTCTTTGGAAAAGTTCGTCTTGTTCGTCCCTCTTCGTCCTCCCATTTCATCCTTTGGCATTCTTTGGACCAAGTTCGTCTCGTTCGTCCCTGTTCGTCCTCCCATTTGATCCTTTGGGCATTCTTTGGACAAAGTTCGTCTCGTTCCTCCCTCTACGTCCTCCCATTTGATCCTTGGGAATTCTTTGTACCAAGTTCGTCACGTTCGTCGCCCCATTTGATCCTTTGGGCATTCTTTGGACAAAGTTCGTCACGTTCGTCCTCCCATTTGATCCATTGGCATTCTTTGGACCAAGTTCGTCTCGTTCGTCCCTCTACGTCCTCCCATTTGATCCATTGACATTCTTTGGACCAAGTTCGTCTCGTTCGTCCCTCTTCGTCCTCCCATTTCATCCTTGGGCAATCTTTGGACCAAGTTCGTATCGTTCATCCCTCTTCGTCCTCCCATTTGATTCTTTGAAATTCTTTGGACCAAGTTCGTCTCGTTCGTCCCTTTTCGTCCTCCCATTTCATCCTTGGGCAATCTTTGGACCAAGTTCGTCTCGTTCGTCCCTCTTCGTTCTCCCATTTGATCCTTTGGCATTCTTTGTACCAAGTTGGTCTCATTCGTCCTCCCATTTGAACCTTTGGCATTCTTTGGACCAAGTTCGTTTTGTTCGTCCCTGTTCGTCCTCCCATTTGATCCTTTGGGCATTCTTTGGACCAAGTTCGTCTCGTTCCTCCCTCTACGTCCTCCCATTTGATCCTTGGGAATTCTTTGTACCAAGTTCGTCACGTTCGTCGTCCCATTTGATCCTTTGGGCATTCTTTGGAAAAGTTCGTCTCGTTCGTCCCCCATTTGATCCTTTGGCATTCTTTGGACCAAGTTCGTCTCGTTCGTCCCTCTTCGTCCTCCCATTTGATCCTTTGGCATTCTTTGGACCAAGTTCGTCTCGTTCGTCCCTGTTCGTCCTCCCATTTGATCCTTTGGGCATTCTTTGGACCAAGTTCGTCTCGTTCCTCCCTCTACGTCCTCCCATTTGATCCTTGGGCATTCTTTGTACCATGTTCGTCTCGTTCGTCCTCCCATTTGATCCTTTGGCATACTTTGGACCAAGTTCGTCTCCTTCGTCCCTCTTCGTCCTCCCATTTGATCCTTTGACATTCTTTAGACCAAGTTCGTCTCGTTCGTCCCTTTTCGTCCTCCCATTTCATCCTTGGGCAATCTTTGGACCAAGTTCGTCTCGTTCGACCCTCTTCGTTCTCCCATTTGATCCTTTGGCATTCTTTGTACCAAGTTGGTCTCATTCGTCCTCCCATTTGAACCTTTGGCATTCTTTGGACCAAGTTCGTCTTGTTCGTCCCTGTTCGTCCTCCCATTTGATCCTTTGGGCATTCTTTCGACCAAGTTCGTCTCATTCCTCCCTCTACGTCCTCCCATTTGATCCTTGGGAATTCTTTGTACCAAGTTCGTCACGTTCGTCGCCCCATTTGATCCTTTGGGCATTCTTTGGACAAAGTTCGTCACGTTCGGCCACCCATTTGATCCATTGGCATTCTTTTGGACCAAGTTCGTCCCGTTCGTCCCTCTACGTCCTCCCATTTGATCCATTGGCATTCTTTGGACCATGTTCGTCTCGTTCGTCCCTGTTCGTCCTCCTATTTGATCCTTGGGCATTCTTTGTACCAAGTTCGTCACGTTCGTCCTCCCATTTGATCCTTTGGCATTCTTTGGACCAAGTTCGTCTCCTTCGTCCCTCTTCGTCCTCCCATTTGATCCTTTGACATTCTTTGGACCAAGTTCATCTCGTTCGTCCCTTTTCGTCCTCCCATTTCATCCTTGGGCAATCTTTGGACCAAGTTCGTCTCGTTCGTCCCTCTTCGTCCTCCCATTTGATCCTTTGACATTCTTTGGACCAAGTTCGTCTCGTTCGTCCCTTTTCGTCCTCCCATTTCATCCTTGGGCAATCTTTGGACCAAGTTCGTCTCGTTCGTCCCTCTTCGTTCTCCCATTTGATCCTTTGGCATTCTTTGTACCAAGTTGGTCTCATTCGTCCTCCCATTTGAACCTTTGGCATTCTTTGGACCAAGTTTGTCTCGTTCGTCCCTGTTCGTTCTCCCATTTGATCCTTTGGGCATTCTTTGGACCAAGTTCGTCTCCTTCGTCCCTCTACGTCCTCCCATTTGATCCTTGGGCATTCTTTGTACCAAGTTCGTCTCGTTCGTCCTCCCATTTGATCCTTTGGCATTCTTTGGACCAAGTTCGTCTCCTTCGTCCCTCTTGGTCCTCCCATTTGATCCTTGGGAATTCTTTGTACCAAGTTCGTCACGTTCGTCGTCCCATTCGATCCTTTGGGCATTCTTTGGAAAAGTTCGTCTTGTTCGTCCCTCTTCGTCCTCCCATTTGATCCTTTGGCATTCTTTGGACCAAGTTCGTCTCGTTCGTCCCTGTTCGTCCTCCCATTTGATCCTTTGGGCATTCTTTGGACCAAGTTCGTCTCGTTCCTCCCTCTACGTCCTCCCATTTGATCCTTGGGAATTCTTTGTACCAAGTTCGTCACGTTCGTCGCCCCATTTGATCCTTTGGGCATTCTTTGGACAAAGTTCGTCACGTTCGTCCTCCCATTTGATCCATTGGCATTCTTTGGACCAAGTTCGTCTCGTTCGTCCCTCTACGTCCTCCCATTTGATCCATTGACATTCTTTGGACCAAGTTCGTCTCGTTCGTCCCTCTTCGTCCTCCCATTTCATCCTTGGGCAATCTTTGGACCAAGTTCGTCTCGTTCATCCCTCTTCGTCCTCCCATTTGATCCTTTGAAATTCTTTGGACCAAGTTCGTCTCGTTCGTCCCTTTTCGTCTTCCCATTTCATCCTTGGGCAATCTTTGGACCAAGTTCGTCTCGTTCGTCCCTCTTCGTTCTCCCATTTGATCCTTTGGCATTCTTTGTACCAAGTTGGTCTCATTCGTCCTCCCATTTGAACCTTTGGCATTCTTTGGACCAAGTTCGTTTTGTTCGTCCCTGTTCGTCCTCCCGTTTGATCCTTTGGGCATTCTTTGGACCAAGTTCGTCTCGTTCCTCCCTCTACGTCCTCCCATTTGATCCTTGGGAATTCTTTTTACCAAGTTCGTCACGTTCGTCGTCCCATTTGATCCTTTGGGCATTCTTTGGAAAAGTTCGTCTCGTTCGTCCCCCATTTGATCCTTTGGCATTCTTTGGACCAAGTTCGTCTCGTTCGTCCCTCTTCGTCCTCCCATTTGATCCTTTGGCATTCTTTGGACCAAGTTCGTCTCGTTCGTCCCTGTTCGTCCTCCCATTTGATCCTTTGGGCATTCTTTGGACCAAGTTCGTCTCGTTCCTCCCTCTACGTCCTCCCATTTGATCCTTGGGCATTCTTTGTACCATGTTCGTCTCGTTCGTCCTCCCATTTGATCCTTTGGCATACTTTGGACCAAGTTCGTCTCCTTCGTCCCTCTTCGTCCTCCCATTTGATCCTTTGACATTCTTTGGACCAAGTTCGTCTCGTTCGTCCCTTTTCGTCCTCCCATTTCATCCTTGGGCAATCTTTGGACCAAGTTCGTCTCGTTCGACCCTCTTCGTTCTCCCATTTGATCCTTTGGCATTCTTTGTACCAAGTTGGTCTCATTCGTCCTCCCATTTGAACCTTTCGCATTCTTTGGACCAAGTTCGTCTTGTTCGTCCCTGTTCGTCCTCCCATTTGATCCTTTGGGCATTCTTTCGACCAAGTTCGTCTCATTCCTCCCTCTACGTCCTCCCATTTGATCCTTGGGAATTCTTTGTACCAAGTTCGTCACGTTCGTCGCCCCATTTGATCCTTTGGGCATTCTTTGGACAAAGTTCGTCACGTTCGTCCACCCATTTGATCCATTGGCATTCTTTTGGACCAAGTTCGTCTCGTTCGTCCCTCTACGTCCTCCCATTTGATCCATTGGCATTCTTTGGACCATGTTCGTCTCGTTCGTCCCTGTTCGTCCTCCTATTTGATCCTTGGGCATTCTTTGTACCAAGTTCGTCACGTTCGTCCTCCCATTTGATCCTTTGGCATTCTTTGGACCAAGTTCGTCTCCTTCGTCCCTCTTCGTCCTCCCATTTGATCCTTTGACATTCTTTGGACCAAGTTCATCTCGTTCGTCCCTTTTCGTCCTCCCATTTCATCCTTGGGCAATCTTTGGACCAAGTTCGTCTCGTTCGTCCCTCTTCGTCCTCCCATTTGATCCTTTGACATTCTTTGGACCAAGTTCGTCTCGTTCGTCCCTTTTCGTCCTCCCATTTCATCCTTGGGCAATCTTTGGACCAAGTTCGTCTCGTTCGTCCCTCTTCGTTCTCCCATTTGATCCTTTGGCATTCTTTGTACCAAGTTGGTCTCATTCGTCCTCCCATTTGAACCTTTGGCATTCTTTGGACCAAGTTCGTCTGGTTCGTCCCTGTTCGTCCTCCCATTTGATCCTTTGGGCATTCTTTGGACCAAGTTCGTCTCGTTCCTCCCTCTACGTCCTCCCATTTGATCCTTGGGAATTCTTTGGACCAAGTTCGTCTCGTTCCTCCCTCTACGTCCTCCCATTTGATCCTTGGGAATTCTTTGTACCAAGTTCGTCACGTTCGTCCTCCCATTTGATCCTTTGGCATTCTTTGTATGAAGTTGGTCTCATTCGTCCTCCCATTTGAACCTTTGGCATTCTTTGGACCAAGTTTGTCTCGTTCGTCCCTGTTCGTTCTCCCATTTGATCCTTTGGGCATTCTTTGGACCAAGTTCGTCTCCTTCGTCCCTCTACGTCCTCCCATTTGATCCTTGGGCATTCTTTGTACCAAGTTCGTCTCGTTCGTCCTCCCATTTGATCCTTTGGCATTCTTTGGACCAAGTTCGTCTCTTTCGTCCCTCTTCGTCCTCCCATTTGATCCTTGGGAATTCTTTGTACCAAGTTCGTCACGTTCGTCGTCCCATTCGATCCTTTGGGCATTCTTTGGAAAAGTTCGTCTCGTTCGTCCTTCTTCGTCCTCCCATTTGATCCTTTGGCATTCTTTGGACCAAGTTCGTCTCGTTCGTCCCTCTTCGTTCTCCCATTTGATCCTTTGGCATTCTTTGTACCAAGTTGGTCTCATTCGTCCTCCCATTTGAACCTTTGGCATTCTTTGGACCAAGTTCATTTTGTTCGTCCCTGTTCATCCTCCCATTTGATCCTTTGGGCATTCTTTGGACCAAGTTCGTCTCGTTCCTCCCTCTACGTCCTCCCATTTGATCCTTGGGAATTCTTTGTACCAAGTTCGTCACGTTCGTCGTCCCATTTGATCCTTTGGGCATTCTTTGGAAAAGTTCGTCTCGTTCGTCCCCCATTTGATCCTTTGGCATTCTTTGGACCAAGTTCGTCTCGTTCGTCCCTCTTCGTCCTCCCATTTGATCCTTTGGCATTCTTTGGACCAAGTTCGTCTCGTTCGTCCCTGTTCGTCCTCCCATTTGATCCTTTGGGCATTCTTTGGACCAAGTTCGTCTCGTTCCTCCCTCTACGTCCTCCCATTTGATCCTTGGGCATTCTTTGTACCATGTTCGTCTCGTTCGTCCTCCCATTTGATCCTTTGGCATACTTTGGACCAAGTTCGTCTCCTTCGTCCCTCTTCGTCCTCCCATTTGATCCTTTGACATTCTTTGGACCAAGTTCATCTCGTTCGTCCCTTTTCGTCCTCCCATTTCATCCTTGGGCAATCTTTGGACCAAGTTCGTCTCGTTCGACCCTCTTCGTTCTCCCATTTGATCCTTTGGCATTCTTTGTACTAAGTTGGTCTCATTCGTCCTCCCATTTGAACCTTTGGCATTCTTTGGACCAAGTTCGTCTTGTTCGTCCCTGTTCGTCCTCCCATTTGATCCTTTGGGCATTCTTTCGACCAAGTTCGTCTCATTCCTCCCTCTACGTCCTCCCATTTGATCCTTGGGAATTCTTTGTACCAAGTTCGTCACGTTCGTCGCCCCATTTGATCCTTTGGGCATTCTTTGGACAAAGTTCGTCACGTTCGTCCACCCATTTGATCCATTGGCATTCTTTTGGACCAAGTTCGTCTCGTTCGCCCCTCTACGTCCTCCCATTTGATCCATTGGCATTCTTTGGACCATGTTCGTCTCGTTCGTCCCTGTTCGTCCTCCTATTTGATCCTTGGGCATTCTTTGTACCAAGTTCGTCACGTTCGTCCTCCCATTTGATCCTTTGGCATTCTTTGGACCAAGTTCGTCTCCTTCGTCCCTCTTCGTCCTCCCATTTGATCCTTTGACATTCTTTGGACCAAGTTCATCTCGTTCGTCCCTTTTCGTCCTCCCATTTCATCCTTGGGCAATCTTTGGACCAAGTTCGTCTCGTTCGTCCCTCTTCGTCCTCCCATTTGATCCTTTGACATTCTTTGGACCAAGTTCGTCTCGTTCGTCCCTTTTCGTCCTCCCATTTCATCCTTGGGCAATCTTTGGACCAAGTTCGTCTCGTTCGTCCCTCTTCGTTCTCCCATTTGATCCTTTGGCATTCTTTGTACCAAGTTGGTCTCATTCGTCCTCCCATTTGAACCTTTGGCATTCTTTGGACCAAGTTCGTCTTGTTCGTCCCTGTTCGTCCTCCCATTTGATCCTTTGGGCATTCTTTGGACCAAGTTCGTCTCGTTCCTCCCTCTACGTCCTCCCATTTGATCCTTGGGAATTCTTTGGACCAAGTTCGTCTCGTTCCTCCCTCTACGTCCTCCCATTTGATCCTTGGGAATTCTTTGTACCAAGTTCGTCACGTTCGTCCTCCCATTTGATCCTTTGGCATTCTTTGTATGAAGTTGGTCTCATTCGTCCTCCCATTTGAACCTTTGGCATTCTTTGGACCAAGTTTGTCTCGTTCGTCCCTGTTCGTTCTCCCATTTGATCCTTTGGGCATTCTTTGGACCAAGTTCGTCTCCTTCGTCCCTCTACGTCCTCCCATTTGATCCTTGGGCATTCTTTGTACCAAGTTCGTCTCGTTCGTCCTCCCATTTGATCCTTTGGCATTCTTTGGACCAAGTTCGTCTCCTTCGTCCCTCTTCGTACTCCCATTTGATCCTTGGGAATTCTTTGTACCAAGTTCGTCACGTTCGTCGTCCCATTCGATCCTTTGGGCATTGTTTGGAAAAGTTCGTCTCGTTCGTCCCTCTTCGTCCTCCCATTTGATCCTTTGGCATTCTTTGGACCAAGTTCGTCTCGTTCGTCCCTGTTCGTCCTCCCATTTGATCCTTTGGGCATTCTTTGGACCAAGTTCGTCTCGTTCCTCCCTCTACGTCCTCCCATTTGATCCTTGGGAATTCTTTGTACCAAGTTCGTCACGTTCGTCGCCCCATTTGATCCTTTGGGCATTCTTTGGACAAAGTTCGTCACGTTCGTCCTCCCATTTGATCCATTGGCTTTCTTTGGACCAAGTTCGTCCCGTTCGTCCCTCTTCGTCCTCCCATTTCATCCTTGGGCAATCTTTGGACCAAGTTCATCTCGTTCATCCCTCTTCGTCCTCCCATTTGATCCTTTGACATTCTTTGGACCAAGTTCGTCTCGTTCGTCCCTTTTCGTCCTCCCATTTCATCCTTGGGCAATCTTTGGACCAAGTTCGTCTCGTTCGTCCCTCTTCGTTCTCCCATTTGATCCTTTGGCATTCTTTGTACCAAGTTGGTCTCATTCGTCCTCCCATTTGAACCTTTGGCATTCTTTGGACCAAGTTCGTTTTGTTCGTCCCTGTTCGTCCTCCCATTTGATCCTTTGGGCATTCTTTGGACCAAGTTCGTCTCGTTCCTCCCTCTACGTCCTCCCATTTGATCCTTGGGAATTCTTTGTACCAAGTTCGTCACGTTCGTCCTCCCATTTGATCCTTTGGCATTCTTTGTATGAAGTTGGTCTCATTCGTCCTCCCATTTGAACCTTTGGCATTCTTTGGACGAAGTTTGTCTCGTTCGTCCCTGTTCGTTCTCCCATTTGATCCTTTGGGCATTCTTTGGACCAAGTTCGTCTCCTTCGTCCCTCTACGTCCTCCCATTTGATCCTTGGGCATTCTTTGTACCAAGTTCGTCTCGTTCGTCCTCCCATTTGATCCTTTGGCATTCTTTGGACCATGTTCGTCTCCTTCGTCCCTCTTCGTCCTCCCATTTGATCCTTTGACATTCTTTGGACCAAGTTCGTCTCGTTCGTCCCTTTTCGTCCTCCCATTTCATCCTTGGGCAATCTTTGGATCAAGTTCGTCTCGTTCGTCCCTCTTCGTCCTCCCATTTGATCCTTTGGCATTCTTTGTACCAAGTTGGTCTCGTTCGTCCTCCCATTTGAACCTTTGGCATTCTTTGTACCAAGTTCGTCTCGTTCCTCCCTCTACGTCCTCCCATTTGATCCATGGGAATTCTTTGTACCAAGTTCGTCACGTTCGTCCTCCCATTTGATCCTTTGGCATTCTTTGTATGAAGTTGGTCTCATTCGTCCTCCCATTTGAACCTTTGGCATTCTTTGGACGAAGTTTGTCTCGTTCGTCCCTGTTCGTTCTCCCATTTGATCCTTTGGGCATTCTTTGGACCAAGTTCGTCTCGTTCCTCCCTCTACGTCCTCCCATTTGATCCTTGGGAATTCTTTGTACCAAGTTCGTCATGTTCGTCCTCCCATTTGATCCATTGGCATTCTTTGGACCAAGTTCGTCTCGTTCGTCCCTCTACGTCCTCCCATTTGATCCATTGGCATTCTTTGGACCAAGTTCGTCTCGTTCGTCCCTGTTCGTCCTCCCATTTGATGCTTGGGCATTATTTGTACCAAGTTCGTCACGTTCGTCCACCCATTTGATCCTTTGGCATTCTTTGGACCAAGTTCGTCTCCTTCGTCCCTCTTCGTCCTCCCATTTGATCCTTTGGCAATCTTTGTACCAAGTTGGTCTCATTCGTCCTCCCATTTGAACCTTTGCATTCTTTGGACCAAGTTCGTCTCGTTCCTCCCTCTACGTCCTCCCATTTGATCCTTGGGAATTCTTTGTACCAAGTTCGTCACGTTCGTCGCCCCATTTGATCCTTTGGGCATTCTTTGGACAAAGTTCGTCACGTTCGTCCTCCCATTTGATCCATTGGCATTCTTTGGACCAAGTTCGTCTCGTTCGTCCCTCTACGTCCTCCCATTTGATCCATTGGCCTTCTTTGGACCATGTTCGTCTCGTTCGTCCCTGTTCGTCCTCCCATTTGATCCTTGGGCATTCTTTGTACCAAGTTCGTCACGTTCGTCCTCCCATTTGATCTTTTGGCATTCTTTGGACCAAGTTCGTCTCGTTCGTCCCTCTTCGTCCTCCCATTTGATTCTTGGGCATTCTTTGTACCAAGTTGGTCTCATTCGTCCTCCCATTTGAACCTTTGGCATTCTTTGGACCAAGTTCGTCTCGTTCGTCCCTGTTCGTTCTCCCATTTGATCCTTTGGGCATTCTTTGGACAAAGTTCGTCTCGTTCGTCCCTCTACGTCCTCACATTTGATCCTTTGGCATTCTTTGTACCAAGTTCGTCTCGTTCGTCCCTCTACGTGCTCCCATTTGATCCTTGGGCATTCTTTGTATCAAGTTCGTCTCGTTCGTCCCTCTACGTGCTCCCATTTGATCCTTGGGCATTCTTTGTACCAAGTTCGTCACGATCGTCCTCCCGTTTGACCCTTTAGCATTCTTTGGACCAAGTTCGTCTCCTTCGTCCCTCTTCGTCCTCCCATTTGATCCTTTGGCATTCTTTGTACCAAGTTCGTCTTGTTCGTCCCTTTTCGTCCTCCCATTTCATCCATGGGCATTCTTTGGACCAAGTTCGTCTCGTTCGTCCCTTTACATCCTCCCATTAGATCTTTGGGCATTCTTTGGACCAAGTTCGTCTCGTTCGTCCCTGTTCGTCCTCCCATTTGATCCTTGGGCATTCTTTGGACCAAGTTCGTCTCGTTCGTCCCTTTACATCCTCCCATTAGATCTTTGGGCATTCTTTGGACCAAGTTCGTCTCGTTCGTCCCTGTTCGTCCTCCCATTTGATCCTTGGGCATTCTTTGGACCAAGTTCGTCTCGTTCGTCCCTTTTCGTCCTCTCATTTCATCCTTGGGCAATCTTTGGACCAAGTTTGTCTCCTTCGTCCCTCTTCGTCCTCGCATTTGATCCTTTGGCAATCTTTGTAGCAAGTTGGTCTCGTTCGTCCCTCTTCGTCCTCCCATTTGATCCTTTGGCATTCTTTGGACCAACTTCGTCTCCTTCGTCCCTCTCCGTCCTCGCATTTGATCCTTTGACATTGTTTGGACCAAGTTCGTCTCGTTCGTCCCTTTTCGTCCTCCATTTGATCCATTGGCATTCTTTGGACCAAGTTCGTCTCGTTCGTCACTCTACGTCCTCCCATTTGAGCCATTGGCATTCTTTGGACCAAGTTCGTCTCGTTCGTCCCTATTCGTCCTCCCATTTGATCCTTTAGCATTCTTTGGACCAAGTTCGTCTCCTTCGTCCCTCTTCGTCCTCCCATTTGATCCTTTGGCATTCTTTGTACCAAGTTCGTCTCGTTCGTCCCTTTTCGTCCTCCCATTTCATCCATGGGTATTCTTTGGACCAAGTTCGTCTCGTTCGTCCCTTTTCGTCCTCCCATTTCATCCATGGGTATTCTTTGGACCAAGTTCGTCTCGTTCGTCCCTGTTCGTCCTCCCATTTGATCCTTGGGCACTCTTTGGACCAAGTTCGTCCCGTTCGTCCCCCATTTGCTCCTTTGGCATTCTTTGGACCAAGTTCGTCTCGTTCGTCCCATTTCGTCCTCCCATTTCATCCTGGGCAATCTTTGGACCAAGTTCGTCTCATTCGTCCCTCTTCGTCCTCCCATTTGATCCTTTGGCAATCTTTGTAGCAAGTTGGTCTCGTTCGTCCTCCTATTTGATCCTTTGGCATTCTTTGGACCAAGTTCGTGTCCTTCGTCCCTCTTCGTCCTCCCATTTGATCGTTTGACATTCTTTGGACAAAGTTCGTCTCGTTCGTCCCTTTTCGTCCTCCAATTGATCCTTTGTCATTCTTTGGACCAAGTTCTTCTCGTTCGTCCCTCTACGTGCTCCCATTTGATCCTTGGGCATTCTTTGTACCAAGTTCGTCACGATCGTCCTCCCGTTTGATCCTTTAGCATTCTTTGGACCAAGTTCGTCTCCTTCGTCCCTCTTCGTCCTCCCATTTGATCCTTTGGCATTCTTTGTACCAAGTTCGTCTCGTTCGTTCCTTTTCGTCCTCCCATTTCATCCATGGGCATTCTTTGGACCAAGTTCGTCTCGTTCGTCCCTTTACATCATCCCATTAGATCTTTGGGCATTCTTTGGACCAAGTTCTTCTCGTTCGTCCCTGTTCGTCCTCCCATTTGATCCTTGGGCATTCTTTGGACCAAGTTAGTCCCCCATTTGCTCCTTTGGCATTCTTTGGACCAAGTTCGTCTCGTTCGTCCCTTTTCGTCCTCCCATTTCATCCTTGGGCAATCTTTGGACCAAGTTCGTCTCATTCGTCCCTCTTCGTCCTCCCATTTGATCCTTTGGCAATCTTTGTAGCAAGTTGGTCTCGTTCGTCCCTCTTCGTCCTCCCATTTGATCCTTTGGCATTCTTTGTATGAAGTTGGTCTCATTCGTCCTCCCATTTGAACCTTTGGCATTCTTTGGACCAAGTTTGTCTCGTTCGTCCCTGTTCGTTCTCCCATTTGATCCTTTGGGCATTCTTTGGACCAAGTTCGTCTCCTTCGTCCCTCTACGTCCTCCCATTTGATCCTTGGGCATTCTTTGTACCAAGTTCGTCTCGTTCGTCCTCCCATTTGATCCTTTGGCATTCTTTGGACCAAGTTCGTCTCATTCGTCCCTCTTCGTCCTCCCATTTGATCCTTGGGAATTCTTTGTACCAAGTTCGTCACGTTCGTCGTCCCATTCGATCCTTTGGGCATTCTTTGGAAAAGTTCGTCTCGTTCGTCCCTCCTCGTCCTCCCATTTGATCCTTTGGCTTTCTTTGGACAAAGTTCGTCTCGTTCGTCCCTGTTCGTCCTCCCATTTGATCCTTTGGGCATTCTTTGGACCAAGTTCGTCTCGTTCCACCCTCTACGTCCTCCCATTTGATCCTTGGGCACTCTGTGTACCATGTTCGTCTCGTTCGCCCTCCCATTTGATCCTTTGGCATTCTTTGGACCAAGTTCGTCTCCTTCGTCCCTCTTCGTCCTCCCATTTGATCGTTTGACATTCTTTGGACCAAGTTCGTCTCGTTCCTCCCTCTACGTCCTCCCATTTGATCCTTGGGAATTCTTTGTACCAAGTTTGTCACGTTCGTCCTCCCATTTGATCCTTTGGGCATTCTTTGGACCAAGTTCGTCTCGTTCCTCGCTCTACGACCTCCCATTTGATCCTTTGGCATTCTTTGTACCAACTTGGTCTCGTTCATCCTCCCATTTGAACCTTTGGCATTCTTTGGACCAAGTTCATCTCGTTCGTCACTGTTCGACCTCCCATTTGATCCTTTGGGCATTCTTTGGACCAAGTTCGTCTCGTTCCTCCCTCTATGTCCTCCCATTTGATCCTTGGGAATTCTTTGTACCAATTTCGTCACGTTCGTCGTCCCATTTGATCCTTTGGGCATTCTTTGGAAAAGTTCGTCTCGTTCGTCCCCCATTTGATCCTTTGGCATTCTTTGGACCAAGTTCGTCTCGTTCGTCCCTCTTCGTCCTCCCATTGATCCTTTGGCATTCTTTGGACCAAGTTCGTCTCGTTCGTCCCTGTTCGTCCTCCCATTTGTTCCTTTGGGCATTCTTTGGACCAAGTTCGTCTCGTTCCTCCCTCTACGTCCTCCCATTTGATCCTTGGGCATTCTTTGTACCATGTTCGTCTCGTTCGTCCTCCCATTTGATCCTTTGGCATACTTTGGACCAAGTTCGTCTCCTTCGTCCCTCTTCGTCCTCCCATTTGATCCTTTGACATTCTTTGGACCAAGTTCGTCTCGTTCGTCCCTTTTCGTCCTCCCATTTCATCCTTGGGCAATCTTTGGACCAAGTTCGTCTCGTTCGACCCTCTTCGTTCTCCCATTTGATCCTTTGACATTCTTTGTATCAAGTTGGTCTCATTCGTCCTCCCATGTGAACCTTTGGCATTCTTTGAACCAAGTTCGTCTTGGTCGTCCCTGTTCGTCCTCCCATTTGATCCTTTGGGCATTCTTTCGACCAAGTTCGTCTCGTTCCTCCCTCTACGTCCTCCCATTTGATCCTTGGGAGTTCTTTGTACCAAGTTCGTCACGTTCGTCGCCCCATTTGATCCTTTGGGCATTCTTTGGACAAAGTTCGTCACGTTAGTCCTCCCATTTGATCCATTGGCATTCTTTGGACCAAGTTCGTCTCGTTCGTCCCTCTACGTCCTCCCATTTGATCCATTGGCATTCTTTGGACCATGTTCGTCTCGTTCGTCCCTGTTCGTCCTCCCATTTGATCCTTGGGCATTCTTTGTACCAAGTTCGTCACGTTCGTCCTCCCATTTGATCCTTTGGCATTCTTTGGACCAAGTTCGTCTCCTTCGTCCCTCTTCGTCCTCCCATTTGATCCTTTGACATTCTTTGGACCAAGTTCGTCTCGTTCGTCCCTTTTCGTCCTCCCATTTCATCCTTGGGCAATCTTTGGACCAAGTTCGTCTCGTTCGTCCCTCTTCGTCCTCCCATTTGATCCTTTGGCATTCTTTGGACCAAGTTTGTCTCGTTCGTCCCTGTTCGTTCTCCCATTTGATCCTTTGGTCATTCTTTGGACCAAGTTCGTCTCCTTCGTCCCTCTACGTCCTCCTATTTGATCCTTGGGCATTCTTTGTACCAAGTTCGTCTCGTTCGTCCCTCTTCGCCCTCCCATTTGATCCTTTGACATTCTTTGGACCAAGTTCGTCACGTTCATCCTCCCATTTGATCCTTTGTCATTCTTTGGACCAAGTTCGTCTCCTTCGTCCCTCTTCGTCCTCCCATTTGATCCTTTGACATTCTTTGGACCAAGTTCGTCTCGTTCGTCCTCCCATTTGATCCTTTGGCATTCTTTGGACCAAGTTCGTCTCGTTCCTCCCTCTACGTCCTCCCATTTGATCCTTGGGAATTCTTTGTACCAAGTTCGTCACGTTCGTCGCCCCATTTGATCCTTTGGGCATTCTTTGGACAAAGTTCGTCACGTTCGTCCTCCCATTTGATCCATTGGCTTTCTTTGGACCAAGTTCGTCTCGTTCGTCCCTCTTCGTCCTCCCATTTCATCCTTGGGCAATCTTTGGACCAAGTTCATCTCGTTCATCCCTCTTCGTCCTCCCATTTGATCCTTTGACATTCTTTGGACCAAGTTCGTCTCGTTCGTCCCTTTTCGTCCTCCCATTTCATCCTTGGGCAATCTTTGGACCAAGTTCGTCTCGTTCGTCCCTCTTCGTTCTCCCATTTGATCCTTTGGCATTCTTTGTACCAAGTTGGTCTCATTCGTCCTCCCATTTGAACCTTTGGCATTCTTTGGACCAAGTTCGTTTTGTTCGTCCCTGTTCGTCCTCCCATTTGATCCTTTGGGCATTCTTTGGACCAAGTTCGTCTCGTTCCTCCCTCTACGTCCTCCCATTTGATCCTTGGGAATTCTTTGTACCAAGTTCGTCACGTTCGTCCTCCCATTTGATCCTTTGGCATTCTTTGTATGAAGTTGGTCTCATTCGTCCTCCCATTTGAACCTTTGGCATTCTTTGGACGAAGTTTGTCTCGTTCGTCCCTGTTCGTTCTCCCATTTGATCCTTTGGGCATTCTTTGGACCAAGTTCGTCTCCTTCGTCCCTCTACGTCCTCCCATTTGATCCTTGGGCATTCTTTGTACCAAGTTCGTCTCGTTCGTCCTCCCATTTGATCCTTTGGCATTCTTTGGACCATGTTCGTCTCCTTCGTCCCTCTTCGTCCTCCCATTTGATCCTTTGACATTCTTTGGACCAAGTTCGTCTCGTTCGTCCCTTTTCGTCCTCCCATTTCATCCTTGGGCAATCTTTGGATCAAGTTCGTCTCGTTCGTCCCTCTTCGTCCTCCCATTTGATCCTTTGGCATTCTTTGTACCAAGTTGGTCTCGTTCGTCCTCCCATTTGAACCTTTGGCATTCTTTGGACCAAGTTCGTCACGTTCGTCCCTGTTCGTCCTCCCATTTGATCCTTTGGGCATTCTTTGGACCAAGTTCGTCTCGTTCCTCCCTCTACGTCCTCCCATTTGATCCTTGGGAATTCTTTGTACCAAGTTCGTCATGTTCGTCCTCCCATTTGATCCATTGGCATTCTTTGGACCAAGTTCGTCTCGTTCGTCCCTCTACGTCCTCCCATTTGATCCATTGGCATTCTTTGGACCAAGTTCGTCTCGTTCGTCCCTGTTCGTCCTCCCATTTGATGCTTGGGCATTATTTGTACCAAGTTCGTCACGTTCGTCCACCCATTTGATCCTTTGGCATTCTTTGGACCAAGTTCGTCTCCTTCGTCCCTCTTCGTCCTCCCATTTGATCCTTTGGCAATCTTTGTACCAAGTTGGTCTCATTCGTCCTCCCATTTGAACCTTTGCATTCTTTGGACCAAGTTCGTCTCGTTCCTCCCTCTACGTCCTCCCATTTGATCCTTGGGAATTCTTTGTACCAAGTTCGTCACGTTCGTCGCCCCATTTGATCCTTTGGGCATTCTTTGGACAAAGTTCGTCACGTTCGTCCTCCCATTTGATCCATTGGCATTCTTTGGACCAAGTTCGTCTCGTTCGTCCCTCTACGTCCTCCCATTTGATCCATTGGCCTTCTTTGGACCATGTTCGTCTCGTTCGTCCCTGTTCGTCCTCCCATTTGATCCTTGGGCATTCTTTGTACCAAGTTCGTCACGTTCGTCCTCCCATTTGATCTTTTGGCATTCTTTGGACCAAGTTCGTCTCGTTCGTCCCTCTTCGTCCTCCCATTTGATTCTTGGGCATTCTTTGTGCCAAGTTGGTCTCATTCGTCCTCCCATTTGAACCTTTGGCATTCTTTGGACCAAGTTCGTCTCGTTCGTCCCTGTTCGTTCTCCCATTTGATCCTTTGGGCATTCTTTGGACAAAGTTCGTCTTGTTCGTCCCTCTACGTCCTCACATTTGATCCTTTGGCATTCTTTGTACCAAGTTCGTCTCGTTCGTCCCTCTACGTGCTCCCATTTGATCCTTGGGCATTCTTTGTATCAAGTTCGTCTCGTTCGTCCCTCTACGTGCTCCCATTTGATCCTTGGGCATTCTTTGTACCAAGTTCGTCACGATCGTCCTCCCGTTTGACCCTTTAGCATTCTTTGGACCAAGTTCGTCTCCTTCGTCCCTCTTCGTCCTCCCATTTGATCCTTTGGCATTCTTTGTACCAAGTTCGTCTTGTTCGTCCCTTTTCGTCCTCCCATTTCATCCATGGGCATTCTTTGGACCAAGTTCGTCTCGTTCGTCCCTTTACATCCTCCCATTAGATCTTTGGGCATTCTTTGGACCAAGTTCGTCTCGTTCGTCCCTGTTCGTCCTCCCATTTGATCCTTGGGCATTCTTTGGACCAAGTTCGTCTCGTTCGTCCCTTTTCGTCCTCCCATTTCATCCTTGGGCAATCTTTGGACCAAGTTCGTCTCCTTCGTCCCTCTTCGTCCTCGCATTTGATCCTTTGGCAATCTTTGTAGCAAGTTGGTCTCGTTCGTCCCTCTTCGTCCTCCCATTTGATCCTTTGGCATTCTTTGGACCAACTTCGTCTCCTTCGTCCCTCTCCGTCCTCGCATTTGATCCTTTGACATTGTTTGGACCAAGTTCGTCTCGTTCGTCCCTTTTCGTCCTCCATTTGATCCATTGGCATTCTTTGGACCAAGTTCGTCTCGTTCGTCACTCTACGTCCTCCCATTTGAGCCATTGGCATTCTTTGGACCAAGTTCGTCTCGTTCGTCCCTATTCGTCCTCCCATTTGATCCTTTAGCATTCTTTGGACCAAGTTCGTCTCCTTCGTCCCTCTTCGTCCTCCCATTTGATCCTTTGGCATTCTTTGTACCAAGTTCGTCTCGTTCGTCCCTTTTCGTCCTCCCATTTCATCCATGGGTATTCTTTGGACCAAGTTCGTCTCGTTCGTCCCTTTTCGTCCTCCCATTTCATCCATGGGTATTCTTTGGACCAAGTTCGTCTCGTTCGTCCCTGTTCGTCCTCCCATTTGATCCTTGGGCACTCTTTGGACCAAGTTCGTCCCGTTCGTCCCCCATTTGCTCCTTTGGCATTCTTTGGACCAAGTTCGTCTCGTTCGTCCCATTTCGTCCTCCCATTTCATCCTGGGCAATCTTTGGACCAAGTTCGTCTCATTCGTCCCTCTTCGTCCTCCCATTTGATCCTTTGGCAATCTTTGTAGCAAGTTGGTCTCGTTCGTCCTCCTATTTGATCCTTTGGCATTCTTTGGACCAAGTTCGTGTCCTTCGTCCCTCTTCGTCCTCCCATTTGATCGTTTGACATTCTTTGGACAAAGTTCGTCTCGTTCGTCCCTTTTCGTCCTCCAATTGATCCTTTGTCATTCTTTGGACCAAGTTCTTCTCGTTCGTCCCTCTACGTGCTCCCATTTGATCCTTGGGCATTCTTTGTACCAAGTTCGTCACGATCGTCCTCCCGTTTGATCCTTTAGCATTCTTTGGACCAAGTTCGTCTCCTTCGTCCCTCTTCGTCCTCCCATTTGATCCTTTGGCATTCTTTGTACCAAGTTCGTCTCGTTCGTTCCTTTTCGTCCTCCCATTTCATCCATGGGCATTCTTTGGACCAAGTTCGTCTCGTTCGTCCCTTTACATCATCCCATTAGATCTTTGGGCATTCTTTGGACCAAGTTCTTCTCGTTCGTCCCTGTTCGTCCTCCCATTTGATCCTTGGGCATTCTTTGGACCAAGTTCGTCCCCCATTTGCTCCTTTGGCATTCTTTGGACCAAGTTCGTCTCGTTCGTCCCTTTTCGTCCTCCCATTTCATCCTTGGGCAATCTTTGGACCAATTTCGTCTCATTCGTCCCTCTTCGTCCTCCCATTTGATCCTTTGGCAATCTTTGTAGCAAGTTGGTCTCGTTCGTCCCTCTTCGTCCTCCCATTTGATCCTTTGGCATTCTTTGTATGAAGTTGGTCTCATTCGTCCTCCCATTTGAACCTTTGGCATTCTTTGGACCAAGTTTGTCTCGTTCGTCCCTGTTCGTTCTCCCATTTGATCCTTTGGGCATTCTTTGGACCAAGTTCGTCTCCTTCGTCCCTCTACGTCCTCCCATTTGATCCTTGGGCATTCTTTGTACCAAGTTCGTCTCGTTCGTCCTCCCATTTGATCCTTTGGCATTCTTTGGACCAAGTTCGTCTCATTCGTCCCTCTTCGTCCTCCCATTTGATCCTTGGGAATTCTTTGTACCAAGTTCGTCACGTTCGTCGTCCCATTCGATCCTTTGGGCATTCTTTGGAAAAGTTCGTCTCGTTCGTCCCTCTTCGTCCTCCCATTTGATGCTTTGGCTTTCTTTGGACAAAGTTCGTCTCGTTCGTCCCTGTTCGTCCTCCCATTTGATCCTTTGGGCATTCTTTGGACCAAGTTCGTCTCGTTCCTCCCTCTACGTCCTCCCATTTGATCCTTGGGCACTCTGTGTACCATGTTCGTCTCGTTCGCCCTCCCATTTGATCCTTTGGCATTCTTTGGACCAAGTTCGTCTCCTTCGTCCCTCTTCGTCCTCCCATTTGATCGTTTGACATTCCTTGGACCAAGTTCGTCTCGTTCCTCCCTCTACGTCCTCCCATTTGATCCTTGGGAATTCTTTGTACCAAGTTTGTCACGTTCGTCCTCCCATTTGATCCTTTGGGCATTCTTTGGACCAAGTTCGTCTCGTTCCTCGCTCTACGACCTCCCATTTGATCCTTTGGCATTCTTTGTACCAACTTGGTCTCGTTCATCCTCCCATTTGAACCTTTGGCATTCTTTGGACCAAGTTCATCTCGTTCGTCACTGTTCGACCTCCCATTTGATCCTTTGGGCATTCTTTGAACCAAGTTCGTCTCGTTCCTCCCTCTATGTCCTCCCATTTGATCCTTGGGAATTCTTTGTACCAATTTCGTCACGTTCGTCGTCCCATTTGATCCTTTGGGCATTCTTTGGAAAAGTTCGTCTCGTTCGTCCCCCATTTGATCCTTTGGCATTCTTTGGACCAAGTTCGTCTCGTTCGTCCCTCTTCGTCCTCCCATTGATCCTTTGGCATTCTTTGGACCAAGTTCGTCTCGTTCGTCCCTGTTCGTCCTCCCATTTGATCCTTTGGGCATTCTTTGGACCAAGTTCGTCTCGTTCGTCCCTTTTCGTCCTCCCATTTCATCCTTGGGCAATCTTTGGACCAAGTTCGTCTCGTTCGACCCTCTTCGTTCTCCCATTTGATCCTTTGACATTCTTTGTATCAAGTTGGTCTCATTCGTCCTCCCATGTGAACCTTTGGCATTCTTTGAACCAAGTTCGTCTTGGTCGTCCCTGTTCGTCCTCCCATTTGATCCTTTGGGTATTCTTTCGACCAAGTTCGTCTCGTTCCTCCCTCTACGTCCTCCCATTTGATCCTTGGGAGTTCTTTGTACCAAGTTCGTCACGTTCGTCGCCCCATTTGATCCTTTGGGCATTCTTTGGACAAAGTTCGTCACGTTAGTCCTCCCATTTGATCCATTGGCATTCTTTGGACCAAGTTCGTCTCGTTCGTCCCTCTACGTCCTCCCATTTGATCCATTGGCATTCTTTGGACCATGTTCGTCTCGTTCGTCCCTGTTCGTCCTCCCATTTGATCCTTGGGCATTCTTTGTACCAAGTTCGTCACGTTCGTCCTCCCATTTGATCCTTTGGCATTCTTTGGACCAAGTTCGTCTCCTTCGTCCCTATTCGTCCTCCCATTTGATCCTTTGACATTCTTTGGACCAAGTTCGTCTCGTTCGTCCCTTTTCGTCCTCCCATTTCATCCTTGGGCAATCTTTGGACCAAGTTCGTCTCGTTCGTCCCTCTTCGTCCTCCCATTTGATCCTTTGACATTCTTTGGACCAAGTTCGTCTCGTTCGTCCCTTTTCGTCCTCCCATTTCATCCTTGGGCAATCTTTGCACCAAGTTCGTCTCGTTCGTCCCTCTTCGTTCTCCCATTTGATCCTTTGGCATTCTTTGTACCAAGTTGGTCTCATTCGTCCTCCCATTTGAACCTTTGGCATTCTTTGGACCAAGTTCGTTTTGTTCGTCCCTGTTCGTCCTCCCATTTGATCCTTTGGGCATTCTTTGGACCAAGTTCGTCTCGTTCCTCCCTCTACGTCCTCCCATTTGATCCTTGGGAATTCTTTGTACCAAGTTCGTCACGTTCGTCCTCCCATTTGATCCTTTGGCATTCTTTGTATGAAGTTGGTCTCATTCGTCCTCCCATTTGAACCTTTGGCATTCTTTGGACCAAGTTTGTCTCGTTCGTCCCTGTTCGTTGTCCCATTTGATCCTTTGGTCATTCTTTGGACCAAGTTCGTCTCCTTCGTCCCTCTACGTCCTCCCATTTGATCCTTGGGCATTCTTTGTACCAAGTTCGTCTCGTTCGTCCTCCCATTTGATCCTTTGGGCATTCTTTGGAAAAGTTCGTCACGTTCGTCCCTGTTCGTCCTCCCATTTGATCCTTTGACATTCTTTGGACCAAGATCGTCTCGTTCATCCCTTTTCGTCCTCCCATTCAATCCTTGGGCAATCTTTGGACCTAGTTCGTCTCGTTCGTCCCTCTTTTTCCTCCCATTTGATCCTTTGGCATTCTTTGTACCAAGTTGGTCTCGTTCATCCTCCCATTTGAACCTTTGGCATTCTTTGGACCAAGTTCGTCACGTTCGTCCCTGTTCGTCCTCCCATTTGATCCTTTGGGCATTCTTTGGACCAAGTTCGTCTCGTTCCTCCCTCTACGTCCTCCCATTTGATCCTTGGGAATTCTTTGTACCAAGTTCGTCACGTTCGTCCTCCCGTTTGATCCATTGGCATTCTTTGGACCAAGTTCATCTCGTTCGTCCCTCTACGTCCTCCCATTTGATCCATTGGCATTCTTTGGACCACGTTCGTCTCGTTCGTCCCTGTTCGTCCTCCCATTTGATCCTTGGGCATTCTTTGTACCAAGTTCGTCACGTTCGTCCACCCATTTGATCCTTTGGCATTCTTTGGACCAAGTTCGTCTCCTTCGTCCCTCTTCGTCCTCCCATTGGATCCTTTGGCAATCTTTGTACCAAGTTGGTCTCATTCGTCCTCCCATTTGAACCTTTGCTTTCTTTGGACCAAGTTCGTCTCGTTCCTCCCTCTACGTCCTCCCATTTGATCCTTGGGAATTCTTTGTACCAAGTTCGTCACGTTCGTCGCCCCATTTGATCCTTTGGGCATTCTTTGGACAAAGTTCGTCACGTTCGTCCTCCCATTTGATCCATTGGCATTCTTTGGACCAAGTTCGTCTCGTTCGTCCCTCTACGTCCTCCCATTTGATCCATTGGCATTCTTTGGACCATGTTCGTCTCGTTCGTCCCTGTTCGTCCTCCCATTTGATCCTTGGGCATTCTTTGTACCAAGTTCGTCACGTTCGTCCTCCCATTTGATCCTTTGGCATTCTATGGACCAAGTTCGTCTCCTTCGTCCCTCTTCGTCCTCCCATTTGATCCTTTGACATTCTTTGGACCAAGTTCGTCTCGTTCGTCCCTTTTCGTCCTCCCATTTCATCCTTGGGCAAACTTTGGACCATGTTCGTCTCGTTCGTCCCTCTTCGTTCTCCCATTTGATCCTTTGGCATTCTTTGTACCAAGTTGGTCTCATTCGTCCTCCCATTTGAACCTTTGGCATTCTTTGGACCAAGTTCGTCTCGTTCGTCCCTGTTCGTTCTCCCATTTGATCCTTTGGGCATTCTTTGGACCAAGTTCGTCTCGTTCGTCCCTCTACGTCCTCCCATTTGATCTTTGGGCATTCTTTGTACCAAGTTCGTCTCGTTCGTCCTCCCATTTGATCCTTTGGCATTCTTCGGACCAAGTTCGTCTCCTTCGTCCCTCTTCGTCCTCCCATTTGATCCTTTGACATTCTTTGGACCAAGTTCGTCTCGTTCGTCCCTTTTCGTCCTCCCATTTCATCCTTGGGCAATCTTTGGACCAAGTTCGTCTCGTTCGTCCCTCTTCGTCCTCCCATTTGATCCTTTGGCATTCTTTGTACCAAGTTGGTCTCGTTCGTCCTCCCATTTGAACCTTTGGCATTCTTTGGACCAAGTTCGTCTCGTTCGTCCCTGTTCGTCCTCCCATTTGATCCTTTGGGCATTCTTTGGACCAAGTTCGTCTCGTTCCTCCCTCTACGTTCTCCCATTTGATCCTTGGGAATTCTTTGTACCAAGTTCGTCGCGTTCGTCCTCCCATTTGATCCATTGGCATTCTTTGGACCAAGTTCGTCTCGTTCGTCCCTCTACGTCCTCCCATTTGATCTTTGGGCATTCTTTGTACCAAGTTCGTCTCGTTCGTCCTCCCATTTGATCCTTTGGCATTCTTTGGACCAAGTTCGTCTCCTTCGTCCCTCTTCGTCCTCCCATTTGATCCTTTGACATTCTTTGGACCAAGTTCGTTTCGTTTGTCCCTTTTCGTCCTCCCATTTCATCCTTGGGCAATCTTTGGACCAAGTTCGTCTCGTTCTACCTCCCATTTGATCCATTGGCATTCTTTGGACCAAGTTCGTCTCGTTCGTCCCACTACGTCCTCCCATTTGATCCATTGGCATTCTTCGGGCCAAGTTCGTCTCGTTCGTGCCTGTTCGTCCTCCCGTTTGATCCTTGGGCATTCTTTGTACCAAGTTCGTCACGTTCGTCCACCCATTTGATCCTTTGGCATTCTTTGGACCAAGTTCTTCTCCTTCGTCCCTCTTCGTCCTCCCAATTGATCCTTTGACATTCTTTGGACCAAGTTCGTCTCGTTCGTCCCTTTTCGTCGTCCCATTTCATCCTTGGGTAATCTTTGGACCAAGTTCGTCTCGTTCGTCCCTCTTCGTCCTCCCATTTGATCCTTTGGCATTCTTTGTACAAAGTTGGTCTCGTTCGTCCTCCCATTTGAACCTTTGGCATTCTTTGAACCAAGTTCGTCTTGTTCATCCCTGTTCGTCCTCCCATTTGATCCTTTGGGCATTCTTTGGACCAAGTTCGTCTCGTTCCTCCCTCTACGTCCTCCCATTTGATCCTTGGGAATTCTTTGAACAAAGTTCGTCATGTTCGTCGTCCCATTTGATCCTTTGGGCATTCTTTGGAAAAGTTCGTCTTGTTCGTCCCCCATTTGATCCTTTGGCATTCTTTGGACCAAGTTCGTCTCGTTCGTCCCTCTTCGTCGTCCCATTTGATCCTTTGGCATTCTTTGGACCAAGTTCGTCTCGTTCGTCCCTCTTCGTCCTCCCATTTGATCCTTTGCATTCTTTGGACCAAGTTCGTCTCGTTCGTCCCTTTTCGTCGTCCCATTTCATCCTTGGGTAATCTTTGGACCAAGTTCGTCTCGTTCGTCCCTCTTCGTCATCCCATTTGATCCTTTGGCATTCTTTGTACCAAGTTGGTCTCATTCGTCCTCCCATTTGAACCTTTCGCATTCTTTGGACCAAGTTCGTCTCGTTCCTCCCTCTACGTTCTCCCATTTGATCCTTGGGAATTCTTTGTACCATGTTCGTCACGTTCGTCCTCCCATTTGATCCATTGGCATTCTTTGGAACAAGTTCGTCTCGTTCGTCCCACTACGTCCTCCCATTTGATCCATTGGCATTCTTTGGGCCAAGTTCGTCTCGTTCGTGCCTGTTCGTCCTCCCGTTTGATCCTTGGGCATTCTTTGTACCAAGTTCGTCACGTTCGTCCACCCATTTGATCCTTTGGGCATTCATTGGACCAAGTTCGTCTCATTCGTCCCTCTACGTCCTCCCATTTGATCCTTGGGCATTCTTTGGACCAAGTTCGTCTCCTTTGTCCCTCTTCGTCCTCCCATTTGATCGTTTGACATGCTTTGGACAAAGTTCGTCTCGTTTATCCCTCTACGTGCTCCCATTTGATCCTTGGGCATTCTTTGTACCAAGTTCGTCACGTTCGTCCTCCCATTTGATCCTTTGGCATTCTTTGGACCAAGTTCGTCTCCTTCGTCCCTCTTCGTCCTCCCATTTGATCGTTTGACATTCTTTGGACAAAGTTCGTCTCGTTCGTCCCTTTTCGTCCTCCATTTGATCCTTTGGCATTCTTTGGACCAAGTTCGTCTCGTTCGTCCTCCCATTTGATCCTTTGGCATTCTTTGGACCAAGTTCGTCTCTTTCGTCCCTCTTCGTCCTCCCATTTGATCCTTTGGCATTCTTTGTACCATGTTGGTCTCGTTCGTCCTACCATTTGAACCTTTGGCATTCTTTGGACCAAGTTCGTCTCGTTCGTCCCTGTTCGTCCTCCCATTTGATCCTTTGGGCATTCTTTGGACCAAGTTCGTCTCGTTCCTCCCTCTACGTCCTCCAATTTGATCCTTGGGAATTCTTTGTACCAAGTTCGTCACGTTCGTCGTCCCATTTGATCCTATGGGCATTCTTTGGACCAAGTTCGTCTCGTTCGTCCCCCATTTGATCCTTTGGCATTCTTTGGACCAAGTTTGTCTCGTTCGTCCCTCTTCGTCCTCCCATTTGATCCTTTGACATTCTTCGTACCAAGTTGGTCTCGTTCGTCCTCCCATTTGATCCTTTGGCAATCTTTGGACCACGTTCGTCCCTGTTCGTTCTCCCATTTGATCCTTTGGGCATTCTTTGGACCAAGTTCGTCTCGTTCCTCCCTCTACGTCCTCCCATTTGATCCTTGGGAATTCTTTGAACAAAGTTCGTCATGTTCGTCGTCCCATTTGATCCTTTGGGCATTCTTTGGAAAAGTTCGTCTTGTTCGTCCCCCATTTGATCCTTTGGCATTCTTTGGACGAAGTTCGTCTCGTTCGTCCCTCTACGTCCTCCCATTTGATCCATTGGCATTCTTTGGACCATGTTCGTCTCGTTCGTCCCTGTTCGTCCTCCCATTTGATCCTTCGGCATTCTTTGTACCATGTTCGTCACGTTCGTCCTCCCATTTGATCCTTTGGCATTCTTTGGACCAAGTTCGTCTCCTTCGTCCCTCTTCGTCCTCCCATTTGATCCTTTGACATTCTTTGGACCAAGTTCGTCTCGTTCGTCCCTTTTCGTCCTCCCATTTCATCCTTGGGCAATCTTTGGACCAAGTTCGTCTCGTTCGTCCCTCTTCGTTCTCCCATTTGATCCTTTGGCATTCTTTGTACCAAGTTGGTCTCATTCGTCCTCCCTTTTGAACCTTTGGCATTCTTTGGACCAAGTTCGTCTCGTTCGTCCCTGTTCGTTCTCCCATTTGATCCTTTGGGCATTCTTTGGACCAAGTTCGTCTTGTTCGTCCCTCTACGTCCTCCCATTTGATCCTTGGGCATTCTTTGTACCAAGTTCGTCCCGTTCGTCCTCCCATTTGATCCTTTGGCATTCTTTGGACCAAGTTCGTCTCCTTCGTCCCTCTTCGTGCTCCCATTTGATCCTTTGGCATTCTTTGTACCAAGTTGGTCTCGTTCGTCCTCCCATTTGAACCTTTGGCATTCTTTGGACCAAGTTCGTCTCGTTCGTCCCTGTTCGTCCTCCCATTTGATCCTTTGGGCATTCTTTGGACCAAGTTCGTCTCGTTCCTCCCTCTACGTTCTCCCATTTGATCCTTGGGAATTCTTTGTACCAAGTTCGTCGCGTTCGTCCTCCCATTTGATCCATTGGCATTCTTTGGACCAAGTTCGTCTCGTTCGTCCCTCTACGTCCTCCCATTTGATCTTTGGGCATTCTTTGTACCAAGTTCGTCTCGTTCGTCCTCCCATTTGATCCTTTGGCATTCTTTGGACCAAGTTCGTCTCCTTCGTCCCTCTTCGTCCTCCCATTTGATCCTTTGACATTCTTTGGACCAAGTTCGTTTCGTTTGTCCCTTTTCGTCCTCCCATTTCATCCTTGGGCAATCTTTGGACCAAGTTCGTCTCGTTCGTCCTCCCATTTGATCCATTGGCATTCTTTGGACCAAGTTCGTCTCGTTCGTCCCACTACGTCTCCCATTTGATCCATTGGCATTCTTCGGGCCAAGTTCGTCTCGTTCGTGCCTGTTCGTCCTCCCGTTTGATCCTTGGGCATTCTTTGTACCAAGTTCGTCACGTTCGTCCACCCATTTGATCCTTTGGCATTCTTTGGACCAAGTTCTTCTCCTTCGTCCCTCTTCGTCCTCCCAATTGATCCTTTGACATTCTTTGGACCAAGTTCGTCTCGTTCGTCCCTTTTCGTCGTCCCATTTCATCCTTGGGTAATCTTTGGACCAAGTTCGTCTCGTTCGTCCCTCTTCGTCCTCCCATTTGATCCTTTGGCATTCTTTGTACAAAGTTGGTCTCGTTCGTCCTCCCATTTGAACCTTTGGCATTCTTTGAACCAAGTTCGTCTTGTTCATCCCTGTTCGTCCTCCCATTTGATCCTTTGGGCATTCTTTGGACCAAGTTCGTCTCGTTCCTCCCTCTACGTCCTCCCATTTGATCCTTGGGAATTCTTTGAACAAAGTTCGTCATGTTCGTCGTCCCATTTGATCCTTTGGGCATTCTTTGGAAAAGTTCGTCTTGTTCGTCCCCCATTTGATCCTTTGGCATTCTTTGGACCAAGTTCGTCTCGTTCGTCCCTCTTCGTCGTCCCATTTGATCCTTTGGCATTCTTTGGACCAAGTTCGTCTCGTTCGTCCCTCTTCGTCCTCCCATTTGATCCTTTGCATTCTTTGGACCAAGTTCGTCTCGTTCGTCCCTTTTCGTCGTCCCATTTCATCCTTGGGTAATCTTTGGACCAAGTTCGTCTCGTTCGTCCCTCTTCGTCATCCCATTTGATCCTTTGGCATTCTTTGTACCAAGTTGGTCTCATTCGTCCTCCCATTTGAACCTTTCGCATTCTTTGGACCAAGTTCGTCTCGTTCCTCCCTCTACGTTCTCCCATTTGATCCTTGGGAATTCTTTGTACCATGTTCGTCACGTTCGTCCTCCCATTTGATCCATTGGCATTCTTTGGAACAAGTTCGTCTCGTTCGTCCCACTACGTCCTCCCATTTGATCCATTGGCATTCTTTGGGCCAAGTTCGTCTCGTTCGTGCCTGTTCGTCCTCCCGTTTGATCCTTGGGCATTCTTTGTACCAAGTTCGTCACGTTCGTCCACCCATTTGATCCTTTGGGCATTCATTGGACCAAGTTCGTCTCATTCGTCCCTCTACGTCCTCCCATTTGATCCTTGGGCATTCTTTGGACCAAGTTCGTCTCCTTTGTCCCTCTTCGTCCTCCCATTTGATCGTTTGACATGCTTTGGACAAAGTTCGTCTCGTTTATCCCTCTACGTGCTCCCATTTGATCCTTGGGCATTCTTTGTACCAAGTTCGTCACGTTCGTCCTCCCATTTGATCCTTTGGCATTCTTTGGACCAAGTTCGTCTCCTTCGTCCCTCTTCGTCCTCCCATTTGATCGTTTGACATTCTTTGGACAAAGTTCGTCTCGTTCGTCCCTTTTCGTCCTCCATTTGATCCTTTGGCATTCTTTGGACCAAGTTCGTCTCGTTCGTCCTCCCATTTGATCCTTTGGCATTCTTTGGACCAAGTTCGTCTCTTTCGTCCCTCTTCGTCCTCCCATTTGATCCTTTGGCATTCTTTGTACCATGTTGGTCTCGTTCGTCCTACCATTTGAACCTTTGGCATTCTTTGGACCAAGTTCGTCTCGTTCGTCCCTGTTCGTCCTCCCATTTGATCCTTTGGGCATTCTTTGGACCAAGTTCGTCTCGTTCCTCCCTCTACGTCCTCCAATTTGATCCTTGGGAATTCTTTGTACCAAGTTCGTCACGTTCGTCGTCCCATTTGATCCTATGGGCATTCTTTGGACCAAGTTCGTCTCGTTCGTCCCCCATTTGATCCTTTGGCATTCTTTGGACCAAGTTTGTCTCGTTCGTCCCTCTTCGTCCTCCCATTTGATCCTTTGACATTCTTCGTACCAA
Source organism: Glycyrrhiza uralensis (assembly GCA_030159175.1). NCBI lineage: Eukaryota > Viridiplantae > Streptophyta > Magnoliopsida > Fabales > Fabaceae > Glycyrrhiza > Glycyrrhiza uralensis. The sequence continues at coordinate 24,233,170 of BRZY01000006.1, read as the reverse complement.
GTTGGTCTCGTTCGTCCTCCCATTTGATCCTTTGGCAATCTTTGGACCACGTTCGTCCCTGTTCGTTCTCCCATTTGATCCTTTGGGCATTCTTTGGACCAAGTTCGTCTCGTTCCTCCCTCTACGTCCTCCCATTTGATCCTTGGGAATTCTTTGAACAAAGTTCGTCATGTTCGTCGTCCCATTTGATCCTTTGGGCATTCTTTGGAAAAGTTCGTCTTGTTCGTCCCCCATTTGATCCTTTGGCATTCTTTGGACGAAGTTCGTCTCGTTCGTCCCTCTACGTCCTCCCATTTGATCCATTGGCATTCTTTGGACCATGTTCGTCTCGTTCGTCCCTGTTCGTCCTCCCATTTGATCCTAGGCATTCTTTGTACCATGTTCGTCACGTTCGTCCTCCCATTTGATCCTTTGGCATTCTTTGGACCAAGTTCGTCTCCTTCGTCCCTCTTCGTCCTCCCATTTGATCCTTTGACATTCTTTGGACCAAGTTCGTCTCGTTCGTCCCTTTTCGTCCTCCCATTTCATCCTTGGGCAATCTTTGGACCAAGTTCGTCTCGTTCGTCCCTCTTCGTTCTCCCATTTGATCCTTTGGCATTCTTTGTACCAAGTTGGTCTCATTCGTCCTCCCTTTTGAACCTTTGGCATTCTTTGGACCAAGTTCGTCTCGTTCGTCCCTGTTCGTTCTCCCATTTGATCCTTTGGGCATTCTTTGGACCAAGTTCGTCTTGTTCGTCCCTCTACGTCCTCCCATTTGATCCTTGGGCATTCTTTGTACCAAGTTCGTCCCGTTCGTCCTCCCATTTGATCCTTTGGCATTCTTTGGACCAAGTTCGTCTCCTTCGTCCCTCTTCGTCCTCCCATTTGATCCTTTGACATTCTTTGGACCAAGTTCGTCTCGTTCGTCCCTTTTCGTCCTCCCATTTCATCCTTGGGCAATCTTTGGACCAAGTTCGTCTCGTTCGTCCCTCTTCGTTCTCCCATTTGATCCTTTGGCATTATTTGTACCAAGTTGGTCTCATTCGTCCTCCCTTTTGAACCTTTGGCATTCTTTGGACCAAGTTCGTCTCGTTCGTCCCTGTTCGTTCTCCCATTTGATCCTTTGACATTCTTTGGACCAAGTTCGTCTCATTCGTCCCTGTTCGTCCTCCCATTTGATCCTTTGGGCATTCTTTGGACCAAGTTCGTCTCGTTCCTCCCTCTACGTCCTCCCATTTGATCCTTGGGAATTCTTTGTACCAGGTTCGTCACGTTCGTCGCCCCATTTGATCCTTTGGGCATTCTTTGGACAAAGTTCGTCTCGTTCGTCCCCCATTTCATCCTTTGGCATTCTTTGGACCAAGTTCGTCTCGTTCGTCCCTCTTCGTTCTCCCATTTGATCCTTCGGCATTCTTTGTACCAAGTTGGTCTCGTTCGTCCTCCCATTTGATCCTTTTGCATTCTTTGGACCACGTTCATCACGTTTGTCCCTTTTCGTCCTCCCATTTCATCTTTGGGCCTTCTTTGGACCAAGTTCGTCTCGTTCGTCCCTATTCGTTCTCCCATTTGATCCATTGGGCATTCTTTGGACCAAGTTCGTCTCGTTAGTCCCTCTACGTCCTCCCATTTGATCCTTGGGCATTCTTTGGACCAAGTTCGTCTCCTTCGTCCCTCTTCGTCCGCCCATTTGATCCTTTGGCATTCTTTGGACCAAGTTCTTCTCGTTCGTCTCGTTCGTCCCTCTACATCTTCGCATTTGATCCTTTGGGCATTCTTCAGACTAAGTTCGTCTCGTTCGTCCTTGTTCGTCCTCCCATTTGGTCCATTGGGCATTCTTTGTACCAAGTTGGTCTCGTTCGTCCTCCCATTTGATCCTTTGGCATTCTTTGGACCACGTTCGTCACGTTTGTCCCTTTTCGTCCTCCCATTTCTTCCTTGGGCATTCTTTTGAACAAGTTCGTCTCGGTCGTCCCTCTACATCCTCCCATTTTATCTTTGGCATTCTTTGGACCAAGTTCGTCTCGTTCGTCCCTGTTCGTTCTCCCATTTGATCCTTTGGGCATTCTTTGGACCAAGTTCGTCTCATTCGTCCCTCTACGTCCTCCCATTTGATCCGTGGGCATTCTTTGGACCAAGTTCGTCTCCTTTGTCCCTCTTCGTCCTCCCATTTGATCGTTTGACATGCTTTGGACAAAGTTCGTCTCGTTTATCCCTCTACGTGCTCCCATTTGATCCTTGGGCATTCTTTGTACCAAGTTCGTCACGTTCGTCCTCCCATTTGATCCTTTGGCATTCTTTGGACCAAGTTCGTCTCCTTCGTCCCTCTTCGTCCTCCCATTTGATCGTTTGACATTCTTTGGACAAAGTTCGTCTCGTTCGTCCTTTTTCGTCCTCCATTTGATCCATTGGCATTCTTTGGACCATGTTCGTCTCGTTCGTCCCTGTTCGTCCTCCCATTTGATCCTTGGGCATTCTTTGTACCAAGTTCGTCACGTTCGTCCTCCCATTTGATCCTTTGGCATTCTATGGACCAAGTTCGTCTCCTTCATCCCTCTTCGTCCTCCCATTTGATCCTTTGACATTCTTTGGACCAAGTTCGTCTCGTTCGTCCCTTTTCGTCCTCCCATTTCATCCTTGGGCAATCTTTGGACCAAGTTCGTCTCGTTCGTCCCTCTTCGTTCTCCCATTTGATCCTTTGGCATTCTTTGTACCAAGTTGGTCTCATTCGTCCTCCCATTTGAACCTTTGGCATTCTTTGGACCAAGTTCGTCTCGTTCGTCCCTTTTCGTCCTCCCATTTCATCCTTGGGCAATCTTTGGACCAAGTTCGTCTCGTTCGTCCCTCTTCGTTCTCCCATTTGAACCTTTGGCATTCTTTGGACCAAGTTCGTCACGTTCGTCCTCCCATTTGATCCATTGGCATTCTTTGGACCAAGTTCGTCTCGTTCGTCCCACTACGTCCTCCCATTTGATCCATTGGCATTCTTTGGGCCAAGTTCGTCTCGTTCGTGCCTGTTCGTCCTCCCGTTTGATCCTTGGGCATTCTTTGTACCAAGTTCGTCACGTTCGTCCACCCATTTGATCCTTTGGGCATTCATTGGACCAAGTTCGTCTCATTCGTCCCTCTACGTCCTCCCATTTGATCCTTGGGCATTCTTTGGACCAAGTTCGTCTCCTTTGTCCCTCTTCGTCCTCCCATTTGATCGTTTGACATGCTTTGGACAAAGTTCGTCTCGTTTATCCCTCTACGTGCTCCCATTTGATCCTTGGGCATTCTTTGTACCAAGTTCGTCACGTTCGTCCTCCCATTTGATCCTTTGGCATTCTTTGGACCAAGTTCGTCTCCTTCGTCCCTCTTCGTCCTCCCATTTGATCGTTTGACATTCTTTGGACAAAGTTCGTCTCGTTCGTCCCTTTTCGTCCTCCATTTGATCCTTTGGCATTCTTTGGACCAAGTTCGTCTCGTTCGTCCCTCTACGTGCTCCCATTTGATCCTTGGGCATTCTTTGTACCAAGTTCGTCACGTTCGTCCTCCCATTTGATCCTTCGGCATTCTTTGGACCAAGTTCGTCTCTTTCGTCCCTCTTCGTCCTCCCATTTGATCCTTTGGCATTCTTTGTACCATGTTGGTCTCGTTCGTCCTACCATTTGAACCTTTGGCATTCTTTGGACCAAGTTCGTCTCGTTCGTCCCTGTTCGTCCTCCCATTTGATCCTTTGGGCATTCTTTGGACCAAGTTCGTCTCGTTCCTCCCTCTACGTCCTCCCATTTGATCCTTGGGAATTCTTTGTACCAAGTTCGTCACGTTCGTCGTCCCATTTGATCCTATGGGCATTCTTTGGACCAAGTTCGTCTCGTTCGTCCCCCATTTGATCCTTTGGCATTCTTTGGACCAAGTTTGTCTCGTTCGTCCCTCTTCGTCCTCCCATTTGATCCTTTGGCATTCTTTGTACCATGTTGGTCTCGTTCGTCCTACCATTTGAACCTTTGGCATTCTTTGGACCAAGTTCGTCTCGTTCGTCCCTGTTCGTCCTCCCATTTGATCCTTTGGGCATTCTTTGGACCAAGTTCGTCTCGTTCCTCCCTCTACGTCCTCCCATTTGATCCTTTGGAATTCTTTGTACCAAGTTCGTCACGTTCGTCGTCCCATTTGATCCTATGGGCATTCTTTGGACCAAGTTCGTCTCGTTCGTCCCCCATTTGATCCTTTGGCATTCTTTGGACCAAGTTTGTCTCGTTCGTCCCTCTTCGTCCTCCCATTTGATCCTTTGACTTTCTTTGTACCAAGTTGGTCTCGTTCGTCCTCCCATTTGATCCTTTGGCATTCTTTGGACCAAGTTCGTCTCCTTCGTCCCTCTTCGTCCTCCCATTTGATCGTTTGACATTCTTTGGACAAAGTTCGTCTCGTTCGTCCTTTTTCGTCCTCCATTTGATCCATTGGCATTCTTTGGACCATGTTCGTCTCGTTCGTCCCTGTTCGTCCTCCCATTTGATCCTTGGGCATTCTTTGTACCAAGTTCGTCACGTTCGTCCTCCCATTTGATCCTTTGGCATTCTATGGACCAAGTTCGTCTCCTTCATCCCTCTTCGTCCTCCCATTTGATCCTTTGACATTCTTTGGACCAAGTTCGTCTCGTTCGTCCCTTTTCGTCCTCCCATTTCATCCTTGGGCAATCTTTGGACCAAGTTCGTCTCGTTCGTCCCTCTTCGTTCTCCCATTTGATCCTTTGGCATTCTTTGTACCAAGTTGGTCTCATTCGTCCTCCCATTTGAACCTTTGGCATTCTTTGGACCAAGTTCGTCTCGTTCGTCCCTTTTCGTCCTCCCATTTCATCCTTGGGCAATCTTTGGACCAAGTTCGTCTCGTTCGTCCCTCTTCGTTCTCCCATTTGAACCTTTGGCATTCTTTGGACCAAGTTCGTCACGTTCGTCCTCCCATTTGATCCATCGGCATTCTTTGGACCAAGTTCGTCTCGTTCGTCCCACTACGTCCTCCCATTTGATCCATTGGCATTCTTTGGGCCAAGTTCGTCTCGTTCGTGCCTGTTCGTCCTCCCGTTTGATCCTTGGGCATTCTTTGTACCAAGTTCGTCACGTTCGTCCACCCATTTGATCCTTTGGGCATTCATTGGACCAAGTTCGTCTCATTCGTCCCTCTACGTCCTCCCATTTGATCCTTGGGCATTCTTTGGACCAAGTTCGTCTCCTTTGTCCCTCTTCGTCCTCCCATTTGATCGTTTGACATGCTTTGGACAAAGTTCGTCTCGTTTATCCCTCTACGTGCTCCCATTTGATCCTTGGGCATTCTTTGTACCAAGTTCGTCACGTTCGTCCTCCCATTTGATCCTTTGGCATTCTTTGGACCAAGTTCGTCTCCTTCGTCCCTCTTCGTCCTCCCATTTGATCGTTTGACATTCTTTGGACAAAGTTCGTCTCGTTCGTCCCTTTTCGTCCTCCATTTGATCCTTTGGCATTCTTTGGACCAAGTTCGTCTCGTTCGTCCCTCTACGTGCTCCCATTTGATCCTTGGGCATTCTTTGTACCAAGTTCGTCACGTTCGTCCTCCCATTTGATCCTTCGGCATTCTTTGGACCATGTTCGTCTCTTTCGTCCCTCTTCGTCCTCCCATTTGATCCTTTGGCATTCTTTGTACCATGTTGGTCTCGTTCGTCCTACCATTTGAACCTTTGGCATTCTTTGGACCAAGTTCGTCTCGTTCGTCCCTGTTCGTCCTCCCATTTGATCCTTTGGGCATTCTTTGGACCAAGTTCGTCTCGTTCCTCCCTCTACGTCCTCCCATTTGATCCTTGGGAATTCTTTGTACCAAGTTCGTCACGTTCGTCGTCCCATTTGATCCTATGGGCATTCTTTGGACCAAGTTCGTCTCGTTCGTCCCCCATTTGATCCTTTGGCATTCTTTGGACCAAGTTTGTCTCGTTCGTCCCTCTTCGTCCTCCCATTTGATCCTTTGGCATTCTTTGTACCATGTTGGTCTCGTTCGTCCTACCATTTGAACCTTTGGCATTCTTTGGACCAAGTTCGTCTCGTTCGTCCCTGTTCGTCCTCCCATTTGATCCTTTGGGCATTCTTTGGACCAAGTTCGTCTCGTTCCTCCCTCTACGTCCTCCCATTTGATCCTTTGGAATTCTTTGTACCAAGTTCGTCACGTTCGTCGTCCCATTTGATCCTATGGGCATTCTTTGGACCAAGTTCGTCTCGTTCGTCCCCCATTTGATCCTTTGGCATTCTTTGGACCAAGTTTGTCTCGTTCGTCCCTCTTCGTCCTCCCATTTGATCCTTTGACTTTCTTTGTACCAAGTTGGTCTCGTTCGTCCTCCCATTTGATCCTTTGGCAATCTTTGGACCACGTTCGTCCCTGTTCGTTCTCCCATTTGATCCTTTGGGCATTCTTTGGACCAAGTTCGTCTCGTTCCTCCCTCTACGTCCTCCCATTTGATCCTTGGGAATTCTTTGAACAAAGTTCGTCATGTTCGTCGTCCCATTTGATCCTTTGGGCATTCTTTGGAAAAGTTCGTCTTGTTCGTCCCCCATTTGATCCTTTGGCATTCTTTGGACCAAGTTCGTCTCGTTCGTCCCTCTTCGTCCTCCCATTTGATCCTTTGGCATTCTTTGGACCAAGTTCGTCTCGTTCGTCCCTCTTCGTCCTCCCATTTGATCCTTTGACATTCTTTGGACCAAGTTCGTCTCGTTCGTCCCTTTTCGTCGTCCCATTTCATCCTTGGGTAATCTTTGGACCAAGTTCGTCTCGTTCGTCCCTCTTCGTCGTCCCATTTGATCCTTTGGCATTCTTTGTACCAAGTTGGTCTCATTCGTCCTCCCATTTGAACCTTTCGCATTCTTTGGACCAAGTTCGTCTTGTTCGTCCTCCCATTTGATCCTTTGGGCATTCTTTGGACCAAGTTCGACTCGTTCCTCCCTCTACGTCCTCCCATTTGATCCTTGGGAATTCTTTGTACCAAGTTCGTCACGTTCGTCGCCCCATTTGATCCTTTGGGCATTCTTTGGACAAAGTTCGTCACGTTCGTCCTCCCATTTGATCCATTGGCATTCTTTGGACCAAGTTCGTCTCGTTCGTCCCTCTACGTCCTCCCATTTGATCCATTGGCATTCTTTGGACCATGTTCGTCTCGTTCGTCCCTGTTCGTCCTCCCATTTGATCCTTGGGCATTCTTTGTACCAAGTTCGTCACGTTCGTCCTCCCATTTGATCCTTTGGCATTCTTTGGACCAAGTTCGTCTCGTTCGTCCCTTTTCGTCCTCCCATTTCATCCTTGGGCAATCTTTGGACCAAGTTCGTCTCGTTCGTCCCTCTTCGTTCTCCCATTTGATCCTTTGGCATTCTTTGTACCAAGTTGGTCTCATTCGTCCTCCCTTTTGAACCTTTGGCATTCTTTGGACCAAGTTCGTCTCGTTCGTCCCTGTTCGTTCTCCCATTTGATCCTTTGGGCATTCTTTGGACCAAGTTCGTCTTGTTCGTCCCTCTACGTCCTCCCATTTGATCCTTGGGCATTCTTTGTACCAAGTTCGTCTCGTTCGTCCTCCCATTTGATCCTTTGGCATTCTTTGGACCAAGTTCGTCTCCTTCGTCCCTCTTCGTCCTCCCATTTGATCCTTTGACATTCTTTGGACCAAGTTCGTCTCGTTCGTCCCTTTTCGTCCTCCCATTTCATCCTTGGGCAATCTTTGGACCAAGTTCGTCTCGTTCGTCCCTCTTCGTTCTCCCATTTGATCCTTTGGCATTCTTTGTACCAAGTTGGTCTCATTCGTCCTCCCTTTTGAACCTTTGGCATTCTTTGGACCAAGTTCGTCTCGTTCGTCCCTGTTCGTTCTCCCATTTGATCCTTTGACATTCTTTGGACCAAGTTCGTCTCATTCGTCCCTGTTCGTCCTCCCATTTGATCCTTTGGGCATTCTTTGGACCAAGTTCGTCTCGTTCCTCCCTCTACGTCCTCCCATTTGATCCTTTGGAATTCTTTGTACCAAGTTCGTCACGTTCGTCGCCCCATTTGATCCTTTGGGCATTCTTTGGACAAAGTTCGTCTCGTTCGTCCCCCATTTCATCCTTTGGCATTCTTTGGACCAAGTTCGTCTCGTTCGTCCCTCTTCGTTCTCCCATTTGATCCTTCGGCATTCTTTGTACCAAGTTGGTCTCGTTCGTCCTCCCATTTGATCCTTTGGCATTCTTTGGACCACGTTCATCACGTTTGTCCCTTTTCGTCCTCCCATTTCATCTTTGGGCCTTCTTTGGACCAAGTTCGTCTCGTTCGTCCCTATTCGTTCTCCCATTTGATCCATTGGGCATTCTTTGGACCAAGTTCGTCTCGTTCGTCCCTTTTCGTCGTCCCATTTCATCCTTGGGTAATCTTTGGACCAAGTTCGTCTCGTTCGTCCCTCTTCGTCGTCCCATTTGATCCTTTGGCATTCTTTGTACCAAGTTGGTCTCATTCGTCCTCCCATTTGAACCTTTCGCATTCTTTGGACCAAGTTCGTCTTGTTCGTCCTCCCATTTGATCCTTTGGGCATTCTTTGGACCAAGTTCGACTCGTTCCTCCCTCTACGTCCTCCCATTTGATCCTTGGGAATTCTTTGTACCAAGTTCGTCACGTTCGTCGCCCCATTTGATCCTTTGGGCATTCTTTGGACAAAGTTCGTCACGTTCGTCCTCCCATTTGATCCATTGGCATTCTTTGGACCAAGTTCGTCTCGTTCGTCCCTCTACGTCCTCCCATTTGATCCATTGGCATTCTTTGGACCATGTTCGTCTCGTTCGTCCCTGTTCGTCCTCCCATTTGATCCTTGGGCATTCTTTGTACCAAGTTCGTCACGTTCGTCCTCCCATTTGATCCTTTGGCATTCTTTGGACCAAGTTCGTCTCGTTCGTCCCTTTTCGTCCTCCCATTTCATCCTTGGGCAATCTTTGGACCAAGTTCGTCTCGTTCGTCCCTCTTCGTTCTCCCATTTGATCCTTTGGCATTCTTTGTACCAAGTTGGTCTCATTCGTCCTCCCTTTTGAACCTTTGGCATTCTTTGGACCAAGTTCGTCTCGTTCGTCCCTGTTCGTTCTCCCATTTGATCCTTTGGGCATTCTTTGGACCAAGTTCGTCTTGTTCGTCCCTCTACGTCCTCCCATTTGATCCTTGGGCATTCTTTGTACCAAGTTCGTCTCGTTCGTCCTCCCATTTGATCCTTTGGCATTCTTTGGACCAAGTTCGTCTCCTTCGTCCCTCTTCGTCCTCCCATTTGATCCTTTGACATTCTTTGGACCAAGTTCGTCTCGTTCGTCCCTTTTCGTCCTCCCATTTCATCCTTGGGCAATCTTTGGACCAAGTTCGTCTCGTTCGTCCCTCTTCGTTCTCCCATTTGATCCTTTGGCATTCTTTGTACCAAGTTGGTCTCATTCGTCCTCCCTTTTGAACCTTTGGCATTCTTTGGACCAAGTTCGTCTCGTTCGTCCCTGTTCGTTCTCCCATTTGATCCTTTGACATTCTTTGGACCAAGTTCGTCTCATTCGTCCCTGTTCGTCCTCCCATTTGATCCTTTGGGCATTCTTTGGACCAAGTTCGTCTCGTTCCTCCCTCTACGTCCTCCCATTTGATCCTTTGGAATTCTTTGTACCAAGTTCGTCACGTTCGTCGCCCCATTTGATCCTTTGGGCATTCTTTGGACAAAGTTCGTCTCGTTCGTCCCCCATTTCATCCTTTGGCATTCTTTGGACCAAGTTCGTCTCGTTCGTCCCTCTTCGTTCTCCCATTTGATCCTTCGGCATTCTTTGTACCAAGTTGGTCTCGTTCGTCCTCCCATTTGATCCTTTGGCATTCTTTGGACCACGTTCATCACGTTTGTCCCTTTTCGTCCTCCCATTTCATCTTTGGGCCTTCTTTGGACCAAGTTCGTCTCGTTCGTCCCTATTCGTTCTCCCATTTGATCCATTGGGCATTCTTTGGACCAAGTTCGTCTCGTTAGTCCCTCTACGTCCTCCCATTTGATCCTTGGGCATTCTTTGGACCAAGTTCGTCTCCTTCGTCCCTCTTCGTCCGCCCATTTGATCCTTTGGCATTCTTTGGACCAAGTTCTTCTCGTTCGTCCCTTTCCGTCCTCCCATTTCATCCTTGGGCATTCTTTGGACCAAGTTCGTCTCGTTCGTCCCTCTACATCCTCGCATTTGATCCTTTGGGCATTCTTCAGACTAAGTTCGTCTCGTTCGTCCTTGTTCGTCCTCCCATTTGGTCCATTGGGCATTCTTTGGACCAAGTTCGTCTCGTTCGTCCCTCTTCGTTCTCCCATTTGAACCTTTGGCATTCTTTGTACCAAGTTGGTCTCGTTCGTCCTCCCATTTTGATGCGATCATGAATTCATTGAGTATGTGGAAGGAAGCCTACAAAGAATTTATTCTAAAAATTAATTGATGGGGAGAAAGCAAGTAATGTGCAGCCGCTGGAAATGCTTTCAAATAATCAGCTGCTGACTTTTATTAGTCCAATTAACAAGCTGCTCTTTTTACTAAACATGATCAGCACAAATAAAGCTCCATGCGTTTCAAAAGAAGGGGAAGTCCAGCAGCACATGCAATTGATCTTTGCATTCAATTCAATAATCCTTGATTGGCCAAAAAAAATACACTAGTGCTGACTGTTACATGAGAATTGGTTTCATTTTCTTTTAATGCTCTATTTAAGAATAAATTATGTGGCTTGCATGCCATTACTAGCTACTTTAATTAGGAGGCTGAGCTATCTCTATAAATTGTAATCCATTATTCAGAAATAAAGATAAGTTTTGGATTGAGTTAAAATTGGAGAGGATTCTCTATGGTTCTTTGTGAGCCTTGTTTAGAGCTTATCGGCTTGCCGTGGCGCTCAACCCCGACTTATCAACCGGAACATTCATAGCCGGTTGTGGCGTCCTCACTTCCACCTTACGACTCTTGTTTTGGGTCCGACGGCTCCAAGGATCATATCACATTTGATCCTTTGGCATTCTTTGGACCACGTTCGTCACGTTTGTCCCTTTTCGTCCTCCCATTTCTTCCTTGGGCATTCTTTTGAACAAGTTCGTCTCGTTCGTCCCTCTACATCCTCCCATTTTATCTTTGGCATTCTTTGGACCAAGTTCGTCTCGTTCGTCCCTGTTCGTTCTCCCATTTGATCCTTTGGGCATTCTTTGGACCAAGTTCGTCTCATTCGTCCCTCTACGTCCTCCCATTTGATCCGTGGGCATTCTTTGGACCAAGTTCGTCTCCTTTGTCCCTCTTCGTCCTCCCATTTGATCGTTTGACATGCTTTGGACAAAGTTCGTCTCGTTTATCCCTCTACGTGCTCCCATTTGATCCTTGGGCATTCTTTGTACCAAGTTCGTCACGTTCGTCCTCCCATTTGATCCTTTGGCATTCTTTGGACCAAGTTCGTCTCCTTCGTCCCTCTTCGTCCTCCCATTTGATCCTTTGACTTTCTTTGTACCAAGTTGGTCTCGTTCGTCCTCCCATTTGATCCTTTGGCAATCTTTGGACCACGTTCGTCCCTGTTCGTTCTCCCATTTGATCCTTTGGGCATTCTTTGGACCAAGTTCGTCTCGTTCCTCCCTCTACGTCCTCCCATTTGATCCTTGGGAATTCTTTGAACAAAGTTCGTCATGTTCGTCGTCCCATTTGATCCTTTGGGCATTCTTTGGAAAAGTTCGTCTTGTTCGTCCCCCATTTGATCCTTTGGCATTCTTTGGACCAAGTTCGTCTCGTTCGTCCCTCTTCGTCCTCCCATTTGATCCTTTGGCATTCTTTGGACCAAGTTCGTCTCGTTCGTCCCTCTTCGTCCTCCCATTTGATCCTTTGACATTCTTTGGACCAAGTTCGTCTCGTTCGTCCCTTTTTGTCGTCCCATTTCATCCTTGGGTAATCTATGGACCAAGTTCGTCTCGTTCGTCCCTCTTCGTCGTCCCATTTGATCCTTTGGCATTCTTTGTACCAAGTTGGTCTCATTCGTCCTCCCATTTGAACCTTTCGCATTCTTTGGACCAAGTTCGTCTTGTTCGTCCTCCCATTTGATCCTTTGGGCATTCTTTGGACCAAGTTCGACTCGTTCCTCCCTCTACGTCCTCCCATTTGATCCTTGGGAATTCTTTGTACCAAGTTCGTCACGTTCGTCGCCCCATTTGATCCTTTGGGCATTCTTTGGACAAAGTTCGTCACGTTCGTCCTCCCATTTGATCCATTGGCATTCTTTGGACCAAGTTCGTCTCGTTCGTCCCTCTACGTCCTCCCATTTGATCCATTGGCATTCTTTGGACCATGTTCGTCTCGTTCGTCCCTGTTCGTCCTCCCATTTGATCCTTGGGCATTCTTTGTACCAAGTTCGTCACGTTCGTCCTCCCATTTGATCCTTTGGCATTCTTTGGACCAAGTTCGTCTCCTTCGTCCCTCTTCGTCCTCCCATTTGATCCTTTGACATTCTTTGGACCAAGTTCGTCTCGTTCGTCCCTTTTCGTCCTACCATTTCATCCTTGGGCAATCTTTGGACCAAGTTCGTCTCGTTCGTCCCTCTTCGTTCTCCCATTTGATCCTTTGGCATTCTTTGTACCAAGTTGGTCTCATTCGTCCTCCCTTTTGAACCTTTGGCATTCTTTGGACCAAGTTCGTCTCGTTCGTCCCTGTTCGTTCTCCCATTTGATCCTTTGGGCATTCTTTGGACCAAGTTCGTCTTGTTCGTCCCTCTACGTCCTCCCATTTGATCCTTGGGCATTCTTTGTACCAAGTTCGTCTCGTTCGTCCTCCCATTTGATCCTTTGGCATTCTTTGGACCAAGTTCGTCTCCTTCGTCCCTCTTCGTCCTCCCATTTGATCCTTTGACATTCTTTGGACCAAGTTCGTCTCGTTCGTCCCTTTTCGTCCTCCCATTTCATCCTTGGGCAATCTTTGGACCAAGTTCGTCTCGTTCGTCCCTCTTCGTTCTCCCATTTGATCCTTTGGCATTCTTTGTACCAAGTTGGTCTCATTCGTCCTCCCTTTTGAACCTTTGGCATTCTTTGGACCAAGTTCGTCTCGTTCGTCCCTGTTCGTTCTCCCATTTGATCCTTTGACATTCTTTGGACCAAGTTCGTCTCATTCGTCCCTGTTCGTCCTCCCATTTGATCCTTTGGGCATTCTTTGGACCAAGTTCGTCTCGTTCCTCCCTCTACGTTCTCCCATTTGATCCTTTGGAATTCTTTGTACCAAGTTCGTCACGTTCGTCGCCCCATTTGATCCTTTGGGCATTCTTTGGACAAAGTTCGTCTCGTTCGTCCCCCATTTCATCCTTTGGCATTCTTTGGACCAAGTTCGTCTCGTTCGTCCCTCTTCGTTCTCCCATTTGATCCTTCGGCATTCTTTGTACCAAGTTGGTCTCGTTCGTCCTCCCATTTGATCCTTTGGCATTCTTTGGACCACGTTCATCACGTTTGTCCCTTTTCGTCCTCCCATTTCATCTTTGGGCCTTCTTTGGACCAAGTTCGTCTCGTTCGTCCCTATTCGTTCTCCCATTTGATCCATTGGGCATTCTTTGGACCAAGTTCGTCTCGTTAGTCCCTCTACGTCCTCCCATTTGATCCTTGGGCATTCTTTGGACCAAGTTCGTCTCCTTCGTCCCTCTTCGTCCGCCCATTTGATCCTTTGGCATTCTTTGGACCAAGTTCTTCTCGTTCGTCCCTTTCCGTCCTCCCATTTCATCCTTGGGCATTCTTTGGACCAAGTTCGTCTCGTTCGTCCCTCTACATCCTCGCATTTGATCCTTTGGGCATTCTTCAGACTAAGTTCGTCTCGTTCGTCCTTGTTCGTCCTCCCATTTGGTCCATTGGGCATTCTTTGGACCAAGTTCGTCTCGTTCGTCCCTCTTCGTTCTCCCATTTGAACCTTTGGCATTCTTTGTACCAAGTTGGTCTCGTTCGTCCTCCCATTTTGATGCGATCATGAATTCATTGAGTATGTGGAAGGAAGCCTACAAAGAATTTATTCTAAAAATTAATTGATGGGGAGAAAGCAAGTAATGTGCAGCCGCTGGAAATGCTTTCAAATAATCAGCTGCTGACTTTTATTAGTCCAATTAACAAGCTGCTCTTTTTACTAAACATGATCAGCACAAATAAAGCTCCATGCGTTTCAAAAGAAGGGGAAGTCCAGCAGCACATGCAATTGATCTTTGCATTCAATTCAATAATCCTTGATTGGCCAAAAAAAATACACTAGTGCTGACTGTTACATGAGAATTGGTTTCATTTTCTTTTAATGCTCTATTTAAGAATAAATTATGTGGCTTGCATGCCATTACTAGCTACTTTAATTAGGAGGCTGAGCTATCTCTATAAATTGTAATCCATTATTCAGAAATAAAGATAAGTTTTGGATTGAGTTAAAATTGGAGAGGATTCTCTATGGTTCTTTGTGAGCCTTGTTTAGAGCTTATCGGCTTGCCGTGGCGCTCAACCCCGACTTATCAACCGGAACATTCATAGCCGGTTGTGGCGTCCTCACTTCCACCTTACGACTCTTGTTTTGGGTCCGACGGCTCCAAGGATCATATCACATTTGATCCTTTGGCATTCTTTGGACCACGTTCGTCACGTTTGTCCCTTTTCGTCCTCCCATTTCTTCCTTGGGCATTCTTTTGAACAAGTTCGTCTCGTTCGTCCCTCTACATCCTCCCATTTTATCTTTGGCATTCTTTGGACCAAGTTCGTCTCGTTCGTCCCTGTTCGTTCTCCCATTTGATCCTTTGGGCATTCTTTGGACCAAGTTCGTCTCATTCGTCCCTCTACGTCCTCCCATTTGATCCGTGGGCATTCTTTGGACCAAGTTCGTCTCCTTTGTCCCTCTTCGTCCTCCCATTTGATCGTTTGACATGCTTTGGACAAAGTTTGTCTCGTTTATCCCTCTACGTGCTCCCATTTGATCCTTGGGCATTCTTTGTACCAAGTTCGTCACGTTCGTCCTCCCATTTGATCCTTTGGCATTCTTTGGACCAAGTTCGTCTCCTTCGTCCCTCTTCGTCCTCCCATTTGATCGTTTGACATTCTTTGGACAAAGTTCGTCTCGTTCGTCCCTTTTCGTCCTCCATTTGATCCTTTGGCATTCTTTGCACCAAGTTCGTCTCGTTCGTCCCTCTACGTGCTCCCATTTGATCCTTGGGCATTCTTTGTACCAAGTTCGTCACGTTCGTCCTCCCATTTGTTCCTTTGGCATTCTTTGGACCAAGTTCGTCTCTTTCGTCCCTCTTCGTCCTCCCATTTGATCCTTTGGCATTCTTTGTACCATGTTGGTCTCGTTCGTCCTACCATTTGAACCTTTGGCATTCTTTGGACCAAGTTCGTCTCGTTCGTCCCTGTTCGTCCTCCCATTTGATCGTCTCGTTCCTCCCTCTACGTCCTCCCATTTGATCCTTGGGAATTCTTTGTACCAAGTTCGTCACGTTCGTCGTCCCATTTGATCCTATGGGCATTCTTTGGACCAAGTTCGTCTCGTTCGTCCCCCATTTGATCCTTTGGCATTCTTTGGACCAAGTTTGTCTCGTTCGTCCCTCTTCGTCCTCCCATTTGATCCTTTGACATTCTTTGTACCAAGTTGGTCTCGTTCGTCCTCCCATTTGATCCTTTGGCAATCTTTGGACCACGTTCGTCTCGTTCGTCCCTGTTCGTTCTCCCATTTGATCCTTTGGGCATTCTTTGGACCAAGTTCGTCTCGTTCGTCCCTCTACATCCTCCCATTTCATCTTTGGGCATTCTTTGGACCAAGTTCGTCTCGTTCGTCCCTGTTCGTTCTTCCATTTGATCCTTTTGGCATTCTTTGTACCAAGTTCGTCTCGTTCGTCCTCCATTTGATCCTTTGGCATTCTTTGGACCAAGTTCGTCTCGTTTGTCCCTCTACGTCCTCCCATTTGATCGTTGAGCATTCTTTGTACCTAGTTCGTCACGTTCGTCCTCCCATTTGATCCATTGGCATTGTTTGGACCAAGTTCGTCTCGTTCGACCCTCTACGTCCTCCCATTTGATCCATTGGCATTCTTTGGACCAAGTTCGTCTCGTTCGTCCCTGTTCGTCCTCCCATTTGATCCTTGGGCATTCTTTGTACCAAGTTCGTCATGTTCGTCCTCCCATTTGATCCTTTTTCATTCTTTGGACCAAGTTCGTCTCGTTCGTCCCTCTACGTCCTCCCATTTGATCCTTGGGAATTCTTTGTACCAAGTTCGTCACGTTCGTCGTCCCATTTGATCCTATGGGCATTCTTTGGACTAAGTTCGTCTCGTTCGTCCCTCTTCGTCCTCCCATTTGATCCTTTGACATTCTTTGTACCAAGTTGGTCTCGTTCGTCCTCCCATTTGATCCTTTGGAATTCTTTGGACCACGTTCGTCTCGTTCGTCCCTTTTCGTCCACCCATTTCATCCTTGGGCATTCTTTGGACCATGTTCGTCTCGTTCGTCCCTCTACATCCTCCCATTTTATCTTTGGCATTCTTTGGACCAAGTTCGTCTCGTTCGTCCCTCTTCGTCCTCCCATTTGATCGTTTGACATGCTTTGGACAAAGTTCGTCTCGTTTATCCCTCTACGTGCTCCCATTTGATCCTTGGGCATTCTTTGTACCAAGTTCGTCACGTTCGTCCTCCCATTTGATCCTTTGGCATTCTTTGGACCAAGTTCGTCTCCTTCGTCCCTCTTCGTCCTCCCATTTGATCGTTTGACATTCTTTGGACAAAGTACGTCTCGTTCGTCCCTTTTCGTCCTCCATTTGATCCTTTGGCATTCTTTGCACCAAGTTCGTCTCGTTCGTCCCTCTACGTGCTCCCATTTGATCCTTGGGCATTCTTTGTACCAAGTTCGTCACGTTCGTCCTCCCATTTGATCCTTTGGCATTCTTTGGACCAAGTTCGTCTCTTTCGTCCCTCTTCGTCCTCCCATTTGATCCTTTGGCATTCTTTGTACCATGTTGGTCTCGTTCGTCCTACCATTTGAACCTTTGGCATTCTTTGGACCAAGTTCGTCTCGTTCGTCCCTGTTCGTCCTCCCATTTGATCGTCTCGTTCCTCCCTCTACGTCCTCCCATTTGATCCTTGGGAATTCTTTGTACCAAGTTCGTCACGTTCGTCGTCCCATTTGATCCTATGGGCATTCTTTGGACCAAGTTCGTCTCGTTCGTCCCCCATTTGATCCTTTGGCATTCATTGGACCAAGTTTGTGTCGTTCGTCCCTCTTCGTCCTCCCATTTGATCCTTTGACATTCTTTGTACCAAGTTGGTCTCGTTCGTCCTCCCATTTGATCCTTTGGCAATCTTTGGACCACGTTCGTCTCGTTCGTCCCTGTTCGTTCTCCCATTTGATCCTTTGGGCATTCTTTGGACCAAGTTCGTCTCGTTCGTCCCTCTACATCCTCCCATTTCATCTTTGGGCATTCTTTGGACCAAGTTCGTCTCGTTCGTCCCTGTTCGTTCTTCCATTTGATCCTTTTGGCATTCTTTGTACCAAGTTCGTCTCGTTCGTCCTCCATTTGATCCTTTGGCATTCTTTGGACCAAGTTCGTCTCGTTTGTCCCTCTACGTCCTCCCATTTGATCGTTGAGCATTCTTTGTACCTAGTTCGTCACGTTCGTCCTCCCATTTGATCCATTGGCATTGTTTGGACCAAGTTCGTCTCGTTCGACCCTCTACGTCCTCCCATTTGATCCATTGGCATTCTTTGGACCAAGTTCGTCTCGTTCGTCCTTGTTCGTCCTCCCATTTGATCCTTGGGCATTCTTTGTACCAAGTTCGTCATGTTCGTCCTCCCATTTGATCCTTTTTCATTCTTTGGACCAAGTTCGTCTCGTTCGTCCCTCTACGTCCTCCCATTTGATCCTTGGGAATTCTTTGTACCAAGTTCGTCACGTTCGTCGTCCCATTTGATCCTATGGGCATTCTTTGGACCAAGTTCGTCTCGTTCGTCCCTCTTCGTCCTCCCATTTGATCCTTTGACATTCTTTGTACCAAGTTGGTCTCGTTCGTCCTCCCATTTGATCCTTTGGAATTCTTTGGACCACGTTCGTCTCGTTCGTCCCTTTTCGTCCACCCATTTCATCCTTGGGCATTCTTTGGACCAAGTTCGTCTCGTTCGTCCCTCTACATCCTCCCATTTTATCTTTGGCATTCTTTGGACCAAGTTCGCCTCGTTCGTCCCTGTTCGTTCTCCCATTTGATCCTTTGGGCATTCTTTGGACCAAGTTCGTCTCATTCGTCCCTCTACGTCCTCCCATTTGATCCGTGGGCATTCTTTGGACCAAGTTCGTCTCCTTTGTCCCTCTTCGTCCTCCCATTTGATCGTTTGACATGCTTTGGACAAAGTTCGTCTCGTTTATCCCTCTACGTGCTCCCATTTGATCCTTGGGCATTCTTTGTACCAAGTTCGTCACGTTCGTCCTCCCATTTGATCCTTTGGCATTCTTTGGACCAAGTTCGTCTCCTTCGTCCCTCTTCGTCCTCCCATTTGATCGTTTGACATTCTTTGGACAAAGTTCGTCTCGTTCGTCCCTTTTCGTCCTCCATTTGATCCTTTGGCATTCTTTGCACCAAGTTCGTCTCGTTCGTCCCTCTACGTGCTCCCATTTGATCCTTGGGCATTCTTTGTACCAAGTTCGTCACGTTCGTCCTCCCATTTGATCCTTTGGCATTCTTTGGACCAAGTTCGTCTCTTTCGTCCCTCTTCGTCCTCCCATTTGATCCTTTGGCATTCTTTGTACCATGTTGGTCTCGTTCGTCCTACCATTTGAACCTTTGGCATTCTTTGGACCAAGTTCGTCTCGTTCGTCCCTGTTCGTCCTCCCATTTGATCGTCTCGTTCCTCCCTCTACGTCCTCCCATTTGATCCTTGGGAATTCTTTGTACCAAGTTCGTCACGTTCGTCGTCCCATTTGATCCTATGGGCATTCTTTGGACCAAGTTCGTCTCGTTCGTCCCCCATTTGATCCTTTGGCATTCTTTGGACCAAGTTTGTCTCGTTCGTCCCTCTTCGTCCTCCCATTTGATCCTTTGACATTCTTTGTACCAAGTTGGTCTCGTTCGTCCTCCCATTTGATCCTTTGGCAATCTTTGGACCACGTTCGTCTCGTTCGTCCCTGTTCGTTCTCCCATTTGATCCTTTGGGCATTCTTTGGACCAAGTTCGTCTCGTTCGTCCCTCTACATCCTCCCATTTCATCTTTGGGCATTCTTTGGACCAAGTTCGTCTCGTTCGTCCCTGTTCGTTCTTCCATTTGATCCTTTTGGCATTCTTTGTACCAAGTTCGTCTCGTTCGTCCTCCATTTGATCCTTTGGCATTCTTTGGACCAAGTTCGCCTCCTTTGTCCCTCTTCGTCCTCCCATTTGATCGTTTGACATGCTTTGGACAAAGTTCGTCTCGTTTATCCCTCTACGTGCTCCCATTTGATCCTTGGGCATTCTTTGTACCAAGTTCGTCACGTTCGTCCTCCCATTTGATCCTTTGGCATTCTTTGGACCAAGTTCGTCTCCTTCGTCCCTCTTCGTCCTCCCATTTGATCGTTTGACATTCTTTGGACAAAGTTCGTCTCGTTCGTCCCTTTTCGTCCTCCATTTGATCCTTTGGCATTCTTTGGACCAAGTTCGTCTCTTTCGTCCCTCTTCGTCCTCCCATTTGATCCTTGGGCATTCTTTGTACCAAGTTCGTCACGTTCGTCCTCCCATTTGATCCTTTGGGCATTCTTTGGACCAAGTTCGTCTCATTCGTCCCTCTACGTCCTCCCATTTGATCCGTGGGCATTCTTTGGACCAAGTTCGTCTCCTTTGTCCCTCTTCGTCCTCCCATTTGATCGTTTGACATGCTTTGGACAAAGTTCGTCTCGTTTATCCCTCTACGTGCTCCCATTTGATCCTTGGGCATTCTTTGTACCAAGTTCGTCACGTTCGTCCTCCCATTTGATCCTTTGGCATTCTTTGGACCAAGTTCGTCTCCTTCGTCCCTCTTCGTCCTCCCATTTGATCGTTTGACATTCTTTGGACAAAGTTCGTCTCGTTCGTCCCTTTTCGTCCTCCATTTGATCCTTTGGCATTCTTTGCACCAAGTTCGTCTCGTTCGTCCCTCTACGTGCTCCCATTTGATCCTTGGGCATTCTTTGTACCAAGTTCGTCCCTGTTCGTCGTCCCATTTGATCCTATGGGCATTCTTTGGACCAAGTTCGTCTCGTTCGTCCCTCTTCGTCCTCCCATTTGATCCTTTGACATTCTTTGTACCAAGTTGGTCTCGTTCGTCCTCCCATTTGATCCTTTGGAATTCTTTGGACCACGTTCGTCTCGTTCGTCCTTTTTCGTCCACCCATTTCATCCTTGGGCATTCTTTGGACCAAGTTCGTCTCGTTCGTCCCTCTACATCCTCCCATTTGATCTTTGGGCAATCTTTGGACCAAGTTCGTCTCGTTCGCCCCTGTTCGTTCTTCCATTTGATCCTTTGGGCATTGTTTGTACCAAGTTCGTCTCGTTCGTCCTCCATTTGATACTTTGGCATTCTTTGGACCAAGTTCGTCTCGATTGTCCCTCTACGTCCTCCCATTTGATCGTTGGGCATTCTTTGTACCTAGTTCGTCACGTTCGTCCTCCCATTTGATCCATTGGCATTCTTTGGACCAAGTTCGTCTAGTTCGACCCTCTACGTCCTCCCACTTGAACCATTGGCATTCTTTGGACCAAGTTCGTCTCGTTCGTCCCTGTTCGTCCTCCCATTTGATCCTTGGGCATTCTTTGTACCAAGTTTGTCATGTTCGTCCTCCCATTTGATCCTTTTTCATTCTTTGGACCAAGTTCGTCTCGTTCATCCCTCTTCGTCCTCCCATTTGATCCTTTGGCATTCTTTGTACCAAGTTGGTCTCGTTCGTCCTCCCATTTGATCCTTTGGCATTCTTTGGACCACGTTCGTCTCGTTCGTCCCTTTTCGTCCTCCCATTTCATCTTTGGGCATTCTTTGGACCAAGTTCGTCTCGTTCGTCCCTGTTCGTTCTTCCATTTGATCCTTTTGGCATTCTTTGTACCAAGTTCGTCTCGTTCGTCCTCCATTTGATCCTTTGGCATTCTTTGGACCTAGTTCGTCTCGTTTGTCCCTCTACGTCCTCCCATTTGATCGTTGGGCATTCTTTGTACCTAGTTCGTCACGTTCGTCCTCCCATTTGATCCATTGGCATTCTTTGGCCCAAGTTCGTCTCGTTCGACCCTCTACGTCCTCCCATTTGATCCATTGGTATTCTTTGGACCAAGTTCGTCTCGCTCGTCCCTGTTCGTCCTCCCATTTGATCCTTGGGCAATCTTTGTACCAAGTTCGTCATGTTCGTCCTCCCATTTGATCCTTTTTCATTCTTTGGACCAAGTTCGTCTCTTTCGTCCCTCTACGTCCTCCCATTTGATCCTTGGGAATTCCTTGTACCAAGTTCGTCACGTTTGTCGTCCCATTTGATCCTATGGGCTTTCTTTGGACCAAGTTCGTCTCGTTCGTCCCCCATTTGATCCTTTGGCATTCTTTGGACCAAGTTCGTCTCGTTCGTCCCTCTTCGTCCTCTCGTTTGATCTTTTGACATTCTTTGTACCAAGTTGGTCTCGTTCGTCCTTCCATTTGATCCTTTGGCATTCTTTGGACCACGTTCGTCTCGTTCGTCCCTTTTCGTCCTCCCATTTCATCCTTGGGCATTCTTTGGACCAAGTTCGTCTCGTTCGTCCCTCTACATCCTCCCATTTCATCTTTGGGCATTCTTTGGACCAAGTTCGTCTCGTTCGTCCCTGTTCGTTCTTCCATTTGATCCTTTGGGCATTCTTTGTACCAAGTTCGTCTCGTTCGTCCTCCATTTGATACTTTGGCATTCTTTGGACCAAGTTCGTCTCGTTTGTCCCTCTACGTCCTCCCATTTGATCGTTGGGCATTCTTTGTACCTAGTTCGTCACGTTCGTCCTCCCATTTGATCCATTGGCATTCTTTGGACCAAGTTCGTCTTGTTCGACCCTCTACGTCCTCCCATTTAATCCATTGGCATTCTTTGGACCAAGTTCGTCTCGTTCGTCCCTGTTCGTCCTCCCATTTGATCCTTGGGCATTCTTTGTACCAAGTTCGTCATGTTCGTCCTCCCATTTGATCCTTTTTCATTCTTTGGACCAAGTTCGTCTCGTTCGTCCCTCTACGTCCTCCCATTTGATCCTTGCGAATTTTTTGTACCAAGTTCGTCACGTTCGTCGTCCCATTTGATCCTATGGGCATTCTTTGGACCAAGTTCGTCTCGTTCGTCCCTCTTCGTCCTCCCATTTGATCCTTTGACATTCTTTGTACCAAGTTGGTCTCGTTCGTCCTCCCATTTGATCCTTTTGCATTCTTTGGACCACGTTCGTCTCGTTCGTCCCTTTTCGTCCTCCCATTTCATCCTTGGGCATTCTTTGGACCAAGTTCGTCTCGTTCGTCCCTCTACATCCTCCCATTTCATCTTTGGGCATTCTTTGGACCAAGTTCGTCTCGTTTGTCCCTATTCGTTCTTCCATTTGATCCTTTGGGCATTCTTTGTACCAAGTTCGTCTCGTTCGTCCTCCATTTGATCCTTTGGCATTCTTTGGACCAAGTTCGTCTCGTTTGTCCCTCTACGTCCTCCCATTTGATCGTTGGGCATTCTTTGTACCTAGTTCGTCACTTTCGTCCTCCCATTTGATCCATTGGCATTCTTTGGAACAAGTTCGTCTCGTTCGTCCCTGTTCGTCCTCCCATTTGATCCTTGGGCATTCTTTGTACCAAGTTCGTCATGTTCGTCCTCCCATTTGATCCTTTTTCATTCTTTGGACCAAGTTCGTCTCGTTCATCCCTCTTCGTCCTCCCATTTGATCCTTTGGCATTCTTTGTACCAAGTTGGTCTCGTTCGTCCTCCCATTTGAAACTTTGGCATTCTTTGGACCAAGTTCGTCTCGTTCGTCCCTGTTCGTCCTCCCACTTGATCCTTTGGGCATTCTTTGGACCAAGTTCGTCTCGTTCCTCCCTCTACGTCCTCCCATTTGATCCTTGGGAATTGTTTGTACCACGTTCGTCACGTTCGTTGTCCCATTTGATCCTTTGGGCATTCTTTGGACAAAGTTCGTCTCATTCGTCCCCCATTTGATCCTTTGGCATTCTTTTGACCAAGTTCGTCTCGTTCGTCCCTCTTCGTTCTCCCATTTGATCCTTTGGCATTCTTTGTTCCAAGTTGGTCTCGTTCGTCCTCCCATTTGATCCTTTGGCATTCTTTGGACCACGTTCGTCACGTTTCTCCCATTTCGTCCTCCCATTTCATCCTTGGGCATTCTTTGGACCAAGTTCGTCTCGTTTGTCCCTCTACATCCTCGCATTTCATCTTTGGGCATTCTTTGGACCAAGTTCGTCACGTTCGTCCTCCCATTTGATCCTTTGGCATTCTTTGTACCAAGTTGGTCACGTTCGTCCTCCCATTTGAACCTTTGGCATTCTTTGGACCAAGTTCGTCTCGTTCGTCCCTGTTCGTCCTCCCATTTGATCCTTTGGGCATTCTTTGGACCAAGTTCGTCTCGTTCGTCCCTCTACCTCCTCCCATTTGATCCTTGGGCATTCTTTGGACAAAGTTCGTCTCCTTCGTCCCTCTTCGTCCGCCCATTTGATCCTTTGGCATTCTTTGGACCAAGTTCGTCTCGTTCGTCCCTTTTCGTCCTCCCATTTCATCCTTGGGCATTCTTTGGACCAAGTTCGTCTAGTTCGACCCTCTACGTCCTCCCATTTGTTCCATTGGCATTCTTTGGACCAAGTTCGTCTCGTTCGTCCATCTACGTCCTCCAATTTGATCCTTGGGCATTCTTTGTACCAAGTTGGTCACGTTCGTCCTCCCATTTGATCCTTTGGCATTCTTTGGACCAAGTTCGTCTCCTTCGTCCCTCTTCGTCCTCCCATTTGATCCTTTGGCATTCTTTGTACCAAGTTGGTCTCGTTCGTCCTCCCATTTGAACCTTTGGCATTCTTTGGACCAAGTTCGTCTCGTTCGTCCCTGTTCGTCCTTCCATTTGATCCTTTGGGCATTCTTTGGACCAAGTTCGTCTCGTTCGTCCCTCTACCTCCTCCCATTTGATCCTTGGGCATTCTTTGGACAAAGTTCGTCTCCTTCGTCCCTCTTCGTCCGCCCATTTGATCCTTTGGCATTCTTTGTACCAAGTTGGTCTCGTTCGTCCTCCCATTTGATCCTTTGGCATTCTTTGGACCAAGTTCGTCTCGTTCGTCCCTGTTCGTCCTCCCATTTGATCCTTTGGTCATTCTTTGGACCAAGTTCGTCTCGTTCGTCCCTCTACCTCCTCCCATTTGATCCTTGGGCATTCTTTGGACAAAGATCGTCTCCTTCGTCCCTCTTCGTCCACCCATTTGATCCTTTGGCATTCTTTGGACCAAGTTCGTCTCGTTCGTCCCTTTTCGTCCTCCCATTTCATCCTTGGGCAATCTTTGGACCAAGTTCGTCTCGTTCGTCCCTCTACGTCCTCCCATTTGATCCTTGGGCATTCTTTGTACCAAGTTCGTCACGTTCGTCGTCCCATTTGATCCTATGGGCATTCTTTGGACCAAGTTCGTCTCGTTCGTCCCTCTTCGTCCTCCCATTTGATCCTTTGACATTCTTTGTACCAAGTTGGTCTCGTTCGTCCTCCCATTTGATCCTTTGGCATTCTTTGGACCACGTTCATCTCGTTCGTCCCTTTTCGTCCTCCCATTTCATCCTTGGGCATTCTTTGGACCAAGTTCGTCTCGTTCGTCCCTGTTCGTTCTTCAATTTGATCCTTTGGGCATTCTTTGTACCAAGTTCGTCTCGTTCGTCCTCCATTTGATCCTTTGGCATTCTTTGGACCAAGTTCGTCTCGTTTGTCCCTCTACGTCCTCCCATTTGATCGTTGGGCATTCTTTGTACATAGTTCGTCACGTTCATCCTCCCATTTGATCCATTGGCATTCTTTGGACCAAGTTCGTCTAGTTCGACCCTCTACGTCCTCCCATTTGATCCATTGGCATTCTTTGGACCAAGTTCGCCTTGTTCATCCCTGTTCGTCCTCCCATTTGATCCTTGGGCATTCTTTGTACCAAGTTCGTCATGTTCGTCCTCCCATTTGATCCTTTTTCATTCTTTGGACCAAGTTCGTCTCGTTCATCCCTCTTCGTCCTCCCATTTGATCCTTTGGCATTCTTTGTACCAAGTAGGTCTCGTTTGTCCTCCCATTTGAACCTTTGGCATTTTTGGACCAAGTTCGTCTCGTTCGTCCCTCTACGTCCTCCCATTTGATCCGTGGGCATTCTTTGGACCAAGTTCGTCTCCTTTGTCCCTCTTCGTCCTCCCATTTGATCGTTTGACATGCTTTGGACAAAGTTCGTCTCGTTTATCCCTCTACGTGCTCCCATTTGATCCTTGGGCATTCTTTGTACCAAGTTCGTCACGTTCGTCCTCCCATTTGATCCTTTGGCATTCTTTGGACCAAGTTCGTCTCCTTCGTCCCTCTTCGTCCTCCCATTTGATCGTTTGACATTCTTTGGACAAAGTTCGTCTCGTTCATCCCTTTTCGTCCTCCATTTGATCCTTTGGCATTCTTTGCACCAAGTTCGTCTCGTTCGTCCCTCTACGTGCTCCCATTTGATCCTTGGGCATTCTTTGTACCAAGTTCGTCCCTGTTCGTCGTCCCATTTGATCCTATGGGCATTCTTTGGACCAAGTTCGTCTCGTTCGTCCCTCTTCGTCCTCCCATTTGATCCTTTGACATTCTTTGTACCAAGTTGGTCTCGTTCGTCCTCCCATTTGATCCTTTGGAATTCTTTGGACCACGTTCGTCTCGTTCGTCCCTTTTCGTCCACCCATTTCATCCTTGGGCATTCTTTGGACCAAGTTCGTCTCGTTCGTCCCTCTACATCCTCCCATTTGATCTTTGGGCAATCTTTGGACCAAGTTCGTCTCGTTCGCCCCTGTTCGTTCTTCCATTTGATCCTTTGGGCATTGTTTGTACCAAGTTCGTCTCGTTCGTCCTCCATTTGATACTTTGGCATTCTTTGGACCAAGTTCGTCTCGATTGTCCCTCTACGTCCTCCCATTTGATCGTTGGGCATTCTTTGTACCTAGTTCGTCACGTTCGTCCTCCCATTTGATCCATTGGCATTCTTTGGACCAAGTTCGTCTAGTTCGACCCTCTACGTCCTCCCACTTGAACCATTGGCATTCTTTGGACCAAGTTCGTCTCGTTCGTCCCTGTTCGTCCTCCCATTTGATCCTTGGGCATTCTTTGTACCAAGTTTGTCATGTTCGTCCTCCCATTTGATCCTTTTTCATTCTTTGGACCAAGTTCGTCTCGTTCATCCCTCTTCGTCCTCCCATTTGATCCTTTGGCATTCTTTGTACCAAGTTGGTCTCGTTCGTCCTCCCATTTGATCCTTTGGCATTCTTTGGACCACGTTCGTCTCGTTCGTCCCTTTTCGTCCTCCCATTTCATCCTTGGGCATTCTTTGGACCAAGTTCGTCTCGTTCGTCCCTCTACATCCTCCCATTTCATCTTTGGGCATTCTTTGGACCAAGTTCGTCTCGTTCGTCCCTGTTCGTTCTTCCATTTGATCCTTTTGGCATTCTTTGTACCAAGTTCGTCTCGTTCGTCCTCCATTTGATCCTTTGGCATTCTTTGGACCTAGTTCGTCTCGTTTGTCCCTCTACGTCCTCCCATTTGATCGTTGGGCATTCTTTGTACCTAGTTCGTCACGTTCGTCCTCCCATTTGATCCATTGGCATTCTTTGGCCCAAGTTCGTCTCGTTCGACCCTCTACGTCCTCCCATTTGATCCATTGGTATTCTTTGGACCAAGTTCGTCTCGCTCGTCCCTGTTCGTCCTCCCATTTGATCCTTGGGCAATCTTTGTACCAAGTTCGTCATGTTCGTCCTCCCATTTGATCCTTTTTCATTCTTTGGACCAAGTTCGTCTCTTTCGTCCCTCTACGTCCTCCCATTTGATCCTTGGGAATTCCTTGTACCAAGTTCGTCACGTTTGTCGTCCCATTTGATCCTATGGGCTTTCTTTGGACCAAGTTCGTCTCGTTCGTCCCCCATTTGATCCTTTGGCATTCTTTGGACCAAGTTCGTCTCGTTCGTCCCTCTTCGTCCTCTCGTTTGATCTTTTGACATTCTTTGTACCAAGTTGGTCTCGTTCGTCCTTCCATTTGATCCTTTGGCATTCTTTGGACCACGTTCGTCTCGTTCGTCCCTTTTCGTCCTCCCATTTCATCCTTGGGCATTCTTTGGACCAAGTTCGTCTCGTTCGTCCCTCTACATCCTCCCATTTCATCTTTGGGCATTCTTTGGACCAAGTTCGTCTCGTTCGTCCCTGTTCGTTCTTCCATTTGATCCTTTGGGCATTCTTTGTACCAAGTTCGTCTCGTTCGTCCTCCATTTGATACTTTGGCATTCTTTGGACCAAGTTCGTCTCGTTTGTCCCTCTACGTCCTCCCATTTGATCGTTGGGCATTCTTTGTACCTAGTTCGTCACGTTCGTCCTCCCATTTGATCCATTGGCATTCTTTGGACCAAGTTCGTCTTGTTCGACCCTCTACGTCCTCCCATTTAATCCATTGGCATTCTTTGGACCAAGTTCGTCTCGTTCGTCCCTGTTCGTCCTCCCATTTGATCCTTGGGCATTCTTTGTACCAAGTTCGTCATGTTCGTCCTCCCATTTGATCCTTTTTCATTCTTTGGACCAAGTTCGTCTCGTTCGTCCCTCTACGTCCTCCCATTTGATCCTTGCGAATTTTTTGTACCAAGTTCGTCACGTTCGTCGTCCCATTTGATCCTATGGGCATTCTTTGGACCAAGTTCGTCTCGTTCGTCCCTCTTCGTCCTCCCATTTGATCCTTTGACATTCTTTGTACCAAGTTGGTCTCGTTCGTCCTCCCATTTGATCCTTTTGCATTCTTTGGACCACGTTCGTCTCGTTCGTCCCTTTTCGTCCTCCCATTTCATCCTTGGGCATTCTTTGGACCAAGTTCGTCTCGTTCGTCCCTCTACATCCTCCCATTTCATCTTTGGGCATTCTTTGGACCAAGTTCGTCTCGTTTGTCCCTATTCGTTCTTCCATTTGATCCTTTGGGCATTCTTTGTACCAAGTTCGTCTCGTTCGTCCTCCATTTGATCCTTTGGCATTCTTTGGACCAAGTTCGTCTCGTTTGTCCCTCTACGTCCTCCCATTTGATCGTTGGGCATTCTTTGTACCTAGTTCGTCACTTTCGTCCTCCCATTTGATCCATTGGCATTCTTTGGAACAAGTTCGTCTCGTTCGTCCCTGTTCGTCCTCCCATTTGATCCTTGGGCATTCTTTGTACCAAGTTCGTCATGTTCGTCCTCCCATTTGATCCTTTTTCATTCTTTGGACCAAGTTCGTCTCGTTCATCCCTCTTCGTCCTCCCATTTGATCCTTTGGCATTCTTTGTACCAAGTTGGTCTCGTTCGTCCTCCCATTTGAAACTTTGGCATTCTTTGGACCAAGTTCGTCTCGTTCGTCCCTGTTCGTCCTCCCACTTGATCCTTTGGGCATTCTTTGGACCAAGTTCGTCTCGTTCCTCCCTCTACGTCCTCCCATTTGATCCTTGGGAATTGTTTGTACCACGTTCGTCACGTTCGTTGTCCCATTTGATCCTTTGGGCATTCTTTGGACAAAGTTCGTCTCATTCGTCCCCCATTTGATCCTTTGGCATTCTTTTGACCAAGTTCGTCTCGTTCGTCCCTCTTCGTTCTCCCATTTGATCCTTTGGCATTCTTTGTTCCAAGTTGGTCTCGTTCGTCCTCCCATTTGATCCTTTGGCATTCTTTGGACCACGTTCGTCACGTTTCTCCCTTTTCGTCCTCCCATTTCATCCTTGGGCATTCTTTGGACCAAGTTCGTCTCGTTTGTCCCTCTACATCCTCGCATTTCATCTTTGGGCATTCTTTGGACCAAGTTCGTCACGTTCGTCCTCCCATTTGATCCTTTGGCATTCTTTGTACCAAGTTGGTCACGTTCGTCCTCCCATTTGAACCTTTGGCATTCTTTGGACCAAGTTCGTCTCGTTCGTCCCTGTTCGTCCTCCCATTTGATCCTTTGGGCATTCTTTGGACCAAGTTCGTCTCGTTCGTCCCACTACCTCCTCCCATTTGATCCTTGGGCATTCTTTGGACAAAGTTCGTCTCCTTCGTCCCTCTTCGTCCGCCCATTTGATCCTTTGGCATTCTTTGGACCAAGTTCGTCTCGTTCGTCCCTTTTCGTCCTCCCATTTCATCCTTGGGCATTCTTTGGACCAAGTTCGTCTAGTTCGACCCTCTACGTCCTCCCATTTGATCCATTGGCATTCTTTGGACCAAGTTCGTCTCGTTCGTCCATCTACGTCCTCCAATTTGATCCTTGGGCATTCTTTGTACCAAGTTGGTCACGTTCGTCCTCCCATTTGATCCTTTGGCATTCTTTGGACCAAGTTCGTCTCCTTCGTCCCTCTTCGTCCTCCCATTTGATCCTTTGGCATTCTTTGTACCAAGTTGGTCTCGTTCGTCCTCCCATTTGAACCTTTGGCATTCTTTGGACCAAGTTCGTCTCGTTCGTCCCTGTTCGTCCTTCCATTTGATCCTTTGGGCATTCTTTGGACCAAGTTCGTCTCGTTCGTCCCTCTACCTCCTCCCATTTGATCCTTGGGCATTCTTTGGACAAAGTTCGTCTCCTTCGTCCCTCTTCGTCCGCCCATTTGATCCTTTGGCATTCTTTGTACCAAGTTGGTCTCGTTCGTCCTCCCATTTGATCCTTTGGCATTCTTTGGACCAAGTTCGTCTCGTTCGTCCCTGTTCGTCCTCCCATTTGATCCTTTGGTCATTCTTTGGACCAAGTTCGTCTCGTTCGTCCCTCTACCTCCTCCCATTTGATCCTTGGGCATTCTTTGGACAAAGATCGTCTCCTTCGTCCCTCTTCGTCCACCCATTTGATCCTTTGGCATTCTTTGGACCAAGTTCGTCTCGTTCGTCCCTTTTCGTCCTCCCATTTCATCCTTGGGCAATCTTTGGACCAAGTTCGTCTCGTTCGTCCCTCTACGTCCTCCCATTTGATCCTTGGGCATTCTTTGTACCAAGTTCGTCACGTTCGTCGTCCCATTTGATCCTATGGGCATTCTTTGGACCAAGTTCGTCTCGTTCGTCCCTCTTCGTCCTCCCATTTGATCCTTTGACATTCTTTGTACCAAGTTGGTCTCGTTCGTCCTCCCATTTGATCCTTTGGCATTCTTTGGACCACGTTCATCTCGTTCGTCCCTTTTCGTCCTCCCATTTCATCCTTGGGCATTCTTTGGACCAAGTTCGTCTCGTTCGTCCCTGTTCGTTCTTCAATTTGATCCTTTGGGCATTCTTTGTACCAAGTTCGTCTCGTTCGTCCTCCATTTGATCCTTTGGCATTCTTTGGACCAAGTTCGTCTCGTTTGTCCCTCTACGTCCTCCCATTTGATCGTTGGGCATTCTTTGTACATAGTTCGTCACGTTCATCCTCCCATTTGATCCATTGGCATTCTTTGGACCAAGTTCGTCTAGTTCGACCCTCTACGTCCTCCCATTTGATCCATTGGCATTCTTTGGACCAAGTTCGCCTTGTTCATCCCTGTTCGTCCTCCCATTTGATCCTTGGGCATTCTTTGTACCAAGTTCGTCATGTTCGTCCTCCCATTTGATCCTTTTTCATTCTTTGGACCAAGTTCGTCTCGTTCATCCCTCTTCGTCCTCCCATTTGATCCTTTGGCATTCTTTGTACCAAGTAGGTCTCGTTCGTCCTCCCATTTGAACCTTTGGCATTTTTGGACCAAGTTCGTCTCGTTCGTCCCTGTTCGTCCTCCCACTTGATCCTTTGGGCATACTTTGGAACAAGTTCGTCTCGTTCCTCCCTCTACGTCCTCCCATTTGATCGTTGGGAATTCTTTGTACCACGTTCGTCACGTTCGTTGTCCCATTTGATCCTTTGGGCATTCTTTGGACAAAGTTCGTCTCATTCGTCCCCCATTTGATCCTTTGGCATTCTTTGGACGAAGTTCGTCTCGTTCGTCCCTCTTCGTTCTCCCATTTGATCCTTTGGCATTCTTTGTACCAAGTTGGTCTCGTTCGTCCTCCCATTTGATCCTTTGGCATTCTTTGGACCACGTTCGTCACGTTTCTCCCTTTTCGTCCTCCCATTCGTCCCTCTTCGTCCGCCCATTTGATCCTTTGGCATTCATTGGACCAAGTTCGTCTCGTTCGTCCCTTTTCGTCCTCCCATTTCATCCTTGGGCAATCTTTGGACCAAGTTCGTCTCCTTCGTCCCTCTTCGTCCTCCCATTTGATCCTTTGACATGCTTTGGACAACGTTCGTCTCGTTCGCCCCTTTTCGTCCTCCCATTTCATCCTTGGGCAATCTTTCGACCAAGTTCGTCTCGTTCGTCCCTCTTCGTCCTCCCATTTGGACCTTTGGCATTCTTTGGACCAAGTTCGTCTTGTTTGTCCCTCTACGTCTCGTTTGTCCCTTTTTGTCCTCCATTTGATCCTTTGGCTTTCTTTGGACCAGGTTCGTCTCGTTTGTCCCTCTACGTCCTCCCATTTGATCGTTGGGCATTCTTTGTACCAAGTTCGTCACGTTCGTCCTCCCATTTGATCCATTGGCATTCTTTGGACCAAGTTCGTCTTGTTCATCCCTCTACGTCCTCCCATTTGATCCATTGGCATTCTTTTGACCAAGTTCGTCTCGTTCGTCCCTGTTCGTCCTCCCATTTGATCCTTGGGCATTCTTTGTACCAAGTTCGTCACGTTCGTCCTCCCATTTGATCCTTTGGCATTCTTTGGACCAAGTTCGTCTCCTTCGTCCCTCTTCGTCCTCCCATTTGATCCCTTGACATGCTTTGGACCACGTTCGTCTTGTTCTCCCCTTTTCGTCCTCCCATTTCATCCTTGGGCAATCTTTGGACCAAGTTCGTCTCGTTCGTCCCTCTTCGTCCTCCCATTTGGACCTTTGGCATTCTTTGGACCAAGTTCGTCTCGTTTGTCCCTCTACGTCTCGTTTGTCCCTTTTTGTCCTCCATTTGATCCTTTGGCATTCTTTGTACCAAGTTCGTCTCGTTCATCCCTCTACGTCCTCCCATTTGATCCTTGGGCATTCTTTGTACCATGTTCGTCACGTTCGTCCTCCCATTTGATCCTTGGGCATTCTTTGGACCAAGTTCATCTCGTTCGTCCCTGTTCGTGCTCCCATTTGATCCTTTGGGTATTCTTTGGACCAAGTTCGTCTCGTTCGTCCTCCCATTTGATCCTTTGGCATTCTTTGGACCAAGTTCGTCTCCTTCGTCCCTTTTCGTCCTCCCATTTCATCCTTGGGCAATCTTTGGACCAAGTTCGTCTCGTTCGTCCCTCTTCGTTCTCCCATTTGATCCTTTGGCATTCTTTGTACCATGTTGGTCTCATTCGTCCTCCCATTTGAACCTTTGGCATTCTTTGGACCAAGTTCGTCTTGTTCGTCCTCCCATTTGATCCTTTGTGCATTCTTTGGACCAAGTTCGTCTCTTTCCTCCCTCTACGTCCTCCCATTTGATCCTTGGGAATTATTTGTACCAAGTTCGTCACGTTCGTCGCCCCATTTGATCCTTTGGGCATTCTTTGGACAAAGTTTGTCTCGTTCGTCCCCCATTTGATCCTTTGGTATTCTTTGGACCAAGTTCGTCTCGTTCGTCCCTCTTCGTTCTCCCATTTGATCCTTCGGCATTCTTTGTACCAAGTTGGTCTCGTTCGTCCTCCCATTTGATCCTTTGGCATTCTTTGGATCACGTTCGTCACGTTTGTCCCTTTTCGTCCTCCCAGTTCATCTTTGGGCATTCTTTGGACCAAGTTCGTCTCGTTCGTCCCTGTTCGTTCTCCCATTTGATCCATTGGGCATTCTTTGGACCAAGTTCGTCTCGTTAGTCCCTCTACGTCCTCCCATTTGATCCTTGGGCATTCTTTGGACCAAGTTCGTCTCCTTCATCCCTCTTCGTCCGCCCATTTGATCCTTTGGCATTCTTTCGACCAAGTTCTTCTCGTTCGTCCCTCTACATCCTCCCATTTGATACTTTGGGCATTCTTCGGACTAAGTTCGTCTCGTTCGTCCTTGTTCGTCCTCCCATTTGATCCTTTGGGCATTCTTTGGACCAAGTTCGTCTCGTTCGTCCCTCTTCGTTCTCCCATTTGATCCTTTGGCTTTCTTTGTACCAAGTTGGTCTCGTTCGTCCTCCCATTTGATCCTTTGGCATTCTTTGGACCACGTTCGTCACATTTGTCCCTTTTCGTCCTCCCATTTCATCCTCGGGCATTCTTTTGAACAAGTTCGTCTCGTTCGTCCCTCTACATCCTCCCATTTCATCTTTGGGCATTCTTTGGACCAAGTTCGTCTCATTCGTCCCTGTTCGTTCTCCCATTTGATCCTTTGGGCATTCTTTGGACCAAGTTCATCTCGTTCGTCCCTGTTCGTCCTCCCATTTGATCCTTTGGGCATTCTTTGGACCAAGTTCGTGTCGTTCGTCCCTCTACCTCCTCCCATTTTATCCTTGGGCATTCTTTGGACAAAGTTCGTCTCCTTCGTCCCTCTTCGTCCGCCCAATTGATCCTTTGGCATTCTTTGGACCAAGTTCGTCTCGTTCGTCCCTCTACGTCCTCCCATTTGATCCTTGGGCATTCTTTTGACAAAGTTCGTCTCCTTCGTCCCTCTTCGTCTGCCCATTTGATCCTTTGGCATTCTTTGGACCAAGTTCGTCTCGTTCGTCCCTGTTCGTCCTCCCATTTGATCCTTTGGGCATTCTTTGGACCAAGTTCGTCTCGTTCCTCCCTCTACGTCCTCCCATTTGATCCTTGGAAATTCTTTGTACCAAGTTCGTCACGTTCGTCGTCCCATTTGATCCTTTGGGCATTCTTTGGACCAAGTTCGTCTCGTTCGTCATCCCATTTCATCCTTTGGCATTCTTTGGACCAAGTTCGTCTCCTTCGTCCCTGTTCGTTCTCCCATTTGATCCTTTGGGCATTCTTTGGACCAAGTTCGTCTCGTTCGTCCTCCCATTTGATCCTTTGGCATTCTTTGGGCCAAGTTCGTCTCCTTCGTCCCTCTTCGTCCTCCCATTTGATCCTTTAACATTCTTTGGACCAAGTTCGTCTCGTTCGTCCCTTTTCGTCCTCCCATTTCATCCTTGGGCAATCTTTGGACCAAGTTCGTCTCGTTCGTCCCTCTTCGTTCTCCCATTTGATCCTTTGGCATTCTTTGTACCAAGTTGGTCTCATTCGTCCTCCCATTTGAACCTTTGGCATTCTTTGGACCAAGTTCGTCTTGTTTGTCCCTGTTCGTCCTCCCATTTGATCCTTTGGGCATTCTTTGGGCCAAGTTCGTTTCTTTCCTCCCTCTACGTCCTCCCATTTGATCCTTGGGAATTCTTTGTACCAAGTTCGTCACGTTCGTCGCCCCATTTGATCCTTTGGTATTCTTTGGACCAAGTTCGTCTCGTTCGTCCCTCTTCGTTCTCCCATTTGATCCTTCGGCATTCTTTGTACCAAGTTGGTCTCGTTCGTCCTCCCATTTGATCCTTTGGCATTCTTTGGATCACGTTCGTCACGTTTGTCCCTTTTCGTCCTCCCAGTTCATCTTTGGGCATTCTTTGGACCAAGTTCGTCTCATTCGTCCCTGTTCGTTCTCCCATTTGATCCATTGGGCATTCTTTGGACCAAGTTCGTCTCGTTAGTCCCTCTACGTCCTCCCATTTGATCCTTGGGCATTCTTTGGACCAAGTTCGTCTCCTTCGTCCCTCTTCGTCCGCCCATTTGATCCTTTGGCATTCTTTGGACCAAGTTCTTCCCGTTCGTCCCTTTCCGTCATCCCATTTCCTCCTTGGGCATTCTTTGGACCAAGTTCGTCTCGTTCGTCCCTCTACATCCTCCCATTTGATCCTTTGGGCATTCTTCGGACTAAGTTCGTCTCGTTCGTCCTTGTTCGTCCTCCCATTTGATCCTTTGGGCATTCTTCGGACCAAGTTCGTCTCGTTCGTCCCTCTTCGTTCTCCCATTTGATCCTTTGGCTTTCTTTGTACCAAGTTGGTCTCGTTCGTCCTCCAATTTGATCCTTTGGCATTCTTTGGACCACGTTCGTCACGTTTGTCCCTTTTCGTCCTCCCATTTCATCCTCGGGCATTCTTTTGAACAAGTTCCTCTCGTTCGTCCCTCTACATCCTCCCATTTCATCTTTGGGCATTCTTTGGACCAAGTTCGTCTCATTCGTCCCTGTTCGTTCTCCCATTTGATCCTTTGGGCATTCTTTGTACCAAGTTGGTCTCGTTCGTCCTCCTATTTGAACCTTTGGCATTCTTTGGACCAATTTTGCCTCGTTCGTCCCTGTTCGTCCTCCCATTTGATCCTTTGGGCATTCTTTGGACCAAGTTCGTCTCGTTCGTCCCTCTACCTCCGCCCATTTGATCCTTGGGCATTCTTTGGACAAAGTTCGTCTCCTTCGTCCCTCTTCGTCCGCCCAATTGATCCTTTGGCCTTCTTTGGACCAAGTTCGTCTCGTTCGTCCCTCTACGTCCTCCCATTTGATCCTTGGGCATTCTTTGGACAAAGTTCGTCTCCTTCGTCCCTCTTCGTCTGCCCATTTGATCCTTTGGCATTCTTTGGACCAAGTTCGTCTCGTTCGTCCCTGTTCGTCCTCCCATTTGATCCTTTGGGCATTCTTTGGACCAAGTTCGTCTCGTTCCTCCCTCTACGTCCTCCCATTTGATCCTTGGAAATTCTTTGTACCAAGTTCGTCACGTTCGTCGTCCCATTTGATCCTTTGGGCATTCTTTGGACCAAGTTCGTCTCGTTCGTCATCCCATTTGATCCTTTGGCATTCTTTGGACCAAGTTCGTCTCCTTCGTCCCTCTTCGTCCTCCCAATTGATCCTTTGACATGCTTTGGACCACGTTCGTCTCGTTCGCCCCTTTTCGTCCTCCCATTTCATCCTTGGGCAATCTTTGGACCAAGTTCGTCTCGTTCGTCCCTCTTCGTCCTCCCATTTGGACCTTTGGCATTCTTTGGACCAGGTTCGTCTCGTTTGTCCCTCTACGTCTCGTTTGTCCCTTTTTGTCCTCCATTTGATCCTTTGGCATTCTTTGGACCAGGTTCGTCTCGTTTGTCCCTCTACGTCCTCCCATTTGATCGTTGGGCATTCTTTGTACCAAGTTCGTCACGTTCGTCCTCCCATTTGATCCATTGGCATTCTTTGGACCAAGTTCGTCTCGTTCATCCCTCTACGTCCTCCCATTTGATCCATTGGCATTCTTTTGACCAAGTTCGTCTCGTTCGTCCCTGTTCGTCCTCCCATTTGATCCTTGGGCATTCTTTGTACCAAGTTCGTCACGTTCGTCCTCCCATTTGATCCTTTGGCATTCTTTGTGATGAGGACATGGAGGTCCAAGAAGCCATTCAAAGCCTAGGAGGCCCAATGACTAGGGCAATGTCAAGAAAGGTCCAAGAAGGCTTAGTCCAATTCATGACTAAGACAATTTCCAACATGGACAAAGAAGTAATTGCACCAAAGACCATGCTTGTCATCCAAGCTATGGAGGAGGCGCAACACTCATGAAACCAGCCATGTTATTTTGTTTTAAATAAAGTGCATGTGACCAATTGATTTATTTGGGACCAAGGCACTAAGTTATTTAATTCCTTGTTAATTTTTGGTGTGTTTAATCCACTTTAAGTGGTTGCTTGAATAAAAGCAAGAGGGACTTAATAAAGGCTGCATGGTGGGCGCTTAAATGAAGTTAAGGAAGACAAAGTGAATCAAAGCACATCAAGGCAAGAAGGAGTTACACAAGACAAAGAATTCATAGCAATCAAGACAAAGGTATGAATGCTCCAAACACCACATTAAAAGTGTAACAGCCATGGTGGCTGCATTGAGGAGGAGTTAAGCGCATATTGAAGGCCATGGTCAGCAGCCAAACTGATTTGGTTTCTTAGGATTCCTTGCACCATTAGTGAGGGACTTGAAGAACAATCAAAGAGGGCATCCAAGAGAAGGAAGGGGGGCGCATTTCTGTGGCTGGTCAGCAGCCAAACTGATTTGGTTTCTTAAGATTCCTTGCATCATTAGTGAGCTAGGGAGCAGCCATATAATTACATGTAATTGCCTTGTAATTGCTTGTTAATTCTAGCCTAGGATTCCTTGGATTGTGGGCGCATAGAAGGGGCTGGTTGGCAGCCATCTTATTGCTTGTAATTGCTCCTTAATGAGCACCTAGGATTCCTTGTAAGCCTTGAAAGGCATAGCCCAAGTCTGCACTTGTAAATCAGACCAGCCCCCTCCCTATATAAAGGGGCGCATGGCACATGGAAATGCAACTTTGATTTTGAGCAAAAACATTACCTTGTGTAATTGAGTCCTTACTCTTTGGTTCTGGATTGAACCAGACTTTGATCTTACCAAGAATCCTTTCTTGTGGTGATCCTCATTTCCATAGGCTTATCCTTGTCTTGGATTAGACCAAGGTGGCGCCCCTTGCCTCCCATCCATTCTTCTTGTTCCTTGCCTTATAATCTGCTCTCTTGTTTGCTTGTTATAACAAGAACTCTTTATTCTCACTTCCTTTTTGTTCACTTGATTCTTGTTCTACTCACTTGTGTTCTTGTTAAAATAAGAATCATCCTTTCTTGCTATTCTTTCTTAAAGATCGAAAATCACAAGTCCTTAGTCACAACCAGATTCTAAGTGGTGATTTCAAGTCATTGGCCTAGTTATTACAACAAGGAGGCCATCACTTTGGACCAAGTTCGTCTCGTTCGTCCCTGTTCGTTCTCCCATTTGATCCTTTGGGCATTCTTTGGACCAAGTTCGTCTCGTTCGTCCTCCCATTTGATCCTTTGGCATTCTTTGGGCCAAGTTCGTCTCCTTCGTCCCTCTTCGTCCTCCCATTTGATCCTTTAACATTCTTTGGACCAAGTTCGTCTCGTTCGTCCCTTTTCGTCCTCCCATTTCATCCTTGGGCAATCTTTGGACCAAGTTCGTCTCGTTCGTCCCTCTTCGTTCTCCCATTTGATCCTTTGGCATTCTTTGTACCAAGTTGGTCTCATTCGTCCTCCCATTTGAACCTTTGGCATTCTTTGGACCAAGTTCGTCTTGTTCGTCCCTGTTCGTCCTCCCATTTGATCCTTTGGGCATTCTTTGGGCCAAGTTCGTTTCTTTCCTCCCTCTACGTCCTCCCATTTGATCCTTGGGAATTCTTTGTACCAAGTTCGTCACGTTCGTCGCCCCATTTGATCCTTTGGTATTCTTTGGACCAAGTTCGTCTCGTTCGTCCCTCTTCGTTCTCCCATTTGATCCTTCGGCATTCTTTGTACCAAGTTGGTCTCGTTCGTCCTCCCATTTGATCCTTTGGCATTCTTTGGATCACGTTCGTCACGTTTGTCCCTTTTCGTCCTCCCAGTTCATCTTTGGGCATTCTTTGGACCAAGTTCGTCTCATTCGTCCCTGTTCGTTCTCCCATTTGATCCATTGGGCATTCTTTGGACCAAGTTCGTCTCGTTAGTCCCTCTACGTCCTCCCATTTGATCCTTGGGCATTCTTTGGACCAAGTTCGTCTCCTTCGTCCCTCTTCGTCCGCCCATTTGATCCTTTGGCATTCTTTGGACCAAGTTCTTCCCGTTCGTCCCTTTCCGTCATCCCATTTCCTCCTTGGGCATTCTTTGGTCGTCTCGTTCGTCCCTCTACATCCTCCCATTTGATCCTTTGGGCATTCTTCGGACTAAGTTCGTCTCGTTCGTCCTCCCATTTGATCCTTTGGGCATTCTTTGGACCAAGTTCGTCTCGTTCGTCCCTCTTCGTTCTCCCATTTGATCCTTTGGCTTTCTTCGTACCAAGTTGGTCTCGTTCGTCCTCCCATTTGATCCTTTGGCATTCTTTGGACCACGTTCGTCACGTTTGTTCCTTTTCGTCCTCCCATTTCATCCTCGGGCATTCTTTGGACCAAGTTCGTCTCGTTCGTCCCTGTTCGTTCTCCCATTTGATCCATTGGGCATTCTTTGGACCAAGTTCGTCTCGTTAGTCCCTCTACGTCCTCCCATTTGATCCTTGGGCATTCTTTGGACCAAGTTCGTCTCCTTCATCCCTCTTTGTCCGCCCATTTGATCGTTTGGCATTCTTTGGACCAAGTTCTTCTCGTTCGTCCCTTTCCGTCCTCCCATTTCCTCCTTGGGCATTCTTTGGACCAAGTTCGTCTCGTTCGTCCCTCTACATCCTCCCATTTGATCCTTTGGGCATTCTTCGGACTAAGTTCGTCTCGTTCGTCCTCCCATTTGATCCTTTGGGCATTCTTTGGACCAAGTTCGTCTCGTTCGTCCCTCTTCGTTCTCCCATTTGATCCTTTGGCTTTCTTCGTACCAAGTTGGTCTCGTTCGTCCTCCCATTTGATCCTTTGGCATTCTTTGGACCACGTTCGTCACGTTTGTCCCTTTTCGTCCTCCCATTTCATCCTCGGGCATTCTTTTGAACAAGTTCGTCTAGTTCGTCCCTCTACATCCTCCCATTTCATCTTTGGGCATTCTTTGGACCAAGTTCGTCTCATTCGTCCCTGTTCGTTCTCCCATTTGATCCTTTGGGCATTCTTTGTACCAAGTTGGTCTCGTTCGTCCTCCCATTTGAACCTTTGGCATTCTTTGGACCAAGTTCGTCTCGTTCGTCCCTGTTCGTCCTCCCATTTGATCCTTTGGGCATTCTTTGGACCAAGTTCGTCTCGTTCGTCCCTCTACCTCCTCCCATTTGATCCTTGGGCATTCTTTGGACAAAGTTCGTCTCCTTTGTCCCTCTTCGTCCGCCCAATTGATCCTTTGCCATTCTTTGGACCAAGTTCGTCTCGTTCGTCCCTCTACGTCCTCCCATTTGATCCTTGGGCATTCTTTGGACCAAGTTCGTCTCGTTCGTCCCTCTACCTCCTCCCATTTGATCCTTGGGCATTCTTTGGACAAAGTTCGTCTCCTTCGTCCCTCTTCGTCCGCCCAATTGATCCTTTGGCATTCTTTGGACCAAGTTCGTCTCGTTCGTCCCTCTACGTCCTCCCATTTGATCCTTGGGCATTCTTTGGACAAAGTTCGTCTCCTTCGTCCCTCTTCGTCCGCCCATTTGATCCTTTGGCATTCTTTGGACCAAGTTCGTCTCGTTCGTCCCTTTTCGTCCTCCCATTTCATCCTTGGGCAATCTTTGGACCAAGTTCGTCTCGTTCGTCCCTCTACGTCCTCCCATTTGATCCTTGGGCATTCTTTGGACAAAGTTCGTCTCCTTCGTCCCTCTTCGTCCGCCCATTTGATCCTTTGGCAGTCTTTGGACCAAGTTCATCTCGTTCGTCCTCCCATTTGAACCTTTGGCATTCTTTGGACCAAGTTCGTCTCGTTCGTCGCTCTACCTCCTCCTATTTGATCCTTGGGCATTCTTTGGACAAAGTTCGTCTCCTTCGTCCCTCTTCGTCCGCCCATTTGATCCTTTGGCATTCTTTGGACCAAGTTCGTCTCGTTCGTCCCTTTTCGTCCTCCCATTTCATCGTTGGGCAATCTTTGGACCAAGTTCGTCTCGTTCGTCCCTCTACGTCCTCCCATTTGATCCTTGGGCATTCTTTGTACCAAGTTCGTCACGTTCGTCCTCCCATTTGATCATTTGGCATTCTTTGGACCAAGTTCGTCTCCTTCGTCCCTCTTCGTCCTCCCATTTGATCCTTTGGCATTCTTTGGACCAAGTTCGTCTCGTTCGTCCCTTTTCGTCCTCCCATTTCATCGTTGGGCAATCTTTGGACCAAGTTCGTCTCGTTCGTCCCTCTACGTCCTCCCATTTGATCCTTTGGGCATTCTTTGGACAAAGTTCGTCTCGTTCGTCCCCCATTTCATCCTTTGGCATTCTTTGGACCAAGTTCGTCTCGTTCGTCCCTCTTCGTACTCCCATTTGATCCTTCGGCATTCTTTGTACCAAGTTGGTCTCGTTCGTCCTCCCATTTGAACCTTTGGCATTCTTTGGACCAAGTTCGTCTCGTTCGTCCCTGTTCGTCCTCCCATTTGATCCTTTGGGCATTCTTTGGACCAAGTTCGTCTCGTTCCTCCCTCTACGTCCTCCCATTTGATCCTTGGAAATTCTTTGTACCAAGTTCGTCACGTTCGTCGTCCCATTTGATCCTTTGGGCATTCTTTGGACCAAGTTCGTCTCGTTCGTCCTCCCATTTGATCCTTTGGCATTCTTTGGACCAAGTTCGTCTGCTTCGTCCCTCTTCGTCCTCCCATTTGATCCTTTGACTTGCTTTGGACCACGTTCGTCTCGTTCGCCCCTTTTCGTCCTCCCTTTTCATCCTTGGGCAATCTTTGGACCAAGTTCGTCTCGTTCGTCCCTCTTCGTCCTCCCATTTGGACCTTTGGCATTCTTTGGACCAAGTTCGTCTCGTTTGTCCCTCTACGTCTCGTTTGTCCCTTTTTGTCCTCCATTTGATCCTTTGGCATTCTTTGGACCAGGTTCGTCTCGTTTGTCCCTCTACGTCCTCCCATTTGATCGTTGGGCATTCTTTGTACCATGTTCGTCACGTTCGTCCTCCCATTTGATCCATTGGCATTCTTTGGACCAAGTTCGTCTCGTTCATCCCTCTACGTCCTCCCATTTGATCCATTGGCATTCTTTTGACCAAGTTCGTCTCGTTCGTCCCTGTTCGTCCTCCCATTTGATCCTTGGGCATTCTTTGTACCAAGTTCGTCACGTTCGTCCTCCCATTTGATCCTTTGGCATTCTTTGGACCAAGTTCGTCTCCTTCGTCCCTCTTCGTCCTCCCATTTGATCCTTTGACATGCTTTGGACCACGTTCGTCTCGTTCGTCCTCCCATTTGATCCTTTGGCATTCTTTGGACCAAGTTCGTCTCCTTCGTCCCTCTTCCTCCACCCATTTGATCCTTTGACATTCTTTGGACCAAGTTCGTCTCGTTCGTCCCTTTTCGTCCTCCCATTTCATCCTTGGGCAATCTTTGGACCAAGTTCGTCTCGTTCGTCCCTCTTCGTCCTCCCATTTGGACCTTTGGCATTCTTTGGACCAAGTTCGTCTCGTTTGTCCCTCTACGTCTCGTTTGTCCCTTTTTGTCCTCTATTTGATCCTTTGGCATTCTTTAGACAAAGTTCGTCTCGTTTGTCCCTCTACGTCCTCCCATTTCATCGTTGGGCATTCTTTGTACCAAGTTCGTCACGTTCGTCCTCCCATTTGATCCATTGGCATTCTTTGGACCAAGTTCGTCTCGTTCATCCCTCTACGTCTTCCCATTTGATCCATTGGCATTCTTTTGACCAAGTTCGTCTCGTTCGTCCCTGTTCGTCCTCCCATTTGATCCTTGGGCATTCTTTGTACCAAGTTCGTCACGTTCGTCCTCCCATTTGATCCTTTGGCATTCTTTGGTCCAAGTTCGTCTCCTTCGTCCCTGTTCGTCCTCCCATTTGATCCTTGGGCATTCTTTGTACCAAGTTCGTCACGTTCGTCCTCCCATTTGATCCTTTGGCATTCTTTGGACCAAGTTCGTCTCGTTCGTCCCTGTTCGTTCTCCCATTTGATCCTTTGGGCATTCTTTGGACCAAGTTCGTCTCGTTCGTCCCTTTTCGTCCTCCCATTTCATCCTTGGGCAATCTTTGGACCAAGTTCGTCTCGTTCGTCCCTCTTCGTTCTCCCATTTGATCCTTTGGCATTCTTTGTACCAAGTTGGTCTCATTCGTCCTCCCATTTGAACCTTTGGCATTCTTTGGACCAAGTTCGTCTTGTTCGTCCCTGTTCGTCGCCCCATTTGATCTTT
The DNA here is from genome assembly GCA_030159175.1 of Glycyrrhiza uralensis. Taxonomy (NCBI): domain Eukaryota; kingdom Viridiplantae; phylum Streptophyta; class Magnoliopsida; order Fabales; family Fabaceae; genus Glycyrrhiza; species Glycyrrhiza uralensis. The sequence goes on along the minus strand of BRZY01000006.1, from coordinate 24,190,348 downwards.
TGGGCATTCTTTGGACAAAGTTCGTCTCGTTCGTCCCCCATTTGATCCTTTGGCATTCTTTGGACCAAGTTCGTCTCGTTCGTCCTACCATTTGATCCTTTGGCATTCTTTGGACCAAGTTCGTCTCGTTCGTCCTCCCAGTTCATCTTTGGGCATTCTTTGGACCAAGTTCGTCTCGTTCGTCCCTGTTCGTTCTCCCATTTGATCCATTGGGCATTCTTTGGACCAAGTTCGTCTCGTTAGTCCCTCTACGTCCTCCCATTTGATCCTTGGGCATTCTTTGGACCAAGTTCGTCTCCTTCGTCCCTCTTGGTCCGCCCATTTGATCCTTTGGCATTCTTTGGACCAAGTTCTTCTCGTTCGTCCCTTTCCGTCCTCCCATTTCATCCTTGGTTATTCTTTGGACCAAGTTCGTCTCGTTCGTCCCTCTACATCCTCCCATTTGATCCTTTGGGCATTCTTCGGACTAAGTTCGTCTCATTCGTCCTTGTTCGTCCTCCCATTTGATCCTTTGGGCATTCTTTGGACCAAGTTCATCTCGTTCGTCCCTCTTCGTCCTCCCATTTGGACCTTTGGCATTCTTTGGACCAAGTTCGTCTCGTTTGTCCCTCTACGTCTCGTTTGTCCCTTTTTGTCCTCCATTTGATCCTTTGGCATTCTTTGGACCAGGTTCGTCTCGTTTGTCCCTCTACGTCCTCCCATTTGATCGTTGGGCATTCTTTGTACCATGTTCGTCACGTTCGTCCTCCCATTTGATCCATTGGCATTCTTTGGACCAAGTTCGTCTCGTTCATCCCTCTACGTCCTCCCATTTGATCCATTGGCATTCTTTCGACCAAGTTCGTCTCGTTCGTCCCTGTTCGTCCTCCCATTTGATCCTTGGGCATTCTTTGTACCAAGTTCGTCACGTTCGTCCTCCCATTTGATCCTTTGGCATTCTTTGGACCAAGTTCGTCTCCTTCGTCCCTCTTCGTCCTCCCATTTGATCCTTTGACATGCTTTGGACCACGTTCGTCTCGTTCGTCTCCCATTTGATCCTTTGGCATTCTTTGGACCAAGTTCGTCTCCTTCGTCCCTCTTCGTCCTCCCATTTGATCCTTTGACATTCTTTGGACCAAGTTCGTCTCGTTCGTCCCTTTTCGTCCTCCCATTTCATCCTTGGGCAATCTTTGGACCAAGTTCGTCTCGTTCGTCCCTCTTCGTCCTCCCATTTGGACCTTTGGCATTCTTTGTACCAAGTTCGTCTCGTTTGTCCCTCTACGTCTCGTTTGTCCCTTTTTGTCCTCCATTTGATCCTTTGGCATTCTTTGGACCAAGTTCGTCTCGTTTGTCCCTCTACGTCCTCCCATTTGATCGTTGGGCATTCTTTGTACCATGTTCGTCACGTTCGTCCTCCCATTTGATCCATTGGCATTCTTTGGACCAAGTTCGTCTCGTTCGTCCCTTTTCGTCCTCCCATTTTATCCTTGGGCAATCTTTGGACCAAGTTCGTCTCGTTCGTCCCTCTTCGTCCTCCCATTTGGACCTTTGGCATTCTTTGGACCAAGTTCGTCTCGTTTGTCCCTCTACGTCTCGTTTGTCCCTTTTTGTCCTCCATTTGATCCTTTGGCATTCTTTGGACCAAGTTCGTCTCGTTCATCCCTCTACGTCCTCCCATTTGATCCATTGGCATTCTTTTGACCAAGTTCGTCTCGTTAGTCCCTGTTCGTCCTCCCATTTGATCCTTGGGCATTCTTTGTACCAGGTTCGTCTCGTTCGTTCCCCCATTTGAACCTTTGGCATTCTTTGGACCAGGTTCGTCTCGTTCGTCCCTATTCGTACTCCCATTTGATCCTTTGGGCATTCTTTGGACTAAGTTCGTCTCGTTCCTCCCTCTTCGTCCTCCCATTTGATCCTTGGGAATTCTTTGCACCACGTTCGTCACGTTCGTCGTCCCATTTGATCCTTTGGGCATTCTTTGGACAAAGTTCATCTCATTCGTCCCCCATTTGATCCTTTGGCATTCTTTGGACCAAGTTCGTCTCCTTCGTCCCTCTTCGTCCTCCCCATTTGATCGTTTGGCATTCTTTGGACCAAGTTCGTCTCGTTCGTCCCTCTACGTGCTCCCATTTGATCCTTGGGCATTCCTTGTACCAAGTTCGTCACATTTGTCCTCCCATTTGATCCTTTGGCATTCGTTGGACCAAGTTCGTCTCCTTCGTCCCTCTTCGTCCTCCCATTTGATCCTTTGGCATTCTTTGTACCATGTTGGTCTCGTTCGTCCTCCCATTTGAACATTTGGCATTCTTTGGACCAAGTTCGTCGCGTTCGTCCCTCTTCGTCCTCCCATTTGATCCTTTGGGCATTCTTTGGACCAAGTTCGTCTCGTTCCTCCCTCTACGTCCTCCCATTTGATCCTTGGGAATTCTTTGTACCAAGTTCGTCACGTTCGTCGTCCCATTTGATCCTTTGGGCATTCTTTGGACAAAGTTCGTCTCGTTCGTCCCCCATTTGATCCTTTGGCATTCTTTGGACCAAGTTCGTCTCGTTCGTCCCTCTTCGTTCTCCCACTTGATCCTTTGGCATTCTTTGTACCAAGTTGGTCTCGTTCGTCCTCCCATTTCATCCTTTGGCATTCTTTGGACCACGTTCGTCACGTTTCTCCCTTTTCGTCCTCCCATTTCATCCTTGGGCATTCTTTGGACCAAGTTCGTCTCGTTCGTCCCTCTACATCCTCGCATTTCATCTTTGGGCATTCTTTGGACCAAATTCGTCTCCTTCGTCCCTCTACATCCTCCCATTTGATCCTTTGGGCATTCTTCGGACTAAGTTCGTCTCGTTCGTCCTTGTTGGTCCTCCTGTTTGATCCTTTGGGCATTCTTTGGACCAAGTTCATCTCGTTCGTCCCTCTTCGTCCTCCCATTTGGACCTTTGGCATTCTTTGGACCAAGTTCGTCTCGTTTGTCCCTCTACGTCTCGTTTGTCCCTTTTTGTCCTCCATTTGATCCTTTGGCATTCTTTGGACCAAGTTCGTCTCGTTTGTCCCTCTACGTCCTCCCATTTGATCGTTGGGCATTCTTTGTACCAAGTTCGTCACGTTCGTCCTCCCATTTGATCCATTGGCATTCTTTGGACCAAGTTCGTCTCGTTCATCCCTCTACGTCCTCCCATTTGATCCATTGGCATTCTTTTGACCAAGTTCGTCTCGTTCGTCCCTGTTCGTCCTCCCATTTGATCCTTGGGCATTCTTTGTACCAAGTTCGTCACGTTCGTCCTCCCATTTGATCCTTTGGCATTCTTTGGTCCAAGTTCGTCTCCTTCGTCCCTGTTCGTCCTCCCATTTGATCCTTGGGCATTCTTTGTACCAAGTTCGTCACGTTCGTCCTCCCATTTGATCCTTTGGCATTCTTTGGACCAAGTTCGTCTCGTTCGTCCCTGTTCGTTCTCCCATTTGATCCTTTGGGCATTCTTTGGACCAAGTTCGTCTCGTTCGTCCCTTTTCGTCCTCCCATTTCATCCTTGGGCAATCTTTGGACCAAGTTCGTCTCGTTCGTCCCTCTTCGTTCTCCCATTTGATCCTTTGGCATTCTTTGTACCAAGTTGGTCTCATTCGTCCTCCCATTTGAACCTTTGGCATTCTTTGGACCAAGTTCGTCTTGTTCGTCCCTGTTCGTCGCCCCATTTGATCTTTTGGGCATTCTTTGGACAAAGTTCGTCTCGTTCGTCCCCCATTTGATCCTTTGGCATTCTTTGGACCAAGTTCGTCTCGTTCGTCCTACCATTTGATCCTTTGGCATTCTTTGGACCAAGTTCGTCTCGTTCGTCCTCCCAGTTCATCTTTGGGCATTCTTTGGACCAAGTTCGTCTCGTTCGTCCCTGTTCGTTCTCCCATTTGATCCATTGGGCATTCTTTGGACCAAGTTCGTCTCGTTAGTCCCTCTACGTCCTCCCATTTGATCCTTGGGCATTCTTTGGACCAAGTTCGTCTCCTTCGTCCCTCTTGGTCCGCCCATTTGATCCTTTGGCATTCTTTGGACCAAGTTCTTCTCGTTCGTCCCTTTCCGTCCTCCCATTTCATCCTTGGTTATTCTTTGGACCAAGTTCGTCTCGTTCGTCCCTCTACATCCTCCCATTTGATCCTTTGGGCATTCTTCGGACTAAGTTCGTCTCGTTCGTCCTTGTTCGTCCTCCCATTTGATCCTTTGGGCATTCTTTGGACCAAGTTCATCTCGTTCGTCCCTCTTCGTCCTCCCATTTGGACCTTTGGCATTCTTTGGACCAAGTTCGTCTCGTTTGTCCCTCTACGTCTCGTTTGTCCCTTTTTGTCCTCCATTTGATCCTTTGGCATTCTTTGGACCAGGTTCGTCTCGTTTGTCCCTCTACGTCCTCCCATTTGATCGTTGGGCATTCTTTGTACCATGTTCGTCACGTTCGTCCTCCCATTTGATCCATTGGCATTCTTTGGACCAAGTTCGTCTCCTTCGTCCCTCTTCGTCCTCCCATTTGATCCTTTGACATTCTTTGGACCAAGTTCGTCTCGTTCGTCCCTTTTCGTCCTCCCATTTCATCCTTGGGCAATCTTTGGACCAAGTTCGTCTCGTTCGTCCCTCTTCGTCCTCCCATTTGGACCTTTGGCATTCTTTGTACCAAGTTCGTCTCGTTTGTCCCTCTACGTCTCGTTTGTCCCTTTTTGTCCTCCATTTGATCCTTTGGCATTCTTTGGACCAAGTTCGTCTCGTTTGTCCCTCTACGTCCTCCCATTTGATCGTTGGGCATTCTTTGTACCATGTTCGTCACGTTCGTCCTCCCATTTGATCCATTGGCATTCTTTGGACCAAGTTCGTCTCGTTCGTCCCTTTTCGTCCTCCCATTTCATCCTTGGGCAATCTTTGGACCAAGTTCGTCTCGTTCGTCCCTCTTCGTCCTCCCATTTGGACCTTTGGCATTCTTTGGACCAAGTTCGTCTCGTTTGTCCCTCTACGTCTCGTTTGTCCCTTTTTGTCCTCCATTTGATCCTTTGGCATTCTTTGGACCAAGTTCGTCTCGTTCATCCCTCTACGTCCTCCCATTTGATCCATTGGCATTCTTTTGACCAAGTTCGTCTCGTTAGTCCCTGTTCGTCCTCCCATTTGATCCTTGGGCATTCTTTGTACCAGGTTCGTCTCGTTCGTTCCCCCATTTGAACCTTTGGCATTCTTTGGACCAGGTTTGATGGCCTCCTTGTTGTAACAACTTGGCCAATGACTTGAATTCACAACTTAGATTCTGGTTGTGACTAAGAACTTGTGATTTTCAATCTTTAAGATAGAATAGCAAGAAAGGATGGTTCTTATTTTAACAAGAAACTAGTGAACAGAATAAGAACAAGTGAACAAAAAGGAAGTGAGAATTTAGAGTTCTTGTTATAACAAGCAAACAAGAGAGCAATTTAGGAAGCAAGGAACAAGAAGAATGGATGGGAGGCAAGGGGCGCCACCTTGGTCTAATCCAAGACAAGGATAAGCCTATGGAAATGAGGATCACCACAAGAAAGGATTCTTGGTAAGATCAAAGTCTGGTTCAATCCAGAACCAAAGAGTAAGGACTCAATTACACAAGGTAATGTTTTTGCTCAAAATCAAAAGTTGTTTTTCAAGGCACCATGCGCCCCCTATTTATAGTGAGGGAGGCTGGTCTGATTACAAGGTAAGGACTTAGCCTATGCCATTCAAGGCTTACAAGGAATCCTAGGTGCTCATTAAGGAGCAATTACAAGCAATAAGATGGCTGCCAACCAGCCCCTCCTATGCGCCTAACAACCAAGGGATCCTAGGCTAGAATTAATCAAGCAATTACAAGGCAATTACATGTAATTATATGGCTGCTCCCTAGCTTTTTAATGTGCAAGGAATCTGATGAAAAAAACCATGAATATGGCTGCTGTCCAGCCATCAATATGCGCCCCCCTTCCTTCTCTTGGATGCCCTCTTTGATTGTTCTTCAAGTCCCTCACTAATGGTGCAAGGAATCCTAAGAACTCCCATTTAGTTGGCTGATTCCATGGCCTTCATTGTAGCGCATAACTCCTCCTCAATGCAGCCACCATGGCTGTTACACTTTTAATGTGATGTTTGGAGCATTCATGCCTTTGTCTTGATTGCTATGAATTCTTTGTCTTGTGTAACTCCTTCTTGCCTTGATGTGTTTTAATTCACTTTGTCTTCCTTGACTTCATTTAAGCGCCCACCATGCAGCCTTCATTAAGTCCTTCTTGCTTTTATTCAAGCAACCACTTAAAGTGGATTAAACACACAAAAATTAACAAGGAATTAAATAACTTAGTGCCTTGGTCCCAAATAAATCAATTGGTCACATGCACTTTATTTAAAACAAAATAACATGGCTGGTTTCATGAGTGTTGCGCCTCCTCCATAGCTTGGATGACAAGCATGGTCTTTGGTGCAATTACTTCTTTGTCCATGTTGGAAATTGTCTTAGTCATGAATTGGACTAAGCCTTCTTGGACCCTTCTTGACATTACCCTAGTCATTGGGCCTCCTAGGCTTTGAATGGCTTCTTGGACCTCCATGTCCTCATCATTCGCCCCCTCTTGAAAAGAATTCGACCTCGAATTGAAGTCTTCATCACCTACATCAAAAGGAGACAAGTCAGCAACATTGAAAGTGGCACTAACACCATACTCACCAGGAAGGTCTATCTTGTAAGTATTATCATTAACTTTGGCAATCACTTGGAAAGGGCCATCGCCCCTAGGCATTAACTTAGATTTCCTTTGTGAAGGAAACCTTTCCTTTCTCATATGGATCCAATCCCAATCTCCGGGTTCAAAGATAACCCGTTTGCGCCCTTTATTGGCGTTTTTGGCATAGCTTTCATTCTTCTTTTCAATTTGCAATTTAATTTTCTCATGCAAACTTTTTACAAATTCAGCTTTGGCTTTGCCATCTTTATGCTTCAAAAGAGATGTGTTAGGTAAAGGTAACAAATCAAGAGGAGTCAAAGGATTATAACCATACACAATCTCAAATGGGGAATGATTTGTAGTACTATGGACAGCCCTATTATAAGCAAATTCAACATGGGGCAGCCTTGTTTCCCACATTTTCAAATTTTTTAAAAGCACAGCCCTTAAGAGAGTAGAGAGAGTTCTGTTTACTACCTCAGTTTGCCCATCAGTTTGGGGATGACAAGTTGTAGAGAATAGTAACTTAGTTCCCACCTTACCCCACAAAGTTCTCCAGAAGTGGCTTAGAAACTTAGCATCACGATCGGACACTATACTCTTTGGTAGGCCATGTAGGCGCACCACTTCTTTGAAAAACAAGTCAGCAATGTGGCAAGCATCATCCACCTTTTTGCATGGGATGAGATCAATGTGGTGCTCAATCCCTCTCAAAGGTGGCAGCCCACTTGGTACCTCCTTAGGAAACAAGTCCTCAAATTCCTGCAAAAGAAAATCTATGCATTTTGGCAATTCTTTGGTGTTAGGTAAATTTTCCAACAAAACCACCTCTTTGCTAAAAAGCAAATATAGGGGCTGGTTTGTGACAAAAACTTCTTTAACCTCTCCTTTTGTCGCCATCAAACTTTCTTTCTTTTCTTCATTTTTCTTTTTGTCACTCTTTTTTCTCTCTTTTTCTTTGGCGATCTTTTCTTTTTCTTCTTTTTCTTTTTCTATTTCTTTTTCTTTTTCACATTTTTCTCTCAATTTCTTTTGATCATCTCTCACCTCACTTGGGCTCAAAGGAGCCAATACAATTCTTTTTCCATGATGAACAAAGGAATACTTGTTGGTGTGCCCTTCATGACTTGCTTTCTAGTCAAATTGCCAAGGCCTTCCCAACAACACATGGCTAGCCTCCATTGGTACAACATCACAAACAGCCACATCCTCATATTTACCAATTGAAAAAGAAATTTCTACTTGCTTGTCCACAACCATCTCAACATCATTAACAAGCCATTGAAGCTTATATGGCTTGGGGTGGGGTTTAGTTTCTATTTGCAGTTTGGAAACTAACCTTGTACTAGCAACATTTGTACAACTCCCACCATCAATAATAAGGGAACATACCTTGCCTTTTATGAGGCATCTTGAGTGAAAAATGTTTTCCCTTTGAGTTGCCTCTTCTTCTTTGACCATGGCTTCTAGCACCCTCTTCATCATAAGCAACTCTCCACTTGGTATTTGGGCCTCCTCCTCTTCACCACCCTCTTCATACTCTTCGCCCTCTTCCTCTTCCTCCTCAACCTCCTCTACCATCATAATTCTCTTGGTAGGACATTGAGATGCAATGTGTCCTAAGCCTTGGCACTTGAAACACTTAACAGCCCGATTAGTTGAATTTTGAGAAGGACTAGTTATAGTGTTTTTACCTTTTGGATCAGCCGTGGCTTCTTTGGATGATGAGGCACCTTCATTCTTTGGGTGATTCTTCCAATTGGAAGTGGTAGTGCTTCTTCTTATTTGGCCCTTCCTTTTGAGTTGTTGTTCTACCTTTGTGGCTTGATGTAACAAATCGTCCAATTGGACATAGTGTTGTAGTTCCACTATATCACTAATGTCACGATTTAGTCCATGCAAGAATCTGGCCATGGTTGCTTCTTCATCCTCCTCCACATTTGCTCTAATTTTCGCCACCTCCATCTCCTTAAAGTACTCATCTACACTCTTATTACCTTGGGTGAGTCGCTGTAACTTGTTGTGCAACTCTCTGTTGTAATAAGATGGGACGAATCTCCTTCTCATGAGCCTTTTCATCTCCTCCCATGTGGCAATGGGTTGCTCATTGTACCTTCTCCTTTCCTTCACCAATTGATCCCACCACACCAAGGCATAATCTGTAAATTCAATAGAAGCAACCTGCACCTTTTGAAGATCAGTGTAATTATAACAGGAAAAAATTTGTTCAATTTTAGTTTCCCATTCTAAATACGCCTCAGGGTCATTCCTCCCAACAAACTGTGGTACTTTTATTTTTATACCACTCAACCTCTCTTCTCTATTATCATCACGCCTTCTCCTCCGATCCTCCCCATCACTATTGTTTTGTGAGTTTTCCAATTGATCAATTCTCTCATTGATACCTACCAACTCTTGTTTTAATAGTTCACTCATTTTTGCCGTGAGGGCTTCTAAAAGTAAACGATTTTGAGGATCCATAACTCTTTTAGTTCTTTAGAGAAACCAGAAAGTGAAACAACACAAGAAACCAATCAAAATAATAATCCACACACCAAAATAGCTTAGAGTAACAAAGGTAAAAACAAGAAACAAAAGAAACTGAACAAAAGTTGTGAGAACTAGAACAAATTAGAACTCACTCAAAGAACAAAATTGAGAAAAAAAATAGGAATCAAAGTGCAGCAAGAACAAAACACAACCAGAATTCAAAACACAAATATTTTTTTTTTTGAATTTTCGCAGCCCTTTTTTTTCTTTTTTCTTTTTATAACAAACTAAGAATCAAAACACAAAGATAAGATTAGATAAACCTGGGCTTCTTTTTTTGTAACAATTCGAACCAAAGCTTTGATGCCAAATGATGGCCTCCTTGTTGTAACAACTTGGCCAATGACTTGAATTCACCACTTAGATTCTGGTTGTGACTAAGAACTTGTGATTTTCAATCTTTAAGATAGAATAGCAAGAAAGGATGGTTCTTATTTTAACAAGAAACTAGTGAACAGAATAAGAACAAGTGAACAAAAAGGAAGTGAGAATTTAGAGTTCTTGTTATAACAAGCAAACAAGAGAGCAATTTAGGAAGCAAGGAACAAGAAGAATGGATGGGAGGCAAGGGGCGCCACCTTGGTCTAATCCAAGACAAGGATAAGCCTATGGAAATGAGGATCACCACAAGAAAGGATTCTTGGTAAGATCAAAGTCTGGTTCAATCCAGAACCAAAGAGTAAGGACTCAATTACACAAGGTAATGTTTTTGCTCAAAATCAAAAGTTGTTTTTCAAGGCACCATGCGCCCCCTATTTATAGTGAGGGAGGCTGGTCTGATTACAAGGTAAGGACTTAGCCTATGCCATTCAAGGCTTACAAGGAATCCTAGGTGCTCATTAAGGAGCAATTACAAGCAATAAGATGGCTGCCAACCAGCCCCTCCTATGCGCCTAACAACCAAGGGATCCTAGGCTAGAATTAATCAAGCAATTACAAGGCAATTACATGTAATTATATGGCTGCTCCCTAGCTTTTTAATGTGCAAGGAATCTGATGAAAAAAACCATGAATATGGCTGCTGTCCAGCCATCAATATGCGCCCCCCTTCCTTCTCTTGGATGCCCTCTTTGATTGTTCTTCAAGTCCCTCACTAATGGTGCAAGGAATCCTAAGAACTCCCATTTAGTTGGCTGATTCCATGGCCTTCATTGTAGCGCATAACTCCTCCTCAATGCAGCCACCATGGCTGTTACACTTTTAATGTGATGTTTGGAGCATTCATGCCTTTGTCTTGATTGCTATGAATTCTTTGTCTTGTGTAACTCCTTCTTGCCTTGATGTGTTTTAATTCACTTTGTCTTCCTTGACTTCATTTAAGCGCCCACCATGCAGCCTTCATTAAGTCCTTCTTGCTTTTATTCAAGCAACCACTTAAAGTGGATTAAACACAAAAATTAACAAGGAATTAAATAACTTAGTGCCTTGGTCCCAAATAAATCAATTGGTCACATGCACTTTATTTAAAACAAAATAACATGGCTGGTTTCATGAGTGTTGCGCCTCCTCCATAGCTTGGATGACAAGCATGGTCTTTGGTGCAATTACTTCTTTGTCCATGTTGGAAATTGTCTTAGTCATGAATTGGACTAAGCCTTCTTGGACCCTTCTTGACATTACCCTAGTCATTGGGCCTCCTAGGCTTTGAATGGCTTCTTGGACCTCCATGTCCTCATCAAGGTTCGTCTCGTTCGTCCCTGTTCGTCCTCCCATTTGATCCTTTGGGCATTCTTTGGACTAAGTTCGTCTCGTTCCTCCCTCTTCGTCCTCCCATTTGATCCTTGGGAATTCTTTGCACCACGTTCGTCACGTTCGTCGTCCCATTTGATCCTTTGGGCATTCTTTGGACAAAGTTCATCTCATTCGTCCCCCATTTGATCCTTTGGCATTCTTTGGACCAAGTTCGTCTCCTTCGTCCCTCTTCGTCCTCCCCATTTGATCGTTTGGCATTCTTTGGACCAAGTTCGTCTCGTTCGTCCCTCTACGTGCTCCCATTTGATCCTTGGGCATTCCTTGTACCAAGTTCGTCACATTTGTCCTCCCATTTGATCCTTTGGCATTCGTTGGACCAAGTTCGTCTCCTTTGTCCCTCTTCGTCCTCCCATTTGATCCTTTGGCATTCTTTGTACCATGTTGGTCTCGTTCGTCCTCCCATTTGAACATTTGGCATTCTTTGGACCAAGTTCGTCGCGTTCGTCCCTCTTCGTCCTCCCATTTGATCCTTTGGGCATTCTTTGGACCAAGTTCGTCTCGTTCCTCCCTCTACGTCCTCCCATTTGATCCTTGGGAATTCTTTGTACCAAGTTCGTCACGTTCGTCGTCCCATTTGATCCTTTGGGCATTCTTTGGACAAAGTTCGTCTCGTTCGTCCCCCATTTGATCCTTTGGCATTCTTTGGACCAAGTTCGTCTCGTTCGTCCCTCTTCGTTCTCCCATTTGATCCTTTGGCATTCTTTGTACCAAGTTGGTCTCGTTCGTCCTCCCATTTCATCCTTTGGTATTCTTTGGACCACGTTCGTCACGTTTCTCCCTTTTCGTCCTCCCATTTCATCCTTGGGCATTCTTTGGACCAAGTTCGTCTCGTTCGTCCCTCTACATCCTCGCATTTCATCTTTGGGCATTCTTTGGACCAAATTCGTCTCCTTCGTCCCTCTACATCCTCCCATTTGATCCTTTGGGCATTCTTCGGACTAAGTTCGTCTCGTTCGTCCTTGTTGGTCCTCCCATTTGATCCTTTGGGCATTCTTTGGACCAAGTTCATCTCGTTCGTCCCTCTTCGTCCTCCCATTTGGACCTTTGGCATTCTTTGGACCAAGTTCGTCTCGTTTGTCCCTCTACGTCTCGTTTGTCCCTTTTTGTCCTCCATTTGATCCTTTGGCATTCTTTGGACCAAGTTCGTCTCGTTTGTCCCTCTACGTCCTCCCATTTGATCGTTGGGCATTCTTTGTACCAAGTTCGTCACGTTCGTCCTCCCATTTGATCCATTGGCATTCTTTGGACCAAGTTCGTCTCGTTCATCCCTCTACGTCCTCCCATTTGATCCATTGGCATTCTTTTGACCAAGTTCGTCTCGTTCGTCCCTGTTCGTCCTCCCATTTGATCCTTTGAGCATTCTTTGGACCAAGTTCGTCTCGTTCGTCCCTCTACCTCCTCCCATTTGATCCTTGGGCATTCTTTGGACAAAGTTCGTCTCCTTCGTCCCTCTTCGTCCGCCCATTTGATCCTTTGGCATTCTTTGGACCAAGTTCGTCTCGTTCGTCCCTTTTCGTCCTCCCATTTCATCCTTGGGCAATCTTTGGACCAAGTTCGTCTCGTTCGTCCCTCTACGTCCTCCCATTTGATCCTTGGGCATTCTTTGTACCAAGTTCGTCACGTTCGTCCTCCCATTTGATCCTTTGGCATTCTTTGGACCAAGTTCGTCTCCTTCGTCCCTCTTCGTCCTCCCATTTGATCATTTGGCATTCTTTGTACCAAGTTGGTCTCGTTCGTCCTCCCATTTGAACCTTTGGCATTCTTTGGACCAAGTTCGTCTCGTTCGTCCCTGTTCGTCCTCCCATTTGATCCTTTGGGCATTCTTTGGACCAAGTTCGTCTCGTTCCTCCCTCTACGTCCTCCCATTTGATCCTTGGAAATTCTTTGTACCATGTTCGTCACGTTCGTCGTCCCATTTGATCCTTTGGGCATTCTTTGGACCAAGTTCGTCTCGTTCGTCCTCCCATTTGATCCTTTGGCATTCTTTGGACCAAATTCGTCTCGTTCGTCCTCCCATTTGATCCTTTGGCATTCTTTGGACCACGTTCGTCTTGTTCGTCCCTTTTTGTCCTCCATTTGATCCTTTGGCATTCTTTGGACCAAGTTCGTCTCGTTCGTCCCTCTACGTCCTCCCATTTGATCGTTGGGCATTCTTTGTGCCAAGTTTGTCACGTTCTTCCTCCCATTTGATCCATTGGCATTCTTTGGACCAAGTTCGTCTCGTTCGTCCCTGTACGTCCTCCCATTTGATCCATTGGCATTCTTTCGACCAAGTTCGTCTCGTTCGTCCCTGTTCGTCCTCCCATTTGATCCTTGGCCATTCTTTGTACCAAGTTCGTCACGTTCGTCTTCCCATTTGATCCTTCGTCATTCCTTGGTCCAAGTTCGTCTCCTTCGTCCCTCTTCGTCCTCCCATTTCATCCTTGGGCAATCTTTGGACCAAGTTCGTCTCGTTCGTCCCTCTTCGTCCTCCCATTTGATCCTTTGGCATTCTTTGGACCAAGTTCGTCTCGTTCGTCCCTGTTCGTCCTCCCATTTGATCCTTTGGGCATTCTTTGGACCAAGTTCGTCTCGTTCGTCCCTCTACCTCCTCCCATTTGATCCTTGGGCATTCTTTGGACAAAGTTCGTCTCCTTCGTCCCTCTTCGTCCGCCCATTTGATCCTTTGGCATTCTTTGGACCAAGTTCGTCTCGTTCGTCCCTTTTCGTCCTCCCATTTCATCCTTGGGCAATCTTTGGACCAAGTTCATCTCGTTCGTCCCTCTACGTCCTCCCATTTGATCCTTGGGCATTCTTTGTACCAAGTTCGTCACGTTCGTCCTCCCATTTGATCCTTTGGCATTCTTTGGACCAAGTTCGTCTCCTTCGTCCCTCTTCGTCCTCCCATTTGATCCTTTGGCATTCTTTGTACCAAGTTGGTCTCGTTCGTCCTCCCATTTGAACCTTTGGCATTCTTTGGACCAAGTTCGTCTCGTTCGTCCCTGTTCGTCCTCCCATTTGATCCTTTGGGCATTCTTTGGACCAAGTTCGTCTCGTTCCTCCCGCTACGTCCTCCCATTTGATCCTTGGAAATTCTTTGTACCATGTTCGTCACGTTCGTCGTCCCATTTGATCCTTTGGGCATTCTTTGGACCAAGTTCGTCTCGTTCGTCCTCCCATTTGATCCTTTGGCATTCTTTGGACCTTTGGCATTCTTTGGACCAAGTTCGTCTCGTTCGTCCTCCCATTTGATCCTTTGGCATTCTTTGGACCAAGTTCGTCTCGTTCGTCCTCCCATTTGATCCTTTGGCATTCTTTGGACCACGTTCGTCTCGTTCGTCCCTTTTTGTCCTCCATTTGATCCTTTGGCATTCTTTGGACCAAGTTCGTCTCGTTCGTCCCTCTACGTCCTCCCATTTGATCGTTGGGCATTCTTTGTGCCAAGTTCGTCACGTTCTTCCTCCCATTTGATCCATTGGCATTCTTTGGACCAAGTTCGTCTCGTTCGTCCCTGTACGTCCTCCCATTTGATCCATTGGCATTCTTTCGACCAAGTTCGTCTCGTTCGTCCCTGTTCGTCCTCCCATTTGATCCTTGGGCATTCTTTGTACCAAGTTCGTCACGTTCGTCTTCCCATTTGATCCTTCGTCATTCCTTGGTCCAAGTTCGTCTCCTTCGTCCCTCTTCGTCCTCCCATTTGATCCTTTGGGCATTCTTTGGACCAAGTTCGTCTAGTTCGTCCCTCTACGTCCTCCCATTTGATCCTTGGGCATTCTTTGTACCAAGTTCGTCTCGTTCGTCCTCCCATTTGATCCTTTGGCATTCTTTGGACCAAATTCGTCTCCTTCGTCCGTCTTCGTCCTCTCATTTGATCCTTTTACCTTTTTTGGACCAAGTTCGTCTCGTTCATCCCTTTTCGTCCTCCCATTTCATCCCTGGGCAATCTTTGGACCAAGTTCGTCTCGTTCGTCCCTCTTCGTCCTCCAATTTGATCCATTGGCATTCTTTGGACCAAGTTCGTCTCGTTCGTCCCTGTTCGTCCTCCCATTTGATCCTTGGGCATTCTTTGGACCTTTGGCATTCTTTGGACCAAGTTCGTCTCGTTTGTCCCTCTACGTCTCGTTTGTCCCTTTTTGTCCTCCATTTGATCCTTTGGCATTCTTTGGACCAAGTTCGTCTCGTTTGTCCCTCTAAGTCCTCCCATTTGATCGTTGGGCATTCTTTGTACCAAGTTCGTCACGTTCGTCCTCCCATTTGATCCATTGGCATTCTTTGGACCAAGTTCGTCTCGTTCATCCCTCTACGTCCTTCCATTTGATCCATTGGCATTCTTTTGACCAAGTTCGTCTCGTTCGTCCCTGTTCGTCCTCCCATTTGATCCTTGGGCATTCTTTGTACCAAGTTCGTCACGTTCGTCCTCCCATTTGATCCTTTGGCATTCTTTGAACCAAGTTCGTCTCCGTCGTCCCTCTTCGTCCTCCCATTTGATCCTTTGACATGCTTTGGACCACGTTCGTCTCGTTCGCACCTTTTCGTCCTCCCATTTCATCCTTGGGCAATCTTCGGACCAAGTTCGTCTCGTTCGTCCCTCTTCGTCCTCCCATTTGATCCTTTGGCATTCTTTGGACCAAGTTCGTCTCGTTCGTCCCTGTTCGTCCTCGCATTTGATCCTTTGGGCATTCTTTGGACCAAGTTCGTCTCGTTCGTCCCTCTACCTCCTCCCATTTGATCCTTGGGCATTCTTTGGACAAAGTTCGTCTCCTTCGTCCCTCTTCGTCCGCCCATTTGATCCTTTGGCATTCTTTGGACCAAGTTCGTCTCGTTCGTCCCTTTTCGTCCTCCCATTTCATCCTTGGGCAATCTTTGGACCAAGTTCATCTCGTTCGTCCCTCTACGTCCTCCCATTTGATCCTTGGGCATTCTTTGTACCAAGTTCGTCACGTTCGTCCTCCCATTTGATCCTTTGGCATTCTTTGGACCAAGTTCGTCTCCTTCGTCCCTCTTCGTCCTCCCATTTGATCCTTTGGCATTCTTTGTACCAAGTTGGTCTCGTTCGTCCTCCCATTTGAACCTTTGGCATTCTTTGGACCAAGTTCGTCTCGTTCGTCCCTGTTCGTCCTCCCATTTGATCCTTTGGGCATTCTTTGGACCAAGTTCGTCTCGTTCCTCCCGCTACGTCCTCCCATTTGATCCTTGGAAATTCTTTGTACCATGTTCGTCACGTTCGTCGTCCCATTTGATCCTTTGGGCAATCTTTGGACCAAGTTCGTCTCGTTCGTCCTCCCATTTGATCCTTTGGCATTCTTTGGACCAAGTTCGTCTCGTTCGTCCTCCCATTTGATCCTTTGGCATGCTTTGGACCAAGTTCGTCTCGTTCGTCCTCCCATTTGATCCTTTGGCATTCTTTGGACCACGTTCGTCTCGTTCGTCCCTTTTTGTCCTCCATTTGATCCTTTGGCATTCTTTGGACCAAGTTCGTCTCGTTCGTCCCTCTACGTCCTCCCATTTGATCGTTGGGCATTCTTTGTGCCAAGTTCGTCACGTTCTTCCTCCCATTTGATCCATTGGCATTCTTTGGACCAAGTTCGTCTCGTTCGTCCCTGTACGTCCTCCCATTTGATCCATTGGCATTCTTTCGACCAAGTTCGTCTCGTTCGTCCCTGTTCGTCCTCCCATTTGATCCTTGGGCATTCTTTGCACCAAGTTCGTCACGTTCGTCTTCCCATTTGATCCTTCGTCATTCCTTGGTCCAAGTTCGTCTCCTTCGTCCCTCTTCGTCCTCCCATTTGATCCTTTGGGCATTCTTTGGATCAAGTTCGTCTAGTTCGTCCCTCTACGTCCTCCCATTTGATCCTTGGGCATTCTTTGTACCAAGTTCGTCTCGTTCGTCCTCCCATTTGATCCTTTGGCATTCTTTGGACCAAATTCGTCTCCTTCGTCCGTCTTCGTCCTCTCATTTGATCCTTTGCCTTTTTTGGACCAAGTTCGTCTCGTTCATCCCTTTTCGTCCTCCCATTTCATCCTTGGGCAATCTTTGGACCAAGTTCGTCTCGTTCGTCCCTCTTCGTCCTCCCATTTGATCCTTGGGCATTCTTTGGACCTTTGGCATTCTTTGGACCAAGTTCGTCTCGTTTGTCCCTCTACGTCTCGTTTGTCCCTTTTTGTCCTCCATTTGATCCTTTGGCATTCTTTGGACCAAGTTCGTCTCGTTTGTCCCTCTACGTCCTCCCATTTGATCGTTGGGCATTCTTTGTACCAAGTTCGTCACGTTCGTCCTCCCATTTGATCCATTGGCATTCTTTGGACCAAGTTCGTCTCGTTCATCCCTCTACGTCCTCCCATTTGATCCATTGGCATTCTTTTGACCAAGTTCGTCTCGTTCGTCCCTGTTCGTCCTCCCATTTGATCCTTGGGCATTCTTTGTACCAAGTTCGTCACGTTCGTCCTCCCATTTGATCCTTTGGCATTCTTTGAACCAAGTTCGTCTCCGTCGTCCCTCTTCGTCCTCCCATTTGATCCTTTGACATGCTTTGGACCACGTTCGTCTCGTTCGCACCTTTTCGTCCTCCCATTTCATCCTTGGGCAATCTTTGGACCAAGTTCGTCTCGTTCGTCCCTCTTCGTCCTCCCATTTGATCCTTTGGCATTCTTTGGACCAAGTTCGTCTCGTTCGTCCCTGTTCGTCCTCCCATTTGATCCTTTGGGCATTCTTTGGACCAAGTTCGTCTCGTTCGTCCCTCTACCTCCTCCCATTTGATCCTTGGGCATTCTTTGGACAAAGTTCGTCTCCTTCGTCCCTCTTCGTCCGCCCATTTGATCCTTTGGCATTCTTTGGACCAAGTTCGTCTCGTTCGTCCCTTTTCGTCCTCCCATTTCATCCTTGGGCAATCTTTGGACCAAGTTCATCTCGTTCGTCCCTCTACGTCCTCCCATTTGATCCTTGGGCATTCTTTGTACCAAGTTCGTCACGTTCGTCCTCCCATTTGATCCTTTGGCATTCTTTGGACCAAGTTCGTCTCCTTCGTCCCTCTTCGTCCTCCCATTTGATCCTTTGGCATTCTTTGTACCAAGTTGGTCTCGTTCGTCCTCCCATTTGAACCTTTGGCATTCTTTGGACCAAGTTCGTCTCGTTCGTCCCTGTTCGTCCTCCCATTTGATCCTTTGGGCATTCTTTGGACCAAGTTCGTCTCGTTCCTCCCGCTACGTCCTCCCATTTGATCCTTGGAAATTCTTTGTACCATGTTCGTCACGTTCGTCGTCCCATTTGATCCTTTGGGCAATCTTTGGACCAAGTTCGTCTCGTTCGTCCTCCCATTTGATCCTTTGGCATTCTTTGGACCAAGTTCGTCTCGTTCGTCCTCCCATTTGATCCTTTGGCATTCTTTGGACCACGTTCGTCTCGTTCGTCCCTTTTTGTCCTCCATTTGATCCTTTGGCATTCTTTGGACCAAGTTCGTCTCGTTCGTCCCTCTACGTCCTCCCATTTGATCGTTGGGCATTCTTTGTGCCAAGTTCGTCACGTTCTTCCTCCCATTTGATCCATTGGCATTCTTTGGACCAAGTTCGTCTCGTTCGTCCCTGTACGTCCTCCCATTTGATCCATTGGCATTCTTTCGACCAAGTTCGTCTCGTTCGTCCCTGTTCGTCCTCCCATTTGATCCTTGGGCATTCTTTGCACCAAGTTCGTCACGTTCTGATGAGGACATGGAGGTCCAAGAAGCCATTCAAAGCCTAGGAGGCCCAATGACTAGGGCAATGTCAAGAAGGGTCCAAGAAGGCTTAGTCCAATTCATGACTAAGGCAATTTCCAACATGGACAAAAGAGTAATTGCACCAAAGACCATGCTTGTCATCCAAGCCATGGAGGAGGCGCAACACTCATGAACCTGCCATGTTATTTTGTTTTAAATGAAGTGCATGTGACCAATTGATTTATTTGGGACCAAAGCACTAAGTTGTTTAATTCCTTGTTTAATTTTTGGTGTGTTTAATCCACTTTAAGTGGTTGCTTGAATAAAAGCAAGAGGGACTCAATGAAGGCTGCATGGTGGGCGCTTAAATGAAGTCAAGGAAGACAAAGTGAATCAGATCACATCAAGGCAAGAAGGAGTTACACAAGACAAAGAATTCATAGCAATCAAGACAAAGGCATGAATGCTCCAAACACCACATTAAAAGTGTAACAGCCATGGTGGCTGCATTGAGGAGGAGTTAAGCGCATATTGAAGGCCATGGAACCAGCCAACTCAATGGGAGTTCTTAGGATTCCTTGCACCATTAGTGAGGGACTTGAAGAACAATCAAAGAGGGCATCCAAGAGAAAGAAGGGGGGCGCATATTGATGGCTGGACAGCAGCCTTATTCATGGTTTTTCATCAGATTCCTTGCACATTAAAAAGCTAGGGAGCAGCCATATAATTGCTTGTAATTACTTGTTAATTCTAGCCTAGGATTCTCTTGTTTTGGGCGCATAAGAAGGGCTGGATGACAGCCAACTTAATTCTTGTAATTGCTCCTTAATGAGCACCTAGGATTCCTTGTAAGCCTTGAAAGACATAGCCAAGTCTGCACTTGTAATTCAGACCAGCTCCCTCCCTATATAAAGGGGCGCATGGCACATGGAAATGAAACTTGATTTTGAGCAAAAACATTACCTTGTGTAATTGAGTCCTTACTCTTTGGTTCTGGATTGAACCAGACTTTGATCTTACCAAGAATCCTTTCTTGTGGTGATCCTCATTTCCATAGGCTTATCCTTGTCTTGGATTAGACCAAGGTGGCGCCCCTTGCCTCCCATCCATTCTTCTTGTTCCTTGCTTCCTAAATTGCTCTCTTGTTTGCTTGTTAGAACAAGAACTCTTATTTTTCACTTCCTTTTTGTTCACTTGTTCTTATTCTGCTCACTAGTTTCTTGTTAAAATAAGAACCATCCTTTCTTGCTATTCTTTCTTAAAGATTGAAAATCACAAGTTCTTAGTCACAACCAGAATCTAAGTGGTGAATTCAAGTCATTGGCCAAGTTGTTACAACAAGGAGGCCATCATTTGGCATCAAAGCTTTGGTTCGAATTGTTACAAAAAAAAAAAGAAGCCCAGGTTTATCTAATCTTATCTTTGAGTTTTGATTCTTAGTTTGTTATTAAAAAAAAAAAAAAAAAAAAAAAGGGCTGCGAAAATTCAAAAGAAAAAAAAAATATTTGTGTTTTGAATTCTGGTTGTGTTTTGTTCTTGCTGCACTTTGATTCCTATTTTTCTCAATTTTGTTCTTTGAGTGAGTTCTAATTTGTTCTAGTTCTCACAATTTTTGTTCAGTTTCTTTTGTTTCTTGTTTTTACCTTTGCTACTCTAAGCTATTTTGGTGTGTGGATTATTATTTTGATTGGTTTCTTGTGTTGTTTCACTTTCTGGTTTCTCTAAAGAACTAAAAGAGTTATGGATCCTCAAAATCGTTTACTTTTAGAAGCCCTCACGGCAAAAATGAGTGAACTATTAAAACAAGAGTTGGTAGGTATCAATGAGAGAATTGATCAATTGGAAAACTCACAAAACAATAGTGATGGGGAGGATCGGAGGAGAAGGCGTGATGATAATAGAGAAGAGAGGTTGAGTGGTATAAAAATAAAAGTACCACAGTTTGTTGGAAGGAATGATCCCGAGGCGTATTTAGAATGGGAAACTAAAATTGAACAAATTTTTTCCTGTTATAATTACACTGATCTTCAAAAGGTGCAGGTTGCTTCTATTGAATTTACAGATTATGCCTTGGTGTGGTGGGATCAATTGGTGAAGGAAAGGAGAAGGTACAATGAGCAACCCATTGCCACATGGGAAGAGATGAAAAGGCTCATGAGAAGGAGATTTGTCCCATCTTATTACAACAGAGAGTTGCACAACAAGTTACAGCGACTCACCCAAGGTAATAAGAGTGTAGATGAGTACTTTAAGGAGATGGAGGTGGCGAAAATTAGAGCAAATGTGGAGGAGGATGAAGAAGCAACCATGGCCAGATTCTTGCATGGTCTAAATCGTGACATTAGTGATATAGTGGAGCTACAACACTATGTCCAATTGGACGATTTGTTACATCAAGCCACAAAGGTAGAACAACAACTCAAAAGGAAGGGCCAAATAAGAAGAAGCACTACCACTTCCAATTGGAAGAATCACCCAAAGAATGAAGGTGCCTCATCATCCAAAGAAGCCACGGCTGATCCAAAAGGTAAAAACACTATAACTAGTCCTTCTCAAAATTCAACTAATCGGACTGTTAAGTGTTTCAAGTGCCAAGGCTTAGGACACATTGCATCTCAATGTCCTACCAAGAGAATTATGATGGTAGAGGAGGTTGAGGAGGAAGAGGAAGAGGGCGAAGAGTATGAAGAGGGTGGTGAAGAGGAGGAGGCCCAAATACCAAGTGGAGAGTTGCTCATGATGAAGAGGGTGCTAGAAGCCATGGTCAAGGAAGAAGAGGCAACTCAAAGGGAAAACATTTTTCACTCAAGATGCCTCATAAAAGGCAAGGTATGTTCCCTTATTATTGATGGTGGGAGTTGTACAAATGTTGCTAGTACAAGATTAGTTTCCAAACTGCAAATAGAAACTAAACCCCACCCCAAGCCATATAAGCTTCAATGGCTTGTTAATGATGTTGAGATGGTTGTGGACAAGCAAGTAGAAATTTCTTTTTCAATTGGTAAATATGAGGATGTGGCTGTTTGTGATGTTGTACCAATGGAGGCCAGCCATGTGTTGTTGGGAAGGCCTTGGCAATTTGACAAGAAAGCAAGTCATGAAGGGCACACCAACAAGTATTTCTTTGTTCATCATGGAAAAAGAGTTGTTTTGGCTCCTTTGAGCCCAAGTGAGGTGAGAGGTGATCAAAAGAAATTGAGAGAAAAATGTGAAAAAAAAAAAGAAATAGAAAAAGAAAAAGAAGAAAAAGAAAAAGAAAAGATCGCCAAAGAAAAAGAGAGAAAAAAGAGTGACAAAAAGAAAAATGAAGAAAAGAAAGAAAGCTTGATGGCGACAAAGGGAGAGGTTAAAGAAGCTTTTGTCACAAACCAGCCCCTATATTTGCTTTTTAGCAAAGAGGTGGCCTTGTTGGAAAATTTACCTAACACCAAAGAATTGCCAAAATGCATAGATTTTCTTTTGCAGGAATTTGAGGACTTGTTTCCTAAGGAGGTACCAAGTGGGCTGCCACCTTTGAGAGGGATTGAGCACCACATTGATCTCATCCCAGGCGCCACTTTGCCTAATAGGCCAGCCTACCGGAGCAACCCCCAACAAACGTAAGAGATACAAAAGCAAGTGGCTGAATTGGTAAGTAAAGGTTGGGTAAAAGAAAGTTTAAGTCCTTGTGCTGTCCCTGTTATTTTAGTCCCTAAGAAAGATGGTAGCTGGAGAATGTGCACTGATTGTAGAGCTGTTAACAATATTACTGTTAAGTATAGGCATCCTATTCCAAGATTAGATGACTTGCTTGATGAATTGTTTGGTGCATGTTTGTTCTCTAAAATTGATTTGAAAAGTGGGTACCATCAAATTAGGATAAGGGAAGGGGATGAATGGAAAACTGCTTTCAAAACAAAGTATGGTTTATATGAGTGGTTAGTTATGCCTTTTGGTTTAACAAATGCACCTAGCACTTTCATGAGATTAATGAACCATGTTTTGAGAGACTTTTTGGGCAAATTTGTTGTTGTATATTTTGATGATATCTTGATATATAGCAAAAATTTAGAAGACCATTGCATTCATCTAAGGGCTGTTTTAAATGTGCTAAGAAAAGAAAGCTTGTATGCAAACTTGGAAAAATGTGTTTTTTGCACGACACAAGTTATTTTTCTAGGCTTTGTTATAAGCTCTCAAGGAGTGCATGTGGATGAAGCAAAGGTGAAGGCAATCCAAGAGTGGCCAACACCTAAAAATGTGACTGAGGTAAGAAGCTTTCATGGTTTAGCAAGTTTCTATAGGAGGTTTGTTAAGGACTTTAGTACTATTGCTGCACCTCTTAATGAAATTGTTAAAAAGGAAGTTGGTTTTAAATGGGGTGAGAAACAAGAACAAGCTTTTTCAATTCTTAAAGAAAAGCTCACCCAAGCACCAATTCTAGCACTGCCTAATTTTTCAAAATCTTTTGAAATTGAGTGTGATGCTTCCAATGTTGGAATTGGGGCTGTTTTAATGCAAGAAGGACATCCAATTGCTTATTATAGTGAGAAATTAAAAGGGGCTGCCCTAAATTACTCAACTTATGATAAGGAATTGTATGCCTTAGTAAGGGCATTGCAAACATGGCAACATTACTTGCTGCCAAAAGAATTTGTCATTCATAGTGATCATGAGTCCTTGAAGTACTTAAAAGGACAAGGTAAGTTGAACAAGAGGCATGCTAAATGGGTTGAATTTTTGGAGCAATTTCCTTATGTGATTAAGCACAAGAAGGGTAAGGCAAATGTTGTGGCTGATGCATTATCAAGAAGGTATGCATTACTCTCTACTCTTGAAACTAAAGTTTTTGGTCTTGAACACATTAAGGAATTGTATGAGCATGATCTTGATTTTTCTGAAAAATATGTTGATTGTGTGCATGCTGCCCATAATGGATTTTTTAGGCACAATGATTATTTGTTTAAAGAGAAAAGGTTGTGTGTGCCAAAAGGATCCATTAGAGACCTCCTGGTCAGAGAGGCGCATGAGGGGGGGTTAATGGGACATTTTGGTGTTCCTAAAACTTTGGCATTTTTACAAGAACATTTTTATTGGCCTCACATGAAAGTTGATGTGCAAAGGTATTGTGAAAGGTGTATTGTTTGCAAAAAGGCCAAATCCAAAGTTTTACCCCATGGTTTGTATACTCCTTTGCCTGTTCCTGAATATCCTTGGATTGACCTTTCCATGGACTTTGTTTTGGGGCTGCCAAGAACAAAGACTGGAAAAGATTCTATTTTTGTTGTTGTGGACAGGTTCTCAAAAATGGCACACTTCATCCCATGCAAAAAGGTGGATGATGCTTGCCACATTGCTGATTTGTTCTTCAAAGAGGTGGTGCGCCTACATGGCCTACCAAAGAGTATAGTGTCCGATCGTGATGCTAAATTTCTAAGCCATTTCTGGAGAACTTTGTGGGGTAAGGTGGGAACTAAGTTACTATTCTCTACAACTTGTCATCCCCAAACTGATGGGCAAACTGAGGTAGTAAACAGAACTCTCTCTACTCTCTTAAGGGCTATGCTTTCAAAGAATTTGAAAATATGGGAAACATGGCTGCCCCATGTTGAATTTGCTTATAATAGGGCTGTCCATAGTACTACAAATCATTCCCCATTTGAGATTGTGTATGGTTATAATCCTTTGACTCCTCTTGATTTGTTACCTTTACCTAACACATCTCTTTTGAAGCATAAAGATGGCAAAGCCAAAGCTGAATTTGTGAAAAGTTTGCATGAGAAAATTAAATTGCAAATTGAAAAGAAGAATGAAAGCTATGCCAAAAACGCCAATAAAGGACGCAAACGGGTTATCTTTGAACCCGGAGATTGGGTTTGGATCCATATGAGAAAGGAAAGGTTTCCTTCACAAAGGAAATCTAAATTAATGCCTAGGGGCGATGGCCCTTTCCAAGTAATTGCCAAAGTTAATGATAATGCTTACAAGATTGACCTTCCTGGTGAGTATGGTGTTAGTGCCACTTTCAATGTTGCTGACTTGTCTCCTTTTGATGTAGGTGATGAAGACTTCAATTCGAGGTCGAATTCTTTTCAAGAGGGGGCGAATGATGAGGACATGGAGGTCCAAGAAGCCATTCAAAGCCTAGGAGGCCCAATGACTAGGGCAATGTCAAGAAGGGTCCAAGAAGGCTTAGTCCAATTCATGACTAAGGCAATTTCCAACATGGACAAAAGAGTAATTGCACCAAAGACCATGCTTGTCATCCAAGCCATGGAGGAGGCGCAACACTCATGAACCTGCCATGTTATTTTGTTTTAAATAAAGTGCATGTGACCAATTGATTTATTTGGGACCAAAGCACTAAGTTGTTTAATTCCTTGTTTAATTTTTGGTGTGTTTAATCCACTTTAAGTGGTTGCTTGAATAAAAGCAAGAGGGACTCAATGAAGGCTGCATGGTGGGCGCTTAAATGAAGTCAAGGAAGACAAAGTGAATCAGATCACATCAAGGCAAGAAGGAGTTACACAAGACAAAGAATTCATAGCAATCAAGACAAAGGCATGAATGCTCCAAACACCACATTAAAAGTGTAACAGCCATGGTGGCTGCATTGAGGAGGAGTTAAGCGCATATTGAAGGCCATGGAACCAGCCAACTCAATGGGAGTTCTTAGGATTCCTTGCACCATTAGTGAGGGACTTGAAGAACAATCAAAGAGGGCATCCAAGAGAAGGAAGGGGGGCGCATATTGATGGCTGGACAGCAGCCTTATTCATGGTTTTTCATCAGATTCCTTGCACATTAAAAAGCTAGGGAGCAGCCATATAATTGCTTGTAATTACTTGTTAATTCTAGCCTAGGATTCTCTTGTTTTGGGCGCATAAGAAGGGCTGGATGACAGCCAACTTAATTCTTGTAATTGCTCCTTAATGAGCACCTAGGATTCCTTGTAAGCCTTGAAAGACATAGCCAAGTCTGCACTTGTAATTCAGACCAGCTCCCTCCCTATATAAAGGGGCGCATGGCACATGGAAATGAAACTTGATTTTGAGCAAAAACATTACCTTGTGTAATTGAGTCCTTACTCTTTGGTTCTGGATTGAACCAGACTTTGATCTTACCAAGAATCCTTTCTTGTGGTGATCCTCATTTCCATAGGCTTATCCTTGTCTTGGATTAGACCAAGGTGGCGCCCCTTGCCTCCCATCCATTCTTCTTGTTCCTTGCTTCCTAAATTGCTCTCTTGTTTGCTTGTTAGAACAAGAACTCTTATTTTTCACTTCCTTTTTGTTCACTTGTTCTTATTCTGCTCACTAGTTTCTTGTTAAAATAAGAACCATCCTTTCTTGCTATTCTTTCTTAAAGATTGAAAATCACAAGTTCTTAGTCACAACCAGAATCTAAGTGGTGAATTCAAGTCATTGGCCAAGTTGTTACAACAAGGAGGCCATCACGTTCGTCTTCCCATTTGATCCTTCGTCATTCCTTGGTCCAAGTTCGTCTCCTTCGTCCCTCTTCGTCCTCCCATTTGATCCTTTGGGCATTCTTTGGACCAAGTTCGTCTAGTTCGTCCCTCTACGTCCTCCCATTTGATCCTTGGGCATTCTTTGTACCAAGTTCGTCTCGTTCGTCCTCCCATTTGATCCTTTGGCATTCTTTGGACCAAATTCGTCTCCTTCGTCCGTCTTCGTCCTCTCATTTGATCCTTTGCCTTTTTTGGACCAAGTTCGTCTCGTTCATCCCTTTTCGTCCTCCCATTTCATCCTTGGGCAATCTTTGGACCAAGTTCGTCTCGTTCGTCCCTCTTCGTCCTCCCATTTGATCCTTGGGCATTCTTTGGACCTTTGGCATTCTTTGGACCAAGTTCGTCTCGTTTGTCCCTCTACGTCTCGTTTGTCCCTTTTTGTCCTCCATTTGATCCTTTGGCATTCTTTGGACCAAGTTCGTCTCGTTTGTCCCTCTACGTCCTCCCATTTGATCGTTGGGCATTCTTTGTACCAAGTTCGTCACGTTCGTCCTCCCATTTGATCCATTGGCATTCTTTGGACCAAGTTCGTCTCGTTCATCCCTCTACGTCCTCCCATTTGATCCATTGGCATTCTTTTGACCAAGTTCGTCTCGTTCGTCCCTGTTCGTCCTCCCATTTGATCCTTGGGCATTCTTTGTACCAAGTTCTTCATGTTCGTCCTCCCATTTGATCCTTTGGCATTCTTTGAACCAAGTTCGTCTCCTTCGTCCCTCTTCGTCCTCCCATTTGATCCTTTGACATGCTTTGGACCACGTTCGTCTCGTTCGCCCCCTTTTCGTCCTCCCATTTCATCCTTGGGCAATCTTTGGACCAAGTTCGTCTCGTTCGTCCCTCTTCGTCCTCCCATTTGATCCTTTGGCATTCTTTGGACCAAGTTCGTCTCGTTCGCCCCTTTTCGTCCTCCCATTTCATCCTTGGGCAATCTTTGGACCAAGTTCGTCTCGTTCGTCCCTCTTCGTCCTCCCATTTGATCCTTTGGCATTCTTTGGACCAAGTTCGTCTCGTTCGTCCCTGTTCGTCCTCCCATTTGATCCTTTGGGCATTCTTTGGACCAAGTTCGTCTCGTTCGTCCCTCTACCTCCTCCCATTTGATCCTTGGGCATTCTTTGTACCAAGTTCGTCTCGTTCGTTCTCCCATTTGAACCTTTGGCATTCTTTGGACCAGGTTCGTCTCGTTCGTCCCTGTTCGTCCTCCCATTTGATCCTTTGGGCATTCTTTGGACTAAGTTCGTCTCGTTCCTCCCTCTACGTCCTCCCATTTGATCCTTGGGAATTCTTAGCACCACGTTCGTCACGTTCGTCGTCCCATTTGATCCTTTGGGCATTCTTTGGACAAAGTTCGTCTCATTCGTCCCCCATTTGATCCTTTGCCATTCTTTGGACCAAGTTCGTCTCCTTCGTCCCTCTTCGTCCTCCCCATTTGATCGTTTGGCATTCTTTGGACCAAGTTCGTCTCGTTCGTCCCTCTACGTGCTCCCATTTGATCCTTGGGCATTCCTTGTACCAAGTTCGTCACATTTGTCCTCCCATTTGGTCCTTTGGCATTCTTTGGACCAAGTTCGTCTCCTTGGTCCCTCTTCGTCCTCCCATTTGATCCTTTGGCATTCTTTGTACCATGTTGGTCTCGTTCGTCCTCCCATTTGAACATTTGGCATTCTTTGGACCAAGTTCGTCGCGTTCGTCCCTCTTCGTCCTCCCATTTGATCTTTGGGCATTCTTTGGACCAAGTTCGTCTCGTTCCTCCCTCTAGGTCCTCCCATTTGATCCTTGGGAATTCTTTGTACCAAGTTCGTCACGTTCGTCGTCCCATTTGATCCTTTGGGCATTCTTTGGACAAAGTTCGTCTCGTTCGTCCCCCATTTGATCCTTTGGCATTCTTTGGACCAAGTTCGTCTTGTTCGTCCCTCTTCGTTCTCCCATTTGATCCTTTGGCATTCTTTGTACCAAGTTGGTCTCGTTCGTCCTCCCATTTCATCCTTTGGCATTCTTTGGACCACGTTCGTCACGTTTGTCCCTTTTCGTCCTCCCATTTCATCCTTGGGCATTCTTTGGACCAAAGTCGTCTCGTTCATCCCTGTACGTCCTCCCATTTAATCCTTGGGCATTCTTTGTACCAAGTTCGTCTCGTTCGTCCTCCCATTTGATCCTTTGGCATTCTTTGGACCTAGTTCATCTCCTTCGTCCCTCTTCGTCCTCCCATTTGATCCTTTGACATTTTTTGGACCAAGTTCGTCTCGTTCATCCCTTTTTGTCCTCCATTTGATCGTTTGGCATTCTATGGACCAAGTTCATCTCGTTCCTCCCTCTACGTCCTCCCATTTGATCCATTGGCATTCTTTCGACCAAGTTCGTCTCGTTCGTCCCTGTTCGTCCTCCCATTTGATCCTTGGGCATTCTTTGTACCAAGTTCGTCACGTTCGTCCTCCCATTTGATCCTTTGGCATTCCTTGGTCCAAGTTCGTCTCCTTCGTCCCTCTTCGTCCTCCCATTTGATCCTTTGACATTCTTTGGAGCAAGTTCGTCTCGTTCGTCCCTTTTCGTCCTCCCATTTCATCCTTGGGCAATCTTTGGACCAAGTTCGTCTCGTTCGTCCCTCTTCGTCCTCCCATTTGATCCTTCGGCATTCTTTGTACCAAGTTGGTCTCGTTCGTCCTCCCATTTGATCCTTTGGCATTCTTTGGACCAAGTTCATCTCGTTCGTCCCTGTTCGTCCTCCCATTTGATCCTTTGGCATTCTTTGGACCAAGTTCGTCTCGTTCTTCCCTCTACATCCTCCCATTTCATCTTCGGGCATTCTTTGGACCAAGTTCGTCTCGTTCGTCCCTGTTCGTTCTCCCATTTGATCCTTTGGGCATTCTTTGGACCAATTTCGTCTAGTTCGTCCCTCTACGACCTCCCATTTGATTCTTGGGCATTCTTTGTACCAAGTTCGTCTCGTTCGTCCCTCTTCGTCCTCCCATTTGATCCGTTGGCATTCTTTGTACGAAGTTGGTCTCGTTCGTCCTCCCATTTGAACCTTTGGCATTCTTTGGACCAAGTTCGTCCCGGTTCGTCTTCCCATTCGATCCTTTGGGCATTCTTTGGGCAAAGTTCGTCTCATTCGTCCCCCATTTGATCCTTTGGCATTCTTTGGACCAAGTTCGTCTCGTTCGTCCCTCTTCGTTCTCCCAATTGATCCTTTGGCATTCTTTGTACCAAGTTGGTCTCGTTCGTCCTCCCATTTGAGCCTTTGGCATTCTTTGGACCACGTTCGTCACGTTTGTCCCATTTGGTCCTCCCATTTCATCCTTGGGCATTCTTTGGACCAAGTTCGTCTCGTTCGTCCCTCTAGGTCCTCCCATTTCATCTTTGGGCATTCTTTGGGCAAAGTTCGTCTCATTGGTCCCCCATTTGATCCTTTGGCATTCTTTGGACCAAGTTTGTCTCGTTCGTCCCTCTACGTCCTCCCATTTGATCCTTGGGCATTCTTTGGACCACGTTCGTCTCCTTCGTCCCTCTTCGTCCGCCCATTTGATCCTTTGCCATTGTTTGGACCAAGTTCGTCTTGTTTGTCCCTTTTCGTCCTCCCATTTCATCCTTGGGCATTCTTTGGACCAAGTTCGTCTCGTTCGTCCCTCTACATCCTCCCATTTGATCCTTTGGGCATTCTTTGGACCAAGTTCGTCTCGTTCGTCCCTCTACGTCCTCCCATTTGATCCTTGGGCATTCCTTGTACCAAGTTCGTCACATTTGTCCTCCCATTTGATCCTTTGGCATTCTTTGGACCAAGTTCGTCTCCTTCGTCCCTCTTCGTCCTCCCATTTGATCCTTTGGCATTCTTTGTACCATGTTGGTCTCGTTCGTCCTCCCATTTGAACATTTGGCATTCTTTGGACCAAGTTCGTCGCGTTCGACCCTCTTCGTCCTCCCATTTGATCCTTTGGGCATTCTTTGGACCAAGTTCGTCTCGTTCCTCCCTCTACGTCCTCCCATTTGATCCTTGGGAATTCTTTGTACCAAGTTCTTCACGTTCGTCGTCCCATTTGATCCTTTGGGCATTCTTTGGACAAAGTTCGTCTCGTTCGTCCCTCTACGTCCTCCCATTTGATCCTTGGGCATTCTTTGGACCAAGTTCGTCTCCTTCGTCCCTCTTCGTCCGCCCATTTGATCCTTTGCCATTGTTTGGACCAAGTTCGTCTTGTTCGTCCCTTTTCGTCCTCCCATTTCATCCTTGGGCATTCTTTGGACCAAGTTCGTCTCGTTCGTCCCTCTACATCCTCCCATTTGATCCTTTGGGCATTCTTTGGACCAAGTTCATCTTGTTCGTCCCTCTACGTCCTCCCATTTGATCCTTGGGCATTCCTTGTACCAAGTTCGTCACATTTGTCCTCCCATTTGATCCTTTGGCATTCTTTGGACCAAGTTCGTCTCCTTCGTCCCTCTTCGTCCTCCCATTTGATCCTTTGGCATTCTTTGTACCATGTTGGTCTCGTTCGTCCTCCCATTTGAACATTTGGCATTCTTTGGACCAAGTTCGTCGCGTTCGTCCCTCTTCGTCCTCCCATTTGATCCTTTGCGCATTCTTTGGACCAAGTTCGTCTCGTTCCTCCCTCTACGTCCTCCCATTTGATCCTTGGGAATTCTTTGTACCAAGTTCGTCACGTTCGTCGTCCCATTTGATCCTTTGGGCATTCTTTGGACAAAGTTCGTCTCGTTCGTCCCCCATTTGATCCTTTGACATTCTTTGGACCAAGTTCGTCTCGTTCGTCCCTCTTCGTTCTCCCATTTGATCCTTTGGCATTCTTTGTACCAAGTTGGTCTCGTTCGTCCTCCCATTTCATCCTTTGGCATTCTTTGGACCACGTTCGTCACGTTTGTCCCTTTTCGTCCTCCCATTTCATCCTTGGGCATTCTTTGGACCAAGTTCGTCTCGTTCATCCCTGTACGTCCTCCCATTTAATCCTTGGGCATTCCTTGTACCAAGTTCGTCTCGTTCGTCCTCCCATTTGATCCTTTGGGCAATCTTTGGACCAAGTTCGTCTCGTTCGTCCCTCTTCGTCCTCCCATTTGATCCTTTGGCATTCTTTGGACCAAGTTCGTCTCGTTCGCCCCTTTTCGTCCTCCCATTTCATCCTTGGGCAATCTTTGGACCAAGTTCGTCTCGTTCGTCCCTCTTCGTCCTCCCATTTGATCCTTTGGCATTCTTTGGACCAAGTTCGTCTCGTTCGTCCCTGTTCGTCCTCCCATTTGATCCTTTGGGCATTCTTTGGACCAAGTTCGTCTCGTTCGTCCCTCTACCTCCTCCCATTTGATCCTTGGGCATTCTTTGTACCAAGTTCGTCTCGTTCGTTCTCCCATTTGAACCTTTGGCATTCTTTGGACCAGGTTCGTCTCGTTCGTCCCTGTTCGTCCTCCCATTTGATCCTTTGGGCATTCTTTGGACTAAGTTCGTCTCGTTCCTCCCTCTACGTCCTCCCATTTGATCCTTGGGAATTCTTAGCACCACGTTCGTCACGTTCGTCGTCCCATTTGATCCTTTGGGCATTCTTTGGACAAAGTTCGTCTCATTCGTCCCCCATTTGATCCTTTGCCATTCTTTGGACCAAGTTCGTCTCCTTCGTCCCTCTTCGTCCTCCCCATTTGATCGTTTGGCATTCTTTGGACCAAGTTCGTCTCGTTCGTCCCTCTACGTGCTCCCATTTGATCCTTGGGCATTCCTTGTACCAAGTTCGTCACATTTGTCCTCCCATTTGGTCCTTTGGCATTCTTTGGACCAAGTTCGTCTCCTTGGTCCCTCTTCGTCCTCCCATTTGATCCTTTGGCATTCTTTGTACCATGTTGGTCTCGTTCGTCCTCCCATTTGAACATTTGGCATTCTTTGGACCAAGTTCGTCGCGTTCGTCCCTCTTCGTCCTCCCATTTGATCTTTGGGCATTCTTTGGACCAAGTTCGTCTCGTTCCTCCCTCTAGGTCCTCCCATTTGATCCTTGGGAATTCTTTGTACCAAGTTCGTCACGTTCGTCGTCCCATTTGATCCTTTGGGCATTCTTTGGACAAAGTTCGTCTCGTTCGTCCCCCATTTGATCCTTTGGCATTCTTTGGACCAAGTTCGTCTTGTTCGTCCCTCTTCGTTCTCCCATTTGATCCTTTGGCATTCTTTGTACCAAGTTGGTCTCGTTCGTCCTCCCATTTCATCCTTTGGCATTCTTTGGACCACGTTCGTCACGTTTGTCCCTTTTCGTCCTCCCATTTCATCCTTGGGCATTCTTTGGACCAAAGTCGTCTCGTTCATCCCTGTACGTCCTCCCATTTAATCCTTGGGCATTCTTTGTACCAAGTTCGTCTCGTTCGTCCTCCCATTTGATCCTTTGGCATTCTTTGGACCTAGTTCATCTCCTTCGTCCCTCTTCGTCCTCCCATTTGATCCTTTGACATTTTTTGGACCAAGTTCGTCTCGTTCATCCCTTTTTGTCCTCCATTTGATCGTTTGGCATTCTATGGACCAAGTTCATCTCGTTCCTCCCTCTACGTCCTCCCATTTGATCCATTGGCATTCTTTCGACCAAGTTCGTCTCGTTCGTCCCTGTTCGTCCTCCCATTTGATCCTTGGGCATTCTTTGTACCAAGTTCGTCACGTTCGTCCTCCCATTTGATCCTTTGGCATTCCTTGGTCCAAGTTCGTCTCCTTCGTCCCTCTTCGTCCTCCCATTTGATCCTTTGACATTCTTTGGAGCAAGTTCGTCTCGTTCGTCCCTTTTCGTCCTCCCATTTCATCCTTGGGCAATCTTTGGACCAAGTTCGTCTCGTTCGTCCCTCTTCGTCCTCCCATTTGATCCTTCGGCATTCTTTGTACCAAGTTGGTCTCGTTCGTCCTCCCATTTGATCCTTTGGCATTCTTTGGACCAAGTTCATCTCGTTCGTCCCTGTTCGTCCTCCCATTTGATCCTTTGGCATTCTTTGGACCAAGTTCGTCTCGTTCTTCCCTCTACATCCTCCCATTTCATCTTCGGGCATTCTTTGGACCAAGTTCGTCTCGTTCGTCCCTGTTCGTTCTCCCATTTGATCCTTTGGGCATTCTTTGGACCAATTTCGTCTAGTTCGTCCCTCTACGACCTCCCATTTGATTCTTGGGCATTCTTTGTACCAAGTTCGTCTCGTTCGTCCCTCTTCGTCCTCCCATTTGATCCGTTGGCATTCTTTGTACGAAGTTGGTCTCGTTCGTCCTCCCATTTGAACCTTTGGCATTCTTTGGACCAAGTTCGTCCCGGTTCGTCTTCCCATTCGATCCTTTGGGCATTCTTTGGGCAAAGTTCGTCTCATTCGTCCCCCATTTGATCCTTTGGCATTCTTTGGACCAAGTTCGTCTCGTTCGTCCCTCTTCGTTCTCCCAATTGATCCTTTGGCATTCTTTGTACCAAGTTGGTCTCGTTCGTCCTCCCATTTGAGCCATTGGCATTCTTTGGACCACGTTCGTCACGTTTGTCCCATTTGGTCCTCCCATTTCATCCTTGGGCATTCTTTGGACCAAGTTCGTCTCGTTCGTCCCTCTAGGTCCTCCCATTTCATCTTTGGGCATTCTTTGGGCAAAGTTCGTCTCATTGGTCCCCCATTTGATCCTTTGGCATTCTTTGGACCAAGTTTGTCTCGTTCGTCCCTCTACGTCCTCCCATTTGATCCTTGGGCATTCTTTGGACCACGTTCGTCTCCTTCGTCCCTCTTCGTCCGCCCATTTGATCCTTTGCCATTGTTTGGACCAAGTTCGTCTTGTTTGTCCCTTTTCGTCCTCCCATTTCATCCTTGGGCATTCTTTGGACCAAGTTCGTCTCGTTCGTCCCTCTACATCCTCCCATTTGATCCTTTGGGCATTCTTTGGACCAAGTTCGTCTCGTTCGTCCCTCTACGTCCTCCCATTTGATCCTTGGGCATTCCTTGTACCAAGTTCGTCACATTTGTCCTCCCATTTGATCCTTTGGCATTCTTTGGACCAAGTTCGTCTCCTTCGTCCCTCTTCGTCCTCCCATTTGATCCTTTGGCATTCTTTGTACCATGTTGGTCTCGTTCGTCCTCCCATTTGAACATTTGGCATTCTTTGGACCAAGTTCGTCGCGTTCGACCCTCTTCGTCCTCCCATTTGATCCTTTGGGCATTCTTTGGACCAAGTTCGTCTCGTTCCTCCCTCTACGTCCTCCCATTTGATCCTTGGGAATTCTTTGTACCAAGTTCTTCACGTTCGTCGTCCCATTTGATCCTTTGGGCATTCTTTGGACAAAGTTCGTCTCGTTCGTCCCTCTACGTCCTCCCATTTGATCCTTGGGCATTCTTTGGACCAAGTTCGTCTCCTTCGTCCCTCTTCGTCCGCCCATTTGATCCTTTGCCATTGTTTGGACCAAGTTCGTCTTGTTCGTCCCTTTTCGTCCTCCCATTTCATCCTTGGGCATTCTTTGGACCAAGTTCGTCTCGTTCGTCCCTCTACATCCTCCCATTTGATCCTTTGGGCATTCTTTGGACCAAGTTCATCTTGTTCGTCCCTCTACGTCCTCCCATTTGATCCTTGGGCATTCCTTGTACCAAGTTCGTCACATTTGTCCTCCCATTTGATCCTTTGGCATTCTTTGGACCAAGTTCGTCTCCTTCGTCCCTCTTCGTCCTCCCATTTGATCCTTTGGCATTCTTTGTACCATGTTGGTCTCGTTCGTCCTCCCATTTGAACATTTGGCATTCTTTGGACCAAGTTCGTCGCGTTCGTCCCTCTTCGTCCTCCCATTTGATCCTTTGCGCATTCTTTGGACCAAGTTCGTCTCGTTCCTCCCTCTACGTCCTCCCATTTGATCCTTGGGAATTCTTTGTACCAAGTTCGTCACGTTCGTCGTCCCATTTGATCCTTTGGGCATTCTTTGGACAAAGTTCGTCTCGTTCGTCCCCCATTTGATCCTTTGACATTCTTTGGACCAAGTTCGTCTCGTTCGTCCCTCTTCGTTCTCCCATTTGATCCTTTGGCATTCTTTGTACCAAGTTGGTCTCGTTCGTCCTCCCATTTCATCCTTTGGCATTCTTTGGACCACGTTCGTCACGTTTGTCCCTTTTCGTCCTCCCATTTCATCCTTGGGCATTCTTTGGACCAAGTTCGTCTCGTTCATCCCTGTACGTCCTCCCATTTAATCCTTGGGCATTCCTTGTACCAAGTTCGTCTCGTTCGTCCTCCCATTTGATCCTTTGGGCAATCTTTGGACCAAGTTCGTCTCGTTCGTCCCTCTTCGTCCTCCCATTTGATCCTTTGGCATTCTTTGGACCAAGTTCGTCTCGTTCGCCCCTTTTCGTCCTCCCATTTCATCCTTGGGCAATCTTTGGACCAAGTTCGTCTCGTTCGTCCCTCTTCGTCCTCCCATTTGATCCTTTGGCATTCTTTGGACCAAGTTCGTCTCGTTCGTCCCTGTTCGTCCTCCCATTTGATCCTTTGGGCATTCTTTGGACCAAGTTCGTCTCGTTCGTCCCTCTACCTCCTCCCATTTGATCCTTGGGCATTCTTTGTACCAAGTTCGTCTCGTTCGTTCTCCCATTTGAACCTTTGGCATTCTTTGGACCAGGTTCGTCTCGTTCGTCCCTTTCGTCCTCCCATTTGATCCTTTGGGCATTCTTTGGACTAAGTTCGTCTCGTTCCTCCCTCTACGTCCTCCCATTTGATCCTTGGGAATTCTTAGCACCACGTTCGTCACGTTCGTCGTCCCATTTGATCCTTTGGGCATTCTTTGGACAAAGTTCGTCTCATTCGTCCCCCATTTGATCCTTTGCCATTCTTTGGACCAAGTTCGTCTCCTTCGTCCCTCTTCGTCCTCCCCATTTGATCGTTTGGCATTCTTTGGACCAAGTTCGTCTCGTTCGTCCCTCTACGTGCTCCCATTTGATCCTTGGGCATTCCTTGTACCAAGTTCGTCACATTTGTCCTCCCATTTGGTCCTTTGGCATTCTTTGGACCAAGTTCGTCTCCTTGGTCCCTCTTCGTCCTCCCATTTGATCCTTTGGCATTCTTTGTACCATGTTGGTCTCGTTCGTCCTCCCATTTGAACATTTGGCATTCTTTGGACCAAGTTCGTCGCGTTCGTCCCTCTTCGTCCTCCCATTTGATCTTTGGGCATTCTTTGGACCAAGTTCGTCTCGTTCCTCCCTCTAGGTCCTCCCATTTGATCCTTGGGAATTCTTTGTACCAAGTTCGTCACGTTCGTCGTCCCATTTGATCCTTTGGGCATTCTTTGGACAAAGTTCGTCTCGTTCGTCCCCCATTTGATCCTTTGGCATTCTTTGGACCAAGTTCGTCTTGTTCGTCCCTCTTCGTTCTCCCATTTGATCCTTTGGCATTCTTTGTACCAAGTTGGTCTCGTTCGTCCTCCCATTTCATCCTTTGGCATTCTTTGGACCACGTTCGTCACGTTTGTCCCTTTTCGTCCTCCCATTTCATCCTTGGGCATTCTTTGGACCAAAGTCGTCTCGTTCATCCCTGTACGTCCTCCCATTTAATCCTTGGGCATTCTTTGTACCAAGTTCGTCTCGTTCGTCCTCCCATTTGATCCTTTGGCATTCTTTGGACCTAGTTCATCTCCTTCGTCCCTCTTCGTCCTCCCATTTGATCCTTTGACATTTTTTGGACCAAGTTCGTCTCGTTCATCCCTTTTTGTCCTCCATTTGATCGTTTGGCATTCTATGGACCAAGTTCATCTCGTTCCTCCCTCTACGTCCTCCCATTTGATCCATTGGCATTCTTTCGACCAAGTTCGTCTCGTTCGTCCCTGTTCGTCCTCCCATTTGATCCTTGGGCATTCTTTGTACCAAGTTCGTCACGTTCGTCCTCCCATTTGATCCTTTGGCATTCCTTGGTCCAAGTTCGTCTCCTTCGTCCCTCTTCGTCCTCCCATTTGATCCTTTGACATTCTTTGGAGCAAGTTCGTCTCGTTCGTCCCTTTTCGTCCTCCCATTTCATCCTTGGGCAATCTTTGGACCAAGTTCGTCTCGTTCGTCCCTCTTCGTCCTCCCATTTGATCCTTCGGCATTCTTTGTACCAAGTTGGTCTCGTTCGTCCTCCCATTTGATCCTTTGGCATTCTTTGGACCAAGTTCATCTCGTTCGTCCCTGTTCGTCCTCCCATTTGATCCTTTGGCATTCTTTGGACCAAGTTCGTCTCGTTCTTCCCTCTACATCCTCCCATTTCATCTTCGGGCATTCTTTGGACCAAGTTCGTCTCGTTCGTCCCTGTTCGTTCTCCCATTTGATCCTTTGGGCATTCTTTGGACCAATTTCGTCTAGTTCGTCCCTCTACGACCTCCCATTTGATTCTTGGGCATTCTTTGTACCAAGTTCGTCTCGTTCGTCCCTCTTCGTCCTCCCATTTGATCCGTTGGCATTCTTTGTACGAAGTTGGTCTCGTTCGTCCTCCCATTTGAACCTTTGGCATTCTTTGGACCAAGTTCGTCCCGGTTCGTCTTCCCATTCGATCCTTTGGGCATTCTTTGGGCAAAGTTCGTCTCATTCGTCCCCCATTTGATCCTTTGGCATTCTTTGGACCAAGTTCGTCTCGTTCGTCCCTCTTCGTTCTCCCAATTGATCCTTTGGCATTCTTTGTACCAAGTTGGTCTCGTTCGTCCTCCCATTTGAGCCTTTGGCATTCTTTGGACCACGTTCGTCACGTTTGTCCCATTTTGTCCTCCCATTTCATCCTTGGGCATTCTTTGGACCAAGTTCGTCTCGTTCGTCCCTCTAGGTCCTCCCATTTCATCTTTGGGCATTCTTTGGGCAAAGTTCGTCTCATTGGTCCCCCATTTGATCCTTTGGCATTCTTTGGACCAAGTTCGTCTCGTTCGTCCCTCTACGTCCTCCCATTTGATCCTTGGGCATTCTTTGGACCACGTTCGTCTCCTTCGTCCCTCTTCGTCCGCCCATTTGATCCTTTGCCATTGTTTGGACCAAGTTCGTCTTGTTTGTCCCTTTTCGTCCTCCCATTTCATCCTTGGGCATTCTTTGGACCAAGTTCGTCTCGTTCGTCCCTCTACATCCTCCCATTTGATCCTTTGGGCATTCTTTGGACCAAGTTCGTCTCGTTCGTCCCTCTACGTCCTCCCATTTGATCCTTGGGCATTCCTTGTACCAAGTTCGTCACATTTGTCCTCCCATTTGATCCTTTGGCATTCTTTGGACCAAGTTCGTCTCCTTCGTCCCTCTTCGTCCTCCCATTTGATCCTTTGGCATTCTTTGTACCATGTTGGTCTCGTTCGTCCTCCCATTTGAACATTTGGCATTCTTTGGACCAAGTTCGTCGCGTTCGACCCTCTTCGTCCTCCCATTTGATCCTTTGGGCATTCTTTGGACCAAGTTCGTCTCGTTCCT
Source organism: Glycyrrhiza uralensis (assembly GCA_030159175.1). Lineage (NCBI taxonomy): Eukaryota > Viridiplantae > Streptophyta > Magnoliopsida > Fabales > Fabaceae > Glycyrrhiza > Glycyrrhiza uralensis. Next base: position 24,151,854 of record BRZY01000006.1, on the reverse strand, counting down.
CCCTGTACGTCCTCCCATTTGATCCTTGGGAATTCTTTGTACCAAGTTCTTCACGTTCGTCGTCCCATTTGATCCTTTGGGCATTCTTTGGACAAAGTTCGTCTCGTTCGTCCCTCTACGTCCTCCCATTTGATCCTTGGGCATTCTTTGGACCAAGTTCGTCTCCTTCGTCCCTCTTCGTCCGCCCATTTGATCCTTTGCCATTGTTTGGACCAAGTTCGTCTTGTTCGTCCCTTTTCGTCCTCCCATTTCATCCTTCGGCATTCTTTGGACCAAGTTCGTCTCGTTCGTCCCTCTACATCCTCCCATTTGATCCTTTGGGCATTCTTTGGACCAAGTTCATCTTGTTCGTCCCTCTACGTCCTCCCATTTGATCCTTGGGCATTCCTTGTACCAAGTTCGTCACATTTGTCCTCCCATTTGATCCTTTGGCATTCTTTGGACCAAGTTCGTCTCCTTCGTCCCTCTTCGTCCTCCCATTTGATCCTTTGGCATTCTTTGTACCATGTTGGTCTCGTTCGTCCTCCCATTTGAACATTTGGCATTCTTTGGACCAAGTTCGTCGCGTTCGTCCCTCTTCGTCCTCCCATTTGATCCTTTGCGCATTCTTTGGACCAAGTTCGTCTCGTTCCTCCCTCTACGTCCTCCCATTTGATCCTTGGGAATTCTTTGTACCAAGTTCGTCACGTTCGTCGTCCCATTTGATCCTTTGGGCATTCTTTGGACAAAGTTCGTCTCGTTCGTCCCCCATTTGATCCTTTGACATTCTTTGGACCAAGTTCGTCTCGTTCGTCCCTCTTCGTTCTCCCATTTGATCCTTTGGCATTCTTTGTACCAAGTTGGTCTCGTTCGTCCTCCCATTTCATCCTTTGGCATTCTTTGGACCACGTTCGTCACGTTTGTCTCTTTTCGTCCTCCCATTTCATCCTTGGGCATTCTTTGGACCAAGTTCGTCTCGTTCATCCCTGTACGTCCTCCCATTTAATCCTTGGGCATTCCTTGTACCAAGTTCGTCTCGTTCGTCCTCCCATTTGATCCTTTGGCATTCTTTGGACCAAGTTCGTCTCTCTCGTCCCTCTTCGTCCTCCCATTTGATCCTTTGACATTTTTTGGACCAAGTTCGTCTCGTTCATCCCTTTTTGTCCTCCATTTGATCCTTTGGCATTCTTTGGACGAAGTTCGTCTCGTTCGTCCCTCTACGTCCTCCCATTTGATCGTTGGGCATTCTTTGTGCCAAGTTCGTCACGTTTGTCCTCCCATTTGATCCATTGGCATTCTTTGGACCAAGTTCGTCTCGTTCCTCCCTCTACGTCCTCCCATTTGATCCATTGGCATTCTTTCGACCAAGTTCGTCTCGTTCGTCCCTGTTCGTCCTCCCATTTGATCCTTGGGCATTCTTTGTACCAAGTTCGTCACGTTCGTCCTCCCATTTGATCCTTTGGCATTCCTTGGTCCAAGTTCGTCTCCTTCGTCCCTCTTCGTCCTCCCATTTGATCCTTTGACATTCTTTGGAGCAAGTTCGTCTCGTTCGTCCCTTTTCGTCCTCCCATTTCATCCTTGGGCAATCTTTGGACCAAGTTCGTCTCGTTCGTCCCTCATCGTCCTCCCATTTGATCCTTTGGCATTCTTTGTACCAAGTTGGTCTTGTTCGTCCTCCCATTTGATCCTTTGGCATTCTTTGGACCAAGTTCATCTCGTTCGTCCCTGTTCGTCCTCCCATTTGATCCTTTGGGCATTCTTTGGACCAAGTTCGTCTCGTTCTTCCCTCTACATCCTCCCATTTCATCTTCGGGCATTCTTTGGACCAAGTTCGTCTCGTTCGTCCCTGTTCGTTCTCCCATTTGATCCATTGGGCATTCTTTGGACCAAGTTCGTCTAGTTCGTCCCTCTACGACCTCCCATTTGATTCTTGGGCATTCTTTGTACCAAGTTCGTCTCGTTCGTCCCTCTTCGTCCTCCCATTTGATGCGTTGGCATTCTTTGTACGAAGTTGGTCTCGTTCGTCCTCCAATTTTAACCTTTGGCATTCTTTGGACCAAGTTCGTCCCGGTTCGTCCTCCCATTCGATCCTTTGGGCATTCTTTGGGCAAAGTTCGTCTCATTCGTCCCCCATTTGATCCTTTGGCATTCTTTGGACCAAGTTCGTCTCGTTCGTCCCTCTTCGTTCTCCCAATTGATCCTTTGGCATTCTTTGTACCAAGTTGGTCTCGTTCGTCCTCCCATTTGAGCCTTTGGCATTCTTTGGACCACGTTCGTCACGTTTGTCCCTTTTCGTCCTCCCATTTCATCCTTGGGCATTCTTTGGACCAAGTTCGTCTCGTTCGTCCCTCTAGATCCTCCCATTTCATCTTTGGGCATTCTTTGGGCAAAGTTCGTCTCATTCGTCCCCCATTTCATCCTTTGGCATTCTTTGGACCAAGTTCGTCTCGTTCGTCCCTCTACGTCCTCCCATTTGATCCTTGGGCATTCTTTGGACCAAGTTCGTCTCCTTCGTCCCTCTTCGTCCGCCCATTTGATCCTTTGCCATTGTTTGGACCAAGTTCGTCTTGTTCGTCCCTTTTCGTCCTCCCATTTCATCCTTGGGCATTCTTTGGACCAAGTTCGTCTCGTTCGTCCCTTTACATCCTCCCATTTGATCCTTTGGGCATCCTTTGGACCAAGTTCGTCTCGTTCGTCCCTCTACGTCCTCCCATTTGATCCTTGGTCATTCTTTGTACCAAGTTCGTCACGTTCGTCCTCCCATTTGATCCTTTGGCAATCTTTGGACCAAGTTTGTCTCCTTTGTCCCTCTTCGTCCTCCCATTTGATCCTTTGGCATTCTTTGTACCAAGTTGGTCTCGTTCGTCCTCCCATTTGAACCTTTGGCATTCTTTGGACCAAGTTCGTCTCGTTCGTCCCTATTCGTCCTCCCATTTGATCCTTTCGGCATTCTTTGGACCAAGTTCGTCTCGTTCCTCCCTCTACGTCCTCCCATTTGATCCTTGGGAATTCTTTGTACCAAGTTCGTCACGTTCGTCCTCTCATTTGATCCTTTGGGCATTCTTTGGACCAAGTTCGTCTCGTTCGTCCCCCATTTGATCCTTTGGCATTCTTTGGACCAAGTTCGTTTCGTTCGTCCTCCCATTTGATCCTTTGGCATTCTTTGGACCACGTTCGTCTCGTTCGTCCCTTTTCGTCCTCCCATTTCATCCTTGGGCATTCTTTGGACCAAGTTCATCTTGTTCGTCCCTCTACATCCTCCCATTTCATCTTTGGGCATTCTTTGGACCAAGTTCGTCTCGTTCGTCCCTGTTCGTTCTCCCGTTTAATCCTTGGGCATTCTTTGTACCAAGTTCGTCTCGCTCGTCCTCCCATTTGAACCTTTGGCATTCTTTGGACCAAGTTCGTCTCCTTCGTCCCTCTTCGTGCTCCCATTTGATCCTTTGACATTTTTTGGACCAAGTTCGTCTCGTTCATCCCTTTTTGTCCTCCATTTGATCCTTTGGCATTCTTTGGACCAATTTCGTCTCGTTCGTCCCTCTACGCCTCCCATTTGATCGTTGGACATTCTTTGTGCCAAGTTCGCCACGTTCGTCCTCCCATTTGATCCATTGGCATTCTTTGGACCAAGTTCGTCTCGTTTGTCCCTCTATGTCCTCCCATTTGATCCATTGGCATTCTTTCGACCAAGTTCGTCTCGTTCGTCCCTGTTCGTCCTCCCTTTTGATCCTTGGGCATTCTTTGTACGAAGTTCATCACGTTCTTCCTCCCATTTGATCCTTTGCCATTCCTGGGTCCAAGTTCGTCTCCTTCGTCCCTCTTCGTCCTCCCATTTGATCCTTTGATGTCTTCTTTGGAGCAAGTTCGTCTCGTTCGTCCCTTTTCGTCCTCCCATTTCATCCTTGGGCAATCTTTGGACCAAGTTCGTCTCGTTCGTCCCTCTTTGTCCTCCCATTTGATCCTTTGGCATTCTTTGGACCAAGTTCGTCTCGTTCGTCCTCTCATTTGATCCTTTGGGCATTCTTTGGACCAAGTTCGTCTCGTTCCTCCCTCTACGTCCTCCCATTTGATCTTTGGGAATTCGTTGTACCACGTTCGTCACGTTCGTCGTCCCATTTGATCCTTTGGGCATTCTTTCGACAAAGTTCGTCTCGTTCGTCCCCCATTTAATCGTTTGGCATTCTTTGGACCAAGTTCGTCTCGTTCGTCCCTCTTCGTTCTCCCATTTGATCCTTTGGCATTATTTGTACCAAGTTGGTCTCGTTCGTCCTCCCATTTGATCCTTTGGCATTCTTTGGACCACGTTCGTCACGTTTGTCCCTTTTCGTCCTCCCATTTCATCCTTGGGCATTCTTTGGACCAAGTTCGTCTCGTTCGTCTCGTTCGTCCCTCTACATCCTCCCATTTCATCTTTGGGCATTCTTTGGACCAAGTTCGTCTAGTTCGTCCCTGTTCATTCTCCCATTTGATCCTTTGGGCATTCTTTGGACCAAGTTCGTCTCGTTCGTCCCTCTACGTCCTCCCATTTAATCCTTGGGCATTCTTTGTACCAAGTTCGTCTCGTTCGTCCTCCCATTTGAACCTTTGGCATTCTTTGGACCAAGTTCGTCTCCTTCGTCCCTCTTCGTCCTCCCATTTGATCCTTTGGCATTCTTTGGACCAAGTTCTTCTCATTCATCCCTTTTTGTCCTCCATTTGATCATTTGGCATTCTTTGGACCAAGTTGTTCTCGTTCGTCCCTCTACGTCCTCCCATTTGATCGTTAGGCATTCTTTGTGCCAAGTTCGTCACGTTCGTCCTCCCATTTGATCCATTGGCATTCTTTGGACCAAGTTCGTCTCGTTCGTCCCTCTACGTCCTCCCATTTGATCCATTGGCATGCTTTCGACCAAGTTCGTCTCGTTCGTCCCTGTTTGTCCTCCCTTTTGATCCTTGGGCATTCTTTGTACCAAGTTCATCACATTCTTCCTCCCATTTGATCCTTTGGCATTCCTGGGTCCAAGTTCGTCTCCTTCGTCCCTCTTCGTCCTCCCATTTGATCCTTTGATGTCTTCTTTGGAGCAAGTTCGTCTCGTTCGTCCTTTTTCGTCCTCCCATTTCATCCTTGGGCAATCTTTGGACCAAGTTCGTCTTGTTCGTCCCTCTTCGTCCTCCCATTTGATCCTTTGGCATTCTTTGTACCAAGTTGGTCTCGTTCGTCCTCTCATTTGATCCTTTGGCATTCTTTGGACCAAGTTCGTCTCGTTCGTCCCTATTCGTCCTCCCATTTGATCCTTTGGGCATTCTTTGGACCAAGTTCGTCTCGTTCCTCCCTCTACGTCCTCCCATTTGATCATTGGGAATTCGTTGTACCACGTTCGTCACGTTCGTCGTCCCATTTGATCCTTTGGGCATTCTTTGGACAAAGTTCGTCTCGTTCGTCCCCCATTTAATCCTTTGGCATTCTTTGGACCAAGTTCGTCTCGTTCGTCCCTCTTCGTTCTCCCATTTGATCCTTTGGCATTATTTGTACCAAGTTGGTCTCGTTCGTCCTCCCATTTGATCCTTTGGCATTCTTTGGTCCACGTTCGTCACGTTTGTCCCTTTTCGTCCTCCCATTTCATCCTGGGGCATTCTTTGGACCAAGTTCGTCTCGTTCGTCCCTCTACATCCTCCCATTTCATCTTTGGGCATTCTTTGGACCAAGTTCGTCTCGTTCGTCCCTGTTCGTTCTCCCATTTGATCCTTTGGGCATTCTTTGGACCAGGTTCGTCTCGTTCGTCCCTCTACGTCCTCCCATTTAATCCTTGGGCATTCTTTGTACCAAGTTCGTCTCGTTCGTCCTCCCATTTGAACCTTTGGCATTCTTTGGACCAAGTTCGTCTCCTTCGTCCCTCTTCGTCCTCCCATTTGATCCTTTGGCATTCTTTGGACCAAGTTCTTCTCGTTCATCCCTTTTTGTCCTCCATTTGATCCTTTGGCATTCTTTGGACCAAGTTGTTCTCGTTCGTCCCTCTACGTCCTCCCATTTGATCGTTAGGCATTCTTTGTGCCAAGTTCGTCACGTTCGTCCTCCCATTTGATCCATTGGCATTCTTTGGACCAAGTTCGTCTCGTTCGTCCCTCTACGTCCTCCCATTTGATCCATTGGCATTCTTTCGACCAAGTTCGTCTAGTTCGTCCCTGTTCGTCCTCCCATTTGATCCTTGGGCATTCTTTGTACCAAGTTCGTCACGTTCGTCCTCCCATTTGATCCTTTGGCATTCCTTGGTCCAAGTTCGTCTCCTTCGTCCCTCTTCTTCCCCCATTTGATCCTTTGACATTCTTTGGAGCAAGTTCATCTCGTTCGTCCCTTTTCGTCCGCCCATTTCATCCTTGGGCAATCTTTGGACCAAGTTCGTCTCGTTCGTCCCTCTTCGTCCTCCCATTTGATCCTTTGGCATTCTTTGTACCAAGTTGGTCTCATTCGTCCTCCCATTTGATCCTTTGGCATTCTTTGGACCAAGTTCGTCTCGGTCGTCCCTGTTCGTCCTCCCATTTGATCATTGGGAATTCGTTGTACCACGTTCGTCACGTTCGTCGTCCCATTTGACCCTTTGGGCATTCTTTGGACAAAGTTCGTCTCGTTCGTCCCCCATTTAATCCTTTGGCATTCTTTGGACCAAGTTCATCTCGTTCGTCCCTCTTCGTTCTCCCATTTGATCCTTTGGCATTCTTTGCACCAAGTTGGTCTCGTTCGTCCTCCCATTTGATCCTTTCGCATTCTTTGGACCACGTTCGTCACGTTTGTCCCTTTTTGTCCTCCCATTTCATCCTTGGGCATTCTTTGGACCATGTTCGTCTCGTTCGTCCCTCTACATCCTCCCATTTCATCTTCGGGCATTCTTTGGACCATGTTCGTCTTGTTCGTCCCTGTTCGTTCTCCCATTTGATCCTTTGTTCTTTGGACCAAGTTCGTCTAGTTTGTCCCTCTACGTCCTCCCATTTGATCCATGGGCATTCTTTGTACCAAGTTCGTCTCGTTCGTCCTCCCATTTGATCCTTTGGCATTGTTTGGACCAAGTTCGTCTCCTTCGTCCCTCTTCGTCCTCCCATTTGATCCTTTGACCTTTTTTGGACCAAGTTCGTCTCGTTCATCCCTTTTCGTCCTCCCATTTCATCCTTGGGCAATCTTTGGACCAAGTTCGTCTCGTTCGTCCCTCTTCGTCCTCCCATTTGATCCATTGGCATTCTTTGGACCAAGTTCGTCTCGTTCGTCCCTGTTCGTCCTCCCATTTGATCCTTGGGCATTCTTTGGACCTTTGGCATTCTTTGGACCAAGTTCGTCTCGTTTGTCCCTCTACGTCTCGTTTGTCCCTTTTTGTCCTCCATTTGACCCTTTGGTATTCTTTGGACCAAGTTCGTCTCGTTTGTCCCTCTACGACCTCCCATTTGATCGTTGGGCATTCTTTGTGCCAAGTTCGTCATGTTCGTCCTCCCATTTGATCCATTGGCATTCTTTGGACCAAGTTCGTCTCGTTCGTCCCTGTTCGTTCTCCCATTTGATCCTTTGGGCATTCTTTGGACCAAGTTCGTCTAGTTCGTCCCTCTACGACCTCCCATTTGATTCTTGGGCATTCTTTGTACCAAGTTCGTCTCTTTCGTCCCTCTTCGTCCTCCCATTTGATCCGTTGGCATTCTTTGTACGAAGTTGGTCTCGTTCGTCCTCCCATTTGAACCTTTGGCATTCTTTGGACCAAGTTCGTCCCGGTTCGTCCTCCCATTCGATCCTTTGGGCATTCTTTGGGCAAAGTTCGTCTCATTCGTCCCCCATTTGATCCTTTGGCATTCTTTGGAGCAAGTTCGTCTCGTTCGTCCCTCTAGATCCTCCCATTTCATCTTTGGGCATTCTTTGGCCAAAGTTCGTCTCATTCGTCCCCCATTTCATCCTTTGGCATTCTTTGGACCAAGTTCGTCTCGTTCGTCCCTCTACGTCCTCCCATTTGATCCTTGGGCATTCTTTGGACCATGTTCGTCTCCTTCGTCCCTCTTCGTCCGCCCATTTGATCCTTTGCCATTGCTTGGACCAAGTTCGTCTTGTTCGTCCCTTTTCGACCTCCCATTTCATCCTTGGGCATTCTTTGGACCAAGTTCGTCTCGTTCGTCCCTTTACATCCTCCCATTTGATCCTTTGGGCATCCTTTGGACCAAGTTCGTCTCGTTCGTCCCTCTACGTCCTCCCATTTGATCCTTGGGCATTCTTTGTACCAAGTTCGTCACGTTCGTCCTCCCATTTGATCCTTTGGCATTCTTTGGACCAAGTTTGTCTCCTTTGTCCCTCTTCGTCCTCCCATTTGATCCTTTGGCATTCTTTGTACCAAGTTGGTGTCGTTCGTCCTCCAATTTGAACCTTTGGCATTCTTTGGACCAAGTTCGTCTCGTTCGTCCCTGTTCGTCCTCCCATTTGATCCTTTCGGCATTCTTTGGACCAAGTTCGTCTCGTTCCTCCCTCTACGTCCTCCCATTTGATCCTGGGGAATTCTTTGTACCAAGTTCGTCACGTTCGTCCTCTCATTTGATCCTTTGGGTATTCTTTGGACCAAGTTCGTCTCGTTCGTCCCCCATTTGATCCTTTGGCATTCTTTGGACCAAGTTCGTTTCGTTCGTCCTCCCATTTGATCCTTTGGCATTCTTTGGACCACGTTCGTCTCGTTCGTCCCTTTTCGTCCTCCCATTTCATCCTTGGGCATTCTTTGGACCAAGTTCATCTTGTTCGTCCCTCTACATCCTCCCATTTCATCTTTGGGCATTCTTTGGACCAAGTTCATCTCGTTCGTCCCTGTTCGTTCTCCCGTTTAATCCTTGGGCATTCTTTGTACCAAGTTCGTCTCGCTCGTCCTCCCATTTGAACCTTTGGCATTCTTTGGACCAAGTTCGTCTCCTTCGTCCCTCTTCGTGCTCCCATTTGATCCTTTGACATTTTTTGGACCAAGTTCGTCTCGTTCATCCCTTTTTGTCCTCCATTTGATCCTTTGGCATTCTTTGGACCAATTTCGTCTCGTTCGTCCCTCTACGCCTCCCATTTGATCGTTGGACATTCTTTGTGCCAAGTTCGCCACGTTCGTCCTCCCATTTGATCCATTGGCATTCTTTGGACCAAGTTCGTCTCGTTTGTCCCTCTATGTCCTCCCATTTGATCCATTGGCATTCTTTCGACCAAGTTCGTCTCGTTCGTCCCTGTTCGTCCTCCCTTTTGATCCTTGGGCATTCTTTGTACGAAGTTCATCACGTTCTTCCTCCCATTTGATCCTTTGCCATTCCTGGGTCCAAGTTCGTCTCCTTCGTCCCTCTTCGTCCTCCCATTTGATCCTTTGATGTCTTCTTTGGAGCAAGTTCGTCTCGTTCGTCCCTTTTCGTCCTCCCATTTCATCCTTGGGCAATCTTTGGACCAAGTTCGTCTCGTTCGTCCCTCTTTGTCCTCCCATTTGATCCTTTGGCATTCTTTGGACCAAGTTCGTCTCGTTCGTCCTCTCATTTGATCCTTTGGGCATTCTTTGGACCAAGTTCGTCTCGTTCCTCCCTCTACGTCCTCCCATTTGATCATTGGGAATTCGTTGTACCACGTTCGTCACGTTTGTCGTCCCATTTGATCCTTTGGGCATTCTTTGGACAAAGTTCGTCTCGTTCGTCCCCCATTTGATCCTTTGGCATTATTTGTACCAAGTTGGTCTCGTTCGTCCTCCCATTTGATCCTTTGGCATTCTTTGGACCACGTTCGTCACGTTTGTCCCTTTTCGTCCTCCCATTTCATCCTTGGGCATTCTTTGGACCAAGTTCGTCTCGTTCGTCCCTCTACATCCTCCCATTTCATCTTTGGGCATTCTTTGGACCAAGTTCGTCTCGTTCGTCCCTGTTCGTTCTCCCATTTGATCCTTTGGGCATTCTTTGGACCAAGTTCGTCTCGTTCGTCCCTCTACGTCCTCCCATTTAATCCTTGGGCATTCTTTGTACCAAGTTCGTCTCGTTCGTCCTCCCATTTGAACCTTTGGCATTCTTTGGACCAAGTTCGTCTCCTTCGTCCCTCTTCGTCCTCCCATTTGATCCTTTGGCATTCTTTGGACCAAGTTCTTCTCATTCATCCCTTTTTGTCCTCCATTTGATCCTTTGGCATTCTTTGGACCAAGTTGTTCTCGTTCGTCCCTCTACGTCCTCCCATTTGATCGTTAGGCATTCTTTGTGCCAAGTTCGTCACGTTCGTCCTCCTATTTGATCCATTGGCATTCTTTGGACCAAGTTCGTCTCGTTCGTCCCTCTACGTCCTCCCATTTGATCCATTGGCATTCTTTAGACCAAGTTCGTCTCGTTCGTCCCTGTTCGTCCTCCCTTTTGATCCTTGGGCATTCGTTGTACCAAGTTCATCACGTTCTTCCTCCCATTTGATCCTTTGGCATTCCTGGGTCCAAGTTCGTCTCCTTCGTCCCTCTTCGTCCTCCCATTTGATCCTTTGATGTCTTCTTTGGAGCAAGTTCGTCTCGTTCGTCCCTTTTCGTCCTCCCATTTCATCCTTGGGCAATCTTTGGACCAAGTTCGTCTCGTTCGTCCCTCTTCGTCCTCCCATTTGATCCTTTGGCATTCTTTGTACCAAGTTGGTCTCGTTCGTCCTCTCATTTGATCCTTTGGCATTCTTTGGACCAAGTTCGTCTCGTTCGTCCCTATTCGTCCTCCCATTTGATCCTTTGGGCATTCTTTGGACCAAGTTCGTCTCGTTCCTCCCTCTACGTCCTCCCATTTGATCATTGGGAATTCGTTGTACCACGTTTGTCACGTTCGTCGTCCCATTTGATCCTTTGGGCATTCTTTGGACAAAGTTCGTCTCGTTCGTCCCCCATTTAATCCTTTGGCATTCTTTGGACCAAGTTCGTCTCGTTCGTCCCTCTTCGTTCTCCCATTTGATTCTTTGGCATTATTTGTACCAAGTTGGTCTCGTTCGTCCTCCCATTTGATCCTTTGGCATTCTTTGGACCACGTTCGTCACGTTTGTCCCTTTTCGTCCTCCCATTTCATCCTTGGGCATTCTTTGGACCAAGTTCGTCTCGTTCGTCCCTCTACATCCTCCCATTTCATCTTTGGGCATTCTTTGGACCAAGTTCGTCTCGTTCGTCCCTGTTCGTTCTCCCATTTGATCCTTTGGGCATTCTTTGGACCAAGTTCGTCTCGTTCGTCCCTCTACGTCCTCCCATTTAATCCTTGGTCATTCTTTGTACCAAGTTCGTCTCGTTCGTCCTCCCATTTGAACCTTTGGCATTCTTTGGACCAAGTTCGTCTCCTTCGTCCCTCTTCGTCCTCCCATTTGATCCTTTGGCATTCTTTGGACCAAGTTCTTCTCATTCATCCCTTTTTGTCCTCCATTTGATCCTTTGGCATTCTTTGGACCAAGTTGTTCTCGTTCGTCCCTCTACGTCCTCCCATTTGATCGTTAGGCATTCTTTGTGCCAAGTTCGTCACGTTCGTCCTCCCATTTGATCCATTGGCATTCTTTGGACCAAGTTCGTCTCGTTCGTCCCTCTACGTCCTCCCATTTGATCCATTGGCATTCTTTCGACCAAGTTCGTCTCGTTCGTCCCTGTTCGTCCTCCCATTTGATCCGTGGGCATTCTTTGTACCAAGTTCGTCACGTTCGTCCTCCCATTTGATCCTTTGGCATTCCTTGGTCCAAGTTCGTCTCCTTCGTCCCTCTTCTTCCCCCATTTGATCCTTTGACATTCTTTGGAGCAAGTTCGTCTCGTTCGTCCCTTTTCGTCCTCCCATTTCATCCCTGGGCAATCTTTGGACCAAGTTCGTCTCGTTCGTCCCTCTTCGTCCTCCCATTTGATCCTTTGGCATTCTTTGTACCAAGTTGGTCTTGTTCGTCCTCCCATTTGATCCTTGGGCATTCTTTGTACCAAGTTCGTCACGTTCGTCCTCCCATTTGTTCCTTTGGCATTCTTTGGACCACGTTCGTGTCGTTCTTCCCTCTTCGTCCTCCCATTTCATCTTTGGGCAATCTTTGGACCAAGTTCGTCTCGTTCGTCCCTCTTCGTCCTCCCATTTCATCCTTGCGCAATCTTTGGACCAAGTTCGTCTCGTTCGTCCCTCTTCGTCCTCCCATTTGACCCATTGGCATTCTTTGGACCAAGTTCGTCTCGTTCGTCCCTGTTCGTCCTCCTATTTGATCCTTGGGCATTCTTTGGACCTTTGGCATTCTTTAGACCAAGTTCGTCTCGTTTGTCCCTCTACGTATCGTTTTTCCCTTTTTGTCCTCCATTTGATCCTTTGGCATTCTTTGGACCAAGTTCGTCTCGTTTGTCCCTCTACGTCCTCCCATTTGATCGTTGGGCATTCTTTGTACCAAGTTCGTCACGTTCGTCCTCCCATTTGATCCATTGGCATTCTTTGGACCAAGTTCGTCTCGTTCGTCCCTCTACGTCCTCCCATTTGATCCATTGGCATTCTTTCGACCAAGTTCGTCTCGTTCGTCCCTGTTTGTCCTCCCTTTTGATCCTTGGGCATTCTTTGTACCAAGTTCATCACATTCTTCCTCCCATTTGATCCTTTGGCATTCCTGGGTCCAAGTTCGTCTCCTTCGTCCCTCTTCGTCCTCCCATTTAATCCTTTGATGTCTTCTTTGGAGCAAGTTCGTCTCGTTCGTCCTTTTTCGTCCTCCCATTTCATCCTTGGGCAATCTTTGGACCAAGTTCGTCTTGTTCGTCCCTCTTCGTCCTCCCATTTGATCCTTTGGCATTCTTTGTACCAAGTTGGTCTCGTTCGTCCTCTCATTTGATCCTTTGGCATTCTTTGGACCAAGTTCGTCTCGTTCGTCCCTATTCGTCCTCCCATTTGATCCTTTGGGCATTCTTTGGACCAAGTTCGTCTCGTTCCTCCCTCTACGTCCTCCCATTTGATCATTGGGAATTCGTTGTACCACGTTCGTCACCTTCGTCGTCCCATTTGATCCTATGGGCATTCTTTGGACCAAGTTCGTCTCGTTCGTCCCCCATTTGATCCTTTGGCATTCTTTGGACCGAGTTCGTCTCGTTCGTCCCTCTTCGTTCTCCCATTTGATCCTTTGGCATTCTTTGTACCAAGTTGGTCTCGTTCGTCCTCCCTTTTGATCCTTTGGCATTCTTTGTACCACGTTCGTCACGTTTGTCCATTTTCGTCCTCCCATTTCATCCTTGGGCATTCTTTGGACCAAGTTCGTCTCGTTCGTCCCTCTACATTCTCCCATTTCTTCTTTGGGCATTCTTTGGACCAAGTTCGTCTCGTTCGTCCCTGTTCGTCCTCCCATTTGATCCTTGGGCATTCTTTGTACCAAGTTCGTCACGTTCGTCCTCCCATTTGTTCCTTTGGCATTCTTTGGACCACGTTCGTGTCGTTCTTCCCTCTTCGTCCTCCCATTTCATCTTTGGGCAATCTTTGGACCAAGTTCGTCTCGTTCGTCCCTCTTCGTCCTCCCATTTCATCCTTGCGCAATCTTTGGACCAAGTTCGTCTCGTTCGTCCCTCTTCGTCCTCCCATTTGACCCATTGGCATTCTTTGGACCAAGTTCGTCTCGTTCGTCCCTGTTCGTCCTCCTATTTGATCCTTGGGCATTCTTTGGACCTTTGGCATTCTTTAGACCAAGTTCGTCTCGTTTGTCCCTCTACGTATCGTTTTTCCCTTTTTGTCCTCCATTTGATCCTTTGGCATTCTTTGGACCAAGTTCGTCTCGTTTGTCCCTCTACGTCCTCCCATTTGATCGTTGGGCATTCTTTGTACCAAGTTCGTCACGTTCGTCCTCCCATTTGATCCATTGGCATTCTTTGGACCAAGTTCGTCTCGTTCGTCCCTCTACGTCCTCCCATTTGATCCATTGGCATTCTTTCGACCAAGTTCGTCTCGTTCGTCCCTGTTTGTCCTCCCTTTTGATCCTTGGGCATTCTTTGTACCAAGTTCATCACATTCTTCCTCCCATTTGATCCTTTGGCATTCCTGGGTCCAAGTTCGTCTCCTTCGTCCCTCTTCGTCCTCCCATTTAATCCTTTGATGTCTTCTTTGGAGCAAGTTCGTCTCGTTCGTCCTTTTTCGTCCTCCCATTTCATCCTTGGGCAATCTTTGGACCAAGTTCGTCTTGTTCGTCCCTCTTCGTCCTCCCATTTGATCCTTTGGCATTCTTTGTACCAAGTTGGTCTCGTTCGTCCTCTCATTTGATCCTTTGGCATTCTTTGGACCAAGTTCGTCTCGTTCGTCCCTATTCGTCCTCCCATTTGATCCTTTGGGCATTCTTTGGACCAAGTTCGTCTCGTTCCTCCCTCTACGTCCTCCCATTTGATCATTGGGAATTCGTTGTACCACGTTCGTCACCTTCGTCGTCCCATTTGATCCTATGGGCATTCTTTGGACCAAGTTCGTCTCGTTCGTCCCCCATTTGATCCTTTGGCATTCTTTGGACCGAGTTCGTCTCGTTCGTCCCTCTTCGTTCTCCCATTTGATCCTTTGGCATTCTTTGTACCAAGTTGGTCTCGTTCGTCCTCCCTTTTGATCCTTTGGCATTCTTTGTACCACGTTCGTCACGTTTGTCCATTTTCGTCCTCCCATTTCATCCTTGGGCATTCTTTGGACCAAGTTCGTCTCGTTCGTCCCTCTACATTCTCCCATTTCTTCTTTGGGCATTCTTTGGACCAAGTTCGTCTCGTTCGTCCCTGTTCGTCCTCCCATTTGATCCTTGGGCATTCTTTGTACCAAGTTCGTCACGTTCGTCCTCCCATTTGTTCCTTTGGCATTCTTTGGACCACGTTCGTGTCGTTCTTCCCTCTTCGTCCTCCCATTTCATCTTTGGGCAATCTTTGGACCAAGTTCGTCTCGTTCGTCCCTCTTCGTCCTCCCATTTCATCCTTGCGCAATCTTTGGACCAAGTTCGTCTCGTTCGTCCCTCTTCGTCCTCCCATTTGACCCATTGGCATTCTTTGGACCAAGTTCGTCTCGTTCGTCCCTGTTCGTCCTCCTATTTGATCCTTGGGCATTCTTTGGACCTTTGGCATTCTTTAGACCAAGTTCGTCTCGTTTGTCCCTCTACGTATCGTTTTTCCCTTTTTGTCCTCCATTTGATCCTTTGGCATTCTTTGGACCAAGTTCGTCTCGTTTGTCCCTCTACGTCCTCCCATTTGATCGTTGGGCATTCTTTGTACCAAGTTCGTCACGTTCGTCCTCCCATTTGATCCATTGGCATTCTTTGGACCAAGTTCGTCTCGTTCGTCCCTCTACGTCCTCCCATTTGATCCATTGGCATTCTTTCGACCAAGTTCGTCTCGTTCGTCCCTGTTTGTCCTCCCTTTTGATCCTTGGGCATTCTTTGTACCAAGTTCATCACATTCTTCCTCCCATTTGATCCTTTGGCATTCCTGGGTCCAAGTTCGTCTCCTTCGTCCCTCTTCGTCCTCCCATTTAATCCTTTGATGTCTTCTTTGGAGCAAGTTCGTCTCGTTCGTCCTTTTTCGTCCTCCCATTTCATCCTTGGGCAATCTTTGGACCAAGTTCGTCTTGTTCGTCCCTCTTCGTCCTCCCATTTGATCCTTTGGCATTCTTTGTACCAAGTTGGTCTCGTTCGTCCTCTCATTTGATCCTTTGGCATTCTTTGGACCAAGTTCGTCTCGTTCGTCCCTATTCGTCCTCCCATTTGATCCTTTGGGCATTCTTTGGACCAAGTTCGTCTCGTTCCTCCCTCTACGTCCTCCCATTTGATCATTGGGAATTCGTTGTACCACGTTCGTCACCTTCGTCGTCCCATTTGATCCTATGGGCATTCTTTGGACCAAGTTCGTCTCGTTCGTCCCCCATTTGATCCTTTGGCATTCTTTGGACCGAGTTCGTCTCGTTCGTCCCTCTTCGTTCTCCCATTTGATCCTTTGGCATTCTTTGTACCAAGTTGGTCTCGTTCGTCCTCCCTTTTGATCCTTTGGCATTCTTTGTACCACGTTCGTCACGTTTGTCCATTTTCGTCCTCCCATTTCATCCTTGGGCATTCTTTGGACCAAGTTCGTCTCGTTCGTCCCTCTACATTCTCCCATTTCTTCTTTGGGCATTCTTTGGACCAAGTTCGTCTCGTTCGTCCCTGTTCGTCCTCCCATTTGATCCTTGGGCATTCTTTGTACCAAGTTCGTCACGTTCGTCCTCCCATTTGTTCCTTTGGCATTCTTTGGACCACGTTCGTGTCGTTCTTCCCTCTTCGTCCTCCCATTTCATCTTTGGGCAATCTTTGGACCAAGTTCGTCTCGTTCGTCCCTCTTCGTCCTCCCATTTCATCCTTGCGCAATCTTTGGACCAAGTTCGTCTCGTTCGTCCCTCTTCGTCCTCCCATTTGACCCATTGGCATTCTTTGGACCAAGTTCGTCTCGTTCGTCCCTGTTCGTCCTCCTATTTGATCCTTGGGCATTCTTTGGACCTTTGGCATTCTTTAGACCAAGTTCGTCTCGTTTGTCCCTCTACGTATCGTTTTTCCCTTTTTGTCCTCCATTTGATCCTTTGGCATTCTTTGGACCAAGTTCGTCTCGTTTGTCCCTCTACGTCCTCCCATTTGATCGTTGGGCATTCTTTGTACCAAGTTCGTCACGTTCGTCCTCCCATTTGATCCATTGGCATTCTTTGGACCAAGTTCGTCTCGTTCGTCCCTCTACGTCCTCCCATTTGATCCATTGGCATTCTTTCGACCAAGTTCGTCTCGTTCGTCCCTGTTTGTCCTCCCTTTTGATCCTTGGGCATTCTTTGTACCAAGTTCATCACATTCTTCCTCCCATTTGATCCTTTGGCATTCCTGGGTCCAAGTTCGTCTCCTTCGTCCCTCTTCGTCCTCCCATTTAATCCTTTGATGTCTTCTTTGGAGCAAGTTCGTCTCGTTCGTCCTTTTTCGTCCTCCCATTTCATCCTTGGGCAATCTTTGGACCAAGTTCGTCTTGTTCGTCCCTCTTCGTCCTCCCATTTGATCCTTTGGCATTCTTTGTACCAAGTTGGTCTCGTTCGTCCTCTCATTTGATCCTTTGGCATTCTTTGGACCAAGTTCGTCTCGTTCGTCCCTATTCGTCCTCCCATTTGATCCTTTGGGCATTCTTTGGACCAAGTTCGTCTCGTTCCTCCCTCTACGTCCTCCCATTTGATCATTGGGAATTCGTTGTACCACGTTCGTCACGTTCGTCGTCCCATTTGATCCTTTGGACATTCTTTGGACAAAGTTCGTCTCGTTCGTCCCCCATTTAATCCTTTGGCATTCTTTGGACCAAGTTCGTCTCGTTCGTCCCTCTTCGTTCTCCCATTTGATCCTTTGGCATTATTTGTACCAAGTTGGTCTCGTTCGTCCTCCCATTTGATCCTTTGGCATTCTTTGGACCACGTTCGTCACGTTTGTCCCTTTTCGTCCTCCCATTTCATCCTGGGGCATTCTTTGGACCAAGTTCGTCTCGTTCGTCCCTCTACATCCTCCCATTTCATCTTTGGGCATTCTTTGGACCAAGTTCGTCTCGTTCGTCCCTGTTCGTTCTCCCATTTGATCCTTTGGGCATTCTTTGGACCAAGTTCGTCTCGTTCGTCCCTCTACGTCCTCCCATTTGATCATTGGGAATTCTTTGTATCAACTTCATCACGTTCGTCGTCCCATTTGATCCTATGGGCATTCTTTGGACCAAGTTCGTCTCGTTCGTCCCCCATTTAATCCTTTGGCATTCTTTGGACCAAGTTCGTCTCGTTCGTCCCTCTTCGTTCTCCCATTTGATCCTTTGGCATTATTTGTACCAAGTTGGTCTCGTTCGTCCTCCCATTTGATCCTTTGGCATTCTTTGGACCACGTTCGTCACGTTTGTCCCTTTTCGTCCTCCCATTTCATCCTGGGGCATTCTTTGGACCAAGTTCGTCTCGTTCGTCCCTCTACATCCTCCCATTTCATCTTTGGGCATTCTTTGGACCAAGTTCGTCTCGTTCATCTCTGTTCGTCCTCCCATTTGATCCTTTGGGCATTCTTTGGACCAAGTTCGTCTCCTTCCTCCCTCTACGTCCTCCCATTTGATCATTGGGAATTCTTTGTATCAACTTCATCACGTTCGTCGTCCCATTTGATCCTATGGGCATTCTTTGGACCAAGTTCGTCTCGTTCGTCCCCCATTTGATCCTTTGGCATTCTTTGGACCGAGTTCGTCTCGTTCGTCCCTCTTCGTTCTCCCATTTGATCCTTTGGCATTCTTTGTACCAAATTGGTCTCGTTCGTCCTCCCTTTTGATCCTTTGGCATTCTTTGTACCACGTTCGTCACGTTTGTCCATTTTCGTCCTCCCATTTCATCCTTGGGCATTCTTTGGACCAAGTTCGTCTCGTTCGTCCCTCTACATTCTCCCATTTCTTCTTTGGGCATTCTTTGGACCAAGTTCGTCTCGTTCGTCCCTGTTCGTCCTCCCATTTGATCCTTGGGCATTCTTTGTACCAAGTTCGTCACGTTCGTCCTCCCATTTGTTCCTTTGGCATTCTTTGGACCACGTTCGTGTCGTTCTTCCCTCTTCGTCCTCCCATTTCATCTTTGGGCAATCTTTGGACCAAGTTCGTCTCGTTCGTCCCTCTTCGTCCTCCCATTTCATCCTTGCGCAATCTTTGGACCAAGTTCGTCTCGTTCGTCCCTCTTCGTCCTCCCATTTGACCCATTGGCATTCTTTGGACCAAGTTCGTCTCGTTCGTCCCTGTTCGTCCTCCTATTTGATCCTTGGGCATTCTTTGGACCTTTGGCATTCTTTAGACCAAGTTCGTCTCGTTTGTCCCTCTACGTATCGTTTTTCCCTTTTTGTCCTCCATTTGATCCTTTGGCATTCTTTGGACCAAGTTCGTCTCGTTTGTCCCTCTACGTCCTCCCATTTGATCGTTGGGCATTCTTTGTACCAAGTTCGTCACGTTCGTCCTCCCATTTGATCCATTGGCATTCTTTGGACCAAGTTCGTCTCGTTCGTCCCTCTACGTCCTCCCATTTGATCCATTGGCATTCTTTCGACCAAGTTCGTCTCGTTCGTCCCTGTTTGTCCTCCCTTTTGATCCTTG
The DNA here is from genome assembly GCA_030159175.1 of Glycyrrhiza uralensis. Classification (NCBI taxonomy): domain Eukaryota; kingdom Viridiplantae; phylum Streptophyta; class Magnoliopsida; order Fabales; family Fabaceae; genus Glycyrrhiza; species Glycyrrhiza uralensis. Next base: position 24,132,835 of record BRZY01000006.1, on the reverse strand, counting down.
GGCATTCTTTGTACCAAGTTCATCACATTCTTCCTCCCATTTGATCCTTTGGCATTCCTGGGTCCAAGTTCGTCTCCTTCGTCCCTCTTCGTCCTCCCATTTAATCCTTTGATGTCTTCTTTGGAGCAAGTTCGTCTCGTTCGTCCTTTTTCGTCCTCCCATTTCATCCTTGGGCAATCTTTGGACCAAGTTCGTCTTGTTCGTCCCTCTTCGTCCTCCCATTTGATCCTTTGGCATTCTTTGTACCAAGTTGGTCTCGTTCGTCCTCTCATTTGATCCTTTGGCATTCTTTGGACCAAGTTCGTCTCGTTCGTCCCTATTCGTCCTCCCATTTGATCCTTTGGGCATTCTTTGGACCAAGTTCGTCTCGTTCCTCCCTCTACGTCCTCCCATTTGATCATTGGGAATTCGTTGTACCACGTTCGTCACCTTCGTCGTCCCATTTGATCCTATGGGCATTCTTTGGACCAAGTTCGTCTCGTTCGTCCCCCATTTGATCCTTTGGCATTCTTTGGACCGAGTTCGTCTCGTTCGTCCCTCTTCGTTCTCCCATTTGATCCTTTGGCATTCTTTGTACCAAGTTGGTCTCGTTCGTCCTCCCTTTTGATCCTTTGGCATTCTTTGTACCACGTTCGTCACGTTTGTCCATTTTCGTCCTCCCATTTCATCCTTGGGCATTCTTTGGACCAAGTTCGTCTCGTTCGTCCCTCTACATTCTCCCATTTCTTCTTTGGGCATTCTTTGGACCAAGTTCGTCTCGTTCGTCCCTGTTCGTCCTCCCATTTGATCCTTGGGCATTCTTTGTACCAAGTTCGTCACGTTCGTCCTCCCATTTGTTCCTTTGGCATTCTTTGGACCACGTTCGTGTCGTTCTTCCCTCTTCGTCCTCCCATTTCATCGTTGGGCAATCTTTGGACCAAGTTCGTCTCGTTCGTCCCTCTTCGTCCTCCCATTTCATCCTTGCGCAATCTTTGGACCAAGTTCGTCTCGTTCGTCCCTCTTCGTCCTCCCATTTGACCCATTGGCATTCTTTGGACCAAGTTCGTCTCGTTCGTCCCTGTTCGTCCTCCTATTTGATCCTTGGGCATTCTTTGGACCTTTGGCATTCTTTAGACCAAGTTCGTCTCGTTTGTCCCTCTACGTATCGTTTTTCCCTTTTTGTCCTCCATTTGATCCTTTGGCATTCTTTGGACCAAGTTCGTCTCGTTTGTCCCTCTACGTCCTCCCATTTGATCGTTGGGCATTCTTTGTACCAAGTTCGTCACGTTCGTCCTCCCATTTGATCCATTGGCATTCTTTGGACCAAGTTCGTCTCGTTCGTCCCTCTACGTCCTCCCATTTGATCCATTGGCATTCTTTCGACCAAGTTCGTCTCGTTCGTCCCTGTTTGTCCTCCCTTTTGATCCTTGGGCATTCTTTGTACCAAGTTCATCACATTCTTCCTCCCATTTGATCCTTTGGCATTCCTGGGTCCAAGTTCGTCTCCTTCGTCCCTCTTCGTCCTCCCATTTAATCCTTTGATGTCTTCTTTGGAGCAAGTTCGTCTCGTTCGTCCTTTTTCGTCCTCCCATTTCATCCTTGGGCAATCTTTGGACCAAGTTCGTCTTGTTCGTCCCTCTTCGTCCTCCCATTTGATCCTTTGGCATTCTTTGTACCAAGTTGGTCTCGTTCGTCCTCTCATTTGATCCTTTGGCATTCTTTGGACCAAGTTCGTCTCGTTCGTCCCTATTCGTCCTCCCATTTGATCCTTTGGGCATTCTTTGGACCAAGTTCGTCTCGTTCCTCCCTCTACGTCCTCCCATTTGATCATTGGGAATTCGTTGTACCACGTTCGTCACCTTCGTCGTCCCATTTGATCCTATGGGCATTCTTTGGACCAAGTTCGTCTCGTTCGTCCCCCATTTGATCCTTTGGCATTCTTTGGACCGAGTTCGTCTCGTTCGTCCCTCTTCGTTCTCCCATTTGATCCTTTGGCATTCTTTGTACCAAGTTGGTCTCGTTCGTCCTCCCTTTTGATCCTTTGGCATTCTTTGTACCACGTTCGTCACGTTTGTCCATTTTCGTCCTCCCATTTCATCCTTGGGCATTCTTTGGACCAAGTTCGTCTCGTTCGTCCCTCTACATTCTCCCATTTCTTCTTTGGGCATTCTTTGGACCAAGTTCGTCTCGTTCGTCCCTGTTCGTCCTCCCATTTGATCCTTGGGCATTCTTTGTACCAAGTTCGTCACGTTCGTCCTCCCATTTGTTCCTTTGGCATTCTTTGGACCACGTTCGTGTCGTTCTTCCCTCTTCGTCCTCCCATTTCATCTTTGGGCAATCTTTGGACCAAGTTCGTCTCGTTCGTCCCTCTTCGTCCTCCCATTTCATCCTTGCGCAATCTTTGGACCAAGTTCGTCTCGTTCGTCCCTCTTCGTCCTCCCATTTGACCCATTGGCATTCTTTGGACCAAGTTCGTCTCGTTCGTCCCTGTTCGTCCTCCTATTTGATCCTTGGGCATTCTTTGGACCTTTGGCATTCTTTAGACCAAGTTCGTCTCGTTTGTCCCTCTACGTATCGTTTTTCCCTTTTTGTCCTCCATTTGATCCTTTGGCATTCTTTGGACCAAGTTCGTCTCGTTTGTCCCTCTACGTCCTCCCATTTGATCGTTGGGCATTCTTTGTACCAAGTTCGTCACGTTCGTCCTCCCATTTGATCCATTGGCATTCTTTGGACCAAGTTCGTCTCGTTCGTCCCTCTACGTCCTCCCATTTGATCCATTGGCATTCTTTCGACCAAGTTCGTCTCGTTCGTCCCTGTTTGTCCTCCCTTTTGATCCTTGGGCATTCTTTGTACCAAGTTCATCACATTCTTCCTCCCATTTGATCCTTTGGCATTCCTGGGTCCAAGTTCGTCTCCTTCGTCCCTCTTCGTCCTCCCATTTAATCCTTTGATGTCTTCTTTGGAGCAAGTTCGTCTCGTTCGTCCTTTTTCGTCCTCCCATTTCATCCTTGGGCAATCTTTGGACCAAGTTCGTCTTGTTCGTCCCTCTTCGTCCTCCCATTTGATCCTTTGGCATTCTTTGTACCAAGTTGGTCTCGTTCGTCCTCTCATTTGATCCTTTGGCATTCTTTGGACCAAGTTCGTCTCGTTCGTCCCTATTCGTCCTCCCATTTGATCCTTTGGGCATTCTTTGGACCAAGTTCGTCTCGTTCCTCCCTCTACGTCCTCCCATTTGATCATTGGGAATTCGTTGTACCACGTTCGTCACCTTCGTCGTCCCATTTGATCCTATGGGCATTCTTTGGACCAAGTTCGTCTCGTTCGTCCCCCATTTGATCCTTTGGCATTCTTTGGACCGAGTTCGTCTCGTTCGTCCCTCTTCGTTCTCCCATTTGATCCTTTGGCATTCTTTGTACCAAGTTGGTCTCGTTCGTCCTCCCTTTTGATCCTTTGGCATTCTTTGTACCACGTTCGTCACGTTTGTCCATTTTCGTCCTCCCATTTCATCCTTGGGCATTCTTTGGACCAAGTTCGTCTCGTTCGTCCCTCTACATTCTCCCATTTCTTCTTTGGGCATTCTTTGGACCAAGTTCGTCTCGTTCGTCCCTGTTCGTCCTCCCATTTGATCCTTGGGCATTCTTTGTACCAAGTTCGTCACGTTCGTCCTCCCATTTGTTCCTTTGGCATTCTTTGGACCACGTTCGTGTCGTTCTTCCCTCTTCGTCCTCCCATTTCATCTTTGGGCAATCTTTGGACCAAGTTCGTCTCGTTCGTCCCTCTTCGTCCTCCCATTTCATCCTTGCGCAATCTTTGGACCAAGTTCGTCTCGTTCGTCCCTCTTCGTCCTCCCATTTGACCCATTGGCATTCTTTGGACCAAGTTCGTCTCGTTCGTCCCTGTTCGTCCTCCTATTTGATCCTTGGGCATTCTTTGGACCTTTGGCATTCTTTAGACCAAGTTCGTCTCGTTTGTCCCTCTACGTATCGTTTTTCCCTTTTTGTCCTCCATTTGATCCTTTGGCATTCTTTGGACCAAGTTCGTCTCGTTTGTCCCTCTACGTCCTCCCATTTGATCGTTGGGCATTCTTTGTACCAAGTTCGTCACGTTCGTCCTCCCATTTGATCCATTGGCATTCTTTGGACCAAGTTCGTCTCGTTCGTCCCTCTACGTCCTCCCATTTGATCCATTGGCATTCTTTCGACCAAGTTCGTCTCGTTCGTCCCTGTTTGTCCTCCCTTTTGATCCTTGGGCATTCTTTGTACCAAGTTCATCACATTCTTCCTCCCATTTGATCCTTTGGCATTCCTGGGTCCAAGTTCGTCTCCTTCGTCCCTCTTCGTCCTCCCATTTAATCCTTTGATGTCTTCTTTGGAGCAAGTTCGTCTCGTTCGTCCTTTTTCGTCCTCCCATTTCATCCTTGGGCAATCTTTGGACCAAGTTCGTCTTGTTCGTCCCTCTTCGTCCTCCCATTTGATCCTTTGGCATTCTTTGTACCAAGTTGGTCTCGTTCGTCCTCTCATTTGATCCTTTGGCATTCTTTGGACCAAGTTCGTCTCGTTCGTCCCTATTCGTCCTCCCATTTGATCCTTTGGGCATTCTTTGGACCAAGTTCGTCTCGTTCCTCCCTCTACGTCCTCCCATTTGATCATTGGGAATTCGTTGTACCACGTTCGTCACGTTCGTCGTCCCATTTGATCCTTTGGACATTCTTTGGACAAAGTTCGTCTCGTTCGTCCCCCATTTAATCCTTTGGCATTCTTTGGACCAAGTTCGTCTCGTTCGTCCCTCTTCGTTCTCCCATTTGATCCTTTGGCATTATTTGTACCAAGTTGGTCTCGTTCGTCCTCCCATTTGATCCTTTGGCATTCTTTGGACCACGTTCGTCACGTTTGTCCCTTTTCGTCCTCCCATTTCATCCTGGGGCATTCTTTGGACCAAGTTCGTCTCGTTCGTCCCTCTACATCCTCCCATTTCATCTTTGGGCATTCTTTGGACCAAGTTCGTCTCGTTCGTCCCTGTTCGTTCTCCCATTTGATCCTTTGGGCATTCTTTGGACCAAGTTCGTCTCGTTCGTCCCTCTACGTCCTCCCATTTAATCCTTGGGCATTCTTTGTACCAAGTTCGTCTCGTTCGTCCTCCCATTTGAACCTTTGGCATTCTTTGGACCAAGTTCGTCTCCTTCGTCCCTCTTCGTCCTCCCATTTGATCCTTTGGCATTCTTTGGACCAAGTTCTTCTCGTTCATCCCTTTTTGTCCTCCATTTGATCCTTTGGCATTCTTTGGACCAAGTTGTTCTCGTTCGTCCCTCTACGTCCTCCCATTTGATCGTTAGGCATTCTTTGTGCCAAGTTCGTCACGTTCGTCCTCCCATTTGATCCATTGGCATTCTTTGGACCAAGTTCGTCCCTCTACGTCCTCCCATTTGATCCATTGGCATTCTTTCGACCAAGTTCGTCTCGTTCGTCCCTGTTCGTCCTCCCATTTGATCCTTGGGCATTCTTTGTACCAAGTTCGTCACGTTCGTCCTCCCATTTGATCCTTTGGCATTCCTTGGTCCAAGTTCGTCTCCTTCGTCCCTCTTCTTCCCCCATTTGATCCTTTGACATTCTTTGGAGCAAGTTCATCTCGTTCGTCCCTTTTCGTCCGCCCATTTCATCCTTGGGCAATCTTTGGACCAAGTTCGTCTCGTTCGTCCCTCTTCGTCCTCCCATTTGATCCTTTGGCATTCTTTGTACCAAATTGGTCTCATTCGTCCTCCCATTTGATCCTTTGGCATTCTTTGGACCAAGTTCGTCTCGGTCGTCCCTGTTCGTCCTCCCATTTGATCATTGGGAATTCGTTGTACCACGTTCGTCACGTTCGTCGTCCCATTTGACCCTTTGGGCATTCTTTGGACAAAGTTCGTCTCGTTCGTCCCCCATTTAATCCTTTGGCATTCTTTGGACCAAGTTCATCTCGTTCGTCCCTCTTCGTTCTCCCATTTGATCCTTTGGCATTCTTTGCACCAAGTTGGTCTCGTTCGTCCTCCCATTTGATCCTTTCGCATTCTTTGGACCACGTTCGTCATGTTTGTCCCTTTTTGTCCTCCCATTTCATCCTTGGGCATTCTTTGGACCATGTTCGTCTCGTTCGTCCCTCTACATCCTCCCATTTCATCTTCGGGCATTCTTTGGACCATGTTCGTCTTGTTCGTCCCTGTTCGTTCTCCCATTTGATCCTTTGTTCTTTGGACCAAGTTCGTCTAGTTTGTCCCTCTACGTCCTCCCATTTGATCCATGGGCATTCTTTGTACCAAGTTCGTCTCGTTCGTCCTCCCATTTGATCCTTTTGCATTGTTTGGACCAAGTTCGTCTCCTTCGTCCCTCTTCGTCCTCCCATTTGATCCTTTGACCTTTTTTGGACCAAGTTCGTCTCGTTCATCCCTTTTCGTCCTCCCATTTCATCCTTGGGCAATCTTTGGACCAAGTTCGTCTCGTTCGTCCCTCTTCGTCCTCCCATTTGATCCATTGGCATTCTTTGGACCAAGTTCGTCTCGTTCGTCCCTGTTCGTCCTCCCATTTGATCCTTGGGCATTCTTTGGACCTTTGGCATTCTTTGGACCAAGTTCGTCTCGTTTGTCCCTCTACGTCTCGTTTGTCCCTTTTTGTCCTCCATTTGACCCTTTGGTATTCTTTGGACCAAGTTCGTCTCGTTTGTCCCTCTACGACCTCCCATTTGATCGTTGGGCATTCTTTGTGCCAAGTTCGTCATGTTCGTCCTCCCATTTGATCCATTGGCATTCTTTGGACCAAGTTCGTCTCGTTCGTCCCTGTTCGTTCTCCCATTTGATCCTTTGGGCATTCTTTGGACCAAGTTCGTCTAGTTCGTCCCTCTACGACCTCCCATTTGATTCTTGGGCATTCTTTGTACCAAGTTCGTCTCGTTCGTCCCTCTTCGTCCTCCCATTTGATCCGTTGGCATTCTTTGTACGAAGTTGGTCTCGTTCGTCCTCCCATTTGAACCTTTGGCATTCTTTGGACCAAGTTCGTCCCGGTTCGTCCTCCCATTCGATCCTTTGGGCATTCTTTGGGCAAAGTTCGTCTCATTCGTCCCCTATTTGATCCTTTGGCATTCTTTGGACCAAGTTCGTCTCGTTCGTCCCTCTTCGTTCTCCCAATTGATCCTTTGGCATTCTTTGTACCAAGTTGGTCTCGTTCGTCCTCCCATTTGAGCCTTTGGCATTCTTTGGACCACGTTCGTCACGTTTGTCCCTTTTCGTCCTCCCATTTCATCCTTGGGCATTCTTTGGAGCAAGTTCGTCTCGTTCGTCCTTCTTCGTTCTCCCATTTGATCCTTTGGCATTCTTTGCACCAAGTTGGTCTCGTTCGTCCTCCCATTTGATCCTTTCGCATTCTTTGGACCACGTTCGTCATGTTTGTCCCTTTTTGTCCTCCCATTTCATCCTTGGGCATTCTTTGGACCATGTTCGTCTCGTTCGTCCCTCTACATCCTCCCATTTCATCTTCGGGCATTCTTTGGACCATGTTCGTCTTGTTCGTCCCTGTTCGTTCTCCCATTTGATCCTTTGTTCTTTGGACCAAGTTCGTCTAGTTTGTCCCTCTACGTCCTCCCATTTGATCCATGGGCATTCTTTGTACCAAGTTCGTCTCGTTCGTCCTCCCATTTGATCCTTTGGCATTGTTTGGACCAAGTTCGTCTCCTTCGTCCCTCTTCGTCCTCCCATTTGATCCTTTGACCTTTTTTGGACCAAGTTCGTCTCGTTCATCCCTTTTCGTCCTCCCATTTCATCCTTGGGCAATCTTTGGACCAAGTTCGTCTCGTTCGTCCCTCTTCGTCCTCCCATTTGATCCATTGGCATTCTTTGGACCAAGTTCGTCTCGTTCGTCCCTGTTCGTCCTCCCATTTGATCCTTGGGCATTCTTTGGACCTTTGGCATTCTTTGGACCAAGTTCGTCTCGTTTGTCCCTCTACGTCTCGTTTGTCCCTTTTTGTCCTCCATTTGACCCTTTGGTATTCTTTGGACCAAGTTCGTCTCGTTTGTCCCTCTACGACCTCCCATTTGATCGTTGGGCATTCTTTGTGCCAAGTTCGTCATGTTCGTCCTCCCATTTGATCCATTGGCATTCTTTGGACCAAGTTCGTCTCGTTCGTCCCTGTTCGTTCTCCCATTTGATCCTTTGGGCATTCTTTGGACCAAGTTCGTCTAGTTCGTCCCTCTACGACCTCCCATTTGATTCTTGGGCATTCTTTGTACCAAGTTCGTCTCGTTCGTCCCTCTTCGTCCTCCCATTTGATCCGTTGGCATTCTTTGTACGAAGTTGGTCTCGTTCGTCCTCCCATTTGAACCTTTGGCATTCTTTGGACCAAGTTCGTCCCGGTTCGTCCTCCCATTCGATCCTTTGGGCATTCTTTGGGCAAAGTTCGTCTCATTCGTCCCCTATTTGATCCTTTGGCATTCTTTGGACCAAGTTCGTCTCGTTCGTCCCTCTTCGTTCTCCCAATTGATCCTTTGGCATTCTTTGTACCAAGTTGGTCTCGTTCGTCCTCCCATTTGAGCCTTTGGCATTCTTTGGACCACGTTCGTCACGTTTGTCCCTTTTCGTCCTCCCATTTCATCCTTGGGCATTCTTTGGAGCAAGTTCGTCTCGTTCGTCCCTCTAGATCCTCCCATTTCATCTTTGGGCATTCTTTGGGCAAAGTTCGTCTCATTCGTCCCCCATTTCATCCTTTGGCATTCTTTGGACCAAGTTCGTCTCGTTCCTCCCTCTACGTCCTCCCATTTGATCCTTGGGCATTCTTTGGACCAAGTTCGTCTCCTTCGTCCCTCTTCGTCCGCCCATTTGATCCTTTGCCATTGTTTGGACCAAGTTCGTCTTGTTCGTCCCTTTTCGTCCTCCCATTTCATCCTTGGGCATTCTTTGGACCAAGTTCGTCTCGTTCGTCCCTTTACTTCCTCCCATTTGATCCTTTGGGCATCCTTTGGACCAAGTTCGTCTCGTTCGTCCCTCTACGTCCTCCCATTTGATCCTTGGGCATTCTTTGGACCAAGTTTGTCTCCTTTGTCCCTCTTCGTCCTCCCATTTGATCCTTTGGCATTCTTTGTACCAAGTTGGTCTCGTTCGTCCTTCCATTTGAACCTTTGGCATTCTTTGGACCAAGTTCGTCTCGTTCGTCCCTGTTCGTCCTCCCATTTGATCCTTTCGGCATTCTTTGGACCAAGTTCGTCTCGTTCCTCCCTCTACGTCCTCCCATTTGATCCTGGGGAATTCTTTGTACCAAGTTCGTCACGTTCGTCCTCTCATTTGATCCTTTGGGTATTCTTTGGACCAAGTTCGTCTCGTTCGTCCCCCATTTGATCCTTTGGCATTCTTTGGACCAAGTTCGTTTCGTTCGTCCTCCCATTTGATCCTTTGGCATTCTTTGGACCACGTTCGTCTCGTTCGTCCCTTTTCGTCCTCCCATTTCATCCTTGGGCATTCTTTGGACCAAGTTCATCTTGTTCGTCCCTCTACATCCTCCCATTTCATCTTTGGGCATTCTTTGGACCAAGTTCGTCTCGTTCGTCCCTGTTCGTTCTCCCGTTTAATCCTTGGGCATTCTTTGTACCAAGTTCGTCTCGCTCGTCCTCCCATTTGAACCTTTGGCATTCTTTGGACCAAGTTCGTCTCCTTCGTCCCTCTTCGTGCTCCCATTTGATCCTTTGACATTTTTTGGACCAAGTTCGTCTCGTTCAACCCTTTTTGTCCTCCATTTGATCCTTTGGCATTCTTTGGACCAATTTCGTCTCGTTCGTCCCTCTACGCCTCCCATTTGATCGTTGGACATTCTTTGTGCCAAGTTCGCCACGTTCGTCCTCCCATTTGATCCATTGGCATTCTTTGGACCAAGTTCGTCTCGTTTGTCCCTCTATGTCCTCCCATTTGATCCATTGGCATTCTTTCGACCAAGTTCGTCTCGTTCGTCCCTGTTCGTCCTCCCTTTTGATCCTTGGGCATTCTTTGTACGAAGTTCATCACGTTCTTCCTCCCATTTGATCCTTTGCCATTCCTGGGTCCAAGTTCGTCTCCTTCGTCCCTCTTCGTCCTCCCATTTGATCCTTTGATGTCTTCTTTGGAGCAAGTTCGTCTCGTTCGTCCCTTTTCGTCCTCCCATTTCATCCTTGGGCAATCTTTGGACCAAGTTCGTCTCGTTCGTCCCTCTTCGTCCTCCCATTTGATCCTTTGGCATTCTTTGGACCAAGTTCGTCTCGTTCGTCCTCTCATTTGATCCTTTGGGCATTCTTTGGACCAAGTTCGTCTCGTTCCTCCCTCTACGTCCTCCCATTTGATCATTGGGAATTCGTTGTACCACGTTCGTCACGTTCGTCGTCCCATTTGATCCTTTGGGCATTCTTTGGACAAAGTTCGTCTCGTTCGTCCCCCATTTAATCCTTTGGCATTCTTTGGACCAAGTTCGTCTCGTTCGTCCCTCTTCGTTCTCCCATTTGATCCTTTGGCATTATTTGTACCGAGTTGGTCTCGTTCGTCCTCCCATTTGATCCTTTGGCATTCTTTGGACCACGTTCGTCACGTTTGTCCCTTTTCGTCCTCCCATTTCATCCTTGGGCATTCTTTGGACCAAGTTCGTCTCGTTCGTCCCTCTACATCCTCCCATTTCATATTTGGGCATTCTTTGGACCAAGTTCGTCTCGTTCGTCCCTGTTCGTTCTTCCATTTGATCCTTTGGGCATTCTTTGGACCAAGTTCGTCTCGTTCGTCCCTCTACGTCCTCCCATTTAATCCTTGGGCATTCTTTGTACCAAGTTCGTCTCGTTCGTCCTCCCATTTGAACCTTTGGCATTCTTTGGACCAAGTTCGTCTCCTTCGTCCCTCTTCGTCCTCCCATTTGATCCTTTGGCATTCTTTGGACCAAGTTCTTCTCATTCATCCCTTTTTGTCCTCCATTTGATCCTTTGGCATTCTTTGGACCAAGTTGTTCTCGTTCGTCCCTCTACGTCCTCCCATTTGATCGTTAGGCATTCTTTGTGCCAAGTTCGTCACGTTCGTCCTCCTATTTGATCCATTGGCATTCTTTGGACCAAGTTCGTCTCGTTCGTCCCTCTACGTCCTCCCATTTGATCCATTGGCATTCTTTAGACCAAGTTCGTCTCGTTCGTCCCTGTTCGTCCTCCCTTTTGATCCTTGGGCATTCGTTGTACCAAGTTCATCACGTTCTTCCTCCCATTTGATCCTTTGGCATTCCTGGGTCCAAGTTCGTCTCCTTCGTCCCTCTTCGTCCTCCCATTTGATCCTTTGATGTCTTCTTTGGAGCAAGTTCGTCTCGTTCGTCCCTTTTCGTCCTCCCATTTCATCCTTGGGCAATCTTTGGACCAAGTTCGTCTCGTTCGTCCCTCTTCGTCCTCCCATTTGATCCTTTGGCATTCTTTGTACCAAGTTGGTCTCGTTCGTCCTCTCATTTGATCCTTTGGCATTCTTTGGACCAAGTTCGTCTCGTTCGTCCCTATTCGTCCTCCCATTTGATCCTTTGGGCATTCTTTGGACCAAGTTCGTCTCGTTCCTCCCTCTACGTCCTCCCATTTGATCATTGGGAATTCGTTGTACCACGTTTGTCACGTTCGTCGTCCCATTTGATCCTTTGGGCATTCTTTGGACAAAGTTCGTCTCGTTCGTCCCCCATTTAATCCTTTGGCATTCTTTGGACCAAGTTCGTCTCGTTCGTCCCTCTACATCCTCCCATTTCATATTTGGGCATTCTTTGGACCAAGTTCGTCTCGTTCGTCCCTGTTCGTTCTCCCATTTGATCCTTTGGGCATTCTTTGGACCAAGTTCGTCTCGTTCGTCCCTCTACGTCCTCCCATTTAATCCTTGGGCATTCTTTGTACCAAGTTCGTCTCGTTCGTCCTCCCATTTGAACCTTTGGCATTCTTTGGACCAAGTTCGTCTCCTTCGTCCCTCTTCGTCCTCCCATTTGATCCTTTGGCATTCTTTGGACCAAGTTCTTCTCATTCATCCCTTTTTGTCCTCCATTTGATCCTTTGGCATTCTTTGGACCAAGTTGTTCTCGTTCGTCCCTCTACGTCCTCCCATTTGATCGTTAGGCATTCTTTGTGCCAAGTTCGTCACGTTCGTCCTCCTATTTGATCCATTGGCATTCTTTGGACCAAGTTCGTCTCGTTCGTCCCTCTACGTCCTCCCATTTGATCCTTGGGCATTCTTTGGACCAAGTTCGTCTCCTTCGTCCCTCTTCGTCCGCCCATTTGATCCTTTGCCATTGTTTGGACCAAGTTCGTCTTGTTCGTCCCTTTTCGTCCTCCCATTTCATCTTTGGGCATCCTTTGGACCAAGTTCGTCTCGTTCGTCCCTCTACGTCCTCCCATTTGATCCTTGGGCATTCTTTGTACCAAGTTCGTCACGTTCGTCCTCCCATTTGATCCTTTGGCATTCTTTGGACCAAGTTTGTCTCCTTTGTCCCTCTTCGTCCTCCCATTTGATCCTTTGGCATTCTTTGTACCAAGTTGGTCTCGTTCGTCCTCCCATTTGAACCTTTGGCATTCTTTGGACCAAGTTCGTCTCGTTCGTCCCTGTTCGTCCTCCCATTTGATCCTTTCGGCATTCTTTGGACCAAGTTCGTCTCGTTCCTCCCTCTACGTCCTCCCATTTGATCCTGGGGAATTCTTTGTACCAAGTTCGTCACGTTCGTCCTCTCATTTGATCCTTTGGGTATTCTTTGGACCAAGTTCGTCTCGTTCGTCCCCCATTTGATCCTTTGGCATTCTTTGGACCAAGTTCGTTTCGTTCGTCCTCCCATTTGATCCTATGGCATTCTATGGACCACGTTCGTCTCGTTCGTCCCTTTTCGTCCTCCCATTTCATCCTTGGGCATTCTTTGGACCAAGTTCATCTTGTTCGTCCCTCTACATCCTCCCATTTCATCTTTGGGCATTCTTTGGACCAAGTTCGTCTCGTTCGTCCCTGTTCGTTCTCCCGTTTAATCCTTGGGCATTCTTTGTACCAAGTTCGTCTCGCTCGTCCTCCCATTTGAACCTTTGGCATTCTTTGGACCAAGTTCGTCTCCTTCGTCCCTCTTCGTGCTCCCATTTGATCCTTTGACATTTTTTGGACCAAGTTCGTCTCGTTCATCCCTTTTTGTCCTCCATTTGATCCTTTGGCATTCTTTGGACCAATTTCGTCTCGTTCGTCCCTCTACGCCTCCCATTTGATCGTTGGACATTCTTTGTGCCAAGTTCGCCACGTTCGTCCTCCCATTTGATCCATTGGCATTCTTTGGACCAAGTTCGTCTCGTTTGTCCCTCTATGTCCTCCCATTTGATCCATTGGCATTCTTTCGACCAAGTTCGTCTCGTTCGTCCCTGTTCGTCCTCCCTTTTGATCCTTGGGCATTCTTTGTACGAAGTTCATCACGTTCTTCCTCCCATTTGATCCTTTGCCATTCCTGGGTCCAAGTTCGTCTCCTTCGTCCCTCTTCGTCCTCCCATTTGATCCTTTGATGTCTTCTTTGGAGCAAGTTCGTCTCGTTCGTCCCTTTTCGTCCTCCCATTTCATCCTTGGGCAATCTTTGGACCAAGTTCGTCTCGTTCGTCCCTCTTCGTCCTCCCATTTGATCCTTTGGCATTCTTTGGACCAAGTTCGTCTCGTTCGTCCTCTCATTTGATCCTTTGGGCATTCTTTGGACCAAGTTCGTCTCGTTCCTCCCTCTACGTCCTCCCATTTGATCATTGGGAATTCGTTGTACCACGTTCGTCACGTTCGTCGTCCCATTTGATCCTTTGGGCATTCTTTGGACAAAGTTCGTCTCGTTCGTCCCCCATTTAATCCTTTGGCATTCTTTGGACCAAGTTCGTCTCGTTCGTCACGTTCGTCACGTTTGTCCCTTTTCGTCCTCCCATTTCATCCTTGGGCATTCTTTGGACCAAGTTCGTCTCGTTCGTCCCTCTACATCCTCCCATTTCATATTTGGGCATTCTTTGGACCAAGTTCGTCTCGTTCGTCCCTGTTCGTTCTTCCATTTGATCCTTTGGGCATTCTTTGGACCAAGTTCGTCTCGTTCGTCCCTCTACGTCCTCCCATTTAATCCTTGGGCATTCTTTGTACCAAGTTCGTCTCGTTCGTCCTCCCATTTGAACCTTTGGCATTCTTTGGACCAAGTTCGTCTCCTTCGTCCCTCTTCGTCCTCCCATTTGATCCTTTGGCATTCTTTGGACCAAGTTCTTCTCATTCATCCCTTTTTGTCCTCCATTTGATCCTTTGGCATTCTTTGGACCAAGTTGTTCTCGTTCGTCCCTCTACGTCCTCCCATTTGATCGTTAGGCATTCTTTGTGCCAAGTTCGTCACGTTCGTCCTCCTATTTGATCCATTGGCATTCTTTGGACCAAGTTCGTCTCGTTCGTCCCTCTACGTCCTCCCATTTGATCCATTGGCATTCTTTAGACCAAGTTCGTCTCGTTCGTCCCTGTTCGTCCTCCCTTTTGATCCTTGGGCATTCGTTGTACCAAGTTCATCACGTTCTTCCTCCCATTTGATCCTTTGGCATTCCTGGGTCCAAGTTCGTCTCCTTCGTCCCTCTTCGTCCTCCCATTTGATCCTTTGATGTCTTCTTTGGAGCAAGTTCGTCTCGTTCGTCCCTTTTCGTCCTCCCATTTCATCCTTGGGCAATCTTTGGACCAAGTTCGTCTCGTTCGTCCCTCTTCGTCCTCCCATTTGATCCTTTGGCATTCTTTGTACCAAGTTGGTCTCGTTCGTCCTCTCATTTGATCCTTTGGCATTCTTTGGACCAAGTTCGTCTCGTTCGTCCCTATTCGTCCTCCCATTTGATCCTTTGGGCATTCTTTGGACCAAGTTCGTCTCGTTCCTCCCTCTACGTCCTCCCATTTGATCATTGGGAATTCGTTGTACCACGTTTGTCACGTTCGTCGTCCCATTTGATCCTTTGGGCATTCTTTGGACAAAGTTCGTCTCGTTCGTCCCCCATTTAATCCTTTGGCATTCTTTGGACCAAGTTCGTCTCGTTCGTCCCTCTTCGTTCTCCCATTTGATTCTTTGGCATTATTTGTACCAAGTTGGTCTCGTTCGTCCTCCCATTTGATCCTTTGGCATTCTTTGTGCCAAGTTCGTCACGTTCGTCCTCCTATTTGATCCATTGGCATTCTTTGGACCAAGTTCGTCTCGTTCGTCCCTCTACGTCCTCCCATTTGATCCTTGGGCATTCTTTGGACCAAGTTCGTCTCCTTCGTCCCTCTTCGTCCGCCCATTTGATCCTTTGCCATTGTTTGGACCAAGTTCGTCTTGTTCGTCCCTTTTCGTCCTCCCATTTCATCTTTGGGCATCCTTTGGACCAACTTCGTCTCGTTCGTCCCTCTACGTCCTCCCATTTGATCCTTGGGCATTCTTTGTACCAAGTTCGTCACGTTCGTCCTCCCATTTGATCCTTTGGCATTCTTTGGACCAAGTTTGTCTCCTTTGTCCCTCTTCGTCCTCCCATTTGATCCTTTGGCATTCTTTGTACCAAGTTGGTCTCGTTCGTCCTCCCATTTGAACCTTTGGCATTCTTTGGACCAAGTTCGTCTCGTTCGTCCCTGTTCGTCCTCCCATTTGATCCTTTCGGCATTCTTTGGACCAAGTTCGTCTCGTTCCTCCCTCTACGTACTCCCATTTGATCCTGGGGAATTCTTTGTACCAAGTTCGTCACGTTCGTCCTCTCATTTGATCCTTTGGGTATTCTTTGGACCAAGTTCGTCTCGTTCGTCCCCCATTTGATCCTTTGGCATTCTTTGGACCAAGTTCGTTTCGTTCGTCCTCCCATTTGATCCTTTGGCATTCTATGGACCACGTTCGTCTCGTTCGTCCCTTTTCGTCCTCCCATTTCATCCTTGGGCATTCTTTGGACCAAGTTCATCTTGTTCGTCCCTCTACATCCTCCCATTTCATCTTTGGGCATTCTTTGGACCAAGTTCGTCTCGTTCGTCCCTGTTCGTTCTCCCGTTTAATCCTTGGGCATTCTTTGTACCAAGTTCGTCTCGCTCGTCCTCCCATTTGAACCTTTGGCATTCTTTGGACCAAGTTCGTCTCCTTCGTCCCTCTTCGTGCTCCCATTTGATCCTTTGACATTTTTTGGACCAAGTTCGTCTCGTTCATCCCTTTTTGTCCTCCTTTTGATCCTTTGGCATTCTTTGGACCAATTTCGTCACGTTCGTCCCTCTACGCCTCCCATTTGATCGTTGGACATTCTTTGTGCCAAGTTCGCCACGTTCGTCCTCCCATTTGATCCATTGGCATTCTTTGGACCAAGTTCGTCTCGTTTGTCCCTCTATGTCCTCCCATTTGATCCATTGGCATTCTTTCGACCAAGTTCGTCTCGTTCGTCCCTGTTCGTCCTCCCTTTTGATCCTTGGGCATTCTTTGTACGAAGTTCATCACGTTCTTCCTCCCATTTGATCCTTTGCCATTCCTGGGTCCAAGTTCGTCTCCTTCGTCCCTCTTCGTCCTCCCATTTGATCCTTTGATGTCTTCTTTGGAGCAAGTTCGTCTCGTTCGTCCCTTTTCGTCCTCCCATTTCATCCTTGGGCAATCTTTGGACCAAGTTCGTCTCGTTCGTCCCTCTTCGTCCTCCCATTTGATCCTTTGGCATTCTTTGTACCAAGTTGGTCTCGTTCGTCCTCTCATTTGATCCTTTGGCATTCTTTGGACCAAGTTCGTCTCGTTCGTCCCTATTCGTCCTCCCATTTGATCCTTTGGGCATTCTTTGGACCAAGTTCGTCTCGTTCCTCCCTCTACGTCCTCCCATTTGATCATTGGGAATTCGTTGTACCACGTTTGTCACGTTCGTCGTCCCATTTGATCCTTTGGGCATTCTTTGGACAAAGTTCGTCTCGTTCGTCCCCCATTTAATCCTTTGGCATTCTTTGGACCAAGTTCGTCTCGTTCGTCCCTCTTCGTTCTCCCATTTGATTCTTTGGCATTATTTGTACCAAGTTGGTCTCGTTCGTCCTCCCATTTGATCCTTTGGCATTCTTTGTGCCAAGTTCGTCACGTTCGTCCTCCTATTTGATCCATTGGCATTCTTTGGACCAAGTTCGTCTCGTTCGTCCCTCTACGTCCTCCCATTTGATCCTTGGGCATTCTTTGGACCAAGTTCGTCTCCTTCGTCCCTCTTCGTCCGCCCATTTGATCCGTGGGCATTCTTTGTACCAAGTTCGTCACGTTCGTCCTCCCATTTGATCCTTTGGCATTCCTTGGTCCAAGTTCGTCTCCTTCGTCCCTCTTCTTCCCCCATTTGATCCTTTGACATTCTTTGGAGCAAGTTCGTCTCGTTCGTCCCTTTTCGTCCTCCCATTTCATCCCTGGGCAATCTTTGGACCAAGTTCGTCTCGTTCGTCCCTCTTCGTCCTCCCATTTGATCCTTTGGCATTCTTTGGACCACGTTCGTCACGTTTGTCCCTTTTCGTCCTCCCATTTCATCCTTGGGCATTCTTTGGACCAAGTTCGTCTCGTTCGTCCCTCTACATCCTCCCATTTCATCTTTGGGCATTCTTTGGACCAAGTTCGTCTCGTTCGTCCCTGTTCGTTCTCCCATTTGATCCTTTGGGCATTCTTTGGACCAAGTTCGTCTCGTTCGTCCCTCTACGTCCTCCCATTTAATCCTTGGGCATTCTTTGTACCAAGTTCGTCTCGTTCGTCCTCCCATTTTAACCTTTGGCATTCTTTGGACCAAGTTCGTCTCCTTCGTCCCTCTACGTCCTCCCATTTGATCCTTTGGCATTCTTTGGACCAAGTTCTTCTCGTTCATCCCTTTTTGTCCTCCATTTGATCCTTTGGCATTCTTTGGACCAAGTTGTTCTCGTTCGTCCCTCTACGTCCTCCCATTTGATCGTTAGGCATTCTTTGTGCCAAGTTCGTCACGTTCGTCCTCCCATTTGATCCATTGGCATTCTTTCGACCAAGTTCGTCTCGTTCGTCCCTGTTCGTCCTCCCATTTGATCCGTGGGCATTCTTTGTACCAAGTTCGTCACGTTCGTCCTCCCATTTGATCCTTTGGCATTCCTTGGTCCAAGTTCGTCTCCTTCGTCCCTCTTCTTCCCCCATTTGATCCTTTGACATTCTTTGGAGCAAGTTCGTCTCGTTCGTCCCTTTTCGTCCTCCCATTTCATCCCTGGGCAATCTTTGGACCAAGTTCGTCTCGTTCGTCCCTCTTCGTCCTCCCATTTGATCCTTTGGCATTCTTTGTACCAAGTTGGTCTCATTCGTCCTCCCATTTGATCCTTTGGCATTCTTTGGACCAAGTTCGTCTCGGTCGTCCCTGTTCGTCCTCCCATTTGATCATTGGGAATTCGTTGTACCACGTTCGTCACGTTTGTCGTCCCATTTGATCCTTTGGGCATTCTTTGGACAAAGTTCGTCTCGTTCGTACCCCATTTAATCCTTTGGCATTCTTTGCACCAAGTTGGTCTCGTTCGTCCTCCCATTTGATCCTTTCGCATTCTTTGGACCACGTTCGTCACGTTTGTCCCTTTTTGTCCTCCCATTTCATCCTTGGGCATTCTTTGGACCAAGTTCGTCTCGTTCGTCCCTCTACATCCTCCCATTTCATCTTCGGGCATTCTTTGGACCATGTTCGTCTTGTTCGTCCCTGTTCGTTCTCCCATTTGATCCTTTGTTCTTTGGACCAAGTTCGTATAGTTTGTCCCTCTACGTCCTCCCATTTGATCCATGGGCATTCTTTGTACCAAGTTCGTCTCGTTCGTCCTCCCATTTGATCCTTTGGCATTCTTTGGACCAAGTTCGTCTCCTTCGTCCCTCTTCGTCCTCCCATTTGATCCTTTGACCTTTTTTGGACCAAGTTCGTCTCGTTCATCCCTTTTCGTCCTCCCATTTCATCCTTGGGCAATCTTTGGACCAAGTTCGTCTCGTTCGTCCCTCTTCGTCCTCCCATTTGATCCATTGGCATTCTTTGGACCAAGTTCGTCTCGTTCGTCCCTGTTCGTCCTCCCATTTGATCCTTGGGCATTCTTTGGACCTTTGGCATTCTTTGGACCAAGTTCGTCTCGTTTGTCCCTCTACGTCTCGTTTGTCCCTTTTTGTCCTCCATTTGACCCTTTGGTATTCTTTGGACCAAGTTCGTCTCGTTTTTCCCTCTACGACCTCCCATTTGATCGTTGGGCATTCTTTGTGCCATGTTCGTCATGTTCGTCCTCCCATTTGATCCATTGGCATTCTTTGGACCAAGTTCGTCTCGTTCCTCCCTCTTCGTGCTCCCATTTGATCCTTTGACATTTTTTGGACCAAGTTCGTCTCGTTCATCCCTTTTTGTCCTCCATTTGATCCTTTGGCATTCTTTGGACCAAGTTCGTCTCGTTCGTCCCTCTACGCCTCCCATTTGATCGTTGGACATTCTTTGTGCCAAGTTCGTCACGTTCGTCCTCCCATTTGAACCTTTGGCATTCTTTGGACCAAGTTCGTCTCCTTCGTCCCTCTTCGTGCTCCCATTTGATCCTTTGACATTTTTTGGACCAAGTTCGTCTCGTTCATCCCTTTTTGTCCTCCATTTGATCCTTTGGCATTCTTTGGACCAAGTTCGTCTCGTTCGTCCCTCTACGCCTCCCATTTGATCGTTGGACATTCTTTGTGCCAAGTTCGTTACGTTCGTCCTCCCATTTGATCCATTGGCATTCTTTGGACCAAGTTCGTCTCGTTCGTCCCTCTACGTCCTCCCATTTGATCCATTGGCATTCTTTCGACCAAGTTCGTCTCGTTCGTCCCTGTTCGTCCTCCCATTTGATCCTTCGGCATTCTTTGTACCAAGTTCATCACGTTCGTCCTCCCATTTGATCCTTTGGCATTCCTTGGTCCAAGTTCGTCTCCTTCGTCCCTCTTCGTCCTCCCATTTAATCCTTTGACATTCTTTGGAGCAAGTTCGTCTCGTTCGTCCCTTTTCGTCCTCCCATTTCATCCTTGGGCAATCTTTGGACCAAGTTCGCCTCGTTCGTCCCTCTTCGTCGTCCCATTTGATCCTTTGGCATTCTTTGTACCAAGTTGGTCTCGTTCGTCCTCCCATTTGATCCTTTGGCATTCTTTGGATCAAGTTCGTCTCGTTCGTCCCTATTCGTCACGTTCGTCGTCCCATTTGATCCTTTGGGCATTCTGTGGATCAAGTTCGTCTCGTTCGTCCCTATTCGTTCTCCGATTTGATCCTTTGGGCATTCTTTGGAGCAAGTTCGTCTCGTTCCTCCCTCTACGTCCTCCCATTTGATCATTGGGAATTCGTTGAACCACGTTCGTCACGTTCGTCGTCCCATTTGATCCTTTGGGCATTCTTTGGACAAAGTTCGTCTCGTTCGTCCCCCATTTGATCCTTTGGCATTCTTTGGACCAAGTTCGTCGCGTTCGTCCCTCTTCGTTCTCCCATTTGATCCTTTGGCATTCTTTGTACCAAGTTGGTCTCGTTCGTCCTCCCACTTGATCCTTTGGCATTCTTTGGACCACGTTCGTCACGTTTGTCCCTTTTCGTCCTCCCATTTCATCCTTGGGCATTCTTTGGACCAAGTTCGTCTCGTTCGTCCCTCTACATCCCCCCATTTCATCTTCGGGCATTCTTTGGACCAAGTTCGTCTTGTTCGTCCCTTTTCGTTCTCCCATTTGATCCTTTGTTCTTTGGACCATGTTCGTCTAGTTTGTCCCTCTACGTCCTCCCATTTGATCCTTGGGCATTCTTTGTACCAAGTTCGTCTCGTTCGTCCTCCCATTTGATCCTTTGGCATTCTTTGGACCAAGTTCATCTCCTTCGTCCCTCTTCGTCCTCCCATTTGATCCTTTGACCTTTTTTGGACCAAGTTCGTCTTGTTCATCCCTTTTCGTCCTCCCATTTCATCCTTGGGCAATCTTTGGACCAAGTTCGTCTCGTTCGTCCCTCTTCGTCCTCCCATTTGATCCATTGGCATTCTTTGGACCAAGTTCGTCTCGTTCGTCCCTGTTCGTCCTCCCATTTGATCCTTGGGCATTCTTTGTACCAAGTTGGTCTCATTCGTCCTCCCATTTGATCCTTTGGCATTCTTTGGACCAAGTTCGTCTCGGTCGTCCCTGTTCGTCCTCCCATTTGATCATTGGGAATTCGTTGTACCACGTTCGTCACGTTTGTCGTCCCATTTGATCCTTTGGGCATTCTTTGGACAAAGTTCGTCTCGTTCGTACCCCATTTAATCCTTTGGCATTCTTTGCACCAAGTTGGTCTCGTTCGTCCTCCCATTTGATCCTTTCGTATTCTTTGGACCACGTTCGTCACGTTTGTCCCTTTTTGTCCTCCCATTTCATCCTTGGGCATTCTTTGGACCAAGTTCGTCTCGTTCGTCCCTCTACATCCTCCCATTTCATCTTCGGGCATTCTTTGGACCATGTTCGTCTTGTTCGTCCCTGTTCGTTCTCCCATTTGATCCTTTGTTCTTTGGACCAAGTTCGTATAGTTTGTCCCTCTACGTCCTCCCACTTGATCCATGGGCATTCTTTGTACCAAGTTCGTCTCGTTCGTCCTCCCATTTGATCCTTTGGCATTCTTTGGACCAAGTTCGTCTCCTTCGTCCCTCTTCGTCCTCCCATTTGATCCTTTGACCTTTTTTGGACCAAGTTCGTCTCGTTCATCCCTTTTCGTCCTCCCATTTCATCCTTGGGCAATCTTTGGACCAAGTTCGTCTCGTTCGTCCCTCTTCGTCCTCCCATTTGATCCATTGGCATTCTTTGGACCAAGTTCGTCTCGTTCGTCCCTGTTCGTCCTCCCATTTGATCCTTGGGCATTCTTTGGACCTTTGGCATTCTTTGGACCAAGTTCGTCTCGTTTGTCCCTCTACGTCTCGTTTGTCCCTTTTTGTCCTCCATTTGACCCTTTGGTATTCTTTGGACCAAGTTCGTCTCGTTTTTCCCTCTACGACCTCCCATTTGATCGTTGGGCATTCTTTGTGCCATGTTCGTCATGTTCGTCCTCCCATTTGATCCATTGGCATTCTTTGGACCAAGTTCGTCCCGTTCCTCCCTCTTCGTGCTCCCATTTGATCCTTTGACATTTTTTGGACCAAGTTCGTCTCGTTCATCCCTTTTTGTCCTCCATTTGATCCTTTGGCATTCTTTGGACCAAGTTCGTCTCGTTCGTCCCTCTACGCCTCCCATTTGATCGTTGGACATTCTTTGTGCCAAGTTCGTCACGTTCGTCCTCCCATTTGAACCTTTGGCATTCTTTGGACCAAGTTCGTCTCCTTCGTCCCTCTTCGTGCTCCCATTTGATCCTTTGACATTTTTTGGACCAAGTTCGTCTCGTTCATCCCTTTTTGTCCTCCATTTGATCCTTTGGCATTCTTTGGACCAAGTTCGTCTCGTTCGTCCCTCTACGCCTCCCATTTGATCGTTGGACATTCTTTGTTCCAAGTTCGTTACGTTCGTCCTCCCATTTGATCCATTGGCATTCTTTGGACCAAGTTCGTCTCGTTCGTCCCTCTACGTCCTCCCATTTGATCCATTGGCATTCTTTCGACCAAGTTCGTCTCGTTCGTCCCTGTTCGTCCTCCCATTTGATCCTTCGGCATTCTTTGTACCAAGTTCATCACGTTCGTCCTCCCATTTGATCCTTTGGCATTCCTTGGTCCAAGTTCGTCTCCTTCGTCCCTCTTCGTCCTCCCATTTAATCCTTTGACATTCTTTGGAGCAAGTTCGTCTCGTTCGTCCCTTTTCGTCCTCCCATTTCATCCTTGGGCAATCTTTGGACCAAGTTCGCCTCGTTCGTCCCTCTTCGTCGTCCCATTTGATCCTTTGGCATTCTTTGTACCAAGTTGGTCTCGTTCGTCCTCCCATTTGATCCTTTGGCATTCTTTGGATCAAGTTCGTCTCGTTCGTCCCTATTCGTCACGTTCGTCGTCCCATTTGATCCTTTGGGCATTCTGTGGATCAAGTTCGTCTCGTTCGTCCCTATTCGTTCTCCGATTTGATCCTTTGGGCATTCTTTGGAGCAAGTTCGTCTCGTTCCTCCCTCTACGTCCTCCCATTTGATCATTGGGAATTCGTTGAACCACGTTCGTCACGTTCGTCGTCCCATTTGATCCTTTGGGCATTCTTTGGACAAAGTTCGTCTCGTTCGTCCCCCATTTGATCCTTTGGCATTCTTTGGACCAAGTTCGTCGCGTTCGTCCCTCTTCGTTCTCCCATTTGATCCTTTGGCATTCTTTGTACCAAGTTGGTCTCGTTCGTCCTCCCACTTGATCCTTTGGCATTCTTTGGACCACGTTCGTCACGTTTGTCCCTTTTCGTCCTCCCATTTCATCCTTGGGCATTCTTTGGACCAAGTTCGTCTCGTTCGTCCCTCTACATCCTCCCATTTCATCTTCGGGCATTCTTTGGACCAAGTTCGTCTTGTTCGTCCCTTTTCGTTCTCCCATTTGATCCTTTGTTCTTTGGACCATGTTCGTCTAGTTTGTCCCTCTACGTCCTCCCATTTGATCCTTGGGCATTCTTTGTACCAAGTTCGTCTTGTTCGTCCTCCCATTTGATCCTTTGGCATTCTTTGGACCAAGTTCATCTCCTTCGTCCCTCTTCGTCCTCCCATTTGATCCTTTGACCTTTTTTGGACCAAGTTCGTCTTGTTCATCCCTTTTCGTCCTCCCATTTCATCCTTGGGCAATCTTTGGACCAAGTTCGTCTCGTTCGTCCCTCTTCGTCCTCCCATTTGATCCATTGGCATTCTTTGGACCAAGTTCGTCTCGTTCGTCCCTGTTCGTCCTCCCATTTGATCCTTGGGCATTCTTTGGACCTTTGGCATTCTTTGGACCAAGTTCGTCTCGTTTGTCCCTCTACGTCTCGTTTGTCCCTTTTTGTCCTCCATTTGACCCTTTGGTATTCTTTGGACCAAGTTCGTCTCGTTTTTCCCTCTATGACCTCCCATTTGATCGTTGGGCATTCTTTGTGCCATGTTCGTCATGTTCGTCCTCCCATTTGATCCATTGGCATTCTTTGGACCAAGTTCGTCTCGTTCCTCCCTCTTCGTGCTCCCATTTGATCCTTTGACATTTTTTGGACCAAGTTCGTCTCGTTCATCCCTTTTTGTCCTCCATTTGATCCTTTGGCATTCTTTGGACCAAGTTCGTCTCGTTCGTCCCTCTACGCCTCCCATTTGATCGTTGGACATTCTTTGTGCCAAGTTCGTCACGTTCGTCCTCCCATTTGAACCTTTGGCATTCTTTGGACCAAGTTCGTCTCCTTCGTCCCTCTTCGTGCTCCCATTTGATCCTTTGACATTTTTTGGACCAAGTTCGTCTCGTTCATCCCTTTTTGTCCTCCATTTGATCCTTTGGCATTCTTTGGACCAAGTTCGTCTCGTTCGTCCCTCTACGCCTCCCATTTGATCGTTGGACATTCTTTGTGCCAAGTTCGTCACGTTCGTCCTCCCATTTGATCCATTGGCATTCTTTGGACCAAGTTCGTCTCGTTCGTCCCTCTACGTCCTCCCATTTGATCCATTGGCATTCTTTCGACCAAGTTCGTCTCGTTCGTCCCTGTTCGTCCTCCCATTTGATCCTTCGGCATTCTTTGTACCAAGTTCATCACGTTCGTCCTCCCATTTGATCCTTTGGCATTCCTTGGTCCAAGTTCGTCTCCTTCGTCCCTCTTCGTCCTCCCATTTAATCCTTTGACATTCTTTGGAGCAAGTTCGTCTCGTTCGTCCCTTTTCGTCCTCCCATTTCATCCTTGGGCAATCTTTGGACCAAGTTCGCCTCGTTCGTCCCTCTTCGTCGTCCCATTTGATCCTTTGGCATTCTTTGTACCAAGTTGGTCTCGTTCGTCCTCCCATTTGATCCTTTGGGCATTCTGTGGATCAAGTTCGTCTCGTTCGTCCCTATTCGTTCTCCGATTTGATCCTTTGGGCATTCTTTGGAGCAAGTTCGTCTCGTTCCTCCCTCTACGTCCTCCCATTTGATCATTGGGAATTCGTTGAACCACGTTCGTCACGTTCGTCGTCCCATTTGATCCTTTGGGCATTCTTTGGACAAAGTTCGTCTCGTTCGTCCCCCATTTGATCCTTTGGCATTCTTTGGACCAAGTTCGTCGCGTTCGTCCCTCTTCGTTCTCCCATTTGATCCTTTGGCATTCTTTGTACCAAGTTGGTCTCGTTCGTCCTCCCACTTGATCCTTTGGCATTCTTTGGACCACGTTCGTCACGTTTGTCCCTTTTCGTCCTCCCATTTCATCCTTGGGCATTCTTTGGACCAAGTTCGTCTCGTTCGTCCCTCTACATCCTCCCATTTCATCTTCGGGCATTCTTTGGACCAAGTTCGTCTTGTTCGTCCCTTTTCGTTCTCCCATTTGATCCTTTGTTCTTTGGACCATGTTCGTCTAGTTTGTCCCTCTACGTCCTCCCATTTGATCCTTGGGCATTCTTTGTACCAAGTTCGTCTCGTTCGTCCTCCCATTTGATCCTTTGGCATTCTTTGGACCAAGTTCATCTCCTTCGTCCCTCTTCGTCCTCCCATTTGATCCTTTGACCTTTTTTGGACCAAGTTCGTCTTGTTCATCCCTTTTCGTCCTCCCATTTCATCCTTGGGCAATCTTTGGACCAAGTTCGTCTCGTTCGTCCCTCTTCGTCCTCCCATTTGATCCATTGGCATTCTTTGGACCAAGTTCGTCTCGTTCGTCCCTGTTCGTCCTGCCATTTGATCCTTGGGCATTCTTTGGACCTTTGGCATTCTTTGGACCAAGTTCGTCTCGTTTGTCCCTCTACGTCTCGTTTGTCCCTTTTTGTCCTCCATTTGACCCTTTGGCATTCTTTGGACCAAGTTCGTCTCGTTTGTCCCTCTACGTCCTCCCATTTGATCGTTGGGCATTCTTTGTACCATGTTCGTCACGTTCGTCCTCCCATTTGATCCTTTGGCATTCTTTGGACCAAGTTCGTCTCCTTCGTCCCTCTTCGTCCTCCCATTTGATCCTTTGACATTCTTTGGACCACGTTCGTCTCGTTCGTCCCTTTTCGTCCTCCCATTTCATCCTTGGGCAATCTTTGGACCAAGTTCGCCTCGTTCGTCCCTCTTCGTCCTCCCATTTGATCCTTTGGCATTCTTTGCACCAAGTTGGTCTCGTTCGTTCTCCAATTTGAACCTTTGGCATTCTTTGGACCACGTTCGTCTCGTTCCTCCCTCTACGTCCTCCCATTTGATCCTTGGGAATTCTTTGTACCACGTTCGTCACGTTCGTCATCCCATTTGATCCTTTGGGCATTCATTGGACAAAGTTCGTCTCATTCGTCCCCCATTTGATCCTTTGGCATTCTTTGGACCAAGTTCGTCTCCTTCGTCCCTCTTCGTCCTCCCCATTTGATCGTTTGACATTCTTTGGACAAAGTTCGTCTCGTTCGTCCCTTTTCGTCCTCCATTTGATCCTTTGACATTCTTTGGACCAAGTTCGTCTCGTTCGTCCCTCAACGTGCTCCCATTTGATCCTTGGGCATTCTTTGTACCAAGTTCGTCACGTTCGTCCTCCCATTTGATCCTTTGGCATTCTTTTGACCAAGTTCGTCTCCTTCGTCCCTCTTCGTCCTCCCATTTGATCCTTTGGCATTCTTTGTACCAAGTTGGTCTCGTTCGTCCTCCCATTTGATCCTTCGGGCATTCTTTGTACCATGTTCGTCTCGTTCCTCCCTCTACGTCCACCCATTTGATCCTTGGGAATTCTTTGTACCAAGTTCGTCACGTTCGTCGTCCCATTTGATCCTTTGGCATTCTTTGGACCAAGTTCGTCTCGTTCGTCCCTCTTCGTTCTCCTATTTGATCCTTTGGCATTCTTTGTACCAAGTTGGTCTCGTTCGTCCTCCCATTTGAACCTTTGGCATTCTTTGGACCAAGTTCGTTGCGTTCGTCCCTCTTCGTCCTCCCATTTGATCCTTCGGGCATTCTTTGGACCAAGTTCGTCTCGTTCCTCCCTATTCGTCCTCCCATTTGATCCTTTGGCATTCTTTGTACCAAGTTGGTCTCGTTCGTCCTCCCATTTGAACCTTTGGCATTCTTTGGACCAAGTTCGTCTCGTTCGTCCCTGTTCGTTCTCCCATTTGATCCTTTGGGCATTCTTTGGACCAAGTTCGTCTAGTTTGTCCCTTTACGTCCTCCCATTTGATTCTTGGGCATTCTTTGTACCAAGTTCGTCTCGTTCGTCCTCCCATTTGATCCTTTGGCATTCTTTGGACCAAGTTCGTCTCCTTCGTCCCTCTTCGTCCTCCCATTTGATCCTTTGACCTTTTTTGGACCAAGTTCGTCTCGTTCATCCATTTTCGTCCTCCCATTTCATCCTTGGGCAATCTTTGGACCAAGTTCGTCTCGTTCGTCCCTCTTCGTCCTCCCATTTGACCCATTGGCATTCTTTGGACCAAGTTCGTCTCGTTCGTCCCTGTTCGTCCTCCTATTTGATCCTTGGGCATTCTTTGGACCTTTGGCATTCTTTAGACCAAGTTCGTCTCGTTTGTCCCTCTACGTCCTCCCATTTGATCGTTGGGCATTCTTTGTACCAAGTTCGTCACGTTCGTCCTCCCATTTGATCCATTGGCATTCTTTGGACCAAGTTCGTCTCGTTTGTCCCTCTACGTCCTCCCATTTGATCCATTGGCATTCTTTGGACCAAGTTCGTCTCGTTCGTCCCTGTTCGTCCTCCCATTTGATCCTTGGGCATTCTTTGTACCAAGTTCGTCACGTTCGTCCTCCCATTTGATCCTTTGGCATTCTTTGGACCAAGTTCGTCTCCTTCGTCCCTCTTCGTCCTCCCATTTGATCCTTTGACATTCTTTGGACCACGTTCGTCTCGTTCGTCCCTCTTCGTCCTCCCATTTCATCCTTGGGCAATCTTTGGACCAAGTTCGTCTCGTTCGTCCCTCTTCGACCTCCCATTTGATCCTTTGGCATTCTTTGTACCAAGTTGGTCTCGTTCGTCCTCCCATTTGAACCTTTGGCATTCTTTGGACCAAGTTCGTCTCGTTCGTCCCTGTTCGTCCTCCCATTTGATCCTTTGGGCATTCTTTGGACTAAGTTCGTCTCGTTCCTCCCTCGACGTCCTCCCATTTGATCCTTGGGAATTCTTTGTACCACGTTCGTCACCTTCGTCGTCCCATTTGATCCTTTGGGCATTCTTTGGACCAAGTTCGTCACGTTCGTCCTCCCATTTGATCCTTTGACATTCTTTGGACCAAGTTTGTCTCCTTCATCCCTCTTCGTCCTCCCATTTGATCGTTTGACATTCTTTGGACAATGTTCGTCTCGTTCGTCGCTTTTCGTCCTCCATTTGATCCTTTGGCATTCTTTGGATCAAGTTCGTCTCGTTCGTCCCTCTACGTGCTCCCTTTTGATCCTTGGGCATTCTTTGTACCAAGTTCGTCACGTTCGTCCTCCCATTTGATCATTTGGCATTCTTTGGACCAAGTTCGTCTCCTTCGTCCCTCTTCGTCCTCCCATTTGATCCTTTGGCATTCTTTGTACCAAGTTGGTCTCGTTCGTCCTCCCATTTGAACCTTTGGCATTCTTTGGACCAAGTTCGTCTCGTTCATCTCTGTTCGTCCTCCCATTTGATCCTTTGGGCATTCTTTGGACCAAGTTCGTCTCCTTCCTCCCTCTACGTCCTCCCATTTGATCATTGGGAATTCTTTGTATCAAGTTCATCACGTTCGTCGTCCCATTTGATCCTATGGGCATTCTTTGGACCAAGTTCGTCTCGTTCGTCCCCCATTTGATCCTTTGGCATTCTTTGGACCAAGTTCGTCTCGTTCGTCCCTCTTCGTTCTCCCATTTGATCCTTTGGCATTCTTTGTACCAAGTTGGTCTCGTTCGTCCTCCCTTTTGATCCTTTGGCATTCTTTGTACCACGTTCGTCACGTTTGTCCATTTTCGTCCTCCCATTTCATCCTTGGGCATTCTTTGGACCAAGTTCGTCTCGTTCGTCCCTCTACATTCTCCCATTTCATCTTTGGGCATTCTTTGGACCAAGTTCGTCTCGTTCGTCCCTGTTCGTCCTCCCATTTGATCCTTGGGCATTCTTTGTACCAAGTTCGTCACGTTCGTCCTCCCATTTGTTCCTTTGGCATTCTTTGGACCACGTTCGTGTCGTTCTTCCCTCTTCGTCCTCCCATTTCATCTTTGGGCAATCTTTGGACCAAGTTCGTCTCGTTCGTCCCTCTTCGTCCTCCCATTTCATCCTTGCGCAATCTTTGGACCAAGTTCGTCTCGTTCGTCCCTCTTCGTCCTCCCATTTGACCCATTGGCATTCTTTGGACCAAGTTCGTCTCGTTCGTCCCTGTTCGTCCTCCTATTTGATCCTTGGGCATTCTTTGGACCTTTGGCATTCTTTAGACCAAGTTCGTCTCGTTTGTCCCTCTACGTATCGTTTTTCCCTTTTTGTCCTCCATTTGATCCTTTGGCATTCTTTGGACCAAGTTCGTCTCGTTTGTCCCTCTACGTCCTCCCATTTGATCGTTGAGCATTCTTTGTACCAAGTTCGTCACGTTCGTCCTCCCATTTGATCCATTGGCATTCTTTGGACCAAGTTCGTCTCGTTCGTCCCTCTACGTCCTCCCATTTGATCCATTGGCATTCTTTGGACCAAGTTCGTCTCGTTCGTCCCTGTTCGTCCTCCCATTTGATCCTTGGGCATTCTTTGTACCAAGTTCGTCACGTTCGTCCTCCCATTTGATCCTTTGGCATTCTTTGGACCAAGTTCGTCTCCTTCGTCCCTCTTCGTCCTCCCATTTGATCCTTTGACATTCTTTGGACCACGTTCGTCTCGTTCGTCCCTCTTCGTCCTCCCATTTCATCCTTGGGCAATCTTTGGACCAAGTTCGTCTCGTTCGTCCCTCTTCGTCCTCCCATTTGATCCTTTGGCATTCTTTGTACCAAGTTGGTCTCGTTCGTCCTCCCATTTTAACCTTTGGCATTCTTTGGACCATGTTCGTCTCGTTCGTCCCTGTTCGTCCTCCCATTTGATCCTTTGGGCATTCTTTGGACTAAGTTCGTCTCGTTCCTCCCTCTACGTCCTCCCATTTGATCCTGGGGAATTCTTTGTACCACGTTCGTCACCTTCGTCGTCCCATTTGATCCTTTGGGCATTCTTTGGACCAAGTTTGTCACGTTCGTCCTCCCATTTGATCCTTTGACATTCTTTGGACCAAGTTTGTCTCCTTCATCCCTCTTCGTCCTCCCATTTGATCGTTTGACATTCTTTGGACAATGTTCGTCTCGTTCGTCGCTTTTCGTCCTCCATTTGATCCTTTGGCATTCTTTGGATCAAGTTCGTCTCGTTCGTCCCTCTACGTGCTCCCATTTGATCCTTGGGCATTCTTTGTACCAAGTTCGTCACGTTCGTCCTCCCATTTGATCATTTGGCATTCTTTGGACCAAGTTCGTCTCCTTCGTCCCTCTTCGTCCTCCCATTTGATCCTTTGGCATTCTTTGTACCAAGTTGGTCTCGTTCGTCCTCCCATTTGAACCTTTGGCATTCTTTGGACCAAGTTCGTCTCGTTCATCTCTGTTCGTCCTCCCATTTGATCCTTTGGGCATTCTTTGGACCAAGTTCGTCTCGTTCCTCCCTCTACGTCCTCCCATTTGATCCTTGGGAATTCTTTGTATCAAGTTCGTCACGTTCGTCGTCCCATTCGATCCTATGGGCATTCTTTGGACCAAGTTCGTCTCGTTCGTCCCCCATTTGATCCTTTGGCATTCTTTGGACCGAGTTCGTCTCGTTCGTCCCTCTTCGTTCTCCCATTTGATCATTTGGCATTCTTTGTACCAAGTTGGTCTCGTTCGTCCTCCCATTTGATCCTTTGGCATTTTTTGTACCACGTTCGTCACGTTTGTCCATTTTCGTCCTCCCATTTCATCCTTGGGCATTCTTTGGACCAAGTTCGTCTCGTTCGTCCCTCTACATTCTCCCATTTCATCTTTGGGCATTCTTTGGACCAAGTTCGTCTCGTTCGTCCCTGTTCGTCCTCCCATTTGATCCTTGGGCATTCTTTGTACCAAGTTCGTCACGTTCATCCTCCCATTTGATCCTTTGGCATTTTTTGGACCACGTTCGTCTCGTTCTTCCCTCTTCGTCCTCCCATTTCATCCTTGGGCAATCTTTGGACCAAGTTCGTCTCGTTCGTCCCTCTTCGTCCTCCCATTTCATCCTTGGGCAATCTTTGGACCAAGTTCGTCTCGTTCGTCCCTCTTCGTCCTCCCACTTGACCCATTGGCATTCTTTGGACCAAGTTCGTCTCGTTCGTCCCTGTTCGTCCTCCTATTTGATCCTTGGGCATTCTTTGGACCTTTGGCATTCTTTAGACCAAGTTCGTCTCGTTTGTCCCTCTACGTCTCGTTTTTCCCTTTTTGTCCTCCATTTGATCCTTTGGCATTCTTTGGACCAAGTTCGTCTCGTTTGTCCCTCTACGTCCTCCCATTTGATCGTTGGGCATTCTTTGTACCAAGTTCGTCACGTTCGTCCTCCCATTTGATCCATTGGCATTCTTTGGACCAAGTTCGTCTCGTTCGTCCCTCTACGTCCTCCCATTTGATCCATTGGCATTCTTTGGACCAAGTTCGTCTCGTTCGTCCCTGTTCGTCCTCCCATTTGATCCTTGGGCATTCTTTGTACCAAGTTCGTCACGTTCGTCCTCCCATTTGATCCTTTGGCATTCTTTGGACCAAGTTCGTCTCCTTCGTCCCTTTTCGTCCTCCCATTTGATCCTTTGACATTCTTTGGACCACGTTCGTCTCGTTCGTCCCTCTTCGTCCTCCCATTTCATCCTTGGGCAATCTTTGGACCAAGTTCGTCTCGTTCGTCCCTCTTCGTCCTCCCATTTGATCCTTTGGCATTCTTTGTACCAAGTTCGTCTCGTTCGTCCCTGTTCGTCCTCCCATTTGATCCTTTGGACATTCTTTGGACTAAGTTCGTCTCGTTCCTCCCTCTACGTCCTCCCATTTGATCCTTGGGAATTCTTTGTACCACGTTCGTCACCTTCGTCGTCCCATTTGATCCTTTGGGCATTCTTTGGACCAAGTTCGTCACGTTCGTCCTCCCATTTGATCCTTTGACATTCTTTGGACCAAGCTTGTCTCCTTCATCCCTCTTCGTCCTCCCATTTGATCGTTTGACATTCTTTGGACATTGTTCGTCTCGTTCGTCGCTTTTCGTCCTCCATTTGATCCTTTGGCATTCTTTGGATCAAGTTCGTCTCGTTCGTCCCTCTACGTGCTCCCATTTGATCCTTGGGCATTCTTTGTGCCAAGTTCGTCACGTTCGTCCTCCCATTTGATCCTTTGGCATTCTTTGGACCAAGTTCGTCTCCTTCGTCCCTCTTCGTCCTCCCATTTGATCCTTTGGCATTCTTTGTACCAAGTTGGTCTCGTTCCTCCTCCCATTTGAACCTTTGGCATTCTTTGGACCAAGTTCGTCTCGTTCATCCCTGTTCGTCCTCCCGTTTGATCCTTTGGGCATTCTTTGGACCCAGTTCGTCTCGTTCCTCCCTCTACGTCCTCCCATTTGATCCTTGGGAATTCTTTGTATCAAGTTCGTCACGTTCGTCGTCCCATTTGATCCTATGGGCATTCTTTGGACCAAGTTCGTCTCGTTCGTCCCCCATTTAATCCTTTGGCATTCTTTGGACCGAGTTCGTCTCGTTCGTCCCTATTCGTTCTCCCATTTGATCCTTTGGCATTCTTTGTACCAAGTTGGTCTCGTTCGTCCTCCCATTTGATCCTTTGGCATTCTTTGTACCACGTTCGTCACGTTTGTCCATTTTCGTCCTCCCATTTCATCCTTGGGCATTCTTTGGACCAAGTTCGTCTCGTTCGTCCCTCTACATTCTCCCATTTCATCTTTGGGCATTCCTTGGACCATGTTCGTCTCGTTCGTCCCTCTACGTCCTCCCGTTTAATCCTTGGGCATTCTTTGTACCAAGTTCGTCTCGTTCGTCCTCCCATTTGATCCTTTGGCATTCTTTGGACCAAGTTCGTCTCCTTCGTCCCTCTTCGTCCTCCCATTTGATCCTTTGACATTTTTTGGACCAAGTTCGTCTCGTTCATCCCTTTTTGTCCTCCATTTGAACCTTTGGCATTCTTTGGACCAAGTTCGTCTCGTTCGTCCCTCTACGTCCTCCCATTTGATCGTTGGGCATTCTTTGTGCCAAGTTCGTCACGTTCGTCCTCCCATTTGATCCATTGGCATTCTTTGGACCAAGTTCGTCTCGTTCCTCCCTCTACGTCCTCCCATTTGATCCATTGGCATTCTTTCGACCAAGTTCGTCTCGTTCGTCCCTGTTCGTCCTCCCATTTGATCCTTGGGCATTCTTTGTACCAAGTTCGTCACGTTCGTCCTCCCATTTGATCCTTTGGCATTCCTTGGTCCAAGTTCGTCTCCTTCGTCCCTCTTCGTCCTCCTATTTGATCCTTTGACATTCTTTGGAGCAAATTCGTCTCGTTCGTCCCTTTTCGTCCTCCCATTTTATCCTTGGGCAATCTTTGGACCAAGTTCGTCTCGTTCGTCCCTCTTCGTCCTCCCGTTTGATCCTTCATCATTCTTTGTACCAAGTTGGTCTCGTTCGTCCTCCCATTTGATCCTTTGGCATTCTTTGGACCAAGTTCGTCTCGTTCGTCCCTGTTCGTCCTCCCATTTGATCGTTTGACATTCTTTGGACATTGTTCGTCTCGTTCGTCGCTTTTCGTCCTCCATTTGATCCTTTGGCATTCTTTGGATCAAGTTCGTCTCGTTCGTCCCTCTACGTGCTCCCATTTGATCCTTGGGCATTCTTTGTACCAAGTTCGTCACGTTCGTCCTCCCATTTGATCATTTGGCATTCTTTGGACCAAGTTCGTCTCCTTCGTCCCTCTTCGTCCTCCCATTTGATCCTTTGGCATTCTTTGTACCAAGTTGGTCTCGTTCGTCCTCCCATTTGAACCTTTGGCATTCTTTGGACCAAGTTCGTCTCGTTCATCTCTGTTCGTCCTCCCATTTGATCCTTTGGGCATTCTTTGGACCAAGTTCGTCTCGTTCCTCCCTCTACGTCCTCCCATTTGATCCTTGGGAATTCTTTGTATCAAGTTCGTCACGTTCGTCGTCCCATTCGATCCTATGGGCATTCTTTGGACCAAGTTCGTCTCGTTCGTCCCCCATTTGATCCTTTGGCATTCTTTGGACCGAGTTCGTCTCGTTCGTCCCTCTTCGTTCTCCCATTTGATCATTTGGCATTCTTTGTACCAAGTTGGTCTCGTTCGTCCTCCCATTTGATCCTTTGGCATTTTTTGTACCACGTTCGTCACGTTTGTCCATTTTCGTCCTCCCATTTCATCCTTGGGCATTCTTTGGACCAAGTTCGTCTCGTTCGTCCCTCTACATTCTCCCATTTCATCTTTGGGCATTCTTTGGACCAAGTTCGTCTCGTTCGTCCCTGTTCGTCCTCCCATTTGATCCTTGGGCATTCTTTGTACCAAGTTCGTCACGTTCATCCTCCCATTTGATCCTTTGGCATTTTTTGGACCACGTTCGTCTCGTTCTTCCCTCTTCGTCCTCCCATTTCATCCTTGGGCAATCTTTGGACCAAGTTCGTCTCGTTCGTCCCTCTTCGTCCTCCCATTTCATCCTTGGGCAATCTTTGGACCAAGTTCGTCTCGTTCGTCCCTCTTCGTCCTCCCATTTGACCCATTGGCATTCTTTGGACCAAGTTCGTCTCGTTCGTCCCTGTTCGTCCTCCTATTTGATCCTTGGGCATTCTTTGGACCTTTGGCATTCTTTAGACCAAGTTCGTCTCGTTTGTCCCTCTACGTCTCGTTTTTCCCTTTTTGTCCTCCATTTGATCCTTTGGCATTCTTTGGACCAAGTTCGTCTCGTTTGTCCCTCTACGTCCTCCCATTTGATCGTTGGGCATTCTTTGTACCAAGTTCGTCACGTTCGTCCTCCCATTTGATCCATTGGCATTCTTTGGACCAAGTTCGTCTCGTTCGTCCCTCTACGTCCTCCCATTTGATCCATTGGCATTCTTTGGACCAAGTTCGTCTCGTTCGTCCCTGTTCGTCCTCCCATTTGATCCTTGGGCATTCTTTGTACCAAGTTCGTCACGTTCGTCCTCCCATTTGATCCTTTGGCATTCTTTGGACCAAGTTCGTCTCCTTCGTCCCTTTTCGTCCTCCCATTTTATCCTTTGACATTCTTTGGACCACGTTCGTCTCGTTCGTCCCTCTTCGTCCTCCCATTTCATCCTTGGGCAATCTTTGGACCAAGTTCGTCTCGTTCGTCCCTCTTCGTCCTCCCATTTGATCCTTTGGCATTCTTTGTACCAAGTTGGTCTCGTTCGTCCTCCCATTTGAACCTTTGGCATTCTTTGGACCAAGTTCGTCTCGTTCGTCCCTGTTCGTCCTCCCATTTGATCCTTTGGACATTCTTTGGACTAAGTTCGTCTCGTTCCTCCCTCTACGTCCTCCCATTTGATCCTTGGGAATTCTTTGTACCACGTTCGTCACCTTCGTCGTCCCATTTGATCCTTTGGGCATTCTTTGGACCAAGTTCGTCACGTTCGTCCTCCCATTTGATCCTTTGACATTCTTTGGACCAAGTTTGTCTCCTTCATCCCTCTTCGTCCTCCCATTTGATCGTTTGACATTCTTTGGACATTGTTCGTCTCGTTCGTCGCTTTTCGTCCTCCATTTGATCCTTTGGCATTCTTTGGATCAAGTTCGTCTCGTTCGTCCCTCTACGTGCTCCCATTTGATCCTTGGGCATTCTTTGTGCCAAGTTCGTCACGTTCGTCCTCCCATTTGATCCTTTGGCATTCTTTGGACCAAGTTCGTCTTCTTCGTCCCTCTTCGTCCTCCCATTTGATCCTTTGGCATTCTTTGTACCAAGTTGGTCTCGTTCCTCCTCCCATTTGAACCTTTGGCATTCTTTGGACCAAGTTCGTCTCGTTCATCCCTGTTCGTCCTCCCGTTTGATCCTTTGGGCATTCTTTGGACCAAGTTCGTCTCGTTCCTCCCTCTACGTCCTCCCATTTGATCCTTGGGAATTCTTTGTATCAAGTTCGTCACGTTCGTCGTCCCATTTGATCCTATGGGCATTCTTTGGACCAAGTTCGTCTCGTTCGTCCCCCATTTAATCCTTTGGCATTCTTTGGACCGAGTTCGTCTCGTTCGTCCCTATTCGTTCTCCCATTTGATCCTTTGGCATTCTTTGTACCAAGTTGGTCTCGTTCGTCCTCCCATTTGATCCTTTGGCATTCTTTGTACCACGTTCGTCACGTTTGTCCATTTTCGTCCTCCCATTTCATCCTTGGGCATTCTTTGGACCAAGTTCGTCTCGTTCGTCCCTCTACATTCTCCCATTTCATCTTTGGGCATTCTTTGGACCATGTTCGTCTCGTTCGTCCCTCTACGTCCTCCCGTTTAATCCTTGGGCATTCTTTGTACCAAGTTCGTCTCGTTCGTCCTCCCATTTGATCCTTTGGCATTCTTTGGACCAAGTTCGTCTCCTTCGTCCCTCTTCGTCCTCCCATTTGATCCTTTGACATTTTTTGGACCAAGTTCGTCTCGTTCATCCCTTTTTGTCCTCCATTTGAACCTTTGGCATTCTTTGGACCAAGTTCGTCTCGTTCGTCCCTCAACGTCCTCCCATTTGATCGTTGGGCATTCTTTGTGCCAAGTTCGTCACGTTCGTCCTCCCATTTGATCCATTGGCATTCTTTGGACCAAGTTCGTCTCGTTCCTCCCTCTACGTCCTCCCATTTGATCCATTGGCATTCTTTCGACCAAGTTCGTCTCGTTCGTCCCTGTTCGTCCTCCCATTTGATCCTTGGGCATTCTTTGTACCAAGTTCGTCACGTTCGTCCTCCCATTTGATCCTTTGGCATTCCTTGGTCCAAGTTCGTCTCCTTCGTCCCTCTTCGTCCTCCTATTTGATCCTTTGACATTCTTTGGAGCAAATTCGTCTCGTTCGTCCCTTTTCGTCCTCCCATTTTATCCTTGGGCAATCTTTGGACCAAGTTCGTCTCGTTCGTCCCTCTTCGTCCTCCCGTTTGATCCTTCATCATTCTTTGTACCAAGTTGGTCTCGTTCGTCCTCCCATTTGATCCTTTGGCATTCTTTGGACCAAGTTCGTCTCGTTCGTCCCTGTTCGTCCTCCCATTTGATCCTTTGGGCATTCTTTGGACCAAGTTCGTCTCGTTCCTCCCTCTACGTCCTCCCATTTGATCATTGGGAATTCTTTGTACCACGTTCGTCACGTTCGTCATCCCATTTGATCCTTTGGCATTCTTTGTACCACGTTCGTCACGTTTGTCCATTTTCGTCCTCCCATTTCATCCTTGGGCATTCTTTGGACCAAGTTCGTCTCGTTCGTCCCTCTACATTCTCCCATTTCATCTTTGGGCATTCTTTGGACCATGTTCGTCTCGTTCGTCCCTCTACGTCCTCCCGTTTAATCCTTGGGCATTCTTTGTACCAAGTTCGTCTCGTTCGTCCTCCCATTTGATCCTTTGGCATTCTTTGGACCAAGTTCGTCTCCTTCGTCCCTCTTCGTCCTCCCATTTGATCCTTTGACATTTTTTGGACCAAGTTCGTCTCGTTCATCCCTTTTTGTCCTCCATTTGAACCTTTGGCATTCTTTGGACCAAGTTCGTCTCGTTCGTCCCTCAACGTCCTCCCATTTGATCGTTGGGCATTCTTTGTGCCAAGTTCGTCACGTTCGTCCTCCCATTTGATCCATTGGCATTCTTTGGACCAAGTTCGTCTCGTTCCTCCCTCTACGTCCTCCCATTTGATCCATTGGCATTCTTTCGACCAAGTTCGTCTCGTTCGTCCCTGTTCGTCCTCCCATTTGATCCTTGGGCATTCTTTGTACCAAGTTCGTCACGTTCGTCCTCCCATTTGATCCTTTGGCATTCCTTGGTCCAAGTTCGTCTCCTTCGTCCCTCTTCGTCCTCCTATTTGATCCTTTGACATTCTTTGGAGCAAATTCGTCTCGTTCGTCCCTTTTCGTCCTCCCATTTTATCCTTGGGCAATCTTTGGACCAAGTTCGTCTCGTTCGTCCCTCTTCGTCCTCCCGTTTGATCCTTCATCATTCTTTGTACCAAGTTGGTCTCGTTCGTCCTCCCATTTGATCCTTTGGCATTCTTTGGACCAAGTTCGTCTCGTTCGTCCCTGTTCGTCCTCCCATTTGATCCTTTGGGCATTCTTTGGACCAAGTTCGTCTCGTTCCTCCCTCTACGTCCTCCCATTTGATCATTGGGAATTCTTTGTACCACGTTCGTCACGTTCGTCATCCCATTTGATCCTTTGGGCATTCTTTGGACAAAGTTCGTCTCGTTCGTCCCCCATTTGATCCTTTGGCATTCTTTGGACCAAGTTCGTCTCGTTCGTCCCTCTTCGTTCTCCCATTTGATCCTTTGGCATTCTTTGTACCAAGTTGGTCTCGTTCGTCCTCCCATTTGATCCTTTGGCATTCTTTGGACCACGTTCGTCACGTTTGTCCCTTTTCGTCCTCCCATTTCATCCTTGGGCATTCTTTGGACCAAGTTCGTCTCGTTCGTCCCTCTACATCCTCCCATTTCTTCTTCGGGCATTCTTTGGACCAAGTTCGTCTCGTTCGTCCCTGTTCGTTCTCCCATTTTATCCTTTGGGCATTCTTTGGACCAAGTTCGTCTAGTTCGTCCCTTTACGTCCTCCAATTTGATTCTTGGGCATTCTTTGTACCAAGTTCGTCTCGTTCGTCCTCCCATTTGATCCTTTGGCATTCTTTGGACCAAGTTCGTCTCCTTCGTCCCTCTTCGTCCTCCCATTTGATCCTTTGACCTTTTTTGGACCAAGTTCGTCTCGTTCATCCCTTTTCGTCCTCCCATTTCATCCTTGGGCAATCTTTGGACCAAGTTCG
Organism: Glycyrrhiza uralensis; assembly: GCA_030159175.1. Taxonomy (NCBI): domain Eukaryota; kingdom Viridiplantae; phylum Streptophyta; class Magnoliopsida; order Fabales; family Fabaceae; genus Glycyrrhiza; species Glycyrrhiza uralensis. Next base: position 24,093,957 of record BRZY01000006.1, on the reverse strand, counting down.
TCTCGTTCGTCCCTCTTCGTCCTCCCATTTGATCCATTGGCATTCTTTGGAACAAGTTCGTCTCGTTCGTCCCTGTTCGTCCTCCCATTTGATCCTTGGGCATTCTTTGGACCTTTGGCATTCTTTGGACCAAGTTCGTCTCGTTTGTCCCTCTACGTCTCGTTTGTCCCTTTTTGTCCTCCATTTGATCCTTTGGCATTCTTTGGACAAAGTTCGTCTCGTTTGTCCCTCTACGTCCTCCCATTTGATCGTTGGGCATTCTTTGTACCAAGTTCGTCACGTTCGTCCTCCCATTTGATCCATTGGCATTCTTTGGACCAAGTTCGTCTCGTTCGTCCCTGTTCGTCCTCCCATTTGATCCTTGGGCATTCTTTGTACCAAGTTCGTCACGTTCGTCCTCCCATTTGATCCTTTGGCATTCTTTGGACCAAGTTCGTCTCCTTCGTCCCTCTTCGTCCTCCCATTTGAACCTTTGGCATTCTTTGTACCAAGTTGGTCTCGTTCGTCCTCCCATTTGAACCTTTGGCATTCTTTGGACCAAGTTCGTCTCGTTCGTCCCTGTTCGTCCTCTGATGAGGATCAACCTAGAAGCATGGACAATAAAGCATTACAAGGCCTTGGTGGGCCAATGACAAGGGCTCGTACCAAGAAAGCTAATGAGGCCTTAGACCAAATGGTGACAACTCTGATTGAAGCAAAATCAAGCCTAGAAGGATTCAAGCCCAGATTGGTTAACTACTTGATCCAAATTGAAGAATGAAGGGATGGGCTGAATTACATGATCCAACTTGAGGAATAAAGGAGATGGGCTGATTCAGTTTTATTTCTTTTTATTATGGTTGTAATCATTTGGGCTGCACTTTGTTTTGCACATGAGCCCAATTTCTTTTTCATTTTCGTACACTATTTTGAGCTCAATTTTCAAAAGTCCTTTTAGCTTCCCTAGGGTCAGTTTTAAGAGAATTTAAGAGTCCCTAGCCATTATGATAGTTAATGGGAGTTTATTTTCTAGTTTTAATGTAGTGGGAATTGATTGTTCAGCTGCCCACCTAGCCTATAAATAAGGACTCAATGTAAAGCCAAACACAAGTTGAATCTGAATGAAAATTGAGTTTTCTCTAACTGTGAGAGCTTCCCTTGTGTTCTTGGGCAAAGAACCAAATCTGATCTTATCAAGGCAACTTGTGGCGATCAAAATTTCATGACTTATCACTCACCTTCTCACCCTTTTCTTGAGTGTGGCGTCAATATCGTTCCTCTAACCTGAACTTCAAGGCGATCCTTCCTAGTTCCATACCATTTGGTATCAAAGCTTTGGCTCCTTGAATCAGGTGTGGCTTTTCTGTTGTTGAAATCGTAAAAAAAATACTGTTCTCTGTTCTGCTTTCTTTATTCTGGTTTTTTAGTTCTCTTCAATTCCATCTAGTTCTTTCCTATTTGAATACTATTGTTTACTCTCTTGTCCATTTCGTTGTCAAGATTAATTGTTTGTTGCCTTAATCCTTTGTGTCAATTTTCTGTTTGATCTTTTTGAGTTGTTTCTTTGTTTCTCCAATTCTATCTTTGTTGTCTTTCCAAACTGGTTATTAGAATTGCATCAGATTTCTTTTTATTTTGAGTCCTAGTCTTGTTAAAAAGAAAAAGGAAAAAAAAATCGTACAAAAAAAATTAAAAAAAAAGTTGCTGCCAGAATTGTCTTATCATTGAGTTGCTGATTTAACAAAAAAAAAAAGGTGAAAAAAAAATCGAAAAAAAAAATTTCTGGACAGATTTAAGAGTGTGGAAAAGATAGAGGAAAAGAAGAGTTAATTGTGATTGAAAGGACTCTAAATTTCCTCTTTGTGAAATCTGATTTCAAAGTTTGTTTTGTTCCATTTGGGTTTCCTTTTGATCCTTGTTCCTTTTGCTTTATGTCATTCTTGCTCTTGATTATACTGGTCACTTCTTGTTGTCTTGAGAAAAATCATTGATAAGGTTCTTTCTTAAGAGCTTGTAAGAGGAAGTTGAGTGGAAAAAGGCAAGAGTGCATATCACATAAAAGCCAAATAGAGTGTAAACACGAGTGAACCACAATCTTGAGTGAAACACGTAAGGGAGTGGTGAGGTTCTCTTATGAACTACAAAATTTCTGTTTTGCTCAATTTCAATTTTTGAGAAATGGAAAGAAAAGGTGATGGAAGTATTCCTACTTCTCCAAGGGCTGCGGCTATGAGGTTACAAATGGAGGCTTTAACCCAACACATGGAGAGGTTGATGCGTAGACAAACCAATGAATTTCTTGAAAGACTTGATCAAGTGGAGAGGAAAAGAGCTACACGTAGAAATTCTTCTCATGGTGAAAGTGAATATTCGGGAGAAAGGAGGCATCAATATGAGAGAGAACATGATAGAAGAAGGAAAAATCATATGAGAGGAGAAAGAGAAGACAAGCTTGAGGAAGTTAAGGAGTATGAAAAGAGGTTGAGAAAGGAAGAGAAAATGAAAAGGAGAGCTTCTAATTTTGAAAGGTATTGGGAGCATTTGAAGAAAGATTTGGAGAATAAAAAGAATGGGGGAATTCAAGAGAGGAAAGAAAAGAAAGAGAGGAGAGAAGAAAAGGGAGAAAATAAGAGTGGAGAAAAGAAGGATGAAAGTAAAGAAAAGAATGAGTTGATAGAAAAAGAAAGTGAAAAAGATTGTGTGAAAAAAAGTGTTATCAATTTTGAGGAGGAGGAAAAGAGAGAAAACAATGAAGATAATAAAAGTGAGGAAAAATTAGAGAGAAAAGTGGAGAGTCTTTTCATAAAAGAGAGTGAGGTTAAAAGAGCTAAGTTAGCAAAGGATTCTCATTGTTTTGATGCTAATGCTAACCTTAATTCTTCTTTGCCTCTTGGTGTTTGTTCTCTTGTGAAGGAATTTCAAGGTATCTCTTCCAAAGGCATTCCACAAGGTTTCCAATCAATGAAAAAGATTGGGCAACAAGTGGGTCTTATTCCAAGTGCTCCATTGATCACCAACATGCATAAGTCTTGTTTTTCTTCTACTTATGTTGGTTTTAATTATTCTCTTGAATTGCAAGACTCTTGTTCTATTGAAACCAAGAAACATGTTTTGAATGGAGAACATTGTGTTCCCAATAATAGTAGCACTCTTGGTTTTGCAAGGAGCAATAAAGGTTTGCATGTGGCCTTACTTGATGGGACCATTACTACACATATTCTTATTCTACCTATTCTTGGAAATTCCTTTTTGCTTCCAAATGATGTCCCTAATATGTTTGAAAAGATTGTTTTCATTCAAAAGGATTCGTCATTTGTTTGTCTTGACACGAGTGACAATATGGCTCAACATATGGAGCCTTTGCATGAGCAAAGTACTAATTCTTATCTTGTTCCAAAGTCTAAGTCTACGAAGGTAAACTTGTTCATGAGTGTTACTTCCAAGAGGTATGACTTAGCCTTTAAAACTCCATGTATTGGCTATGATTGTGATGAAATATTGAATGGACAAGATGAAAATGTGTTTCCTTCACTTGTCACATTTGGAAGTTTCTATCACTTCCCATTTGATCCTGGTGGGAAGATTCACGTTATTCTTCAAATCATTGACATGCTATTCCTTCCTGTAGGCCTTGATGAGAAAACAAACTCGAGGACGAGTTCTCTTAAAGAAGGAGGGTATGATGAGGATCAACCTAGAAGCAAGGACAATAAAGCATTACAAGGCCTTGGTGGGCCAATGACAAGGGCTCGTACCAAGAAAGCTAATGAGGCCTTAGACCAAATGGTGACAACTCTGATTGAAGCAAAATCAAGCCTAGAAGGATCCAAGCCCAGATTGGTTAACTACTTGATCCAAATTGAAGAATGAAGGGATGGGCTGAATTACATGATCCAACTTGAGGAATAAAGGAGATGGGCTGATTCAGTTTTATTTCTTTTTATTAAGGTTGTAATCATTTGGGCTGCACTTTGTTTTGCACATGAGCCCAATTTCTTTTTCATTTTCGTACACTATTTTGAGCTCAATTTTCAAAAGTCCTTTTAGCTTCCCTAGGGTCAGTTTTAAGAGAATTTAAGAGTCCCTAGCCATTATGATAGTTAATGGGAGTTTATTTTCTAGTTTTAATGCAGTGGGAATTGATTGTTCAGCAGCCCACCTAGCCTATAAATAAGGACTCAATGTAAAGCCAAACACAAGTTGAATCTGAATGAAAATTGAGTTTTCTCTAACTGTGAGAGCTTCCCATGTGTTCTTGGGCAAAGAACCAAATCTGATCTTATCAAGGCAACTTGTGGCGATCAAAATTTCATGACTTATCACTCACCTTCTCACCCTTTTCTTGAGTGTGGCGTCAATATCGTTCCTCTAACCTGAACTTCAAGGCGATCCTTCCTAGTTCCATACCATCCTCCCATTTGATCCTTTGGGCATTCTTTGGACTAAGTTTGTCTCGTTCCTCCCTCTACGTCCTCCCATTTGATCCTTGGGAATTCTTTGTACCACGTTCGTCACCTTCGTCGTCCCATTTGATCCTTTGGGCATTCTTTGGACCAAGTTCGTCACGTTCGTCCTCCCATTTGATCCTTTGGCATTCTTTGGACCAAGTTCGTCTCCTTCGTCCCTCTTCGTCCTCCCATTTGATCGTTTGACATTCTTTGGACAATGTTCGTCTCGTTCGTCCCTTTTCGTCCTCCATTTGATCCTTTGGGCATTCTTTGGACTAAGTTCGTCTCGTTCCTCCCTCTACGTCCTCCCATTTGATCCTTGGGAATTCTTTGTACCACGTTCGTCACCTTCGTCGTCCCATTTGATCCTTTGGGCATTCTTTGGACCAAGTTCGTCACGTTCGTCCTCCCATTTGATCCTCTGGCATTCTTTGGACCAAGTTCGTCTCCTTCGTCCCTCTTCGTCCTCCCATTTGATCCTTTGGCATTCTTTGTACCAAGTTGGTCTCGTTCGTCCTCCCATTTGAACCTTTGGCATTCTTTGGACCAAGTTCGTCTCGTTCGTCCCTGTTCGTCCTCCCATTTGATCCTTTGGGCATTCTTTGGACCAAGTTCGTCTCGTTCCTCCCTCTACGTCCTCCCATTTGATCCTTGGGAATTCTTTGTATCAAGTTCGTCACGTTCGTCGTCCCATTTGATCCTATGGGCATTATTTGGACCAAGTTCGTCTCGTTCCTCCCTCTACGTCCTCCCATTTGATCCTTGGGAATTCTTTGTATCAAGTTCGTCACGTTCGTCGTCCCATTTGATCCTATGGGCATTCTTTGGACCAAGTTCGTCTCGTTCGTCCCCCATTTGAACCTTTGGCATTCTTTGGACCGAGTTCGTCTGGTTCGTCCCTCTTCGTTCTCCCATTTGATCCTTTGGCATTCTTTGTACCAAGTTCGTCTCGTTCGTCCTCCCATTTGATCCTTTGGCATTCTTTGGACCACGTTCGTCATGTTTGTCCCTTTTCGTCCTCCCATTTCATCCTTGGGCATTCTTTGGACCAAGTTCGTCTCGTTCGTCCCTCTACATCCTCCTATTTCATCTTTGGGCATTCTTTGGACCAAGTTCGTCTCGTTCGTCCCTCTACGTCCTCCCGTTTAATCCTTGGGCATTCTTTGTACCAAGTTCGTCTCGTTCGTCCTCCCATTTGAACCTTTGGCATTCTTTGGACCAAGTTCGTCTCGTTCGTCCCTCTACGTCCTCCCATTTGATCGTTGAGCATTCTTTGTGCCAAGTTCGTCACGTTCGTCCTCCCATTTGATCCATTGGCATTCTTTGGACCAAGTTCGTCTCGTTCCTCCCTCTACGTCCTCCCATTTGATCCATTGGCATTCTTTCGAACAAGTTCGTCTCGTTCGTCCCTGTTCGTCCTCCCATTTGATCCTCGGGCATTCTTTGTACCAAGTTCGTCACGTTCGTCCTCCCATTTGATCCTTTGGCATTCCTTGGTCCAAGTTCGTCTCCTTCGTCCCGCTTCGTCCTCCCATTTGATCCATTGGCATTCTTTGGACCAAGTTCGTCTCGTTCGTCCCTCTACGTCCTCCCATTTGATCCATTGGCATTCTTTGGACCAAGTTCGTCTCGTTCGTCCCTGTTCGTCCTCCCATTTGATCCTTGGGCATTCTTTGTACCAAGTTCGTCACGTTCGTCCTCCCATTTAATCCTTTGGTATTCTTTGGACCAAGTTCGTCTCCTTCGTCCCTCTTCGTCCTCCCATTTGATCCTTTGACATTCTTTGGACCACGTTCGTCTCGTTCGTCCCTTTTCGTCCTCCCATTTCATCCTTGGGCAATCTTTGGACCAAGTTCGTCTCGTTCGTCCCTCTTCGTCCTCCCATTTGATCCTTTGGCATTCATTGTACCAAGTTGGTCTCGTTCGTCCTGCCATTTGAACCTTTGGCATTCCTTGGACCAAGTTCGTCTCGTTCGTCCCTGTTCGTCCTCCCATTTGATCATTTGGGCATTCTTTGGACTAAATTCGTCTCGTTCCTCCCTCTACGTCCTCCCATTTGATCCTTGGGAATTCTTTGTACCACGTTCGTCACCTTCGTCGTCCCATTTGATCCTTTGGGCATTCTTTGGACAAGTTCGTCACGTTCGTCCTACCATTTGATCCTTTGGCATTCTTTGGACCAAGTTCGTCTCCTTCGTCCCTCTTCGTCCTCCCATTTGATCGTTTGACATTCTTTGGACAATGTTCGTCTCGTTCGTCCCTTTTCGTCCTCCATTTGATCCTTTGGCATTCTTTGGACCAAGTTCGTCTCGTTCGTCCCTCTACGTGCTCCCATTTGATCCTTGGGCATTCTTTGTACCAAGTTCGTCACGTTCGTCCTCCCATTTGATCCTTTGGCATTCTTTGTACCAAGTTGGTCTCGTTCGTCCTCCCATTTGAACCTTTGGCATTCTTTGGACCAAGTTCGTCTCGTTCGTCCCTGTTCGTCCTCCCATTTGATCCTTTGGGCATTCTTTGGACCAAGTTCGTCTCGTTCCTCCCTCTACGTCCTCCCATTTGATCCTTGGGAATTCTTTGTATCAAGTTCGTCACGTTCGTCGTCCCATTTGATCCTATGGGCATTCTTTGGACCAAGTTCGTCTCGTTCGTCCCCCATTTGATCCTTTGGCATTCTTTGGACCGAGTTCGTCTCGTTCGTCCCTCTTCGTTCTCCCATTTGATCATTTGGCATTCTTTGTACCAAGTTGGTCTCTTCGTCCTCCCATTTGATCCTTTGGCATTCTTTGGACCACGTTCGTCACGTTTGTCCCTTTTCGTCCTCCCATTTCATCCTTGGGCATTCTTTGGACCAAGTTCGTCTCGTTCGTCCCTCTACATCCTCCCATTTCATCTTTGGGCATTCTTTGGACCAAGTTCGTCTCGTTCGTCCCTCTATGTCCTCCCGTTTAATCCATGGGCATTCTTTGTACCAAGTTCGTCTCGTTCGTCCTCCCATTTGATCCTTTGGCATTCTTTGGACCAAGTTCGTCTCCTTCGTCCCTCTTCGTCCTCCCATTTGATCCTTTGACATTTTTTGGACCAAGTTCGTCTCGTTCATCCCTTTTTGTCCTCCATTTGAACCTTTGGCATTCTTTGGACCAAGTTCGTCTCATTCGTCCCTCTACGTCCTCCCATTTGATCGTTGAGCATTCTTTGTGCCAAGTTCGTCACGTTCGTCCTCCCATTTGATCCATTGGCATTCTTTGGACCAAGTTCATCTCGTTCCTCCCTCTACGTCCTCCCATTTGATCCTTTGGCATTCTTTGGACCAAGTTCGTCTCGTTTGTCCCTCTACGTGCTCCCATTTGATCCTTGGGCATTCTTTGTACCAAGTTCGTCACGTTCGTCCTCCCATTTGATCCTTTGGCATTCTTTGGACCAAGTTCGTCTCGTTCGTCCCTCTTCGTCCTCCCATTTGATCCTTTGGCATTCTTTGTACCAAGTTGGTCTCGTTCGTCCTCCCATTTGAACCTTTGGCATTCTTTGGACCAAGTTCGTCTCGTTCGTCCCTGTTCGTCCTCCCATTTGATCCTTTGGGCATTGTTTGGACCAAGTTCGTCTCGTTCCTCCCTCTACGTCCTCCCATTTGATCCTTGGGAATTCTTTGTATCAAGTTCGTCACGTTCGTCGTCCCATTTGATCCTATGGGCATTCTTTGGACCAAGTTCGTCTCCTTCGTCCCCCATTTGATCCTTTGGCATTCTTTGGACCGAGTTCGTCTCGTTCGTCCCTCTTCGTTCTCCCATTTGATCATTTGGCATTCTTTGTACCAAGTTGGTCTCTTCGTCCTCCCATTTGATCCTTCGGCATTCTTTGGACCACGTTCGTCACGTTTGTCCCTTTTCGTCCTCCCATTTCATCCTTGGGCATTCTTTGGACCAAGTTCGTCTCGTTCGTCCCTCTACATCCTCCCATTTCATCTTTGGGCATTCTTTGGACCAAGTTCGTCTCGTTCGTCCCTCTACGTCCTCCCGTTTAATCCTTGGGCATTCTTTGTACCAAGTTTGTCTCGTTCGTCCTCCCATTTGATCCTTTGGCATTCTTTGGACCAAGTTCGTCTCCTTCGTCCCTCTTCGTCCTCCCATTTGATCCTTTGACATTTTTTGGACCAAGTTCGTCTCGTTCATCCCTTTTTGTCCTCCATTTGAACCTTTGGCATTCTTTGGACCAAGTTCGTCTCGTTCATCCCTCTACGTCCTCCCATTTGATCGTTGAGCATTCTTTGTGCCAAGTTCGTCACGTTCGTCCTCCCATTTGATCCATTGGCATTCTTTGGACCAAGTTCGTCTCGTTCCTCCCTCTACGTCCTCCCATTTGATCCTTTGGCATTCTTTGGACCAAGTTCGTCTCGTTCGTCCCTCTACGTGCTCCCATTTGATCCTTGGGCATTCTTTGTACCAAGTTCGTCACGTTCGTCCTCCCATTTGATCCTTTGGCATTCTTTGGACCAAGTTCGTCTCGTTCGTCCCTCTTCGTCCTCCCATTTGATCCTTTGGCATTCTTTGTACCAAGTTGGTCTCGTTCGTCCTCCCATTTGAACCTTTGGCATTCTTTGGACCAAGTTCGTCTCGTTCGTCCCTGTTCGTCCTCCCATTTGATCCTTTGGGCATTGTTTGGACCAAGTTCGTCTCGTTCCTCCCTCTACGTCCTCCCATTTGATCCTTGGGAATTCTTTGTATCAAGTTCGTCACGTTCGTCGTCCCATTTGATCCTATGGGCATTCTTTGGACCAAGTTCGTCTCCTTCGTCCCCCATTTGATCCTTTGGCATTCTTTGGACCGAGTTCGTCTCGTTCGTCCCTCTTCGTTCTCCCATTTGATCATTTGGCATTCTTTGTACCAAGTTGGTCTCGTTCGTCCTCCCATTTGATCCTTTGGCATTCTTTGGACCACGTTCGTCACGTTTGTCCCTTTTCGTCCTCCCATTTCATCCTTGGGCATTCTTTGGACCAAGTTCGTCTCGTTCGTCCCTCTACATCCTCCCATTTCATCTTTGGGCATTCTTTGGACCAAGTTCGTCTCGTTCGTCCCTCTACGTCCTCCCGTTTAATCCTTGGGCATTCTTTGTACCAAGTTCGTCTCGTTCGTCCTCCCATTTGATCCTTTGGCATTCTTTGGACCAAGTTCGTCTCCTTCGTCCCTCTTCGTCCTCCCATTTGATCCTTTGACATTTTTTGGACCAAGTTCGTCTCGTTCATCCCTTTTTGTCCTCCATTTGAACCTTTGGCATTCTTTGGACCAAGTTCGTCTCGTTCGTCCCTCTACGTCCTCCCATTTGATCCATTGGCATTCTTTGGACCAAGTTCGTCTCGTTCCTCCCTCTACGTCCTCCCATTTGATCCATTGGCATTCTTTTGAACAAGTTCGTCTCGTTCGTCCCTGTTCGTCCTCCCATTTGATCCTTGGGCATTCTTTGTACCAAGTTCGTCACGTTCGTCCTCCCATTTGATCCTTTGGCATTCCTTGGTCCAAGTTCGTCTCCTTCGTCCCGCTTCGTCCTCCCATTTGATCCGTTGGCATTCTTTGGACCAAGTTCGTCTCGTTCGTCCCTCTACGTCCTCCCATTTGATCCATTGGCATTCTTTGGACCAAGTTCGTCTCGTTCGTCCCTGTTCGTCCTCCCATTTGATCCTTGGGCATTCTTTGTACCAAGTTCGTCACGTTCGTCCTCCCATTTGATCCTTTGGTATTCTTTGGACCAAGTTCGTCTCCTTCGTCCCTCTTCGTCCTCCCATTTGATCCTTTCACATTCTTTGGACCACGTTCGTCCCTTTTCGTCCTCCCATTTCATCCTTGGGCAATCTTTGAACCAAGTTCGTCACGTTCGTCCTCCCATTTGATCCTTTGGCATTCTTTGGACCAAGTTCGTCTCGTTCGTCCCTCTTCGTCCTCCCATTTGATCCTTTGGCATTCTTTGTACCAAGTTGGTCTCGTTCGTCCTCCCATTTGAACCTTTGGCATTCTTTGGACCAAGTTCGTCTCGTTCGTCCCTGTTCGTCCTCCCATTTGATCCTTTGGGCATTGTTTGGACCAAGTTCGTCTCGTTCCTCCCTCTACGTCCTCCCATTTGATCCTTGGGAATTCTTTGTATCAAGTTCGTCACGTTCGTCGTCCCATTTGATCCTATGGGCATTCTTTGGACCAAGTTCGTCTCCTTCGTCCCCCATTTGATCCTTTGGCATTCTTTGGACCGAGTTCGTCTCGTTCGTCCCTCTTCGTTCTCCCATTTGATCATTTGGCATTCTTTGTACCAAGTTGGTCTCGTTCGTCCTCCCATTTGATCCTTTGGCATTCTTTGGACCACGTTCGTCACGTTTGTCCCTTTTCGTCCTCCCATTTCATCCTTGGGCATTCTTTGGACCAAGTTCGTCTCGTTCGTCCCTCTACATCCTCCCATTTCATCTTTGGGCATTCTTTGGACCAAGTTCGTCTCGTTCGTCCCTCTACGTCCTCCCGTTTAATCCTTGGGCATTCTTTGTACCAAGTTCGTCTCGTTCGTCCTCCCATTTGATCCTTTGGCATTCTTTGGACCAAGTTCGTCTCCTTCGTCCCTCTTCGTCCTCCCATTTGATCCTTTGACATTTTTTGGACCAAGTTCGTCTCGTTCATCCCTTTTTGTCCTCCATTTGAACCTTTGGCATTCTTTGGACCAAGTTCGTCTCGTTCGTCCCTCTACGTCCTCCCATTTGATCCATTGGCATTCTTTGGACCAAGTTCGTCTCGTTCCTCCCTCTACGTCCTCCCATTTGATCCATTGGCATTCTTTTGAACAAGTTCGTCTCGTTCGTCCCTGTTCGTCCTCCCATTTGATCCTTGGGCATTCTTTGTACCAAGTTCGTCACGTTCGTCCTCCCATTTGATCCTTTGGCATTCCTTGGTCCAAGTTCGTCTCCTTCGTCCCGCTTCGTCCTCCCATTTGATCCGTTGGCATTCTTTGGACCAAGTTCGTCTCGTTCGTCCCTCTACGTCCTCCCATTTGATCCATTGGCATTCTTTGGACCAAGTTCGTCTCGTTCGTCCCTGTTCGTCCTCCCATTTGATCCTTGGGCATTCTTTGTACCAAGTTCGTCACGTTCGTCCTCCCATTTGATCCTTTGGTATTCTTTGGACCAAGTTCGTCTCCTTCGTCCCTCTTCGTCCTCCCATTTGATCCTTTGACATTCTTTGGACCACGTTCGTCTCGTTCGTCCCTTTTCGTCCTCCCATTTCATCCTTGGGCAATCTTTGAACCAAGTTCGTCTCGTTCGTCCCTCTTCTTCCTCCCATTTGATCCTTTGGCATTCTTTGTACCAAGTTGGTCTCGTTCGTCCTGCCATTTGAACCTTTGGCATTCTTTGGACTAAGTTCGTCTCGTTCGTCCCTGTTCGTCCTCCCATTTGATCCTTTGGGCATTCTTTGGACTAAGTTCGTCTCGTTCCTCCCTCTACGTCCTCCCATTTGACCCTTGGGAATTCTTTGTACCACGTTCGTCACCTTCGTCGTCCCATTTGATCATTTGGGCATTCTTTGGACCAAGTTCGTCACGTTCGTCCTCCCATTTGATCCTTTGGCATTCTTTGTTCCAAGTTCGTCTCCTTCGTCCCTCTTCGTCCTCCCATTTGATCGTTTGACATTCTTTGGACAATGTTCGTCTCGTTCGTCCCTTTTCGTCCTCCATTTGATCCTTTGGCATTCTTTGGACCAAGTTCGTCTCGTTCGTCCCTCTACGTGCTTCCATTTGATCCTTGGGCATTCTTTGTACCAAGTTCGTCACGTTCGTCCTCCCATTTGATCCTTTGGCATTCTTTGGACCAAGTTCGTCTCGTTCGTCCCTCTTCGTCCTCCCATTTGATCCTTTGGCATTCTTTGTACCAAGTTGGTCTCGTTCGTCCTCCCATTTGAACCTTTGGCATTCTTTGGACCAAGTTCGTCTCGTTCGTCCCTGTTCGTCCTCCCATTTGATCCTTTGGGCATTCTTTGGACCAAGTTCGTCTCGTTCCTCCCTCTACGTCCTCCCATTTGATCCTTGGGAATTCTTTGTATGAAGTTCGTCACGTTCGTCGTCCCATTGGATCCTATGGGCATTCTTTGGACCAAGTTCGTCTCGTTCGTCCCCCATTTGATCCTTTGGCATTCTTTGGACCGAGTTCGTCTCGTTCGTCCCTCTTCGTTCTCCCATTTGATCATTTGGCATTCTTTGTACCAAGTTGGTCTCGTTCGTCCTCCCATTTGATCCTTTGGCATTCTTTGGACCACGTTCGTCACGTTTGCCCCTTTTCGTCCTCCCATTTCATCCTTGGGCATTCTTTGGACCAAGTTCGTCTCGTTCGTCCCTCTACATCCTCCCATTTCCTCTTTGGGCATTCTTTGGACCAAGTTCGTCTCGTTCGTCCCTCTACGTCCTCCCGTTTAATCCTTGGGCATTCTTTGTACCAAGTTCGTCTCGTTCGTCCTCCCATTTGATCCTTTGGCATTCTTTGGACCAAGTTCGTCTCCTTCGTCCCTCTTTGTCCTCCCATTTGATCCTTTGACATTTTTTGGACCAAGATCGTCTCGTTCATCCCTTTTTGTCCTCCATTTGAACCTTTGGCATTCTTTGGACCAAGTTCGTCTCGTTCGTCCCTCTACGTCCTCCCATTTGATCGTTGAGCATTCTTTGTGCCAAGTTCGTCACGTTCGTCCTCCCATTTGATCCGTTGGCATTCTTTGGACCAAGTTCGTCTCGTTCCTCCCTCTACGTCCTCCCATTTGATCCATTGGAATTCTTTCGAACAAGTTCGTCTCGTTCGTCCCTGTTCGTCCTCCCATTTGATCCTCGAGCATTCTTTGTACCAAGTTCGTCACGTTCGTCCTCCCATTTGATCCTTTGGCATTCCTTGGTCCAAGTTCGTCTCCTTCGTCCCTCTTCGTCCTCCCATTTGATCCATTGGCATTCTTTGGACCAAGTTCGTCTCGTTCGTCCCTGTTCGTCCTCCCATTTGATCCTTGGGCATTCTTTGTACCAAGTTCGTCACGTTCGTCCTCCCATTTGATCCTTTGGCATTCTTTGGACCAAGTTCGTCTCCTTCGTCCCTCTTCGTCCTCCCATTTGATCCATTGGCATTCTTTCGACCAAGTTCGTCTCGTTCGTCCCTGTTCGTCCTCCCATTTGATCCTTGGGCATTCTTTGTACCAAGTTCGTCACGTTCGTCCTCCCATTTCATCCTTTGGCATTCTTTGGACCAAGTTCGTCTCCTTCGTCCCTCTTCGTCCTCCCATTTGATCCTTTGACATTCTTTGGACCACGTTCGTCTCGTTCGTCCCTTTTCGTCCTCCCATTTCATCCTTGGGAAATCTTTGGACCAAGTTCGTCTCCTTCGTCCCTCTTCGTCCTCCCATTTGATCGTTTGACATTCTTTGGACAATGTTCGTCTCGTTCGTTCCTTTTCGTCCTCCATTTGATCCTTTGGCATTCTTTGGACCAAGTTCGTCTCGTTCGTCCCTCTACGTGCTCCCATTTGATCCTTGGGCATTCTTTGTACCAAGTTCGTCACGTTCGTCCTCCCATTTGATCCTTTGGCATTCTTTGGACCAAGTTCGTCTCCTTCGTCCCTCTTCGTCCTCCCATTTGATCCTTTGGCATTCTTTGGACCAAGTTCGTCTCGCTTGTCCCTCTACATCCTCCCATTTCATCTTTGGGCATTCTTTGGACCAAGTTCGTCTCGTTCGTCCCTCTACGTCCTCCCGTTTAATCCTTGGGCATTCTTTGTACCAAGTTCGTCTCTTCGTCCTCCCATTTGATCCTTTGGCATTCTTTGGACCAAGTTCGTCTCCTTCGTCCCTCTTCGTCCTCCCATTTGATCCTTTGACATTTTTTGGACCAAGTTCGTCTCGTTCATCCCTTTTTGTCCTCCATCTGAACCTTTGGCATTCTTTGGACCAAGTTCGTCCCTCTACGTCCTCCCATTTGATCGTTGAGCATTCTTTGTGCCAAGTTCGTCACGTTCGTCCTCCCAATTGATCCATCGGCATTCTTTGGACCAAGTTCGTCTCGTTCCTCCCTCTACGTCCTCCCATTTGATCCATTGGCATTTTTTCGACCAAGTTCGTCTCGTTCGTCCCTGTTCGTCCTCCCATTTGATCATTGGGCATTCTTTGTACCAAGTTCGTCACGTTCGTCCTCCCATTTGATCCTTTGGCATTCCTTGGTCCAAGTTCGTCTCCTTCGTCCCTCTTCGTCCTCCCATTTGATCCTCTGACATTCTTTGGAGCAAGTTCGTCTCGTTCGTCCCTTTTCGTCCTCCCATTTTATCCTTGGGCAATCTTTGGACCAAGTTCGTCTCCTTCGTCTCTCTTCGTCCTTTCATTGGATCCTTTGGCATTCTTTGTACCAAGTTGGTCTCGTTCGTCCTCCCATTTGAACCTTTGGCATTCTTTGGACCAAGTTCGTCTCGTTCGTCCCTGTTCGTCCTCCCATTTGATCCTTTAGGCATTCTTTGGACCAAGTTCGTCTCGTTCCTCCCTCTACGTCCTCCCATTTGATCCTTGGGAATTCTTTGTATCAAGTTCGTCACGTTCGTCGTCCCATTTGATCCTATGGGCATTCTTTGGACCAAGTTCGTCTCGTTCGTCCCTCTACGTGCTCGGATTTGATCCTTGGGCATTCTTTGTTCCAAGTTCGTCACGTTCGTCCTCCCATTTGATCCTTTGGCATTCTTTGGACCAAGTTCGTCTCCTTCGTCCCTCTTCATCCTCCCATTTGATCCTTTGGCATTCTTTGGACCAAGTTCGTCTCGCTTGTCCCTCTACATCCTCCCATTTCATCTTTGGGCATTCTTTGGACCAAGTTCGTCTCGTTCGTCCCTCTACGTCCTCCCGTTTAATCCTTGGGCATTCTTTGTACCAAGTTCGTCTCTTCGTCCTCCCATTTGATCCTTTGGCATTCTTTGGATCAAGTTCGTCTCCTTCGTCCCTCTTCGTCCTCCCATTTGATCCTTTGACATTTTTTGGACCAAGTTCGTCTCGTTCCTCCCTTTTTGTCCTCCATTTGAACCTTTGGCATTCTTTGGACGAAGTTCATCTCGTTCGTCCCTCTACGTCCTCCCATTTGATCGTTGGGCATTCTTTGTGCCAAGTTCGTCACGTTCGTCCTCCCATTTGATCCATTGGCATTCTTTGGACCAAGTTCGTCTCGTTCCTCCCTCTTCGTCCTCCCATTTGATCCTTTGGCATTCTTTGTACCAAGTTGGTCTCGTTCGTCCTCCCATTTGAACCTTTGGCATTCTTTGGACCAAGTTCGTCTCGTTCGTCCCTGTTCGTCCTCCCATTTGATCCTTTGGGCATTCTTTGGACCAAGTTCGTCTCGTTCCTCCCTCTACGTCCTCCCATTTGATCCTTGGGAATTCTTTGTATCAAGTTCGTCACGTTCGTCGTCCCATTTGATCCTATGGGCATTCTTTGGACCGAGTTCGTCTCGTTCGTCCCTCTTCGTTCTCCCATTTGATCCTTGGGCATTCTTTGTACCAAGTTCGTCACGTTCGTCCTCCCATTTAATCCTTTGGCATTCTTTGGACCAAGTTCGTCTCCTTCGTCCCTCTTCGTCCTCCCATTTGATCCTTTGGCATTCTTTGGACCAAGTTTGTCTCGCTTGTCCCTCTACATCCTCCCATTTCATCTTTGGGCATTCTTTGGACCAAGTTCGTCTCGTTCGTCCCTCTACGTCCTCCCGTTTAATCCTTGGGCATTCTTTGTACCAAGTTCGTCACGTTCGTCCTCCCATTTGATCCTTTGGCATTCTTTGGACCAAGTTCGTCTCCTTCGTCCCTCTTCGTCCTCCCATTTGATCCTTTGACATTCTTTGGACCACGTTCGTCTCGTTCGTCCCTTTTCGTCCTCCCATTTCATCCTTGGGAAATCTTTGGACCAAGTTCGTCTCCTTCGTCCCTCTTCGTCCTCCCATTTGATCGTTTGACATTCTTTGGACAATGTTCGTCTCGTTCGTTCCTTTTCGTCCTCCATTTGATCCTTTGGCATTCTTTGGACCAAGTTCGTCTCGTTCGTCCCTCTACGTGCTCGGATTTGATCCTTGGGCATTCTTTGTTCCAAGTTCGTCACGTTCGTCCTCCCATTTGATCCTTTGGCATTCTTTGGACCAAGTTCGTCTCCTTCGTCCCTCTTCATCCTCCCATTTGATCCTTTGGCATTCTTTGGACCAAGTTCGTCTCGCTTGTCCCTCTACATCCTCCCATTTCATCTTTGGGCATTCTTTGGACCAAGTTCGTCTCGTTCGTCCCTCTACGTCCTCCCGTTTAATCCTTGGGCATTCTTTGTACCAAGTTCGTCTCTTCGTCCTCCCATTTGATCCTTTGGCATTCTTTGGACCAAGTTCGTCTCCTTCGTCCCTCTTCGTCCTCCCATTTGATCCTTTGACATTTTTTGGACCAAGTTCGTCTCGTTCATCCCTTTTTGTCCTCCATCTGAACCTTTGGCATTCTTTGGACCAAGTTCGTCCCTCTACGTCCTCCCATTTGATCGTTGAGCATTCTTTGTGCCAAGTTCGTCACGTTCGTCCTCCCAATTGATCCATCGGCATTCTTTGGACCAAGTTCATCTCGTTCCTCCCTCTACGTCCTCCCATTTGATCCATTGGCATTTTTTCGACCAAGTTCGTCTCGTTCGTCCCTGTTCGTCCTCCCATTTGATCCTTGGGCATTCTTTGTACCAAGTTCGTCACGTTCGTCCTCCCATTTGATCCTTTGGCATTCCTTGGTCCAAGTTCGTCTCCTTCGTCCCTCTTCGTCCTCCCATTTGATCCTCTGACATTCTTTGGAGCAAGTTCGTCTCGTTCGTCCCTTTTCGTCCTCCCATTTTATCCTTGGGCAATCTTTGGACCAAGTTCGTCTCCTTCGTCTCTCTTCGTCCTTTCATT
Organism: Glycyrrhiza uralensis; assembly: GCA_030159175.1. Lineage (NCBI taxonomy): Eukaryota > Viridiplantae > Streptophyta > Magnoliopsida > Fabales > Fabaceae > Glycyrrhiza > Glycyrrhiza uralensis. Next base: position 24,076,606 of record BRZY01000006.1, on the reverse strand, counting down.
GGATCCTTTGGCATTCTTTGTACCAAGTTGGTCTCGTTCGTCCTCCCATTTGAACCTTTGGCATTCTTTGGACCAAGTTCGTCTCGTTCGTCCCTGTTCGTCCTCCCATTTGATCCTTTAGGCATTCTTTGGACCAAGTTCGTCTCGTTCCTCCCTCTACGTCCTCCCATTTGATCCTTGGGAATTCTTTGTATCAAGTTCGTCACGTTCGTCGTCCCATTTGATCCTATGGGCATTCTTTGGACCAAGTTCGTCTTGTTCGTCCCTCTTCGTGCTCCCATTTGATCCTTTGGCATTCTTTGTACCAAGTTGGTCTCGTTCGTCCTCCCATTTGATACTTTGGCATTCTTTGGACCACGTTCGTCACGTTTGTCCCTTTTCGTCCTCCCATTTCATCCTTGGGCATTCCTTGGACCAAGTTCGTCTCGTTCGTCCCTCTACATCCTCCCATTTCATCTTTGGGCATTCTTTGGACCAAGTTCGTCTCGTTCGTCCCTCTATGTCCTCCCGTTTAATCCTTGGGCATTCTTTCTACCAAGTTCGTCTCGTTCGTCCTCCCATTTGATCCTTTGGCATTCTTTGGATCAAGTTCGTCTCCTTCGTCCCTCTTCGTCCTCCCATTTGATCCTTTGACATTTTTTGGACCAAGTTCGTCTCGTTCCTCCCTTTTTGTCCTCCATTTGAACCTTTGGCATTCTTTGGACGAAGTTCATCTCGTTCGTCCCTCTACGTCCTCCCATTTGATCGTTGGGCAATCTTTGTGCCAAGTTCGTCACGTTCGTCCTCCCATTTGATCCTTTGGGCATTCTTTGGACCAAGTTCGTCTCGTTCCTCCCTCTACGTCCTCCCATTTGATCCTTGGGAATTCTTTGTATCAAGTTCGTCACGTTCGTCGTCCCATTTGATCCTATGGGCATTCTTTGGACCGAGTTCGTCTCGTTCGTCCCTCTTCGTTCTCCCATTTGATCCTTTGGCATTCTTTGTACCAAGTTGGTCTCGTTCGTCCTCCCATTTGATACTTTGGCATTCTTTGGACCACGTTCGTCACGTTTGTCCCTTTTCGTCCTCCCATTTCATCCATGGGGATTCTTTGGACCAAGTTCGTCTCGTTCGTCCCTCTGTGTCCTCCCGTTTCATCTTTGGGCATTCTTTGGACCAAGTTCGTCTCGTTCGTCCTCCCATTTGATCCTTTGGCATTCTTTGGATCAAGTTCGTCTCCTTCGTCCCTCTTCGTCCTCCCATTTGATCCTTTGCCATTTTTTGGACCAAGTTCGTCTCGTTCATCCCTTTTTGTCCTCCATTTGAACCTTTGGCATTCTTTGGACGAAGTTCGTCTCGTTCGTCCCTCTACGTCCTCCCATTTGATCGTTGGGCATTCTTTGTGCCAAGTTCGTCACGTTCGTCCTCCCATTTGGTCCATTGGCATTCTTTGGACCAAGTTCGTCTCGTTCCTCCCTCTTCGTCCTCCCATTTGATCCATTGGCATTCTTTCGACCAAGTTCGTCTCGTTCGTCCCTGTTCGTCCTCCCATTTGATCCTTGGGCATTCTTTGTACCAAGTTCGTCACGTTCGTCCTCCCATTTGATCCTTTGGCATTCCTTGGTCCAAGTTCGTCTCCTTCGTCCCTCTTCGTCCTCCCATTTTATCCTTGGGCAATCTTTGGACCAAGTTCGTCTCCTTCGTCTCTCTTCGTCCTTTCATTGGATCCTTTGGCATTCTTTGTACCAAGTTGGTCTCGTTCGTCCTCCCATTTGAACCTTTGGCATTCTTTGGACCAAGTTCGTCTCGTTCGTCCCTGTTCGTCCTCCCATTTGATCCTTTAGGCATTCTTTGGACCAAGTTCGTCTCGTTCCTCCCTCTACGTCCTCCCATTTGATCCTTGGGAATTCTTTGTATCAAGTTCGTCACGTTCGTCGTCCCATTTGATCCTATGGGCATTCTTTGGACCAAGTTCGTCTTGTTCGTCCCTCTTCGTTCTCCCATTTGATCCTTTGGCATTCTTTGTACCAAGTTGGTCTCGTTCGTCCTCCCATTTGATACTTTGGCATTCTTTGGACCACGTTCGTCACGTTTGTCCCTTTTCGTCCTCCCATTTCATCCTTGGGCATTCCTTGGACCAAGTTCGTCTCGTTCGTCCCTCTACATCCTCCCATTTCATCTTTGGGCATTCTTTGGACCAAGTTCGTCTCGTTCGTCCCTCTATGTCCTCCCGTTTAATCCTTGGGCATTCTTTCTACCAAGTTCGTCTCGTTCGTCCTCCCATTTGATCCTTTGGCATTCTTTGGATCAAGTTCGTCTCCTTCGTCCCTCTTCGTCCTCCCATTTGATCCTTTGACATTTTTTGGACCAAGTTCGTCTCGTTCCTCCCTTTTTGTCCTCCATTTGAACCTTTGGCATTCTTTGGACGAAGTTCATCTCGTTCGTCCCTCTACGTCCTCCCATTTGATCGTTGGGCATTCTTTGTGCCAAGTTCGTCACGTTCGTCCTCCCATTTGATCCATTGGCATTCTTTGGACCAAGTTCGTCTCGTTCCTCCCTCTTCGTCCTCCCATTTGATCCTTTGGCATTCTTTGTACCAAGTTGGTCTCGTTCGTCCTCCCATTTGAACCTTTGGCATTCTTTGGACCAAGTTCGTCTCGTTCGTCCCTGTTCGTCCTCCCATTTGATCCTTTGGGCATTCTTTGGACCAAGTTCGTCTCGTTATCCCTCTACGTCCTCCCATTTGATCCTTGGGAATTCTTTGTATCAAGTTCGTCACGTTCGTCGTCCCATTTGATCCTATGGGCATTCTTTGGACCGAGTTCGTCTCGTTCGTCCCTCTTCGTTCTCCCATTTGATCCTTTGGCATTCTTTGTACCAAGTTGGTCTCGTTCGTCCTCCCATTTGATACTTTGGCATTCTTTGGACCACGTTCGTCACGTTTGTCCCTTTTCGTCCTCCCATTTCATCCATGGGGATTCTTTGGACCAAGTTCGTCTCGTTCGTCCCTCTGTGTCCTCCCGTTTCATCTTTGGGCATTCTTTGGACCAAGTTCGTCTCGTTCGTCCTCCCATTTGATCCTTTGGCATTCTTTGGATCAAGTTCGTCTCCTTCGTCCCTCTTCGTCCTCCCATTTGATCCTTTGCCATTTTTTGGACCAAGTTCGTCTCGTTCATCCCTTTTTGTCCTCCATTTGAACCTTTGGCATTCTTTGGACGAAGTTCGTCTCGTTCGTCCCTCTACGTCCTCCCATTTGATCGTTGGGCATTCTTTGTGCCAAGTTCGTCACGTTCGTCCTCCCATTTGGTCCATTGGCATTCTTTGGACCAAGTTCGTCTCGTTCCTCCCTCTTCGTCCTCCCATTTGATCCATTGGCATTCTTTCGACCAAGTTCGTCTCGTTCGTCCCTGTTCGTCCTCCCATTTGATCCTTGGGCATTCTTTGTACCAAGTTCGTCACGTTCGTCCTCCCATTTGATCCTTTGGCATTCCTTGGTCCAAGTTCGTCTCCTTCGTCCCTCTTCGTCCTCCCATTTTATCCTTGGGCAATCTTTGGACCAAGTTCGTCTCCTTCGTCTCTCTTCGTCCTTTCATTGGATCCTTTGGCATTCTTTGTACCAAGTTGGTCTCGTTCGTCCCTCTTCGTCCTCCCATTTGATCCTATGGCATTCTTTGTACCAAGTTGGTCTCATTCGTCCTCCCATTTGATCCTTTGGCATTCTTTGGACCAAGTTCGTCTCGTTCGTCCCTGTTCGTCCTCCTATTTGATCCTTTGGGCATTCTTTGGACCAAGTTCGTCTCGTTCCTCCCTCTACGTCCTCCCATTTGATCATTGGGAATTCTTTGTACCACGTTTGTCACGTTCGTCGTCCCATTTGATCCTTTGGGCATTCTTTGGACAAAGTTCATCTCGTTCGTCCCCCATTTGATCCTTTGGCATTCTTTGGACCAAGTTCGTCTAGTTCGTCCCTTTACGTCCTCCCATTTGATTCTTGGGCATTCTTTCTACCAAGTTCGTCTCGTTCGTCCTCCCATTTGATCCATTGGCATTCTTTGGACCAAGTTCGTCTCGTTCCTCCCTCTTCGTCCTCCCATTTGATCCTTTGGCATTCTTTGTACCAAGTTGGTCTCGTTCGTCCTCCCATTTGAACCTTTGGCATTCTTTGGACCAAGTTCGTCTCGTTCGTCCCTGTTCGTCCTCCCATTTGATCCTTTGGGCATTCTTTGGACCAAGTTCGTCTCGTTATCCCTCTACGTCCTCCCATTTGATCCTTGGGAATTCTTTGTATCAAGTTCGTCACGTTCGTCGTCCCATTTGATCCTATGGGCATTCTTTGGACCGAGTTCGTCTCGTTCGTCCCTCTTCGTTCTCCCATTTGATCCTTTGGCATTCTTTGTACCAAGTTGGTCTCGTTCGTCCTCCCATTTGATACTTTGGCATTCTTTGGACCACGTTCGTCACGTTTGTCCCTTTTCGTCCTCCCATTTCATCCATGGGGATTCTTTGGACCAAGTTCGTCTCGTTCGTCCCTCTGTGTCCTCCCGTTTCATCTTTGGGCATTCTTTGGACCAAGTTCGTCTCGTTCGTCCTCCCATTTGATCCTTTGGCATTCTTTGGATCAAGTTCGTCTCCTTCGTCCCTCTTCGTCCTCCCATTTGATCCTTTGCCATTTTTTGGACCAAGTTCGTCTCGTTCATCCCTTTTTGTCCTCCATTTGAACCTTTGGCATTCTTTGGACGAAGTTCGTCTCGTTCGTCCCTCTACGTCCTCCCATTTGATCGTTGGGCATTCTTTGTGCCAAGTTCGTCACGTTCGTCCTCCCATTTGGTCCATTGGCATTCTTTGGACCAAGTTCGTCTCGTTCCTCCCTCTTCGTCCTCCCATTTGATCCATTGGCATTCTTTCGACCAAGTTCGTCTCGTTCGTCCCTGTTCGTCCTCCCATTTGATCCTTGGGCATTCTTTGTACCAAGTTCGTCACGTTCGTCCTCCCATTTGATCCTTTGGCATTCCTTGGTCCAAGTTCGTCTCCTTCGTCCCTCTTCGTCCTCCCATTTTATCCTTGGGCAATCTTTGGACCAAGTTCGTCTCCTTCGTCTCTCTTCGTCCTTTCATTGGATCCTTTGGCATTCTTTGTACCAAGTTGGTCTCGTTCGTCCCTCTTCGTCCTCCCATTTGATCCTATGGCATTCTTTGTACCAAGTTGGTCTCATTCGTCCTCCCATTTGATCCTTTGGCATTCTTTGGACCAAGTTCGTCTCGTTCGTCCCTGTTCGTCCTCCTATTTGATCCTTTGGGCATTCTTTGGACCAAGTTCGTCTCGTTCCTCCCTCTACGTCCTCCCATTTGATCATTGGGAATTCTTTGTACCACGTTTGTCACGTTCGTCGTCCCATTTGATCCTTTGGGCATTCTTTGGACAAAGTTCGTCTCGTTCGTCCCCCATTTGATCCTTTGGCATTCTTTGGACCAAGTTCGTCTAGTTCGTCCCTTTACGTCCTCCCATTTGATTCTTGGGCATTCTTTCTACCAAGTTCGTCTCGTTCGTCCTCCCATTTGATCCTTTGGCATTCTTTGGACCAAGTTCGTCTCCTTCGTCCCTCTTCGTCCACCCACTTGATCCTTTGACCTTTTTTGGACCAAGTTCGTCTCGTTCATCCCTTTTCGTCCTCCCATTTCATCCTTGGGCAATCTTTGGACCAAGTTCGTCTCATTCGTCCCTCTTCGTGGCGATTTGATCCATTGGCATTCTTTGGACCAAGTTCGTCTCGTTCGTCCCTGTTCGTCCTCCCATTTGATCCTTGGGCATTCTTTGGACCTTTGGCATTCTTTGAACCAAGTTCGTCTCGTTTGTCCCTCTACGTCTCGTTTGTTCCTTTTGTCCTCCATTTGATCCTTTGGCATTCTTTGGACCAAGTTCGTCTCGTTTGTCCCTCTACGTCCTCCCATTTCATCCTTTGACATTCTTTGGACCTCGTTCGTCTCGTTCGTCCCTTTTCGTCCTCCCATTTCATCCTTGGGCAATCTTTGGACCAAGTTCGTCTCATTCGTCCCTCTTCGTACTCCCATTTGATCATTTGGCATTCTTTGTACCAAGTTGGTCTCGTTCGTCCTCCCATTTGAACGTTTGGCATTCTTTGAACCAAGTTCGTCTCGTTCGTCCCTGTTCGTCCTCCCATTTGATCCTTTGGGCATTCTTTGGACTAAGTTCGTCTCGTTCCTCCCTCTACGTCCTCCCATTTGATCCTTGGCAATTCTTCGTACCACGTTTGTCACCTTCGTCGTCCCATTTGATCCTTTGGGCATTCTTTGGACCAAGTTCGTCACGTTCGTCCTCCCATTTGATCGTTTGACATTCTTTGGACAATGTTCGTCTCGTTCGTCACTTTTCGTCCTCCATTTGATCCTTTGGCATTCTTTGGACCAAGTTCGTCTCGTTCGTCCCTCTACGTGCTCCCATTTGATCCTTCGGCATTCTTTGCACCAAGTTCGTCACGTTCGTCCTCCCATTTGATCCTTTGGCATTCTTTGCACCATGTTCGTCTCCTTCGTCCCTCTTCGTCCTCCCATTTGATCCTTTAGCATTCTTTGTACCAAGTTGGTCTCGTTCGTCCTTTGGGCATTCTTTGGACCAAGTTCATCTCGTTCCTCCCTCTACGTCCTCCCATTTGATCCTTGGGAATTCTTTGTACCAAGTTCGTCACGTTCGTCGTCCCATTTGATCCTTTGGGCATTCTTTCGACCAAGTTCGTCTCGTTCGTCCCCCATTTGATCCTTTGGCATTCTTTGGACCAAGTTCGTCTCGTTCGTCCTCCCATTTGATCCTTTCGCATTCTTTGGACCACGTTCGTCTCGTTCGTCCCTTTTCGTCCTCCCATTTCATGCTTGGGCATTCTTTGGACCAAGTTCGTCTCGTTCGTCCCTCTACATCCTCCCATTTCATCTTTGGGCATTCTTTGGACCAAGTTCGTCTCGTTCGTCCATGTTCGTTCTCCCATTTGATCCTTTGGGCATTCTTTGAACCAAGTTCGTCTCGTTCGTCCCTCTACGTTCTCCCATTTAATCCTTGGGCATTCTTTGTACCAAGTTCATCTCGTTCGTCCTCCCATTTGATCCTTTGGCATTCGTTGGACCATGTTCGTCTCCTTCGTCCCTCTTCGTCCTCCCATTTGATCGTTGGGCATTCTTTGTGCCAAGTTCGTCACGTTCGTCCTCCCATTTGAGCCATTGGCATTCATTGGACCAAGTTCGTCTCGTTCCTCCTTCTACGTCCTCTCCCATTTGATCCATTGGCATTCTTTCGACCATGTTCGTCTCGTTCGTCCCTGTTCGTCCTCCCATTTGATCCTTGGGCATTCTTTGTACCAAGTTCGTCACGTTCGTCCTCCCATTTGATCCTTTGGCATTCCTTGGTCCAAGTTCGTCTCCTTCGTCCCTCTTCGTCCTCCCATTTGATCCTTTGACATTCTTTGGACCAAGTTCGTCTCGTTCGTCCCTTTTCGTCCTCCCATTTTATCCTTGGGCAATCTTTGGACCAAGTTCGTCCCGTTCGTCCCTCTTCGTCCTCCCATTTGATCCTTTGGCATTCTTTGTACCACGTTGGTCTCGTTCGTCCTCCCATTTGATCCTTTGGCATTCTTTGGACCAAGTTCGTCTCGTTCGTCCCTGTTCGTCCTCCCATTTGATCCTTTGGGCATTCTTTGGACCAAGTTCGTCTCGTTCCTCCCTCTTCGTCCTCCCATTTGATCCATTGGCATTCTTTCGACCAAGTTCGTCTCGTTCGTCCCTGTTCGTCCTCCCATTTGATCCTTGGGCATTCTTTGTACCAAGTTCGTCACGTTCGTCCTCCCATTTGATCCTTTGGCATTCCTTGGTCCAAGTTCGTCTCCTTCGTCCCTCTTCGTCCTCCCATTTGATCCTTTGACATTCTTTGGAGCAAGTTCGTCTCGTTCGTCCCTTTTTGTCCTCCAATTTGATCCTTGGGCAATCTTTGGACCAAGTTCGTCTCGTTCGTCCCTCTTCGTCCTCCCATTTGATCCTATGGCATTCTTTGTACCAAGTTGGTCTCGTTCGTCCTCCCATTTGATCCTTTGGCATTCTTTGGACCAAGTTCGTCTCGTTCGTCCCTGTTCGTCCTCCTATTTGATCCTTTGGGCATTCTTTGGACCAAGTTCGTCTCGTTCCTCCCTCTACGTCCTCCCATTTGATCATTGGGAATTCTTTGTACCACGTTCGTCACGTTCGTCGTCCCATTTGATCCTTTGGGCATTCTTTGGACAAAGTTCGTCTCGTTCGTCCCCCATTTGATCCTTTGGCATTCTTTGGACCAAGTTCGTCTAGTTCGTCCCTTTACGTCCTCCCATTTGATTCTTGGGCATTCTTTGTACCAAGTTCGTCTCGTTCGTCCTCCCATTTGATCCTTTGGCATTCTTTGGACCAAGTTCGTCTCCTTCGTCCCTCTTCGTCCACCCACTTGATCCTTTGACCTTTTTTGGACCAAGTTCGTCTCGTTCATCCCTTTTCGTCCTCCCATTTCATCCTTGGGCAATCTTTGGACCAAGTTCGTCTCGTTCGTCCCTCTTCGTGGCGATTTGATCCATTGGCATTCTTTGGACCAAGTTCGTCTCGTTCGTCCCTGTTCGTCCTCCCATTTGATCCTTGGGCATTCTTTGGACCTTTGGCATTCTTTGAACCAAGTTCGTCTCGTTTGTCCCTCTACGTCTCGTTTGTTCCTTTTGTCCTCCATTTGATCCTTTGGCATTCTTTGGACCAAGTTCGTCTCGTTTGTCCCTCTACGTCCTCCCATTTCATCCTTTGACATTCTTTGGACCTCGTTCGTCTCGTTCGTCCCTTTTCGTCCTCCCATTTCATCCTTGGGCAATCTTTGGACCAAGTTCGTCTCATTCGTCCCTCTTCGTACTCCCATTTGATCATTTGGCATTCTTTGTACCAAGTTGGTCTCGTTCGTCCTCCCATTTGAACCTTTGGCATTCTTTGAACCAAGTTCGTCTCGTTCGTCCCTGTTCGTCCTCCCATTTGATCCTTTGGGCATTCTTTGGACTAAGTTCGTCTCGTTCCTCCCTCTACGTCCTCCCATTTGATCCTTGGGAATTCTTTGTACCACGTTTGTCACCTTCGTCGTCCCATTTGATCCTTTGGGCATTCTTTGGACCAAGTTCGTCACGTTCGTCCTCCCATTTGATCCTTTGGCATCCTTTGCACGAAGTTCGTCTCCTTCGTCCCTCTTCGTCCTCCCATTTGATCGTTTGACATTCTTTGGACAATGTTCGTCTCGTTCGTCACTTTTCGTCCTCCATTTGATCCTTTGGCATTCTTTGGACCAAGTTCGTCTCGTTCGTCCCTCTACGTGCTCCCATTTGATCCTTCGGCATTCTTTGCACCAAGTTCGTCACGTTCGTCCTCCCATTTGATCCTTTGGCATTCTTTGCACCAAGTTCGTCTCCTTCGTCCCTCTTCGTCCTCCCATTTGATCCTTTAGCATTCTTTGTACCAAGTTGGTCTCGTTCGTCCTTTGGGCATTCTTTGGACCAAGTTCATCTCGTTCCTCCCTCTACGTCCTCCCATTTGATCCTTGGGAATTCTTTGTACCAAGTTCGTCACGTTCGTCGTCCCATTTGATCCTTTGGGCATTCTTTCGACCAAGTTCGTCTCGTTCGTCCCCCATTTGATCCTTTGGCATTCTTTGGACCAAGTTCGTCTCGTTCGTCCTCCCATTTGATCCTTTCGCATTCTTTGGACCACGTTCGTCTCGTTCGTCCCTTTTCGTCCTCCCATTTCATGCTTGGGCATTCTTTGGACCAAGTTCGTCTCGTTCGTCCCTCTACATCCTCCCATTTCATCTTTGGGCATTCTTTGGACCAAGTTCGTCTCGTTCGTCCATGTTCGTTCTCCCATTTGATCCTTTGGGCATTCTTTGAACCAAGTTCGTCTCGTTCGTCCCTCTACGTTCTCCCATTTAATCCTTGGGCATTCTTTGTACCAAGTTCATCTCGTTCGTCCTCCCATTTGATCCTTTGGCATTCGTTGGACCATGTTCGTCTCCTTCGTCCCTCTTCGTCCTCCCATTTGATCGTTGGGCATTCTTTGTGCCAAGTTCGTCACGTTCGTCCTCCCATTTGAGCCATTGGCATTCATTGGACCAAGTTCGTCTCGTTCCTCCTTCTACGTCCTCTCCCATTTGATCCATTGGCATTCTTTCGACCATGTTCGTCTCGTTCGTCCCTGTTCGTCCTCCCATTTGATCCTTGGGCATTCTTTGTACCAAGTTCGTCACGTTCGTCCTCCCATTTGATCCTTTGGCATTCCTTGGTCCAAGTTCGTCTCCTTCGTCCCTCTTCGTCCTCCCATTTGATCCTTTGACATTCTTTGGACCAAGTTCGTCTCGTTCGTCCCTTTTCGTCCTCCCATTTTATCGTTGGGCAATCTTTGGACCAAGTTCGTCCCGTTCGTCCCTCTTCGTCCTCCCATTTGATCCTTTGGCATTCTTTGTACCACGTTGGTCTCGTTCGTCCTCCCATTTGATCCTTTGGCATTCTTTGGACCAAGTTCGTCTCGTTCGTCCCTGTTCGTCCTCCCATTTGATCCTTTGGGCATTCTTTGGACCAAGTTCGTCTCGTTCCTCCCTCTTCGTCCTCCCATTTGATCCATTGGCATTCTTTCGACCAAGTTCGTCTCGTTCGTCCCTGTTCGTCCTCCCATTTGATCCTTGGGCATTCTTTGTACCAAGTTCGTCACGTTCGTCCTCCCATTTGATCCTTTGGCATTCCTTGGTCCAAGTTCGTCTCCTTCGTCCCTCTTCGTCCTCCCATTTGATCCTTTGACATTCTTTGGAGCAAGTTCGTCTCGTTCGTCCCTTTTTGTCCTCCAATTTGATCCTTGGGCAATCTTTGGACCAAGTTCGTCTCGTTCGTCCCTCTTCGTCCTCCCATTTGATCCTATGGCATTCTTTGTACCAAGTTGGTCTCGTTCGTCCTCCCATTTGATCCTTTGGCATTCTTTGGACCAAGTTCGTCTCGTTCGTCCCTGTTCGTCCTCCTATTTGATCCTTTGGGCATTCTTTGGACCAAGTTCGTCTCGTTCCTCCCTCTACGTCCTCCCATTTGATCATTGGGAATTCTTTGTACCACGTTCGTCACGTTCGTCGTCCCATTTGATCCTTTGGGCATTCTTTGGACAAAGTTCGTCTCGTTCGTCCCCCATTTGATCCTTTGGCATTCTTTGGACCAAGTTCGTCTAGTTCGTCCCTTTACGTCCTCCCATTTGATTCTTGGGCATTCTTTGTACCAAGTTCGTCTCGTTCGTCCTCCCATTTGATCCTTTGGCATTCTTTGGACCAAGTTCGTCTCCTTCGTCCCTGTTCGTCCACCCACTTGATCCTTTGACCTTTTTTGGACCAAGTTCGTCTCGTTCATCCCTTTTCGTCCTCCCATTTCATCCTTGGGCAATCTTTGGACCAAGTTCGTCTCGTTCGTCCCTCTTCGTGGCGATTTGATCCATTGGCATTCTTTGGACCAAGTTCGTCTCGTTCGTCCCTGTTCGTCCTCCCATTTGATCCTTGGGCATTCTTTGGACCTTTGGCATTCTTTGAACCAAGTTCGTCTCGTTTGTCCCTCTACGTCTCGTTTGTTCCTTTTGTCCTCCATTTGATCCTTTGGCATTCTTTGGACCAAGTTCGTCTCGTTTGTCCCTCTACGTCCTCCCATTTCATCCTTTGAAATTCTTTGGACCTCGTTCGTCTCGTTCGTCCCTTTTCGTCCTCCCATTTCATCCTTGGGCAATCTTTGGACCAAGTTCGTCTCATTCGTCCCTCTTCGTACTCCCATTTGATCATTTGGCATTCTTTGTACCAAGTTGGTCTCGTTCGTCCTCCCATTTGAACCTTTGGCATTCTTTGAACCAAGTTCGTCTCGTTCGTCCCTGTTCGTCCTCCCATTTGATCCTTTGGGCATTCTTTGGACTAAGTTCGTCTCGTTCCTCCCTCTACGTCCTCCCATTTGATCCTTGGGAATTCTTTGTACCACGTTTGTCACCTTCGTCGTCCCATTTGATCCTTTGGGCATTCTTTGGACCAAGTTCGTCACGTTCGTCCTCCCATTTGATCCTTTGGCATCCTTTGGACCAAGTTCGTCTCCTTCGTCCCTCTTCGTCCTCCCATTTGATCGTTTGACATTCTTTGGACAATGTTCGTCTCGTTCGTCACTTTTCGTCCTCCATTTGATCCTTTGGCATTCTTTGGACCAAGTTCGTCTCGTTCGTCCCTCTACGTGCTCCCATTTGATCCTTCGGCATTCTTTGCACCAAGTTCGTCACGTTCGTCCTCCCATTTGATCCTTTGGCATTCTTTGCACCAAGTTCGTCTCCTTCGTCCCTCTTCGTCCTCCCATTTGATCCTTTAGCATTCTTTGTACCAAGTTGGTCTCGTTCGTCCTTTGGGCATTCTTTGGACCAAGTTCATCTCGTTCCTCCCTCTACGTCCTCCCATTTGATCCTTGGGAATTCTTTGTACCAAGTTCGTCACGTTCGTCGTCCCATTTGATCCTTTGGGCATTCTTTCGACCAAGTTCGTCTCGTTCGTCCCCCATTTGATCCTTTGGCATTCTTTGGACCAAGTTCGTCTCGTTCGTCCTCCCATTTGATCCTTTCGCATTCTTTGGACCACGTTCGTCTCGTTCGTCCCTTTTCGTCCTCCCATTTCATGCTTGGGCATTCTTTGGACCAAGTTCGTCTCGTTCGTCCCTCTACATCCTCCCATTTCATCTTTGGGCATTCTTTGGACCAAGTTCGTCTCGTTCGTCCATGTTCGTTCTCCCATTTGATCCTTTGGGCATTCTTTGAACCAAGTTCGTCTCGTTCGTCCCTCTACGTTCTCCCATTTAATCCTTGGGCATTCTTTGTACCAAGTTCATCTCGTTCGTCCTCCCATTTGATCCTTTGGCATTCGTTGGACCATGTTCGTCTCCTTCGTCCCTCTTCGTCCTCCCATTTGATCGTTGGGCATTCTTTGTGCCAAGTTCGTCACGTTCGTCCTCCCATTTGAGCCATTGGCATTCATTGGACCAAGTTCGTCTCGTTCCTCCTTCTACGTCCTCTCCCATTTGATCCATTGGCATTCTTTCGACCATGTTCGTCTCGTTCGTCCCTGTTCGTCCTCCCATTTGATCCTTGGGCATTCTTTGTACCAAGTTCGTCACGTTCGTCCTCCCATTTGATCCTTTGGCATTCCTTGGTCCAAGTTCGTCTCCTTCGTCCCTCTTCGTCCTCCCATTTGATCCTTTGACATTCTTTGGACCAAGTTCGTCTCGTTCGTCCCTTTTCGTCCTCCCATTTTATCGTTGGGCAATCTTTGGACCAAGTTCGTCCCGTTCGTCCCTCTTCGTCCTCCCATTTGATCCTTTGGCATTCTTTGTACCACGTTGGTCTCGTTCGTCCTCCCATTTGATCCTTTGGCATTCTTTGGACCAAGTTCGTCTCGTTCGTCCCTGTTCGTCCTCCCATTTGATCCTTTGGGCATTCTTTGGACCAAGTTCGTCTCGTTCCTCCCTCTTCGTCCTCCCATTTGATCCATTGGCATTCTTTCGACCAAGTTCGTCTCGTTCGTCCCTGTTCGTCCTCCCATTTGATCCTTGGGCATTCTTTGTACCAAGTTCGTCACGTTCGTCCTCCCATTTGATCCTTTGGCATTCCTTGGTCCAAGTTCGTCTCCTTCGTCCCTCTTCGTCCTCCCATTTGATCCTTTGACATTCTTTGGAGCAAGTTCGTCTCGTTCGTCCCTTTTTGTCCTCCAATTTGATCCTTGGGCAATCTTTGGACCAAGTTCGTCTCGTTCGTCCCTCTTCGTCCTCCCATTTGATCCTATGGCATTCTTTGTACCAAGTTGGTCTCGTTCGTCCTCCCATTTGATCCTTTGGCATTCTTTGGACCAAGTTCGTCTCGTTCGTCCCTGTTCGTCCTCCTATTTGATCCTTTGGGCATTCTTTGGACCAAGTTCGTCTCGTTCCTCCCTCTACGTCCTCCCATTTGATCATTGGGAATTCTTTGTACCACGTTCGTCACGTTCGTCGTCCCATTTGATCCTTTGGGCATTCTTTGGACAAAGTTCGTCTCGTTCGTCCCCCATTTGATCCTTTGGCATTCTTTGGACCAAGTTCGTCTAGTTCGTCCCTTTACGTCCTCCCATTTGATTCTTGGGCATTCTTTGTACCAAGTTCGTCTCGTTCGTCCTCCCATTTGATCCTTTGGCATTCTTTGGACCAAGTTCGTCTCCTTCGTCCCTGTTCGTCCACCCACTTGATCCTTTGACCTTTTTTGGACCAAGTTCGTCTCGTTCATCCCTTTTCGTCCTCCCATTTCATCCTTGGGCAATCTTTGGACCAAGTTCGTCTCGTTCGTCCCTCTTCGTGGCGATTTGATCCATTGGCATTCTTTGGACCAAGTTCGTCTCGTTCGTCCCTGTTCGTCCTCCCATTTGATCCTTGGGCATTCTTTGGACCTTTGGCATTCTTTGAACCAAGTTCGTCTCGTTTGTCCCTCTACGTCTCGTTTGTTCCTTTTGTCCTCCATTTGATCCTTTGGCATTCTTTGGACCAAGTTCGTCTCGTTTGTCCCTCTACGTCCTCCCATTTCATCCTTTGACATTCTTTGGACCTCGTTCGTCTCGTTCGTCCCTTTTCGTCCTCCCATTTCATCCTTGGGCAATCTTTGGACCAAGTTCGTCTCATTCGTCCCTCTTCGTACTCCCATTTGATCATTTGGCATTCTTTGTACCAAGTTGGTCTCGTTCGTCCTCCCATTTGAACCTTTGGCATTCTTTGAACCAAGTTCGTCTCGTTCGTCCCTGTTCGTCCTCCCATTTGATCCTTTGGGCATTCTTTGGACTAAGTTCGTCTCGTTCCTCCCTCTACGTCCTCCCATTTGATCCTTGGGAATTCTTTGTACCACGTTTGTCACCTTCGTCGTCCCATTTGATCCTTTGGGCATTCTTTGGACCAAGTTCGTCACGTTCGTCCTCCCATTTGATCCTTTGGCATCCTTTGGACCAAGTTCGTCTCCTTCGTCCCTCTTCGTCCTCCCATTTGATCGTTTGACATTCTTTGGACAATGTTCGTCTCGTTCGTCACTTTTCGTCCTCCATTTGATCCTTTGGCATTCTTTGGACCAAGTTCGTCTCGTTCGTCCCTCTACGTGCTCCCATTTGATCCTTCGGCATTCTTTGCACCAAGTTCGTCACGTTCGTCCTCCCATTTGATCCTTTGGCATTCTTTGCACCAAGTTCGTCTCCTTCGTCCCTCTTCGTCCTCCCATTTGATCCTTTAGCATTCTTTGTACCAAGTTGGTCTCGTTCGTCCTTTGGGCATTCTTTGGACCAAGTTCATCTCGTTCCTCCCTCTACGTCCTCCCATTTGATCCTTGGGAATTCTTTGTACCAAGTTCGTCACGTTCGTCGTCCCATTTGATCCTTTGGGCATTCTTTCGACCAAGTTCGTCTCGTTCGTCCCCCATTTGATCCTTTGGCATTCTTTGGACCAAGTTCGTCTCGTTCGTCCTCCCATTTGATCCTTTCGCATTCTTTGGACCACGTTCGTCTCGTTCGTCCCTTTTCGTCCTCCCATTTCATGCTTGGGCATTCTTTGGACCAAGTTCGTCTCGTTCGTCCCTCTACATCCTCCCATTTCATCTTTGGGCATTCTTTGGACCAAGTTCGTCTCGTTCGTCCATGTTCGTTCTCCCATTTGATCCTTTGGGCATTCTTTGAACCAAGTTCGTCTCGTTCGTCCCTCTACGTTCTCCCATTTAATCCTTGGGCATTCTTTGTACCAAGTTCATCTCGTTCGTCCTCCCATTTGATCCTTTGGCATTCGTTGGACCATGTTCGTCTCCTTCGTCCCTCTTCGTCCTCCCATTTGATCGTTGGGCATTCTTTGTGCCAAGTTCGTCACGTTCGTCCTCCCATTTGAGCCATTGGCATTCATTGGACCAAGTTCGTCTCGTTCCTCCTTCTACGTCCTCTCCCATTTGATCCATTGGCATTCTTTCGACCATGTTCGTCTCGTTCGTCCCTGTTCGTCCTCCCATTTGATCCTTGGGCATTCTTTGTACCAAGTTCGTCACGTTCGTCCTCCCATTTGATCCTTTGGCATTCCTTGGTCCAAGTTCGTCTCCTTCGTCCCTCTTCGTCCTCCCATTTGATCCTTTGACATTCTTTGGACCAAGTTCGTCTCGTTCGTCCCTTTTCGTCCTCCCATTTTATCCTTGGGCAATCTTTGGACCAAGTTCGTCCCGTTCGTCCCTCTTCGTCCTCCCATTTGATCCTTTGGCATTCTTTGTACCACGTTGGTCTCGTTCGTCCTCCCATTTGATCCTTTGGCATTCTTTGGACCAAGTTCGTCTCGTTCGTCCCTGTTCGTCCTCCCATTTGATCCTTTGGGCATTCTTTGGACCAAGTTCGTCTCGTTCCTCCCTCTTCGTCCTCCCATTTGATCCATTGGCATTCTTTCGACCAAGTTCGTCTCGTTCGTCCCTGTTCGTCCTCCCATTTGATCCTTGGGCATTCTTTGTACCAAGTTCGTCACGTTCATCCTCCCATTTGATCCTTTGGCATTCCTTGGTCCAAGTTCGTCTCCTTCGTCCCTCTTCGTCCTCCCATTTGATCCTTTGACATTCTTTGGAGCAAGTTCGTCTCGTTCGTCCCTTTTTGTCCTCCAATTTGATCCTTGGGCAATCTTTGGACCAAGTTCGTCTCGTTCGTCCCTCTTCGTCCTCCCATTTGATCCTATGGCATTCTTTGTACCAAGTTGGTCTCGTTCGTCCTCCCATTTGATCCTTTGGCATTCTTTGGACCAAGTTCGTCTCGTTCGTCCCTGTTCGTCCTCCTATTTGATCCTTTGGGCATTCTTTGGACCAAGTTCGTCTCGTTCCTCCCTCTACGTCCTCCCATTTGATCATTGGGAATTCTTTGTACCACGTTCGTCACGTTCGTCGTCCCATTTGATCCTTTGGGCATTCTTTGGACAAAGTTCGTCTCGTTCGTCCCCCATTTGATCCTTTGGCATTCTTTGGACCAAGTTCGTCTAGTTCGTCCCTTTACGTCCTCCCATTTGATTCTTGGGCATTCTTTCTACCAAGTTCGTCTCGTTCGTCCTCCCATTTGATCCTTTGGCATTCTTTGGACCAAGTTCGTCTCCTTCGTCCCTCTTCGTCCACCCACTTGATCCTTTGACCTTTTTTGGACCAAGTTCGTCTCGTTCATCCCTTTTCGTCCTCCCATTTCATCCTTGGGCAATCTTTGGACCAAGTTCGTCTCGTTCGTCCCTCTTCGTGGCGATTTGATCCATTGGCATTCTTTGGACCAAGTTCGTCTCGTTCGTCCCTGTTCGTCCTCCCATTTGATCCTTGGGCATTCTTTGGACCTTTGGCATTCTTTGAACCAAGTTCGTCTCGTTTGTCCCTCTACGTCTCGTTTGTTCCTTTTGTCCTCCATTTGATCCTTTGGCATTCTTTGGACCAAGTTCGTCTCGTTTGTCCCTCTACGTCCTCCCATTTCATCCTTTGACATTCTTTGGACCTCGTTCGTCTCGTTCGTCCCTTTTCGTCCTCCCATTTCATCCTTGGGCAATCTTTGGACCAAGTTCGTCTCATTCGTCCCTCTTCGTACTCCCATTTGATCATTTGGCATTCTTTGTACCAAGTTGGTCTCGTTCGTCCTCCCATTTGAACCTTTGGCATTCTTTGAACCAAGTTCGTCTCGTTCGTCCCTGTTCGTCCTCCCATTTGATCCTTTGGGCATTCTTTGGACTAAGTTCGTCTCGTTCCTCCCTCTACGTCCTCCCATTTGATCCTTGGGAATTCTTTGTACCACGTTTGTCACCTTCGTCGTCCCATTTGATCCTTTGGGCATTCTTTGGACCAAGTTCGTCACGTTCGTCCTCCCATTTGATCCTTTGGCATCCTTTGGACCAAGTTCGTCTCCTTCGTCCCTCTTCGTCCTCCCATTTGATCGTTTGACATTCTTTGGACAATGTTCGTCTCGTTCGTCACTTTTC
The DNA here is from genome assembly GCA_030159175.1 of Glycyrrhiza uralensis. Lineage (NCBI taxonomy): Eukaryota > Viridiplantae > Streptophyta > Magnoliopsida > Fabales > Fabaceae > Glycyrrhiza > Glycyrrhiza uralensis. The sequence goes on along the minus strand of BRZY01000006.1, from coordinate 24,058,569 downwards.
GTCCTCCATTTGATCCTTTGACATTCTTTGGACCAAGTTCGTCTCGTTCGTCCCTCTACGTGCTCCCATTTGATCCTTCGGCATTCTTTGCACCAAGTTCGTCACGTTCGTCCTCCCATTTGATCCTTTGGCATTCTTTGCACCAAGTTCGTCTCCTTCGTCCCTCTTCGTCCTCCCATTTGATCCTTTAGCATTCTTTGTACCAAGTTGGTCTCGTTCGTCCTTTGGGCATTCTTTGGACCAAGTTCATCTCGTTCCTCCCTCTACGTCCTCCCATTTGATCCTTGGGAATTCTTTGTACCAAGTTCGTCACGTTCGTCGTCCCATTTGATCCTTTGGGCATTCTTTCGACCAAGTTCGTCTCGTTCGTCCCCCATTTGATCCTTTGGCATTCTTTGGACCAAGTTCGTCTCGTTCGTCCTCCCATTTGATCCTTTCGCATTCTTTGGACCACGTTCGTCTCGTTCGTCCCTTTTCGTCCTCCCATTTCATGCTTGGGCATTCTTTGGACCAAGTTCGTCTCGTTCGTCCCTCTACATCCTCCCATTTCATCTTTGGGCATTCTTTGGACCAAGTTCGTCTCGTTCGTCCATGTTCGTTCTCCCATTTGATCCTTTGGGCATTCTTTGAACCAAGTTCGTCTCGTTCGTCCCTCTACGTTCTCCCATTTAATCCTTGGGCATTCTTTGTACCAAGTTCATCTCGTTCGTCCTCCCATTTGATCCTTTGGCATTCGTTGGACCATGTTCGTCTCCTTCGTCCCTCTTCGTCCTCCCATTTGATCGTTGGGCATTCTTTGTGCCAAGTTCGTCACGTTCGTCCTCCCATTTGAGCCATTGGCATTCATTGGACCAAGTTCGTCTCGTTCCTCCTTCTACGTCCTCTCCCATTTGATCCATTGGCATTCTTTCGACCATGTTCGTCTCGTTCATCCCTGTTCGTCCTCCCATTTGATCCTTGGGCATTCTTTGTACCAAGTTCGTCACGTTCGTCCTCCCATTTGATCCTTTGGCATTCCTTGGTCCAAGTTTGTCTCCTTCGTCCCTCTTCGTCCTCCCATTTGATCCTTTGACATTCTTTGGACCAAGTTCGTCTCGTTCGTCCCTTTTCGTCCTCCCATTTTATCCTTGGGCAATCTTTGGACCAAGTTCGTCCCGTTCGTCCCTCTTCGTCCTCCCATTTGATCCTTTGGCATTCTTTGTACCACGTTGGTCTCGTTCGTCCTCCCATTTGATCCTTTGGCATTCTTTGGACCAAGTTCGTCTCGTTCGTCCCTGTTCGTCCTCCCATTTGATCCTTTGGGCATTCTTTGGACCAAGTTCGTCTCCTTCCTCCCTCTATGTCCTCCCATTTGATCATTGGGAATTCTTTGTACCACGTTCGTCACGTTCGTCGTCCCATTTGATCCTTTGGGCATTCTTTGGACAAAGTTCGTCTCGTTCCTCCCCCATTTGATCCTTTGGCATTCTTTGGACCAAGTTCGTCTCGTTCGTCCCTCTTCGTTCTCCCATTTGATCCTTTGGCATTCTTTGGACCACGTTCGTCACGTTTGTCCCTTTTCGTCCTCCCATTTAATCCTTGGGCATTCTTTGGACCAAGTTTGTCTCGTTCGTCCCTGTACATCCTCCCATTTCATCTTCGGGCATTCTTTGGACCAAGTTTGTCTCGTTCGTCCCTGTTCGTTCTCCCATTTGATCCTTTGGGCATTCTTTGGACCAAGTTCGTCTAGTTCGTCCCTTTACGTCCTCCCATTTGATTCTTGGGCATTCCTTGTACCAAGTTCGTCTCGTTCCTCCCTCTACGTCCTCCCATGTGATCCATTGGCATTTTTTCGACCAAGTTCGTCTCGTTCGTCCCTGTTCGTCCTCCCATTTGATCCTTGGGCATTCTTTATACCAAGTTCGTCACGTTCGTCCTCCCATTTGATCCTTTGGCATTCCTTGGTCCAAGTTCGTCTCCTTCGTCCCTCTTCGTCCTCCCATTTGATCCTCTGACATTCTTTGGAGCAAGTTCGTCTCGTTCGTCCCTTTTCGTCCTGCCATTTTATCCTTGGGCAATCTTTGGACCAAGTTCGTCTCGTTCGTCCCTCTTCGTCCTCCCATTTGATCCTTTGGCATTCTTTGTACCAAGTTGGTCTCGTTCGTCCTCCCATTTGATCCTTTGGCATTCTTTGGACCAAGTTCGTCTCGTTCGTCCCTGTTCGTCCTCCCATTTGATCCTTTGACATTCTTTGGACCACGTTCGCCTCGTTCGTCCCTTTTCGTCCTCCCATTTGATCTTTTGACATTCTTTGGACAATGTTCGTCTCGTTCGTCCCTTTTCGTCCTCCATTTGATCCTTTGGCATTCTTTGGACCAAGTTCGTCTCGTTCGTCCCTCTACGTGCTCCCATTTGATCCTTGGGCATTCTTTATACCAAGTTCGTCACGTTCGTCCTCCCATTTGATCCTTTGGCATTCTTTGGACCAAGTTCGTATCCTTCGTCCCTCTTCGTCCTCCCATTTGATCCTTTGGCATTCTTTGTACCAAGTTGGTCTCGTTCGTCCTCTCATTTGAACCTTTGGCATTCTTTGGACCAAGTTCGTCTCGTTCGTCCCTGTTCGTCCTCCCATTTGATCCTTTGGGCATTCTTTGGACTATGTTCGTCTCGTTCCTCCCTCTACGTCCTCCCATTTGATCCTTGGGAATTCTTTGTACCACGTTCGTCACCTTCGTCGTCCCATTTGATCCTTTGGGCATTCTTTGGACCAACTTCGTCACGTTCGTCCTCCCATTTGATCCTTCGGCATTCTTTGGACCAAGTTCGTCTCCTTCGTCCCTCTTCGTGCTCCCATTTGATCCTTGGGCATTCTTTGGACCTTTGGCATTCTTTGAACCAAGTTCGTCTCGTTTGTCCCTCTACGTCTCGTTTGTCCCTTTTTGTCCTCCATTTGATCCTTTGGCATTCTTTGGACCAAGTTCGTCTCGTTTGTCCCTCTACGTCCTCCCATTTGATCGTTGGGCATTCTTTGTACCAAGTTCGTCACGTTTGTCCTCCCATTTGATTCATTGGCATTGTTTGGACCAAGTTCGTCTCGTTCGTCCCTCTACGTCCTCCCATTTGATCCATTGGCATTCTTTGGACCAAGTTCGTCTCGTTCGTCCCTGTTCGTCCTCCCATTTGATCCTTGGGCATTCTTTGTACCAAGTTCGTCACGTTCGTCCTCCCATTTGATCCTTTGGCATTCTTTGGACCAAGTTCGTCTCCTTCGTCCCTCTTCGTCCTCCCATTTGATCCCTTGACATTCTTTGGACCACGTTCGTCTCGTTCGTCCCTTTTCGTCCTCCCATTTCATCCTTGGGCAATCTTTGGACCAAGTTCGTCTCGTTCGTCCCTCTTCGTCCTCCCATTTGATCCTTTGGCATTCTTTGTACCAAGTTGGTCTCGTTCGTCCTCCCATTTGAACCTTTGGCATTCTTTGGACCAAGTTCGTCTCGTTCGTCCCTCTACGTCCTCCCATTTGATCCTTGGGATTCATTGGACCAAGTTCTTCTCGTTTGTCCCCCATTTGATCCTTTGGCATTCTTTGGACCAAGTTCGTCTCGTTCCTCCCTCTACGTCCTCCCATTTGATCCTTGGGAATTGTTTGTACCACGTTCGTCACCTTCGTCCTCCCATTTGATCGTTGGGCATTCTTTGTACCAAGTTCGTCACGTTCGTCCTCCCATTTGATCCATTGGAATTCTTTGGACCAAGTTCGTCTCGTTCGTCCCGCTACGTCCTCCCATTTGATCCATTGGCATTCTTTGGACAATGTTCGTCTCGTTCGTCCCTTTTCGTCCTCCATTTGATCCTTTGGCATTCTTTGGACCAAGTTCGTCTCGTTCGTCCCTCTACGTGCTCCCATTTGATCCTTGGGCATTCTTTGTACCATGTTCGTAACGTTCGTCCTCCCATTTGATCCTTTGGCATTCTTTGGACCAAGTTCGTCTCCTTCGTCCCTCTTCGTCCTTTCATTGGATCCTTTGGCATTCTTTGTACCAAGTTGGTCTCGTTCGTCCTCCCATTTGAACCTTTGGCATTCTTTGGACCAAGTTCGTCTCGTTCGTCCCTGTTCGTCCTCCCATTTGATCCTTTGGGCATTCTTTGGACCAAGTTCGTCTCGTTCCTCCCTCTACGTCCTCCCATTTGATCCTTGGGAATTCTTTGTATCAAGTTCGTCACGTTCGTCGTCCCATTTGATCCTATGGGCATTCTTTGGACCAAGTTCGTCTCGTTCGTCCCTCTTCGTTCTCCCATTTGATCCTTTGGCATTCTTTGTACCAAGTTGGTCTCGTTCGTCCTCTCATTTGATACTTTGGCATTCTTTGGACCACGTTCGTCACGTTTGTCCCTTTTCGTCCTCCCATTTCATCCTTGGGCATTCCTTGGACCAAGTTCGTCTCGTTCGTCCCTCTACATCCTCCCATTTCATCTTTGGGCATTCTTTGGACCAAGTTCGTCTCGTTCGTCCCTCTATGTCCTCCCGTTTAATCCTTGGGCATTCTTTGTACCAAGTTCGTCTCGTTCGTCCTCCCATTTGATCCTTTGGCATTCTTTGGATCAAGTTCGTCTCCTTCGTCCCTCTTCGTCCTCCCATTTGATCCTTTGACATTTTTTGGACCAAGTTCGTCTCGTTCATCCCTTTTTGTCCTCCATTTGAACCTTTGGCATTCTTTGGACGAAGTTCATCTCGTTCGTCCCTCTACGTCCTCCCATTTGATCGTTGGGCATTCTTTGTGCCAAGTTCGTCACGTTCGTCCTCCCATTTGATCCATTGGCATTCTTTGGACCAAGTTCGTCTCGTTCCTCCCTCTTCGTCCTCCCATTTGATCCTTTGGCATTCTTTGTACCAAGTTGGTCTCGTTCGTCCTCCTATTTGAACCTTTGGCATTCTTTGGACCAAGTTCGTCTCGTTCGTCCCTGTTCGTGCTCCCATTTGATCCTTTGGGCATTCTTTGGACCAAGTTCGTCTCGTTCCTCCCTCTACGTCCTCCCATTTGATCCTTGGGAATTCTTTGTATCAAGTTCGTCACGTTCGTCGTCCCATTTGATCCTATGGGCATTCTTTGGACCGAGTTCGTCTCGTTCGTCCCTCTTCGTTCTCCCATTTGATCCTTTGGCATTCTTTGTACCAAGTTGGTCTCGTTCGTCCTCCCATTTGATACTTTGGCATTCTTTGGACCACGTTCGTCACGTTTGTCCCTTTTCGTCCTCCCATTTCATCCATGGGGATTCTTTGGACCAAGTTCGTCTCGTTCGTCCCTCTACATCCTCCCATTTCATCTTTGGGCATTCTTTGGACCAAGTTCGTCTCGTTCGTCCTCCCATTTGATCCATTGGCATTCTTTGGACCAAGTTCGTCTCGTTCCTCCCTCTTCGTCCTCCCATTTGATCCTTTGGCATTCTTTGTACCAAGTTGGTCTCGTTCGTCCTCCTATTTGAACCTTTGGCATTCTTTGGACCAAGTTCGTCTCGTTCGTCCCTGTTCGTGCTCCCATTTGATCCTTTGGGCATTCTTTGGACCAAGTTCGTCTCGTTCCTCCCTCTACGTCCTCCCATTTGATCCTTGGGAATTCTTTGTATCAAGTTCGTCACGTTCGTCGTCCCATTTGATCCTATGGGCATTCTTTGGACCGAGTTCGTCTCGTTCGTCCCTCTTCGTTCTCCCATTTGATCCTTTGGCATTCTTTGTACCAAGTTGGTCTCGTTCGTCCTCCCATTTGATACTTTGGCATTCTTTGGACCACGTTCGTCACGTTTGTCCCTTTTCGTCCTCCCATTTCATCCATGGGGATTCTTTGGACCAAGTTCGTCTCGTTCGTCCCTCTACATCCTCCCATTTCATCTTTGGGCATTCTTTGGACCAAGTTCGTCTCGTTCGTCCTCCCATTTGATCCTTTGGCATTCTTTGGATCAAGTTCGTCTCCTTCGTCCCTCTTCGTCCTCCCATTTGATCCTTTGCCATTTTTTGGACCAAGTTCGTCTCGTTCATCCCTTTTTGTCCTCCATTTGAACCTTTGGCATTCTTTGGACGAAGTTCGTCTCGTTCGTCCCTCTACGTCCTCCCATTTGATCGTTGGGCATTCTTTGTACCAAGTTGGTCACGTTCTTCCTCCCATTTGATCCTTTGGCATTCCTTGGTCCAAGTTCGTCTCCTTCGTCCCTCTTCGTCCTCCCATTTGATCCTTTGACATTCTTTGGAGCAAGTTCGTCTCGTTCGTCCCTTTTCGTCCTCCAATTTGATCCTTGGGCAATCTTTGGACCAAGTTCGTCTCGTTCGTCCCTCTTCGTCCTCCCATTTGATCCTATGGCATTCTTTGAACCAAGTTGGTCTCGTTCGTCCTCCCATTTGATCCTTTGGCATTCTTTGGACCAAGTTCGTCTCGTTCGTCCCTGTTCGTCCTCCTATTTGATCCTTTGGGCATTCTTTGGACCAAGTTCGTCTCGTTCCTCTCTCTACGTCCTCCCATTTGATCATTGGGAATTCTTTGTACCACGTTCGTCACGTTCGTCGTCCCATTTGATCCTTTGGGCATTCTTTGGACAAAGTTCGTCTCGTTCGTCCCCCATTTGATCCTTTGGCATTCTTTGGACCAAGTTCGTCTAGTTCGTCCCTTTAAGTCCTCCCATTTGATTCTTGGGCATTCTTTGTACCAAGTTCGTCTCGTTCGTCCTCCCATTTGATCCTTTGGCATTCTTTGGACCAAGTTCGTCTCCTTCGTCCCTCTTCGTCCACCCATTTGATCCTTTGACCTTTTTTGGACCAAGTTCGTCTCGTTCATCCCTTTTCGTCCTCCCATTTCATCCTTGGGCAATCTTTGGACCAAGTTCGTCTCGTTCGTCCCTCTTCGTGGCCATTTGATCCATTGGCATTCTTTGGACCAAGTTCGTCTCGTTCGTCCCTGTTCGTCCTCCCATTTGATCCTTGGGCATTCTTTGGACCTTTGGCATTCTTTGGACCAAGTTCGTCTCGTTTGTCCCTCTACGTCTCGTTTGTCCCTTTTTGTCCTCCATTTGATCCTTTGGCATTCTTTGGACCAAGTTCGTCTCGTTTGTCCCTCTACGTCCTCGCATTTCATCCTTTGACATTCTTTGGACCACGTTCGTCTCGTTCGTCCCTTTTCGTCCTCCCATTTCATCCTTGGGCAATCTTTGGACCAAGTTCGTCTCGTTCGTCCCTCTTCGTACTCCCATTTGATCCTTTGGCATTCTTTGTACCAAGTTGGTCTCGTTCGTCCTCCCATTTGAACCTTTGGCATTCTTTGAACCAAGTTCGTCTCGTTCGTCCCTGTTCGTCCTCCCATTTGATCCTTTGGGCATTCTTTGGACTAAGTTCGTCTCGTTCCTCCCTCTACGTCCTCCCATTTGATCCTTGGGAATTCTTTGTACCACGTTTGTCACCTTCGTCGTCCCATTTGATCCTTTGGGCATTCTTTGGACCAAGTTAGTCACGTTCGTCCTCCCATTTGATCCTTTGGCATCCTTTGGACCAAGTTCGTCTCCTTCGTCCCTCTTCGTCCTCCCATTTGATCGTTTGACAGTCTTTGGACTATGTTCGTCTCGTTCGTCCCTTTTCGTCCTCCATTTGATCCTTTGGCATTCTTTGGACCAAGTTCGTCTCCTTCGTCCCTTTTCGTCCTCCCATTTGATCGTTTGACAGTCTTTGGACTATGTTCGTCTCGTTCGTCCCTTTTCGTCCTCCATTTGATCCTTTGGCATTCTTTGGACCAAGTTCGTCTCGTTCGTCCCTCTACATCCTCCCATTTCATCTTTGGGCATTCTTTGGACCAAGTTCGTCTCGTTCGTCCATGTTCGTTCTCCCATTTGATCCTTTGGGCATTCTTTGAACCAAGTTCGTCTCGTTCGTCCCTCTACGTTCTCCCATTTAATCCTTGGGCATTCTTTGTACCAAGTTCATCTCGTTCGTCCTCCCATTTGATCCTTTGGCATTCTTTGGACCATGTTCGTCTCCTTCGTCCCTCTTCGTCCTCCCATTTGATCGTTGTGCATTCTTTGTGCCAAGTTCGTCACGTTCGTCCTCCCATTTGAGCCATTGGCATTCATTGGACCAAGTTCGTCTCGTTCCTCCTTCTACGTCCTCTCCCATTTGATCCATTGGCATTCTTTCGACCATGTTCGTCTCGTTCGTCCCTGTTCGTCCTCCCATTTGATCCTTGGGCATTCTTTGTACCAAGTTCGCCACGTTCGTCCTCCCATTTGATCCTTTGGCATTCCTTGGTCCAAGTTCGTCTCCTTCGCCCCTCTTCGTCCTCCCATTTGATCATTTGACAGTCTTTGGACAATGTTCGTATCGTTCGTCACTTTTCGTCCTCCATTTGATCCTTTGGCATTCTTTGGACCAAGTTCGTCTCGTTCGTCCCTCTACGTGCTCCCATTTGATCCTTCGGCATTCTTTGCACCAAGTTCGTCACGTTCGTCCTCCCATTTGATCCTTTGGCATTCTTTGGACCAAGTTCGTCTCCTTCGTCCCTCTTCGTCCTCCCATTTGATCCTTTAGCATTCTTTGTACCAAGTTGGTCTCGTTCGACCAAGTTCGTCTCCTTCGTCCCTCTTCGTCCTCCCATTTGATCCTTTAGCATTCTTTGTACCAAGTTGGTCTCGTTCGTCCTTTGGGCATTCTTTGGACCAAGTTCATCTCGTTCCTCCCTCTACGTCCTCCCATTTGATCCTTGGGAATTCTTTGTACCAAGTTCGTCACGTTCGTCGTCCCATTTGATCCTTTGGGCATTCTTTCGACCAAGTTCGTCTCGTTCGTCCCCCATTTGATCCTTTGGCATTCTTTGGACCAAGTTCGTCTCGTTCGTCCGCCCATTTGATCCTTTGGCATTCTTTGGACCACGTTCGTCTCATTCGTCCCTTTTCGTCCTCCCATTTCATGCTTGGGCATTCTTTGGACCAAGTTCGTCTCGTTCGTCCCTCTACATCATCCCATTTCATCTTTGGGCATTCTTTGGACCAAGTTCGTCTCGTTCGTCCATGTTCGTTCTCCCATTTGATCCTTTGGGCATTCTTTGAACCAAGTTCGTCTCGTTCGTCCCTCTACGTTCTCCCATTTAATCCTTGGGCATTCTTTGTACCAAGTTCATCTCGTTCGTCCTCCCATTTGATCCTTTGGCATTCTTTGGACCATGTTCGTCTCCTTCGTCCCTCTTCGTCCTCCCATTTGATCGTTGGGCATTCTTTGTGCCAAGTTCGTCACGTTCGTCCTCCCATTTGAGCCATTGGCATTCATTGGACCATGTTCGTCTCGTTCCTCCTTCTACGTCCTCTCCCATTTGATCCATTGGCATTCTTTCGACCATGTTCGTCTCGTTCGTCCCTGTTCGTCCTCCCATTTGATCCTTGGGCATTCTTTGTACCAAGTTCGTCACGTTCGTCCTCCCATTTGATCCTTTGGCATTCCTTGGTCCAAGTTCGTCTCCTTCGTCCCTCTTCGTCCTCCCATTTGATCCTTTGACATTCTTTGGACAAGTTCGTCTCGTTCGTCCCTTTTCGTCCTCCCATTTTATCCTTGGGCAATCTTTGGACCAAGTTCGTCCCGTTCGTCCCTCTTCGTCCTCCCATTTGATCCTTTGGCATTCTTTGCACCAAGTTGGTCTCGTTCGTCCTCCCATTTGATCCTTTGGCATTCTTTGGACCAAGTTCGTCTCGTTCGTCCCTGTTCGTCCTCCCATTTGATCCTTTGGGCATTCTTTGGACCAAGTTCGTCTCCTTCCTCCCTCTATGTCCTCCCATTTGATCATTGGGAATTCTTTGTACCACGTTCGTCACGTTCGTCGTCCCATTTGATCCTTTGGGCATTCTTTGGACAAAGTTCGTCTCGTCCGTCCCCCAGTTGATCCTTTGGCATTCTTTGGACCAAGTTCGTCTCGTTCGTCCCTCTTCGTTCTCCCATTTGATCCTTTGGCATTCTTTGTACCAAGTTGGTCTCGTTCGTCCTCCCATTTGATCCTTTGGCATTCTTTGGACCACGTTCGTCACGTTTGTCCCTTTTCGTCCTCCCATTTAATCCTTGGGCATTCTTTGGACCATGTTTGTCTCGTTCGTCCCTCTACATCCTCCCATTTCATCTTCGGGCATTCTTTGGACCAAGTTTGTCTCGTTCGTCCCTGTTCGTTCTCCCATTTGATCCTTTGGGCATTCTTTGGACCAAGTTCGTCTAGTTCGTCCCTTTACGTCCTCCCATTTGATTCTTGGGCATTCTTTGTACCAAGTTCGTCTCCTTCGTCCCTCTTCGTCCTCCCATTTGATCCTTTGACCTTTTTTGGACCAAGTTCGTCTCGTTCATCCCTTTTCGTCCTCCCATTTCATCCTTGGGCAATCTTTGGACCAAGTTCGTCTCGTTCGTCCCTCTTCGTCCTCCCATTTGATCCATTGGCATTCTTTGGACCAAGTTCGTCTCGTTCGTCCCTGTTCGTCCTCCCATTTGATCCTTGGGCATTCTTTGGACCTTTGGCATTCTTTGGACCAAGTTCGTCTCGTTTGTCCCTCTACGTCTCGTTTGTCCCTTTTTGTCCTCCATTTGATCCTTTGGCATTCTTTGGACCAAGTTCGTCTCGTTTGTCCCTCTACGTCCTCCCATTTGATCGTTGGGCATTCTTTGTACCAAGTTCGTCACGTTCGTCCTCCCATTTGATCCATTGGCATTCTTTGGACCAAGTTCGTCTCGTTCGTCCCTCTACGTCCTCCCATTTGATCCATTGGCATTCTTTGGACCAAGTTCGTCCCTGTTCGTCCTCCCATTTGATCCTTGGGCATTCTTTGTACTAAGTTCGTCACGTTCGTCCTCCCATTTGATCCTCTGGCATTCTTGGACCAAGTTCGTCACCTTCGACCCTCTTCGTCCTCCCATTTGATCCTTTGACATTCTTTGGACGACGTTCGTCTCGTTCGTCCCTTTTCGTCCTCCCATTTCATCCTTGGGCAATCTTTGGACCAAGTTCGTCTCGTTCGTCCCACTTCGTCCTCCCATTTGATCCTTTGGCATTCTTTGTACCAAGTTGGTCTCGTTCGTCCTCCCATTTGAACCTTTGGAATTCTTTGGACCAAGTTCGTCTCGTTCGTCCCTGCTTGTCCTCCCATTTGATCCTTTGGGCATTCTTTGTACTAAGTTCGTCTCGTTCCTCCCTCTACGTCCTCCCATTTGATCCTTGGGAATTCTTTGTACCACGTTCGTCACCTTCGTCGTCCCATTTGATCCTTTGGGCATTCTTTGGACCAAGTTCGTCACGTTCGTCCTCCCATTTGATCCTTTGGCATTCTTTGGACCAAGTTCGTCTCCTTTGTCCCTCTTCGTCCTCCCATTTGATCGTTTGACATTCTTTGGACAATGTTCGTCTCGTTCGTCCCTTTTCGTCCTCCATTTGATCCTTTGGCATTCTTTGGACCAAGTTCGTCTCGTTCGTCCCTCTACGTGCTCCCATTTGATCCTTGGGCATTCTTTGTACCAAGTTCGTCACGTTCGTCCTCCCATTTGATCCTTTGGCATTCTTTGGACCAAGTTCGTCTCCTTCGTCCCTCTTCGTCCTCCCATTTGATCCTTTGGCATTCTTTGTACCAAGTTGGTCTCGTTCGTCCTCCCATTTGAACCTTTGGCATTCTTTGGACCAAGTTCGTCTCGTTCCTCCCTCTACGTCCTCCCATTTTATCCATTGGCATTCTTTCGACCATGTTCGTCTCGTTCGTCCCTGTTCGTCCTCCCATTTGATCCTTGGGCATTCTTTGTACCAAGTTCGTCACGTTCGTCCTCCCATTTTATCCTTTGGCATTCCTTGGTCCAAGTTCGTCTCCTTCGTCCCTCTTCGTCCTCCCATTTGATCCTTTGAAATTCTTTGGAGCAAGTTCATCTCGTTCCTCCCTCTACGTCCTCCCATTTGATCCTTGGGAATTCTTTGTATCAAGTTCGTCACGTTCGTCGTCCCATTTGATCCTTTGGGCATTCTTTTGACCAAGTTCGTCTCGTTCGTCCCCCATTTGATCCTTTGGCATTCTTTGGACCAAGTTCATCTCGTTCGTCCTCCCATTTGATCCTTTGGCATTCTTTGGACCACGTTCGTCTCGTTCGTCCCTTTTCGTCCTCCCATTTCATGCTTGGGCATTCTTTGGACCAAGTTCGTCTCGTTCGTCCCTCTACATCCTCCCATTTCATCTTTGGGCATTCTTTGGACGAAATTCGTCTCGTTCGTCCCTGTTCGTTCTCCCATTTGATCCTTTGGGCATTCTTTGGACCATGTTCGTCTCGTTCGTCCCTCTACGTCCTCCCATTTAATCCTTGGGCATTCTTTGTACCAAGTTCATCTCGTTCGTCCTCCCATTTGATCCTTTGGCATTCTTTGGACCAAGTTCGTCTCCTTCGTCCCTCTTCGTCCTCCCATTTGATCGTTGGGCATTCTTTGTGCCAAGTTCGTCACGTTCGTCCTCCCATTTGATCCATTGGCATTCTTTGGACCAAGTTCGTCTCGTTCCTCCCTCTACGTCCTCCCATTTGATCCATTGGCATTCTTTCGACCATGTTCGTCTCGTTCGTCCCTGTTCGTCCTCCCATTTGATCCTTGGGCATTCTTTGTACCAAGTTCATCACGTTTGTCCTCCCATTTGATCCTTTGGCATTCCTTGGTCCACGTTCGTCTCCTTCGTCCCTCTTCGTCCTCCCATTTGATCCTTTGACATTCTTTGGAGCAAGTTCGTCTCGTTCGTCCCTTTTCGTCCTCCCATTTCATCCTTGGGCAATCTTTGGACCAAGTTCGTCACGTTCGTCTCTCTTCGACCTCCCATTTGATCCTTTGGCATTCTTTGTACCAAGTTGGTCTCGTTCGTCCTCCCATTTGATCCTTTGGCATTCTTTGGACCAAGTTCGTCTCCTTCGTCCCTGTTCGTCCTCCCATTTGATCCTTTGGGCATTCTTTGGACCAAGTTCGTCTCGTTCCTACCTCTACGTCCTCCCATTTGATCCTTGGGAATTCTTTGTACCAAGTTCGTCACGTTCGTCATCCCATTTGATCCTTTGGGCATTATTTGGACCAAGTTCGTCTCGTTCGTCCCTGTTCGTCCTCCCATTTGATCCTTTGGGCATTCTTTGGACCAAGTTCGTCTCGTTCCTCCCTCTAAGTCCTCCCATTTGATCCTTTGGAATTCTTTGCACCTAGTTCGTCTAGTTCGCCCCCATTTGATCCTTTGGCATTCTTTGGACCGAGTTCGTCTCGTTCGTCCCTCTTCGTCCTCCCATTTGATCCTTTGGCATTCTTTGGACCACGTTCGTCTCGTTTGTCCCTTTTCGTCCTCCCATTTCATCCTTGGGCATTCTTTGCACCAAGTTCGTCTCATTTGTCCCTCTACATCCTCCCATTTCATCTTTGGCCATTCTTTGGACCAAGTTCGTCTCGTCCGTCCCTGTTCGTTCTCCAATTTGATCCTTTCGGCATTCTTTGGACCAAGTTCGTCTCGCTCGTCCCTCTACGTCCTCCCATTTGATCCTTGGGCATTCTTTGGACCAAGTTCGTCTCCTTCGTTACTCTTCGTCCGCCCATTTGATCCTTAGGCATTCTTTGGACCAAGTTCGTCTCGTTCGTCCCTTTTCATCCTCCCATTTCATCCTTGGGCATTCTTTGGACCAAGTTCGTCTCGTTCGTCTCTCTACATCCTCCCATTTGATCCTTTGGGCATTCTTCAGACTAAGTTCGTCTCGTTCGTCCTTGTTCGTCCTCCCATTTGATCCTTTGGGCATTCTTTGGACCAAGTTCGTCTCGTTCGTCCCTCTACGTCCGCCCATTTGATCCTTTGGGCATTCTTCGGACTAAGTTCGTCTCCTTCGTTCCTCTTCGTCCGCCCATTTGATCCTTTGGCATTCTTTGGACCAAGTTCGTCTCGCTCGTCCCTTTTCGTCCTCCCATTTCATCCTTAGCCATTCTTTGGACCAAGTTCGTCTCGTTCGTCCCTCTACATCCTCCCATTTGATCCTTTGGGCATTCTTCGGACTAAGTTCGTCTCGTTCGTCCTTGTTCGTCCTCCCATTTGATCCTTTGGGCATTCGTTGGACCAAGTTCGTCTCGTTCGTCCCTCTACGTCCTCCCATTTGATCCTTGGGCATTCTTTGTACCATGTTCGTCATGTTTGTCCTCCCATTTGACCCTGTGGCATTCTTTGGACCAAGTTCGTCTCCTTCGCCCTCATCGTCGTCCCATTTGATCGTTTGACATTCTTTGGACAAAGTTCGTCTCATTCGTCCCTTTTCGTCCTCCATTTGATCCTTTGGCATTCTTTGGACCAAGTTCGTCTCGTTCGTCCCTCTACGTGCTCCCATTTGATCCTTGGGCATTCTTTGTACCAAGTTCATCACGTTTGTCCTCCTATTTGATCCTTTGGCATTCTTTGGACCAAGTTCGTCTCCTTCGTCCCTCTTCGTCCTCCCATTTGATCCTTTGGCATTCTTTGTACCAAGTTGGTCTCGTTCGTCCTCCCATTTGAACCTTTGGCATTCTTTGGACCAAGTTCGTCTCGTTCGTCCCTGTTCGTGCTCCCATTTGATCCTTTGGGCATTCTTTCGACCAAGTTCATCTCGTTCCTCCCTCTACGTCCTCCCATTTGATCCTTGGGAATTCTTTGTACCAAGTTCGTCACGTTCGTCGTCCCATTTGATCCTTTGGGCATTCTTTCGACCAAGTTCGTCTCGTTCGTCCCCCATTTGATCCTTTGGCATTCTTTGGACCAAGTTCGTCTCGTTCGTCCTCCCATTTGATCCTTTGGCATTCTTTGGACCACGTTCGTCTCGTTCGTCCCTTTTCGTCCTCCCATTTCATGCTTGGGCATTCTTTGTACCAAGTTGGTCTCCTTCGTCCTCCCATTTGATCCTTTGGCATTCTTTGGACCAAGTTCGTCTCCTTCGTCCCTGTTCGTCCTCCCATTTGATCCTTTGGGCATTCTTTGGACCAAGTTCGTCTCGTTCCTCCCTCTACGTCCTCCCGTTTGATCCTTGGGAATTCTTTGTACCAAGTTCGTCACGTTCGTCGTCCCATTTGATCCTTTGGGCATTATTTGGACCAAGTTCGTCTCGTTCGTCCCTGTTCGTCCTCCCATTTGATCCTTTGGGCATTCTTTGGACCAAGTTCGTCTCGTTCCTCCCTCTACGTCCTCCCATTTGATCCTTTGGAATTCTTTGCACCTAGTTCGTCTAGTTCGTCCCCCATTTGATCCTTTGGCATTCTTTGGACCGAGTTCGTCTCGTTCGTCCCTCTTCGTCCTCCCATTTGATCCTTTGGCATTCTTTGGACCACGTTTGTCTTATTGTCCCTTTTCGTCCTCCCATTTCATCCTTGGCCATTCTTTGCACCAAGTTCGTCTCATTTGTCCCTCTACATCCTCCCATTTCATCTTTGGCCATTCTTTGGACCAAGTTCGTCTCGTCCGTCCCTGTTCGTTCTCCAATTTGATCCTTTCGGCATTCTTTGGACCAAGTTCGTCTCGTTCGTCCCTCTACGTCCTCCCATTTGCTCCTTGGGCATGCTTTGGACCAAGTTCGTCTCCTTCGTTACTCTTCGTCCGCCCATTTGATCCTTAGGCATTCTTTGGACCAAGTTCGTCTCGTTCGTCCCTTTTCATCCTCCCATTTCATCCTTGGGCATTCTTTGGACCAAGTTCGTCTCGTTCGTCTCTCTACATCCTCCCATTTGATCCTTTGGGCATTCTTCGGACTAAGTTCGTCTCGTTCGTCCTTGTTCGTCCTCCCATTTGATCCTTTGGGCATTCTTTGGACCAAGTTCGTCTCGTTCGTCCCTCTACGTCCGCCCATTTGATCTTTTGGGCATTCTTCGGACTAAGTTCGTCTCCTTCGTTCCTCTTCGTCCGCCCATTTGATCCTTTGGCATTCTTTGGACCAAGTTCGTCTCGCTCGTCCCTTTTCGTCCTCCCATTTCATCCTTAGCCATTCTTTGGACCAAGTTCGTCTCGTTCGTCCCTCTACATCCTCCCATTTGATCCTTTGGGCATTCTTCGGACTAAGTTCGTCTCGTTCGTCCTTGTTCGTCCTCCCATTTGATCCTTTGGGCATTCGTTGGACCAAGTTCGTCTCGTTCGTCCCTCTACGTCCTCCCATTTGATCCTTGGGCATTCTTTGTACCAAGTTCGTCATGTTTGTCCTCCCATTTGACCCTGTGGCATTCTTTGGACCAAGTTCGTCTCCTTCGCCCTCTTCGTCGTCCCATTTGATCGTTTGACATTCTTTGGACAAAGTTCGTCTCATTCGTCCCTTTTCGTCCTCCATTTGATCCTTTGGCATTCTTTGGACCAAGTTCGTCTCGTTCGTCCCTCTACGTGCTCCCATTTGATCCTTGGGCATTCTTTGTACCAAGTTCATCACGTTTGTCCTCCTATTTGATCCTTTGGCATTCTTTGGACCAAGTTCGTCTCCTTCGTCCCTCTTCGTCCTCCCATTTGATCCTTTGGCATTCTTTGTACCAAGTTGGTCTCGTTCGTCCTCCCATTTGAACCTTTGGCATTCTTTGGACCAAGTTCGTCTCGTTCGTCCCTGTTCGTGCTCCCATTTGATCCTTTGGGCATTCTTTGGACCAAGTTCATCTCGTTCCTCCCTCTACGTCCTCCCATTTGATCCTTGGGAATTCCTTGTACCAAGTTCGTCACGTTCGTCATCCCATTTGATCCTTTGGGCATTCTTTCGACCAAGTTCGTCTCGTTCGTCCCCCATTTGATCCTTTGGCATTCTTTGGACCAAGTTCGTCTCGTTCGTCCTCCCATTTGATCCTTTGGCATTCTTTGGACCACGTTCGTCTCGTTCGTCCCTTTTCGTCCTCCCATTTCATGCTTGGGCATTCTTTGTACCAAGTTGGTCTCCTTCGTCCTCCCATTTGATCCTTTGGCATTCTTTGGACCAAGTTCGTCACCTTCGTCCCTGTTCGTCCTCCCATTTGATCCTTTGGGCATTCTTTGGACCATGTTCGTCTCGTTCCTCCCTCTACGTCCTCCCATTTGATCCTTGGGAATTCTTTGTACCAAGTTCGTCACGTTCGTCGTCCCATTTGATCCTTTGGGCATTATTTGGACCAAGTTCGTCTCGTTCGTCCCTGTTCGTCCTCCCATTTGATCCTTTGGGCATTCTTTGGACCAAGTTCGTCTCGTTCCTCCCTCTACGTCCTCCCATTTGATCCTTTGGAATTCTTTGCACCTAGTTCGTCTAGTTCGTCCCCCATTTGATCCTTTGGCATTCTTTGGACCGAGTTCGTCTCGTTCGTCCCTCTTCGTCCTCCCATTTGATCCTTTGGCATTCTTTGGACCACGTTCGTCTTATTGTCCCTTTTCGTCCTCCCATTTCATCCTTGGGCATTCTTTGCACCAAGTTCGTCTCATTTGTCCCTCTACATCCTCCCATTTCATCTTTGGCCATTCTTTGGACCAAGTTCGTCTCGTCCGTCCCTGTTCGTTCTCCAATTTGATCCTTTCGGCATTCTTTGGACCAAGTTCGTCTCGTTCGTCCCTCTACGTCCTCCCATTTGATCCTTGGGCATTCTTTGGACCAAGTTCGTCTCCTTCGTTACTCTTCGTCCGCCCATTTGATCCTTAGGCATTCTTTGGACCAAGTTCGTCTCGTTCGTCCCTTTTCATCCTCCCATTTCATCCTTGGGCATTCTTTGGACCAAGTTCGTCTCGTTCGTCTCTCTACATCCTCCCATTTGATCCTTTGGGCATTCTTCGGACTAAGTTCGTCTCGTTCGTCCTTGTTCGTCCTCCCATTTGATCCTTTGGGCATTCCTTGGACCAAGTTCGTCTCGTTCGTCCCTCTACGTCCGCCCATTTGATCCTTTGGGCATTCTTCGGACTAAGTTCGTCTCCTTCGTTCCTCTTCGTCCGCCCATTTGATCCTTTGGCATTCTTTGGACCAAGTTCGTCTCGCTCGTCCCTTTTCGTCCTCCCATTTCATCCTTAGCCATTCTTTGGACCAAGTTCGTCTCGTTCGTCCCTCTACATCCTCCCATTTGATCCTTTGGGCATTCTTCGGACTAAGTTCGTCTCGTTCGTCCTTGTTCGTCCTCCCATTTGATCCTTTGGGCATTCGTTGGACCAAGTTCGTCTCGTTCGTCCCTCTACGTCCTCCCATTTGATCCTTGGGCATTCTTTGTACCAAGTTCGTCATGTTTGTCCTCCCATTTGACCCTGTGGCATTCTTTGGACCAAGTTCGTCTCCTTCGCCCTCTTCGTCGTCCCATTTGATCGTTTGACATTCTTTGGACAAAGTTCGTCTCATTCGTCCCTTTTCGTCCTCCATTTGATCCTTTGGCATTCTTTGGACCAAGTTCGTCTCGTTCGTCCCTCTACGTGCTCCCATTTGATCCTTGGGCATTCTTTGTACCAAGTTCATCACGTTTGTCCTCCTATTTGATCCTTTGGCATTCTTTGGACCAAGTTCGTCTCCTTCGTCCCTCTTCGTCCTCCCATTTGATCCTTTGGCATTCTTTGTACCAAGTTGGTCTCGTTCGTCCTCCCATTTGAACCTTTGGCATTCTTTGGACCAAGTTCGTCTCGTTCGTCCCTGTTCGTGCTCCCATTTGATCCTTTGGGCATTCTTTGGACCAAGTTCATCTCGTTCCTCCCTCTACGTCCTCCCATTTGATCCTTGGGAATTCCTTGTACCAAGTTCGTCACGTTCGTCGTCCCATTTGATCCTTTGGGCATTCTTTCGACCAAGTTCGTCTCGTTCGTCCCCCATTTGATCCTTTGGCATTCTTTGGACCAAGTTCGTCTCGTTCGTCCTCCCATTTGATCCTTTGGCATTCTTTGGACCACGTTCGTCTCGTTCGTCCCTTTTCGTCCTCCCATTTCATGCTTGGGCATTCTTTGTACCAAGTTGGTCTCCTTCGTCCTCCCATTTGATCCTTTGGCATTCTTTGGACCAAGTTCGTCTCCTTCGTCCCTGTTCGTCCTCCCATTTGATCCTTTGGGCATTCTTTGGACCAAGTTCGTCTCGTTCCTCCCTCTACGTCCTCCCATTTGATCCTTGGGAATTCTTTGTACCAAGTTCGTCACGTTCGTCGTCCCATTTGATCCTTTGGGCATTATTTGGACCAAGTTCGTCTCGTTCGTCCCTGTTCGTCCTCCCATTTGATCCTTTGGGCATTCTTTGGACCAAGTTCGTCTCGTTCCTCCCTCTACGTCCTCCCATTTGATCCTTTGGAATTCTTTGCACCTAGTTCGTCTAGTTCGTCCCCCATTTGATCCTTTGGCATTCTTTGGACCGAGTTCGTCTCGTTCGTCCCTCTTCGTCCTCCCATTTGATCCTTTGGCATTCTTTGGACCACGTTCGTCTTATTGTCCCTTTTCGTCCTCCCATTTCATCCTTGGGCATTCTTTGCACCAAGTTCGTCTCATTTGTCCCTCTACATCCTCCCATTTCATCTTTGGCCATTCTTTGGACCAAGTTCGTCTCGTCCGTCCCTGTTCGTTCTCCAATTTGATCCTTTCGGCATTCTTTGGACCAAGTTCGTCTCGTTCGTCCCTCTACGTCCTCCCATTTGATCCTTGGGCATGCTTTGGACCAAGTTCGTCTCCTTCGTTACTCTTCGTCCGCCCATTTGATCCTTAGGAATTCTTTGGACCAAGTTCGTCTCGTTCGTCCCTTTTCATCCTCCCATTTCATCCTTGGGCATTCTTTGGACCAAGTTCGTCTCGTTCGTCTCTCTACATCCTCCCATTTGATCCTTTGGGCATTCTTCGGACTAAGTTCGTCTCGTTCGTCCTTGTTCGTCCTCCCATTTGATCCTTTGGGCATTCTTTGGACCAAGTTCGTCTCGTTCGTCCCTCTACGTCCGCCCATTTGATCCTTTGGGCATTCTTCGGACTAAGTTCGTCTCCTTCGTTCCTCTTCGTCCGCCCATTTGATCCTTTGGCATTCTTTGGACCAAGTTCGTCTCGCTCGTCCCTTTTCGTCCTCCCATTTCATCCTTAGCCATTCTTTGGACCAAGTTCGTCTCGTTCGTCCCTCTACATCCTCCCATTTGATCCTTTGGGCATTCTTCGGACTAAGTTCGTCTCGTTCGTCCTTGTTCGTCCTCCCATTTGATCCTTTGGGCATTCGTTGGACCAAGTTCGTCTCGTTCGTCCCTCTACGTCCTCCCATTTGATCCTTGGGCATTCTTTGTACCAAGTTCGTCATGTTTGTCCTCCCATTTGACCCTGTGGCATTCTTTGGACCAAGTTCGTCTCCTTCGCCCTCTTCG
This sequence comes from Glycyrrhiza uralensis, assembly GCA_030159175.1. NCBI lineage: Eukaryota > Viridiplantae > Streptophyta > Magnoliopsida > Fabales > Fabaceae > Glycyrrhiza > Glycyrrhiza uralensis. The sequence goes on along the minus strand of BRZY01000006.1, from coordinate 24,038,308 downwards.
TCGTCCCATTTGATCGTTTGACATTCTTTGGACAAAGTTCGTCTCATTCGTCCCTTTTCGTCCTCCATTTGATCCTTTGGCATTCTTTGGACCAAGTTCGTCTCGTTCGTCCCTCTACGTGCTCCCATTTGATCCTTTGGGCATTCTTTGGACCAAGTTCGTCTCGTTCGCCCTCTTCGTCGTCCCATTTGATCGTTTGACATTCTTTGGACAAAGTTCGTCTCATTCGTCCCTTTTCGTCCTCCATTTGATCCTTTGGCATTCTTTGGACCAAGTTCGTCTCGTTCGTCCCTCTACGTGCTCCCATTTGATCCTTGGGCATTCTTTGTACCAAGTTCATCACGTTTGTCCTCCTATTTGATCCTTTGGCATTCTTTGGACCAAGTTCGTCTCCTTCGTCCCTCTTCGTCCTCCCATTTGATCCTTTGGCATTCTTTGTACCAAGTTGGTCTCGTTCGTCCTCCCATTTGAACCGTTGGCATTCTTTGGACCAAGTTCGTCTCGTTCGTCCCTGTTCGTGCTCCCATTTGATCCTTTGGGCATTCTTTGGACCAAGTTCATCTCGTTCCTCCCTCTACGTCCTCCCATTTGATCCTTGGGAATTCTTTGTACCAAGTTCGTCATGTTCGTCGTCCCATTTGATCCTTTGGGCATTCTTTCGACCAAGTTCGTCTCGTTCGTCCCCCATTTGATCCTTTGGCATTCTTTGGACCAAGTTCGTCTCGTTCGTCCTCCCATTTGATCCTTTGGCATTCTTTGGACCACGTTCGTCTCGTTCGTCCCTTTTCGTCCTCCCATTTCATGCTTGGGCATTCTTTGGACCAAGTTCGTCTCGTTCGTCCCTCTACATCCTCCCATTTCATCTTTGGGCATTCTTTCGACCAAGTTCGTCTCGTTCGTCCCTGTTCGTTCTCCCATTTGATCCTTTGGGCATTCTTTGGACCAAGTTCGTCTCGTTCGTCCCTCTACGTCCTCCCATTTGATACTTGGGCATTCTTTGTACCAAGTTTGTCTCGTTCGTCCTCCCATTTGATCCTTTGGCATTCTTTGGACCAAGTTCGTCTACTTCGTCCCTCTTCGTCCTCCCATTTCATCCTTTGACATTTTTTGGACCAAGTTCGTCTCGTTCATCCCTTTTTGTACTCCATTTGATCCTTTGGCATTCTTTGGACGAAGTTCGTCTCGTTCGTCCCTCTAGTCCTCCCATTTGATCGTTGGGCATTCTTTGTGCCAAGTTCGTCCCTGTTCGTCCTCCCATTTGATCCTTGGGCATTCTTTGTACCAAGTTCGTCTCCTTCGACCCTCTTTGTCCTCCCATTTGATCCTTTGACATTCTTTGGACCAAGTTCGTCTCGTTCGTCCCTTTTCGTCCTCGCATTTCATCCTTGGGCAATCTTTGGACCAAGTTCGTCTCGTTCGTCCCTCTTCGTCCTCCCATTTGATCCTTTGGCATTCTTTGTACCAAGTTGGTCTCCTTCGTCCTCCCATTTGAACCTTTGGCATTCTTTGGACCAAGTTCGTCTCGTTCGTCCCTGTTCGTCCTCCCATTTGATCCTTGGGCATTCTTTGTACCAAGTTCGTCTCCTTCGACCCTCTTCGTCCTCCCATTTGATCCTTTGACATTCTTTGGACCAAGTTCGTCTCGTTCGTCCCTTTTCGTCCTCCCATTTCATCCTTCGGCAATCTTTGGACCTAGTTCGTCTCGTTCGTCCCTCTTCGTCCTCCCATTTGAACCTTTGGCATTCATTGGACCAAGTTCGTCTCGTTCGTCCCTGTTCGTCCTCCCATTTGATCCTTTGGGCATTCTTTGGACCAAGTTTATCTCGTTCCTCCCTCTACGTCCTCCCATTTGATCCTTGGGAATTCTTTGTACCATGTTCATCACGTTCGTCGTCCCATTTGATCCTTTGGGAATTCTTTCGACCAAGTTCGTCACGTTCGTCGTCCCATTTGATCCTTTGGGCATTCTTTCGACCAAGTTCGTCTCGTTCGTCCTCCCATTTGATCCTTTGGGCATTCTTTGGACCAAGTTCGTCTCGTTCGTCCCTCTACGTCCTCCCATTTGATACATGGGCATTCTTTGTACCAAGTTCATCATGTTCGTCCTTCCATTTGATCGTTTGGCATTCTTTGGACCAAGTTCGTCTCCTTTGTCCCTCTTCGTCCTCCCATTTGATCGTATGACATTCTTTGGACAAAGTTCGTCTCGTTCGTCCCTTTTCGTCCTCCATTTGATCCTCTGGCATTCTTTGGACCATGTTCGTCTCGTTCGTCCCTCTAGTCCTCCCATTTGATCGTTGGGCATTCTTTGTTCCAAGTTCGTCACGTTCGTCCTCACATTTGATCCATTGGCATTCTTTGGACCAAGTTCGTCTCTTTCGTCCCTCTACGTCCTCCCATTTGATCCATTGGCATTCTTTGGACCAACTTCGTCTCGTTCGTCCCTGTTCGTCCTCCCATTTGATCCTTGGGCATTCTTTGTACCAAGTTCGTCTCCTTCGACCCTCTTCGTCCTCCCATTTGATCCTTGACATTCTTTGGACCAAGTTCGTCTCGTTCGTCCCTTTTCATCCTCCCATTTCATCCTTGGGCAATCTTTGGACCAAGTTCGTCTCGTTCGTCCCTCTTCGTCCTCCCATTTGATCCTTTGGCATTCTTTGTACCAAGTTGGTCTCCTTCGTCCTCCCATTTGAACCTTTGGCATTCTTTGGACCAAGTTCGTCTCGTTCGTCCCTGTTCGTCCTCCCATTTGATCCTTTGGGCATTCTTTGGACCAAGTTCGTCTCGTTCCTCCCTCTACGTCCTCCCATTTGATCCTTGGGAATTCTTTGTACTAAGTTCGTCACGTTCGTCGTCCCATTTGATCCTTTGGGTATTCTTTGGACAAAGTGCGTCTCGTTCGTCCCCCATTTGATCCTTTGGCATTCTTTGTACCAAGTTGGTCTCGTTCGTCCTCCCATTTGATCCTTTGGCATTCTTTGGACCACGTTCGTCACGTTTGTCCCTTTTCGTCCTCCCATTTCATCCTTCGGTATTCTTTGGACCAAGTTCGTCTCGTTCGTCCCTCTACATCCTCCCATTTCATCTTTGGGCATTCTTTGGACCAAGTTCGTCTCGTTCGTCCCTGTTCGTTCTCCCATTTGATCCTTTGGGCATTCTTTGGACAAAGTTCGTCTCGTTCGTCCCTCTACGTCCTCCCATTTGATCCTTGGGCATTCTTTGGACCAAGTTCGTCTCCTTCGTCCCTCTTCGTCCGCCCATTTGATCCTTTGGCATTCTCTGGACAAAGTTCGTCTTGTTTGTCCCTTTTCGTCCTCCCATTTCATCCTTGGGCATTCTTTGGACCAAGTTCGTCTCGTTCGTCCCTCTACATCCTCCCATTTGATCCTTTGGGCATTCTTCGGACTATGTTCATCTCGTTCGTCCTTGTTCGTCCTCCCATTTGATCCTTTGGGCATTCTTTGGACCAAGTTCGTCTCGTTCGTCCCTCTACGTCCTCCCATTTGATCCTTGGGCATTCTTTGGACCAAGTTCGTCTCCTTCGTCCCTCTTCGTCCGCCCATTTGATCCATTGGCATTCTTTGGACCAACATCGTCTCGTTCGTCCCTGTTCGTCCTCCCATTTGATCCTTGGGCATTCTTTGTACCAAGTTCGTCTCCTTCGACCCTCTTTGTCCTCCCATTTGATCCTTTGACATTCTTTGGACCAAGTTCGTCTCGTTCGTCCCTTTTCGTCCTCCCATTTCATCCTTGGGCAATCTTTGGACCAAGTTCGTCTCGTTCGTCCCTCTTCGTCCTCCCATTTGATCCTTTGGCATTCTTTGTACCAAGTTGGTCTCCTTCGTCCTCCCATTTGAACCTTTGGCATTCTTTGGACCAATTTCGTCTCGTTCGTCCCTGTTCGTCCTCCCATTTGATCCTTTGGGCATTCTTTGGACCAAGTTCGTCTCGTTCGTCCCTGTTCGTCCTCCCATTTGATCCTTGGGCATTCTTTGTACCAAGTTCGTCTCCTTCGACCCTCTTCGTCCTCCCATTTGATCCTTTGACATTCTTTGGACCAAGTTCGTCTCGTTCGTCCCTTTTCGTCCTCCCATTTCATCCTTCGGCAATCTTTGGACCTAGTTCGTCTCGTTCGTCCCTCTTCGTCCTCCCATTTGATCCTTTGGGCATTCTTTCGACCAAGTTCGTCTCGTTCGTCCTCCCATTTGATCCTTTGGGCATTCTTTGGACCAAGTTTATCTCGTTCCTCCCTCTACGTCCTCCCATTTGATCCTTGGGAATTCTTTGTACCATGTTCATCACGTTCGTCGTCCCATTTGATCCTTTGGGCATTCTTTCGACCAAGTTCGTCTCGTTCGTCCTCCCATTTGATCCTTTGGGCATTCTTTGGACCAAGTTCGTCTTGTTCGTCCCTCTACGTCCTCCCATTTGATACATGGGCATTCTTTGTACCAAGTTCATCATGTTCGTCCTTCCATTTGATCGTTTGGCATTCTTTGGACCAAGTTCGTCTCCTTTGTCCCTCTTCGTCCTCCCATTTGATCGTTTGACATTCTTTGGACAAAGTTCGTCTCGTTCGTCCCTTTTCGTCCTCCATTTGATCCTTTGGCATTCTTTGGACCATGTTCGTCTCGTTCGTCCCTCTAGTCCTCCCATTTGATCGTTGGGCATTCTTTGTTCCATGTTCGTCACGTTCGTCCTCACATTTGATCCATTGGCATTCTTTGGACCAAGTTCGTCTCTTTCGTCCCTCTACGTCCTCCCATTTGATCCATTGGCATTCTTTGGACCAACTTCGTCTCGTTCGTCCCTGTTCGTCCTCCCATTTGATCCTTGGGCATTCTTTGTACCAAGTTCGTCTCCTTCGACCCTCTTCGTCCTCCCATTTGATCCTTTGACATTCTTTGGACCAAGTTCGTCTCGTTCGTCCCTTTTCGTCCTCCCATTTCATCCTTGGGCAATCTTTGGACCAAGTTCGTCTCGTTCGTCCCTCTTCGTCCTCCCATTTGATCCTTTGGCATTCTTTGTACCAAGTTGGTCTCCTTCGTCCTCCCATTTGAACCTTTGGCATTCTTTGGACCAAGTTCGTCTCGTTCGTCCCTGTTCGTCCTCCCATTTGATCCTTTGGGCATTCATTGGACCAAGTTCGTCTCGTTCCTCCCTCTACGTCCTCCCATTTGATCCTTGGGAATTCTTTGTACTAAGTTCGTCACGTTCGTCGTCCCATTTGATCCTTTGGGTATTCTTTGGACAAAGTGCGTCTCGTTCATCCCCCATTTGATCCTTTGGCATTCTTTGTACTAAGTTGGTCTCGTTCGTCCTCCCATTTGATCCTTTGGCATTCTTTGGACCACGTTCGTCACGTTTGTCCCTTTTCGTCCTCCCATTTCATCCTTCGGTATTCTTTGGACCAAGTTCGTCTCGTTCGTCCCTCTACATCCTCCCATTTCATCTTTGGGCATTCTTCGGACCAAGTTCGTCTCGTTCGTCCCTGTTCGTTCTCCCATTTGATCCTTTGGGCATTCTTTGGACAAAGTTCGTCTCGTTCGTCCCTCTACGTCCTCCCATTTGATCCTTGGGCATTCTTTGGACCAATTTCGTCTCCTTCGTCCCTCTTCGTCCGCCCATTTGATCCTTTGGCATTCTCTGGACAAAGTTCATCTTGTTTGTCCCTTTTCGTTCTCCCATTTCATCCTTGGGCATTCTTTGGACCAAGTTCGTCTCGTTCGTCCCTCTACATCCTCCCATTTGATCATTTGGGCATTCTTCGGACTATGTTCATCTCGTTCGTCCTTGTTCGTCCTCCCATTTGATCCTTTGGGCATTCTTTGGACCAAGTTCATCTCGTTCGTCCCTCTACGTCCTCCCATTTGATCCATTGGCATTCTTTGGACCAACTTCGTCTCGTTCGTCCCTGTTCGTCCTCCCATTTGATCCTTGGGCATTCTTTGTACCAAGTTCGTCTCCTTCGACCCTCTTCGTCCTCCCATTTGATCCTTTGACATTCTTTGGACCAAGTTCGTCTCGTTCGTCCCTTCTAGTCCTCCCATTTCATCCTTGGGCAATCTTTGGACCAAGTTCATCTCATTCGTCCCTCTTCGTCCTCCCATTTGATCCTTTGGCATTCTTTGTACCAAGTTGGTCTCGTTCGTCCTCCCATTTGAACCTTTGGCATTCTTTGGACCAAGTTCGTCTCGTTCGTCCCTGTTCGTCCTCCCATTTGATCCTTTGGGCATTCTTTGGACCAAGTTCGTCTCGTTCCTCCCTCTACGTCCTCCCATTTGATCCTTGGGAATTCTTTGTACTAAGTTCGTCACGTTCGTCGTCCCATTTGATCCTTTGGGCATTCTTTGGACAAAGTGCGTCTCGTTCGTCCCCCATTTGATCCTTTGGCATTCTTTGGACCACGTTCGTCACGTTTGTCCCTTTTCGTCCTCCCATTTCATCCTTCGGTATTCTTTGGACCAAGTTCGTCTCGTTCGTCCCTCTACATCCTCCCATTTCATCTTTGGGCATTCTTTGGACCAAATTCGTCTCGTTCGTCCCTGTTCGTCCGCCCATTTGATCCTTTGGCATTCTCTGGACAAAGTTCGTCTTGTTTGTCCCTTTTCGTCCTCCCATTTCATCCTTGGGCATTCATTGGACCAAGTTCGTCTCGTTTGTCCCTCTACTTCCTCCCATTTGATCCTTTGGGCATTCTTCGGACTAAGTTCATCTCGTTCGTCCTTGTTCGTCCTCCCATTTGATCCTTTGGGCATTCTTTGGACCAAGTTCGTCTCGTTCGTCCCTCTACGTCCTCCCATTTGATACATGGGCATTCTTTGTACCAAGTTCATCATGTTCGTCCTCCCATTTGATCCTTTGGTATTCTTTGGACCAACTTCGTCACGTTCGTCCCTTTTCGTCCTCCCATTTCATCCTTGGGCATTCTTTGGACCAAGTTCGTCTCGTTCGTCCCTCTACGTCCTCCCATTTGATCCATTGGCATTCTTTGTGCCAAGTTCGTCATGTTCGTCCTCCCATTTGATCCTTTGGTATTCTTTGGACCAACTTCGTCTCGTTCGTCCCTTTTCGTCCTCCCATTTGATCCTTGGGCATTCTTTGTACCAAGTTCGTCTCCTTCAACCCTCTTTGTCCTCCCATTTGATCCATTGGCATTCTTTGGACCAACTTCGTTTCGTTCGTCCATGTTCGTCCTCCCATTTGATCCTTGGGCATTCTTTGTACCAAGTTCGTCTCCTTCGACCCTCTTCGTCCTCCCATTTGATCCTTTGACATTCTTTGGACCAAGTTCGTCTCGTTCGTCCCTTTTCGTCCTCCCATTTCATCCTTGGGCAATCTTTGGATCTCGTTCGTCTCGTTCGTCCCTCTTCGTCCTCCCGTTTGATCCTTTGGCATTCTTTGTACCAAGTTGGTCTCCTTCGTCCTCCCATTTGAACCTTTGGCATTCTTTGGACCAAGTTCGCCTCGTTCCTCCCTCTACGTCCTCCCATTTGATCCTTGGGAATTCTTTGTACTAAGTTCGTCACATTCGTCGTCCCATTTGATCCTTTGGGCATTCTTTGGACAAAGTGCGTCTCGTTCGTCCCCCATTTGATCCTTTGGCGTTCTTTGTACCAAGTTGGTCTCATTCGTTCTCCCATTTGATCCTTTGGCATTCTTTGGACCACGTTCGTCACGTTTGTCCCTTTTCGTCCTCCCATTTCATCCTTCGGTATTCTTTGGACCAAGTTCGTCTCGTTCGTCCCTCTACATCCTCCCATTTCATCTTTGGGCATTCTTTGGACCAAGTTCGTCTCGTTCGTCCCTGTTCGTCCGCCCATTTGATCCTTTGGCATTCTCTGGACAAAGTTCGTCTTGTTTGTCCCTTTTCGTCCTCCCATTTCATCCTTGGGCATTCATTGGACCAAGTTCGTCTCGTTCGTCCCTCTACATCCTCCCATTTCATCTTTGGGCATTCTTTGGACCAAGTTCGTCTCGTTCGTCCCTGTTCGTCCGCCCATTTGATCCTTTGGCATTCTCTGGACAAAGTTCGTCTTGTTTGTCCCTTTTCGTCCTCCCATTTCATCCTTGGGCATTCATTGGACCAAGTTCGTCTCGTTTGTCCCTCTACTTCCTCCCATTTGATCCTTTGGGCATTCTTCGGACTAAGTTCATCTCGTTCGTCCTTGTTCGTCCTCCCATTTGATCCTTTGGGCATTCTTTGGACCAAGTTCGTCTCGTTCGTCCCTCTACGTCCTCCCATTTGATACATGGGCATTCTTTGTACCAAGTTCATCATGTTCGTCCTCCCATTTGATACATGGGCATTCTTTGTACCAAGTTCATCATGTTCGTCCTCCCATTTGATCCTTGGGCATTCTTTGGACCAAGTTCGTCTCGTTCGTCCCTCTACGTCCTCCCATTTGATCCATTGGCATTCTTTGGACCAACTTCGTCTCGTTCGTCCCTGTTCGTCCTCCCATTTGATCGTTGGGCATTCTTTGTGCCAAGTTCGTCATGTTCGTCCTCCCATTTGATCCTTTGGTATTCTTTGGACCAACTTCGTCTCGTTCGTCCCTTTTCGTCCTCCCATTTGATCCTTGGGCATTCTTTGTACCAAGTTCGTCTCCTTCGACCCTCTTTGTCCTCCCATTTGATCCATTGGCATTCTTTGGACCAACTTCGTCTCGTTCGTCCATGTTCGTCCTCCCATTTGATCCTTGGGCATTCTTTGTACCAAGTCGTCTCCTTCGACCCTCTTCGTCCTCTCATTTGATCCTTTGACATTCTTTGGACCAAGTTCGTCTCGTTCGTCCCTTTTCGTCCTCCCATTTCATCCTTGGGCAATCTTTGGATCTCGTTCGTCTCGTTCGTCCCTCTTCGTCCTCCCATTTGATCCTTTGGCATTCTTTGTACCAAGTTGGTCTCCTTCGTCCTCCCATTTGAACCTTTGGCATTCTTTGGACCAAGTTCGCCTCGTTCCTCCCTCTACGTCCTCCCATTTGATCCTTGGGAATTCTTTGTACTAAGTTCGTCACGTTCGTCGTCCCATTTGATCCTTTGGGCATTCTTTTGACAAAGTGTGTCTCGTTCGTCCCCCATTTGATCCTTTGGCATTCTTTGTACCAAGTTGGTCTCGTTCGTCCTCCCATTTGATCCTTTGGCATTCTTTGGACCACGTTCGTCAAGTTTGTCCCTTTTCGTCCTCCCATTTCATCCTTCGGTATTCTTTGGACCAAGTTCGTCTCGTTCGTCCCTCTACATCCTCCCATTTCATCTTTGGGCATTCTTTGGACCAAGTTCGTCTCGTTCGTCCCTGTTCGTTCTCCCATTTGATCCTTTGGGCATTCTTTGGACAAAGTTCGTCTCGTTCGTCCCTCTACGTCCTCCCATTTGATCCTTGGGCATTCTTTGGACCAAGTTCGTCTCCTTCGTCCCTCTTCGTCCGCCCATTTGATCCTTTGGCATTCTCTGGACAAAGTTCGTCTTGTTTGTCCCTTTTCGTCCTCCCATTTCATCCTTGGGCATTCTTTGGACCAAGTTCGTCTCGTTCGTCCCTCTACATCCTCCCATTTGATCCTTTGGGCATTCTTCGGACTATGTTCATCTCGTTCGTCCTTGTTCGTCCTCCCATTTGATCCTTTGGGCATTCTTTGGACCAAGTTCGTCTCGTTCGTCCCTCTACGTCCTCCCATTTGATCCTTGGGCATTCTTTGGACCAAGTTCGTCTCCTTCGTCCCTCTTCGTCCGCCCATTTGATCCATTGGCATTCTTTGGACCAACTTCGTCTCGTTCGTCCCTGTTCGTCCTCCCATTTGATCCTTGGGCATTCTTTGTACCAAGTTCGTCTCCTTCGACCCTCTTTGTCCTCCCATTTGATCCTTTGACATTCTTTGGACCAAGTTCGTCTCGTTCGTCCCTTTTCGTCCTCCCATTTCATCCTTGGGCAATCTTTGGACCAAGTTCGTCTCGTTCGTCCCTCTTCGTCCTCCCATTTGATCCTTTGGCATTCTTTGTACCAAGTTGGTCTCCTTCGTCCTCCCATTTGAACCTTAGGCATTCTTTGGACCAATTTCGTCTCGTTCGTCCCTGTTCGTCCTCCCATTTGATCCTTTGGGCATTCTTTGGACCAAGTTCGTCTCGTTCGTCCCTGTTCGTCCTCCCATTTGATCCTTGGGCATTCTTTGTACCAAGTTCGTCTCCTTCGACCCTCTTCGTCCTCCCATTTGATCCTTTGACATTCTTTGGACCAAGTTCGTCTCGTTCGTCCCTTTTCGTCCTCCCATTTCATCCTTCGGCAATCTTTGGACCTAGTTCGTCTCGTTCGTCCCTCTTCGTCCTCCCATTTGAACCTTTGGCATTCATTGGACCAAGTTCGTCTCGTTCGTCCCTGTTCGTCCTCCCATTTGATCCTTTGGGCATTCTTTGGACCAAGTTTATCTCGTTCCTCCCTCTACGTCCTCCCATTTGATCCTTGGGAATTCTTTGTACCATGTTCATCACGTTCGTCGTCCCATTTGATCCTTTGGGCATTCTTTCGACCAAGTTCGTCTCGTTCGTCCTCCCATTTGATCCTTTGGGCATTCTTTGGACCAAGTTCGTCTTGTTCGTCCCTCTACGTCCTCCCATTTGATACATGGGCATTCTTTGTACCAAGTTCATCATGTTCGTCCTTCCATTTGATCGTTTGGCATTCTTTGGACCAAGTTCGTCTCCTTTGTCCCTCTTCGTCCTCCCATTTGATCGTTTGACATTCTTTGGACAAAGTTCGTCTCGTTCGTCCCTTTTCGTCCTCCATTTGATCCTTTGGCATTCTTTGGACCATGTTCGTCTCGTTCGTCCCTCTAGTCCTCCCATTTGATCGTTGGGCATTCTTTGTTCCATGTTCGTCACGTTCGTCCTCACATTTGATCCATTGGCATTCTTTGGACCAAGTTCGTCTCTTTCGTCCCTCTACGTCCTCCCATTTGATCCATTGGCATTCTTTGGACCAACTTCGTCTCGTTCGTCCCTGTTCGTCCTCCCATTTGATCCTTGGGCATTCTTTGTACCAAGTTCGTCTCCTTCGACCCTCTTCGTCCTCCCATTTGATCCTTTGACATTCTTTGGACCAAGTTCGTCTCGTTCGTCCCTTTTCGTCCTCCCATTTCATCCTTGGGCAATCTTTGGACCAAGTTCGTCTCGTTCGTCCCTCTTCGTCCTCCCATTTGATCCTTTGGCATTCTTTGTACCAAGTTGGTCTCCTTCGTCCTCCCATTTGAACCTTTGGCATTCTTTGGACCAAGTTCGTCTCGTTCGTCCCTGTTCGTCCTCCCATTTGATCCTTTGGGCATTCTTTGGACCAAGTTCGTCTCGTTCCTCCCTCTACGTCCTCCCATTTGATCCTTGGGAATTCTTTGTACTAAGTTCGTCACGTTCGTCGTCCCATTTGATCCTTTGGGTATTCTTTGGACAAAGTGCGTCTCGTTCGTCCCCCATTTGATCCTTTGGCATTCTTTGTAGTAAGTTGGTCTCGTTCGTCCTCCCATTTGATCCTTTGGCATTCTTTGGACCACGTTCGTCACGTTTGTCCCTTTTCGTCCTCCCATTTCATCCTTCGGTATTCTTTGGACCAAGTTCGTCTCGTTCGTCCCTCTACATCCTCCCATTTCATCTTTGGGCATTCTTTGGACCAAGTTCGTCTCGTTCGTCCCTGTTCGTTCTCCCATTTGATCCTTTGGGCATTCTTTGGACAAAGTTCGTCTCGTTCGTCCCTCTACGTCCTCCCATTTGATCCTTGGGCATTCTTTGGACCAATTTCGTCTCCTTCGTCCCTCTTCGTCCGCCCATTTGATCCTTTGGCATTCTCTGGACAAAGTTCATCTTGTTTGTCCCTTTTCGTTCTCCCATTTCATCCTTGGGCATTCTTTGGACCAAGTTCGTCTCGTTCGTCCCTCTACATCCTCCCATTTGATCATTTGGGCATTCTTCGGACTATGTTCATCTCGTTCGTCCTTGTTCGTCCTCCCATTTGATCCTTTGGGCATTCTTTGGACCAAGTTCATCTCGTTCGTCCCTCTACGTCCTCCCATTTGATCCATTGGCATTCTTTGGACCAACTTCGTCTCGTTCGTCCCTGTTCGTCCTCCCATTTGATCCTTGGGCATTCTTTGTACCAAGTTCGTCTCCTTCGACCCTCTTCGTCCTCCCATTTGATCCTTTGACATTCTTTGGACCAAGTTCGTCTCGTTCGTCCCTTCTAGTCCTCCCATTTCATCCTTGGGCAATCTTTGGACCAAGTTCATCTCGTTCGTCCCTCTTCGTCCTCCCATTTGATCCTTTGGCATTCTTTGTACCAAGTTGGTCTCGTTCGTCCTCCCATTTGAACCTTTGGCATTCTTTGGACCAAGTTCGTCTCGTTCGTCCCTGTTCGTCCTCCCATTTGATCCTTTGGGCATTCTTTGGACCAAGTTCGTCTCGTTCCTCCCTCTACGTCCTCCCATTTGATCCTTGGGAATTCTTTGTACTAAGTTCGTCACGTTCGTCGTCCCATTTGATCCTTTGGGCATTCTTTGGACAAAGTGCGTCTCGTTCGTCCCCCATTTGATCCTTTGGCATTCTTTGGACCACGTTCGTCACGTTTGTCCCTTTTCGTCCTCCCATTTCATCCTTCGGTATTCTTTGGACCAAGTTCGTCTCGTTCGTCCCTCTACATCCTCCCATTTCATCTTTGGGCATTCTTTGGACCAAGTTCGTCTCGTTCGTCACTGTTCGTCCGCCCATTTGATCCTTTGGCATTCTCTGGACAAAGTTCGTCTTGTTTGTCCCTTTTCGTCCTCCCATTTCATCCTTGGGCATTCATTGGACCAAGTTCATCTCGTTTGTCCCTCTACTTCCTCCCATTTGATCCTTTGGGCATTCTTCGGACTAAGTTCATCTCGTTCGTCCTTGTTCGTCCTCCCATTTGATCCTTTGGGCATTCTTTGGACCAAGTTCGTCTCGTTCGTCCCTCTACGTCCTCCCATTTGATACATGGGCATTCTTTGTACCAAGTTCATCATGTTCGTCCTCCCATTTGATCGTTTGGCATTCTTTGTACCAAGTTCGTCTCCTTCAACCCTCTTTGTCCTCCCATTTGATCCATTGGCATTCTTTGGACCAACTTCGTCTCGTTCGTCCATGTTCGTCCTCCCATTTGATCCTTGGGCATTCTTTGTACCAAGTTCGTCTCCTTCGACCCTCTTCGTCCTCCCATTTGATCCTTTGACATTCTTTGGACCAACTTCGTCTTGTTCGTCCCTTTTCGTCCTCCCATTTGATCCTTGGGCATTCTTTGTACCAAGTTCGTCTCCTTCAACCCTCTTTGTCCTCCCATTTGATCCATTGGCATTCTTTGGACCAACTTCGTCTCGTTCGTCCATGTTCGTCCTCCCATTTGATCCTTGGGCATTCTTTGTACCAAGTTCGTCTCCTTCGACCCTCTTCGTCCTCCCATTTGATCCTTTGACATTCTTTGGACCAAGTTCGTCTCGTTCGTCCCTTTTCGTCCTCCCATTTCATCCTTGGGCAATCTTTGGATCTCGTTCGTCTCGTTCGTCCCTCTTCGTCCTCCCGTTTGATCCTTTGGCATTCTTTGTACCAAGTTGGTCTCCTTCGTCCTCCCATTTGAACCTTTGGCATTCTTTGGACCAAGTTCGCCTCGTTCCTCCCTCTACGTCCTCCCATTTGATCCTTGGGAATTCTTTGTACTAAGTTCGTCACATTCGTCGTCCCATTTGATCCTTTGGGCATTCTTTGGACAAAGTGCGTCTCGTTCGTCCCCCATTTGATCCTTTGGCATTCTTTGTACCAAGTTGGTCTCGTTCGTTCTCCCATTTGATCCTTTGGCATTCTTTGGACCACGTTCGTCACGTTTGTCCCTTTTCGTCCTCCCATTTCATCCTTCGGTATTCTTTGGACCAAGTTCGTCTCGTTCGTCCCTCTACGTCCTCCCATTTCATCTTTGGGCATTCTTTGGACCAAGTTCGTCTCGTTCGTCCCTGTTCGTCCGCCCATTTGATCCTTTGGCATTCTCTGGACAAAGTTCGTCTTGTTTGTCCCTTTTCGTCCTCCCATTTCATCCTTGGGCATTCATTGGACCAAGTTCGTCTCGTTCGTCCCTCTACATCCTCCCATTTCATCTTTGGGCATTCTTTGGACCAAGTTCGTCTCGTTCGTCCCTGTTCGTCCGCCCATTTGATCCTTTGGCATTCTCTGGACAAAGTTCGTCTTGTTTGTCCCTTTTCGTCCTCCCATTTCATCCTTGGGCATTCATTGGACCAAGTTCGTCTCGTTTGTCCCTCTACTTCCTCCCATTTGATCCTTTGGGCATTCTTCGGACTAAGTTCATCTCGTTCGTCCTTGTTCGTCCTCCCATTTGATCCTTTGGGCATTCTTTGGACCAAGTTCGTCTCGTTCGTCCCTCTACGTCCTCCCATTTGATACATGGGCATTCTTTGTACCAAGTTCATCATGTCCGTCCTCCCATTTGATCCTTTGGTATTCTTTGGACCAACTTCGTCACGTTCGTCCCTTTTCGTCCTCCCATTTCATCCTTGGGCATTCTTTGGACCAAGTTCGTCTCGTTCGTCCCTCTACGTCCTCCCATTTGATCCATTGGCATTCTTTGGACCAACTTTGTCTCGTTCGTCCCTGTTCGTCCTCCCATTTGATCGTTGGGCATTCTTTGTGCCAAGTTCGTCATGTTCGTCCTCCCATTTGATCCTTTGGTATTCTTTGGACCAACTTCGTCTCGTTCGTCCCTTTTCGTCCTCCCATTTGATCCTTGGGCATTCTTTGTACCAAGTTCGTCTCCTTCGACCCTCTTTGTCCTCCCATTTGATCCATTGGCATTCTTTGGACCAACTTCGTCTCGTTCGTCCATGTTCGTCCTCCCATTTGATCCTTGGGCATTCTTTGTACCAAGTTCGTCTCCTTCGACCCTCTTCGTCCTCCCATTTGATCCTTTGACATTCTTTGGACCAAGTTCGTCTCGTTCGTCCCTTTTCGTCCTCCCATTTCATCCTTGGGCAATCTTTGGATCTCGTTCGTCTCGTTCGTCCCTCTTCGTCCTCCCATTTGATCCTTTGGCATTCTTTGTACCAAGTTGGTCTCCTTCGTCCTCCCATTTGAACCTTTGGCATTCTTTGGACCAAGTTCGCCTCGTTCCTCCCTCTACGTCCTCCCATTTGATCCTTGGGAATTCTTTGTACTAAGTTCGTCACGTTCGTCGTCCCATTTGATCCTTTGGGCATTCTTTGGACAAAGTGTGTCTCGTTCGTCCCCCATTTGATCCTTTGGCATTCTTTGTACCAAGTTGGTCTCGTTCGTCCTCCCATTTGATCCTTTGGCATTCTTTGGACCACGTTCGTCACGTTTGTCCCTTTTCGTCCTCCCATTTCATCCTTCGGTATTCTTTGGACCAAGTTCGTCTCGTTCGTCCCTCTACATCCTCCCATTTCATCTTTGGGCATTCTTTGGACCAAGTTCGTCTCGTTCGTCCATGTTCGTTCTCCCATTTGATCCTTTGGGCATTCTTTGGACAAAGTTCGTCTCGTTCGTCCCTCTACGTCCTCCCATTTGATCATTGGGCATTCTTTGGACCAAGTTCGTCTCCTTCGTCCCTCTTCGTCCGCCCATTTGATCCTTTGGCATTCTCTGGACAAAGTTCGTTTTGTTTGTCCCTTTTCGTCCTCCCATTTCATCCTTGGGCATTCTTTGGACCAAGTTCGTCTCGTTCGTCCCTCTACATCCTCCCATTTGATCCTTTGGGCATTCTTCGGACTATGTTCATCTCGTTCGTCCTTGTTCGTCCTCCCATTTGATCCTTCGGGCATTCTTTGGACCAAGTTCGTCTCGTTCGTCCCTCTACGTCCTCCCATTTGATCCATTGGCATTCTTTGGACCAACTTCGTCTCGTTCGTCCCTGTTCGTCCTCCCATTTGATCCTTGGGCATTCTTTGTACCAAGTTCGTCTCCTTCGACCCTCTTCGTCCTCCCATTTGATCCTTTGACATTCTTTGGACCAAGTTCGTCTCGTTCGTCCCTTTTCGTCCTCCCATTTCATCCTTGGGCAATCTTTGGACTAAGTTCGTCTCGTTCGTCCCTCTTCGTCCTCCCATTTGATCCTTTGGCATTCTTTGTACCAAGTTGGTCTCCTTCGTCCTCCCATTTGAACCATTGGCATTCTTTGGACCAAGTTCGTCTCGTTCGTCCCTGTTCGTCCTCCCATTTGATCCTTTGGGCATTCTTTGGACCCAGTTCGTCTCGTTCCTCCCTGTACGTCCTCCCATTTGATCCTTGGGAATTCTTTGTACTAAGTTCGTCACATTCGTCGTCCCATTTGATCCTTTGGGCATTCTTTGGACAAAGTGCGTCTCGTTCGTCCCCCATTTGATCCTTTGGCATTCTTTGTACCAAGTTGGTCTCGTTCGTTCTCCCATTTGATCCTTTGGCATTCTTTGGACCACGTTCGTCACGTTTGTCCCTTTTCGTCCTCCCATTTCATCCTTCGGTAATCTTTGGACCAAGTTCGTCTCGTTCGTCCCTCTACATCCTCCCATTTCATCTTTGGGCATTCTTTGGACCAAGTTCGTCTCGTTCTTCCCTGTTCGTCCGCCCATTTGATCCTTTGGCATTCTCTGGACAAAGTTCGTCTTGTTTGTCCCTTTTCGTCCTCCCATTTCATCCTTGGGCATTCATTGGACCAAGTTCGTCTCGTTTGTCCCTCTACATCCTCCCATTTGATCCTTTGGGCATTCTTCGGGCTAAGTTCATCTCGTTCGTCCTTGTTCGTCCTCCCATTTCATCCTTTGGGCATTCTTTGGACCAAGTTCGTCTCGTTCGTCCCTCTACGTCCTCCCATTTGATACATGGGCATTCTTTGTACCAAGTTCATCATGTTCGTCCTCCCATTTGATCCTTTGGTATTCTTTGGACCAACTTAGTCTCGTTCGTCCCTTTTCGTCCTCCCATTTCATCCTTGGGCATTCTTTGGACCAAGTTCGTCTCGTTCGTCCCTCTACGTCCTCCCATTTGATCCATTGGCATTCTTTGGACCAACTTCGTCTCGTTCGTCCCTATTCGTCCTCCCATTTGATCGTTGGGCATTCTTTGTGCCAAGTTCGTCATGTTCGTCCTCCCATTTGATCCTGTGGTATTCTTTGGACCAACTTCGTCTCGTTCGTCCCTTTTCGTCCTCCCATTTGATCATTGGGCATTCTTTGTACCAAGTTCGTCTCCTTCGACCCTCTTCGTCCTCCCATTTGATCCATTGGCATTCTTTGGACCAACTTCGTCTCGTTCGTCCCTGTTCGTCCTCCCATTTGATCCTTGGGCATTCTTTGTACCAAGTTCGTCTCCTTCGACCCTCTTCGTCCTCCCATTTGATCCTTTGACATTCTTTGGACCAAGTTCGTCTCGTTCGTCCCTTTTCGTCCTCCCATTTCATCCTTGGGCAATCTTTGGATCTCGTTCGTCTCGTTCCTCCCTCTACGTCCTCCCATTTGATCCTTGGGAATTCTTTGTACTAAGTTCGTCACGTTCGTCGTCCCATTTGATCCTTTGGGCATTCTTTGGACAAAGTGCGTCTCGTTCGTCTCCCATTTGATCCTTTGGCATTCTTTGTACCAAGTTGGTCTCGTTCGTCCTCCCATTTGATCCTTTGGCATTCTTTGGACCACGTTCGTCACGTTTGTCCCTTTTCGTCCTCCCATTTCATCCTTCGGCATTCTATGGACCAAGTTCGTCTCGTTCGTCGCTCTACATCCTCCCATTTCATCTTTGGGCATTCTTTGGACCAAGTTCGTCTCGTTCGTCCCTGTTCGTTCTCCCATTTGATCCTTTGGGCATTCTTTGGACAAAGTTCGTCTCGTTCGTCCCTCTACGTCCTCCCATTTGATCCTTGGGCATTCTTTGGACCATGTTCGTCTCCTTCGTCCCTCTTCGTCCGCCCATTTGATCCTTTGGCATTCTTTGGACCATGTTCGTCTCCCATTTGATCCTTTGGCATTCTTTGTACCAAGTTGGTCTCGTTCGTCCTCCCATTTGATCCTTTGGCATTCTTTGGACCACGTTCGTCACGTTTGTCCCTTTTCGTCCTCCCATTTCATCCTTCGGCATTCTATGGACCAAGTTCGTCTCGTTCGTCGCTCTACATCCTCCCATTTCATCTTTGGGCATTCTTTGGACCAAGTTCGTCTCGTTCGTCGCTGTTCGTTCTCCCATTTGATCCTTTGGGCATTCTTTGGACAAAGTTCGTCTCGTTCGTCCCTCTTCGTCCGCCCATTTGATCCTCTGGCATTCTTTGGACCATGTTCGTCTCCTTCGTCCCTCTCCGTCCTCCCATTTGATCCTTTGGCATTCTTTAGACCAAGTTCATCTTGTTTGTCCCTTTTCGTCCTCCCATTTCATCCTTGGGCATTCTTTGGACCAAGTTCGTCTCGTTCGTCCCTCTACATCCTCCCATTTGATCCATTGGGCATTCTTCGGACTAAGTTCGTCTCGTTCGTCCTTGTTCGTCCTCCCAAATGATCCTTGGGCATTCTTTGGACCAAGTTCGCCTCCTTCGTCCCTCTTCGTCCTCCCATTTGATCGTTTGACATTCATTGGACAAAGATCGTCTCGTTCGTCCCTTTTCGTCCTCCATTTGATCCTTTGGCATTCTTAGGACCAAGTTCGTCTCGTTCGTCCCTCTACGTCCTCCCATTTGATACATGGGCATTCTTTGTACCAAGTTCGTCATGTTCGTCCTCCCATTTGATCGTTTGGCATTCTTTGGACCAAGTTCGTCTCCTTCGTCCCTCTTCGTCCGCCCATTTGATCCTTTGGTATTCTTTGGACCAACTTCGTCTCGTTTGTCCCTTTTCGTCCTCCCATTTCATCCTTGGGCATTCTTTGGACCAAGTTCGTCTCGTTCGTCCCTCTACGTCCTCCCATTTGATCCATTGGCATTCTTTGGACCAACTTCGTCTCGTTCGTCCCTGTTCGTCCTCCCATTTCATCTTTGGGCATTCTTTGGACCAAGTTCGTCTCGTTCGTCCCTCATCGTTCTCCCATTTGATCCTTTGGGCATTCTTTGGACCATGTTCGTCTCGTTCGTCCCTCTACGTCCTCCCATTTGTTCCTTGGGCATTCTTTGGACCAAGTTCGTCTCCTTCGTCCCTCTTCGTCCGCCCATTTGATCCTTGGGCATTCTTTGGACCAAGTTCGTCTCCTTCGTCCCTCTTCGTCCGCCCATTTGATCCTTTGGCATTCTCTGGACAAAGTTCGTCTTGTTTGTCCCTTTCCGGCCTCCCATTTGATCCTTTGGGCATTCTTCGGACTAAGTTCATCTCGTTCGTCCTTGTTCGTCCTCCCATTTGATCCTTTGGGCATTCTTTGGACCAAGTTCGTCTCGTTCGTCCCTCTACGTCCTCCCATTTGATACATGGGCATTGTTTGTACCAAGTTCATCATGTTCGTCCTCCCACTTGATCGTTTGGCATTGTTTGGACCATGTTCGTCTCCTTTGTGCCTCTTCGTCCTCCCATTTGATCCTTTGACATTCTTTGGACAAAGTTCGTCTCGTTCGTCCCTTTTCGTCCTCCATTTGATCCTTTGGCATTCTTTGGACCCAGTTCGTCTCGTTCCTCCCTGTACGTCCTCCCATTTGATCCTTGGGAATTCTTTGTACTAAGTTCGTCACATTCGTCGTCCCATTTGATCCTTTGGGCATTCTTTGGACAAAGTGCGTCTCGTTCGTCCCCCATTTGATCCTTTGGCATTCTTTGTACCAAGTTGGTCTCGTTCGTTCTCCCATTTGATCCTTTGGCATTCTTTGGACCACGTTCGTCACGTTTGTCCCTTTTCGTCCTCCCATTTCAACCTTCGGTATTCTTTGGACCAAGTTCGTCTCGTTCGTCCCTCTACATCCTCCCATTTCATCTTTGGGCATTCTTTGGACCAAGTTCGTCTCGTTCGTCCCTGTTCGTCCGCCCATTTGATCCTTTGGCATTCTCTGGACAAAGTTCGTCTTGTTTGTCCCTTTTCGTCCTCCCATTTCATCCTTGGGCATTCATTAGACCAAGTTCGTCTCGTTTGTCCCTCTACATCCTCCCATTTGATCCTTTGGGCATTCTTCGGGCTAAGTTCATCTCGTTCGTCCTTGTTCGTCCTCCCATTTCATCCTTTGGGCATTCTTTGGACCAAGTTCGTCTCGTTCGTCCCTCTACGTCCTCCCATTTGATACATGGGCATTCTTTGTACCAAGTTCATCATGTTCGTCCTCCCATTTGATCCTTTGGTATTCTTTGGACCAACTTAGTCTCGTTCGTCCCTTTTCGTCCTCCCATTTCATCCTTGGGCATTCTTTGGACCAAGTTCGTCTCGTTCGTCCCTCTACGTCCTCCCATTTGATCCATTGGCATTCTTTGGACCAACTTCGTCTCGTTCGTCCCTGTTCGTCCTCCCATTTGATCGTTGGGCATTCTTTGTGCCAAGTTCGTCATGTTCGTCCTTCCATTTGATCCTGTGGTATTCTTTGGACCAACTTCGTCTCGTTCGTCCCTTTTCGTCCTCCCATTTGATCATTGGGCATTCTTTGTACCAAGTTCGTCTCCTTCGACCCTCTTCGTCCTCCCATTTGATCCATTGGCATTCTTTGGACCAACTTCGTCTCGTTCGTCCCTGTTCGTCCTCCCATTTGATCCTTGGGCATTCTTTGTACCAAGTTCGTCTCCTTCGACCCTCTTCGTCCTCCCATTTGATCCTTTGACATTCTTTGGACCAAGTTCGTCTCGTTCGTCCCTTTTCGTCCTCCCATTTCATCCTTGGGCAATCTTTGGATCTCGTTCGTCTCGTTCCTCCCTCTACGTCCTCCCATTTGATCCTTGGGAATTCTTTGTACTAAGTTCGTCACGTTCGTCGTCCCATTTGATCCTTTGGGCATTCTTTGGACAAAGTGCGTCTCGTTCGTCTCCCATTTGATCCTTTGGCATTCTTTGTACCAAGTTGGTCTCGTTCGTCCTCCCATTTGATCCTTTGGCATTCTTTGGACCACGTTCGTCACGTTTGTCCCTTTTCGTCCTCCCATTTCATCCTTCGGCATTCTATGGACCAAGTTCGTCTCGTTCGTCGCTCTACATCCTCCCATTTCATCTTTGGGCATTTTTTGGACCAAGTTCGTCTCGTTCGTCCCTGATCGTTCTCCCATTTGATCCTTTGGGCATTCTTTGGACAAAGTTCGTCTCGTTCGTCCCTCTACGTCCTCCCATTTGATCCTTGGGCATTCTTTGGACCATGTTCGTCTCCTTCGTCCCTCTTCGTCCGCCCATTTGATCCTTTGGCATTCTTTGGACCATGTTCGTCTCCCATTTGATCCTTTGGCATTCTTTGTACCAAGTTGGTCTCGTTCGTCCTCCCATTTGATCCTTTGGCATTCTTTGGACCACGTTCGTCACGTTTGTCCCTTTTCGTCCTCCCATTTCATCCTTCGGCATTCTATGGACCAAGTTCGTCTCGTTCGTCGCTCTACATCCTCCCATTTCATCTTTGGGCATTCTTTGGACCAAGTTCGTCTCGTTCGTCCCTGTTCGTTCTCCCATTTGATCCTTTGGGCATTCTTTGGACAAAGTTCGTCTCGTTCGTCCCTCTTCGTCCGCCCATTTGATCCTTTGGCATTCTTTGGACCATGTTCGTCTCCTTCGTCCCTCTCCGTCCTCCCATTTGATCCTTTGGCATTCTTTAGACCAAGTTCATCTTGTTTGTCCCTTTTCGTCCTCCCATTTCATCCTTGGGCATTCTTTGGACCAAGTTCGTCTCGTTCGTCCCTCTACATCCTCCCATTTGATCCATTGGGCATTCTTCGGGCTAAGTTCGTCTCGTTCGTCCTTGTTCGTCCTCCCAAATGATCCTTGGGCATTCTTTGGACCAAGTTCCCCTCCTTCGTCCCTCTTCGTCCTCCCATTTGATCGTTTGACATTCATTGGACAAAGATCGTCTCGTTCGTCCCTTTTCGTCCTCCATTTGATCCTTTGGCATTCTTAGGACCAAGTTCGTCTCGTTCGTCCCTCTACGTCCTCCCATTTGATACATGGGCATTCTTTGTACCAAGTTCGTCATGTTCGTCCTCCCATTTGATCGTTTGGCATTCTTTGGACCAAGTTCGTCTCCTTCGTCCCTCTTCGTCCGCCCATTTGATCCTTTGGTATTCTTTGGACCAACTTCGTCTCGTTTGTCCCTTTTCGTCCTCCCATTTCATCCTTGGGCATTCTTTGGACCAAGTTCGTCTCGTTCGTCCCTCTACGTCCTCCCATTTGATCCATTGGCATTCTTTGGACCAACTTCGTCTCGTTCGTCCCTGTTCGTCCTCCCATTTCATCTTTGGGCATTCTTTGGACCAAGTTCGTCTCGTTCGTCCCTCATCGTTCTCCCATTTGATCGTTTGGGCATTCTTTGGACCATGTTCGTCTCGTTCGTCCCTCTACGTCCTCCCATTTGTTCCTTGGGCATTCTTTGGACCAAGTTCGTCTCCTTCGTCCCTCTTCGTCCGCCCATTTGATCCTTTGGCATTCTCTGGACAAAGTTCGTCTTGTTTGTCCCTTTCCGGCCTCCCATTTCATCCTTGGGCATTCTTTGGACCAAGTTCGTCTCGTTCGTCCCTCTACATCCTCCCATTTGATCCTTTGGGCATTCTTCGGACTAAGTTCATCTCGTTCGTCCTTGTTCGTCCTCCCATTTGATCCTTTGGGCATTCTTTGGACCAAGTTCGTCTCGTTCGTCCCTCTACGTCCTCCCATTTGATACATGGGCATTGTTTGTACCAAGTTCATCATGTTCGTCCTCCCACTTGATCGTTTGGCATTGTTTGGACCATGTTCGTCTCCTTTGTGCCTCTTCGTCCTCCCATTTGATCGTTTGACATTCTTTGGACAAAGTTCGTCTCGTTCGTCCCTTTTCGTCCTCCATTTGATCCTTTGGCATTCTTTGGACCATGTTCGTCTCGTTCATCCCTCTACGTGCTCCCATTTGATCCTTGGGCATTCTTTGTACCAAGTTCGTCACGTTCGTCCTCCCATTTGATCCTCTGGCATTCTTTGGACCAAGTTCGTCTCCTTCGTCCCTCTTCGTCCTCCCATTTGATCCTATGGCATTCTTTGGACCAAGTTCGTCTCGTTCGTCGCTCTTCGTTCTCCCATTTGATCCTTTGGCATTCTTAGTACCAAGTTGGTCTCGTTCGTCCTCCCATTTGACCCTTTGGCATTCTTTGAACCACGTTCGTCACGTTTGTCCCTTTTCGTCCTCCCATTTCATCCTTGGGCATTCTTTGGACCAAGTTCGTCTCGTTCGTCCCTGTTCGTTCTCCCATTTGATCCTCTGGGCATTCTTTGGACCAAGTTTGTCTCGTTCGTCCCTCTACGTCCTCCCATTTGATCCTTGGGCATTCTTTGGACAAAGTTTGTCTCCTTCGTCCCTCTTCGTCCGCCCATTTGATCCTTTGGCATTCTTTGGACAAAGTTCGTCTGGTTTGTCCCTTTTCGTCCTCCCATTTCATCCTTGGGCATTCTTTGGACCAAGTTCGTCTCGTTCGTCCCTCTACATCCTCCCATTTGATCCTTTGGGCATTCTTCGGACTAAGTTCGTCTCGTTTGTCCTTGTTCGTCCTCCCATTTGATCCTTTGGGCATTCTTTGGACCAAGTTCGTCTCGTTCGTCCCTCTACGTTCTCCCAATTGATACATGGGCATTCTTTGTACCAAGTTCATCATGTTCGTCCTCCCATTTGATCCTTTGGTATTCTTTGGACCAACTTCGTCATGTTCGTCCTCCCATTTGATCCTTTGGGCATTCTTTGGACCAAGTTCGTCTCGTTCGTCCCTCTACGTTCTCCCAATTGATCCTTGGGCATTCTTTGGACCAAGTTCGCCTCCTTCGTCCCTCTTCGTCCTCCCATTTGATCGTTTGACATTCTTTGGACAAAGTTCGTCTCGTTCGTCCCTTTTCGTCCTCCATTTGATCCTTTGGCATTCTTAGGACCAAGTTCGTCTCGTTCGTCCCTTTTCGTCCTCTCATTTCATCCTTGGGCATTCTTTTGACCAAGTTCGTCATGTTCGTCCTCCCATTTGATCGTTTGGCATTCTTTGGACCAAGTTCGTCTCCTTCGTCCCTCTTCGTCTGCCCATTTGATCCTTTGGTATTCTTTGGACCAACTTCGCCTCGTTCGTCCCTTTTCGTCCTCCCATTTCATCCTTGGGCATTCTTTGGACCAAGTTCGTCTCGTTCGTCCCTCTACGTCCTCCCATTTGATCCATTGGCATTCTTTGGACCAACTTCGTCTCGTTCGTCCCTGTTCGTCCTCCCATTTCATCTTTGGGCATTCTTTGGACCAAGTTCGTCTCGTTCGTCCCTCATCGTTCTCCCATTTGATCCTTTGGGCATTCTTTGGACCATGTTCGTCTCGTTCGTCCCTCTACGTCCTCCCATTTGATCCTTGGGCATTCTTTGGACCAAGTTCGTCTCCTTCGTCCCTCTTCGTCCGCCCATTTGATCCTTTGGCATTCTCTGGACAAAGTTCGTCTTGTTTGTCCCTTTCCGGCCTCCCATTTCATCCTTGGGCATTCTTTGGACCAAGTTCGTCTCGTTCGTCCCTCTACATCCTCCCATTTGATCCTTTGGGCATTCTTCGGACTAAGTTCATCTCGTTCGTCCTTGTTCGTCCTCCCATTTGATCCTTTGGGCATTCTTTGGACCAAGTTCGTCTCGTTCGTCCCTCTACGTCCTCCCATTTGATACATGGGCATTGTTTGTACCAAGTTCATCATGTTCGTCCTCCCACTTGATCGTTTGGCATTGTTTGGACCATGTTCGTCTCCTTTGTGCCTCTTCGTCCTCCCATTTGATCGTTTGACATTCTTTGGACAAAGTTCGTCTCGTTCGTCCCTTTTCGTCCTCCATTTGATCCTTTGGCATTCTTTGGACCATGTTCGTCTCGTTCATCCCTCTACGTTCTCCCATTTGATCCTTGGGCATTCTTTGTACCAAGTTCGTCACGTTCGTCCTCCCATTTGATCCTTTGGCATTCTTTGGACCAAGTTCGTCTCCTTCGTCCCTCTTCGTCCTCCCATTTGATCCTATGGCATTCTTTGGACCAAGTTCGTCTCGTTCGTCGCTCTTCGTTCTCCCATTTGATCCTTTGGCATTCTTTGTACCAAGTTGGTCTCGTTCGTCCTCCCATTTGACCCTTTGGCATTCTTTGAACCACGTTCGTCACGTTTGTCCCTTTTCGTCCTCCCATTTCATCCTTAGGCATTCTTTGGACCAAGTTCGTCTCGTTCGTCCCTCTACATCCTCCCATTTGATCCATTGGGCATTCTTTGGACCAAGTTCGTCTCGTTCGTCCCTCTACGTTCTCCCAATTGATCCTTGGGCATTCTTTGGACCAAGTTCGCCTCCTTCGTCCCTCTTCGTCCTCCCATTTGATCGTTTGACATTCTTTGGACAAAGTTCGTCTCGTTCGTCCCTTTTCGTCCTCCATTTGATCCTTTGGCATTCTTAGGACCAAGTTCGTCTCGTTCGTCCCTTTTCGTCGTCTCATTTCATCCTTGGGCATTCTTTGGACCAAGTTCGTCATGTTCGTCCTCCCATTTGATCGTTTGGCATTCTTTGGACCAAGTTCGTCTCCTTCGTCCCTCTTCGTCCGCCCATTTGATCCTTTGGTATTCTTTGGACCAACTTCGTCTCGTTCGTCCCTTTTCGTCCTCCCATTTCATCCTTGGGCATTCTTTGGACCAAGTTTGTCTCGTTCGTCCCTCTACGTCCTCCCATTTGATCCATTGGCATTCTTTGGACCAACTTCGTCTCGTTCGTCCCTGTTCGTCCTCCCATTTCATCTTTGGGCATTCTTTGGACCAAGTTCGTCTCGTTCGTCCCTCATCGTTCTCCCATTTGATCCTTTGGGCATTCTTTGGACCAAGTTCGTCTCGTTCGTCCCTCTACGTCCTCCTATTTGATCCTTGGGCATTCTTTGGACCAAGTTCGTCTCCTTCGTCCCACTTCGTCCGCCCATTTGATCCTTTGGCATTCTCTGGACAAAGTTCGTCTTGTTTGTCCCTTTTCGTCCTCCCATTTCATCCTTGGGCATTCTTTGGTCCAAGTTCGTCTCGTTCGTCCCTCTACATCCTCCCATTTGATCCTTTGGGCATTCTTCGGACTAAGTTCATCTCGTTCGTCCTTGTTCGTCCTCCCATTTGATCCTTTGGGCATTCTTTGGACCAAGTTCGTCTCGTTCGTCCCTCTACGTCCTCCCATTTGATACATGGGCATTGTTTGTAAAAAGTTCATCATGTTCGTCCTCCCACTTGATCGTTTGGCATTCTTTGGACCAAGTTCGTCTCCTTTGTGCCTGTTCGTCCTCCCATTTGATCGTTTGACATTCTTTGGACAAAGTTCGTCTCGTTGTCCCTTTTCGTCCTCCATTTGATCCTTTGGCATTCTTTGGACCATGTTCGTCTCGTTCATCCCTCTACGTGCTCCCATTTGATCCTAGGGCATTCTTTGTACCAAGTTCGTCACGTTCGTCCTCCCATTTGATCCATTGGCATTCTTTGGACCAAGTTCGTCTCCTTCGTCCCTCTTCGTCCTCCCATTTGATCCTTTGGCATTCTTTGGACCAAGTTCGTCTCGTTCGTTGCTCTTCGTTCTCCCATTTGATCCTTTGGCATTCTTTGTACCAAGTTGGTCTCGTTCATCCTCCCATTTGATCCTTTGGCATTCTTTGAACCACGTTCGTCACGTTTGTCCCTTTTCGTCCTCCCATTTCATCCTTGGGCATTCTTTGGACCAAGTTCGTCTCGTTCGTCCCTGTTCGTTCTCCCATTTGATCCTTTGTGCATTCGTTGGACCAAGTTCGTCTCGTTCGTCCCTCTACGTCCTCCCATTTGATCCTTGGGCATTCTTTGGACAAAGTTTGTCTCCTTCGTCCCTCTTCGTCCGCCCATTTGATCCTTTGGCATTCTTTGGACAAAGTTCGTCTGGTTTGTCCCTTTTCGTCCTCCCATTTCATCCTTGGGCATTCTTTGGACCAAGTTCGTCTCGTTCGTCCCTCTACATCCTCCCATTTGATCCTTTGGGCATTCTTCGGACTAAGTTCGTCTCGTTCGTCCCTCTATGTCCTCCCAATTGATCCTTGGGCATTCTTTGGACCAAGTTCGCCTCCTTCTTCCATCTTCGTCCTCCCATTTGATCGTTTGACATTCTTTGGACAAAGTTCGTCTCGTTCGTCCCTTTTCGTCCTCCATTTGATCCTTTGGCATTCTTAGGACCAAGTTCGTCTCGTTCGTCCCTTTTCGTCCTCTCATTTCATCCTTGGGCATTCTTTGGACCAAGTTCGTCATGTTCGTCCTCCCATTTGATCGTTTGGCATTCTTTGGACCAAGTTCGTCTCCTTCGTCCCTCTTCGTCCGCCCATTTGATCCTTTGGTATTCTTTGGACCAACTTCGTCTCGTTCATCCCTTTTCGTCCTCCCATTTCATCCTTGGGCATTCTTTGGACCAAGTTCGTCTCGTTCGTCCCTCTACGTCCTCCCATTTGATCCATTGGCATTCTTTGGACCAACTTCGTCTCGTTCGTCCCTGTTCGTCCTCCCATTTCATCTTTGGGCATTCTTTGGACCAAGTTTGTCTCGTTCGTCCCTCATCGTTCTCCCATTTGATCCTTTAGGCAATCTTTGGACCAAGTTCGTCTCGTTCGTCCCTCTACGTCCTCCCATTTGATCCTTGGGCATTCTTTGGACCAAGTTCGTCTCCTTCGTCCCTCTTCGTCCGCCCATTTGATCCTTTGGCATTCTCTGGACAAAGTTCGTCTTGTTTGTCCCTTTTCGTCCTCCCATTTCATCCTTAGGCATTCTTTGGACCAAGTTCGTCTCGTTCGTCCCTCTACATCCTCCCATTTGATCCTTTGGGCATTCTTCGGACTAAGTTCATCTCGTTCGTCCTTTTTCGTCCTCCCATTTGATCCTTTGGGCATTCTTTGGACCAAGTTCGTCTCGTTCGTCCCTCTACGTTCTCCCAATTGATCCTTGGGCATTCTTTGGACCAAGTTCGCCTCCTTCGTCCCTCTTCGTCCTCCCATTTGATCGTTTGACATTCTTTGGACAAAGTTCGTCTCGTTCGTCCCTTTTCGTCCTCCATTTGATCCTTTGGCATTCTTAGGACCAAGTTCGTCTCGTTCGTCCCTTTTCGTCGTCTCATTTCATACTTGGGCATTCTTTGGACCAAGTTCGTCATGTTCGTCCTCCCATTTGATCGTTTGGCATTCTTTGGACCAAGTTCGTCTCCTTCGTCCCTCTTCGTCCGCCCATTTGATCCTTTGGTATTCTTTGGACCAACTTCGTCTCGTTCGTCCCTTTTCGTCCTCCCATTTCATCCTTGGGCATTCTTTGGACCAAGTTTGTCTCGTTCGTCCCTCTACGTCCTCCCATTTGATCCATTGGCATTCTTTGGACCAACTTCGTCTCGTTCGTCCCTGTTCGTCCTCCCATTTCATCTTTGGGCATTCTTTGGACCAAGTTCGTCTCGTTCGTCCCTCATCGTTCTCCCATTTGATCCTTTGGGCATTCTTTGGACCAAGTTCGTCTCGTTCGTCCCTCTACGTCCTCCTATTTGATCCTTGGGCATTCTTTGGACCAAGTTCGTCTCCTTCGTCCCTCTTCGTCCGCCCATTTGATCCTTTGGCATTTTCTGGACAAAGTTCGTCTTGTTTGTCCCTTTTCGTCCTCCCATTTCATCCTTGGGCATTCTTTGGTCCAAGTTCGTCTCGTTCGTCCCTCTACATCCTCCCATTTGATCCTTTGGGCATTCTTCGGACTAAGTTCATCTCGTTCGTCCTTGTTCGTCCTCCCATTTGATCCTTTGGGCATTCTTTGGACCAAGTTCGTCTCGTTCGTCCCTCTACGTCCTCCCATTTGATACATGGGCATTGTTTGTAAAAAGTTCATCATGTTCGTCCTCCCACTTGATCGTTTGGCATTCTTTGGACCAAGTTCGTCTCCTTTGTGCCTGTTCGTCCTCCAATTTGATCGTTTGACATTCTTTGGACAAAGTTCGTCTCGTTGTCCCTTTTCGTCCTCCATTTGATCCTTTGGCATTCTTTGGACCATGTTCGTCTCGTTCATCCCTCTACGTGCTCCCATTTGATCCTAGGGCATTCTTTGTACCAAGTTCGTCACGTTCGTCCTCCCATTTGATCCATTGGCATTCTTTGGACCAAGTTCGTCTCCTTCGTCCCTCTTCGTCCTCCCATTTGATCCTTTGGCATTCTTTGGACCAAGTTCGTCTCGTTCGTTGCTCTTCGTTCTCCCATTTGATCCTTTGGCATTCTTTGTACCAAGTTGGTCTCGTTCATCCTCCCATTTGATCCTTTGGCATTCTTTGAACCACGTTCGTCACGTTTGTCCCTTTTCGTCCTCCCATTTCATCCTTGGGCATTCTTTGGACCAAGTTCGTCTCGTTCGTCCCTGTTCGTTCTCCCATTTGATCCTTTGTGCATTCGTTGGACCAAGTTCGTCTCGTTCGTCCCTCTACGTCCTCCCATTTGATCCTTGGGCATTCTTTGGACAAAGTTTGTCTCCTTCGTCCCTCTTCGTCCGCCCATTTGATCCTTTGGCATTCTTTGGACAAAGTTCGTCTGGTTTGTCCCTTTTCGTCCTCCCATTTCATCCTTGGGCATTCTTTGGACCAAGTTCGTCTCGTTCGTCCCTCTACATCCTCCCATTTGATCCTTTGGGCATTCTTCGGACTAAGTTCGTCTCGTTCGTCCCTCTATGTCCTCCCAATTGATCCTTGGGCATTCTTTGGACCAAGTTCGCCTCCTTCTTCCATCTTCGTCCTCCCATTTGATCGTTTGACATTCTTTGGACAAAGTTCGTCTCGTTCGTCCCTTTTCGTCCTCCATTTGATCCTTTGGCATTCTTAGGACCAAGTTCGTCTCGTTCGTCCCTTTTCGTGCTCTCATTTCATCCTTGGGCATTCTTTGGACCAAGTTCGTCATGTTCGTCCTCCCATTTGATCGTTTGGCATTCTTTGGACCAAGTTCGTCTCCTTCGTCCCTCTTCGTCCGCCCATTTGATCCTTTGGTATTCTTTGGACCAACTTCGTCTCGTTCGTCCCTTTTCGTCCTCCCATTTCATCCTTGGGCATTCTTTGGACCAAGTTCGTCTCGTTCGTCCCTCTACGTCCTCCCATTTGATCCATTGGCATTCTTTGGACCAACTTCGTCTCGTTCGTCCCTGTTCGTCCTCCCATTTCATCTTTGGGCATTCTTTGGACCAAGTTTGTCTCGTTCGTCCCTCATCGTTCTCCCATTTGATCCTTTAGGCAATCTTTGGACCAAGTTCGTCTCGTTCGTCCCTCTACGTCCTCCCATTTGATCCTTGGGCATTCTTTGGACCAAGTTCGTCTCCTTCGTCCCTCTTCGTCCGCCCATTTGATCCTTTGGCATTCTCTGGACAAAGTTCGTCTTGTTTGTCCCTTTTCGTCCTCCCATTTCATCCTTGGGCATTCTTTGGTCCAAGTTCGTCTCGTTCGTCCCTCTACATCCTCCCATTTGATCCTTTGGGCATTCTTCGGACTAAGTTCATCTCGTTCGTCCTTGTTCGTCCTCCCATTTGATCCTTTGGGCATTCTTTGGACCAAGTTCGTCTCGTTCGTCCCTCTACGTCCTCCCATTTGATACATGGGCATTGTTTGTACCAAGTTCATCATGTTCGTCCTCCCACTTGATCGTTTGGCATTCTTTGGACCAAGTTCGTCTCCTTTGTGCCTGTTCGTCCTCCCATTTGATCGTTTGACATTCTTTGGACAAAGTTCGTCTCGTTGTCCCTTTTCGTCCTCCATTTGATCCTTTGGCATTCTTTGGACCATGTTCGTCTCGTTCATCCCTCTACGTGCTCCCATTTGATCCTAGGGCATTCTTTGTACCAAGTTCGTCGCGTTCGTCCTCCCATTTGATCCATTGGCATTCTTTGGACCAAGTTCGTCTCCTTCGTCCCTCTTCGTCCTCCCATTTGATCCTTTGGCATTCTTTGGACCAAGTTCGTCTCGTTCGTTGCTCTTCGTTCTCCCATTTGATCCTTTGGCATTCTTTGTACCAAGTTGGTCTCGTTCATCCTCCCATTTGATCCTTTGGCATTCTTTGAACCACGTTCGTCACGTTTGTCCCTTTTCGTCCTCCCATTTCATCCTTGGGCATTCTTTGGACCAAGTTCGTCTCGTTCGTCCCTGTTCGTTCTCCCATTTGATCCTTTGTGCATTCGTTGGACCAAGTTCGTCTCGTTCGTCCCTCTACGTCCTCCCATTTGATCCTTGGGCATTCTTTGGACAACGTTTGTCTCCTTCGTCCCTCTTCGTCCGCCCATTTGATCCTTTGGCATTCTTTGGACAAAGTTCGTCTGGTTTGTCCCTTTTCGTCCTCCCATTTCATCCTTGGGCATTCTTTGGACCAAGTTCGTCTCGTTCGTCCCTCTACATCCTCCCATTTGATCCTTTGGGCATTCTTCGGACTAAGTTCGTCTCGTTCGTCCCTCTATGTCCTCCCAATTGATCCTTGGGCATTCTTTGGACCAAGTTCGCCTCCTTCTTCCATCTTCGTCCTCCCATTTGATCGTTTGACATTCTTTGGACAAAGTTCGTCTCGTTCGTCCCTTTTCGTCCTCCATTTGATCCTTTGGCATTCTTAGGACCAAGTTCGTCTCGTTCGTCCCTTTTCGTCCTCTCATTTCATCCTTGGGCATTCTTTGGACCAAGTTCGTCATGTTCGTCCTCCCATTTGATCGTTTGGCATTCTTTGGACCAAGTTCGTCTCCTTCGTCCCTCTTCGTCCGCCCATTTGATCCTTTGGTATTCTTTGGACCAACTTCGTCTCGTTCGTCCCTTTTCGTCCTCCCATTTCATCCTTGGGAATTCTTTGGACCAAGTTCGTCTCGTTCGTCCCTCTACGTCCTCCCATTTGATCCATTGGCATTCTTTGGACCAACTTCGTCTCGTTCGTCCCTGTTCGTCCTCCCATTTCATCTTTGGGCATTCTTTGGACCAAGTTTGTCTCGTTCGTCCCTCATCGTTCTCCCATTTGATCCTTTAGGCAATCTTTGGACCAAGTTCGTCTCGTTCGTCCCTCTACGTCCTCCCATTTGATCCTTGGGCATTCTTTGGACCAAGTTCGTCTCCTTCGTCCCTCTTCGTCCGCCCATTTGATCCTTTGGCATTCTCTGGACAAAGTTCGTCTTGTTTGTCCCTTTTCGTCCTCCCATTTCATCCTTGGGCATTCTTTGGTCCAAGTTCGTCTCGTTCGTCCCTCTACATCCTCCCATTTGATCCTTTGGGCATTCTTCGGACTAAGTTCATCTCGTTCGTCCTTGTTCGTCCTCCCATTTGATCCTTTGGGCATTCTTTGGACCAAGTTCGTCTCGTTCGTCCCTCTACGTCCTCCCATTTGATACATGGGCATTGTTTGTACCAAGTTCATCATGTTCGTCCTCCCACTTGATCGTTTGGCATTCTTTGGACCAAGTTCGTCTCCTTTGTGCCTGTTCGTCCTCCCATTTGATCGTTTGACATTCTTTGGACAAAGTTCGTCTCGTTGTCCCTTTTCGTCCTCCATTTGATCCTTTGGCATTCTTTGGACCATGTTCGTCTCGTTCATCCCTCTACGTGCTCCCATTTGATCCTAGGGCATTCTTTGTACCAAGTTCGTCGCGTTCGTCCTCCCATTTGATCCATTGGCATTCTTTGGACCAAGTTCGTCTCCTTCGTCCCTCTTCGTCCTCCCATTTGATCCTTTGGCATTCTTTGAACCAAGTTCGTCTCGTTCGTTGCTCTTCGTTCTCCCATTTGATCCTTTGGCATTCTTTGTACCAAGTTGGTCTCGTTCATCCTCCCATTTGATCCTTTGGCATTCTTTGAACCACGTTCGTCACGTTTGTCCCTTTTCGTCCTCCCATTTCATCCTTGGGCATTCTTTGGACCAAGTTTGTCTCGTTCGTCCCTCTACGTCCTCCCATTTGATCCATTGGCATTCTTTGGACCAACTTCGTCTCGTTCGTCCCTGTTCGTCCTCCCATTTCATCTTTGGGCATTCTTTGGACCAAGTTCGTCTCGTTCGTCCCTCATCGTTCTCCCATTTGATCCTTTGGGCATTCTTTGGACCAAGTTCGTCTCGTTCGTCCCTCTACGTCCTCCCATTTGATCCTTGGGCATTCTTTGGACCAAGTTCGTCTCCTTCGTCCCTCTTCGTCCGCCCATTTGATCCTTTGGCATTCTCTGGACAAAGTTCGTCTTGTTAGTCCCTTTTCGTCCTCCCATTTCATCCTTGGGCATTCTTTGGTCCAAGTTCGTCTCGTTCGTCCCTCTACATCCTCCCATTTGATCCTTTGGGCATTCTTCGGACTAAGTTCATCTCGTTCGTCCTTGTTCGTCCTCCCATTTGATCCTTTGGGCATTCTTTGGACCAAGTTCGTCTCGTTCGTCCCTCTACGTCCTCCCATTTGATACATGGGCATTGTTTGTAAAAAGTTCATCATGTTCGTCCTCCCACTTGATCGTTTGGCATTCTTTGGACCAAGTTCGTCTCCTTTGTGCCTGTTCGTCCTCCCATTTGATCGTTTGACATTCTTTGGACAAAGTTCGTCTCGTTGTCCCTTTTCGTCCTCCATTTGATCCTTTGGCATTCTTTGGACCATGTTCGTCTCGTTCATCCCTCTACGTGCTCCCATTTGATCCTAGGGCATTCTTTGTACCAAGTTCGTCGCGTTCGTCCTCCCATTTGATCCATTGGCATTCTTTGGACCAAGTTCGTCTCCTTCGTCCCTCTTCGTCCTCCCATTTGATCCTTTGGCATTCTTTGGACCAAGTTCGTCTCGTTCGTTGCTCTTCGTTCTCCCATTTGATCCTTTGGCATTCTTTGTACCAAGTTGGTCTCGTTCATCCTCCCATTTGATCCTTTGGCATTCTTTGAACCACGTTCGTCACGTTTGTCCCTTTTCGTCCTCCCATTTCATCCTTGGGCATTCTTTGGACCAAGTTCGTCTCGTTCGTCCCTGTTCGTTCTCCCATTTGATCCTTTGTGCATTCGTTGGACCAAGTTCGTCTCGTTCGTCGCTCTACGTCCTCCCATTTGATCCTTGGGCATTCTTTGGACAAAGTTTGTCTCCTTCGTCCCTCTTCGTCCGCCCATTTGATCCTTTGGCATTCTTTGGACAAAGTTCGTCTGGTTTGTCCCTTTTCGTCCTCCCATTTCATCCTTGGGCATTCTTTGGACCAAGTTCGTCTCGTTCGTCCCTCTACATCCTCCCATTTGATCCTTTGGGCATTCTTCGGACTAAGTTCGTCTCGTTCGTCCCTCTATGTCCTCCCAATTGATCCTTGGGCATTCTTTGGACCAAGTTCGCCTCCTTCTTCCATCTTCGTCCTCCCATTTGATCGTTTGACATTCTTTGGACAAAGTTCGTCTCGTTCGTCCCTTTTCGTCCTCCATTTGATCCTTTGGCATTCTTAGGACCAAGTTCGTCTCGTTCGTCCCTTTTCGTCCTCTCATTTCATCCTTGGGCATTCTTTGGACCAAGTTCGTCATGTTCGTCCTCCCATTTGATCGTTTGGCATTCTTTGGACCAAGTTCGTCTCCTTCGTCCCTCTTCGTCCGCCCATTTGATCCTTTGGTATTCTTTGGACCAACTTCGTCTCGTTCGTCCCTTTTCGTCCTCCCATTTCATCCTTGGGCATTCTTTGGACCAAGTTCGTCTCGTTCGTCCCTCTACGTCCTCCCATTTGATCCATTGGCATTCTTTGGACCAACTTCGTCTCGTTCGTCCCTGTTCGTCCTCCCATTTCATCTTTGGGCATTCTTTGGACCAAGTTTGTCTCGTTCGTCCCTCATCGTTCTCCCATTTGATCCTTTAGGCAATCTTTGGACCAAGTTCGTCTCGTTCGTCCCTCTACGTCCTCCCATTTGATCCTTGGGCATTCTTTGGACCAAGTTCGTCTCCTTCGTCCCTCTTCGTCCGCCCATTTGATCCTTTGGCATTCTCTGGACAAAGTTCGTCTTGTTTGTCCCTTTTCGTCCTCCCATTTCATCCTTGGGCATTCTTTGGTCCAAGTTCGTCTCGTTCGTCCCTCTACATCCTCCCATTTGATCCTTTGGGCATTCTTCGGACTAAGTTCATCTCGTTCGTCCTTGTTCGTCCTCCCATTTGATCCTTTGGGCATTCTTTGGACCAAGTTCGTCTCGTTCGTCCCTCTACGTCCTCCCATTTGATACATGGGCATTGTTTGTACCAAGTTCATCATGTTCGTCCTCCCACTTGATCGTTTGGCATTCTTTGGACCAAGTTCGTCTCCTTTGTGCCTGTTCGTCCTCCCATTTGATCGTTTGACATTCTTTGGACAAAGTTCGTCTCGTTGTCCCTTTTCGTCCTCCATTTGATCCTTTGGCATTCTTTGGACCATGTTCGTCTCGTTCATCCCTCTACGTGCTCCCATTTGATCCTAGGGCATTCTTTGTACCAAGTTCGTCGCGTTCGTCCCCCCATTTGATCCATTGGCATTCTTTGGACCAAGTTCGTCTCCTTCGTCCCTCTTCGTCCTCCCATTTGATCCTTTGGCATTCTTTGGACCAAGTTCGTCTCGTTCGTTGCTCTTCGTTCTCCCATTTGATCCTTTGGCATTCTTTGTACCAAGTTGGTCTCGTTCATCCTCCCATTTGATCCTTTGGCATTCTTTGAACCACGTTCGTCACGTTTGTCCCTTTTCGTCCTCCCATTTCATCCTTGGGCATTCTTTGGACCAAGTTCATCTCGTTCGTCCCTGTTCGTTCTCCCATTTGATCCTTTGGGCATTCTTTGGACCAAGTTCGTCTCGTTCGTCCCTCTACGTCCTCCCATTTGATCCTTGGGCATTCTTTGGACAAAGTTTGTCTCCTTCGTCCCTCTTCGTCCGCCCATTTGATCCTTTGGCATTCTTTGGACAAAGTTCGTCTGGTTTGTCCCTTTTCGTCCTCCCATTTCATCCTTGGGCATTCTTTGGACCAAGTTCGTCTCGTTCGTCCCTATACATCCTCCCATTTGATCCTTTGGGCATTCTTCGGACTAAGTTCGTCTCGTTCGTCCCTCTATGTCCTCCCAATTGATCCTTGGGCATTCTTTGGACCAAGTTCGCCTTCTTCTTCCATCTTCGTCCTCCCATTTGATCGTTTGACATTCTTTGGACAAAGTTCGTCTCGTTCGTCCCTTTTCGTCCTCCATTTGATCCTTTGGCATTCTTAGGACCAAGTTCGTCTCGTTCGTCCCTTTTCGTCCTCTCATTTCATCCTTGGGCATTCTTTGGACCAAGTTCGTCTCGTTCGTCCCTCTACATCCTCCCATTTGATCCTTTGGGCATTCTTCGGACTAAGTTCGTCTCGTTCGTCCTTGATCGTCCTCCCATTTGATCCTTTGGGCATTCTTTGGACCAAGTTGGTCTCGTTCGTCCCTCTACGTCCTCCCAATTCATCCTTGGGCATTCTTTGGACCAAGTTCGTCTCCTTCATCCATCATCGTCTGCCCATTTGATCCTTTGGCATTCTTTGGACCAAGTTCGTCTCGTTCGTCCCTTTTCGTCCTCCCATTTCATCCTTTGGCATTCTTTGGACCAAGTTCGTCTCGTTCGTCCCTCTACATCCTCCCATTTGATCCATTGGGCATTCTTCGGACTAAGTTCGTCTCGTTCGTCCTTGTTCGTCCTCCCATTTGATCCTTTGGGCATTCTTTGGACCAAGTTCGTCTCGTTCGTCCCTCTACGTCCTCCCAATTGATCCTTGGGCATTCTTTGGACCAAGTTCGCCTCCTTCGTCCCTCTTCGTCCTCCCATTTGATCGTTTGACATTCTTTGGACAAAGCTCGTCTCGTTCGTCCCTTTTCGTCCTCCATTTGATCCTTTGGCATTCTTAGGACCAAGTTCGTCTCGTTCGTCCCTCTACGTCCTCCCATTTGATACATGGGCATTCTTTGTACCAAGTTCGTCATGTTCGTCCTCCCATTTGATCGTTTGGCATTCTTTGGACCAAGTTCGTCTCCTTCGTCCCTCTTCGTCCGCCCATTTGATCCTTTGGTATTCTTTGGACCAACTTCGTCTCGTTCGTCCCTTTTCGTCCTCCATTTGATCCTTTGGCATTCTTAGGACCAAGTTCGTCTCGTTCGTCCCTCTACGTCCTCCCATTTGATACATTGGCATTCTTTGTACCAAGTTCGTCATGTTCGTCCTCCCATTTGATCGTTTGGCATTCTTTGGACCAAGTTCGTCTCCTTCGTCCCTCTTCGTCCGCCCATTTGATCCTTTGGTATTCTACGGACCAACTTCGTCTCGTTCGTCCCTTTTCGTCCTCCCATTTCATCCTTGGGCATTCTTTGGGCCAAGTTCGTCTCGTTCGTCCCTCTACGTCTTCCCATTTGATCCATTGGCATTCTTTGGACCAACTTCGTCTCGTTCGTCCCTGTTCGTCCTCCCATTTCATCTTTCGACATTCTTTGGACCAAGTTCGTCTCGTTCGTCCCTCATCGTTCTCCCATTTGATCCTTTGGGCATTCTTTGGACCAAGTTCGTCTCGTTCGTCCCTCTACGTCCTCCCATTTGATCCTTGGGCATTCTTTGGACCAAGTTCGTCTCCTTCGTCCCTCTTCGTCCGCCCATTTGATCCTTTGGCATTCTCTGGACAAAGTTCGTCTTGTTTGTCCCTTTTCGTCCTCCCATTTCATCCTTGGGCATTCTTTGGTCCAAGTTCGTCTCGTTCGTCCCTCTACATCCTCCCATTTGATCCTTTGGGCATTCTTCGGACTAAGTTCATCTCGTTCGTCCTTGTTCGTCCTCCCATTTGATCCTTTGGGCATTCTTTGGACCAAGTTCGTCTCGTTCGTCCCTCTACGTCCTCCCATTTGATACATGGGCATTGTTTGTACCAAGTTCATCATGTTCGTCCTCCCACTTGATCGTTTGGCATTCTTTGGACCAAGTTCGTCTCCTTTGTGCCTGTTCGTCCTCCCATTTGATCGTTTGACATTCTTTGGACAAAGTTCGTCTCGTTGTCCCTTTTCGTCCTCCATTTGATCCTTTGGCATTCTTTGGACCATGTTCGTCTCGTTCATCCCTCTACGTGCTCCCATTTGATCCTAGGGCATTCTTTGTACCAAGTTCGTCGCGTTCGTCCTCCCATTTGATCCATTGGCATTCTTTGGACCAAGTTCGTCTCCTTCGTCCCTCTTCGTCCTCCCATTTGATCCTTTGGCATTCTTTGGACCAAGTTCGTCTCGTTCGTTGCTCTTCGTTCTCCCATTTGATCCTTTGGCATTCTTTGTACCAAGTTGGTCTCGTTCATCCTCCCATTTGATCCTTTGGCATTCTTTGAACCACGTTCGTCACGTTTGTCCCTTTTCGTCCTCCCATTTCATCCTTGGGCATTCTTTGGACCAAGTTCGTCTCGTTCGTCCCTGTTCGTTCTCCCATTTGATCCTTTGTGCATTCGTTGGACCAAGTTCGTCTCGTTCGTCCCTCTACGTCCTCCCATTTGATCCTTGGGCATTCTTTGGACAAAGTTTGTCTCCTTCGTCCCTCTTCGTCCGCCCATTTGATCCTTTGGCATTCTTTGGACAAAGTTCGTCTGGTTTGTCCCTTTTCGTCCTCCCATTTCATCCTTGGGCATTCTTTGGACCAAGTTCGTCTCGTTCGTCCCTCTACATCCTCCCATTTGATCCTTTGGGCATTCTTCGGACTAAGTTCGTCTCGTTCGTCCCTCTATGTCCTCCCAATTGATCCTTGGGCATTCTTTGGACCAAGTTCGCCTCCTTCTTCCATCTTCGTCCTCCCATTTGATCGTTTGACATTCTTTGGACAAAGTTCGTCTCGTTCGTCCCTTTTCGTCCTCCATTTGATCCTTTGGCATTCTTAGGACCAAGTTCGTCTCGTTCGTCCCTTTTCGTCCTCTCATTTCATCCTTGGGCATTCTTTGGACCAAGTTCGTCATGTTCGTCCTCCCATTTGATCGTTTGGCATTCTTTGGACCAAGTTCGTCTCCTTCGTCCCTCTTCGTCCGCCCATTTGATCCTTTGGTATTCTTTGGACCAACTTCGTCTCGTTCGTCCCTTTTCGTCCTCCCATTTCATCCTTGGGCATTCTTTGGACCAAGTTCGTCTCGTTCGTCCCTCTACGTCCTCCCATTTGATCCATTGGCATTCTTTGGACCAACTTCGTCTCGTTCGTCCCTGTTCGTCCTCCCATTTCATCTTTGGGCATTCTTTGGACCAAGTTTGTCTCGTTCGTCCCTCATCGTTCTCCCATTTGATCCTTTAGGCAATCTTTGGACCAAGTTCGTCTCGTTCGTCCCTCTACGTCCTCCCATTTGATCCTTGGGCATTCTTTGGACCAAGTTCGTCTCCTTCGTCCCTCTTCGTCCGCCCATTTGATCCTTTGGCATTCTCTGGACAAAGTTCGTCTTGTTTGTCCCTTTTCGTCCTCCCATTTCATCCTTGGGCATTCTTTGGTCCAAGTTCGTCTCGTTCGTCCCTCTACATCCTCCCATTTGATCCTTTGGGCATTCTTCGGACTAAGTTCATCTCGTTCGTCCTTGTTCGTCCTCCCATTTGATCCTTTGGGCATTCTTTGGACCAAGTTCGTCTCGTTCGTCCCTCTACGTCCTCCCATTTGATACATGGGCATTGTTTGTACCAAGTTCATCATGTTCGTCCTCCCACTTGATCGTTTGGCATTCTTTGGACCATGTTCGTCTCCTTTGTGCCTGTTCGTCCTCCCATTTGATCGTTTGACATTCTTTGGACAAAGTTCGTCTCGTTGTCCCTTTTCGTCCTCCATTTGATCCTTTGGCATTCTTTGGACCATGTTCGTCTCGTTCATCCCTCTACGTGCTCCCATTTGATCCTAGGGCATTCTTTGTACCAAGTTCGTCGCGTTCGTCCCCCCATTTGATCCATTGGCATTCTTTGGACCAAGTTCGTCTCCTTCGTCCCTCTTCGTCCTCCCATTTGATCCTTTGGCATTCTTTGGACCAAGTTCGTCTCGTTCGTTGCTCTTCGTTCTCCCATTTGATCCTTTGGCATTCTTTGTACCAAGTTGGTCTCGTTCATCCTCCCATTTGATCCTTTGGCATTCTTTGAACCACGTTCGTCACGTTTGTCCCTTTTCGTCCTCCCATTTCATCCTTGGGCATTCTTTGGACCAAGTTCATCTCGTTCGTCCCTGTTCGTTCTCCCATTTGATCCTTTGGGCATTCTTTGGACCAAGTTCGTCTCGTTCGTCCCTCTACGTCCTCCCATTTGATCCTTGGGCATTCTTTGGACAAAGTTTGTCTCCTTCGTCCCTCTTCGTCCGCCCATTTGATCCTTTGGCATTCTTTGGACAAAGTTCGTCTGGTTTGTCCCTTTTCGTCCTCCCATTTCATCCTTGGGCATTCTTTGGACCAAGTTCGTCTCGTTCGTCCCTATACATCCTCCCATTTGATCCTTTGGGCATTCTTCGGACTAAGTTCGTCTCGTTCGTCCCTCTATGTCCTCCCAATTGATCCTTGGGCATTCTTTGGACCAAGTTCGCCTTCTTCTTCCATCTTCGTCCTCCCATTTGATCGTTTGACATTCTTTGGACAAAGTTCGTCTCGTTCGTCCCTTTTCGTCCTCCATTTGATCCTTTGGCATTCTTAGGACCAAGTTCGTCTCGTTCGTCCCTTTTCGTCCTCTCATTTCATCCTTGGGCATTCTTTGGACCAAGTTCGTCTCGTTCGTCCCTCTACATCCTCCCATTTGATCCTTTGGGCATTCTTCGGACTAAGTTCGTCTCGTTCGTCCTTGATCGTCCTCCCATTTGATCCTTTGGGCATTCTTTGGACCAAGTTGGTCTCGTTCGTCCCTCTACGTCCTCCCAATTCATCCTTGGGCATTCTTTGGACCAAGTTCGTCTCCTTCATCCATCATCGTCTGCCCATTTGATCCTTTGGCATTCTTTGGACCAAGTTCGTCTCGTTCGTCCCTTTTCGTCCTCCCATTTCATCCTTTGGCATTCTTTGGACCAAGTTCGTCTCGTTCGTCCCTCTACATCCTCCCATTTGATCCATTGGGCATTCTTCGGACTAAGTTCGTCTCGTTCGTCCTTGTTCGTCCTCCCATTTGATCCTTTGGGCATTCTTTGGACCAAGTTCGTCTCGTTCGTCCCTCTACGTCCTCCCAATTGATCCTTGGGCATTCTTTGGACCAAGTTCGCCTCCTTCGTCCCTCTTCGTCCTCCCATTTGATCGTTTGACATTCTTTGGACAAAGCTCGTCTCGTTCGTCCCTTTTCGTCCTCCATTTGATCCTTTGGCATTCTTAGGACCAAGTTCGTCTCGTTCGTCCCTCTACGTCCTCCCATTTGATACATGGGCATTCTTTGTACCAAGTTCGTCATGTTCGTCCTCCCATTTGATCGTTTGGCATTCTTTGGACCAAGTTCGTCTCCTTCGTCCCTCTTCGTCCGCCCATTTGATCCTTTGGTATTCTTTGGACCAACTTCGTCTCGTTCGTCCCTTTTCGTCCTCCATTTGATCCTTTGGCATTCTTAGGACCAAGTTCGTCTCGTTCGTCCCTCTACGTCCTCCCATTTGATACATTGGCATTCTTTGTACCAAGTTCGTCATGTTCGTCCTCCCATTTGATCGTTTGGCATTCTTTGGACCAAGTTCGTCTCCTTCGTCCCTCTTCGTCCGCCCATTTGATCCTTTGGTATTCTACGGACCAACTTCGTCTCGTTCGTCCCTTTTCGTCCTCCCATTTCATCCTTGGGCATTCTTTGGGCCAAGTTCGTCTCGTTCGTCCCTCTACGTCTTCCCATTTGATCCATTGGCATTCTTTGGACCAACTTCGTCTCGTTCGTCCCTGTTCGTCCTCCCATTTCATCTTTCGACATTCTTTGGACCAAGTTCGTCTCGTTCGTCCCTCATCGTTCTCCCATTTGATCCTTTGGGCATTCTTTGGACCAAGTTCGTCTCGTTCGTCCCTCTACGTCCTCCCATTTGATCCTTGGGCATTCTTTGGACCAAGTTCGTCTCCTTCGTCCCTCTTCGTCCGCCCATTTGATCCTTTGGCATTCTCTGGACAAAGTTCGTCTTGTTTGTCCCTTTTCGTCCTCCCATTTCATCTTTGGGCATTCTTTGGTCCAAGTTCGTCTCGTTCGTCCCTCTACATCCTCCCATTTGATCCTTTGGGCATTCTTCGGACTAAGTTCATCTCGTTCGTCCTTGTTCGTCCTCCCATTTGATCCTTTGGGCATTCTTTGGACCAAGTTCGTCTCGTTCGTCCCTCTACGTCCTCCCATTTGATACATGGGCATTGTTTGTACCAAGTTCATCATGTTCGTCCTCCCACTTGATCG
Organism: Glycyrrhiza uralensis; assembly: GCA_030159175.1. NCBI lineage: Eukaryota > Viridiplantae > Streptophyta > Magnoliopsida > Fabales > Fabaceae > Glycyrrhiza > Glycyrrhiza uralensis. The sequence continues at coordinate 23,995,908 of BRZY01000006.1, read as the reverse complement.
TTTGGCATTCTTTGGACCAAGTTCGTCTCCTTTGTGCCTGTTCGTCCTCCCATTTGATCGTTTGACATTCTTTGGACAAAGTTCGTCTCGTTGTCCCTTTTCGTCCTCCATTTGATCCTTTGGCATTCTTTGGACCATGTTCGTCTCGTTCTTCCCTCTACGTGCTCCCATTTGATCCTTGGGCATTCTTTGTACCAAGTTCGTCACGTTCGTCCTCCCATTTGATCCTTTGGCATTCTTTGGACCAAGTTCGTCTCCTTCGTCCCTCTTCGTCCTCCCATTTGATCCTTTGGCATTCTTTGGACCAAGTTCGTCTCGTTCGTTGCTCTTCGTTCTCCCATTTGATCCTTTGGCATTCTTTGTACCAAGTTGGTCTCGTTCATCCTCCCATTTGATCCTTTGGCATTCTTTGAACCACGTTCGTCACGTTTTATCCCTTTTCGTCCTCCCATTTCATCCTTGGGAATTCTTTGGACCAAGTTCGTCTCGTTCGTCCCTGTTCGTTCTCCCATTTGATCCTTTGGGCATTCTTTGGACCAAGTTCGTCTCGTTCGTCCCTCTACGTCCTCCCATTTAATCCTTGGGCATTCTTTGGACAAAGTTTGTCTCCTTCGTCCCTCTTCGTCCGCCCATTTGATCCTTTGGCATTCTTTGGACAAAGTTCGTCTGGTTTGTCCCTTTTCGTCCTCCCATTTCATCCTTGGGCATTCTTTGGACCAAGTTCGTCTCGTTCGTCCCTCTACGTCCTCCCAATTGATCCTTGGGCATTCTTTGGACCAAGTTCGCCTCCTTCGTCCCTCTTCGTCCTCCCATTTGATCGTTTGACATTCTTTGGACAAAGTTCGTCTCGTTCGTCCCTTTTCGTCCTCCATTTGATCCTTTGGCATTCTTAGGACCAAGTTCGTCTCGTTCGTCCCTTTTCGTCCTCTCATTTCATCCATGGGCATTCTTTGGACCAAGTTCGTCTCGTTCGTCCCTCTACATCCTCCCATTTGATCCTTTGGGCATTCTTCGGACTAAGTTCGTCTCGTTCGTCCTTGATCGTCCTCCCATTTGATCCTTTCGGCATTCTTTGGACCAAGTTGGTCTCGTTCGTCCCTCTACGTCCTCCCAATTCATCCTTGGGCATTCTTTGGACCAAGTTCGTCTCCTTCATCCATCTTCGTCCGCCCATTTGATCCTTTGGCATTCTTTGGACCAAGTTCGTCTCGTTCGTCCCTTTTCGTCCTCCCATTTCATCCTTAGGCATTCTTTGGACCAAGTTCGTCTCGTTCGTCCCTCTACATCCTCCCATTTGATCCATTGGGCATTCTTCGGACTAAGTTCGTCTCGTTCGTCCTTGTTCGTCCTCCCATTTGATCCTTTGGGCATTCTTTGGACCAAGTTCGCCTCCTTCGTCCCTCTTCGTCCTCCCATTTGATCGTTTGACATTCTTTGGACAAAGTTCGTCTCGTTCGTCCCTTTTCGTCCTCCATTTGATCCTTTGGCAATCTTAGGACCAAGTTCGTCTCGTTCGTCCCTCTACGTCCTCCCATTTGATACATGGGCATTCTTTGTACCAAGTTCGTCATGTTCGTCCTCCCATTTGATCGTTTGGCATTCTTTGGACCAAGTTCGTCTCCTTCGTCCCTCTTCGTCCGCCCATTTGATCCTTTGGTATTCTTTGGACCAACTTCGTCTCGTTCGTCCCTTTTCGTCCTCCCATTTCATCGTTGGGCATTCTTTGGACCAAGTTCGTCTCGTTCGTCCCTCTACGTCCTCCCATTTGATCCATTGGCATTCTTTGGACCAACTTCGTCTCGTTCGTCCCTGTTCGTCCTCCCATTTCATCTTTGGGCATTCTTTGGACCAAGTTCGTCTCGTTCGTCCCTCATCGTTCTCCCATTTGATCCTTTGGGCATTCTTTGGACCAAGTTCGTCCCTCTACGTCCTCCCATTTGATCCTTGGGCATTCTTTGGACCAAGTTCGTCTCCTTCGTCACTCTTCGTCCGCCCATTTGATCCTTTGGCATTCTCTGGACAAAGTTCGTCTTGTTTGTCCTTTTTCGTCCTCCCATTTCATCCTTGGGCATTCTTTGGACCAAGTTCGTCTCGTTCGTCCCTCTACATCCTCCCATTTGATCCTTTGGGCATTCGTCGGACTAAGTTCATCTCGTTCGTCCTTGTTCGTCCTCCCATTTGATCCTTTGGGCATTCTTTGGACCAAGTTCGTCTCGTTCGTCCCTCTACGTCCTCCCATTTGATACATGGGCATTGTTTGTACCAAGTTCATCATGTTCGTCCTCCCACTTGATCGTTTGGCATTCTTTGGACCATGTTCGTCTCCTTTGTGCCTGTTCGTCCTCCCATTTGATCGTTTGACATTCTTTGGACAAAGTTCGTCTCGTTGTCCCTTTTCGTCCTCCATTTGATCCTTTGGCATTCTTTTGACCACGTTCGTCTCGTTCCTCCCTCTACGTGCTCCCATTTGATCCTTGGGCATTCTTTGTACCAAGTTCATCACGTTCGTCCTCCCATTTGATCCTTTGGCATTCTTTGGACCAAGTTCGTCTCCTTCGTCCCTCTTCGTCCTCCCATTTGATCCTTTGGCATTCTTTGGACCAAGTTCGTCTCGTTCGTTGCTCTTCGTTCTCCCATTTGATCCTTTGGCATTCTTTGTACCAAGTTGGTCTCGTTCATCCTCCCATTTGATCCTTTGGCATTCTTTGAACCACGTTCGTCACGTTTGTCCCTTTTCGTCCTCCCATTTCATCCTTGGGCATTCATTGGACCAAATTCGTCTCGTTCATCCCTGTTCGTTCTCCCATTTGATCCTTTGGGCATTCTTTGGACCAAGTTCGTCTCGTTCGTCCCTCTACGTCCTCCCATTTGATCCTTGGGCATTCTTTGGACAAAGTTTGTCTCCTCCGTCCCTCTTCGTCCGCCCATTTGATCCTTTGGCATTCTTTGGACAAAGTTCGTCTGGTTTATCCCTTTTCGTCCTCCCATTTCATCCTTGGGCATTCTTTGGACCAAGTTCATCTCGTTCGTCCCTCTACATCCTCCCATTTGATCCTTTGGGCATTCTTCGGACTAAGTTCGTCTCGTTTGTCCTTGTTCGTCCTCCCATTTGATCCTTTGGGCATTCTTTGGACCAAGTTCGTCTCGTTCGTCCCTCTATGTCCTCCCAATTGATCCTTGGGCATTCTTTGGACCAAGTTCGCCTCCTTCGTCCCTCTTCGTCCTCCCATTTGATCGTTTGACATTCTTTGGACAAAGTTCGTCTCGTTCGTCCCTTTTCGTCCTCCATTTGATCCTTTGGCATTCTTAGGACCAAGTTCGTCTCGTTCGTCCCTCTACGTCCTCCCATTTGATACATGGGCATTCTTTGTACCAAGTTCGTCATGTTCGTCCTCCCATTTGATCGTTTGGCATTCTTTGGACCAAGTTCGTCTCCTTCGTCCTCCCATTTGATCCTTTGGCATTCTTTGGACCAAGTTCGTCTCGTTCGTCCCTCTTCGTCCTCCCATTTGATCGTATGACATTCTTTGGACAAAGTTCGTCTCGTTCGTCCCTTTTCGTCCTCCATTTGATCCTTTGGCATTCTTTGGACCATGTTCGTCTCATTCGTCCCTCTACGTCCTCCCATTTGATACATGGGCATTCTTTGTACCAAGTTCGTCATGTTCGTCCTCCCATTTGATCGTTTGGCATTCTTTGGACCAAGTTCGTCTCCTTCGTCCCTCTTCGTCCGCCCATTTGATCCTTTGGTATTCTTTGGACCAACTTCGTCTCGTTCGTCTCTTTTCGTCCTCCAATTTCATCCTTGGGCATTCTTTGGACCAAGATCGTCTCGTTCGTCCCTCTACGTCCTCCCATTTGATCCATTGGCATTCTTTGGACCAACTTCGTCTCGTTCGTCCCTGTTCGTCCTCCCATTTCATCTTTGGGCATTCTTTGGACCAAGTTCGTCTCGTTCGTCCCTCATCGTTCTCCCATTTGATCCTTTGGGCATTCTTTGGACCAAGTTCGTCTCGTTCGTCCCTCTACGTCCTCCCATTTGATCCTTGGGCATTCTTTGGACCAAGTTCGTCTCCTTCGTCCCTCTTCGTCCGCCCATTTGATCCTTTGGCATTCTCTGGACAAAGTTCGTCTTGTTTGTCCCTTTTCGTCCTCCCATTTCATCCTTGGGCATTCTTTGGACCAAGTTCGTCTCGTTCGTCCCTCTACATCCTCCCATTTGATCCTTTGGGCATTCTTCGGACTAAGTTCATCTCGTTCGTCCTTTTTCGTCCTCCCATTTGATCCTTTGGGCATTCTTTGGACCAAGTTCGTCTCGTTCGTCCCTCTACGTCCTCCCATTTGATACATGGGCATTGTTTGTACCAAGTTCATCATGTTCGTCCTCCCACTTGATCGTTTGGCATTCTTTGGACCAAGTTCGTCTCCTTTGTGCCTGTTCGTCCTCCCATTTGATCGTTTGCCATTCTTTGGACAAAGTTCGTCTCGTTCGTCCCTTTTCGTCCTCCATTTGATCCTTTGGCATTCTTTGGACCATGTTCGTCTCGTTCGTCCCTCAACGTGCTCCCATTTGATTCTTGGGCATTCTTTGTACCAAGTTCGTCACGTTCGTCCTCCCATTTGATCCTTTGGCATTCTTTGGACCAAGTTTGTCTCCTTCGTCCCTCTTCGTCCTCCCATTTGATCCTTTGGCATTCTTTGGACCAAGTTCGTCTCGTTCGTTGCTCTTCGTTCTCCCATTTGATCCTTTGGCATTCTTTGTACCAAGTTTGTCTCGTTCATCCTCCCATTTGATCCTTTGGCATTCTTTGAACCACGTTCGTCACGTTTGTCCCTTTTCGTCCTCCCATTTCATCCTTGGGCATTCTTTGGACCAAGTTCGTCTCGTTCGTCCCTGTTCGTTCTCCCATTTGATCCTTTGGGCATTCTTTGGACCAAGTTCGTCTCGTTCGTCCCTCTACGTCCTCCCGTTTGATCCTTGGGCATTCTTTGTACCAAGTTGGTCTCGTTCGTCCTCCCATTTGAACCTTTGCATTCTTTGGACCAATTTCGTCTCGTTCGTCCCTGTTCGTTCTCCCATTTGATCCTTTGGGCATTCTTTGGACCAAGTTCCTCTTGTTCCTCCGTCTAAGTCCTCCTATTTGATCCTTCGGAATTCTTTGTACCCAGTTCGTCACGTTCGTCGTCCCATTTGATCCTTTGGGCATTCTTTGGACCAAGTTCGTCTCGTTCGTCCCCCATTTGATCCTTTGGCATTCTTTGGACCACGTTCGTCACGTTCGTCCCTTTTCGTCCTCCCATTTGATCCTTGGGCATTCTTTGGCCCAAGTTCGTCTCGCTCGTCCCTCTACATCCTGCCATTTCATCTATGGGCATTCTTTGGACCAAGTTCGTCTCGTTCGTCCCTGTTCGTTCTCCCATTTGATCCTTTGGGCATTTTTTGGACCAAGTTCGTCTCGTTCGTCCCTCTACGTCCTCCCATTGATCCTTGGGCATTCTTTGTACCAAGTTCGTCTCGTTCGTCCTCCCATTTGATCCTTTGGCAATCTTTGGGCCAAGTTCGTCTACTTCGTCCCTCTTCATCCTCCCATTTGATCCTTTGACATTTTTTGGACCAAGTTCGTCTCGTTCGTCCCTCTAGTCCTCCCCTTTGATCGTTGGGCATTCTTTGTGCCAAGTTCGTCACGTTCGTCCTCCCATTTGATCCATTGGCATTCTTTGGACCAAGTTCGTCTCGTTGGTCCCTCTACGTCCTCCCATTTGATCCATTGGCATTCTTTGGACCAACTTCGTCTCGTTCGTCCCTGTTCGTCCTCCCATTTCATCTTTGGGCATTCTTTGGACCAAGTTCGTCTCGTTCGTCCCTCATCGTTCTCCCATTTGATCCTTTGGGCATTCTTTGGACCAAGTTCGTCTCGTTCGTCCCTCTACGTCCTCCCATTTGATCCTTGGGCATTCTTTGGACCAAGTTCGTCTCCTTCGTCCCTCTTCGTCCGCCCATTTGATCCTTTGGCATTCTCTGGACAAAGTTCGTCTTGTTTGTCCCTTTTCGTCCTCCCATTTCATCCTTGGGCATTCTTTGGACCAAGTTCGTCTCGTTCGTCCCTCTACATCCTCCCATTTGATCCTTTGGGCATTCTTCGGACTAAGTTCATCTCGTTCGTCCTTTTTCGTCCTCCCATTTGATCCTTTGGGCATTCTTTGGACCAAGTTCGTCTCGTTCGTCCCTCTACGTCCTCCCATTTGATACATGGGCATTGTTTGTACCAAGTTCATCATGTTCGTCCTCCCACTTGATCGTTTGGCATTCTTTGGACCAAGTTCGTCTCCTTTGTGCCTGTTCGTCCTCCCATTTGATCGTTTGCCATTCTTTGGACAAAGTTCGTCTCGTTCGTCCCTTTTCGTCCTCCATTTGATCCTTTGGCATTCTTTGGACCATGTTCGTCTCGTTCGTCCCTCAACGTGCTCCCATTTGATTCTTGGGCATTCTTTGTACCAAGTTCGTCACGTTCGTCCTCCCATTTGATCCTTTGGCATTCTTTGGACCAAGTTTGTCTCCTTCGTCCCTCTTCGTCCTCCCATTTGATCCTTTGGCATTCTTTGGACCAAGTTCGTCTCGTTCGTTGCTCTTCGTTCTCCCATTTGATCCTTTGGCATTCTTTGTACCAAGTTTGTCTCGTTCATCCTCCCATTTGATCCTTTGGCATTCTTTGAACCACGTTCGTCACGTTTGTCCCTTTTCGTCCTCCCATTTCATCCTTGGGCATTCTTTGGACCAAGTTCGTCTCGTTCGTCCCTGTTCGTTCTCCCATTTGATCCTTTGGGCATTCTTTGGACCAAGTTCGTCTCGTTCGTCCCTCTACGTCCTCCCGTTTGATCCTTGGGCATTCTTTGTACCAAGTTGGTCTCGTTCGTCCTCCCATTTGAACCTTTGCATTCTTTGGACCAATTTCGTCTCGTTCGTCCCTGTTCGTTCTCCCATTTGATCCTTTGGGCATTCTTTGGACCAAGTTCCTCTTGTTCCTCCGTCTAAGTCCTCCTATTTGATCCTTCGGAATTCTTTGTACCCAGTTCGTCACGTTCGTCGTCCCATTTGATCCTTTGGGCATTCTTTGGACCAAGTTCGTCTCGTTCGTCCCCCATTTGATCCTTTGGCATTCTTTGGACCACGTTCGTCACGTTCGTCCCTTTTCGTCCTCCCATTTGATCCTTGGGCATTCTTTGGCCCAAGTTCGTCTCGCTCGTCCCTCTACATCCTGCCATTTCATCTATGGGCATTCTTTGGACCAAGTTCGTCTCGTTCGTCCCTCTTCGTTCTCCCATTTGATCCTTTGGGCATTTTTTGGACCAAGTTCGTCTCGTTCGTCCCTCTACGTCCTCCCATTGATCCTTGGGCATTCTTTGTACCAAGTTCGTCTCGTTCGTCCTCCCATTTGATCCTTTGGCAATCTTTGGGCCAAGTTCGTCTACTTCGTCCCTCTTCATCCTCCCATTTGATCCTTTGACATTTTTTGGACCAAGTTCGTCTCGTTCGTCCCTCTAGTCCTCCCCTTTGATCGTTGGGCATTCTTTGTGCCAAGTTCGTCACGTTCGTCCTCCCATTTGATCCATTGGCATTCTTTGGACCAAGTTCGTCTCGTTGGTCCCTCTACGTCCTCCCATTTGATCCATTGGCATTCTTTGGACCAACTTCGTCTCGTTCGTCCCTATTCGTCCTCCCATTCGATCCTTGGGCATTCTTTGCACCAAGTTCGTCACGTTCGTCCTCCCATTTGATCCTTGGGCAATCTTTGGACTAAGTTCGTCTCGTTCGTCCCTCTTCGTCCTCCCATTTGATCCTTTGGCATTCTTTGTACCAAGTTAGTCTCCTTCGTCCTCCCATTTGAACCTTCGGCATTCTTTGGACCAAGTTCGTCTCGTTCGTCCCTGTTCGTCCTCCCATTTGATCCTTTGGGCATTCTTTGGACCAAGTTCGTCTCGTTCCTCCCTCTACGTCCTCCCATTTGATCCTTGGGAATTCTTTGTACCAAGTTCGTCACGTTTGTTGTCCCATTTGATCCTTTGGGCATTCTTTGGACAAAGTTCGTCTCGTTCGTCCCCCATTTGATCCTTTGGCCTTCTTTGGACCAAGTTCGTCTCGTTCGTCCCTCTTCGTTCTCCCATTTGATCCTTTGGGCATTCTTCGGACTAAGTTCGTCTCGTTCGTCCTTGTTCGTCCACCCATTTGATCCTTTGGGCATTCTTTGGACCAAGTTCGTCTCGTTCGTCCCTCTACGTCCTCCCAATTGATCCTTGGGCATTCCTTGGACCAAGTTCGCCTCCTTCGTCCCTCATCGTCCTCCCATTTGATCGTTTGACATTCCTTGTACAAAGTTCGTCTCGTTCGTCCCTTTTCGTCCTCCATTTGATCCTTTGGCATTCTTAGGACCATGTTCGTCTCGTTCGTCCCTTTTCGTCCTCCCATTTCATCCTTGGGCATTCTTTGGACCAAGTTCGTCTCGTTCGTCCCTCTACATCCTCCCATTTGATCCTTTGGGCATTCTTCGGACTAAGTTCATCTCGTTCGTCCTTGTTCGTCCTCCCATTTGATCCTTTGGGCATTCTTTGGACCAAGTTGGTCTCGTTCGTCCCTCTACGTCCTCCCAATTGATCCTTGGGCATTCTTTAGACCAAGTTCGTCTCCTTCATCCCTCTTCGTCCGCCCATTTGATCCTTTGGCATTCTTTGGACCAAGTTCGTCTCGTTCGTCCCTTTTCGTCCTCCCATTTCATCCTTAGGCATTCTTTGGACCATGTTCGTCTCGTTCGTCCCTCTACTTCCTCCCATTTGATCCTTTGGGCATTCTTCGGACTAAGTTCGTCTCGTTCGTCCTTGTTCGTCCTCCCATTTGATCATTTGGGCATTCTTTGGACCAAGTTCGTCTCGTTCGTCCCTCTACGTCCTCCCATTTGATCCTTGGGCATTCTTTGTACCAAGTTCGTCATGTTCGTCCTCCCATTTGACCCTTTGGCATTCTTTGGACCAAGTTCGTCTCCTTCGTCCCTCTTCGTCGTCCCATTTGATCGTTTGACATTCTTTGGACAAAGTTCGTCTCGTTCGTCCCTTTTCGTCCTCCATTTGATCCTTTGGCATTCTTTGGACCAAGTTCGTCTCGTTCGTCCCTCTACGTGCTCCCATTTCATCCTTGGGCATTTTTGTACCAAGTTCGTCACGTTCGTCCTCCCATTTGATCCTTTGGCATTCTTTGGACCAAGTTCATCTCCTTCGTCCCTCTTCGTCCTCCCATTTGATCCTTTGGCATTCTTTGTACCAAGTTGGTCTCGTTCGTCCTCCCATTTGAACCTTTGGCATTCTTTGGACCAAGTTCGTCTCGTTCGTCCCTGTTCGTCCTCCCATTTGATCCTTTGGGCATTCTTTGGACCAAGTTCCTCTTGTTCCTCCCTCTAAGTCCTCCTATTTGATCCTTGGGAATTCTTTGTACCATGTTTGTCACGTTCGTCGTCCCATTTGATCCTTTGGGCATTCTTTGGACCAAGTTCGTCTCGTTCGTCCCCCATTTGATCCTTTGGCATTCTTTGGACCACGTTCGTCACGTTCGTCCCTTTTCGTCCTCCCATTTCATCCTTGGGCATTCTTTGGACCAAGTTCGTCTAGTTCGTCCCTCTACATCCTACCATCTTTGGGCATTCTTTGGACCAAGTTCGTCTCGTTCGTCCCTGTTCGTTCTCCCATTTGATCCTTTGGGCATTCTTTGGACCAAGTTCGTCTCGTTCGTTCCTCTACGTTCTCCCATTTGATCCTTGGGAATTCTTTGTACCAAGTTCGTCACGTTTGTTGTCCCATTTGATCCTTTGGGCATTCTTTGGACAAAGTTCGTGTCGTTCGTCCCCCATTTGATTCTTTGGCCTTCTTTGGACCAAGTTCGTCTCGTTCGTCCCTCTTCGTTCTCCCATTTGATCCTTTGGCATTCTTTGTACCAAGTTGGTCTCGTTCGTCCTCCCATTTGATCCTTTCCATTCTTTGGACCACGTTCGTCAGGTTTGTCCCTTTTCGTCCTCCCATTTCATCCTTGGGCATTCTTTAGACCATGTTCGTCTCGTTAGTCCCTCTACATCCACCCATTTCATCTTTGCGCATTCTTTGGACCAAGTTCGTCTCGTTCGTCCCTCTACGTCCTCCCATTTGATCCTTGGGCATTCTTTGTACCAAGTTCGTCTCGTTCGTCCTCCCATTTGATCCTTTGGCAATCTTTGGGCCAAGTTCGTCCACTTCGTCCCTCTTCGTCCTCCCATTTGATCCTTTGACATTTTTTGGACCAAGTTCGTCTCGTTCGTCCCTCTAGTCCTCCCCTTTGATCGTTGGGCATTCTTTGTACCATGTTCGTCACGTTCGTCGTCCCATTTGATCCATCGGCATTCTTTGGACCAAGTTCGTCTCGTTTGTCCCTCTACGTCCTCCCATTTGATCCATTGGCATTCTTTGCACCAACTTCGTCTCGTTCGTCCCTGTTCGTCATCCCATTTGATCCTTGGGCATTCTTTGTACCAAGTTCGTCACGTTCGTCCTCCCATTTGATCCTTTGGCATTCCTTGGACCAAGTTCGTCTCCTTCTTCCCTCTTCGTCCTCCCATTTGATCCTTTGACATTCTTTGGACCAAGTTCGTCTCGTTCGTCCCTTTTCGTCCTCCCATTTCATCCTTGGGCAATCTTTGGACCAAGTTCGTCTCGTTCGTCCCTCTTCGTCCTCCCATTTGATCCTTTGGCATTCTTTGTACCAAGTTGGTCTCCTTCGTCCTCCCATTTGAACCTTTGGCATTCTTTGGACCAACTTCGTCTCGTTCGTCCCTGTTCGTCCTCCCATTCGATCCTTGGGCATTCTTTGCACCAAGTTCGTCACGTTCGTCCTCCCATTTGATCCTTTGACATTCTTTGGACCAAGTTCGTCTCGTTCGTCCCTTTTCGTCCTCCCATTTCATCCTTGGGCAATCTTTGGACTAAGTTCGTCTCGTTCGTCCCTCTTCGTCCTCCCATTTGATCCTTTGGAATTCTTTGTACCAAGTTGGTCTCCTTCGTCCTCCCATTTGAACCTTCGGCATTCTTTGGACCAAGTTCGTCTCGTTCGTCCCTGTTCGTCCTCCCATTTGATCCTTTGGGCATTCTTTGGACCAAGTTCGTCTCGTTCCTCCCTCTACGTCCTCCCATTTGATCCTTGGGAATTCTTTGTACCAAGTTCGTCACGTTTGTTGTCCCATTTGATCCTTTGGGCATTCTTTGGACAAAGTTCGTCTCGTTCGTCCCCCATTTGATCCTTTGGCCTTCTTTGGACCAAGTTCGTCTCGTTCGTCCCTCTTCGTTCTCCCATTTGATCCTTTGGGCATTCTTCGGACTAAGTTCGTCTCGTTCGTCCTTGTTCGTCCTCCCATTTGATCCTTTGGGCATTCTTTGGACCAAGTTCGTCTCGTTCGTCCCTCTACGTCCTCCCAATTGATCCTTGGGCATTCCTTGGACCAAGTTCGCCTCCTTCGCCCCTCTTCGTCCTCCCATTTGATCGTTTGACATTTTTGTACAAAGTTCGTCTCGTTCGTCCCTTTTCGTCCTCCATTTGATCCTTTGGCATTCTTAGGACCAAGTTCGTCTCGTTCGTCCCTTTTCGTCCTCCCATTTGATCCTTTGGGCATTCTTCGGACTAAGTTCGTCTCGTTCGTCCTTGTTCGTCCTCCCATTTGATCCTTTGGGCATTCTTTGGACCAAGTTGGTCTCGTTCGTCCCTCTACGTCCTCCCAATTGATCCTTGGGCATTCTTTAGACCAAGTTCGTCTCCTTCATCCCTCTTCGTCCGCCCATTTGATCCTTTGGCATTCTTTGGACCAAGTTCGTCTCGTTCGTCCCTTTTCGTCCTCCCATTTCATCCTTAGGCATTCTTTGGACCATGTTCGTCTCGTTCGTCCCTCTACTTCCTCCCATTTGATCCTTTGGGCATTCTTCGGACTAAGTTCGTCTCGTTCGTCCTTGTTCGTCCTCCCATTTGATCATTTGGGCATTCTTTGGACCAAGTTCGTCTCGTTCGTCCCTCTACGTCCTCCCATTTGATCCTTGGGCATTCTTTGTACCAAGTTCGTCATGTTCGTCCTCCCATTTGACCCTTTGGCATTCTTTGGACCAAGTTCGTCTCCTTCGTCCCTCTTCGTCGTCCCATTTGATCGTTTGACATTCTTTGGACAAAGTTCGTCTCGTTCGTCCCTTTTCGTCCTCCATTTGATCCTTTGGCATTCTTTGGACCAAGTTCGTCTCGTTCGTCCCTCTACGTGCTCCCATTTCATCCTTGGGCATTTTTGTACCAAGTTCGTCACGTTCGTCCTCCCATTTGATCCTTTGGCATTCTTTGGACCAAGTTCATCTCCTTCGTCCCTCTTCGTCCTCCCATTTGATCCTTTGGCATTCTTTGTACCAAGTTGGTCTCGTTCGTCCTCCCATTTGAACCTTTGGCATTCTTTGGACCAAGTTCGTCTCGTTCGTCCCTGTTCGTCCTCCCATTTGATCCTTTGGGCATTCTTTGGACCAAGTTCCTCTTGTTCCTCCCTCTAAGTCCTCCTATTTGATCCTTGGGAATTCTTTGTACCATGTTTGTCACGTTCGTCGTCCCATTTGATCCTTTGGGCATTCTTTGGACCAAGTTCGTCTCGTTCGTCCCCCATTTGATCCTTTGGCATTCTTTGGACCACGTTCGTCACGTTCGTCCCTTTTCGTCCTCCCATTTCATCCTTGGGCATTCTTTGGACCAAGTTCGTCTAGTTCGTCCCTCTACATCCTACCATCTTTGGGCATTCTTTGGACCAAGTTCGTCTCGTTCGTCCCTGTTCGTTCTCCCATTTGATCCTTTGGGCATTCTTTGGACCAAGTTCGTCTCGTTCGTTCCTCTACGTTCTCCCATTTGATCCTTGGGAATTCTTTGTACCAAGTTCGTCACGTTTGTTGTCCCATTTGATCCTTTGGGCATTCTTTGGACAAAGTTCGTGTCGTTCGTCCCCCATTTGATTCTTTGGCCTTCTTTGGACCAAGTTCGTCTCGTTCGTCCCTCTTCGTTCTCCCATTTGATCCTTTGGCATTCTTTGTACCAAGTTGGTCTCGTTCGTCCTCCCATTTGATCCTTTCCATTCTTTGGACCACGTTCGTCAGGTTTGTCCCTTTTCGTCCTCCCATTTCATCCTTGGGCATTCTTTGGACCATGTTCGTCTCGTTAGTCCCTCTACATCCTCCCATTTCATCTTTGCGCATTCTTTGGACCAAGTTCGCCTCGTTCGTCCCTCTACGTCCTCCCATTTGATCCTTGGGCATTCTTTGTACCAAGTTCGTCTCGTTCGTCCTCCCATTTGATCCTTTGGCAATCTTTGGGCCAAGTTCGTCTACTTCGTCCCTCTTCGTCCTCCCATTTGATCCTTTGACATTTTTTGGACCAAGTTCGTCTCGTTCGTCCCTCTAGTCCTCCCCTTTGATCGTTGGGCATTCTTTGTACCAAGTTCGTCACGTTCGTCCTCCCATTTGATCCATTGGCATTCTTTGGACCAAGTTCGTCTCGTTTGTCCCTCTACGTCCTCCCATTTGATCCATTGGCATTCTTTGCACCAACTTCGTCTCGTTCGTCCCTGTTCGTCATCCCATTTGATCCTTGGGCATTCTTTGTACCAAGTTCGTCACGTTCGTCCTCCCATTTGATCCTTTGGCATTCCTTGGACCAAGTTCGTCTCCTTCGTCCCTCTTCGTCCTCCCATTTGATCCTTTGACATTCTTTGGACCAAGTTCGTCTCGTTCGTCCCTTTTCGTCCTCCCATTTCATCCTTGGGCAATCTTTGGACCAAGTTCGTCTCGTTCGTCCCTCTTCGTCCTCCCATTTGATCCTTTGGCATTCTTTGTACCAAGTTGGTCTCCTTCGTCCTCCCATTTGAACCTTTGGCATTCTTTGGACCAAGTTCGTCTCGTTCGTCCCTGTTCGTCCTCCCATTTGATCCTTTGGGCATTCTTTGGACCAAGTTCGTCTAGTTCCTCCCTCTACGTCCTCCCATTTGATCCTTGGGAATTCTTTGTACCAAGTTCGTCACGTTTGTTGTCCTATTTGATCCTTTGGGCATTCTTTGGACAAAGTTCGTCTCGTTCGTCCCCCATTTGATCCTTTGGCCTTCTTTGGACCAAGTTCGTCTCGTTCGTCCCTCTTCGTTCTCCCATTTGATCCTTTGGCAATCTTTGTACAAAGTTGGTCTCGTTCGTCCTCCCATTTGATCCTTTCCATTCTTTGGACCACGTTCGTCAGGTTTGTCCCTTTTCGTCCTCCCATTTCATCCTTGGGCATTCTCTGGACCATGTTCGTCTCGTTAGTCCCTCTACATCCTCCCATTTCATCTTTGCGCATTCTTTGGACCAAGTTCGTCTCGTTCGTCCCTCTACGTCCTCCCATTTGATCCTTGGGCATTCTTTGGACCAAGTTCGTCTCCTTCGTCCTCCCATTTGATCCTTTGGCATTCTTTGGACCAAGTTCGTCTCGTTCGTCCCTCTTCGTCCTCCCATTTGATCGTATGACATTCTTTGGACAAAGTTCGTCTCGTTCGTCCCTTTTCGTCCTCCATTTGATCCTTTGGCATTCTTTGGACCATGTTCGTCTCATTCGTCCCTCTACGTCCTCCCATTTGATACATGGGCATTCTTTGTACCAAGTTCGTCATGTTCGTCCTCCCATTTGATCGTTTGGCATTCTTTGGACCAAGTTCGTCTCCTTCGTCCCTCTTCGTCCGCCCATTTGATCCTTTGGTATTCTTTGGACCAACTTCGTCTCGTTCGTCCCTTTTCGTCCTCCAATTTCATCCTTGGGCATTCTTTGGACCAAGATCGTCTCGTTCGTCCCTCTACGTCCTCCCATTTGATCCATTGGCATTCTTTGGACCAACTTCGTCTCGTTCGTCCCTGTTCGTCCTCCCATTTCATCTTTGGGCATTCTTTGGACCAAGTTCGTCTCGTTCGTCCCTCATCGTTCTCCCATTTGATCCTTTGGGCATTCTTTGGACCAAGTTCGTCTCGTTCGTCCCTCTACGTCCTCCCATTTGATCCTTGGGCATTCTTTGGACCAAGTTCGTCTCCTTCGTCCCTCTTCGTCCGCCCATTTGATCCTTTGGCATTCTCTGGACAAAGTTCGTCTTGTTTGTCCCTTTTCGTCCTCCCATTTCATCCTTGGGCATTCTTTGGACCAAGTTCGTCTCGTTCGTCCCTCTACATCCTCCCATTTGATCCTTTGGGCATTCTTCGGACTAAGTTCATCTCGTTCGTCCTTTTTCGTCCTCCCATTTGATCCTTTGGGCATTCTTTGGACCAAGTTCGTCTCGTTCGTCCCTCTACGTCCTCCCATTTGATACATGGGCATTGTTTGTACCAAGTTCATCATGTTCGTCCTCCCACTTGATCGTTTGGCATTCTTTGGACCAAGTTCGTCTCCTTTGTGCCTGTTCGTCCTCCCATTTGATCGTTTGACATTCTTTGGACAAAGTTCGTCTCGTTCGTCCCTTTTCGTCCTCCATTTGATCCTTTGGCATTCCTTGGACCATGTTCGTCTCGTTCGTCCCTCTACGTGCTCCCATTTGATTCTTGGGCATTCTTTGTACCAAGTACGTCACGTTCGTCCTCCCATTTGATCCTTTGGCATTCTTTGGACCAAGTTTGTCTCCTTCGTCCCTCTTCGTCCTCCCATTTGATCCTTTGGCATTCTTTGGACCAAGTTCGTCTCGTTCGTTGCTCTTCGTTCTCCCATTTGATCCTTTGGCATTCTTTGTACCAAGTTTGTCTCGTTCTTCCTCCCATTTGATCCTTTGGCATTCTTTGAACCACGTTCGTCACGTTTGTCCCTTTTCGTCCTCCCATTTCATCCTTGGGCATTCTTTGGACCAAGTTCGTCTCGTTCGTCCCTGTTCGTTCTCCCATTTGATCCTTTGGGCATTCTTTGGACCAAGTTCGTCTCGTTCGTCCCTCTACGTCCTCCCGTTTGATCCTTGGGCATTCTTTGTACCAAGTTGGTCTCGTTCGTCCTCCCATTTGAACCTTTGCATTCTTTGGACCAAGTTCGTCTCGTTCGTCCCTGTTCGTTCTCCCATTTGATCCTTTGGGCATTCTTTGGACCAAGTTCCTCTTGTTCCTCCCTCTAAGTCCTCCTATTTGATCCTTGGGAATTCTTTGTACCCAGTTCGTCACGTTCGTCGTCCCATTTGATCCTTTGGGCATTCTTTGGACCAAGTTCGTCTCGTTCGTCCCCCATTTGATCCTTTGGCATTCTTTGGACCACGTTCGTCACGTTCGTCCCTTTTCGTCCTCCCATTTCATCCTTGGGCATTCTTTGGCCCAAGTTCGTCTCGTTCGTCCCTCTACATCCTACCATTTCATCTATGCGCATTCTTTGGACCAAGTTCGTCTCGTTCGTCCCTGTTCGTTCTCCCATTTGATCCTTTGGGCATTCTTTGGACCAAGTTCGTCTCGTTCGTCCCTCTACGTCCTCCCATTGATCCTTGGGCATTCTTTGTACCAAGTTCGTCTCGTTCGTCCTCCCATTTGATCCTTTGGCAATCTTTGGGCCAAGTTCGTCTACTTCGTCCCTCTTCATCCTCCCATTTGATCCTTTGACATTTTTTGGACCAAGTTCGTCTCGTTCGTCCCTCTAGTCCTCCCCTTTGATCGTTGGGCATTCTCTGCGCCAAGTTCGTCACGTTCGTCCTCCCATTTGATCCATTGGCATTCTTTGGACCAAGTTCGTCTCGTTGGTCCCTCTACGTCCTCCCATTTGATCCATTGGCATTCTTTGGACCAACTTCGTCTCGTTCGTCACTATTCGTCCTCCCATTCGATCCTTGGGCATTCTTTGCACCAAGTTCGTCACGTTCGTCCTCCCATTTGATCCTTTGACATTCTTTGGACTAAGTTCGTCTCGTTCGTCCCTCTTCGTCCTCCCATTTGATCCTTCGGCATTCTTTGTACCAAGTTGGTCTCCTTCGTCCTCCCATTTGAACCTTCGGCATTCTTTGGACCAAGTTCGTCTCGTTCGTCCCTGTTCGTCCTCCCATTTGATCCTTTGGGCATTCTTTGGACCAAGTTCGTCTCGTTCCTCCCTCTACGTCCTCCCATTTGATCCTTGGGAATTCTTTGTACCAAGTTCGTCACGTTTGTTGTCCCATTTGATCCTTTGGGCATTCTTTGGACAAAGTTCGTCTCGTTCGTCCCCCATTTGATCCTTTGGCCTTCTTTCGACCAAGTTCGTCTCCTTCGTCCCTCTTCGTCGTCCCATTTGATCGTTTGGCATTCTTTGGACCAAGTTCGTCTCGTTCTGATGGCCTCCTTGTTGTAACAACTTGGCCAATGACTTGAATTCACCACTTAGATTCTGGTTGTGACTAAGAACTTGTGATTTTCAATCTTTAAGAAAGAATAGCAAGAAAGGATGGTTCTTATTTTAACAAGAAACTAGTGAACAGAATAAGAACAAGTGAACAAAAAGGAAGTGAGAATTAAGAGTTCTTGTTATAACAAGCAAACAAGAGAGCAATTTAGGAAGCAAGGAACAAGAAGAATGGATGGGAGGCAAGGGGCGCCACCTTGGTCTAATCCAAGACAAGGATAAGCCTATGGAAATGAGGATCACCACAAGAAAGGATTCTTGGTAAGATCAAAGTCTGGTTCAATCCAGAACCAAAGAGTAAGGACTCAATTACACAAGGTAATATTTTTGCTCAAAATCAAAGTTGCATTTCCATGTGCCATGCGCCCCTTTATATAGGGAGGGAGCTGGTCTGAATTACAAGTGCTGACTTGGGCTATGCCTTTCAAGGCTTACAAGGAATCCTAGGTGCTCATTAAGGAGCAATTACAAGCAATCAGATGGCTGCCAACCAGCCCCTTCTATGCGCCCAAAATCCAAGGAATCCTAGGCTAGAATTAATCAAGCAATTACAAGGCAATTACATGTAATTATATGGCTGCTCCCTAGCTTTTTAATGTGCAAGGAATCCAATGAGAAGCCATGAATATGGCTGCTGTCCAGCCATCAGAAATGCGCCCCTCTTCCTTCTCTTGGATGCCCTCTTTGATTGTTCTTCAAGTCCCTCACTAATGGTGCAAGGAATCCCAAGAGA
This sequence comes from Glycyrrhiza uralensis, assembly GCA_030159175.1. Classification (NCBI taxonomy): domain Eukaryota; kingdom Viridiplantae; phylum Streptophyta; class Magnoliopsida; order Fabales; family Fabaceae; genus Glycyrrhiza; species Glycyrrhiza uralensis. The sequence goes on along the minus strand of BRZY01000006.1, from coordinate 23,977,753 downwards.
GCCAATTGATTTGGCTGTTATCCAGCCATGAAGTGCAGCGCCCCACCTTCTTAATGCAGCCACCCTCTTGATTGAAATTAAACATGTGGCTGTTACATTTTGATTGTGATGTTGGAGCATTCATGCCTTGGTCTTGATTGCCATGACTTCTTTGTCTCCCTTGCCTTTATGCGCCCACCATGCCTTCCTCTTGCCTTTATTCATGTAACCACTTAAAGTGGATTAAACACACAAAAAATAAATCAAGGAATTAAACACTTAGTGCTTTGGTCCCAAATAAATCAATTGGTCACATGCACTTTATTTAAAACAAGATAACTTGGCTGGCTGGTTATGCATGTTGCGCCTCCTCCATGTCTTGTATGACAAGCATGGTTTTTGGTGCAATTACATCTTTGCCCATGTTCGCAATTGTCTTAGTCATAAATTGGACTAAGCCTTCTTGCGCCCTTCTTGACATTGCCCTAGTCATTGGGCCTCCTAGGCTTTGAATGGCTTCTTGGACCTCCATGTCCTCATCATTCGCCCCCTCTTGAAAGGAATTCGACCTCGAATTGAAGTTTTCATCACCTACATCAAAAGGAGACAAGTCAGCAACATTGAAAGTGGCACTAACACCATACTCACCAGGAAGGTCAATCTTGTAAGCATTGTCATTAACTTTGGCAATCACTTGGAAAGGACCATCGCCCCTAGGCATTAACTTAGATTTCCTTTGTGAAGGAAACCTTTCCTTGCTCATATGGATCCAAACCCAATCTCCGGGTTCAAAGATAACCCGTTTGCGCCCTTTATTGGCGTTTTTGGCATAGCTTTCATTCTTCTTTTCAATTTGCAATTTAATTTTCTCATGCAAACTTTTCACAAATTCAGCTTTGGGTTTGCCATCTTTATGCTTCAAAAGAGATGTGTTAGGTAAAGGTAACAAATCAAGAGGAGTCAAAGGATTATAACCATACACAATCTCAAATGGGGAATGATTTGTAGTACTATGGACAGCCCTATTAAAAGCAAATTCAACATGGGGCAACCATGTTTCCCACATTTTCAAATTCTTTGAAAGCACAGCCCTTAAAAGAGTAGAGAGAGTTCTGTTTACTACCTCAGTTTGCCCATCAGTTTGGGGATGACAAGTTGTAGAGAATAGTAACTTAGTTCCCACCTTACCCCACAAAGTTCTCCAGAAGTGGCTTTGTAACTTAGCCACTTGCTTTTGTATCTCTTGCGTTTGTTGGGGGTTGCTCCGGTAGGCTGGCCTATTAGGCAAAGTGGCGCCTGGGATGAGATCAATGTGGTGCTCAATCCATCTCAAAGGTGGCAGCCCACTTGGTACCTCCTTAGGAAACAAGTCCTCAAATTCCTGCAAAAGAAAATCTATGCATTTTGGCAATTCTTTGGTGTTAGGTGAATTTTCCAACAAGGCCACCTCTTTGCTATAAAGCAAATATAGGGGCTGGTTTGTGACAAAAGCTTCTTTAACCTCTCCTTTTGTCGCCATCAAACTTTCTTTCTTTTCATCATTTTTCTTTTTGTCACTCTTTTTTCTTTCTTTTTCTTTGGCGATCTTTTCTTTTTCTTCTTTTTCTTTTTCTATTTCTTTTTCTTTTTCGCATTTTTCTCTCAAATTCTTTTGATCATCTCTCACCTCACTTGGGCTCAAAGGAGCCAAAACAATTCTTTTTCCATGATGAGCAAAGAAATACTTGTTGGTGTGCCCTTCATGACTTGCTTTCTTATCAAATTGCCAAGGCCTTCCCAACAACACATGGCTGGCCTCCATTGGTACAACATCACAAACAGCCACATCCTCATATTTACCAATTGAAAAAGAAATTTCTACTTGCTTGTCCACAACCATCTCAACATCATTAACAAGCCATTGAAGCTTATATGGCTTGGGGTGGGGTTTAGTTTCTATTTGCAGTTTGGAAACTAACCTTGTACTAGCAACATTTGTACAACTCCCACCATCAATAATAAGGGAACATACCTTGCCTTTTATGAGGCATCTTGAGTGAAAAATGTTTTCCCTTTGAGTTGCCTCTTCTTCCTTGACCATGGCTTCTAGAACCCTCTTCATCATAAGCAACTCTCCACTTGGTATTTGGGCCTCCTCCTCTTCACCACCCTCTTCATACTCTTCGCCCTCTTCCTCTTCCTCCTCAACCTCCTCTACCATCATAATTCTCTTGGTAGGACATTGAGATGCAATGTGTCCTAAGCCTTGGCACTTGAAACACTTAACAGCCCGGTTAGTTGAATTTTGAGAAGGACTAGTTATAGTGTTTTTACCTTTTGGATCAGCCGTGGCTTCTTTGGATGATGAGGCACCTTCATTCTTTGGGTGATTCTTCCAATTGGAAGTGGTAGTGCTTCTTATTTGGCCCTTCCTTTTGAGTTGTTGTTCTACCTTTGTGGCTTGATGTACCAAATCGTCCAATTGGACATAGTGTTGTAGCTCCACTATATCACTAATGTCACGATTTAGACCATGCAAGAATCTAGCCATGGTTGCTTCTTCATCCTCCTCCACATTTGCTCTAATTTTCGCCACCTCCATCTCCTTAAAGTACTCATCTACACTCTTATTACCTTGGGTGAGTCGCTGTAACTTGTTGTGCAACTCTCTGTTGTAATAAGATGGGACGAATCTCCTTCTCATGAGCCTTTTCATCTCCTCCCATGTGGCAATGGGTTGCTCATTGTTCCTTCTCCTTTCCTTCACCAATTGATCCCACCACACCAAGGCATAATCTGTAAATTCAATAGAAGCAACCTGCACCTTTTGAAGATCAGTGTAATTATAACAGGAAAAAATTTGTTCAATTTTAGTTTCCCATTCTAAATACGCCTCGGGATCATTCCTTCCAACAAATTGTGGTACTTTTATTTTTATACCACTCAACCTCTCTTCTCTATTATCATCACGCCTTATCCTCCGATCCTCCCCATCACTATTGTTTTGTGAGTTTTCCAATTGATCAAGTCTCTCATTGATACCTTCCAATTCTTGTTTTAATAGTTCACTCATTTTTGCCGTGAGGGCTTCTAAAAGTAAACGATTTTGAGGATCCATAACTCTTTTAGTTCTTTAGAGAAACCAGAAAGTGAAACAACACAAGAAACAAATCAAAATAATAATCCACACACCAAAATAGCTTAGAGTAGCAAAGATAAAAACAAGAAACAAAAGAAACTGAACAAAAATTGTGAGAACTAGAACAAATTAGAACTCACTCAAAGAACAAAATTGAGAAAATTAGGAATCAAAGTGCAGCAAGAACAAAACACAACCAGAATTCAAAACACAAATATATTTTTTTTTTTGAATTTTCGCAGCCTTTTTTTTTTTCTTTTTTTTTTTTCAAAAACTAGAAATCAGAACACAAAGATAAGATTAGATAAACCTGGGTTTCTTTTTGTAACAATTCGAACCAAAGCTTTGATACCAAATGATGGCCTCCTTGTTGTAACAACTTGGCCAATGACTTGAATTCACCACTTAGATTCTGGTTGTGACTAAGAACTTGTGATTTTCAATCTTTAAGAAAGAATAGCAAGAAAGGATGGTTCTTATTTTAACAAGAAACTAGTGAACAGAATAAGAACAAGTGAACAAAAAGGAAGTGAGAATTAAGAGTTCTTGTTATAACAAGCAAACAAGAGAGCAATTTAGGAAGCAAGGAACAAGAAGAATGGATGGGAGGCAAGGGGCGCCACCTTGGTCTAATCCAAGACAAGGATAAGCCTATGGAAATGAGGATCACCACAAGAAAGGATTCTTGGTAAGATCAAAGTCTGGTTCAATCCAGAACCAAAGAGTAAGGACTCAATTACACAAGGTAATATTTTTGCTCAAAATCAAAGTTGCATTTCCATGTGCCATGCGCCCCTTTATATAGGGAGGGAGCTGGTCTGAATTACAAGTGCTGACTTGGGCTATGCCTTTCAAGGCTTACAAGGAATCCTAGGTGCTCATTAAGGAGCAATTACAAGCAATCAGATGGCTGCCAACCAGCCCCTTCTATGCGCCCAAAATCCAAGGAATCCTAGGCTAGAATTAATCAAGCAATTACAAGGCAATTACATGTAATTATATGGCTGCTCCCTAGCTTTTTAATGTGCAAGGAATCCAATGAGAAGCCATGAATATGGCTGCTGTCCAGCCATCAGAAATGCGCCCCTCTTCCTTCTCTTGGATGCCCTCTTTGATTGTTCTTCAAGTCCCTCACTAATGGTGCAAGGAATCCCAAGAGAGCCAATTGATTTGGCTGTTATCCAGCCATGAAGTGCAGCGCCCCACCTTCTTAATGCAGCCACCCTCTTGATTGAAATTAAACATGTGGCTGTTACATTTTGATTGTGATGTTGGAGCATTCATGCCTTGGTCTTGATTGCCATGACTTCTTTGTCTCCCTTGCCTTTATGCGCCCACCATGCCTTCCTCTTGCCTTTATTCATGTAACCACTTAAAGTGGATTAAACACACAAAAAATAAATCAAGGAATTAAACACTTAGTGCTTTGGTCCCAAATAAATCAATTGGTCACATGCACTTTATTTAAAACAAGATAACTTGGCTGGCTGGTTATGCATGTTGCGCCTCCTCCATGTCTTGTATGACAAGCATGGTTTTTGGTGCAATTACATCTTTGCCCATGTTCGCAATTGTCTTAGTCATAAATTGGACTAAGCCTTCTTGCGCCCTTCTTGACATTGCCCTAGTCATTGGGCCTCCTAGGCTTTGAATGGCTTCTTGGACCTCCATGTCCTCATCACGTTCGTCCCTCTACGTGCTCCCATTTGATCCTTGGGCATTTTTGTACCAAGTTCGTCACGTTCGTCCTCCCATTTGATCCTTTGGCATTCTTTGGACCAAGTTCATCTCCTTCGTCCCTCTTCGTCCTCCCATTTGATCCTTTGGCATTCTTTGTACCAAGTTGGTCTCGTTCGTCCTCCCATTTGAACCTTTGGCATTCTTTGGACCAAGTTCGTCTCGTTCGTCCCTGTTCGTCCTCCCATTTGATCCTTTGGGCATTCTTTTGACCAAGTTCCTCTTGTTCCTCCCTCTAAGTCCTCCTATTTGATCCTTGGGAATTCTTTGTACCAAGTTCGTCACGTTCGTCGTCCCATTTGATCCTTTGGGCATTCTTTGGACCAAGTTCGTCTCGTTCGTCCCCCATTTGATCCTTTGGCATTCTTTGGACCACGTTCGTCACGTTCGTGCCTTTTCGTCCTCCCATTTCATCCTTGGGCATTCTTTGGACCAAGTTCGTCTCGTTCGTCCCTCTACATCCTACCATCTTTGTGCATTCTTTGGACCAAGTTCGTCTCGTTCGTCCCTGTTCGTTCTCCCATTTGATCCTTTGGGCATTCTTTGGACCAAGTTCGTCTCGTTCGTTCCTCTACGTTCTCCCATTTGATCCTTGGGAATTCTTTGTACCAAGTTCGTCACGTTTGTTGTCCCATTTGATCCTTTGGGCATTCTTTGGACAAAGTTCGTCTCGTTCGTCCCCCATTTGATTCTTTGGCCTTCTTTGGACCAAGTTCGTCTCGTTCGTCCCTCTTCGTTCTCCCATTTGATCCTTTGGCATTCTTTGTACCAAGTTGGTCTCGTTCGTCCTCCCATTTGATCCTTTCCATTCTTTGGACCACGTTCATCAGGTTTGTCCCTTTTCGTCCTCCCATTTCATCCTTGGGTATTCTTTGGACCATGTTCGTCTCGTTAGTCCCTCTACATCCTCCCATTTCATCTTTGCGCATTCTTTGGACCAAGTTCGTCTCGTTCGTCCCTCTACGTCCTCCCATTTGATCCTTGGGCATTCTTTGTACCAAGTTCGTCTCGTTCGTCCTCCCATTTGATCCTTTGGCAATCTTTGGGCCAAGTTCGTCTACTTCGTCCCTCTTCGTCCTCCCATTTGATCCTTTGACATTTTTTGGACCAAGTTCGTCTCGTTCGTCCCTCTAGTCCTCCCCTTTGATCGTTGGGCATTCTTTGTACCAAGTTCGTCACGTTCGTCCTCCCATTTGATCCATTGGCATTCTTTGGACCAAGTTCGTCTCGTTTGTCCCTCTACGTCCTCCCATTTGATCCATTGGCATTCTTTGCACCAACTTCGTCTCGTTCGTCCCTGTTCGTCATCCCATTTGATCCTTGGGCATTCTTTGTACCAAGTTCGTCACGTTCGTCCTCCCATTTGATCCTTTGGCATTCCTTGGACTAAGTTCGTCTCCTTCGTCCCTCTTCGTCCTCCCATTTGATCCTTTGACATTCTTTGGACCAAGTTCGTCTCGTTCGTCCCTTTTCGTCCTCCCATTTCATCCTTGGGCAATCTTTGGACCAAGTTCGTCTCGTTCGTCCCTCTTCGTCCTCCCATTTGATCCTTTGGCATTCTTTGTACCAAGTTGGTCTCCTTCGTCCTCCCATTTGAACCTTTGGCATTCTTTGGACCAAGTTCGTCTCGTTCGTCCCTGTTCGTCCTCCCATTTGATCCTTTGGGCATTCTTTGGACCAAGTTCGTCTAGTTCCTCCCTCTACGTCCTCCCATTTGATCCTTGGGAATTCTTTGTACCAAGTTCGTCACGTTTGTTGTCCTATTTGATCCTTTGGGCATTCTTTGGACAAAGTTCGTCTCGTTCGTCCCCCATTTGATCCTTTGGCCTTCTTTGGACCAAGTTCGTCTCGTTCGTCCCTCTTCGTTCTCCCATTTGATCCTTTGGCATTCTTTGTACCAAGTTGGTCTCGTTCGTCCTCCCATTTGATCCTTTCCATTCTTTGGACCACGTTCGTCAGGTTTGTCCCTTTTCGTCCTCCCATTTCATCCTTGGGCATTCTTTGGACCATGTTCGTCTCGTTAGTCCCTCTACATCCTCCCATTTCATCTTTGCGCATTCTTTGGACCAAGTTCGTCTCGTTCGTCCCTCTACGTCCTCCCATTTGATCCTTTAGCATTCTTTGGACCAAGTTCGTCTCCTTCGTCCTCCCATTTGATCCTTTGGCATTCTTTGGACCAAGTTCGTCTCGTTCGTCCCTCTACGTCGTCCCATTCGATCGTTTGACATTCTTTGGACAAAGTTCGTCTCGTTCGTCCCTTTTCGTCCTCCATTTGATCCTTTGGCATTCTTTGGACCATGTTCGTCTCATTCGTCCCTCTACGTGCTCCCATTTGATCCTTGGGCATTCTTTGTACCAAGTTCGTCACGTTCGTCCTCCCATTTGATCCTTGGGCATTCTTTGTACCAAGTTCGTCACGTTCGTCCTCCCATTTGATCCTTTGGCATTCTTTGGACCAAGTTCGTCTCCTTCGTCCCTCTTCGTCCTCCCATTTGATCCTTTGGCATTCTTTGGACCATGTTCGTCTCGTTCGTCCCTCTACGTCCTCCCAATTGATCCTTGGGCATTCTTTGGACAAAGTTCGTCTCGTTCGTCCCTTTTCGTCCTCCATTTGATCATTTGGCATTCTTAGGACCAAGTTCTTCTCGTTCGTCCGTCTACGTCCTCCCATTTGATACATGGGCATTCTTTGTACCAAGTTTGTCATGTTCGTCCTCCCATTTGATCGTTTGGCATTCTTTGGACCAAGTTCGTCTCCTTCGTCCCTCTTCATCCGCCCATTTGATCCTTTGGCATTCTTTGGACCAAGTTCGTCTCGTTCGTCCCTTTTCGTCCTCCGATTTCATCAATGGGCATTCTTTGGACTAAGTTCGTCTCGTTCGTTCCTCTACATCCTCCCATTTGATCCTTTGGGCATTCTTCGGACTAAGTTCGTCTGTTTCGTCCTTGTTCGTCCTCCCATTTGATCCTTTGGGCATTCATTGGACCAAGTTCGTCTCGTTCGTCCCCCTACGTCCTCCCAATTGATCCTTGGGCATTCTTTGGACCAAGTTCGTCTCCTTCGTCCCTCTTCGTCCGCCCATTTGATCCTTTGGCATTCTTTGGACCATGTTCGTCTCGTTCGTCCCTCTACGTCCTCCCAATTGATCCTTGGGCATTCTTTGGACCAAGTTCGCCTCTTTCGTCCCTCTTCGTCCTCCCATTTGATCGTTTGACATTCTTTGGACAAAGTTCGTCTCGTTCGTCCCTTTTCGTCCTCCATTTGATCCTTTGGCATTCTTTGGACCATGTTCGTCTCATTCGTCCCTCTACGTGCTCCCATTTGATCCTTGGGCATTCTTTGTACCAAGTTCGTCACGTTCGTCCTCCCATTTGATCCTTGGGCATTCTTTGTACCAAGTTCGTCACGTTCGTCCTCCCATTTGATCCTTTGGCATTCTTTGGACCAAGTTCGTCTCCTTCGTCCCTCTTCGTCCTCCCCTTTGATCCTTTGGCATTCTTTGGACCATGTTCGTCTCGTTCGTCCCTCTACGTCCTCCCAATTGATCCTTGGGCATTCTTTGGACAAAGTTCGTCTCGTTCGTCCCTTTTCGTCCTCCATTTGATCATTTGGCATTCTTAGGACCAAGTTCTTCTCGTTCGTCCGTCTACGTCCTCCCATTTGATACATGGGCATTCTTTGTACCAAGTTTGTCATGTTCGTCCTCCCATTTGATCGTTTGGCATTCTTTGGACCAAGTTCGTCTCGTTCGTTCCTCTACATCCTCCCATTTGATCCTTTGGGCATTCTTCGGACTAAGTTCGTCTGTTTCGTCCTTGTTCGTCCTCCCATTTGATCCTTTGGGCATTCATTGGACCAAGTTCGTCTCGTTCGTCCCCCTACGTCCTCCCAATTGATCCTTGGGCATTCTTTGGACCAAGTTCGTCTCCTTCGTCCCTCTTCGTCCGCCCATTTGATCCTTTGGCATTCTTTGGACCATGAGGTAGTAAACAGAACTCTCTCTACTCTTTTAAGGGCTGTGCTTTCAAAGAATTTGAAAATGTGGGAAACATGGCTTCCCCATGTTGAATTTGCTTATAATAGGGCTGTCCATAGTACTACAAATCATTCCCCATTTGAGATTGTGTATGGTTATAATCCTTTGACTCCTCTTGATTTGTTACCTTTACCTAACACATCTCTGTTGAAGCATAAAGATGGCAAAGCAAAAGCTGAATTTGTGAAAAGTTTGCATGAGAAAATTAAGCTGCAAATTGAAAAGAAAAATGAAAGCTATGCCAAGAGTGCTAATAAAGGGCGCAAACGGGTTACCTTTGAACCCGGGGATTGGGTTTGGATCCATATGAGAAAGGAAAGGTTTCCTTCACAAAGGAAATCTAAGTTAATGCCTAGGGGCGATGGTCCTTTCCAAGTGATTGCCAAAGTTAATGATAATGCTTACAAGATTGACCTTCCTGGTGAGTATGGTGTTAGTGCCACTTTCAATGTTGCTGACTTGTCTCCTTTTGATGTAGGCGATGAAGACTTCAATTCGAGGTCGAATTCTTTTCAAGAGGGGGCGAATGATGAGGACATGGAGGTCCAAGAAGCCATTCAAAGCCTAGGAGGCCCAATGACTAGGGCAATGTCAAGAAAGGTCCAAGAAGGCTTAGTCCAATTCATGACTAAGACAATTTCCAACATGGACAAAGAAGTAATTGCACCAAAGACCATGCTTGTCATCCAAGCTATGGAGGAGGCGCAACACTCATGAAACCAGCCATGTTATTTTGTTTTAAATAAAGTGCATGTGACCAATTGATTTATTTGGGACCAAGGCACTAAGTTATTTAATTCCTTGTTAATTTTTGGTGTGTTTAATCCACTTTAAGTGGTTGCTTGAATAAAAGCAAGAGGGACTTAATAAAGGCTGCATGGTGGGCGCTTAAATGAAGTCAAGGAAGACAAAGTGAATCAAAGCACATCAAGGCAAGAAGGAGTTACACAAGACAAAGAATTCATAGCAATCAAGACAAAGGCATGAATGCTCCAAACACCACATTAAAAGTGTAACAGCCATGGTGGCTGCATTGAGGAGGAGTTAAGCGCATATTGAAGGCCATGGTCAGCAGCCAAACTGATTTGGTTTCTTAGGATTCCTTGCACCATTAGTGAGGGACTTGAAGAACAATCAAAGAGGGCATCCAAGAGAAGGAAGGGGGGCGCATTTCTGTGGCTGGTCAGCAGCCAAACTGATTTGGTTTCTTAAGATTCCTTGCATCATTAGTGAGCTAGGGAGCAGCCATATAATTACATGTAATTGCCTTGTAATTGCTTGTTAATTCTAGCCTAGGATTCATTGGATTGTGGGCGCATAGAAGGGGCTGGTTGGCAGCCATCTTATTGCTTGTAATTGCTCCTTAATGAGCACCTAGGATTCCTTGTAAGCCTTGAAAGGCATAGCCCAAGTCTGCACTTGTAAATCAGACCAGCCCCCTCCCTATATAAAGGGGCGCATGGCACATGGAAATGCAACTTTGATTTTGAGCAAAAACATTACCTTGTGTAATTGAGTCCTTACTCTTTGGTTCTGGATTGAACCAGACTTTGATCTTACCAAGAATCCTTTCTTGTGGTGATCCTCATTTCCATAGGCTTATCCTTGTCTTGGATTAGACCAAGGTGGCGCCCCTTGCCTCCCATCCATTCTTCTTGTTCCTTGCTTCCTAAATTGCTCTCTTGTTTGCTTGTTATAACAAGAACTCTTAATTCTCACTTCCTTTTTGTTCACTTGTTCTTATTCTGTTCACTAGTTTCTTGTTAAAATAAGAACCATCCTTTCTTGCTATTCTATCTTAAAGATTGAAAATCACAAGTTCTTAGTCACAACCAGAATCTAAGTGGTGAATTCAAGTCATTGGCCAAGTTGTTACAACAAGGAGGCCATCACATTTGATCCTTGGGCATTCTTTGTACCAAGTTCGTCACGTTCGTCCTCCCATTTGACCCTTTGGCATTCTTTGGACCAAGTTCGTCTCCTTCGTCCCTCTACGTCGTCCCATTCGATCGTTTGACATTCTTTGGACAAAGTTCGTCTCGTTCGTCCCTTTTCGTCCTCCATTTGATCCTTTGGCATTCTTTGGACCAAGTTCGTCTCGTTCGTCCCTCTACGTGCTCCCATTTGATCCTTGGGCATTCTTTGTACCAAGTTCGTCACGTTCGTCCTCCCATTTGATCCTTTGGCATTCTTTGGACCAAGTTCATCTGCTTCGTCCCTCTTCGTCCTCCCATTTGATCCTTGGGAATTCTTTGTACCAAGTTCGTCACGTTCGTCGTCCCATTTGATCCTTTGGGCATTCTTTGGACCAAGTTCGTCTCGTTCGTCCCCCATTTGATCCTTTGACATTCTTTGGATCAAGTTCGTCTCGTTCGTCCTCCCATTTGATCCTTTGGCATGCTTTGGACCAAGTTCGTCTCGTTCGTCCCTTTTCGTCCTCCCATTTCATCCATGGGCATTCTTTGGACTAAGTTCGTCATGTTCGTCCTCCCATTTGATCCTTTGGGCATTCTTCGGACTAAGTTCGTCTGTTTCGTCCTTGTTCGTCCTCCCATTTGATCCTTTGGGCATTCATTGGACCAAGTTCGTCTCGTTCGTCCCCCTACGTCCTCCCAATTGATCCTTGGGCATTCTTTGGACCAAGTTCGTCTCCTTCGTCCCTCTTCGTCCGCCCATTTGATCCTTTGGCATTCTTTGGACCATGTTCGTCTCGTTCGTCCCTCTACGTCCTCCCAATTGATCCTTGGGCATTCTTTGAACCAAGTTCGCCTCCTTCGTCCCTCTTCGTCCTCCCATTTGATCGTTTGACATTCTTTGGACAAAGTTCGTCTCGTTCGTACCTTTTCGTCCTCCATTTGATCCTTTGGCATTCTTAGGACCAAGTTCCTCTCGTTCGTCCGTCTACGTCCTCCCATTTGATACATGGGCATTCTTTGTACCAAGTTCGTCATGTTCGTCCTCCCATTTGATCGTTCGGCATTCTTTGGACCAAGTTCGTCTCCTTCCTCCCTCTTTTTCCGCCCATTTGATCCTTTGGCATTCCTTGGACCAAGTTCGTCTCGTTCGTCCCTTTTCGTCCTCCCATTTCATCCATGGGCATTCTGTGGACTAAGTTCGTCTCGTTCGTCCCTCTACATCCTCCCATTTGATCCTTTGGGCATTCTTCGGACTAAGTTCGTCTCTTTCGTCCTTGTCGTCCTCCCATTTGATCCTTTGGGCATTCATTGGACCAAGTTCATCTCGTTCCTCCCCCTACGTCCTCCCAATTGATCCTTGGGCATTCTTTGGACCAAGTTCGTGTCCTTCGTCCCTCTTCGTCCGCCCATTTGATCCTTTGGCATTCTTTGGACCTAGTTCGTATCGTTCGTCCCTTTTCGTCCTCCCATTTCATCCTTAGGCATTCTTTGGACCAAGTTCGTGTCGTTCGTCCCTCTACATCCTCCCATTTGATCCTTTGGGCATTCTTCGGACTAAGTTCGTCTCTTTCGTCCTTGTTCGTCCTCCCATTTGATCCTTTGGGCATTCTTTGGACCAAGTTCGTCTTGTTCATCCCTCTACGTCCTCCCATTTGATCCTTGGGCATTCTTTGTACCAAGTTCGTCACGTTCGTCCTCCCATTTGACCCTTTGGCATTCTTTGGACCAAGTTCGTCTCCTTCGTCCCTCTACGTCGTCCCATTCGATCGTTTGACATTCTTTGGACAAAGTTCGTCTCGTTCGTCCCTTTTCGTCCTCCATTTGATCCTTTGGCATTCTTTGGACCTAGTTCGTCTCGTTCGTCCCTTTTCGTCCTCCCATTTCATCCTTAGGCATTCTTTGGACCAAGTTCGTGTCGTTCGTCCCTCTACATCCTCCCATTTGTTCCTTTGGGCATTCTTCGGACTAAGTTCGTCTCTTTCGTCCTTGTTCGTCCTCCCATTTGATCCTTTTGGCATTCTTTGGACCAAGTTCATCTCCTTCGTCCCTCTTCGTCCTCCCATTTGATCCTTGGGAATTCTTTGTACCATGTTCGTCACGTTCGTCGTCCCATTTGATCCTTTGGGCATTCTTTGGACCAAGTTCGTCTCGTTCGTCCCCCATTTGATCCTTTGACATTCTTTGGATCAAGTTCGTCTCGTTCGTCCTCCCATTTGATCCTTTGGCATTCTTTGGACCACGTTCCGCTCGTTCGTCCCTTTTCGTCCTCCCATTTCATCCTTGGGCATTCGTTGGACCAAGTTCGTCTCGTTCGTCCCTCTACATCCTCCCATTTCATCTTTGGGCATTCTTTGGACCAAGTTCGTCTCGTTCGTCCCTGTTCGTTCTCCCAATTGATCCATTGGGCATTCTTTGGACCAAGTTCGTCTCGTTCGTCCCTCTACGTCCTCCCATTTGATCGTTGGGCATTCTTTGTACCAAGTTCGTCTCGTTCGTCCTCCCATTTGATCCTTTGGCATTCTTTGGACCAAGTTCGTCTCCTTCGTCCCTCTTCGTCCTCCCATTTGATCGTTTGACATTCTTTGGACAAAGTTCGTCTCGTTCGTCCCTTTTCGTCCACCATTTGATCCTTTGGCATTCTTTGGACCAAGTTCGTCTCGTTCGTCCCTCTACGTCCTCCCATTTGATCCTTGGGCATTCTTTGTACCATGTTCGTCACGTTCGTCCGCCCATTTGATCCTTTGGCATTCTTTGGACCAAGTTCGTCTCGTTCGTCCCTGTCCGTCCTCCCATTTCATCCTTGGGCATTCTTTGGACCAAGTTCGTCCCGTTCGTCCCTCTACATCCTCCCATTTGATCCTTTGGGCATTCTTTGGACCAAGTTCGTCTCGTTCGTCCTTGTTTGTCCTCCCATTTGATCCTTTGGGCATTCTTTGGACCAAGTTCGTCTCGTTCGTCCATCTACGTCCTCCCATTTGATCCTTGGGTATTCATTGTACCAAGTTCGTAATGTTCGTCCTCCCATTTGATCCTTTGGTATTCTTTGGACCAAGTTCGTCTCCTTCGTCCCTCTTCGTCCTCCCATTTGATCGTTTGACATTCTTTGGACAAAGTACGTCTCGTTCGTCCCTTTTCGTCCTCCCATTTGAACCTTTGGCATTCTTTGGACCAAGTTCGTCTCATTCGTCCCTCTTCGTCGTCCCATTTGATCCTTTGGCATTCTTTGTACCAAGTTGGTCTCGTTCGTCCTCCCATTTGATCGTTCGGCATTCTTTGGACCAAGTTCGTCTCCTTCGTCCCTCTTCGTCCGCCCATTTGATCCTTTGGCATTCCTTGGACCAAGTTCGTCTCGTTCGTCCCTTTTCATCCTCCCATTTCATCCATGGGCATTCTTTGGACTAAGTTCGTCTCGTTCGTCCCTCTACGTCCTCCCATTTGATCATTGGGCATTGTTTGGACCAAGTTCGTCTCGTTCGTCCCTGTTCGTCCTCCCATTTGATCCTTGGGCATTCTTTGTACCATGTTCGTCACGTTCGTCCACCCATTTGATCCTTTGGCATTCTTTGGACCAAGTTCGTCTCGTTCGTCCCTTTTCGTCCTCCCATTTCATCCTTCGGCATTCTTTGGACCAAGTTCGTCCCGTTCGTCCCTCTACATCCTCCCATTTGATCCTTTGGGCATTCTTTGGACCAAGTTCGTCTCGTTCGTCCTTGTTTGTCCTTCCATTTGATCCTTTGGGCATTATTTGGACCAAATTCGTCTCGTTCGTCCATCTACGTCCTCCCATTTGATCCTTGGGTATTCTTTGTACGAAGTTCGTCATGTCCGTCCTCCCATTTTATCCTTTGGCATTCTGTGGACCAAGTTTGATGGCCTCCTTGTTGTAACAACTTGGCCAATGACTTGAATTCACCACTTAGATTCTGGTTGTGACTAAGAACTTGTGATTTTCAATCTTTAAGAAAGAAAAGCAAGAAAGGATGGTTCTTATTTTAACAAGAAACTAGTGAACAGTATAAGAACAAGTGAACAAAAAAGGAAGTGAGAATTAAGAGTTCTTGTTACAACAAACAAACAAGAGAGCAATTTAGGAAGCAAGGAACAAGAAGAATGGATGGGAGGCAAGGGGCGCCACCTTGGTCTAATCCAAGACAAGGATAAACCTATGGAAATGAGGATCACCACAAGAAAGGATTCTTGGTAAGATCAAAGTCTGGTTCAATCCAGAACCAAAGAGTAAGGACTCAATTACACAAGGTAATATTTTTGCTCAAAATCAAAGTTGCATTTCCATGTGCCATGCGCCCCTTTATATAGGGAGGGAGCTGGTCTGAATTACAAGTGCTGACTTGGGCTATGCCTTTCAAGGCTTACAAGGAATCCTAGGTGCTCATTAAGGAGCAATTACAAGCAATCAGATGGCTGCCAACCAGCCCCTTCTATGCGCCCAAAATCCAAGGAATCCTAGGCTAGAATTAATCAAGCAATTACAAGGCAATTACATGTAATTATATGGCTGCTCCCTAGCTTTTTAATGTGCAAGGAATCCAATGAGAAGCCATGAATATGGCTGCTGTCCAGCCATCAGAAATGCGCCCCTCTTCCTTCTCTTGGATGCCCTCTTTGATTGTTCTTCAAGTCCCTCACTAATGGTGCAAGGAATCCCAAGAGAGCCAATTGATTTGGCTGTTATCCAGCCATGAAGTGCAGCGCCCCACCTTCTTAATGCAGCCACCCTCTTGATTGAAATTAAACATGTGGCTGTTACATTTTGATTGTGATGTTGGAGCATTCATGCCTTGGTCTTGATTGCCATGACTTCTTTGTCTCCCTTGCCTTTATGCGCCCACCATGCCTTCCTCTTGCCTTTATTCATGTAACCACTTAAAGTGGATTAAACACACAAAAAATAAATCAAGGAATTAAACACTTAGTGCTTTGGTCCCAAATAAATCAATTGGTCACATGCACTTTATTTAAAACAAGATAACTTGGCTGGCTGGTTATGCATGTTGCGCCTCCTCCATGTCTTGTATGACAAGCATGGTTTTTGGTGCAATTACATCTTTGCCCATGTTCGCAATTGTCTTAGTCATAAATTGGACTAAGCCTTCTTGCGCCCTTCTTGACATTGCCCTAGTCATTGGGCCTCCTAGGCTTTGAATGGCTTCTTGGACCTCCATGTCCTCATCATTCGCCCCCTCTTGAAAGGAATTCGACCTCGAATTGAAGTTTTCATCACCTACATCAAAAGGAGACAAGTCAGCAACATTGAAAGTGGCACTAACACCATACTCACCAGGAAGGTCAATCTTGTAAGCATTGTCATTAACTTTGGCAATCACTTGGAAAGGGCCATCGCCCCTAGGCATTAACTTAGATTTCCTTTGTAAAGGAAACCTTTCCTTTCTCATATGGATCCAAACCCAATCTCCGGGTTCAAAGGTAACCCGTTTGCGCCCTTTATTAGCACTCTTGGCATAGCTTTCATTTTTCTTTTCAATTTGCAGCTTAATTTTCTCATGCAAACTTTTCACAAATTCAGCTTTTGCTTTGCCATCTTTATGCTTCAACAGAGATGTGTTAGGTAATGGTAATAGATCAAGAGGAGTCAAAGGATTATAACCATACACAATCTCAAATGGGGAATGATTTGTAGTACTATGGACAACCCTATTATAAGCAAATTCAACATGGGGCAGCCATGTTTCCCACATTTTCAAATTCTTTGAAAGCACAACCCTTAAGAGAGTAGAGAGAGTTCTGTTTACTACCTCAGTTTGCCCATCAGTTTGGGGATGACAAGTTGTAGAGAATAGTAACTTAGTTCCCACCTTACCCCACAAAGTTGTCCAGAAGTGGCTTAGAAACTTAGCATCACGATCGGACACTATACTCTTTGGTAGGCCATGTAGGCGCACCACTTCTTTGAAAAACAAGTCAGCAATGTGGCAAGCATCATCCACCTTTTTGCATGGGATGAGATTAATGTGGTGCTCAATCCCTCTCAAAGGTGGCAGCCCACTTGGTACCTCCTTAGGAAACAAATCCTCAAATTCCTGCAAAAGAAAATTTATGCATTTTGGCAATTCTTTGGTGTTAGGTAAATTTTCCAACAAGGCCACCTCTTTGCTAAAAAGCAAATATAGGGGCTGGTTTGTGACAAAAGCTTCTTTAACCTCTCCTTTTGTCGCCATCAAACTTTCTTTCTTTTCTTCATTTTTCTTTTTGTCACTCTTTTTTCTCTCTTTTTCTTTGGCGATCTTTTCTTTTTCTTCTTTTTCTTTTTCTATTTCTTTTTCTTTTTCACATTTTTCTCTCAAATTCTTTTGATCATCTCTCACCTCACTTGGGCTCAAAGGAGCCAATACAATTCTTTTTCCATGATGAACAAAGGAATACTTGTTGGTGTGCCCTTCATGACTTGCTTTCTTGTCAAATTGCCAAGGCCTTCCCAACAACACATGGCTGGCCTCCATTGGTACAACATCACAAACAGCCACATCCTCATATTTACCAATTGAAAAAGAAATTTCTACTTGCTTGTCCACAACCATCTCAACATCATTAACAAGCCATTGAAGCTTATATGGCTTGGGGTGGGGTTTAGTTTCTATTTGCAGTTTGGAAACTAATCTTGTACTAGCAACATTTGTACAACTCCCACCATCAATAATAAGGGAACATACCTTGCCTTTTATGAGGCATCTTGAGTGAAAAATGTTTTCCCTTTGAGTTGCCTCTTCTTCCTTGACCATGGCTTCTAGCACCCTCTTCATCATGAGCAACTCTCCACTTGGTATTTGGGCCTCCTCCTCTTCACCACCCTCTTCATACTCTTCGCCCTCTTCCTCTTCCTCCTCAACCTCCTCTACCATCATAATTCTCTTGGTAGGACATTGAGATGCAATGTGTCCTAAGCCTTGGCACTTGAAACACTTAACAGCCCGGTTAGTTGAATTTTGAGAAGGACTAGTTATAGTGTTTTTACCTTTTGGATCAGCCGTGGCTTCTTTGGATGATGAGGCACCTTCATTCTTTGGGTGATTCTTCCAATTGGAAGTGGTAGTGCTTCTTCTTATTTGGCCCTTCCTTTTGAGTTGTTGTTCTACCTTTGTGGCTTGATGTAACAAATCGTCCAATTGGACATAGTGTTGTAGCTCCACTATATCACTAATGTCACGATTTAGACCATGCAAGAATCTGGCCATGGTTGCTTCTTCATCCTCCTCCACATTTGCTCTAATTTTCGCCACCTCCATCTCCTTAAAGTACTCATCTACACTCTTATTACCTTGGGTGAGTCGCTGTAACTTGTTGTGCAACTCTCTGTTGTAATAAGATGGGACGAATCTCCTTCTCATGAGCCTTTTCATCTCCTCCCATGTGGCAATGGGTTGCTCATTGTTCCTTCTCCTTTCCTTCACCAATTGATCCCACCACACCAAGGCATAATCTGTAAATTCAATAGAAGCAACCTGCACCTTTTGAAGATCAGTGTAATTATAACAGGAAAAAATTTGTTCAATTTTAGTTTCCCATTCTAAATACGCCTCGGGATCATTCCTTCCAACAAACTGTGGTACTTTTATTTTTATACCACTCAACCTCTCTTCTCTATGATCATCACGCCTTCTCCTCCGATCCTCCCCATCACTATTGTTTTGTGAGTTTTCCAATTGATCAAGTCTCTCATTGATACCTACCAATTCTTGTTTTAATAGTTCACTCATTTTTGCCGTGAGGGCTTCTAAAAGTAAACGATTTTGAGGATCCATAACTCTTTTAGTTCTTTAGAGAAACCAGAAAATGAAACAACCAAGAAACCAATCAAAATAATAATCCACACACCAAAATAGCTTAGAGTAGCAAAGGTAAAAAAAAAACAAGAAACAAAAGAAACTGAACAAAAATTGTGAGAACTAGAACAAATTAGAACTCACTCAAAGAACAAAATTGAGAAAAAATAGAAATCAAAGTGCAGCAAGAATAAAACACAACCAGAATTCAAAACACAAATATTTTTTTTTTTCTTTTGAATTTTCGCAGCCTTTTTTTTTTTCTTTTTTTTTTTTTTCAAAAACAAGAAATCAGAACACTAAGATAAGATTAGATAAACCTGGGTTTCTTTTTGTAACAATTCGAACCAAAGCTTTGATGCCAAATGATGGCCTCCTTGTTGTAACAACTTGGCCAATGACTTGAATTCACCACTTAGATTCTGGTTGTGACTAAGAACTTGTGATTTTCAATCTTTACGAAAGAAAAGCAAGAAAGGATGGTTCTTATTTTAACAAGAAACTAGTGAACAGTATAAGAACAAGTGAACAAAAAAGGAAGTGAGAATTAAGAGTTCTTGTTATAACAAACAAACAAGAGAGCAATTTAGGAAGCAAGGAACAAGAAGAATGGATGGGAGGCAAGGGGCGCCACCTTGGTCTAATCCAAGACAAGGATAAGCCTATGGAAATGAGGATCACCACAAGAAAGGATTCTTGGTAAGATCAAAGTCTGGTTCAATCCAGAACCAAAGAGTAAGGACTCAATTACACAAGGTAATATTTTTGCTCAAAATCAAAGTTGCATTTCCATGTGCCATGCGCCCCTTTATATAGGGAGGGAGCTGGTCTGAATTACAAGTGCTGACTTGGGCTATGCCTTTCAAGGCTTACAAGGAATCCTAGGTGCTCATTAAGGAGCAATTACAAGCAATCAGATGGCTGCCAACCAGCCCCTTCTATGCGCCCAAAATCCAAGGAATCCTAGGCTAGAATTAATCAAGCAATTACAAGGCAATTACATGTAATTATATGGCTGCTCCCTAGCTTTTTAATGTGCAAGGAATCCAATGAGAAGCCATGAATATGGCTGCTGTCCAGCCATCAGAAATGCGCCCCTCTTCCTTCTCTTGGATGCCCTCTTTGATTGTTCTTCAAGTCCCTCACTAATGGTGCAAGGAATCCCAAGAGAGCCAATTGATTTGGCTGTTACATTTTGATTGTGATGTTGGAGCATTCATGCCTTGGTCTTGATTGCCATGACTTCTTTGTCTCCCTTGCTTTTATGCGCCCACCATGCCTTCCTCTTGCCTTTATTCATGTAACCACTTAAAGTGGATTAAACACACAAAAAATAAATCAAGGAATTAAACACTTAGTGCTTTGGTCCCAAATAAATCAATTGGTCACATGCACTTTATTTAAAACAAGATAACTTGGCTGGCTGGTTATGCATGTTGCGCCTCCTCCATGTCTTGTATGACAAGCATGGTTTTTGGTGCAATTACATCTTTGCCCATGTTCGCAATTGTCTTAGTCATAAATTGGACTAAGCCTTCTTGCGCCCTTCTTGACATTGCCCTAGTCATTAGGCCTCCTAGGCTTTGAATGGCTTCTTGGACCTCCATGTCCTCATCAAAGTTCGTCTCCTTCATCCCTCTTCGTCCTCCCATTTGATCGTTTGACATTCTTTGCACAAAGTTCGTCTCGTTCGTCCCTTTTCGTCCTCCATTTGATCCTTTGGCATTCTTTGGACCATGTTCGTCTCGTTCGTCCCTCTACGTCCTCCAATTTGATCCTTGGGCATTCTTAGGACCAAGTTCGTCTCGTTCGTCCGTCTACGTCCTCCCATTTGATACATGGGCATTCTTTGTACCAAGATCGTCATGTTCGTCCTCCCATTTGATCGTTTGGCATTCTTTCGACCAAGTTCGTCTCCTTCGTCCCTCTTCGTCCGCCCATTTGATCCTTTGGCATTCTTTGGACCAAGTTCGTCTCGTTCGTCCCTTTTCGTCCTCCCATTTCATCCTTAGGCATTCTTTGGACCAAGTTCGTGTCGTTCGTCCCTCTACATCCTCCCATTTGATCCTTTGGGCATTCTTCGGACTAAGTTCGTCTCTTTTGTCCTTGTTCGTCCTCCCATTTGATCCTTTGGCATTCTTTGGACCATGTTTGTCTCGTTCGTCCCTCTACGTGCTCCCATTTGATCCTTGGCCATTCTTTGTACCAAGTTCGTCACGTTCGTCCTCCCATTTGATCATTTGGCATTCTTTGGACCATGTTCGTCTCCTTCGTCCCTCTTCGTCCTCCCATTTGATCCTTTGGCATTCTCTGGACCAAGTTCGTCTCGTTCGTCGCTCTTCGTTCTCCCATTTGATCCTTTGGCAATCTTTGGACCACGTTCGTCACGTTTGTCCCTTTTCGTCCTCCCATTTCATCCTTGGGCATTCTTTGGAGCAAGTTCGTCTCGTTCGTCCCTGTTTGTTCTCCCATTTGATCCTTTGGGCATTCTTTGGACCAAGTTCGTCTCGTTCGTCCCTCTACGTCCTCCCATTTGATGCTTGGGCATTCTTTGGACAAAGTTTGTCTCCTTCGTCCCTCTTCGTCCGCCCATTTGATCCTTTGGCATTCTTTGGACAAAGTTCGTCTTGTTTGTCCCTTTTCGTCCTCCCATTTCATCCTTGGGCATTCTTTGGAGCAAGTTCGTCTCGTTCGTCCCTCTACATCCTCCCATTTGATCCTTTGGGTATTCTTTGGACCAAGTTGGTCTCGTTCGTCCCTCTACGTCCTCCCAATTGATCCTTGGGCATTCTTTAGACCAAGTTCGTCTCCTTCATCCCTCTTCGTCCGCCCATTTGATCCTTTGGCATTCTTTGGACCAAGTTCGCCTCGTTCGTCCCTTTTCGTCCTCCCATTTCATCCTTAGGCATTCTTTGGACCAAGTTCGTCTCGTTCGTCCCTCTACATCCTCCCATTTGATCCTTTGGGCATTCTTCGGACTAAGTTCGTCTCGTTCGTCCTTGTTCGTCCTCCCATTTGATCATTTGGGCATTCTTTGGACCAAGTTCGTCTCGTTCGTCCCTCTACGTCCTACCATTTGATCCTTGGGCATTCTTTGTACCAAGTTCGTCATGTTCGTCCTCCCATTTGACCCTTTGGCATTCTACGGACCAAGTTCGTCTCCTTCGTCCCTCTTCGTCGTCCCATTTGATCGTTTGACATTCTTTGGACAAAGTTCGTCTCGTTCGTCCCTTTTCGTCCTCCATTTGATCCTTTGGCATTCTTTGGACCAAGTTCGTCTCGTTCGTCCCTCTACTTGCTCCCATTTGATCCTTGGGCATTTTTGTACCAAGTTCGTCACGTTCGTCCTCCCATTTGATCCTTTGGCATTCTTTGTACCAAGTTGGTCTCGTTCGTCCTCCCATTTGAACCTTTGGCATTCTTTGGACCAAGTTCGTCTCGTTCGTCCCTGTTCGTCCTCCCATTTGATCCTTTGGGCATTCTTTGGACCAAGTTCCTCTTGTTCCTCCCTCTACGTCCTCCTATTTGATCCTTGGGAATTCTTTGTACCAAGTTCGTCACGTTCGTCGTCCCATTTGATCCTTTGGGCATTCTTTGGACCAAGTTCGTCTAGTTCGTCCCCCATTTGATCCTTTGGCATTCTTTGGACCACGTTCGTCTCGTTCGTCCCTTTTCGTCCTCCCATTTCATCCTTGAGAATTCTTTGAACCAAGTTCGTCTCGTTCGTCCCTCTACGTCCTCCCATTTGATCCTTGGGTATTCTTTGTACCAAGTTCGTCTCGTTCGTCCTCCCATTTGATCCTTTGGCAATCTTTGGGCCAAGTTCGTCTACTTCGTCCCTCTTCGTCCTCCCATTTGATCCTTTGACATTTTTTGGACCAAGTTCGTCTCGTTCGTCCCTCTAGTCCTCCCATTTGATCCTTGGGCATTCTTTGTACCAAGTTCGTCACGTTCGTCCTCCCATTTGATCTTTTGACATTCTTTGGACCAAGTTCGTCTCGTTCGTCCCTTTTCGTCCTCCCATTTCATCCTTGGGCAATCTTTGGACCAAGTTCGTCTCGTTCGTCCCTCTTCGTCCTCCCATTTGATCGTTTGGCATTCTTTGTACCAAGTTGGTCTCCTTCGTCCTCCCATTTGAACCTTTGGCATTCTTTGGACCAAGTTCGTCTCGTTCGTCCCTCTACGTCCTCCCAATTGATCCTTGGGCATTCTTTGGACCAAGTTCGCCTCCTTCGTCCCTCTTCATCCTCCCATTTGATCGTTTGACATTCTTTGGACAAAGTTCGTCTCGTTCGTCCCTTTTCGTCCTCCATTTGATCCTTTGGCATTCGTAGGACCAAGTTCGTCTCGTTCGTCCGTCTACGTCCTCCCATTTGATACATGGGCATTCTTTGTACCAAGTTCGTCATGTTCGTCCTCCCATTTGACCGTTTGGCATTCTTTGGACCAAGTTCGTCTCCTTCGTCCCTCTTCGTCCGCCCATTTGATCCTTTGGGCATTCTTTGGACCAAGTTCGTCTCGTTCCTCCCTGTACGTCCTCCCATTTGATCCTTGGGAATTCTTTGTACCAAGTTCGTCACGTTTGTTGTCCCATGATGCGATCATGAATTCATTGAGTATGTGGAAGGAAGCCTACAAAGAATTTATTCTAAAAATTAATTGATGGGGAGAAAGCAAGTAATGTGCAGCCGCTGGAAATGCTTTCAAATAATCAGCTGCTGACTTTTATTAGTCCAATTAACAAGCTGCTCTTTTTACTAAACATGATCAGCACAAATAAAGCTCCATGCGTTTCAAAAGAAGGGGAAGTCCAGCAGCACATGCAATTGATCTTTGCATTCAATAATCCTTGATTGGCCAAAAAAATAGACTAGTGCTGACTGTTACATGAGAATTGGTTTCATTTTCTTTTAATGCTCTATTTAAGAATAAATTATGTGGCTTGCATGCCATTACTAGCTACTTTAATTAGGAGGCTGAGCTATCTCTATAAATTGTAATCCATTATTCAGAAATAAAGGAAGTTTTGGATTGGGTTAAAATTGGAGAGGATTCTCTATGGTTCTTTGTGAGCCTTGTTTAGAGCTTATCGGCTTGCCGTGGCGCTCAACCCCGACTTATCAACCGGAACATTCATAGCCGGTTGTGGCGTCCTCACTTCCACCTTACGACTCTTGTTTTGGGTCCGACGGCTCCAAGGACCATATCATTTGGTATCAGAGCTTAGGTTCCTTTTCAGGTGTTATCTATCCTTTTCCAGTTTTGTCTTTCCATTTTGTTCAAGAAAAAAAAAAGAGAAGGGTTAAAAAAAACTGAGAAAAAAAAACGAAAAAAAAAACCATTTTGTTTGAGTTTAATCAAATCTGAATTATATTCTCTTCAAGTCCTTGCTGCCACAACTGTCTACAATGACAACTCTATCCTTTGAAGTTCAGATATTTGTGCAACGAATGGAGAAGCTCCTACAAACAACAACAGATGAGCTACATGAGAAGTTTGACCACATAGAGCGAAAACGGGATGAGAAAAGATATAGAAAAAATAAGAGGGATGATAGGGAGCATGAAAGAATTGTAAGAAAAGAGGAGAGAATGAAAAGAAAGATTCCTAGTTTTGAAGAATATTGGGAGAATCTTGTTAAAGATAAAATTCAAGGGAATGTGGGAGAGAAAGAAAAAGAAGAGGGTTTGGTCCATGAGAAAAAGAAAGAGGGGATTGAGAAAGATGAAAATTTTAAGGAGGAGGAAAGATTCAGGTCTGATGAAAAAGAAAGTGGAGAGCAAAACAAAAAAATATTTTTACATAACCCACTATCTTTTGTTGCAGATTTGGATTTGGGGTCAAATCCCTTTCAAGAGGAGGATAATGATGCAAAAATGAATGGCTTGATCACATGGAAGGCAGATTCCGTTCGAACTTCCATGGCTCTAGTTCTGAGTCCTCATTTGAAACATTTTTTTGATCCCAAAGTTGGTAAATTATTTCTTGATTTTGATCTTAAATTTCATGATGTGGTGAAGGACAATCAAGACGAGGAAGCAAGAATTGTCCTTGATCCAGGAAATTGGACATGGTCTCATTCAAGCAAAAAGAGGTATCCAAAGTCTAAGTTTTTGTTGAAAGAGTGCTATGAGGATTTGAGGACAAATCATTTTGAAGAAGGGGAGTATGATGCGATCATGAATTCATTGAGTATGTGGAAGGAAGCCTACAAAGAATTTATTCTAAAAATTAATTGATGGGGAGAAAGCAAGTAATGTGCAGCCGCTGGAAATGCTTTCAAATAATCAGCTGCTGACTTTTATTAGTCCAATTAACAAGCTGCTCTTTTTACTAAACATGATCAGCACAAATAAAGCTCCATGCGTTTCAAAAGAAGGGGAAGTCCAGCAGCACATGCAATTGATCTTTGCATTCAATAATCCTTGATTGGCCAAAAAAATACACTAGTGCTGACTGTTACATGAGAATTAGTTTCATTTTCTTTTAATGCTCTATTTAAGAATAAATTATGTGGCTTGCATGCCATTACTAGCTACTTTAATTAGGAGGCTGAGCTATCTCTATAAATTGTAATCCATTATTCAGAAATAAAGGAAGTTTTGGATTGGGTTAAAATTGGAGAGGATTCTCTATGGTTCTTTGTGAGCCTTGTTTAGAGCTTATCGGCTTGCCGTGGCGCTCAACCCCGACTTATCAACCGGAACATTCATAGCCGGTTGTGGCGTCCTCACTTCCACCTTACGACTCTTGTTTTGGGTCCGACGGCTCCAAGGACCATATCATCCCATTTGATCCTTTGGGCAATCTTTCGACAAAGTTTGTCTCGTTCGTCCCCCATTTGATCCTTTGGTCTTCTTTGGACCAAGTTCGTCTCGTTCGTCCCTCTTCGTTCTCCCATTTGATCCTTTGGCATTCTTTGTACCAAGTTGGTCTCGTTCGTCCTCCCATTTGATCCTTTCCATTCTTTGGACCACGTTTGTCAGGTTTGTCCCTTTTCGTCCTCCCATTTCATCCTTGGGCATTATTTGAACCAAGTTCGTCTCGTTAGTCCCTCTACATCCTCCCATTTCATCTTTACGCATTCTTTGGACAAATTTCGTCTCGTTCGTCCCTCTACATCCTCCCATTTGATCCTTGGGCATTCTTTGGACCAAGTTCGTCTCCTTCGTCCTCCCATTTGATCCTTTGGCATTCTTTGGACAAAGTTCGTCTTGTTTGTCCCTTTTCGTCCTCCCATTTCATCCTTGGGCATTCTTTGGATCAAGTTCGTCTCGTTCGTCCCTCTTCGTCCTCCCATTTGATCGTATGACATTCTTTGGACAAAGTTCGTCTCGTTCGTCCCTTTTCGTCCTCCATTTGATCCTTGGGCATTCTTTGTACCAAGTTCGTCACGTTCGTCCTCCCATTTGATCCTTGGGCATTCTTTGTACCAAGTTCGTCACATTCGTCCTCCCATTTGATCCTTTGGCATTCTTTGGACCAAGTTCGTCTCCTTCGTCCCTCTTCGTCCTCCCATTTGATCCTTTGGCATTCTTTGGACCAAGTTCGTCTTGTTCGTCCCTTTTCGTCCTCCCATTTCATCCTTGGGCATTCTTTGGACCAAGTTCGTCTCGTTCGTCCCTCTACATCCTCCCTTTACATCCTCCCCTTTGATCCTTTGGGCATTCTTCGGACTAAGTTCGTCTCGTTCGTCCTTGTTCGTCCTCCCATTTGATCCTTTGGGCATTCTTTGGACCAAGTTCGTCTCGTTCGTCCCTCTACGTCCTCCCAATTGATCCTTGGGCATTCTTTGGACCAAGTTCGCCTCCTTCGTCCCTCTTCATCCTCCCATTTGATCGTTTGACATTCTTTGGACAAAGTTCGTCTCGTTCGTCCCTTTTCGTCCTCCATTTGATCCTTTGGCATTCGTAGGACCAAGTTCGTCTCGTTCGTCCGTCTACGTCCTCCCATTTGATACATGGGCATTCTTTGTACCAAGTTCGTCATGTTCGTCCTCCCATTTGACCGTTTGGCATTCTTTGGACCAAGTTCGTCTCCTTCGTCCCTCTTCGTCCGCCCATTTGATCCTTTGGCATTCTTTGGACCAAGTTCGTCTCGTTCGTCCCTTTTCGTCCTCCCAATTCATCCATGGGCATTCTTTGGACTAAGTTCGTCTCGTTCGTCCCTCTACATCCTCCCATTTCATCCTTTTGGCATTCTTCGGACTAAGTTCGTCTCTTTCGTCCTTGTTCGTCCTCCCATTTGATCCTTTGGGCATTCATTGGACCAAGTTCGTCTCGTTCGTCCCCCTACGTCCTCCCAATTGATCCTTGGGCATTCTTTGGACCAAGTTCGTCTCCTTCGTCCCTCTTCGTCCGCCGATTTGATCCTTTGGCATTCTTTGGACCAAGTTCGTCTCGTTCGTCCCTCTACGTCCTCCCAATTGATCATTAGGCATTCTTTGGACCAAGTTCGCCTCCTTCGTCCGTCTTCGTCCTCCCATTTGATCGTTTGACATTCTTTGGACAAAGTTCGTCTCGGTCGTCCCTTTTCGTCCTCCATTTGATCCTTTGGCATTCTTAGGACCAAGTTCGTCTCGTTCGTCCTTCTACGTCCTCCCATTTGATGCATGGGCATTCTTTGTACCATGTTCGTCATGTTCGTCCTCCCATTTGATCGTTTGGCATTCTTTGGACCAAGTTCGTCTCCTTCGTCCCTCTTCGTCCGCCCATTTGATCCTTTGGCATTCCTTGGACCAAGTTCGTCTCGTTCGTCCCTTTTCGTCCTCCCATTTCATCCATGGGCATTCTTTGGACTAAGTTCTTCTCGTTCGTCCCTCTACATCCTCCCATATGATCCTTTGGGCATTCTTCGGACTAAGTTCGTCTCTTTCGTCCTTGTCGTCCTCCCATTTGATCCTTTGGGCATTCATTGGACCAAGTTCGTCTCGTTCATCCCCCTACGTCCTCCCAATTGATCCTTGGGCATTCTTTGGACCAAGTTCGTCTCCTTCGTCCCTCTTCGTCCGCCCATTTGATCCTTTGGCATTCTTTGGACCTAGTTCGTCTCGTTCGTCCCTTTGCGTCCTCCCATTTCATCCTTAGGCCTTCTTTGGACCAAGTTCGTGTCGTTCGTCCCTCTACATCCTCCCATTTGATCGTTTGGGCATTCTTCGGACTAAGTTCGTCTCTTTCGTCCTTGTTCGTCCTCCCATTTGATCCTTTGGGCATTCTTTGGACCAAGTTCGTCTCGTTCATCCCTCTACGTCCTCCCATTTGATCCTTGGGCATTCTTTGTACCAAGTTCGTCACGTTCGTCCTCCCATTTGACCCTTTGGCATTCTTTGGACCAAGTTCCTCTCCTTCGTCCCTCTTCGTCCTCCCATTTCATCCTTGAGAATTCTTTGTACCATGTTCGTCATGTTCGTCGTCCCATTTGATCCTTTGGGCATTCTTTGGACCAAGTTCGTCTCGTTCGTCCCCCATTTGATCCTTTGACATTCTTTGGATCAAGTTCGTCTCGTTCGTCCTCCCATTTGATCCTTTGGCATTCTTTGGACCACGTTCCTCTCGTTCGTCCCTTTTCGTCCTCCCATTTCATCCTTGGGCATTCTTTGGACCAAGTTCGTCTCGTTCGTCCCTCTACATCCTCCCATTTCATCTTTGGGCATTCTTTGGACGAAGTTCGTCTCGTTCGTCCCTGTTCGTTCTCCCAATTGATCCTTTGGGCATTCTTTGGACCAAATTTGTCTCGTTCGTCCCTCTACGTCCTCCCATTTGATCCTTGGGCATTCTTTGTACCAAGTTCGTCTCGTTCGTCCTCCCATTTGATCCTTTGGCATTCTTTGGACCAAGTTCGTCTCCTTCGTCCCTCTTCGTCCTCCCATTTGATCGTTTGACATTCTTTGGACAAAGTTCGTCTCGTTCGTCCCTTTTCGTCCACCATTTGATCCTTTGGCATTCTTTGGACCAAGTTCGTCTCGTTCGTCCCTCTACGTCCTCCCATTTGATCCTTGGGCATTCTTTGTACCATGTTCGTCACGTTTGTCCTCCCATTTGATCCTTCGGCATCTTTGGACCAAGTTCGTCTCCTTCGTCCCTCTTCGTCCTCGCATTTGATCCTTTGACATTCTTTGGACCAAGTTCGTCTCGTTCGCCCCTCTACGTCCTCCCATTTGATCCATTTGCATTCTTTGGACCAAGTTCGTCTCGTTCGTCCCTGTTCGTCGTCCCATTTGATCATTGGGCAATCTTTGTACCAAGTTCGTCACGTTCGTCCGCCCATTTGATCCTTCGGCATTCATTGGACCAAGTTCGTCTCGTTCGTCCCTTTCCGTCTTCCCATTTCATCCTTGGGCATTCTTTGGACCAAGTTCGTCCCGTTCGTCCCTCTACATCCTCCCATTTGATCCTTTGGGCATTCTTTGGACCAAGTTCGTCTCGTTCGTCCTTGTTTGTCCTCCCATTTGATCCTTTGGGCATTCTTTGGACCAAGTTCGTCTCGTTCATCCATCTACGTCCTCCCATTTGATCCTTGGGTATTCTTTGTACCAAGTTCGTCATGTTCGTCCTCCCATTTGATCCTTTGGTATTCTTCGGACCAAGTTCGTCTCCTTCGTCCCTCTTCGTCATCCCATTTGATCGTTTGACATTCTTTGGACAAAGTACGTCTCGTTCGTCCCTTTTCGTCCTCCCATTTGAACCTTTGGCATTCTTTGGACCAAGTTCGTCTCATTCGTTCCTCTTCGTCGTCCCATTTGATCCTTTGGCATTCTTTGTACCAAGTTGGTCTCGTTCGTCCTCCCATTTGATCCTTCGGCATTCTTTGGACCAAGTTCGTCTCCTTCGTCCCTCTTCATCCTCACATTTGATCCTTTGACATTCTTTGGACCAAGTTCGTCTCGTTCGTCCCTTTTCATCCTCCATTTGATCCTTTGGCATTCTTTGGACCAAGTTCGTCTCGTTCGTCCCTTTTCGTCCTCCCATTTCATCCTTCGGCATTCTTTGGACCAAGTTCGTCCCGTTCGTCCCTCTACATCCTCCCATTTGATCATTTGGGCATTCTTTGGACCAAGTTCGTCTCGTTCGTCCTTGTTTGTCCTCCCATTTGATCCTTTGGGCATTCTTTGGACCAAATTCGTCTCGTTCGTCCGTCTACGTCCTCCCATTTGATCCTTGGGTATTCTTTGTACCAAGTTCGTCTCCTGCGTCCCTCTTCGTCCTCCCATTTGATCGTTTGACATTCTTTGGACAAAGTTTGTCTCGTTCATCCCTTTTCGTCCTCCCATTTGAACCTTTGGCATTCTTTGGACCAAGTTCGTCTCGTTCGTCCCTCTTCGTCGTCCCATTTGATCCTTTGGCATTCTTTGTACCAAGTTGGTCTCGTTCGTCCTCCCATTTGAACCTTTGGCATTCTTTAGACCAAGTTCGTTTCGTTCGTCCCTGTTCGTCCTCCCATTTGATCCTTTGGGCATTCTTTGGACCAAGTTCATCTCGTTCCTCCCTCTACGTCCTCCCGTTTGATCCTTGGGAATTCTTTGTACAAAGTTCGTCACGTTCGTCGTACCATTTGATCCTTTGGGCATTATTTGGACCAAGTTCGTCTCGTTCGTCTCCCATTTGATCCTTTGGCATTCTTTGGGCCTAGTTCGTCTCCTTCGTCCCTGTTCGTCCTCCCATTTGATCCTTTGCATTCTTTGGACCAAGTTCGTCTTGTTCGTCCTTTTTCGTCCTCCCATTTCATCCTTGGGCATTCTTTGGACCAAGTTCGTCTCGTTCGTCCCTCTACATCCTCCCTCTACATCCTCCCATTTGATCCTTTGGGCATTCTTCGGACTATGTTCGTCTCGTTCGTCCTTGTTCGTCCTCCCATTTGATCCTTAGGGCATTCTTTGGACCAAGTTCGTCTCGTTCGTCCCTCTACGTCCTCCCAATTGATCCTTGGGCATTCTTTGGACCAAGTTCGCCTCCTTCGTCCCTCTTCGTCCTCCCATTTGATCGTTTGACATTCTTTGGACAAAGTTCGTCTCGTTCGTCCCTTTTCGTCCTCCATTTGATCCTTTGGCATTCTTAGGACCAAGTTCGTCTCGTTCGTCCGTCTACGTCCTCCCATTTGATACATGGGCATTCTTTGTACCAAGTTCGTCATGTTCGTCCTCCCATTTGATCGTTTCGTCCTCCCATTTCATCCTTGGGCATTCTTTGGACCAAGTTCGTCTCGTTCGTCCCTCTACATCCTCCCTCTACATCCTCCCATTTGATCCTTTGGGCATTCTTCGGACTAAGTTCGTCTCGTTCGTCCTTGTTCGTCCTCCCATTTGATCCTTAGGGCATTCTTTGGACCAAGTTCGTCCCGTTCGTCCCTCTACATCCTCCCATTTGATCCTTTGGGCATTCTTTGGACCAAGTTCGTCTCGTTCGTCCTTGTTTGTCCTCCCATTTGATCCTTTGGGCATTCTTTGGACCAAGTTCGTCTCGTTCGTCCATCTACGTCCTCCCATTTGATCCTTGGGTATTCTTTGTACAAAGTTCGTCACGTTCGTCCTCCCATTTGATCCTTTGGCATTCTTTGGACCAAGTTCGTCTCCTTCGTCCCTCTTCGTCCTCCCATTTGATCCTTTGGCATTCTTTGGACCAAGTTCGTCTTGTTCGTCCTTTTTCGTCCTCCCATTTCATCCTTGGGCATTCTTTGGACCAAGTTCGTCTCGTTCGTCCCTCTACATCCTCCCTCTACATCCCCCCATTTGATCCTTTGGGCATTCTTCGGACTATGTTCGTCTCGTTCGTCCTTGTTCGTCCTCCCATTTGATCCTTAGGGCATTCTTTGGACCAAGTTCGTCTCGTTCGTCCCTCTACGTCCTCCCAATTGATCCTTGGGCATTCTTTGGACCAAGTTCGCCTCCTTCGTCCCTCTTCGTCCTCCCATTTGATCGTTTGACATTCTTTGGACAAAGTTCGTCTCGTTCGTCCCTTTTCGTCCTCCATTTGATCCTTTGGCATTCTTAGGACCAAGTTCGTCTCGTTCGTCCGTCTACGTCCTCCCATTTGATACATGGGCATTCTTTGTACCAAGTTCGTCATGTTCGTCCTCCCATTTGATCGTTTGGCATTCTTTGGACCAAGTTCGTCTCCTTCGTCCCTCTTCGTCCGCCCATTTGATCCTTTGGCATTCTTTGGACCAAGTTCGTCTCGTTTGTCCCTTTTCGTCCTCCCATTTCATCCATGGGCATTCTTTGGACTAAGTTCGTCTCGTTCGTCCCTCTACATCCTCCCATTTGATCCTTTGGGCATTCTTCGGACTAAGTTCGTCTCTTTCGTCCTTGTTCGTCCTCCCATTTGATCCTTTGGGCATTTATTGGACCAAGTTCGTCTCGTTCGTCCCCCTACGTCCTCCCAATTGATCCTTGGGCATTCTTTGGACCAAGCTTGTCTCCTTCGTCCCTCTTCGTCCGCCCATTTGATCCTTTGGCATTATTTGGACCAAGTTCGTCTCGTTCGTCCCTCTACGTCCTCCCAATTGATCATTGGGCATTCTTTGGACCAAGTTCGCCTCCTTCGTCCCTCTTCGTCCTCCCATTTGATCGTTTGACATTCTTTGGACAAAGTTCGTCTCGTTCGTCCCTTTTCGTCCTCCATTTGATCCTTTGGCATTCTTAGGACCAAGTTCGTCTCGTTCGTCCGTCTACGTCCTCCCATTTGATACATGGGCATTCTTTGTACCAAGTTCGTCATGTTCGTCCTCCCATTTGATCGTTTGGCATTCTTTGGACCAAGTTCGTCTCCTTGGTCCCACTTTGTCCGCCCTTTTGATCCTTTGGCATTCATTGGACCAAGTTCGTCTCGTTCGTCCCTTTTCGTCCTCCCATTTCATCCATGGGCATTCTTTGGACTAAGTTCGCCTCGTTCGTCCCTCTACATCCTCCCATTTGATCCTTTGGGCATTCTTCGGACTAAGTTCGTCTCTTTCGTCCTTGTCGTCCTCCCATTTGATCCTTTGGGCATTCATTGGACCAAGTTCGTCTCGTTCATCCCCCTACGTCCTCCCAATTGATCCTTGGGCATTCTTTGGACCAAGTTCGTCTCCTTCGTCCCTCTTCGTCCGCCCATTTGATCCTTTGGCATTCTTTGGACGTAGTTCGTCTCGTTCGTCCCTTTTCATCCTCCCATTTCATCCTTAGGCATTCTTTGGACCAAGTTCGTGTCGTTCGTCCCTCTACATCCTCCCATTTGATCCTTTGGGCATTCTTCGGACTAAGTTCGTCTCTTTCGTCCTTGTTCGTCCTCCCATTTGATCCTTTGGGCATTCTTTGGACCAAGTTCGTCTCGTTCATCCCTCTACGTCCTCCCATTTGATCCTTGGGCATTCTTTGTACCAAGTTCGTCACGTTCGTCCTCCCATTTGACCCTTTGGCATTCTTTGGACCAAGTTCGTCTCCTTCGTCCCTCTACGTCGT
Organism: Glycyrrhiza uralensis; assembly: GCA_030159175.1. Classification (NCBI taxonomy): domain Eukaryota; kingdom Viridiplantae; phylum Streptophyta; class Magnoliopsida; order Fabales; family Fabaceae; genus Glycyrrhiza; species Glycyrrhiza uralensis. Next base: position 23,944,733 of record BRZY01000006.1, on the reverse strand, counting down.
CCCATTCGATCGTTTGACATTCTTTGGACAAAGTTCGTCTCGTTCGTCCCTTTTCGTCCTCCATTTGATCCTTTGGCATTCTTTGTACCAAGTTCGTCTCTCTACGTGCTCCCATTTGATCCTTGGGCATTCTTCGTATCATGTTCGTCACGTTCGTCCTCCCATTTGATCCTTTGGCATTCTTTGGACCAAGTTCATCTCCTTCGTCCCTCATCGTCCTCCCATTTGATCCTTGGGAATTCTTTGTACCAAGTTCGTCACGTTCGTCGTCCCATTTGATCCTTTGGGCATTCTTTGGACCAAGTTCGTCTCGTTCGTCCCCCATTTGATCCTTTGACATTCTTCGGATCAAGTTCGTCTCGTTCGTCCTCCCATTTGATCCTTCGGCATTCTTTGGACCACGTTTCTCTCGTTCGTCCCTTTTCGTCCTCCCATTTCATCCTTGGGCATTCTTTGGACCAAGTTTGTCTCGTTCGTCCCTGTTCGTTCTCCCAATTGATCCTTTGGGCATTCTTTGGACCAAGTTCGCCTCATTCGTCCCTCTACGTCCTCCCATTTGATCCTTGGGCATTCTTTGTACCAAGTTCGTCTCGTTCGTCCTCCCATTTGATCCTTTGGCATTCTTTGGACCAAGTTCGTCTCCTTCGTCCCTATTCGTCCTCCCATTTGATCGTTTGACATTCTTTGGACAAAGTTCGTCTCGTTCGTCCTCTCATTTGATCCTTTGGCATTCTTTGGACCAAGTTCGTCTCCTTCGTCCCAGTTCATCCTCCCATTTGATCCTTTGGGCATTCTTTGTGCCATGTTCGTCACGTTCGTCCTTCCATTTGATCCTTCGGCATCTTTGGACCAAGTTCGTCTCCTTCGTCCCTCTTCGTCCTCGCATTTGATCCTTTGACATTCTTTGGACCAAGTTCGTCTCGTTCGCCCCTCTACGTCCTCCCATTTGATCCATTTGCATTCTTTGGACCAAGTTCGTCTCGTTCGTCCCTGTTCGTCCTCCCATTTGATCCTTGGGCATTCTTTGTACCAAGTTCGTCACGTTCGTCCGCCCATTTGATCCTTTGGCATTCTTTGGACCAAGTTCGTCTCGTTCGTCCCTTTCCGTCCTCCCATTTCATCCTTGGGCATTCTTTGGACCAAGTTCGTCCCGTTCGTCCCTCTACATCCTCCCATTTGATCCTTTGGGCATTCTTTGGACCAAGTTCGTCTCGTTCGTCCTTGTTTGTCCTCCCATTTGATCATTTGGGCATTCTTTGGACCAAGTTCGTCTCGTTCGTCCATCTACGTCCTCCCATTTGATCCTTGGGTATTCTTTGTACCAAGTTCGTCATGTTCGTCCTCCCATTTGATCCTTTGGTATTCTTTGGACCAAGTTCGTCTCCTTCGTCCCTCTTCGTCCTCCCATTTGATCGTTTGACATTCTTTGGACAAAGTACGTCTCGTTCGTCCCTTTTCGTTCTCCCATTTGAACCTTTGGCATTCTTTGGACCAAGTTCGTCTCATTCGTTCCTCTTCGTCGTCCCATTTGATCCTTTGGCATTCTTCGTACCAAGTTGGTCTCGTTCGTCCTCCCATTTGATCCTTCGGCATTCTTTGGACCAAGTTCGTCTCCTTCGTCCCTCTTCATCCTCACATTTGATCCTTTGACATTCTTTGGACCAAGTTCGTCTCGTTCGTCCCTTTCCGTCCTCCCATTTCATCCTTGGGCATTCTTTGGACCAAGTTCGTCCCGTTCGTCCCTCTACATCCTCCCATTTGATCCTTTGGGCATTCTTTGGACCAAGTTCGTCTCGTTCGTCCTTGTTTGTCCTCCCATTTGATCCTTTGGGCATTCTTTGGACCAAGTTCGTCTCGTTCGTCCGTCTACGTCCTCCCATTTGATCCTTGGGTATTCTTTGTACCAAGTTCGTCATGTTCGTCCTCCCATTTGATCCTTTGGCATTCTTTGCACCAAGTTCGTCTCCTTCGTCCCTCTTCGTCCTCCCATTTGATCGTTTGACATTCTTTGGACAAAGTTCGTCTCGTTCGTCCCTTTTCGTCCACCATTTGATCGTTTGGCATTCTTTGGACCATGTTCGTCTCGTTCGTCCCTCTACGTCCTCCCATTTGATCCTTGGGCATTCTTTGTACCATGTTCGTCACGTTCGTCCTCCCATTTGATCCTTCGGCATCTTTGGACCAAGTTCGTCTCCTTCGTCCCTCTTCGTCCTCGTATTTGATCCTTTGACATTCTTTGGACCAAGTTCGTCTCGTTCGCCCCTCTACGTCCTCCCATTTGATCCATTTGCATTCTTTGGACCAAGTTCGTCTCGTTCGTCCCTGTTCGTCCTCCCATTTGATCCTTGGGCATTCTTTGTACCAAGTGCGTCACGTTCGTCCGCCCATTTGATCCTTTGGCATTCCTTGGACCAAGTTCGTCTCGTTCGTCCCTTTCCGTTCTCCCATTTCATCCTTGGGCATTCTTTGGACCAAGTTCATCCCGTTCGTCCCTCTACATCCTCCCATTTGATCCTTTGGGCATTCTTTGGACCAAGTTCGTCTCGTTCGTCCTTGTTTGTCCTCCCATTTGATCCTTTGGGCATTCTTTGGACCAAGTTCGTCTCGTTCGTCCATCTACGTCCTCCCATTTGATCCTTGGGTATTCTTTGTACCAAGTTCGTCATGTTCGTCCTCCCATTTGATCCTATGGTATTCTTTGGACCAAGTTCGTCTCCTTCGTCCCTCTTCGTCCTCCCATTTTATCGTTTGACATTCTTTGGACAAAGTTCGTCTCGTTCGTCCCTTTTCGTCCACCATTTGATCCTTTGGCATTCTTTGGACCAAGTTCGTCTCGTTCGTCCCTCTACGTCCTCCCATTTGATCCTTGGGCATTCTTTGTACCATGTTCGTCACGTTCGTCCTCCCATTTGATCCTTCGGCATCTTTGGACCAAGTTCGTCTCCTTCGTCCCTCTTCGTCCTCGTATTTGATCCTTTGACATTCTTTGGACCAAGTTCGTCTCGTTCGCCCCTCTACGTCCTCCCATTTGATCCATTTGCATTCTTTGGACCAAGTTCGTCTCGTTCGTCCCTGTTCGTCCTCCCATTTGATCCTTGGGCATTCTTTGTACCAAGTGCGTCACGTTCGTCCGCCCATTTGATCCTTTGGCATTCCTTGGACCAAGTTCGTCTCGTTCGTCCCTTTCCGTCCTCCCATTTCATCCTTGGGCATTCTTTGGACCAAGTTCATCCCGTTCGTCCCTCTACATCCTCCCATTTGATCCTTTGGGCATTCTTTGGACCAAGTTCGTCTCGTTCGTCCTTGTTTGTCCTCCCATTTGATCCTTTGGGCATTCTTTGGACCAAGTTCGTCTCGTTCGTCCATCTACGTCCTCCCATTTGATCCTTGGGTATTCTTTGTACCAAGTTCGTCATGTTCGTCCTCCCATTTGATCCTATGGTATTCTTTGGACCAAGTTCGTCTCCTTCGTCCCTCTTCGTCCTCCCATTTTATCGTTTGACATTCTTTGGACAAAGTACGTCTCGTTCGTCCCTTTTCGTCCTCCCATTTGAACCTTTGGCATTCTTTGGACCAAGTTCGTCTCGTTCGTCCCTTTTCGTCCTCCCATTTCATCCTTGGGCATTCTTTGGACCAAGTTCGTCCCGTTCGTCCCTCTACATCCTCCCATTTGATCCTTTGGGCATTCTTTGGACCAAGTTCGTCTCGTTCGTCCTTGTTTGTCCTCCCATTTGATCCTTTGGGCATTCTTTGGACCAAGTTCGTCTCGTTCGTCCGTCTACGTCCTCCCATTTGATCCTTGGGTATTCTTTGTACCAAGTTCGTCATGTTCGTCCTCCCATTTGATCCTTTGGCATTCTTTGCACCAAGTTCGTCTCCTTCGTCCCTCTTCGTCCTCCCATTTGATCGTTTGACATTCTTTGGACAAAGTTCGTCTCGTTCGTCCCTTTTCGTCCACCATTTGATCCTTTGGCATTCTTTGGACCATGTTCGTCTCGTTCGTCCCTCTACGTCCTCCCATTTGATCCTTGGGCATTCTTTGTACCATGTTCGTCACGTTCGTCCTCCCATTTGATCCTTCGGCATCTTTGGACCAAGTTCGTCTCCTTCGTCCCTCTTCGTCCTCGTATTTGATCCTTTGACATTCTTTGGACCAAGTTCGTCTCGTTCGCCCCTCTACGTCCTCCCATTTGATCCATTTGCATTCTTTGGACCAAGTTCGTCTCGTTCGTCCCTGTTCGTCCTCCCATTTGATCCTTGGGCATTCTTTGTACCAAGTGCGTCACGTTCGTCCGCCCATTTGATCCTTTGGCATTCCTTGGACCAAGTTCGTCTCGTTCGTCCCTTTCCGTTCTCCCATTTCATCCTTGGGCATTCTTTGGACCAAGTTCATCCCGTTCGTCCCTCTACATCCTCCCATTTGATCCTTTGGGCATTCTTTGGACCAAGTTCGTCTCGTTCGTCCTTGTTTGTCCTCCCATTTGATCCTTTGGGCATTCTTTGGACCAAGTTCGTCGCGTTCGTCCATCTACGTCCTCCCATTTGATCCTTGGGTATTCTTTGTACCAAGTTCGTCATGTTCGTCCTCCCATTTGATCCTATGGTATTCTTTGGACCAAGTTCGTCTCCTTCGTCCCTCTTCGTCCTCCCATTTTATCGTTTGACATTCTTTGGACAAAGTTCGTCTCGTTCGTCCCTTTTCGTCCACCATTTGATCCTTTGGCATTCTTTGGACCAAGTTCGTCTCGTTCGTCCCTCTACGTCCTCCCATTTGATCCTTGGGCATTCTTTGTACCATGTTCGTCACGTTCGTCCTCCCATTTGATCCTTCGGCATCTTTGGACCAAGTTCGTCTCCTTCGTCCCTCTTCGTCCTCGTATTTGATCCTTTGACATTCTTTGGACCAAGTTCGTCTCGTTCGCCCCTCTACGTCCTCCCATTTGATCCATTTGCATTCTTTGGACCAAGTTCGTCTCGTTCGTCCCTGTTCGTCCTCCCATTTGATCCTTGGGCATTCTTTGTACCAAGTGCGTCACGTTCGTCCGCCCATTTGATCCTTTGGCATTCCTTGGACCAAGTTCGTCTCGTTCGTCCCTTTCCGTCCTCCCATTTCATCCTTGGGCATTCTTTGGACCAAGTTCATCCCGTTCGTCCCTCTACATCCTCCCATTTGATCCTTTGGGCATTCTTTGGACCAAGTTCGTCTCGTTCGTCCTTGTTTGTCCTCCCATTTGATCCTTTGGGCATTCTTTGGACCAAGTTCGTCTCGTTCGTCCATCTACGTCCTCCCATTTGATCCTTGGGTATTCTTTGTACCAAGTTCGTCATGTTCGTCCTCCCATTTGATCCTATGGTATTCTTTGGACCAAGTTCGTCTCCTTCGTCCCTCTTCGTCCTCCCATTTTATCGTTTGACATTCTTTGGACAAAGTACGTCTCGTTCGTCCCTTTTCGTCCTCCCATTTGAACCTTTGGCATTCTTTGGACCAAGTTCGTCTCATTCGTCCCTCTTCGTCGTCCCATTTGATCCTTTGGCATTCTTTGTACCAAGTTGGTCTCGTTCGTCCCTCTACGTCCTCCCATTTGATCCTTTGACATTCTTTGTACCAAGTTGGTCTCGTTCGTCCTCCCATTTGATCCTTTGGCATTCTTTGGACCACGTTCGTCTCGTTCTTTCCTTTTCGTCCTCCCCTTTCATCCTTGGGTATTCTTTGGACCGAGTTCGTCTCGTTCGTCCCTCTACATCCTCCCATTTGATCCTTTGGCATTCTTTGGACCAAGTTCGTCTCGTTCGTCCCGCTTCGTCCTCCCACTTCATCCTTTGGCATTCTTTGGACCAAGTTCGTCTCGTTCGTCCCTCTACATCCTTCCATTTGATCCTTTGGGCATTCTTCGGACTAAGTTCGTCTCGTTCGTCCGTGTTCGTCCTCCCATATGATCCTTTGGGCATTCTTTGGACCAAGTACATCTCGTTCGTCCCTCTACGTCCTCCCATTTGATCCTTGGGCATTCTTTGTACCAAGTTCGTCATGTTCGTCCTCCCATTTGATCCTTTGGCATTCTTTGGACCAAGTTCGTCTCCTTCGTCCCTCTTCGTCCTCCCATTTGATCCTTTGACATTTTTTGGACCAAGTTCGTCTCGTTCCTCCCTTTTTGTCCTCCATTTGATCCTTTGGCATTCTTTGGACCTAGTTCGTCTCGTTCGTCCCTCTACGTCCTCCCATTTGATCCTTGGGCATTCTTTGGACCAAGTTTGTCTCCTTCGTCCCTCTTCGTCTGCCCATTTGATCCTTTGGCATTCTTTGGACCAAGTTCGTCTCGTTCGTCCCGCTTCGTCCTCCCACTTCATCCTTTGGCATTCTTTGGACCAAGTTCGTCTCGTTCGTCCCTCTACATCCTTCCATTTGATCCTTTGGGCATTCTTCGGACTAAGTTCGTCTCGTTCGTCCGTATTCGTCCTCCCATATGATCCTTTGGGCATTCTTTGGACCAAGTTCATCTCGTTCGTCCCTCTACGTCCTCCCATTTGATCCTTGGGCATTCTTTGTACCAAGTTCGTCATGTTCGTCCTCCCATTTGATCCTTTGGCATTCTTTGGACCAAGTTCGTCTCCTTCGTCCCTCTTCGTCCTCCCATTTGATCGTTTGACATTCTTTGGACAAAGTTAATCTCGTTCGTCCCTTTTTGTCCTCCATTTGATCCTTTGGCATTCTTTGGACCAAGTTCGTCTCGTTCGTCTCTCTACGTCCTCCCATTTGATCCTTTGGGCATTCTTCGGACTAAGTTTGTCTCTTTCGTCCTTGTCGTCCTCCCATTTGATCCTTTGGGCATTCATTGGACCAAGTTCGTCTCGTTCATCCCCCTACTGATGAGGACATGGAGGTCCAAGAAGCCATTCAAAGCCTAGGAGGCCCAATGACTAGGGCAATGTCAAGAAGGGCGCAAGAAGGCTTAGTCCAATTTATGACTAAGACAATTGCGAACATGGGCAAAGATGTAATTGCACCAAAAACCATGCTTGTCATACAAGACATGGAGGAGGCGCAACATGCATAACCAGCCAGCCAAGTTATCTTGTTTTAAATAAAGTGCATGTGACCAATTGATTTATTTGGGACCAAAGCACTAAGTGTTTAATTCCTTGAATTATTTTTTGTGTGTTTAATCCACTTTAAGTGGTTACATGAATAAAGGCAAGAGGAAGGCATGGTGGGCGCATAAAGGCAAGGGAGACAAAGAAGTCATGGCAATCAAGACCAAGGCATGAATGCTCCAACATCACAATCAAAATGTAACAGCCACATGTTTAATTTCAATCAAGAGGGTGGCTGCATTAAGAAGGTGGGGCGCTGCACTTCATGGCTGGATAACAGCCAAATCAATTGGCTCTCTTGGGATTCCTTGCACCATTAGTGAGGGACTTGAAGAACAATCAAAGAGGGCATCCAAGAGAAGGAAGAGGGGCGCATTTCTGATGGCTGGACAGCAGCCATATTCATGGCTTCTCATTGGATTCCTTGCACATTAAAAAGCTAGGGAGCAGCCATATAATTACATGTAATTGCCTTGTAATTGCTTGATTAATTCTAGCCTAGGATTCCTTGGATTTTGGGCGCATAGAAGGGGCTGGTTGGCAGCCATCTGATTGCTTGTAATTGCTCCTTAATGAGCACCTAGGATTCCTTGTAAGCCTTGAAAGGCATAGCCCAAGTCAGCACTTGTAATTCAGACCAGCTCCCTCCCTATATAAAGGGGCGCATGGCACATGGAAATGCAACTTTGATTTTGAGCAAAAATATTACCTTGTGTAATTGAGTCCTTACTCTTTGGTTCTGGATTGAACCAGACTTTGATCTTACCAAGAATCCTTTCTTGTGGTGATCCTCATTTCCATAGGCTTATCCTTGTCTTGGATTAGACCAAGGTGGCGCCCCTTGCCTCCCATCCATTCTTCTTGTTCCTTGCTTCCTAAATTGCTCTCTTGTTTGTTTGTTATAACAAGAACTCTTAATTCTCACTTCCTTTTTTGTTCACTTGTTCTTATACTGTTCACTAGTTTCTTGTTAAAATAAGAACCATCCTTTCTTGCTTTTCTTTCTTAAAGATTGAAAATCACAAGTTCTTAGTCACAACCAGAATCTAAGTGGTGAATTCAAGTCATTGGCCAAGTTGTTACAACAAGGAGGCCATCATTTGGCATCAAAGCTTTGGTTCGAATTGTTACAAAAAGAAACCCAGGTTTATCTAATCTTATCTTTGTGTTCTGATTTCTAGTTTTTGAAAAGAAAAAAAAAAAGAAAAAAAAAAGGCTGCGAAAATTCAAAAGAAAAAAAAAAATATATGTGTTTTGAATTCTGGTTGTGTTTTGTTTTTGCTGCACTTTGATTCCTTTTGTTTTTTTTTCTTCTCAATTTCGTTCTTTGAGTGAGTTCTAATTTGTTCTAGTTCTCACAATTTTTTGTTCAGTTTCTTTTGTTTCTTGTTTTTACCTTTGCTACTCTAAGCTATTGTGGTGTGTGGATTATTATTTTGATTGGTTTCTTGTGTTGTTTCACTTTCTGGTTTCTCTAAAGAACTAAAAGAGTTATGGATCCTCAAAATCGTTTACTTTTAGAAGCCCTCACGGCAAAAATGAGTGAACTATTAAAACAAGAATTGGAAGGTATCAATGAGAGACTTGATCAATTGGAAAACTCACAAAACAATAGTGATGGGGAGGATCGGAGGAGAAGGCGTGATGATCATAGAGAAGAGAGGTTGAGTGGTATAAAAATAAAAGTACCACAGTTTGTTGGAAGGAATGATCCCGAGGCGTATTTAGAATGGGAAACTAAAATTGAACAAATTTTTTCCTGTTATAATTACACTGATCTTCAAAAGGTGCAGGTTGCTTCTATTGAATTTACAGATTATGCCTTGGTGTGGTGGGATCAATTGGTGAAGGAAAGGAGAAGGAACAATGAGCAACCCATTGCCACATGGGAGGAGATGAAAAGGCTCATGAGAAGGAGATTCGTCCCATCTTATTACAACAGAGAGTTGCACAACAAGTTACAGCGACTCACCCAAGGTAATAAGAGTGTAGATGAGTACTTTAAGGAGATGGAGGTGGCGAAAATTAGAGCAAATGTGGAGGAGGATGAAGAAGCAACCATGGCCAGATTCTTTCATGGTCTAAATCGTGACATTAGTGATATAGTGGAGCTACAACACTATGTCCAATTGGACGATTTGTTACATCAAGCCACAAAGGTAGAACAACAACTCAAAAGGAAGGGCCAAATAAGAAGAAGCACTACCACTTCCAATTGGAAGAATCACCCAAAGAATGAAGGTGCCTCATCATCCAAAGAAGCCACGGCTGATCCAAAAGGTAAAAACACTATAACTAGTCCTTCTCAAAATTCAACTAACCGGGCTGTTAAGTGTTTCAAGTGCCAAGGCTTAGGACACATTGCATCTCAATGTCCTACCAAGAGAATTATGATGGTAGAGGAGGTTGAGGAGGAAGAGGAAGAGGGCGAAGAGTATGAAGAGGGTGGTGAAGAGGAGGAGGCCCAAATACCAAGTGGAGAGTTGCTCATGATGAAGAGGGTGCTAGAAGCCATTGTCAAGGAAGAAGAGGCAACTCAAAGGGAAAACATTTTTCACTCAAGATGCCTCATAAAAGGCAAGGTATGTTCCCTTATTATTGATGGTGGGAGTTGTACAAATGTTGCTAGTACAAGGTTAGTTTCCAAACTGCAAATAGAAACTAAACCCCACCCCAAGCCATATAAGCTTCAATGGCTTGTTAATGATGTTGAGATGGTTGTGGACAAGCAAGTAGAAATTTCTTTTTCAATTGGTAAATATGAGGATGTGGCTGTTTGTGATGTTGTACCAATGGAGGCCAGCCATGTGTTGTTGGGAAGGCCTTGGCAATTTGACAAGAAAGCAAGTCATGAAGGGCACACCAACAAATATTTCTTTGTTCATCATGGCAAAAGAATTGTTTTGGCTCCTTTGAGCCCAAGTGAGGTGAGAGATGATCAAAAGAAATTGAGAGAAAAATGTGAAAAAGAAAAAGAAATAGAAAAAGAAAAAGAAGAAAAAGAAAAGATCGCCAAAGAAAAAGAGAGAAAAAAGAGTGACAAAAAGAAAAATGAAGAAAAGAAAGAAAGTTTGATGGCGACAAAAGGAGAGGTTAAAGAAGCTTTTGTCACAAACCAGCCCCTATATTTGCTTTTTAGCAAGGAGGTGGCCTTGTTGGAAAATTTACCTAACACCAAAGAATTGCCAAAATGCATAGATTTTCTTTTGCAGGAATTTGAGGACTTGTTTCCTAAGGAGGTACCAAGTGGGCTGCCACCTTTGAGAGGGATTGAGCACCACATTGATCTCATCCCAGGCGCCACTTTGCCTAATAGGCCAGCCTACCGGTGCAACCCCCAACAAACGCAAGAGATACAAAAGCAAGTGGCTGAATTGGTAAGTAAAGGTTGGGTAAGAGAAAGTTTAAGTCCTTGTGCTGTCCCTGTTATTTTAGTCCCTAAGAAAGATGGTAGCTGGAGAATGTGCACTGATTGTAGAGCTGTTAACAATATTACTGTTAAGTATAGGCATCCTATTCCAAGATTAGATGACTTGCTTGATGAATTGTTTGGTGCATGCTTGTTCTCTAAAATTGATTTGAAAAGTGGGTACCATCAAATTAGGATAAGGGAAGGGGATGAATGGAAAACTGCTTTCAAAACAAAGTATGGTTTATATGAGTGGTTAGTTATGCCTTTTGGTTTAACAAATGCACCCAGCACTTTCATGAGATTAATGAACCATGTTTTGAGAGAATTCTTGGGTAAATTTGTTGTTGTATATTTTGATGATATCTTGATATATAGCAAAAATTTAGAAGACCATTGCATTCATCTAAGGGCTGTTTTGAATGTGCTAAGAAAAGAAAACTTGTTTGCAAATTTGGAAAAATGTGTTTTTTGCACAAAACAAGTTATTTTTCTAGGCTTTGTTATAAGCTCTCAAGGAGTGCATGTGGATGAAGCAAAGGTGAAGGCAATCCAAGAATGGCCCACACCCAAAAATGTGACTGAGGTAAGAAGCTTTCATGGTTTAGCAAGTTTCTATAGGAGGTTTGTTAAGGACTTTAGTACTATTGCTGCACCTCTTAATGAAATTGTTAAAAAGGAAGTTGGTTTTAAATGGGGTGAGAAACAAGAACAAGCTTTTTCATTTCTTAAAGAAAAGCTCACCCAAGCACCAATTCTAGCATTGCCTAATTTTTCAAAATCTTTTGAAATTGAGTGTGATGCTTCCAATGTTGGAATTGGGGCTGTTTTAATGCAAGAAGGACATCCAATTGCTTATTATAGTGAGAAATTAAAAGGGGCTGCCCTAAATTACTCAACTTATGATAAGGAATTGTATGCCTTAGTAAGGGCATTGCAAACATGGCAACATTACTTGCTGCCAAAAGAATTTGTCATTCATAGTGATCATGAGTCCTTGAAGTACTTAAAAGGACAAGGTAAGTTGAACAAGAGGCATGCTAAATGGGTTGAATTTTTGGAGCAATTTCCTTATGTGATTAAGCACAAGAAGGGTAAGGCAAATGTTGTGGCTGATGCATTATCAAGAAGGTATGCATTACTCTCTACTCTTGAAACTAAAGTTTTTGGTCTTGAACACATTAAGGAATTGTATGAGCATGATCTTGATTTTTCTGAAAAATATATTGATTGTGTGCATGCTGCCCATAATGGATTTTTTAGGCACAATGATTATTTATTTAAAGAGAAAAGGTTGTGTGTGCCAAAAGGATCCATTAGAGACCTCTTGGTCAAAGAGGCGCATGAGGGGGGGTTAATGGGACATTTTGGTGTTCCTAAAACTTTGGAATTTTTACAAGAACATTTTTATTGGCCTCACATGAAAGTTGATGTACAAAAGTATTGTGAAAGGTGTATTGTTTGCAAAAAGGCCAAATCCAAAGTTTTACCCCATGGTTTGTATACTCCTTTACCTGTTCCTGAATATCCTTGGATTGACCTTTCCATGGACTTTGTTTTGGGGCTGCCAAGAACAAAGACTGGAAAAGATTCTATTTTTGTTGTTGTGGACAGGTTCTCAAAAATGGCACACTTCATCCCATGCAAAAAGGTGGATGATGCTTGCCACATTGCTGATTTGTTCTTCAAAGAGGTGGTGCGCCTACATGGCCTACCAAAGAGTATAGTGTCCGATCGTGACGCTAAGTTTCTAAGCCACTTCTGGAGAACTTTGTGGGGTAAGGTGGGAACTAAGTTACTATTCTCTACAACTTGTCATCCCCAAACTGATGGGCAAACTGAGGTAGTAAACAGAACTCTCTCTCTACTCTCTTAAGGGCTATGCTTTCAAAGAATTTGAAAATGTGGGAAACATGGCTGCCCCATGTTGAATTTGCTTATAATAGGGTTGTCCATAGTACTACAAATCATTCCCCATTTGAGATTGTGTATGGTTATAATCCTTTGACTCCTCTTGATTTGTTACCTTTACCTAACACATCTCTTTTGAAGCATAAAGATGGCAAAGCCAAAGCTGAATTTGTGAAAAGTTTGCATGAGAAAATTAAATTGCAAATTGAAAAGAAGAATGAAAGCTATGCCAAAAACGCCAATAAAGGGCGCAAACGGGTTATCTTTGAACCCGGAGATTGGGTTTGGATCCATATGAGAAAGGAAAGGTTTCCTTTACAAAGGAAATCTAAGTTAATGCCTAGGGGCGATGGCCCTTTCCAAGTGATTGCCAAAGTTAATGACAATGCTTACAAGATTGACCTTCCTGGTGAGTATGGTGTTAGTGCCACTTTCAATGTTGCTGACTTGTCTCCTTTTGATGTAGGTGATGAAAACTTCAATTCGAGGTCGAATTCCTTTCAAGAGGGGGTGAATGATGAGGACATGGAGGTCCAAGAAGCCATTCAAAGCCTAGGAGGCCCAATGACTAGGGCAATGTCAAGAAGGGCGCAAGAAGGCTTAGTCCAATTTATGACTAAGACAATTGCGAACATGGGCAAAGATGTAATTGCACCAAAAACCATGCTTGTCATACAAGACATGGAGGAGGCGCAACATGCATAACCAGCCAGCCAAGTTATCTTGTTTTAAATAAAGTGCATGTGACCAATTGATTTATTTGGGACCAAAGCACTAAGTGTTTAATTCCTTGAATTATTTTTTGTGTGTTTAATCCACTTTAAGTGGTTACATGAATAAAGGCAAGAGGAAGGCATGGTGGGCGCATAAAGGCAAGGGAGACAAAGAAGTCATGGCAATCAAGACCAAGGCATGAATGCTCCAACATCACAATCAAAATGTAACAGCCACATGTTTAATTTCAATCAAGAGGGTGGCTGCATTAAGAAGGTGGGGCGCTGCACTTCATGGCTGGATAACAGCCAAATCAATTGGCTCTCTTGGGATTCCTTGCACCATTAGTGAGGGACTTGAAGAACAATCAAAGAGGGCATCCAAGAGAAGGAAGAGGGGCGCATTTCTGATGGCTGGACAGCAGCCATATTCATGGCTTCTCATTGGATTCCTTGCACATTAAAAAGCTAGGGAGCAGCCATATAATTACATGTAATTGCCTTGTAATTGCTTGATTAATTCTAGCCTAGGATTCCTTGGATTTTGGGCGCATAGAAGGGGCTGGTTGGCAGCCATCTGATTGCTTGTAATTGCTCCTTAATGAGCACCTAGGATTCCTTGTAAGCCTTGAAAGGCATAGCCCAAGTCAGCACTTGTAATTCAGACCAGCTCCCTCCCTATATAAAGGGGCGCATGGCACATGGAAATGCAACTTTGATTTTGAGCAAAAATATTACCTTGTGTAATTGAGTCCTTACTCTTTGGTTCTGGATTGAACCAGACTTTGATCTTACCAAGAATCCTTTCTTGTGGTGATCCTCATTTCCATAGGCTTATCCTTGTCTTGGATTAGACCAAGGTGGCGCCCCTTGCCTCCCATCCATTCTTCTTGTTCCTTGCTTCCTAAATTGCTCTCTTGTTTGTTTGTTATAACAAGAACTCTTAATTCTCACTTCCTTTTTTGTTCACTTGTTCTTATACTGTTCACTAGTTTCTTGTTAAAATAAGAACCATCCTTTCTTGCTTTTCTTTCTTAAAGATTGAAAATCACAAGTTCTTAGTCACAACCAGAATCTAAGTGGTGAATTCAAGTCATTGGCCAAGTTGTTACAACAAGGAGGCCATCACCTACGTCCTCCCAATTGATCCTTGGGCATTCTTTGGACCAAGTTCGTCTCCTTCGTCCCTCTTCGTCCGCCCATTTGATCCTTTGGCATTCTTTGGACCTAGTTCGTCTCGTTCGTCCCTTTTCGTCCTCCCATTTCATCCTTAGGCATTCTTTGGACCAAGTTCGTGTCGTTCGTCCCTCTACATCCTCCCATTTGATCCTTTGGGCATTCTTCGGACTAAGTTCGTCTCTTTCGTCCTTGTTCGTCCTCCCATTTGATCCTTTGGGCATTCTTTGGACCAAGTTCGTCTCGTTCATCCCTCTACGTCCTCCCATTTGATCCTTGGGCATTCTTTGTACCAAGTTCGTCACGTTCGTCCTCCCATTTGACCCTTTGGCATTCTTTGGACCAAGTTCGTCTCCTTCGTCCCTCTACGTCGTCCCATTCGATCGTTTGACATTCTTTGGACAAAGTTCGTCTCGTTCGTCCCTTTTCGTCCTCCTTTTGATCTTTTGGCATTCTTTGGACCAAGTTCGTCTCGTTCGTCCCTCTACGTGCTGCCATTTGATCCTTCGGCATTCTTTGTACCAAGTTCGTCACGTTCGTCCTCCCATTTGATCCTTTGGCATTCTTTGGACCAAGTTCATCTCCTTCGTCCCTCTTCGTCCTCCCATTTGATCCTTGGGAATTCTTTGTACCAAGTTCGTCACGTTCGTCATCCCATTTGATCCTTTGGGCATTCTTTGGACCAAGTTCGTCTCGTTCGTCCTCCCATTTGATCCTTTGGCATTCTTTGGACCACGTTCCTCTCGTTCGTCCCTTTTCGTCCTCCCATTTCATCCTTGGGCATTCTTTGGACCAAGTTCGTCTCGTTCGTCCCTCTACATCCTCCCATTTCATCTTTGGAAATTCTTTGGACCAAGTTCGTCTCGTTCGTCCCTGTTCGTTCTCCCAATTGATCCTTTGGGCATTCTTTGGACCAAGTTCGTCTCGTTCGTCCCTCTACGTCCTCCCATTTGATCCTTGGGCATTCTTTGTACCAAGTTCGTCTCGTTCGTCCTCCCATTTGATCCTTTGGCATTCTTTGGACCAAGTTCGTCTCCTTCGTCCCTCTTCGTCCTCCCATTTGATCGTTTGACATTCTTTGGACAAAGTTCGTCTCGTTCGTGCCTTTTCGTCCACCATTTGATCCTTTGGCATTCTTTGGACCAAGTTCGTCTCGTTCGTCCATCTACGTCCTCCCATTTGATCCTTGGGCATTCTTTGTACCATGTTCGTCACGTTCGTCCTCCCATTGGATCCTTTGGCATCTTTGGACCAAGTTCGTCTCCTTCGTCCCTCTTCGTCCTCGCATTTGATCCTTTGACATTCTTTGGACCAAGTTCGTCTCGTTCGCCCCTCTACGTCGTCCCATTTGATCCATTTGCATTCTTTGGACCAAGTTCGTCTCGTTCGTCCCTGTTCGTCCTCCCAATTGATCCTTTGGCATTCTTTGGACCAAGTTCGTCTCGTTCGTCCCTTTCCGTCCTTCCATTTCATCCTTGGGCATTCTTTGGACCAAGTTCGTCCCGTTCGTCCCTCTACATCCTCCCATTTGATCCTTTGGGCATTCTTTGGACCAAGTTCGTCTCGTTCGTCCTTGTTTGTCCTCCCATTTGATCCTTTGGGCATTCTTTGGACCAAGTTCGTCTCGTTCGTCCATCTACGTCCTCCCATTTGATCCTTGGGTATTCTTTGTACCAAGTTCGTCATGTTCGTCCTCCCATTTGATCCTTTGGTATTCTTTGGACCAAGTTCGTCTCCTTCGTCCCTCTTCGTCCTCCCATTTGATCGTTTGACATTCTTTGGACAAAGTACGTCTCGTTCGTCCCTTTTCGTCCTCCCATTTGAACCTTTGGCATTCTTTGGACTAAGTTCGTCTCGTTCGGCCCTTTTCGTCCTCCCATTTCATCCTTGGGCAATCTTTGGACCAAGTTCGTCTCGTTCGTCCCTCTACGTCCTCCCATTTGATCCTTTGACATTCTTTGTACCAAGTTGGTCTCGTTCGTCCTCCCATTTGATCCTTTGGCATTCTTTGGACCACGTTCGTCTCGTTCGTCCCTTTTCGTCCTCCCATTTATTCCTTGGGTATTCTTTGGACCGAGTTCGTCTCGTTCGTCCCTCTACATCCTCCCATTTCATCTTTGGGCATTCTTTGGACCAAGTTCGTCTCGTTCGTCCCTCTACGTCCTCCCATTTGATCCTTGGGCATTCTTTGTACCAACTTCATCTCGTTCTTCCTCCCATTTGATCATTTGGCATTCTTTGGACCAAGTTCGTCTCGTTCATCCCTTTTTGTCCTCCATTTGATCCTTTGGCATTCTTTGGACCTAGTTCGTCTCGTTCGTCCCTCTACGTCCTCCCATTTGATCCTTGGGCATTCTTTGGACCAAGTTTGTCTCCTTCGTCCCTCTTCGTCTGCCCATTTGATCCTTTGGCATTCTTTGGACCAAGTTCGTCTCGTTCGTCCCGCTTCGTCCTCCCACTTCATCCTTGGGCATTCTTTGGACCAAGTTCGTATCGTTCGTCCCTCTACATCCTTCCATTTGATCCTTTGGGCATTCTTCAGACTAAGTTCGTCTCGTTCGTCCGTGTTCGTCCTCCCATATGATCCTTTGGGCGTTCTTTGGACCAAGTTCATCTCGTTCGTCCCTCTACGTCCTCCCATTTGATCCTTGGGCATTCTTTGTACCAAGTTCGTCATGTTCGTCCTCCCATTTGATCCTTTGGCATTCTTTGGACCAAGTTCGTCTCCTTCGTCCCTCTTCGTCCTCCCATTTGATCGTTTGACATTCTTTGGACAAAGTTAATCTCGTTCGTCCCTTTTCGTCCTCCATTTGATCCTTTGGCATTCTTTGGACAAAGTTCGTCTCGTTCGTCTCTCTACGTCCTCCCATTTGATCCTTTGGGCATTCTTCGGACTAAGTTTGTCTCTTTCGTCCTTGTCGTCCTCCCATTTGATCCTTTGGGCATTCATTGGACCAAGTTCGTCTCGTTCATCCCCCTACGTCCTCCCAATTGATCCTTGGGCATTCTTTGGACCAAGTTCGTCTCCTTCGTCCCTCTTCGTCCGCCCATTTGATCCTTTGGCATTCTTTGGACCTAGTTCGTCTCGTTCGTCCCTTTTCGTCCTCCCATTTCATCCTTAGGCATTCTTTGGACCAAGTTCGTGTCGTTCGTCCCTCTACATCCTCCCATTTGATCCTTTGGGCATTCTTCGGACTAAGTTCGTCTCTTTCGTCCTTGTTCGTCCTCCCATTTGATCCTTTGGGCATTCTTTGGATCAAGTTCGTTTCGTTCATCCCTCTACGTCCTCCCATTTGATCCTTGGGCATTCTTTGTACCAAGTTCGTCACGTTCGTCCTCCCATTTGACCCTTTGGCATTCTATGGACCAAGTTCGTCTCCTTCGTCCCTCTACGTCGTCCCATTCGATCGTTTGACATTCTTTGGACAAAGTTCGTCTCGTTCGTCCCTTTTCGTCCTCCTTTTGATCCTTTGGGCATTCTTTGGACCAAGTTCGTCTCGTTCGTCCATCTACGTCCTCCCATTTGATCCTTGGGTATTCTTTGTACCAAGTTCGTCATGTTCGTCCTCCCATTTGATCCTTTGGCATTCTTTGGACCAAGTTCGTCTCCTTCGTCCCTCTTCGTCCTCCCATTTGATCGTTTGGCATTCTTTGGACCAAGTTCGTCTCGTTCGTCCCTCTACGTCCTCCCATTTGATCCTTGGGCATTCTTTGTACCAAGTTCGTCTCGTTCGTCCTCCCATTTGATCCTTTGGCATTCTTTGGACCAAGTTCGTCTCCTTCGTCCCTCTTCGTCCTCCCATTTGATCGTTTGACATTCTTTGGACAAAGTTCGTCTCGTTCGTCCCTTTTCGTCCACCATTTGATCCTTTGGCATTCTTTGGACCAAGTTCGTCTCGTTCGTCCATCTACGTCCTCCCATTTGATCCTTGGGCATTCTTTGTACCATGTTCGTCACGTTCGTCCTCCCATTGGATCCTTTGGCATCTTTGGACCAAGTTCGTCTCCTTCGTCCCTCTTCGTCCTCGCATTTGATCCTTTGACATTCTTTGGACCAAGTTCGTCTCGTTCGCCCCTCTACGTCGTCCCATTTGATCCATTTGCATTCTTTGGACTAAGTTCGTCTCGTTCGTCCCTGTTCGTCCTCCCAATTGATCCTTTGGCATTCTTTGGACCAAGTTCGTCTCGTTCGTCCCTTTCCGTCCTTCCATTTCATCCTTGGGCATTCTTTGGACCAAGTTCGTCCCGTTCGTCCCTCTACATCCTCCCATTTGATCCTTTGGGCATTCTTTGGACCAAGTTCGTCTCGTTCGTCCTTGTTTGTCCTCCCATTTGATCCTTTGGGCATTCTTTGGACCAAGTTCGTCTCGTTCGTCCATCTACGTCCTCCCATTTGATCCTTGGGTATTCTTTGTACCAAGTTCGTCATGTTCGTCCTCCCATTTGATCCTTTGGTATTTTTTGGACCAAGTTCGTCTCCTTCGTCCCTCTTCGTCCTCCCATTTGATCGTTTGACATTCTTTGGACAAAGTACGTCTCGTTCGTCCCTTTTCGTCCTCCCATTTGAACCTTTGGCATTCTTTGGACTAAGTTCGTCTCGTTCGGCCCTTTTCGTCCTCCCATTTCATCCTTGGGCAATCTTTGGACTAAGTTCGTCTCGTTCGTCCCTCTACGTCCTCCCATTTGATCCTTTGACATTCTTTGTACCAAGTTGGTCTCGTTCGTCCTCCCATTTGATCCTTTGGCATTCTTTGGACCACGTTCGTCTCGTTCGTCCCTTTTCGTCCTCCCATTTATTCCTTGGGTATTCTTTGGACCGAGTTCGTCTCGTTCGTCCCTCTACATCCTCCCATTTCATCTTTGGGCATTCTTTGGACCAAGTTCGTCTCGTTCGTCCCTCTACGTCCTCCCATTTGATCCTTGGGCATTCTTTGTACCAACTTCATCTCGTTCTTCCTCCCATTTGATCATTTGGCATTCTTTGGACCAAGTTCGTCTTGTTCATCCCTTTTTGTCCTCCATTTGATCCTTTGGCATTCTTTGGACCTAGTTCGTCTCGTTCGTCCCTCTACGTCCTCCCATTTGATCCTTGGGCATTCTTTGGACCAAGTTTGTCTCCTTCGTCCCTCTTCGTCTGCCCATTTGATCCTTTGGCATTCTTTGGACCAAGTTCGTCTCGTTCGTCCCGCTTCGTCCTCCCACTTCATCCTTGGGCATTCTTTGGACCAAGTTCGTATCGTTCGTCCCTCTACATCCTTCCATTTGATCCTTTGGGCATTCTTCAGACTAAGTTCGTCTCGTTCGTCCGTGTTCGTCCTCCCATATGATCCTTTGGGCGTTCTTTGGACCAAGTTCATCTCGTTCGTCCCTCTACGTCCTCCCATTTGATCCTTGGGCATTCTTTGTACCAAGTTCGTCATGTTCGTCCTCCCATTTGATCCTTTGGCATTCTTTGGACCAAGTTCGTCTCCTTCGTCCCTCTTCGTCCTCCCATTTGATCGTTTGACATTCTTTGGACAAAGTTAATCTCGTTCGTCCCTTTTCGTCCTCCATTTGATCCTTTGGCATTCTTTGGACAAAGTTCGTCTCGTTCGTCTCTCTACGTCCTCCCATTTGATCCTTTGGGCATTCTTCGGACTAACTTTGTCTCTTTCGTCCTTGTCGTCCTCCCATTTGATCCTTTGGGCATTCATTGGACCAAGTTCGTCTCGTTCATCCCCCTACGTCCTCCCAATTGATCCTTGGGCATTCTTTGGACCAAGTTCGTCTCCTTCGTCCCTCTTCATCCGCCCATTTGATCCTTTGGCATTCTTTGGACCTAGTTCGTCTCGTTCGTCCCTTTTCGTCCTCCCATTTCATCCTTAGGCATTCTTTGGACCAAGTTCGTGTCGTTCGTCCCTCTACATCCTCCCATTTGATCCTTTGGGCATTCTTCGGACTAAGTTCGTCTCTTTCGTCCTTGTTCGTCCTCCCATTTGATCCTTTGGGCATTCTTTGGATCAAGTTCGTTTCGTTCATCCCTCTACGTCCTCCCATTTGATCCTTGGGCATTCTTTGTACCAAGTTCGTCACGTTCGTCCTCCCATTTGACCCTTTGGCATTCTTTGGACCAAGTTCGTCTCCTTCGTCCCTCTACGTCGTCCCATTCGATCGTTTGACATTCTTTGGACAAAGTTCGTCTCGTTCGTCCCTTTTCGTCCTCCTTTTGATCGTTTGGGCATTCTTTGGACCAAGTTCGTCTCGTTCGTCCATCTACGTCCTCCCATTTGATCCTTGGGTATTCTTTGTACCAAGTTCGTCATGTTCGTCCTCCCATTTGATCCTTTGGCATTCTTTGGACCAAGTTCGTCTCCTTCGTCCCTCTTCGTCCTCCCATTTGATCGTTTGGCATTCTTTGGACAAAGTTAATCTCGTTCGTCCCTTTTCGTCCTCCATTTGATCCTTTGGCATTCTTTGGACCAAGTTCGTCTCGTTCGTCCCTCTACGTCCTCCCATTTGATCCTTTGGGCATTCTTCGGACTAAGTTCGTCTCTTTCGTCCTTGTCGTCCTCCCATTTGATCCTTTGGGCATTCATTGGACCAAGTTCGTCTCGATCATCCCCCTACGTCCTCCCAATTGATCCTTGGGCATTCTTTGGACCAATTTCGTCTCCTTCGTCCCTCTTCGTCCGCCCATTTGATCCTTTGGCATTCTTTGGACCTAGTTCGTCTCGTTCGTCCCTTTTCGTTCTCCCATTTCATCCTTAGGCATTCTTTGGACCATGTTCGTGTCGTTCGTCCCTCTACATCCTCCCATTTGATCCTTTGGGCATTCTTCGGACTAAGTTCGTCTCTTTCGTCCTTCTTCGTCCTCCCATTTGATCCTTTGGGCATTCTTTGGACCAAGTTCGTCTCATTCATCCCTCTACGTCCTCCCATTTGATCCTTGGGCATTCTTTGTACCAAGTTCGTCACGTTCGTCCTCCCATTTGACCCTTTGGCATTCTTTGGACCAAGTTCGTCTCCATCGTCCCTCTACGTCGTCCCATTCCATCGTTTGACATTCTTTGGACAAAGTTCGTCTCGTTCGTCCCTTTTCGTCCTCCTTTTGATCCTTTGGCATTCTTTGGACCAAGTTCGTCTCGTTCGTCCCTCTACGTGCTCCCATTTGATCCTTGGGCATTCTTTGTACCAAGTTCGTCACATTCGTCCTCCCATTTGATCCTTTGGCATTCTATGGACCAAGTTCATCTCCTTCGTCCCTCTTCGTCTTCCCATTTGATCCTTGGGAATTCTTTGTACTAAGTTCGTCACGTTCGTCATCCCATTTGATCCTTTGGGCATTCTTTGGACCAAGTTCGTCTCGTTCGTCCTCCCATTTGATCCTTTGGCATTCTTTGGACCACGTTCCTCTCGTTCGTCCCTTTTCGTCCTCCCATTTCATCCTTGGGCATTCTTTGGACCAAGTTCATCTCGTTCGTCCCTCTACATCCTCCCATTTCATCTTTGGGCATTCTTTGGACAACGTTCGTCTCGTTCGTCCCTGTTCTTTCTCCCAATTGATCCTTTGGGCATTCTTTGGACCAAGTTCGTCTCGTTCGTCCCTCTACGTCCTCCCATTTGATCCTTGGGCATTCTTTGTACCAAGTTCGTCTCGTTCGTCCTCCCATTTGATCATTTGGCATTCTTTGGACCAAGTTCGTCTCCTTCGTCCCTCTTCGTCCTCCCATTTGATCGTTTGACATTCTTTGGACAAAGTTCGTCTCGTTCGTCCCTTTTCGTCCACCATTTGATCCTTTGGCATTCTTTGGACCAAGTTCGTCTCGTTCGTCCCTCTACGTCCTCCCATTTGATCCTTGGGCATTCTTTGTACCATGTTCGTCACGTTCGCCCCTCTACGTCCTCCCATTTGATCCATTTGCATTCTTTGGACCAAGTTCGTCTCGTTCGTCCCTGTTCGTCCTCCCATTTGATCCTTGGGCATTCTTTGTACCAAGTTCGTCACGTTCGTCCGCCCATTTGATCCTTTGGCATTCTTTGGACCAAGTTCGTCTCGTTCGTCCCTTTCCGTCCTCCCATTTCATCCTTGGGCATTCTTTGGACCAAGTTCGTCCCTCTACATCCTCCCATTTGATCCTTTGGGCATTCTTTGGACCAAGTTCGTCTCGTTCGTCCATCTACGTCCTCCCATTTGATCCATTTGCATTCTTTGGACCAAGTTCGTCTCGTTCGTCCCTGTTCGTCCTCCCATTTGATCCTTGGGCATTCTTTGTACCAAGTTCGTCACGTTCGTCCGCCCATTTGATCCTTTGGCATTCTTTGGACCAAGTTCATCTCGTTCGTCCCTTTCCGTCCTCCCATTTCATCCTTGGGCATTCTTTGGACCAAGTTCGTCCCGTTCGTCCCTCTACATCCTCCCATTTGATCCTTTGGGCATTCTTTGGACCAAGTTCGTCTCGTTCGTCCTTGTTTGTCCTCCCATTTGATCCTTTGGGCATTCTTTGGACCAAGTTCGTCTCGTTCGTTCATCTACGTCCTCCCATTTGATCCTTGGGTATTCTTTGTACCAAGTTCGTCATGTTCGTCCTCCCATTTGATCCTTTGGTATTCTTTGGACCAAGTTCGTCTCCTTCGTCCCTCTTCGTCCTCCCATTTTATTGTTTGACATTCTTTGGACAAAGTACGTCTCGTTCTTCCCTTTTCGTCCTCCCATTTGATCCTTTGGCATTCTTTGTACCAAGTTGGTCTCGTTCGTCCTCCCATTTGATCCTTCGGCATTCTTTGGACCAAGTTCGTCTCCTTCGTCCCTCTTCATCCTCACATTTGATCCTTTGACATTCTTTGGACCAAGTTAGTCTCGTTCGTCCCTTTTCATCCTCCATTTGATCCTTTGGCATTCTTTGGACCATGTTCGTCTCGTTCGTCCCTTTTCGTCCTCCCATTTCATCCTTCGGCATTCTTTGGACCAAGTTCATCTCGTTCGTCCCTCTATATCCTCCCATTTGATCCTTTGGGCATTCTTTGGACCAAGTTCGTCCTTGTTTGTCCTCCCATTTGATCCTTTGGGCATTCTTTGGACCAAGTTCGTCTCGTTCGTCCATCTACGTCCTCCCATTTGATCCTTGGGTATTCTTTGTACCAAGTTCGTCATGTTCGTCCTCCCATTTGATCCTTTGGCATTCTTTGCACCAAGTTCGTCTCCTTCGTCCCTCTTCGTCCTCCCATTTGATCGTTTGACATTCTTTGGACCAAGTTCGTCTCGTTCGTCCCTCTTCGTCGTCCCATTTGATCCTTTGGCATTCTTTGTACCAAGTTGGTCTCGTTCGTCCTCCCATTTGAACGTATGGCATTCTTTGGACCAAGTTCGTCTCGTTCGTCCCTGTTCGTCCTCCCATTTGATCCTTTGGGCATTCTTTGGACCAAGTTCGTCTCGTTCCTCCCTCTACGTCCTCCCGTTTGATCCTTGGGAATTCTTTTTATAAAGTTCGTCACGTTCGTCGTCCCATTTGATCCTTTGGGCATTCTTTGGACCAAGTTCGTCTCGTTCGTCCCCCATTTGATCCTTTGGCATTCTTTGGGCCAATTCGTCTCCTTCGTCCCTGTTCGTCCTCCCATTTGATCCTTTGGGCATTCTTTGGACTATGTTCATCTCGTTCGTCCCCCATTTGATCCTTTGGCATTCTTTGGACTAAGTTCGTCTCGTTCGGCCCTTTTCGTCCTCCCATTTCATCCTTGGGTAATCTTTGGCCAAGTTCGTCTCGTTCGTCCCTCTACGTCCTCCCATTTGATCCTTTGACATTCTTTGTACCAAGTTGGTCTCGTTCGTCCTCCCATTTGATCCTTTGGCATTCTTTGGACCACGTTCGTCTCGTTCGTCCCTTTTCGTCCTCCCATTTCTTCCTTGGGTATTCTTTGGACCGAGTTCGTCTCGTTCGTCCCTCTACATCCTCCCATTTCATCTTTGGGCATTCTTTGGACCAAGTTCGTCTCGTTCGTCCCTCTACGTCCTCCCATTTGATCCTTGGGCATTCTTTGTACCAACTTCGTCTCGTTCGTCCTCCCATTTGATCATTTGGCATTCTT
Source organism: Glycyrrhiza uralensis (assembly GCA_030159175.1). Lineage (NCBI taxonomy): Eukaryota > Viridiplantae > Streptophyta > Magnoliopsida > Fabales > Fabaceae > Glycyrrhiza > Glycyrrhiza uralensis. Next base: position 23,920,370 of record BRZY01000006.1, on the reverse strand, counting down.
TGGACCAAGTTCGTCTCCTTCGTCCCTCTTCGTCCTCCCATTTGATCCTTTGATATTTTTTGGACCAAGTTCGTCTCGTTCATCCCTTTTTGTCCTCCATTTGATCCTTTGGCATTCTTTGGACCTAGTTCGTCTCGTTCGTCCCTCTACGTCCTCCCATTTGATCCTTGGGCATTCTTTGGACCAAGTTTGTCTCCTTCGTCCCTCTTCGTCTGCCCATTTGATCCTTTGGCATTCTTTGGACCAAGTTCGTCTCGTTCGTCCCGCTTCGTCCTCCCACTTCATCCTTGGGCATTCTTTGGACCAAGTTCGTCTCGTTCGTCCCTCTACGTCCTCCCATTTGATCCTTGGGCATTCTTTGTACCAAGTTCGTCTCGTTCGTCCTCCCATTTGATCATTTGGCATTTTTTGGACCAAGTTCGTCTCCTTCGTCCCTCTTCGTCCTCCCATTTGATCGTTTGACATTCTTTGGACAAAGTTCGTCTCGTTCGTCCCTTTTCGTCCACCATTTGATCCTTTGGCATTCTTTGGACCAAGTTCGTCTCGTTCGTCCCTCTACGTCCTCCCATTTGATCCTTGGGCATTCTTTGTACCATGTTCGTCACGTTCGTCCTCCCATTTTATCCTTCGGCATCTTTGGACCAAGTTCGTCTCCTTCGTCCCTCTTCGTCCTCGCATTTGATCCTTTGACATTCTTTGGACCAAGTTCGTCACGTTCGCCCCTCTACGTCCTCCCATTTGATCCATTTGCATTCTTTGGACCAAGTTCGTCTCGTTCGTCCCTGTTCGTCCTCCCATTTGATCCTTGGGCATTCTTTGTACCAAGTTCGTCACGTTCGTCCGCCCATTTGATCCTTTGGCATTCTTTGGACCAAGTTCGTCTCGTTCGTCCCTTTCCGTCCTCCCATTTCATCCTTGGGCATTCTTTGGACCAAGTTCGTCCCTCTACATCCTCCCATTTGATCCTTTGGGCATTCTTTGGACCAAGTTCGTCTCGTTCGTCCTTGTTTGTCCTCCCATTTGATCCTTTGGGCATTCTTTGGACCAAGTTCGTCTCGTTCGTCCATCTACGTCCTCCCATTTGATCCATTTGCATTCTTTGGACCAAGTTCGTCTCGTTCGTCCCTGTTCGTCCTCCCATTTGATCCTTGGGCATTCTTTGTACCAAGTTCGTCACGTTCGTCCGCCCATTTGATCCTTTGGCATTCTTTGGACCAAGTTCGTCTCGTTCGTCCCTTTCCGTCCTCCCATTTCATCCTTGGGCATTCTTTGGACCAAGTTCGTCCCGTTCGTCCCTCTACATCCTCCCATTTGATCCTTTGGGCATTCTTTGGACCAAGTTCGTCTCGTTCGTCCTTGTTTGTCCTCCCATTTGATCCTTTGGGCATTCTTTGGACCAAGTTCGTCTCGTTCGTTCATCTACGTCCTCCCATTTGATCCTTGGGTATTCTTTGTACCAAGTTCGTCATGTTCGTCCTCCCATTTGATCCTTTGGTATTCTTTGGACCAAGTTCGTCTCCTTCGTCCCTCTTCGTCCTCCCATTTTATCGTTTGACATTCTTTGGACAAAGTACGTCTCGTTCTTCCCTTTTCGTCCTCCCATTTGATCCTTTGGCATTCTTTGTACCAAGTTGGTCTCGTTCGTCCTCCCATTTGATCCTTCGGCATTCTTTGGACCAAGTTCGTCTCCTTCGTCCCTCTTCATCCTCACATTTGATCCTTTGACATTCTTTGGACCAAGTTAGTCTCGTTCGTCCCTTTTCATCCTCCATTTGATCCTTTGGCATTCTTTGGACCATGTTCGTCTCGTTCGTCCCTTTTCGTCCTCCCATTTCATCCTTCGGCATTCTTTGGACCAAGTTCATCTCGTTCGTCCCTCTACATCCTCCCATTTGATCCTTTGGGCATTCTTTGGACCAAGTTCGTCCTTGTTTGTCCTCCCATTTGATCCTTTGGGCATTCTTTGGACCAAGTTCGTCTCGTTCGTCCATCTACGTCCTCCCATTTGATCCTTGGGTATTCTTTGTACCAAGTTCGTCATGTTCGTCCTCCCATTTGATCCTTTGGCATTCTTTGCACCAAGTTCGTCTCCTTCGTCCCTCTTCGTCCTCCCATTTGATCGTTTGACATTCTTTGGACCAAGTTCGTCTCGTTCGTCCCTCTTCGTCGTCCCATTTGATCCTTTGGCATTCTTTGTACCAAGTTGGTCTCGTTCGTCCTCCCATTTGAACGTATGGCATTCTTTGGACCAAGTTCGTCTCGTTCGTCCCTGTTCGTCCTCCCATTTGATCCTTTGGGCATTCTTTGGACCAAGTTCGTCTCGTTCCTCCCTCTACGTCCTCCCGTTTGATCCTTGGGAATTCTTTTTATAAAGTTCGTCACGTTCGTCGTCCCATTTGATCCTTTGGGCATTCTTTGGACCAAGTTCGTCTCGTTCGTCCCCCATTTGATCCTTTGGCATTCTTTGGGCCAATTCGTCTCCTTCGTCCCTGTTCGTCCTCCCATTTGATCCTTTGGGCATTCTTTGGACTATGTTCATCTCGTTCGTCCCCCATTTGATCCTTTGGCATTCTTTGGACTAAGTTCGTCTCGTTCGGCCCTTTTCGTCCTCCCATTTCATCCTTGGGTAATCTTTGGCCAAGTTCGTCTCGTTCGTCCCTCTACGTCCTCCCATTTGATCCTTTGACATTCTTTGTACCAAGTTGGTCTCGTTCGTCCTCCCATTTGATCCTTTGGCATTCTTTGGACCACGTTCGTCTCGTTCGTCCCTTTTCGTCCTCCCATTTCTTCCTTGGGTATTCTTTGGACCGAGTTCGTCTCGTTCGTCCCTCTACATCCTCCCATTTCATCTTTGGGCATTCTTTGGACCAAGTTCGTCTCGTTCGTCCCTCTACGTCCTCCCATTTGATCCTTGGGCATTCTTTGTACCAACTTCGTCTCGTTCGTCCTCCCATTTGATCATTTGGCATTCTTTGGACCAAGTTCGTCTCCTTCGTCCCTCTTCGTCCTCCCATTTGATCCTTTGATATTTTTTGGACCAAGTTCGTCTCGTTCATCCCTTTTTGTCCTCCATTTGATCCTTTGGCATTCTTTGGACCTAGTTCGTCTCGTTCGTCCCTCTACGTCCTCCCATTTGATCCTTGGGCATTCTTTGGACCAAGTTTGTCTCCTTCGTCCCTCTTCGTCTGCCCATTTGATCCTTTGGCATTCTTTGGACCAAGTTCGTCTCGTTCGTCCCGCTTTGTCCTCCCACTTCATCCTTGGGCATTCTTTGGACCAAGTTCGTCTCGTTCGTCCCTCTACATCCTTCCATTTGATCCTTTGGGCATTCTTCGGACTAAGTTCGTCTCGTTCGTCCGTTTTCGTCCTCCCATATGATCCTTTGGGCATTCTTTGGACCAAGTTCATCTCGTTCGTCCCTCTACGTCCTCCCATTTGATCCTTGGGCATTCTTTGTACCAAGTTCGTCATGTTCGTCCTCCCATTTGATCCTTTGGCATTCTTTGGACCAAGTTCGTCTCGTTCGTCCCTTTTCGTCCTCCCATTTGAACCTTTGGCATTCTTTGGACCAAGTTTGTCTCGTTCGTCCCTCTTCGTCGTCCCATTTGATCCTTTGGCATTCTTTGTACCAAGTTGGTCTCGTTCGTCCTCCCATTTGAACCTTTGGCATTCTTTGGACCAAGTTCGTCTCGTTCGTCCCTGTTCGTCCTCCCATTTGATCCTTTGGGCATTCTTTGGACCAAGTTCGTCTCGTTCCTCCCTCTACGTCCTCCCGTTTGATCCTTGGGAATTCTTTGTACAAAGTTCGTCACGTTCGTCATCCCATTTGATCCTTTGGGCATTCTTTGGACCAAGTTCGTCTTGTTCGTCCCCCATTTGATCCTTTGGCATTCTTTGGGCCAAGTTCGTCTCCTTCGTCCCTGTTCGTCCTCCCATTTGATCCTTTGGGCATTCTTTGGACTAAGTTCATCTCGTTCGTCCTCCATTTGATCCTTTGGCATTCTTTGGACCAAGTTCGTCTCGTTCGTCCCTCTATGTCCTCCCATTTGATCCTTTGACATTCTTTGTACCAAGTTGGTCTCGTTCGTCCTCCCATTTGATCCTTTGGCATTCTTTGGACCACGTTCGTCTCGTTCGTCCTTTTCGTCCTCCCATTTCATCCTTGGGTATTCTTTGGACCGAGTTCGTCTCGTTCGTCCCTCTACATCCTCCCATTTCATCTTTGGGCATTCTTTGGACCAAGTTCGTCTCGTTCGTCCCTCTACGTCCTCCCATTTGATCCTTGGGCATTCTTTGTACCAACATCGTCTCGTTCGTCCTCCCATTTGAACATTTGGCATTCTTTGGACCAAGTTCGTCTCCTTCGTCCCTCTTCGTCTGCCCATTTGATCCTTTGACATTTTTTGGACCAAGTTCGTCTCGTTCATCCCTTTTTGTCCTCCATTTGATCCTTTGGCATTCTTTGGACCTAGTTCGTCTCGTTCGTCCCTCTACGTCCTCCCATTTGATCCTTGGGCATTCTTTGGACCAAGTTTGTCTCCTTCGTCCCTCTTCGTCTGCCCATTTGATCCTTTGGCATTCTTTGGACCAAGTTCGTCTCGTTCGTCCCGCTTCGTCCTCCCACTTCATCCTTGGGCATTCTTTGGACCAAGTTCGTCTCGTTCGTCACTCTACATCCTTCCATTTGATCCTTTGGGCATTCTTCGGACTAAGTTCGTCTCGTTCGTCCGTGTTCGTCCTCCCATATGATCCTTTGGGCATTCTTTGGACCAAGTTCATCTCGTTCGTCCCTCTACGTCCTCCCATTTGATCCTTGGGCATTCTTTGTACCAAGTTCGTCATGTTCGTCCTCCCATTTGATCCTTTGGCATTCTTTGGACCAAGTTCGTCTCCTTCGTCCCTCTTCGTCCTCCCATTTGATCGTTTGACATTCTTTGGACAAAGTTAATCTCGTTCGTCCCTTTTCGTCCTCCATTTGATCCTTTGGCATTCTTTGGACCAAGTTCGTCTCGTTCGTCCCTCTACGTCCTCCCATTTGATCATTGGGCATTCTTTGTACCAAGTTCGTCACTTTCGTCCTCCCATTTGATCCTTTGGCTTTCATTGGACCAAGTTCGTCTCCTTCGTCCCTCTTCGTCCTCCCATTTGATCCTTTGACATTCTTTGGACCAAGTTCGTCTCGTTCGTCCCTTTTCGTCCTCCATTTGATCCATTGGCATTCTTTGGACCAAGTTCGTCTCGTTGGTCGCTCTATGTCCTCCCATTTGATCCTAGGGCATTCTTTGTACCATGTTCGCCACGTTCCTCCTCCCATTTGATCGTTTGACATTCTTTGGACAAAGTTAATCTCGTTCGTCCCTTTTCGTCCTCCATTTGATCCTTTGGCATTCTTTGGACCTAGTTCGTCTCGTTCGTCCCTCTACGTCCTCCCATTTGATCATTGGGCATTCTTTGTACCAAGTTCGTCACTTTCGTCCTCCCATTTGATTCTTTGGGCATTCTTTGGACTAAGTTCATCTCGTTCATCCCCCATTTGATCATTTGGCATTCTATGGACTAAGTTCGTCTCGTTCGGCCCTTTTCGTCCTCCCATTTCGTCCTTGGGCAATCTTTGGACCAAGTTCGTCTCGTTCGTCCCTCTACGTCCTACCATTTGATCGTTAGGCATTCTTTGTACCAACTTCGTCACGTTCGTCCGCCCATTTGATCCTTTGGCATTCTTTGGACCAAGTTCGTCTCGTTCGTCCCTTTTCGTCCTCCCATTTCATCCTTGGGCATTCTTTGGACCAAGTTCGTCCCGTTCGTCCCTCTACATCCTCCCATTTGATCCATGGGCATTCTTTGTACCAAGTTCGTCACGTTCGTCCTCCCATTTGATCCTTTGGCATTATTTGGACCAGGTTCGTCTCCTTCGTCCCTCTACGTCTTCTCATTTGATCCTTTGACATTCTTTGGACCAAGTTCGTCTCGTTCGTCCTCCCATTTGATCCTTTGGCATTCTTTGGACCAAGTTCGTCTCCTTCGTCCCTATTCGTCCTCCCATTTGATCCTTTGGGCATTCTTTGGACCAAGTTCGTCTCGTTCATCCCTGTACGTCCTCCCATTCGATCCTTGGGTATTCTTTCTACCAAGTTCGCCACGTTCGTCCTCCCATTTTATCCTTTGGCATTCTTTGGACCAAGTTCGTCTCCTTCGTCCCTCTACGTCCTCCCATTTGATCCTTGGGCATTCTTTGTACCATGTTCGTCACGTTCGTCCTCCCGTTTGATCCTTCGGCATTCCTTGGACCAAGTTCGTCTCCTTCGTCCCTCTTCGTCCTCCCATTTGAACCTTTGACATTCTTTGGACCAAGTTCGTCTCGTTCGTAGTCCCATTTGATCTTTGGCATTCTTTGGACCAAGTTCGTCTCGTTCGTCCCATTTCGTCCTCCCATTTCATCCTTGGGCAATCTTTGGACCAAGTTCATCTCGTTCGTCCCTCTTCGTCCTCCCATTTGATCCTTTGCCATTCTTTGTACCAAGTTGGTCTCGTTCGTCCTCCCATTTGATCCTTTTGCATTCTTTGGACCAAGTTCGTCTCGTTCGTCCCTGTTCGTCCTCCCATTTGATCCATGGGCATTCTTTGTACCAAGTTCGTCACGTTCGTCCTCCCATTTGATCCTCTGGCATTCTTTGGACCAGGTTCGTCTCCTTCGTCCCTCTACGTCCTCCCATTTGATCCATTGACATTCTTTGGACCAAGTTCGTCTCGTTCGTCCTCCCATTTGATCGTTTGGCATTCTTTGGACCAAGTTCGTCTCGTTTGTCCCTGTTCGTCCTCCCATTTGATCCTTTGGGTATTCTTTGGAGCAAGTTCGTCTCGTTCGTCCCTCTACGAGGCTATTTGATCCTTGGGCATTGTTTGTACCAAGTTCGCCACGTTCGTCGTCCCATTTGATCCGTTGGGCATTCTTTGGACCAAGTTCGTCTCGTTCGTCCCTGTTCGTCCTTCCATTTGATCCTTTGGGCATTCTTTGGACCAAGTTTGTCTCATTCGTCCCTCTACGTCCTCCCATTTGATCTTTGGGCATTCTTCGGACCAAGTTCGTCTCGTTCGTCCCCCATTTAATCCTTTGGCATTCTTTGGACCAAGTTCGTCTCGTTCGTCCCTCTTCGTCCTCCCATTTGATCCTTTGGTATTCTTTGTACCAAGTTGGTCTCCTTCGTCCTCCCATTTAATCCTTTGGCATTCTTTGGACCAAGTTCGTCTCTTTCGTCCCTTTTCGTCCTCCCATTTCATCCTTGGGCATTCTTTGGACCAAGGTCGCCTCGTTCGTCTCTCTACGCCCTCCCATTTGATCCTTGGGCATTCTTTGGTCCAAGTTCGTCTCATTCGTCCCTTTTCGTCCTCCCATTTCATCCTTGGGCAATCTTTGGACCAAGTTCATCTCGTTCGTCCCTCTTCGTCATCCCATTTGATCCTTTGGGCATTCTTTGGACCAAGTTCGTCTTGTTCGTCCCCCATTTGATCCATTGGCATTCTTTCGGCCAAGTTCGTCTCCTTCGTCCCTGTTCGTCCTCCCATTTGATCCTTTGGGCATTCTTTGGACTAAGTTCATCTCGTTCGTCCTCCATTTGATCCTTTGACATTCTTTGGACCAAGTTCGTCTCGTTCGTCCCTCTACGTCCTCCCATTTGATCCTTTGACATTCTTTGTACCAAGTTGGTCTCGTTCGTCCTTCCATTTGATCGTTTGGCATTCTTTGGACCACGTTCGTCTCGTTCGTCCCTTTTCGTCCTCCCATTTCATCCTTGGGTATTCTTTGGACCGAGTTCGTCTCGTTCGTCCCTCTACATCCTCCCATTTCATCGTTGGGCATTCTTTGGACCAAGTTCGTCTCGTTCGTCCCTTTACGTCCTCCCATTTGATCCTTGGGCATTCTTTGTACCAACATCGTCTCGTTCGTCCTCCCATTTGATCATTTGGCATTCTTTGGACCAAGTTCGTCTCCTTCGTCCCTCTTCGTCTGCCCATTTGATCCTTTGACATTTTTTGGACCAAGTTCGTCTCGTTCATCCCTTTTTGTCCTCCATTTGATCCTTTGGCATTCTTTGGACCTAGTTCGTCTCGTTCGTCCCTCTACGTCCTCCCATTTGATCCTTGGGCATTCTTTGGACCAAGTTTGTCTCCTTCGTCCCTCTTCGTCTGCCCATTTGATCCTTTGGCATTCTTTGGACCAAGTTCGTCTCGTTCGTCCCGCTTCGTCCTCCCACTTCATCCTTGGGCATTCTTTGGACCAAGTTCGTCTCGTTCGTCACTCTACATCCTTCCATTTGATCCTTTGGGCATTCTTCGGACTAAGTTCGTCTCGTTCGTCCGTGTTCGTCCTCCCATATGATCCTTTGGGCATTCTTTGGACCAAGTTCATCTCGTTCGTCCCTCTACGTCCTCCCATTTGATCCTTGGGCATTCTTTGTACCAAGTTCGTCATGTTCGTCCTCCCATTTGATCCTTTGGCATTCTTTGGACCAAGTTCGTCTCCTTCATCCCTCTTCGTCCTCCCATTTGATCGTTTGACATTCTTTGGACAAAGTTAATCTCGTTCGTCCCTTTTCGTCCTCCATTTGATCCTTTGGCATTCTTTGGACCAAGTTCGTCTCGTTCGTCCCTCTACGTCCTCCCATTTGATCATTGGGCATTCTTTGTACCAAGTTCGTCACTTTCGTCCTCCCATTTTGATGAGGACATGGAGCACCAAGAGGACATTCAAAGCCTAGGAGGACCAATAACTAGTGCAATGTCAAGAAGGGTCCAAGATGGCTTAGTCCAATTCATGACTAAGACAATTGCAAACATGGGCAAAGATGTAATTGCACCAAAAACCATGCTTGTCATGCAAGCCATGGAGGAGGCGCAACTTGCATAGGCAGCCAAGTTACTTTGTTTTAATTAAATAAATGTGCAAGTGTCCAAGTGATTTATTTGGGACCAAGGCACTAAGCTATTTAATTCCTTGTTTTATTTTTGTGTGTTTAATCCACTTTAAGTGGTTACATGAATAAAGACAAGAGGAAGGCTTCGTGGGCGCATAAAGGCAAGGGAGACAAAGAATTCATAGCAATCAAGACCAAGGCATGAATGCTCCAACATCACAATAAAAGTGTAACAGCCACATGTTTAATTTCAATCAAAAGGGTGGCTGCATTATGAAGAGTGGGGCGCTGCACTTGATGACTGAACAACAGCCAAATCAATTGGCCTTCTTAGGATTCCTTGCACCATTAGGAGGGGACTTAAAGAACAATCAAAGAGAAGCAACCAAGGTAGACATGTGGGGCGCACATGTGAAGGCTGGACAGCAGCCATTTTCATTGTTCTTCTTTGGATTCCTTCTATCATTAGTGAGCTAGGGAGCAGCCATATAACTGGTTGTAAATGCTTGTTAAGACTAGCCTAGGATCCTAGTATTTATGCGCCTAAGAAGAGGGCTGGTAGACAACCATGTAATTGCTTGTTAATGCTCCTTTAAGAGTACCTAGGATACCTTGTAAGCCTTGAAAGGCATAGTCCAAGTCTGAACTTGTAAATCAGACCAGCCCCCTCCCTATATAAAGGGGCGCATGGCACATGGAAAAGCAACTTTGATTTTGAGCAAAAACATTACCTTGTGTAATTGAGTCCTTACTCTTTGGTTCTGGATTGAACCAGACTTTGATCTTACCAAGAATCCTTTCTTGTGGTGATCCTCATTTCCATAGGCTTATCCTTGTCTTGGATTAGACCAAGGTGGCGCCCCTTGCCTCCCATCCATTCTTCTTGTTCCTTGCTTCCTAAATTGCTCTCTTGTTTGCTTGTTATAACAAGAACTCTTAATTCTCACTTCCTTTTTGTTCACTTGTTCTTATTCTGTTCACTAGTTTCTTGTTAAAATAAGAACCATCCTTTCTTGCTTTTCTTTCTTAAAGATTGAAAATCACAAGTTCTTAGTCACAACCAGAATCTAAGTGGTGAATTCAAGTCATTGGCCAAGTTGTTACAACAAGGAGGCCATCATTTGGCATCAAAGCTTTGGTTCGAATTGTTACAAAAAGAAACCCAGGTTTATCTAATCTTATCTTTGTGTTCTGATTTCTAGTTTTTGAAAAAAAAAAAAAAGAAAAAAAAAGGCTGCGAAAATTCAAAAAAAAATAAAATATATTTGTGTTTTGAATTCTGGTTGTGTTTTATTCTTGCTGCACTTTGATTCTTTTTTTTCTCAATTTTGTTCTTTGAGTGAGTTCTAATTTGTTCTAGTTCTCACAATTTTTGTTCAGTTTCTTTGTTTCTTGTTTTTTTATCTTTGCTACTCTAAGCTATTTTGGTGTGTGGATTATTATTTTGATTGGTTTCTTGTGTTGTTTCACTTTCTGGTTTCTCTAAAGAACTAAAAGAGTTATGGATCCTCAAAATCGTTTACTTTTAGAAGCCCTCACGGCAAAAATGAGTGAACTATTAAAACAAGAATTGGAAGGTATCAATGAGAGACTTGATCAATTGGAAAACTCACAAAACAATAGTGATGGGGAGGGTCGGAGGAGAAGGCGTGATGATAATAGAGATGAGAGGTTGAGTGGTATAAAAATAAAAGTACCACAGTTTGTTGGAAGGAATGACCCTGAGGCGTATTTAGAATGGGAAACTAAAATTGAACAAATTTTTTCCTGTTATAATTACACTGAACTTCAAAAGGTGCAGGTTGCTTCTATTGAATTTACAGATTATGCCTTGGTGTGGTGGGATCAGTTGGTGAAGGAAAGGAGAAGGCACAATGAGCCAGCCATTGCCACATGGGAGGAGATGAAAAGGCTCATGAGGAGGAGATTCATCCCATCTTATTACAACAGAGAGTTGCACAACAAATTACAGCGACTAACCCAAGGTAATAAGAGTGTAGATGAGTACTTTAAGGAGATGGAGGTGGCGAAAATTAGAGCAAATGTGGAGGAGGATGAAGAAGCAACCATGGCTAGATTCTTGCATGGTCTAAATCGTGACATTAGTGATATAGTGGAGCTACAACACTATGTCCAATTGGACGATTTGGTACATCAAGCCACAAAGGTAGAACAACAACTCAAAAGGAAGGGCCAAATAAGAAGCACTACCACTTCCAATTGGAAGAATCACCCAAAGAATGAAGGTGCCTCATCATCCAAAGAAGCTACGGCTGATCCAAAAGGTAAAAACACTATAACTAGTCCTTCTCAAAATTCAACTAACCGGGCTGTTAAGTGTTTCAAGTGCCAAGGCTTAGGACACATTGCATCTCAATGTCCTACCAAGAGAATTATGATGGTAGAGGAGGTTGAGGAGGAAGAGGAAGAGGGCGAAGAGTATGAAGAGAGTGGTGAAGAGGAGGAGGCCCAAATACCAAGTGGAGAGTTGCTCATGATGAAGAGGGTGCTAGAAGCCATGGTCAAGGAAGAAGAGGCAACTCAAAGGGAAAACATTTTTCACTCAAGATGCCTCATAAAGGGCAAGGTATGTTCCCTTATTATTGATGGTGGGAGTTGTACAAATGTTGCTAGTACAAGGTTAGTTTCCAAACTGCAAATAGAAACTAAACCCCACCCCAAGCCATATAAGCTTCAATGGCTTGTTAATGATGTTGAGATGGTTGTGGACAAGCAAGTAGAAATTTCTTTTTCAATTGGTAAATATGAGGATGTGGCTGTTTGTGATGTTGTACCAATGGAGGCCAGCCATGTGTTGTTGGGAAGGCCTTGGCAATTTGACAAGAAAGCAAGTCATGAAGGGCACACCAACAAATATTTCTTTGTTCATCATGGCAAAAGAATTGTTTTGGCTCCTTTGAGCCCAAGTGAGGTGAGAGATGATCAAAAGAAATTGAGAGAAAAATGTGAAAAAGAAAAAGAAATAGAAAAAGAAAAAGAAGAAAAAGAAAAGATCGCCAAAGAAAAAGAGAGAAAAAAGAGTGACAAAAAGAAAAATGAAGAAAAGAAAGAAAGTTTGATGGCGACAAAAGGAGAGGCTAAAGAAGTTTTTGTCACAAACCAGCCCCTATATTTGCTTTTTAGCAAAGAGGTGGTTTTGTTGGAAAATTTACCTAACACCAAAGAATTGCCAAAATGCATAGATTTTTTTTTGCAGGAATTTGAGGACTTGTTTCCTAAGGAGGTACCAAGTGGGCTGCCACCTTTGAGAGGGATTGAGCACCACATTGATCTCATCCCATGCAAAAAGGTGGATGATGCTTGCCACATTGCTAACTTGTTTTTCAAAGAAGTGGTGCGCCTACATGGCCTATCAAAGAGTATAGTGTCCGATCGTGATGCTAAGTTTCTAAGCCACTTCTGGAGAACTTTGTGGGGTAAGGTGGGAACTAAGTTACTATTCTCTACAACTTGTCATCCCCAAACTGATGGGCAAACTGAGGTAGTAAACAGAACTCTCTCTACTCTCTTAAGGGCTGTGCTTTCAAAGTATTTGAAAATGTGGGAAACATGGCTGCCCCATGTTGAATTTGCTTATAATAGGGCTGTCCATAGTACTACAAATCATTCCCCATTTGAGATTGTGTATGGTTATAATCCTTTAACTCCTCTTGATCTATTACCATTACCTAACACATCTCTGTTGAAGCACAAAGATGGCAAAGCAAAAGCTGAATTTATGAAAAGTTTGCATGAGAAAATTAAGTTGCAAATTGAAAAGAAAAATGGACCAAGTTCATCCCTGTACGTCCTCCCATTCGATCCTTGGGTATTCTTTCTACCAAGTTCGCCACGTTCGTCCTCCCATTTTATCCTTTGGCATTCTTTGGACCAAGTTCGTCTCCTTCGTCCCTCTACGTCCTCCCATTTGATCCTTGGGCATTCTTTGTACCATGTTCGTCACGTTCGTCCTCCCGTTTGATCCTTCGGCATTCCTTGGACCAAGTTCGTCTCCTTCGTCCCTCTTCGTCCTCCCATTTGAACCTTTGACATTCTTTGGACCAAGTTCGTCTCGTTCGTAGTCCCATTTGATCTTTGGCATTCTTTGGACCAAGTTCGTCTCGTTCGTCCCATTTCGTCCTCCCATTTCATCCTTGGGCAATCTTTGGACCAAGTTCATCTCGTTCGTCCCTCTTCGTCCTCCCATTTGATCCTTTGACATTCTTTGTACCAAGTTGGTCTCGTTCGTCCTCCCATTTGATCCTTTTGCATTCTTTGGACCAAGTTCGTCTCGTTCGTCCCTGTTCGTCCTCCCATTTGATCCATGGGCATTCTTTGTACCAAGTTCGTCACGTTCGTCCTCCCATTTGATCCTTTGGCATTCTTTGGACCAGGTTCGTCTCCTTCGTCCCTCTTCGTCCTCCCATTTGATCCTTTGACATTCTTTGGACCAAGTTCGTCTCGTTCGTCCTCCCATTTGATCCTTTGGCATTCTTTGGACCATGTTCGTCTCGTTCGTCCCTGTTCGTCCTCCCATTTGATCCTTGGGCATTCTTTGGTCCAAGTTCGTCTCGTTCATCCCTTTTCTTCCTCCCATTTTATCCTTGGGCAATCTTTGGACCAAGTTCATCTCGTTCGTCCCTCTTCGTCCTCCCATTTGATCCTTTGACATTCTTTGTACCAAGTTGGTCTCGTTCGTCCTTCCATTTGATCCTTTTGCATTCTTTGGACCAAGTTGGTCTCGTTCGTCCCTGTTCGTCCTCCCATTTGATCCATGTGCATTCTTTGTACCATGTTCGTCACGTTCGTCCTCCCAATTGATCCTTTGACATTCTTTGGACCAAGTTCGTCTCGTTAGTCCCTGTTCGTCCTCCCATTGGATCCTGTGGGCATTCTTTGGACCAAGTTCGTCACGTTCGTCCTCCCATTTGATCCTTCGGCATTCTTTGGACCAAGTTCGTCTCCTTCGTCCCTCTTCGTCCTCCCATTTGATCCTTTGACATTCGTTGGACCATGTTCGTCTCGTTCGTCGTCCAATTTGATCCTTTGGCATTCTTTGGACCAAGTTCGTCTCCTTCGTCCCTATTCGTCCTCCCATTTGATCCTTTGGGCATTCTTTGGACCAAGTTCGTCTCGTTCGTTCCTCTACGTCCTCCCGTTTGATCCTTTTGCATTCTTTGTACCAAGTTGGTCTCGTTCGTCCTCCCATTTGATCCTTTGGCATTCTTTGGACCAAGTTCGTCTCTTTCGTCCCTTTTCGTCCTCCCATTTCATCCTTGGCCATTCTTTGGACCAAGGTCGTCTCGTTCGTCCCTCTACATCCTCCCATTTGATCCTTTGGGCATTCTTTGGACCAAGTTCGTCTCGTTCGTCCCACTACGTCCTCCCATTTGATCCATGGGCATTCTTTGTACCAAGTTGGCCACGTTCGTCCTCCCATTTGATCCTTTGGCATTCTTTGGACCAATTTCGTCTCCTTCGTCCCTCTACGTCCTCCCATTTGATCCTAGGGCATTCTTTGTACCATGTTTGTTACGTTCGTCCTCCCATTTGATCCTTCGGCATTCTTTGGACCAAGTTCGTCTCCTTCGTCCCTCTTCGTCCTCCCATTTGATCCTTTGACATTCTTTGGACCAAGTTCGTCTCGTTCGTCCTCCCATTTGATCCTTGGGCATTCATTGGTCCAAGTTCGTCTCGTTCATCCCTTTTCGTCCTCCCATTTTATCCTTGGGCAATCTTTGGACCAAGTTCATCTCGTTCGTCCCTCTTCGTCCTCCCATTTGATCCTTTGACATTCTTTGTACCAAGTTGGTCTCGTTCGTCCTCCCATTTGATCCTTTTGCAATCTTTGGACCAAGTTCGTCTCGTTCGTCCCTGTTCGTCCTCCCATTTGATCCATGGGCATTCTTTGTACCAAGTTCGTCACGTTCGTCCTCCCATTTGATCCTTTGGCATTCTTTGGACCAGGTTCGTCTACTTCGTCCCTCTTCATCCTCCCATTAGATCCTTTGACATTCTTTGGACCAAGTTCGTGTCGTTCGTCCTCCCATTTGATCCTTTGGCATTCTTTGGACCATGTTCGTCTCGTTCGTCCCAGTTCGTCCTCCCATTTGATCCTTGGGCATTCTTTGGTCCAAGTTCGTCTCGTTCATCCCTTTTCGTCCTCCCATTTTATCCTTGGGCAATCTTTGGACCAAGTTCATCTCGTTCGTCCCTCTTCGTCCTCCCATTTGATCCTTTGACATTCTTTGTACCAAGTTGGTCTCGTTCGTCCTTCCATTTGATCCTTTTGCATTCTTTGGACCAAGTTCGTCTCGTTCGTCCCTGTTCGTCCTCCCATTTGATCCATGTGCATTCTTTGTACCATGTTCGTCACGTTCGTCCTCCCAATTGATCCTTTGGCATTCTTTGGACCAGGTTCGTCTCCTTCGTCCCTCTACGTCCTCCCTTTTGATCCTTTGACATTCTTTGGACCAAGTTCGTCTCCTTCGTCCTCCCATTTGATCCTTTGGCATTCTTTGGGCCAAGTTCGTCTCCTTCGTCCCTATTCGTCCTCCTATTTGATCCTTTGGGCATTCTTTAGACCAAGTTCGTCTCGTTCGTCTCGTTCGTCCCTGTACGTCCTCCCATTTGATCCTTGGGCATTCTTTGTACCAAGTTCGCGACGTTCGTCCTCCCATTTTATCCTTTGGCATTCTTTGGACCAAGTTCGTCTCGTTCGTCCCTGTTCGTCCTCCCGTTTGATCCTTTGGGCATTCTTTGGACCAAGTTCGTCTCGTTCGTCCTCCCATTTGATCCTTTGATATTCTTTGGACCATGTTCGTCTCGTTCGCCCCTGTTCGTCCTCCCATTTGATCCTTTGGGCATTCTTTGGACCAAGTTCGTCACGTTCGTCCCTCTACGTCCTCCCATTTGATCTTTGGGCATTCTTCGGACCAAGTTCGTCTCGTTCGTCCCCCATTTGATCCTTTGGCATTCTTTGGACCAAGTTCGTCTTGTTCGTCCCTCTTCGTCCTCCCATTTGATCCTTTGGCATTCTTTGTACCAAGTTGGTCTCCTTCGTCCTCCCATTTGATCCTTTGGCATTCTTTGCACCAAGTTCGTCTCTTTCGTTCCTTTTCGTCCTCCCATTTCATCCTTGGGCATTCTTTGGACCAAGGTCGTCTCGTTCGTCCCTCTACGCCCTCCCATTTGATCCTTGGGCATTCTTTGGTCCAAGTTCGTCTCATTCGTCCCTTTTCGTCCTCCCATTTAATCCTTGGGCAATCTTTGGACCAAGTTCATCTCGTTCGTCCCTCTTCGTCCTCCCAGTTGATCCTTTGACATTCTTTGTACCAAGTTGGTCTCGTTCGTCTTCCCATTTGATCCTTTGGCATTCTTTTGGACCAAGTTCGTCTCGTTCGTCCCTGTTCGTCCTCCCATTTGATCGATGGGCATTCTTTGTACCAAGTTCGTCACGTTCGTCCTCCCATTTGATCCTTCGGCATTCTTTGGACCAAGTTCGTCTCCTTCGGCCCTCTTCATCCTCCCATTTGATCCTTTGACATTCTTTGGACCAAGTTCGTCTTGTTCGTCCTCCCATTTGATCCTTTGGCATTCTTTGGACCAAGTTCGTCTTGTTCGTCCCTCTTCGTCCTCCCATTTGATCCTTTGGCATTCTTTGTACCAAGTTGGTCTCCTTCGTCCTCCCATTTGATCCTTTGGCATTCTTTGCACCAAGTTCGTCTCTTTCGTTCCTTTTCGTCCTCCCATTTCATCCTTGGGCATTCTTTGGACCAAGGTCGTCTCGTTCGTCCCTCTACGCCCTCCCATTTGATCCTTGGGCATTCTTTGGTCCAAGTTCGTCTCATTCGTCCCTTTTCGTCCTCCCATTTAATCCTTGGGCAATCTTTGGACCAAGTTCATCTCGTTCGTCCCTCTTCGTCCTCCCAGTTGATCCTTTGACATTCTTTGTACCAAGTTGGTCTCGTTCGTCTTCCCATTTGATCCTTTGGCATTCTTTTGGACCAAGTTCGTCTCGTTCGTCCCTGTTCGTCCTCCCATTTGATCGATGGGCATTCTTTGTACCAAGTTCGTCACGTTCGTCCTCCCATTTGATCCTTCGGCATTCTTTGGACCAAGTTCGTCTCCTTCGGCCCTCTTCATCCTCCCATTTGATCCTTTGACATTCTTTGGACCAAGTTCGTCTTGTTCGTCCTCCCATTTGATCCTTTGGCATTCTTTGGACCAAGTTCGTCTCGTTAGTCCCTGTTCGTCCTCCCATTGGATCCTGTGGGCATTCTTTGGACCAAGTTCGTCACGTTCATCCTCCCATTTGATCCTTCGGCATTCTTTGGACCAAGTTCGTCTCCTTCGTCCCTCTTCGTCCTCCCATTTGATCCTTTGATATTCTTTGGACCAAGTTCGTCTCGTTCGTCCTCCCATTTCATCCTTTGCCATTCTTTGGACCAAGTTCGTCTCGTTCGTCCCTGTTCGTCCTCCCATTTGATCCTTTGGGCATTCTTTGGACCAATTTCGTCTCGTTCGTCCCTCTTCGTCCTCCCATTTGATCCTTTGGCATTCTTTGTACCAAGTTGGTCTCCTTCGTCCTCCCGTTTAATCCTTTGGCATTCTTTGGACCAATTTCGTCCCTTTCGTCCCTTTTCGTCCTCCCATTTCATCCTTGGGCATTCTTTGGACCAAGGTCGCCTCGTTCGTCTCTCTACGCCCTCCCATTTGATCCTTGGGCATTCTTTGTACCAAGTTGGTCTCGTTCGTCTTCCCATTTGATCCTTTGGCATTCTTTGGACCAAGTTCGTCTCGTTCGTCCCTGTTCGTCCTCCCATTTGATCCATGGGCATTCTTTGTACCAAGTTCGTCACGTTCGTCCTCCCATTTGATCCTTCGGCATTCTTTGGACCAAGTTCGTCTCCTTCGGCCCTCTCCGTCCTCCCATTTGATCCTTTGACATTCTTTGGACCAAGTTCGTCTTGTTCGTCCTCCCATTTTGATGGCCTCCTTGTTGTAACAACTTGGCCAATGAATTGAATTCACCACTTAGATTCTGGTTGTGACTAAACTTGTGATTTTCAATCTTTAAGAAAGAATAGCAAGAAAGGATGGTTCTTATTTTAACAAGAAACTAGTGAACAGAATAAGAACAAGTGAACAAAAAAGGAAGTGAGAATTAAGAGTTCTTGTTATAACAAGCAAACAAGAGAGCAATTTAGGAAGCAAGGAACAAGAAGAATGGATGGGAGGCAAGGGGCGCCACCTTGGTCTAATCCAAGACAAGGATAAGCCTATGGAAATGAGGATCACCACAAGAAAGGATTCTTGGTAAGATCAAAGTCTGGTTCAATCCAGAACCAAAGAGTAAGGACTCAATTACACAAGGTAATGTTTTTGCTCAAAATCAAAGTTGCATTTCCATGTGCCATGCGCCCCTTTATATAGGGAGGGGGCTGGTCTGATTTACAACTGCAGACTTGGGCTATGCCTTTCAAGGCTTACAAGGAATCCTAGGTGCTCATTAAGGAGCAATTACAAGCAATAAGATGGCTGCCAACCAGCCCCTCCTATGCGCCTACCAACCAAGGAATCCTAGGCTAGAATTAATCAAGCAATTACAAGGCAATTACATGTAATTATATGGCTGCTCCCTAGCTTTTTAATGTGCAAGGAATCTGATGAAAAAACCATGAATATGGCTGCTGTCCAGCCATCAGAAATGCGCCCCCCTCCTTTCTCTTGGATGCCCTCTTTGATTGTTCTTCAAGTCCCTCACTAATGGTGCAAGGAATCCTAAGAACTCCCATTGAGTTGGCTGGTTCCATGGCCTTCAATATGCGCTTAACTCCTCCTCAATGCAGCCACCATGGCTGTTACACTTTTAATGTGGTGTTTGGAGCATTCATGCCTTTGTCTTGATTGCTATGAATTCTTTGTCTTGTGTAACTCCTTCTTGCCTTGATGTGCTTTGATTCACTTTGTCTTCCTTGACTTCATTTAAGCGCCCACCATGCAGCCTTCATTAAGTCCCTCTTGCTTTTATTCAAGCAACCACTTAAAGTGGATTAAACACACCAAAAATTAACAAGGAATTAAATAACATAGTGCCTTGGTCCCAAATAAATCAATTGGTCACATGCACTTTATTTAAAACAAAATAACATGGCTGGTTTCATGAGTGTTGCGCCTCCTCCATAGCTTGGATGACAAGCATGGTCTTTGGTGCAATTACTTCTTTGTCCATGTTGGAAATTGTCTTAGTCATGAATTGGACTAAGCCTTCTTGGACCTTTCTTGACATTGCCCTAGTCATTGGGCCTCCTAGGCTTTGAATGGCTTCTTGGTCCTCCATGTTCTCATCATTCGCCCCCTCTTGAAAAGAATTCGACCTCGAATTGAAGTCTTCATCACCTACATCAAAAGGAGACAAGTCAGCAACATTGAAAGTGGCACTAACACCATACTCACCAGGAAGGTCAATCTTGTAAGCATTATCATTAACTTTGGCAATCACTTGGAAAGGGCCATCGCCCCTAGGCATTAATTTAGATTTCCTTTGTGAAGGAAACCTTTCCTTTCTCATATGGATCCAAACCCAATCTCCGGGTTCAAAGATAACCCGTTTGCGCCCTTTATTAGCACTCTTGGCATAGCTTTCATTTTTCTTTTCAATTTGCAGCTTAATTTTCTCATGCAAACTTTTCACAAATTCAGCTTTTGCTTTGCCATCTTTATGCTTCAACAGAGATGGGGTAGGTAAAGGTAACAAATCAAGAGGAGTCAAAGGATTATAACCATACACAATCTCAAATGGGGAATGATTTGTAGTACTATGGACAGCCCTATTATAAGCAAATTCAACATGGGGCAGCCATGTTTCCCACATTTTCAAATTCTTTGAAAGCACAGCCCTTAAGAGAGTAGAGAGAGTTCTGTTTACTACCTCAGTTTGCCCATCAGTTTGGGGATGACAAGTTGTAGAGAATAGTAACTTAGTTCCCACCTTACCCCACAAAGTTCTCCAGAAGTGGCTTAGAAACTTAGCATCACGATCGGACACTATACTCTTTGGTAGGCCATGTAGGCGCACCACTTCTTTGAAAAACAAGTCAGCAATGTGGCAAGCATCATCCACCTTTTTGCATGGGATGAGATCAATGTGGTGCTCAATCCCTCTCAAAGGTGGCAGCCCACTTGGTACCTCCTTAGGAAACAAGTCCTCAAATTCCTGCAAAAGAAAATCTATGCATTTTGGCAATTCTTTGGTGTTAGGTAAATTTTCCAACAAAACCACCTCTTTGCTAAAAAGCAAATATAGGGGCTGGTTTGTGACAAAAGCTTCTTTAACCTCTCCTTTTGTCGCCATCAAACTTTCTTTCTTTTCTTCATTTTTCTTTTTGTCACTCTTTTTTCTCTCTTTTTCTTTGGCGATCTTTTCTTTTTCTTCTTTTTCTTTTTCTATTTCTTTTTCTTTTTCACATTTTTCTCTCAATTTCTTTTGATCATCTCTCACCTCACTTGGGCTCAAAGGAGCCAAAACAACTCTTTTTCCATGATGAACAAAGAAATACTTGTTGGTGTGCCCTTCATGACTTGCTTTCTTGTCAAATTGCCAAGGCCTTCCCAACAACACATGGCTGGCCTCCATTGGTACAACATCACAAACAGCCACATCCTCATATTTACCAATTGAAAAAGAAATTTCTACTTGCTTGTCCACAACCATCTCAACATCATTAACAAGCCATTGAAGCTTATATGGCTTGGGGTGGGG
The DNA here is from genome assembly GCA_030159175.1 of Glycyrrhiza uralensis. Classification (NCBI taxonomy): domain Eukaryota; kingdom Viridiplantae; phylum Streptophyta; class Magnoliopsida; order Fabales; family Fabaceae; genus Glycyrrhiza; species Glycyrrhiza uralensis. The sequence goes on along the minus strand of BRZY01000006.1, from coordinate 23,899,694 downwards.
TTTAGTTTCTATTTGCAGTTTGGAAACTAATCTTGTACTAGCAACATTTGTACAACTCCCACCATCAATAATAAGGGAACATACCTTGCCTTTTATGAGGCATCTTGAGTGAAAAATGTTTTCCCTTTGAGTTGCCTCTTCTTCCTTGACCATGGCTTCTAGCACCCTCTTCATCATGAGCAACTCTCCACTTGGTATTTGGGCCTCCTCCTCTTCACCACCCTCTTCATACTCTTCGCCCTCTTCCTCTTCCTCCTCAACCTCCTCTACCATCATAATTCTCTTGGTAGGACATTGAGATGCAATGTGTCCTAAGCCTTGGCACTTGAAACACTTAACAGCCCGGTTAGTTGAATTTTGAGAAGGACTAGTTATAGTGTTTTTACCTTTCGGATCAGCCGTGGCTTCTTTGGATGATGAGGCACCTTCATTCTTTGGGTGATTCTTCCAATTGGAAGTGGTAGTGCTTCTTCTTATTTGGCCCTTCCTTTTGAGTTGTTGTTCTACCTTTGTGGCTTGATGTAACAAATCGTCCAATTGGACATAGTGTTGTAGCTCCACTATATCACTAATGTCACGATTTAGACCATGCAAGAATCTGGCCATGGTTGCTTCTTCATCCTCCTCCACATTTGCTCTAATTTTTGCCACCTCCATCTCCTTAAAGTACTCATCTACACTCTTATTACCTTGGGTGAGTCGCTGTAATTTGTTGTGCAACTCTCTGTTGTAATAAGATGGGATGAATCTCCTTCTCATGAGCCTTTTCATCTCCTCCCATGTGGCAATGGGTTGCTCATTGTACCTTCTCCTTTCCTTCACCAATTGATCCCACCACACCAAGGCATAATCTGTAAATTCAATAGAAGCAACCTGCACCTTTTGAAGATCAGTGTAATTATAACAGGAAAAAATTTGTTCAATTTTAGTTTCCCATTCTAAATACGCCTCAGGATCATTCCTTCCAACAAACTGTGGTACTTTTATTTTTATACCACTCAACCTCTCTTCTCTATTATCATCACGCCTTCTCCTCCGATCCTCCCCATCACTATTGTTTTGTGAGTTTTCCAATTGATCAAGTCTCTCATTGATACCTACCAATTCTTGTTTTAATAGTTCACTCATTTTTGCCGTGAGGGCTTCTAAAAGTAAACGATTTTGAGGATCCATAACTCTTTTAGTTCTTTAGAGAAACCAGAAAATGAAACAACCAAGAAACCAATCAAAATAATAATCCACACACCAAAATAGCTTAGAGTAGCAAAGGTAAAAAAAAACAAGAAACAAAAGAAACTGAACAAAAATTGTGAGAACTAGAACAAATTAGAACTCACTCAAAGAACAAAATTGAGAAAAATAGAAATCAAAGTGCAGCAAGAATAAAACACAACCAGAATTCAAAACACAAATATTTTTTTTTCTTTTGAATTTTCGCAGCCTTTTTTTTTTTTCAAAAACAAGAAATCAGAACACTAAGATAAGATTAGATAAACCTGGGTTTCTTTTTGTAACAATTCGAACCAAAGCTCTGATACCAAATGATGACCTCCTTGTTGTAATAACTTGGCCAATGACTTGAATTCACCACTTAGAATCTGGTTGTGACTAAGAACTTGTGATTTTTTTATCTTTAAGAAAGAATAGCAAGAAAGGATGATTCTTATTTTAACAAGAACACAAGTGAATAGAATAAGAATCAAGTGAACAAGAAAGGGGGAAATAAGAGTTCTGATTATAACAAGCAATCAAGAAAGCAATTTAGAAAGCAAGGAACAAGAAGAATGGATGGGAGGCAAGGGGCGCCACCTTGGTCTAATCCAAGACAAGGATAAGCCTATGGAAATGAGGATCACCACAAGAAAGGATTCTTGGTAAGATCAAAGTCTGGTTCAATCCAGAACCAAAGAGTAAGGACTCAATTACACAAGGTAATATTTTTGCTCAAAATCAAAGTTGCATTTCCATGTACCATGCGCCCCTTTATATAGGGAGGGAGCTGGTCTGAATTACAAGTGCTGACTTGGGCTATGCCTTTCAAGGCTTACAAGGAATCCTAGGTGCTCATTAAGGAGCAATTACAAGCAATCAGATGGCTGCCAACCAGCCCCTTCTATGCGCCCAAAATCCAAGGAATCCTAGGCTAGAATTAATCAAGCAATTACAAGGCAATTACATGTAATTATATGGCTGCTCCCTAGCTTTTTAATGTGCAAGGAATCCAATGAGAAGCCATGAATATGGCTGCTGTCCAGCCATCAGAAATGCGCCCCTCTTCCTTCTCTTGGATGCCCTCTTTGATTGTTCTTCAAGTCCCTCACTAATGGTGCAAGGAATCCCAAGAGAGCCAATTGATTTGGCTGTTATCCAGCCATGAAGTGCAGCGCCCCACCTTCTTAATGCAGCCACCCTCTTGATTGAAATTAAACATGTGGCTATTACATTTTGATTGTGATGTTGGAGCATTCATGCCTTGGTCTTGATTGCCATGACTTCTTTGTCTCCCTTGCCTTTATGCGCCCACCATGCCTTCCTCTTGCCTTTATTCATGTAACCACTTAAAGTGGATTAAACACACAAAAAATAAATCAAGGAATTAAACACTTAGTGCTTTGGTCCCAAATAAATCAATTGGGTCACATGCACTTTATTTAAAACAAGATAACTTGGCTGGCTGGTTATGCATGTTGCGCCTCCTCCATGTCTTGTATGACAAGCATGGTTTTTGGTGCAATTACATCTTTGCCCATGTTCGCAATTGTCTTAGTCATAAATTGGACTAAGCCTTCTTGCGCCCTTCTTGACATTGCCCTAGTCATTGGGCCTCCTAGGCTTTGAATGGCTTCTTGGACCTCCATGTCCTCATCATTCGGCATTCTTTGGACCTAGTTCGTCTCGTTCGTCCTCCCATTTGATCCTTTGGCATTCTTTGGGCCAAGTTCGTCTCGTTCGTCCCTGTTCGTCCTCCCATTTGATCCTTTGGGCAATCTTTGGACCAAGTTCGTCTCGTTCGTCCCTCTACGTCCTCCTATTTGATGCTTGGGCATTCTTTGTACCAAGTTCGTCACGTTCGTCGTCCCATTTGATCCTTTGGGCATTCTTTGGACCAAGTTCGTGTCGTTCGTCCCTGTTCGTCCTCCCATTTGATCCTTTGGGCATTCTTTGGACCATGTTCGTCTCATTCGTCCCTCTACGTCCTCCCATTTGATCTTTGGGCATTCTTTGGACCAAGTCGGTCTCATTCGTCCCTCTACGTCCTCCCATTTGATCTTTGGGCATTCTTTGGACCAAGTCGGTCTCGTTCGTCCCTGTTCGTCCTCCCATTTGATCCTTTGGGCATTCTTTGGACCAAGTTCGTCTCATGCGTCCCCCATTTGATCCTTTGGCATTCTTTGGACCAAGTTCGTCTCGTTCGTCCCTCTTCGTCCTCCCATTTGATCCTTTGGCATTCTTTGTACCAAGTTACTCTCGTTCGTCCTCCCATTTGATCCTTTGGCATTCTTTGGACCAAGTTCGTCTCGTTCGTCCCTTTTCGTCCTCCCATTTCATCCTTGGGCAATCTTTGGACCAAGTTCGTCTCGTTCGTCCCTCTTCGTCCTCCCATTTGATCCTTTGGCATTCTTTGTACCGGGTTGGTCTCGTTCGTCCTCCCATTTGATCCTTTGGCATTCTTTGGACCTAGTTCGTCTCCTTCGTCCCTCTTCGTCCTCCCATTTGATCCTTTGACATTCTTTGGACCAAGTTCGTCTCGTTCGTCCTCTCATTTGATCCTTTGGCATTCTTTGGACCAAGTTCGTCTCCTTCCTCCCTGTTCATCCTCCCATTTGATCCTTTGGGCATTCTTTGGACCAAGTTCGTCTCCTTCATCCCTCTTCGTCCTCCCATTTGATCCTTTGACATTCATTGGACCAAGTTCGTCTCGTTCTTCCTCCCATTTGATCCTTTGGGCATTCTTTGGACCATGTTCGTCTCGTTCGTCCCTCTACGTCCTCCCATTTGATCCTTGGGCATTCTTTGTACCAAGTTCGCCACGTTCGTCCTCCCTTTTGATCCTTCGGCATTCTTTGGACCAAGTTCGTCTCCTTCGTCCCTCTTCGTCCTCCCATTTGATCCTTTGACATTCTTTGGACCAAGTTCGTCTCGTTCGTCCTCTCATTTGATCCTTTGGCATTCTTTGGACCAAGTTCGTCTCCTTCGTCCCTGTTCATCCTCCCATTTGATCCTTTGGGCATTCTTTGGACCAAGTTTGTCTCGTTCGTCCCTTTTCGTCCTCCCATTTCATCATTGGGCAATCTTTGGACCAAGTTCATCTCGTTCGTCCCTCTTCGTCCTCCCATTTGATCCTTTGGCATTCTTTGTAGCAAGTTGGTCTCGTTCGTCCTCCCATTTGATCCTTTGGCATTCTTTAGACCAAGTTCGTCTCGTTCGTCCCTCTACGCCCTCCCATTTGATCCTTGGGCATTCTTTGGTCCAAGTTCGTCTCGTTTGTCCCTTTTCGTCCTCCCATTTCATCCTTGGGCAATCCTTGGACCAAGTTCATCTCGTTCGTCCCTCTTCGTTCTCCCATTTGATCCTTTGACATTCTTTGTACCAAGTTCGTCTCGTTCGTCCTCCCATTTGATCCTTTGGCATTCTTTGGACCAAGTTCGTCTCGTTCGACCGTGTTCGTCCTCCCATTTGATCCATGGGCATTCTTTGTACCAAGTTCATGACGTTCGTCCTCCCATTTGATCCTTCGGCATTCTTTGGACCAAGTTCGTCTCATTCGTCCCTCTTCGTCCTCCCATTTGATCCTTTGACATTCTTTGGACCAAGTTCGTCTCGTTCGTCCTCCCATTTGATCCTTTGGCATTTTTTGGTCCAAGTTCGTCTCCTTCGTCCCTGTTCGTCCTCCCATTTGATCCTTTGGGCATTCTTTGGACCAAGTTCGTCTCGTTCGTTCCTCTTCGTCCTCCCATTTGATCCTTTGGCATTCTTTGTACCAAGTTGGTCTCGTTCGTCCTCCCATTTGATCCTTTGGCATTCTTTGGACCAAGTTCGTCTCTTTCGTCCCTTTTCGTCCTCCCATTTCATCCTTGGGCAATCTTTGGACCAAGTTCGTCTCGTTCGTCCTCTCATTTGATCCTTTGGCATTCTTTCGACCAAGTTCATCTCCTTCGTCCCTGTTCATCCTCCCATTTGATCCTTTGGGCATTCTTTGGACCAAGTTCATCACGTTCGTCCTCCAATTTGATCCTTCGGCATTCTTTGGACCTAGTTCGTCTCGTTCGTCCTCCCATTTGATCCTTTGGCATTCTTTGGGCCAAGTTCGTCTCGTTCGTCCCTCTTCGTCCTCCCATTTGATCCTTTGATATTCTTGGTACCAAGTTGGTGTCGTTCGTCCTCCAATTTGATCCTTTGGCATTCTTTGGACCAAGTTCGTCTCATTCGTCCCTGTTCGTCCTCCCATTTGATCCATGGGCATTCTTTGTACCAAGTTCGTCACGTTCGTCCTCCAATTTGATCCTTCGGCATTCTTTGGACCTAGTTCGTCTCGTTCGTCCTCCCATTTGATCCTTTGGCATTCTTTGGGCCAAGTTCGTCTCGTTCGTCCCTGTTCGTCCTCCCATTTGATCCTTTGGGCAATCTTTGGACCAAGTTCGTCTCGTTCGTCCCTCTACGTCCTCCTATTTGATGCTTGGGCATTCTTTGTACCAAGTTCGTCACGTTCGTCGTCCCATTTGATCCTTTGGGCATTCTTTGGACCAAGTTCGTGTCGTTCGTCCCTGTTCGTCCTCCCATTTGATCCTTTGGGCATTCTTTGGACCATGTTCGTCTCATTCGTCCCTCTACGTCCTCCCATTTGATCTTTGGGCATTCTTTGGACCAAGTCGGTCTCATTCGTCCCTCTACTTTCTCCCATTTGATCTTTGGGCATTCTTTGGACCAAGTCGGTCTCGTTCGTCCCTGTTCGTCCTCCCATTTGATCCTTTGGGCATTCTTTGGACCAAGTTCGTCTCATGCGTCCCCCATTTGATCCTTTGGCATTCTTTGGACCAAGTTCGTCTCGTTCGTCCCTCTTCGTCCTCCCATTTGATCCTTTGGCATTCTTTGTACCAAGTTACTCTCGTTCGTCCTCCCATTTGATCCTTTGGCATTCTTTGGACCAAGTTCGTCTCGTTCGTCCCTTTTCGTCCTCCCATTTCATCCTTGGGCAATCTTTGGACCAAGTTCGTCTCGTTCGTCCCTCTTCGTCCTCCCATTTGATCCTTTGGCATTCTTTGTACCGGGTTGGTCTCGTTCGTCCTCCCATTTGATCCTTTGGCATTCTTTGGACCTAGTTCGTCTCCTTCGTCCCTCTTCGTCCTCCCATTTGATCCTTTGACATTCTTTGGACCAAGTTCGTCTCGTTCGTCCTCTCATTTGATCCTTTGGCATTCTTTGGACCAAGTTCGTCTCCTTCCTCCCTGTTCATCCTCCCATTTGATCCTTTAGGCATTCTTTGGACCAAGTTCGTCTCCTTCATCCCTCTTCGTCCTCCCATTTGATCCTTTGACATTCATTGGACCAAGTTCGTCTCGTTCTTCCTCCCATTTGATCCTTTGGGCATTCTTTGGACCATGTTCGTCTCGTTCGTCCCTCTACGTCCTCCCATTTGATCCTTGGGCATTCTTTGTACCAAGTTCGCCACGTTCGTCCTCCCTTTTGATCCTTCGGCATTCTTTGGACCAAGTTCGTCTCCTTCGTCCCTCTTCGTCCTCCCATTTGATCCTTTGACATTCTTTGGACCAAGTTCGTCTCGTTCGTCCTCTCATTTGATCCTTTGGCATTCTTTGGACCAAGTTCGTCTCCTTCGTCCCTGTTCATCCTCCCATTTGATCCTTTGGGCATTCTTTGGACCAAGTTTGTCTCGTTCGTCCCTTTTCGTCCTCCCATTTCATCATTGGGCAATCTTTGGACCAAGTTCATCTCGTTCGTCCCTCTTCGTCCTCCCATTTGATCCTTTGGCATTCTTTGTAGCAAGTTGGTCTCGTTCGTCCTCCCATTTGATCCTTTGGCATTCTTTAGACCAACTTCGTCTCGTTCGTCCCTCTACGCCCTCCCATTTGATCCTTGGGCATTCTTTGGTCCAAGTTCGTCTCGTTTGTCCCTTTTCGTCCTCCCATTTCATCCTTGGGCAATCCTTGGACCAAGTTCATCTCGTTCGTCCCTCTTCGTTCTCCCATTTGATCCTTTGACATTCTTTGTACCAAGTTCGTCTCGTTCGTCCTCCCATTTGATCCTTTGGCATTCTTTGGACCAAGTTCGTCTCGTTCGACCGTGTTCGTCCTCCCATTTGATCCATGGGCATTCTTTGTACCAAGTTCATGACGTTCGTCCTCCCATTTGATCCTTCGGCATTCTTTGGACCAAGTTCGTCTCATTCGTCCCTCTTCGTCCTCCCATTTGATCCTTTGACATTCTTTGGACCAAGTTCGTCTCGTTCGTCCTCCCATTTGATCCTTTGGCATTTTTTGGTCCAAGTTCGTCTCCTTCGTCCCTGTTCGTCCTCCCATTTGATCCTTTGGGCATTCTTTGGACCAAGTTCGTCTCGTTCGTTCCTCTTCGTCCTCCCATTTGATCCTTTGGCATTCTTTGTACCAAGTTGGTCTCGTTCGTCCTCCCATTTGATCCTTTGGCATTCTTTGGACCAAGTTCGTCTCTTTCGTCCCTTTTCGTCCTCCCATTTCATCCTTGGGCAATCTTTGGACCAAGTTCGTCTCGTTCGTCCTCTCATTTGATCCTTTGGCATTCTTTCGACCAAGTTCATCTCCTTCGTCCCTGTTCATCCTCCCATTTGATCCTTTGGGCATTCTTTGGACCAAGTTCATCACGTTCGTCCTCCAATTTGATCCTTCGGCATTCTTTGGACCTAGTTCGTCTCGTTCGTCCTCCCATTTGATCCTTTGGCATTCTTTGGGCCAAGTTCGTCTCGTTCGTCCCTCTTCGTCCTCCCATTTGATCCTTTGATATTCTTGGTACCAAGTTGGTGTCGTTCGTCCTCCAATTTGATCCTTTGGCATTCTTTGGACCAAGTTCGTCTCATTCGTCCCTGTTCGTCCTCCCATTTGATCCATGGGCATTCTTTGTACCAAGTTCGTCACGTTCGTCCTCCAATTTGATCCTTCGGCATTCTTTGGACCTAGTTCGTCTCGTTCGTCCTCCCATTTGATCCTTTGGCATTCTTTGGGCCAAGTTCGTCTCGTTCGTCCCTGTTCGTCCTCCCATTTGATCCTTTGGGCAATCTTTGGACCAAGTTCGTCTCGTTCGTCCCTCTACGTCCTCCTATTTGATGCTTGGGCATTCTTTGTACCAAGTTCGTCACGTTCGTCGTCCCATTTGATCCTTTGGGCATTCTTTGGACCAAGTTCGTGTCGTTCGTCCCTGTTCGTCCTCCCATTTGATCCTTTGGGCATTCTTTGGACCATGTTCGTCTCATTCGTCCCTCTACGTCCTCCCATTTGATCTTTGGGCATTCTTTGGACCAAGTCGGTCTCATTCGTCCCTCTACTTTCTCCCATTTGATCTTTGGGCATTCTTTGGACCAAGTCGGTCTCGTTCGTCCCTGTTCGTCCTCCCATTTGATCCTTTGGGCATTCTTTGGACCAAGTTCGTCTCATGCGTCCCCCATTTGATCCTTTGGCATTCTTTGGACCAAGTTCGTCTCGTTCGTCCCTCTTCGTCCTCCCATTTGATCCTTTGGCATTCTTTGTACCAAGTTACTCTCGTTCGTCCTCCCATTTGATCCTTTGGCATTCTTTGGACCAAGTTCGTCTCGTTCGTCCCTTTTCGTCCTCCCATTTCATCCTTGGGCAATCTTTGGACCAAGTTCGTCTCGTTCGTCCCTCTTCGTCCTCCCATTTGATCCTTTGGCATTCTTTGTACCGGGTTGGTCTCGTTCGTCCTCCCATTTGATCCTTTGGCATTCTTTGGACCTAGTTCGTCTCCTTCGTCCCTCTTCGTCCTCCCATTTGATCCTTTGACATTCTTTGGACCAAGTTCGTCTCGTTCGTCCTCTCATTTGATCCTTTGGCATTCTTTGGACCAAGTTCGTCTCCTTCCTCCCTGTTCATCCTCCCATTTGATCCTTTAGGCATTCTTTGGACCAAGTTCGTCTCCTTCATCCCTCTTCGTCCTCCCATTTGATCCTTTGACATTCATTGGACCAAGTTCGTCTCGTTCTTCCTCCCATTTGATCCTTTGGGCATTCTTTGGACCATGTTCGTCTCGTTCGTCCCTCTACGTCCTCCCATTTGATCCTTGGGCATTCTTTGTACCAAGTTCGCCACGTTCGTCCTCCCTTTTGATCCTTCGGCATTCTTTGGACCAAGTTCGTCTCCTTCGTCCCTCTTCGTCCTCCCATTTGATCCTTTGACATTCTTTGGACCAAGTTCGTCTCGTTCGTCCTCTCATTTGATCCTTTGGCATTCTTTGGACCAAGTTCGTCTCCTTCGTCCCTGTTCATCCTCCCATTTGATCCTTTGGGCATTCTTTGGACCAAGTTTGTCTCGTTCGTCCCTTTTCGTCCTCCCATTTCATCATTGGGCAATCTTTGGACCAAGTTCATCTCGTTCGTCCCTCTTCGTCCTCCCATTTGATCCTTTGGCATTCTTTGTAGCAAGTTGGTCTCGTTCGTCCTCCCATTTGATCCTTTGGCATTCTTTAGACCAACTTCGTCTCGTTCGTCCCTCTACGCCCTCCCATTTGATCCTTGGGCATTCTTTGGTCCAAGTTCGTCTCGTTTGTCCCTTTTCGTCCTCCCATTTCATCCTTGGGCAATCCTTGGACCAAGTTCATCTCGTTCGTCCCTCTTCGTTCTCCCATTTGATCCTTTGACATTCTTTGTACCAAGTTCGTCTCGTTCGTCCTCCCATTTGATCCTTTGGCATTCTTTGGGCCAAGTTCGTCTCGTTCGTCCCTCTTCGTCCTCCCATTTGATCCTTTGATATTCTTGGTACCAAGTTGGTGTCGTTCGTCCTCCAATTTGATCCTTTGGCATTCTTTGGACCAAGTTCGTCTCATTCGTCCCTGTTCGTCCTCCCATTTGATCCATGGGCATTCTTTGTACCAAGTTCGTCACGTTCGTCCTCCAATTTGATCCTTCGGCATTCTTTGGACCTAGTTCGTCTCGTTCGTCCTCCCATTTGATCCTTTGGCATTCTTTGGGCCAAGTTCGTCTCGTTCGTCCCTGTTCGTCCTCCCATTTGATCCTTTGGGCAATCTTTGGACCAAGTTCGTCTCGTTCGTCCCTCTACGTCCTCCTATTTGATGCTTGGGCATTCTTTGTACCAAGTTCGTCACGTTCGTCGTCCCATTTGATCCTTTGGGCATTCTTTGGACCAAGTTCGTGTCGTTCGTCCCTGTTCGTCCTCCCATTTGATCCTTTGGGCATTCTTTGGACCATGTTCGTCTCATTCGTCTCCCTCTACGTCCTCCCATTTGATCTTTGGGCATTCTTTGGACCAAGTCGGTCTCATTCGTCCCTCTACTTTCTCCCATTTGATCTTTGGGCATTCTTTGGACCAAGTCGGTCTCGTTCGTCCCTGTTCGTCCTCCCATTTGATCCTTTGGGCATTCTTTGGACCAAGTTCGTCTCATGCGTCCCCCATTTGATCCTTTGGCATTCTTTGGACCAAGTTCGTCTCGTTCGTCCCTCTTCGTCCTCCCATTTGATCCTTTGGCATTCTTTGTACCAAGTTACTCTCGTTCGTCCTCCCATTTGATCCTTTGGCATTCTTTGGACCAAGTTCGTCTCGTTCGTCCCTTTTCGTCCTCCCATTTCATCCTTGGGCAATCTTTGGACCAAGTTCGTCTCGTTCGTCCCTCTTCGTCCTCCCATTTGATCCTTTGGCATTCTTTGTACCGGGTTGGTCTCGTTCGTCCTCCCATTTGATCCTTTGGCATTCTTTGGACCTAGTTCGTCTCCTTCGTCCCTCTTCGTCCTCCCATTTGATCCTTTGACATTCTTTGGACCAAGTTCGTCTCGTTCGTCCTCTCATTTGATCCTTTGGCATTCTTTGGACCAAGTTCGTCTCCTTCCTCCCTGTTCATCCTCCCATTTGATCCTTTGGGCATTCTTTGGACCAAGTTCGTCTCCTTCATCCCTCTTCGTCCTCCCATTTGATCCTTTGACATTCATTGGACCAAGTTCGTCTCGTTCTTCCTCCCATTTGATCCTTTGGGCATTCTTTGGACCATGTTCGTCTCGTTCGTCCCTCTACGTCCTCCCATTTGATCCTTGGGCATTCTTTGTACCAAGTTCGCCACGTTCGTCCTCCCTTTTGATCCTTCGGCATTCTTTGGACCAAGTTCGTCTCCTTCGTCCCTCTTCGTCCTCCCATTTGATCCTTTGACATTCTTTGGACCAAGTTCGTCTCGTTCGTCCTCTCATTTGATCCTTTGGCATTCTTTGGACCAAGTTCGTCTCCTTCGTCCCTGTTCATCCTCCCATTTGATCCTTTGGGCATTCTTTGGACCAAGTTTGTCTCGTTCGTCCCTTTTCGTCCTCCCATTTCATCATTGGGCAATCTTTGGACCACGTTCATCTCGTTCGTCCCTCTTCGTCCTCCCATTTGATCCTTTGGCATTCTTTGTAGCAAGTTGGTCTCGTTCGTCCTCCCATTTGATCCTTTGGCATTCTTTAGACCAAGTTCGTCTCGTTCGTCCCTCTACGCCCTCCCATTTGATCCTTGGGCATTCTTTGGTCCAAGTTCGTCTCGTTTGTCCCTTTTCGTCCTCCCATTTCATCCTTGGGCAATCCTTGGACCAAGTTCATCTCGTTCGTCCCTCTTCGTTCTCCCATTTGATCCTTTGACATTCTTTGTACCAAGTTCGTCTCGTTCGTCCTCCCATTTGATCCTTTGGCATTCTTTGGACCAAGTTCGTCTCGTTCGACCGTGTTCGTCCTCCCATTTGATCCATGGGCATTCTTTGTACCAAGTTCATGACGTTCGTCCTCCCATTTGATCCTTTGACATTCTTTGGACCAAGTTCGTCTCGTTCGTCCTCTCATTTGATCCTTTGGCATTCTTTGGACCAAGTTCGTCTCCTTCCTCCCTGTTCATCCTCCCATTTGATCCTTTGGGCATTCTTTGGACCAAGTTCGTCTCCTTCATCCCTCTTCGTCCTCCCATTTGATCCTTTGACATTCATTGGACCAAGTTCGTCTCGTTCTTCCTCCCATTTGATCCTTTGGGCATTCTTTGGACCATGTTCGTCTCGTTCGTCCCTCTACGTCCTCCCATTTGATCCTTGGGCATTCTTTGTACCAAGTTCGCCACGTTCGTCCTCCCTTTTGATCCTTCGGCATTCTTTGGACCAAGTTCGTCTCCTTCGTCCCTCTTCGTCCTCCCATTTGATCCTTTGACATTCTTTGGACCAAGTTCGTCTCGTTCGTCCTCTCATTTGATCCTTTGGCATTCTTTGGACCAAGTTCGTCTCCTTCGTCCCTGTTCATCCTCCCATTTGATCCTTTGGGCATTCTTTGGACCAAGTTTGTCTCGTTCGTCCCTTTTCGTCCTCCCATTTCATCATTGGGCAATCTTTGGACCAAGTTCATCTCGTTCGTCCCTCTTCGTCCTCCCATTTGATCCTTTGGCATTCTTTGTAGCAAGTTGGTCTCGTTCGTCCTCCCATTTGATCCTTTGGCATTCTTTAGACCAAGTTCGTCTCGTTCGTCCCTCTACGCCCTCCCATTTGATCCTTGGGCATTCTTTGGTCCAAGTTCGTCTCGTTTGTCCCTTTTCGTCCTCCCATTTCATCCTTGGGCAATCCTTGGACCAAGTTCATCTCGTTCGTCCCTCTTCGTTCTCCCATTTGATCCTTTGACATTCTTTGTACCAAGTTCGTCTCGTTCGTCCTCCCATTTGATCCTTTGGCATTCTTTGGACCAAGTTCGTCTCGTTCGACCGTGTTCGTCCTCCCATTTGATCCATGGGCATTCTTTGTACCAAGTTCATGACGTTCGTCCTCCCATTTGATCCTTCGGCATTCTTTGGACCAAGTTCGTCTCATTCGTCCCTCTTCGTCCTCCCATTTGATCCTTTGACATTCTTTGGACCAAGTTCGTCTCGTTCGTCCTCCCATTTGATCCTTTGGCATTCTTTGGTCCAAGTTCGTCTCCTTCGTCCCTGTTCGTCCTCCCATTTGATCCTTTGGGCATTCTTTGGACCAAGTTCGTCTCGTTCGTTCCTCTTCGTCCTCCCATTTGATCCTTTGGCATTCTTTGTACCAAGTTGGTCTCGTTCGTCCTCCCATTTGATCCTTTGGCATTCTTTGGACCAAGTTCGTCTCTTTCGTCCCTTTTCGTCCTCCCATTTCATCCTTGGGCAATCTTTGGACCAAGTTCGTCTCGTTCGTCCTCTCATTTGATCCTTTGGCATTCTTTCGACCAAGTTCATCTCCTTCGTCCCTGTTCATCCTCCCATTTGATCCTTTGGGCATTCTTTGGACCAAGTTCATCACGTTCGTCCTCCAATTTGATCCTTCGGCATTCTTTGGACCTAGTTCGTCTCGTTCGTCCTCCCATTTGATCCTTTGGCATTCTTTGGGCCAAGTTCGTCTCGTTCGTCCCTCTTCGTCCTCCCATTTGATCCTTTGATATTCTTGGTACCAAGTTGGTGTCGTTCGTCCTCCAATTTGATCCTTTGGCATTCTTTGGACCAAGTTCCTCTCATTCGTCCCTGTTCGTCCTCCCATTTGATCCATGGGCATTCTTTGTACCAAGTTCGTCACGTTCGTCCTCCAATTTGATCCTTCGGCATTCTTTGGACCTAGTTCGTCTCGTTCGTCCTCCCATTTGATCCTTTGGCATTCTTTGGGCCAAGTTCGTCTCGTTCGTCCCTGTTCGTCCTCCCATTTGATCCTTTGGGCAATCTTTGGACCAAGTTCGTCTCGTTCGTCCCTCTACGTCCTCCTATTTGATGCTTGGGCATTCTTTGTACCAAGTTCGTCACGTTCGTCGTCCCATTTGATCCTTTGGGCATTCTTTGGACCAAGTTCGTGTCGTTCGTCCCTGTTCGTCCTCCCATTTGATCCTTTGGGCATTCTTTGGACCATGTTCGTCTCATTCGTCCCTCTACGTCCTCCCATTTGATCTTTGGGCATTCTTTGGACCAAGTCGGTCTCATTCGTCCCTCTACGTCCTCCCATTTGATCTTTGGGCATTCTTTGGACCAAGTCGGTCTCGTTCGTCCCTGTTCGTCCTCCCATTTGATCCTTTGGGCATTCTTTGGACCAAGTTCGTCTCATGCGTCCCCCATTTGATCCTTTGGCATTCTTTGGACCAAGTTCGTCTCGTTCGTCCCTCTTCGTCCTCCCATTTGATCCTTTGGCATTCTTTGTACCAAGTTACTCTCGTTCGTCCTCCCATTTGATCCTTTGGCATTCTTTGGACCAAGTTCGTCTCGTTCGTCCCTTTTCGTCCTCCCATTTCATCCTTGGGCAATCTTTGGACCAAGTTCGTCTCGTTCGTCTCTCTTCGTCCTCCCATTTGATCCTTTGGCATTCTTTGTACCGGGTTGGTCTCGTTCGTCCTCCCATTTGATCCTTTGGCATTCTTTGGACCTAGTTCGTCTCCTTCGTCCCTGTTCGTCCTCCCATTTGATCCTTCGGCATTCTTTGGACCAAGTTCGTCTCCTTCGTCCCTCTTCGTCCTCCCATTTGATCCTTTGACATTCTTTGGACCAAGTTCGTCTCGTTCGTCCTCTCATTTGATCCTTTGGCATTCTTTGGACCAAGTTCGTCTCCTTCGTCCCTGTTCATCCTCCCATTTGATCCTTTGGGCATTCTTTGGACCAAGTTCGTCTCCTTCGTCCCTCTTCGTCCTCCCATTTGATCCTTTGACATTCTTTGGACCAAGTTCGTCTCGTTCTTCCTCCCATTTGATCCTTTGGGCATTCTTTGGACCATGTTCGTCTCGTTCGTCCCTGTTCATCCTCCCATTTGACCCTTTCGGCATTCTTTGGACCAAGTTCGTCTCGTTCGTCCCTTTTCGTCCTCCCATTTCATCATTGGGCAATCTTTGGACCAAGTTCATCTCGTTCGTCCCTCTTCGTCCTCCCATTTGATCCTTTGGCATTCTTTGTAGCAAGTTGGTCTCGTTCGTCCTCCCATTTGATCCTTTGGCATTCTTTAGACCAAGTTCGTCTCGTTCGTCCCTCTACGCCCTCCCATTTGATCCTTGGGCATTCTTTGGTCCAAGTTCGTCTCGTTTGTCCCTTTTCGTCCTCCCATTTCATCCATGGGCAATCCTTGGACCAAGTTCATCTCGTTCGTCCCTCTTCGTTCTCCCAATTGATCCTTTGACATTCTTTGTACCAAGTTCGTCTCGTTCGTCCTCCCATTTGATCCTTTGGCATTCTTTAGACCAAGTTCGTCTCGTTCGTCCCTCTACGCCCTCCCATTTGATCCTTGGGCATTCTTTGGTCCAAGTTCGTCTCGTTCGTCCCTTTTCATCCTCCCATTTCATCCTTGGGCAATCTTTGGACCAAGTTCATCTCGTTCGTCCCTCTTCGTTCTCCCATTTGATCCTTTGACATTCTTTGTACCAAGTTCGTCTCGTTCGTCCTCCCATTTGATCCTTTGGCATTCTTTGGACCAAGTTCGTCTCGTTCGACCTTGTTCGTCCTCCCATTTGATCCATGGGCATTCTTTGTACCAAGTTCATGACGTTCGTCCTACCATTTGATCCTTCGGCTTTCTTTGGACCAAGTTCGTCTCATTCGTCCCTCTTCGTCCTCCCATTTGATCCTTTGACATTCTTTGGACCAAGTTCGTCTCGTTCGTCCTCCCATTTGATCCTTTGGCATTCTTTGGTCCAAGTTCGTCTCCTTCGTCCCTGTTCGTCCTCCCATTTGATCCTTTGGGCATTCTTTGGACCAAGTTCGTCTCGTTCGTTCCTCTTCGTCCTCCCATTTGATCCTTTGGCATTCTTTGTACCAAGTTGGTCTCGTTCGTCCTCCCATTTGATCCTTTGGCATTCTTTGGACCAAGTTCGTCTCTTTCGTCCCTTTTCGTCCTCCCATTTCATCCTTGGGCAATCTTTGGACCAAGTTCGTCTCGTTCGTCCTCTCATTTGATCCTTTGGCATTCTTTCGACCAAGTTCATCTCCTTCGTCCCTGTTCATCCTCCCATTTGATCCTTTGGGCATTCTTTGGACCAAGTTCATCACGTTCGTCCTCCAATTTGATCCTTCGGCATTCTTTGGACCTAGTTCGTCTCGTTCGTCCTCCCATTTGATCCTTTGGCATTCTTTGGGCCAAGTTCTTCTCGTTCGTCCCTGTTCGTCCTCCCATTTGATCCTTTGGGCAATCTTTGGACCAAGTTCGTCTCGTTCGTCCCTCTACGTCCTCCTATTTGATGCTTGGGCATTCTTTGTACCAAGTTCGTCACGTTCGTCGTCCCATTTGATCCTTTGGGCATTCTTTGGACCAAGTTCGTGTCGTTCGTCCCTATTCGTCCTCCCATTTGATCCTTTGGGCATTCTTTGGACCATGTTCGTCTCATTCGTCCCTCTACGTCCTCCCATTTGATTTTTGGGCATTCTTTGGACCAAGTCGGTCTCATTCGTCCCTCTACGTCCTCCCATTTGATCTTTGGGCATTCTTTGGACCAAGTCGGTCTCGTTCGTCCCTGTTCGTCCTCCTATTTGATCCTTTGGGCATTCTTTGGACCAAGTTCGTCTCATGCGTCCCCCATTTGATCCTTTGGCATTCTTTGGACCAAGTTCGTCTCGTTCGTCCCTCTTCGTCCTCCCATTTGATCCTTTGGCATTCTTTGTACCAAGTTACTCTCGTTCGTCCTCCCATTTGATCCTTTGGCATTCTTTGGACCAAGTTCGTCTCATGCGTCCCCCATTTGATCCTTTGGCATTCTTTGGACCAAGTTCGTCTCGTTCGTCCCTCTTCGTCCTCCCATTTGATCCTTTGGCATTCTTTGTACCAAGTTACTCTCGTTCGTCCTCCCATTTGATCCTTTGGCATTCTTTGGACCAAGTTCGTCTCGTTCGTCCCTTTTCGTCCTCCCATTTCATCCTTGGGCAATCTTTGGACCAAGTTCGTCTCGTTCGTCTCTCTTCGTCCTCCCATTTGATCCTTTGGCATTCTTTGTACCGGGTTGGTCTCGTTCGTCCTCCCATTTGATCCTTTGGCATTCTTTGGACCTAGTTCGTCTCCTTCGTCCCTGTTCTTCCTCCCATTTGATCCTTCGGCATTCTTTGGACCAAGTTCGTCTCCTTCGTCCCTCTTCGTCCTCCCATTTGATCCTTTGACATTCTTTGGACCAAGTTCGTCTCGTTCGTCCTCTCATTTGATCCTTTGGCATTCTTTGGACCAAGTTCGTCTCCTTCGTCCCTGTTCATCCTCCCATTTGAACCTTTGGGCATTCTTTGGACCAAGTTCGTCTCCTTCGTCCCTCTTCGTCCTCCCATTTGATCCTTTGACATTCTTTGGACCAAGTTCGTCTCGTTCTTCCTCCCATTTGATCCTTTGGGCATTCTTTGGACCATGTTCGTCTCGTTCGTCCCTGTTCATCCTCCCATTTGACCCTTTCGGCATTCTTTGGACCAAGTTCGTCTCGTTCGTCCCTTTTCGTCCTCCCATTTCATCATTGGGCAATCTTTGGACCAAGTTCATCTCGTTCGTCCCTCTTCGTCCTCCCATTTGATCCTTTGGCATTCTTTGTAGCAAGTTGGTCTCGTTCGTCCTCCCATTTGATCCTTTGGCATTCTTTAGACCAAGTTCGTCTCGTTCGTCCCTCTACGCCCTCCCATTTGATCCTTGGGCATTCTTTGGTCCAAGTTCATCTCGTTTGTCCCTTTTCGTCCTCCCATTTCATCCATGGGCAATCCTTGGACCAAGTTCATCTCGTTCGTCCCTCTTCGTTCTCCCATTTGATCCTTTGACATTCTTTGTACCAAGTTCGTCTCGTTCGTCCTCCCATTTAATCCTTTGGCATTCTTTAGACCAAGTTCGTCTCGTTCGTCCCTCTACGCCCTCCCATTTGATCCTTGGGCATTCTTTGGTCCAAGTTCGTCTCGTTCGTCCCTTTTCATCCTCCCATTTCATCCTTGGGCAATCTTTGGACCAAGTTCATCTCGTTCGTCCCTCTTCGTTCTCCCATTTGATCCTTTGACATTCTTTGTACCAAGTTCGTCTCGTTCGTCCTCCCATTTGATCCTTTGGCATTCTTTGGACCAAGTTCGTCTCGTTCGACCTTGTTCGTCCTCCCATTTGATCCACGGGCATTCTTTGTACCAAGTTCATGTCGTTCGTCCTACCATTTGATCCTTCGGCTTTCTTTGGACCAAGTTCGTCTCATTCGTCCCTCTTCGTCCTCCCATTTGATCCTTTGACATTCTTTGGACCAAGTTCGTCTCGTTCGTCCTCCCATTTGATCCTTTGGCATTCTTTGGTCAAAGTTCGTCTCCTTCGTCCCTGTTCGTCCTCCCATTTGATGCTTTGGGCATTCTTTGGACCAAGTTCGTCTCGTTCGTTCCTCTTCGTCCTCCCATTTGATCCTTTGGCATTCTTTGTACCAAGTTGGTCTCGTTCGTCCTCCCATTTGATCCTTTGGCATTCTTTGGACCAAGTTCGTCTCCTTCGTCCCTGTTCATCCTCCCATTTCATCCTTGGGCAATCTTTGGACCAAGTTCGTCTCGTTCGTCCTCCAATTTGATCCTTCGGCATTCTTTGGACCTAGTTCGTCTCGTTCGTCCTCCCATTTGATCCTTTGGCATTCTTTGGGCCAAGTTCGTCTCGTTCGTCCCTCTTCGTCCTCCCATTTGATCCTTTGATATTCTTGGTACCAAGTTGGTGTCGTTCGTCCTCCAATTTGATCCTTTGGCATTCTTTGGACCAAGTTCGTCTCATTCGTCCCTGTTCGTCCTCCCATTTGATCCATGGGCATTCTTTGTACCAAGTTCGTCACGTTCGTCCTCCAATTTGATCCTTCGGCATTCTTTGGACCTAGTTCGTCTCGTTCGTCCTCCCATTTGATCCTTTGGCATTCTTTGGGCCAAGTTCGTCTCGTTCGTCCCTGTTCGTCCTCCCATTTGATCCTTTGGGCAATCTTTGGACCAAGTTCGTCTCGTTCGTCCCTCTACGTCCTCCTATTTGATGCTTGGGCATTCTTTGTACCAAGTTCGTCACATTCGTCGTCCCATTTGATCCTTTGGGCATTCTTTGGACCAAGTTCGTGTCGTTCGTCCCTGTTCGTCCTCCCATTTGATCCTTTGGGCATTCTTTGGACCATGTTCGTCTCATTCGTCCCTCTACGTCCTCCCATTTGATTTTTGGGCATTCTTTGGACCAAGTCGGTCTCATTCGTCCCTCTACGTCCTCCCATTTGATCTTTGGGCATTCTTTGGACCAAGTCGGTCTCGTTCGTCCCTGTTCGTCCTCCCATTTGATCCTTTGGGCATTCTTTGGACCAAGTTCGTCTCATGCGTCCCCCATTTGATCCTTTGGCATTCTTTGGACCAAGTTCGTCTCATTCGTCCCTCTTCGTCCTCCCATTTGATCCTTTGGCATTCTTTGTACCAAGTTACTCTCGTTCGTCCTCCCATTTGATCCTTTGGCATTCTTTGGACCAAGTTCGTCTCGTTCGTCCCTTTTCGTCCTCCCATTTCATCCTTGGGCAATCTTTGGACCAAGTTCGTCTCGTTCGTCCCTCTTAGTCCTCCCATTTGATCCTTTGGCATTCTTTGTACCGGGTTGGTCTCGTTCGTCCTCCCATTTGATCCTTTGGCATTCTTTGGACCTAGTTCGTCTCCTTCGTCCCTGTTCGTCCTCCCATTTGATCCTTCGGCATTCTTTGCACCAAGTTCGTCTCCTTCGTCCCTCTTCGTCCTCCCATTTGATCCTTTGACATTCTTTGGACCAAGTTCGTCTCGTTCGTCCTCTCATTTGATCCTTTGGCATTCTTTGGACCAAGTTCGTCTCCTTCGTCCCTGTTCATCCTCCCATTTGATCCTTTGGGCATTCTTTGGACCAAGTTCGTCTCCTTCGTCCCTCTTCGTCCTCCCATTTGATCCTTTGACATTCTTTGGACCAAGTTCGTCTCGTTCTTCCTCCCATTTGATCCTTTGGGCATTCTTTGGACCATGTTCGTCTCGTTCGTCCCTCTACGTCCTCCCATTTGATCCTTGGGCATTCTTTGTACCAAGTTCGCCACGTTCGTCCTCCCTTTTGATCCTTCGGCATTCTTTGGACCAAGTTCGTCTCCTTCGTCCCTCTTCGTCCTCCCATTTGATCCTTTGACATTCTTTGGACCAAGTTCGTCTCGTTCGTCCTCTCATTTGATCCTTTGGCATTCTTTAGACCAAGTTCGTCTCCTTCGTCCCTGTTCATCCTCCCATTTGACCCTTTGGGCATTCTTTGGACCAAGTTCGTCTCGTTCGTCCCTTTTCGTCCTCCCATTTCATCATTGGGCAATCTTTGGACCAAGTTCATCTCGTTCGTCCCTCTTCGTCCTCCCATTTGATCCTTTGGCATTCTTTGTAGCAAGTTGGTCACGTTCGTCCTCCCATTTGATCCTTTGGCATTCTTTGTAGCAAGTTGGTCACGTTCGTCCTCCCATTTGATCCTTTGGCATTCTTTAGACCAAGTTCGTCTCGTTCGACCCTGTTCGTCCTCCCATTTGATCCGTGGGGATTCTTTGTACCAAGTTCGTGACGTTCGTCCTCCCATTTGATCCTTCGGCATTCTTTGGACCAAGTTCGTCTCCTTCGTCCCTCTTCGTCCTCCCATTTGATCCTTTGACATTCTTTGAACCAAGTTCGTCTCGTTCGTCCTCCCATTTGATCCTTTGGCATTCTTTGGTCCAAGTTCGTCTCCTTCGTCCCTGTTCGTCCTCCCATTTGATCCATTGGACATTCTTTGGACCAAGTTCGTCTCGTTCGTCCCTCTACGTCCTCCCATTTGATCCTTGGGCATTCTTTGTACCAAGTTCGCCACGTTCGTCCTCCCTTTTGATCCTTGGGCATTCTTTGTACCAAGTTCGTCTCGTTCGTCCTCCCATTTGATCCTTTGGGCATTCTTTGGACCAAGTTCGTCTCATTCGTCCCTCTACGTCCTCCCATTTGATCTTTGGGCATTCTTTGGACCAAGTTGGTGTCGTTCGTCCCTGTTCGTCCTCCCATTTGATCCTTTGGGCATTCTTTGGTCCAAGTTCGTCTCATGCGTCCCCCATTTGATCCTATGGCATTCTTTGGACCAAGTTCGTCTCGTTCGTCCCTCTTCGTCCTCCCATTTGATCCTTTGGCATTCTTTGTACCAAGTTGGTCTCGTTCGTCCTCCCATTTGATCCTTTGGCATTCTTTGGACCAAGTTCGTCTCGTTCGTCCCTTTTCGTCCTCCCATTTCATCCTTGGGCAATCTTTGGACCAAGTTCGTCTCGTTCGTCCCTCTTCGTCCTCCGATTTGATCGTTTGGCATTCTTTGTACCGGGTTGGTCTCGTTCGTCCTCCCATTTGATCCTTTGGCATTTTTTGGACCTAGTTTGTCTCCTTCGTACCTGTTCGTCCTCCCATTTGATCCTTTGGACATTCTTTGGACCAAGTTCGTCTCGTTCGTCCCTCTACGTCCTCCCATTTGATCCTTGGGCATTCTTTGTACCAAGTTCGCCACGTTCGTCCTCCCATTTGATCCTTTGACATTCTTTGGACTAAGTTCGTCTCCTTCGTCCCTCTACGTCCTCCCATTTGATCCTTAGGCATTCTTTGTACCATGTTCATCACGTTCGTCCTCCCATTTGATGCTTCGGCATTCTTCGGACCAAGTTCGTCTCCTTCGTCCCTCTTCGTCCTCCCATTTGATCCTTTGGCATTCTTTGGACCAAGTTCGTCTCCTTCGTCCCTGTTCATCCTCCCATTTGACCCTTTGGGCATTCTTTGGACCAAGTTCGTCTCGTTCGTCCCTTTTCGTCCTCCCATTTCATCATTGGGCAATCTTTGGACCAAGTTCATCTCGTTCGTCCCTCTTCGTCCTCCCATTTGATCCTTTGGCATTCTTTGTAGCAAGTTGGTCACGTTCGTCCTCCCATTTGATCCTTTGGCATTCTTTAGACCAAGTTCGTCTCGTTCGACCCTGTTCGTCCTCCCATTTGATCCGTGGGGATTCTTTGTACCAAGTTCGTGACGTTCGTCCTCCCATTTGATCCTTCGGCATTCTTTGGACCAAGTTCGTCTCCTTCGTCCCTCTTCGTCCTCCCATTTGATCCTTTGACATTCTTTGAACCAAGTTCGTCTCGTTCGTCCTCCCATTTGATCCTTTGGCATTCTTTGGTCCAAGTTCGTCTCCTTCGTCCCTGTTCGTCCTCCCATTTGATCCTTTGGACATTCTTTGGACCAAGTTCGTCTCGTTCGTCCCTCTACGTCCTCCCATTTGATCCTTGGGCATTCTTTGTACCAAGTTCGCCACGTTCGTCCTCCCATTTGATCCTTTGACATTCTTTGGACTAAGTTCGTCTCCTTCGTCCCTCTACGTCCTCCCATTTGATCCTTAGGCATTCTTTGTACCATGTTCATCACGTTCGTCCTCCCATTTGATCCTTCGGCATTCTTCGGACCAAGTTCGTCTCCTTCGTCCCTCTTCGTCCTCCCATTTGATCCTTTGACATTCTTTGGACCAAGTTCGTCTCGTTCGTCCTCTCATTTGATCCTTTGGCATTCTTTGGACCAAGTTCGTCTCCTTCGTCCCTGTTCGTCCTCCCATTTGATCCTTTGGGCATTCTTTGGACCAAGTTCGTCTCGTTCGTTCCTCTTCGTCCTCCCATTTGATCCTTTGGCATTCTTTGTACCAAGTTGGTCTCGTTCGTCCTCCCATTTGATCCTTTGGCATTCTTTGGACCAAGTTCGTCTCTTTCGTCCCTTTTCGTCCTCCCATTTCATCCTTGGGCAATCTTTGGACCAAGTTCGTCTCGTTCGTCCCTCTTCGTTCTCCCATTTGAACGTTTGGCATTCTCTGTACCGGGTTGGTCTCGTTCGTCCTCCCATTTGATCCTTTGGCATTCTTTGGACCTAGTTCGTCTCCTTCGTCCCTGTTCGTCCTCCCATTTGATCCTTTGGGCATTCTTTGGACCAAGTTCGTCTCGTTCGTCCCTCTACGTCCTCCCATTTGATCCTTGGGCATTCCTTGTACCAAGTTCGCCACGTTCGTCCTCCCATTTGATCCTTTGACATTCTTTGGACTAAGTTCGTCTCCTTCGTCCCACTACGTCCTCCCATTTGATCCTTAGGCATTCTTTGTACCATGTTCGTCACGTTCGTCCTCCCATTTGATCCTTTGGCATTCTTTGTAGCAAGTTGGTCTCGTTCGTCCTCCCATTTGATCCTTTGGCATTCTTTAGACCAAGTTCGTCTCGTTCGTCCCTCTACGCCCTCCCATTTGATCCTTGGGCATTCTGATGGCCTCCTTGTTGTAACAACTTGGCCAATGACTTGAATTCACCACTTAGATTCTGGTTGTGACTAAGAACTTGTGATTTTCAATCTTTAAGAAAGAATAGCAAGAAAGGATGGTTCTTATTTTAACAAGAAACTAGTGAACAGAATAAGAACAAGTGAACAAAAAGGAAGTGAGAATTAAGAGTTCTTGTTATAACAAGCAAACAAGAGAGCAATTTAGGAAGCAAGGAACAAGAAGAATGGATGGGAGACAAGGGGCGCCACCTTTGATGAGGACATGGAGGTCCAAGAAGCCATTCAAAGCCTAGGAGGCCCAATGACTAGGGCAATGTCAAGAAGGGCGCAAGAAGGCTTAGTCCAATTTATGACTAAGACAATTGCGAACATGGGCAAAGATGTAATTGCACCAAAAACCATGCTTGTCATACAAGACATGGAGGAGGCGCAACATGCATAACCAGCCAGCCAAGTTATCTTGTTTTAAATAAAGTGCATGTGACCCAATTGATTTATTTGGGACCAAAGCACTAAGTGTTTAATTCCTTGATTTATTTTTTGTGTGTTTAATCCACTTTAAGTGGTTACATGAATAAAGGCAAGAGGAAGGCATGGTGGGCGCATAAAGGCAAGGGAGACAAAGAAGTCATGGCAATCAAGACCAAGGCATGAATGCTCCAACATCACAATCAAAATGTAACAGCCACATGTTTAATTTCAATCAAGAGGGTGGCTGCATTAAGAAGGTGGGGCGCTGCACTTCATGGCTGGATAACAGCCAAATCAATTGGCTCTCTTGGGATTCCTTGCACCATTAGTGAGGGACTTGAAGAACAATCAAAGAGGGCATCCAAGAGAAGGAAGAGGGGCGCATTTCTGATGGCTGGACAGCAGCCATATTCATGGCTTCTCATTGGATTCCTTGCACATTAAAAAGCTAGGGAGCAGCCATATAATTACATGTAATTGCCTTGTAATTGCTTGATTAATTCTAGCCTAGGATTCCTTGGATTTTGGGCGCATAGAAGGGGCTGGTTGGCAGCCATCTGATTGCTTGTAATTGCTCCTTAATGAGCACCTAGGATTCCTTGTAAGCCTTGAAAGGCATAGCCCAAGTCAGCACTTGTAATTCAGACCAGCTCCCTCCCTATATAAAGGGGCGCATGGTACATGGAAATGCAACTTTGATTTTGAGCAAAAATATTACCTTGTGTAATTGAGTCCTTACTCTTTGGTTCTGGATTGAACCAGACTTTGATCTTACCAAGAATCCTTTCTTGTGGTGATCCTCATTTCCATAGGCTTATCCTTGTCTTGGATTAGACCAAGGTGGCGCCCCTTGCCTCCCATCCATTCTTCTTGATCTTTGTTTTACAATCTGCTCTCTTGTTTGCTTGTTATAACAAGAACTCTTATTCTTCACTTCCATTTTGTTCACTTGTTCTTATTCTGCTCACTTGTTCTTGTTAAAATAAGAACAATCCTTTCTTGCTATTCTTTCTTAAAGATCAAAAATCACTAGTTCTAAGTCACAACCAGAATCTAAGTGGTGAATTCAAGTCATTGGCCAAGTTGTTACAACAAGGAGGCCATCAACCTTGGTCTAATCCAAGACAAGGATAAGCCTATGGAAATGAGGATCACCACAAGAAAGGATTCTTGGTAAGATCAAAGTCTGGTTCAATCCAGAACCAAAGAGTAAGGACTCAATTACACAAGGTAATGTTTTTGCTCAAAATCAAAGTTTTTTATTCAAGCAGCCACTTAAAGTGGATTAAACACACAAAAATTAACAAGGAATTAAATAACTTAGTGCCTTGGTCCCAAATAAATCAATTGGTCACATGCACTTTATTTAAAACAAAATAACATGGCTGGTTTCATGAGTGTTGCGCCTCCTCCATAGCTTGGATGACAAGCATGGTCTTTGGTGCAATTACTTCTTTGTCCATGTTGGAAATTGTCTTAGTCATGAATTGGACTAAGCCTTCTTGGACCCTTCTTGACATTGCCCTAGTCATTGGGCCTCCTAGGCTTTGAATGGCTTCTTGGACCTCCATGTCCTCATCGTTCGCCCCCTCTTGAAAAGAATTCGACCTCGAATTGAAGTCTTCATCACCCCACAAAGTTCTCCAGAAGTGGCTTAGAAACTTAGCATCACGATCGGACACTATACTCTTTGGTAGGCCATGTAGGCGCACCACTTCTTTGAAAAACAAGTCAGCAATGTGGCAAGCATCATCCACCTTTTTGCATGGGATGAGATCAATGTGGTGCTCAATCCCTCTCAAAGGTGGCAGCCCACTTGGTACCTCCTTAGGAAACAAGTCCTCAAATTCCTGCAAAAGAAAATCTATGCATTTTGGCAATTCTTTGGTGTTAGGTAAATTTTCCAACAAAACCACCTCTTTGCTAAAAAGCAAATATAGGGGCTGGTTTGTGACAAAAACTTCTTTAGCCTCTCCTTTTGTCGCCATCAAACTTTCTTTCTTTTCTTCATTTTTCTTTTTGTCACTCTTTTTTCTCTCTTTTTCTTTGGCGATCTTTTCTTTTTCTTCTTTTTCTATTTCTTTTTCTTTTTCACATTTTTCTCTCAATTTCTTTTGATCATCTCTCACCTCACTTGGGCTCAAAGGAGCCAAAACAATTCTTTTGCCATGATGAACAAAGAAATATTTGTTGGTGTGCCCTTCATGACTTGCTTTCTTGTCAAATTGCCAAGGCCTTCCCAACAACACATGGCTGGCCTCCATTGGTACAACATCACAAACAGCCACATCCTCATATTTACCAATTGAAAAAGAAATTTCTACTTGCTTGTCCACAACCATCTCAACATCATTAACAAGCCATTGAAGCTTATATGGCTTGGGGTGGGGTTTAGTTTCTATTTGCAGTTTGGAAACTAACCTTGTACTAGCAACATTTGTACAACTCCCACCATCAATAATAAGGGAACATACCTTGCCTTTTATGAGGCATCTTGAGTGAAAAATGTTTTCCCTTTGAGTTGCCTCTTCTTCCTTGACCATGGCTTCTAGCACCCTCTTCATCATGAGCAACTCTCCACTTGGTATTTGAGCCTCCTCCTCTTCACCACCCTCTTCATACTCTTCGCCCTCTTCCTCTTCCTCCTCAACCTCCTCTACCATCATAATTCTCTTGGTAGGACATTGAGATGCAATGTGTCCTAAGCCTTGGCACTTGAAACACTTAACAGCCCGGTTAGTTGAATTTTGAGAAGGACTAGTTATAGTGTTTTTACCTTTTGGATCAGCCGTGGCTTCTTTGGATGATGAGGCACCTTCATTCTTTGGGTGATTCTTCCAATTGGAAGTGGTAGTGCTTCTTCTTATTTGGCCCTTCCTTTTGAGTTGTTGTTCTACCTTTGTGGCTTGATGTACCAAATCCTCCAATTGGACATAGTGTTGTAGCTCCACTATATCACTAATGTCACGATTTAGACCATGCAAGAATCTGGCCATGGTTGCTTCTTCATCCTCCTCCACATTTGCTCTAATTTTTGCCACCTCCATCTCCTTAAAGTACTCATCTACACTCTTATTACCTTGGGTGAGTCGCTGTAATTTGTTGTGCAACTCTCTGTTGTAATAAGATGGGATGAATCTCCTTCTCATGAGCCTTTTCATCTCCTCCCATGTGGCAATGGGTTGCTCATTGTACCTTCTCCTTTCCTTCACCAACTGATCCCACCACACCAAGGCATAATCTGTAAATTCAATAGAAGCAACCTGCACCTTTTGAAGATCAGTGTAATTATAACAGGAAAAAATTTGTTCAATTTTAGTTTCCCATTCTAAATACGCCTCAGGGTCATTCCTTCCAACAAACTGTGGTACTTTTATTTTTATACCACTCAACCTCTCTTCTCTATTATCATCACGCCTTCTCCTCCGATCCTCCCCATCACTATTGTTTTGTGAGTTTTCCAATTGATCAAGTCTCTCATTGATACCTACCAATTCTTGTTTTAATAGTTCACTCATTTTTGCCGTGAGGGCTTCTAAAAGTAAACGATTTTGAGGATCCATAACTCTTTTAGTTCTTTAGAGAAACCAGAAAGTGAAACAACACAAGAAACCAATCAAAATAATAATCCACACACCAAAATAGCTGATGAGGATCAACCAAGGAGCATGGACAATGAAGCAATACAAGGCCTTGGTGGACCAATGACAAGGGCACGTACCAAGAAAGCTAATGAGGCCTTAGACCAAATGGTGACAACTCTGATTGAAGCAAAATCAAGCCTAGAAGGATTCAAGCCCAGATTGGTTAACTACTTGATCCAAATTGAAGAATGAAGGAGATGGGCTGAATTACATGATCCAACTTGAGGAATAAAGGAGATGGGCTGATTCAGTTTTATTTCTTTTTATTAAGGTTGTAATAATTTGGGCTGCACTTTGTTTTGCACATGAGCCCAATTTCTTTTTCATTTTCGTACACTATTTTGAGCTCAATTTTCAGAAGTCCTTTTAGCTTCCCTAGGGTCAGTTTTAAGAGAATTTAAGAGTCCCTAGCCATTATGATAGTTAATGGGAGTTTATTTCTAGTTTTAATGTAGTGGGAATTGATTGTTCAGCAGCCCACCTAGCCTATAAATAAGGACTCAATGTAAAGCCAAAGACAAATTGAATCTGAATGAAAATTGAGTTTTCTCTAATTGTGAGAGCTTCCCTTGTGTTCTTGGGCAAAGAACCAAATCTGATCTTATCAAGGCAACTTGTGGCGATCAAAATTTCATGACTTATCACTCACCTTCTCACCCTTTTCTTGAGTGTGGCGTCAATATCGTTCCTCTAACCTGAACTTCAAGGCGATCCTTCCTAGTTCCATACCATTTGGTATCAAAGCTTTGGCTCCTTGAATCTCAGGTGTGGCTTTTCTTTTGTTAAAACCATAAAAAAAATACTATTCTCTGTTTCGTTTTCTTTATTCTGGTTTTTCGTTCTTTTCAATTCCATCTAGCTCTTTCCTATTTGAATACTCTTGTCCATTTCATTGTCAAGATTACTTGTCTTTTGTCTTAATCCTTTGTGTCAAATTTTCTGTTTGATCTTTTTGAGTTGTTTCTTTGTTTCTCCAATTCTGTCTTTGTTGTCTTTCCATCCTTGTTATTAGAATTGCATCAGATTTCTTTTCATTTTGAGTCCTAGTCTTGTTTAAAAAAAAAAATTCGTACAAAAAAAAAATTCAAAAAAAAAAAAAAAGGTGCTGCCAGAATTAGTATTATCTTTGAGTTATTGATTAAACAAAAAAAAAAGTGAAAAAAGAAATTCGAAAAAAAAATTCTGGACAGAATTTAAGAGTGTGGAAAAGATAGAGGAAAAGAAGATTTAAATTGTGATTGAAAGGACTCTATATTTCCTCTTTGTGAAATCTGATTTCAGAGTTTGTTTTGTTCCATTTGGGTTTCCTTTTGATCCTTCTTCCTTTTGCTTTATGTCATTCTTGCTCTTGATTACTATACTGGTCACTTCTTGTTGTCTTGAGAAAAATCATTGATAAGGTTCTTTCTTAAGAACTTATAAGAGGAAGTTGAGTGGAAAAAGGCAAGAGTGCATATCACATAAAAGCCAAATTGAGTGTAAACACGAGTGATCCATATCCTTGAGTGAAACACGTAAGGGAGTGGTGAGGTCCTTTTCTTGCTAACTACAAAGTTTCTATTTTTGTTCAATTTCAATTATAAGAAATGGCAGAAACAGGTGATGGAGGTACTCCACCTACTCCACCTTCTCCAAGGACAGCGGCTATGAGATTGCAAATGGAAGCCTTAACACAACATATGGAGAGGTTGATGCGTAGACAAGCCGATGAGTTTCATGAAAGGCTTGATCAAATGGAGAGGAATAGAAGAACACCTACAAACTCCTCTCATGGTGAAAATGAATATTCAGGAGAAAGGAGGCATAGGAGGAGGGAGAGACATGAGAGAAGAGAGAGGAGAAATGAAGGAGAAAATAGAGGAAATAATTTGGGTGGTGTAAAAATCAAAGTACCATCCTTTCAAGGGAAAAATGATCCAGAAGTGTATTTGGAGTGGGAGACAAAAATTGAGCAAGTTTTTGCATGCCATGACTATACAGAGGAGAAAAAAGTGAAGGTGGCTGCACTTGAATTTTCTGATTATGCCTTGATATGGAGGGATCAAACACTCAAAGACAGAAGGAGATTTGGAGAACCACCCATTGAGACTTGGGAAGAGATGAAGAGAATGATGAGGAGGCGATTTGTTCCTTCTTATTATCATAGAGAACTACACAACAAGCTTCAAAGGCTTACTCAAGGGTCTAAAAGCGTTGATGAGTACTTCAAAGAAATGGAAGTGGCTATGATAAGAGCCAATGTGGTGGAAGAAAGAGAAGCAACCATGGCACGGTTTCTACATGGCCTAAACCGTGACATAAGTGACGTGGTGGAGCTGCAACACTATGTTGAGTTAGAAGAGTTGGTGCATCAAGCTATGAAGGTGGAGCAGCAACTCAAGAGAAAAGAGTACAAAAAGAAGAGTTCCTCCAATTTCAATTCATCAAGTTGGAAGGACAAATCAAAGAAGGAGGGTACTTCATCTTCTAAGGAGCCTACATCTAGCTCTAAAGGAAAGACCCATGAAGCTTCTCCTAGCACCAAGAACAGTGACATAAAGTGTTTCAAATGCTTGGGCAGGGGTCACATTGCTTCTCAATGCCCAACTAAGAAGGTGATGGTGATGAAAGACAATGGAGAAATCACTAGTGAATCTTCATCTAATTCTGCCACAACTAGTGAAAATGAGATTGAAAGTGAAGTAGAAAAGCCAGCGGAAGGAGATCTACTCATGGTTAGAAGGCTTCTAGGGAGACAAGTTAAAAAAGAAGATGCTAGTCAAAGGGAGAATATCTTCCACACAAGGTGTCTTATCCAAGGGAAGGTATGTTCTTTAATCATTGATGGTGGGAGTTGCACTAATGTTGCTAGCACTACATTGGTAGAGAAGCTCAATCTAATTACTAC
Organism: Glycyrrhiza uralensis; assembly: GCA_030159175.1. Taxonomy (NCBI): domain Eukaryota; kingdom Viridiplantae; phylum Streptophyta; class Magnoliopsida; order Fabales; family Fabaceae; genus Glycyrrhiza; species Glycyrrhiza uralensis. Next base: position 23,869,254 of record BRZY01000006.1, on the reverse strand, counting down.
TCCACACCCTAGACCATATAAGCTACAATGGCTTAGTGAAGAAGGTGATTTGTTGGTAGATAAACAAGTGCTGGTTTCTTTTGAGATTGGAAAGTATAAGGATGAGATGTTGTGTGATGTGGTACCTATGGAGGCAGGTCACATGTTACTTGGGAGACCATGGCAATATGATAGGAAAGTCACTCATGATGGTGTTTCCAACAAGTTCAGTTTTGTACACAATGCTTTGAAGATTACTCTTGTACCTTTGTCTCCAAGAGAAGTGTGTGAAGATCAAGTTAAGTTGAGGAAAAAAAGAGAGCAAGAGAGAAAAGAATTTAAAGAAAAAGAGAATTTGAGAGAAAAGACTACTGAACTTGAAAGCCAAAGTCAAAAGAAAGAGTGTGAGAGAAAAGTAAAGAGAAAAATTGAGAGCCTTATTATAAGAGAGAGTGAGGTGAAGAGAGCATTATTGGCAAGGCAATCCATGCATATTTGTTTAAATGCTAACACTAACTCTTTGCCAAGTGTTGATGGTTCTGTTTTGAAGGGATTTGCGGATGTATTCCCTAAAGAAGTATTCCATGGCAGCTTGCAACCAATGAGGGGAATAGAGCCTCAAACAGACCTCTTGCCCATTGCAAGTAAATATGGGTTGAGTGAAAGCTTGGTAAGACCTTTTGGGTTGACTGCTAGTTCTAGTCCATCAATAAAAAGGTATACTCTATTCACTTCTCTTGAAAGTAAATTGCTGCGCTGTGTGCATAGTAAAGAAATAAATGAGCATGATGCAGATTTCCCAAATATGTTTGTTATATGTGGAAAAACAATCCATGATGCATTTCTTAGGCATGATAACTATTTGTTCAAAGATCAGAAATTTTGTGTGCCTAGAGGTTCTATGAGTGAAGTGCTTGTTAAAGAGGCTCATGAACAGGGTTTAGGGGAACATTCTGGGTTTCAAAAGATTTTAAAAATGTTGCATGAACAACTTTGTTGGGCTTGTAATAAACAAGAAGTGAAGGAAATTGGGAATAGGTGCAAGAAAGAAGGATCCAAGGAGATATCTTATGGATTTTATGCTTCTACACCTATTTGCATTTTACTTTGGACTGATTTATCTTCTTTTGATGTAGGTGATGAAGATTTCAATTCGAGGTCGAATTCACTTAAAGAAGGAGGGGATGATGAGGATCAACCAAGGAGCATGGACAATGAAGCAATACAAGGCCTTGGTGGACCAATGACAAGGGCACGTACCAAGAAAGCTAATGAGGCCTTAGACCAAATGGTGACAACTCTGATTGAAGCAAAATCAAGCCTAGAAGGATTCAAGCCCAGATTGGTTAACTACTTGATCCAAATTGAAGAATGAAGGAGATGGGCTGAATTACATGATCCAACTTGAGGAATAAAGGAGATGGGCTGATTCAGTTTTATTTCTTTTTATTAAGGTTGTAATAATTTGGGCTGCACTTTGTTTTGCACATGAGCCCAATTTCTTTTTCATTTTCGTACACTATTTTGAGCTCAATTTTCAGAAGTCCTTTTAGCTTCCCTAGGGTCAGTTTTAAGAGAATTTAAGAGTCCCTAGCCATTATGATAGTTAATGGGAGTTTATTTCTAGTTTTAATGTAGTGGGAATTGATTGTTCAGCAGCCCACCTAGCCTATAAATAAGGACTCAATGTAAAGCCAAAGACAAATTGAATCTGAATGAAAATTGAGTTTTCTCTAATTGTGAGAGCTTCCCTTGTGTTCTTGGGCAAAGAACCAAATCTGATCTTATCAAGGCAACTTGTGGCGATCAAAATTTCATGACTTATCACTCACCTTCTCACCCTTTTCTTGAGTGTGGCGTCAATATCGTTCCTCTAACCTGAACTTCAAGGCGATCCTTCCTAGTTCCATACCAATAGCTTAGAGTAGCAAAGATAAAAAAAACAAGAAACAAAGAAACTGAACAAAAAATTGTGAGAACTAGAACAAAATTAGAACTCACTCAAAGAACAAAATTGAGAAAAAAAAGAATCAAAGTGCAGCAAGAATAAAACACAACCAGAATTCAAAACACAAATATTTTTTTTTTTTTGAATTTTCACAGCCCTTTTTTTTCTTTTTTTTTTTATAACAAACTAAGAATCAAAACACAAAGATAAGATTAGATAAACCTGGGCTTCTTTTTTTGTAACAATTCGAACCAAAGCTTTGATACCAAATGATGACCTCCTTGTTGTAACAACCAATGACTTGAATTCACCACTTAGATTCTGGTTGTGACTAAGAACTTGTGATTTTCAATCTTTAAGAAAGAATAGCAAGAAAGGATGGTTCTTATTTTAACAAGAAACTAGTGAACAGAATAAGAACAAGTGAACAAAAAGGAAGTGAGAATTAAGAGTTCTTGTTATAACAAGCAAACAAGAGAGCAATTTAGGAAGCAAGGAACAAGAAGAATGGATGGGAGGCAAGGGGCGCCACCTTGGTCTAATCCAAGACAAGGATAAGCCTATGGAAATGAGGATCACCACAAGAAAGGATTCTTGGTAAGATCAAAGTCTGGTTCAATCCAGAACCAAAGAGTAAGGACTCAATTACACAAGGTAATGTTTTTGCTCAAAATCAAAGTTTTTTATTCAAGCAGCCACTTAAAGTGGATTAAACACACAAAAATTAACAAGGAATTAAATAACTTAGTGCCTTGGTCCCAAATAAATCAATTGGTCACATGCACTTTATTTAAAACAAAATAACATGGCTGGTTTCATGAGTGTTGCGCCTCCTCCATAGCTTGGATGACAAGCATGGTCTTTGGTGCAATTACTTCTTTGTCCATGTTGGAAATTGTCTTAGTCATGAATTGGACTAAGCCTTCTTGGACCCTTCTTGACATTGCCCTAGTCATTGGGCCTCCTAGGCTTTGAATGGCTTCTTGGACCTCCATGTCCTCATCACATTCTTTGGTCCAAGTTCGTCTCGTTCGTCCCTTTTCGTCCTCCCATTTCATCCTTGGGCAATCCTTGGACCAAGTTCATCTCGTTCGTCCCTCTTCGTTCTCCCATTTGATCCTTTGACATTCTTTGTACCAAGTTCGTCTCGTTCGTCCTCCCATTTGATCCTTTGGCATTCTTTAGACCAAGTTCGTCTCGTTCGTCCCTCTACGCCCTCCCATTTGATCCTTGGGCATTCTTTGGTCCAAGTTCGTCTCGTTTGTCCCTTTTCATCCTCCCATTTCATCCTTGGGCAATCTTTGGACCAAGTTCATCTCGTTCGTCCCTCTTCGTTCTCCCATTTGATCCTTTGACATTCTTTGTACCAAGTTCGTCTCGTTCGTCCTCCCATTTAATCCTTTGGCATTCTTTGGACCAAGTTCGTCTCGTTCGACCATGTTCGTCCTCCCATTTGATCCATGGGCATTCTTTGTACCAAGTTCATGACGTTCGTCCTCCCATTTGATCCTTCGGCATTCTTTGGACCAAGTTCGTCTCATTTGTCCCTCTTCGTCCTCCCATTCGATCCTTTGTCATTCTTTGGACCAAGTTCGTCTCGTTCGTCCTCCCATTTGATCCTTTGGCATTCTTTGGTCCAAGTTCGTCTCCTTCGTCCCTGTTCGTCCTCCCATTTGATCCTTTGGGCATTCTTTGGACCAAGTTCGTCTCGTTCCTTCCTCTTCGTCCTCCCATTTGATCCTTTGGCATTCTTTGTACCAAGTTGGTCTCGTTCGTCCTCCCATTTGATCCTTTGGCATTCTTTGGACCAAGTTCGTCTCTTTCGTCCCTTTTCGTCCTCCCATTTCATCCTTGGGCAATCTTTGGACCAAGTTTGTCTCGTTCGTCCCTCTTCGTCCTCCCATTTGATCGTTTGGCATTCTTTGTACCGTGTTGGTCTCGTTCGTCCTCCCATTTGATCCTTTGGCATTCTTCGGACCTAGTTCGTCTCCTTCGTCCCTGTTCGTCCTCCCATTTGATCCTTTGGGCATTCTTTGGACCAAGTTCGTCTCGTTCGTCCCTCTACGTCCTCCCATTTGATCCTTGGGCATTCTTTGTACCAAGTTCGCCACGTTCGTCCTCCCATTTGATCCTTTGACATTCATTGGACTAAGTTCGTCTCCTTCGTCCCTCTACGTCCTCCCATTTGATCCTTAGGCATTCTTTGTACCATGTTCGTCACGTTCGTCCTCCCATTTGATCCTTCGGCATTCTTTGGACCAAGTTCGTCTCCTTCGTCCTTCTTCGTCCTCCCATTTGATCCTTTGGCATTCTTTGGACCAAGTTCGTCTCGTTCGTCCTCTCATTTGATCCTTTGGCATTCTTTGGACCAAGTTCGTCTCCTTCGTCCCTGTTCATCCTCCCATTTGATCCTTTGGGCATTCTTTGGACCAAGTTCGTCTCGTTCGTCCCTCTACGTCCTCCCATTTGATCCTTGGGCATTCTTTGTACCAAGTTCGCCACGTTCGTCCTCCCTTTTGATCCTTTGGCATTCTTTGGACCAGGTTCGTCTCCTTCGTCGCTCTTCGTCCTCCCATTTGATCCTTTGACATTCTTTGGACCACGTTCGTCTCGTTCGTCCTCTCATTTGATCCTTTGGCATTCTTTGGACCAAGTTCGTCTCCTTCGTCCCTGTTCATCCTCCCATTTGATCCTTTGGGCATTCTTTGGACAAAGTTCGTCTCGTTAGTCCCTTTTCGTCCTCCCATTTCATCATTGGGCAATCTTTGGACCAAGTTCATCTCGTTCGTCCCTCTTCGTCCTCCCATTTGATCCTTTGGCATTCTTTGTAGCAAGTTGGTCTCGTTCGTCCTCCCATTTGATCCTTTGGCATTCTTTAGACCAAGTTCGTCTCGTTCGTCCCTCTACGCCCTCCCATTTGATCCTTGGGCATTCTTTGGTCCAAGTTCGTCTCGTTCGCCCCTTTTCGTCCTCCCATTTCATCCTTGGGCAATCCTTGGACCAAGTTCATCTCGTTCGTCCCTCTTCGTTCTCCCATTTGATCCTTTGACATTCTTTGTACCAAGTTCGTCTCGTTCGTCCTCCCATTTGATCCTTTGGCATTCTTTAGACCAAGTTCGTCTCGTTCGTCCCTCTACGCCCTCCCATTTGATCCTTGGGCATTCTTTGGTCCAAGTTCGTCTCGTTCGTCCCTTTTCGTCCTCCCATTTCATCCTTGGGCAATCTTTGGACCAAGTTCATCTCGTTCGTCCCTCTTCGTTCTCCCATTTGATCCTTTGACATTCTTTGTACCAAGTTCGTCTCGTTCGTCCTCCCATTTGATCCTTTGGCATTCTTTGGACCAAGTTCGTCTCGTTCGACCTTGTTCGTCCTCCCATTTGATCCATGGGCATTCTTTGTACCAAGTTCATGACGTTCGTCCTCCCATTTGATCCTTCGGCATTCTTTGGACCAAGTTCGTCTCATTTGTCCCCCTTCGTCCTCCCATTCGATCCTTTGGCATTCTTTGGACCAAGTTCGTCTCGTTCGTCCTCCCATTTGATCCTTTGGCATTCCTTGGTCCAAGTTCGTCTCCTTCGTCCCTGTTCGTCCTCCCATTTGATCCTTTGGGCATTCTTTGGACCAAGTTCGTCTCGTTCGTTCCTCTTCGTCCTCCCATTTGATCATTTGGCATTCTTTGTACCAAGTTGGTCTCGTTCGTCCTCTCATTTGATCCTTTGGCATTCTTTGGACCAAGTTCGTCTCCTTCGTCCCTGTTCGTCCTCCCATTTGATCCTTTGGCATTCTTTGGACCAAGTTCGTCTCGTTCGACCTTGTTCGTCCTCCCATTTGATCCATGGGCATTCTTTGTACCAAGTTCACGACGTTCGTCCTCCCATTTGATCATTCGGCATTCTTTGGACCAAGTTCGTCTCCTTCGTCCCTCTTCGTCCTCCCATTTGATCCTTTGACATTCTTTGGACCAAGTTCGTCTCGTTCGTCCTCCCATTTGATCCTTTGGCATTCTTTGGTCCAAGTTCGTCTCCTTCGTCCCTGTTCGTCCTCCCATTTGATCCTTTGGGCATTCTTTGGACCAAGTTCGTCTCGTTCGTTCCTCTTCGTCCTCCCATTTGATCCTTTGGCATTCTTTGTACCAAGTTGGTCTCGTTCGTCCTCCCATTTGATCCTTTGGCATTCTTTGGACCAAGTTCGTCTCGTTCGTCCTCTCATTTGATCCTTTGGCATTCTTTGGACCAAGTTCGTCTCCTTCGTCCCTGTTCATCCTCCCATTTGATCCTTTGGGCATTCTTTGGACCAAGTTCGTCTCGTTCGTCCCTCTACGTCCTCCCATTTGATCCTTGGGCATTCTTTGTACCAAGTTCGCCACGTTCGTCCTCCCTTTTGATCCTTTGGCATTCTTTGGACCAGGTTCGTCTCCTTCGTCGCTCTTCGTCCTCCCATTTGATCCTTTGACATTCTTTGGACCACGTTCGTCTCGTTCGTCCTCTCATTTGATCCTTTGGCATTCTTTGGACCAAGTTCGTCTCCTTCGTCCCTGTTCATCCTCCCATTTGATCCTTTGGGCATTCTTTGGACAAAGTTCGTCTCGTTAGTCCCTTTTCGTCCTCCCATTTCATCATTGGGCAATCTTTGGACCAAGTTCATCTCGTTCGTCCCTCTTCGTCCTCCCATTTGATCCTTTGGCATTCTTTGTAGCAAGTTGGTCTCGTTCGTCCTCCCATTTGATCCTTTGGCATTCTTTAGACCAAGTTCGTCTCGTTCGTCCCTCTACGCCCTCCCATTTGATCCTTGGGCATTCTTTGGTCCAAGTTCGTCTCGTTCGCCCCTTTTCGTCCTCCCATTTCATCCTTGGGCAATCCTTGGACCAAGTTCATCTCGTTCGTCCCTCTTCGTTCTCCCATTTGATCCTTTGACATTCTTTGTACCAAGTTCGTCTCGTTCGTCCTCCCATTTGATCCTTTGGCATTCTTTAGACCAAGTTCGTCTCGTTCGTCCCTCTACGCCCTCCCATTTGATCCTTGGGCATTCTTTGGTCCAAGTTCGTCTCGTTCGTTTGATCCTTGTGACTTGAATTCACCACTTAGATTCTGGTTGTGACTAAGAACTTGTGATTTTCAGTCTTTAAGAAAGAAAAGCAAGAAAGGATGGTTCTTATTTTAACAAGAAACTAGTGAACAGAATAAGAACAAGTGAACAAAAAGGAAGTGAGAATTAAGAGTTCTTGTTATAACAAGCAAACAAGAGAGCAATTTAGGAAGCAAGGAACAAGAAGAATGGATGGGAGGCAAGGGGCGCCACCTTGGTCTAATCCAAGACAAGGATAAGCCTATGGAAATGAGGATCACCACAAGAAAGGATTCTTGGTAAGATCAAAGTCTGGTTCAATCCAGAACCAAAGAGTAAGGACTCAATTACACAAGGTAATGTTTTTGCTCAAAATCAAAGTTGCATTTCCATGTACCATGCGCCCCTTTATATAGGGAGGGAGCTGGTCTGAATTACAAGTGCTGACTTGGGCTATGCCTTTCAAGGCTTACAAGGAATCCTAGGTGCTCATTAAGGAGCAATTACAAGCAATCAGATGGCTGCCAACCAGCCCCTTCTATGCGCCCAAAATCCAAGGAATCCTAGGCTAGAATTAATCAAGCAATTACAAGGCAATTACATGTAATTATATGGCTGCTCCCTAGCTTTTTAATGTGCAAGGAATCCTATGAGAAGCCATGAATATGGCTGCTGTCCAGCCATCAGAAATGCGCCCCTCTTCCTTCTCTTGGATGCCCTCTTTGATTGTTCTTCAAGTCCCTCACTAATGGTGCAAGGAATCCCAAGAGAGCCAATTGATTTGGCTGTTATCCAGCCATGAAGTGCAGCGCCCCACCTTCTTAATGCAGCCACCCTCTTGATTGAAATTAAACATGTGGCTGTTACATTTTGATTGTGATGTTGGAGCATTCATGCCTTGGTCTTGATTGCCATGACTTCTTTGTCTCCCTTGCCTTTATGCGCCCACCATGCCTTCCTCTTGCCTTTATTCATGTAACCACTTAAAGTGGATTAAACACACAAAAAATAAATCAAGGAATTAAACACTTAGTGCTTTGGTCCCAAATAAATCAATTGGGTCACATGCACTTTATTTAAAACAAGATAACTTGGCTGGCTGGTTATGCATGTTGCGCCTCCTCCATGTCTTGTATGACAAGCATGGTTTTTGGTGCAATTACATCTTTGCCCATGTTCGCAATTGTCTTAGTCATAAATTGGACTAAGCCTTCTTGCGCCCTTCTTGACATTGCCCTAGTCATTGGGCCTCCTAGGCTTTGAATGGCTTCTTGGACCTCCATGTCCTCATCATTCGCCCCCTCTTGAAAGGAATTCGACCTCGAATTGAAGTTTTCATCACCTACATCAAAAGGAGACAAGTCAGCAACATTGAAAGTGGCACTAACACCATACTCACCAGGAAGGTCAATCTTGTAAGCATTGTCATTAACTTTGGCAATCACTTGGAAAGGGCCATCGCCCCTAGGCATTAACTTAGATTTCCTTTGTAAAGGAAACCTTTCCTTTCTCATATGGATCCAAACCCAATCTCCGGGTTCAAAGGTAACCCGTTTGCGCCCTTTATTAGCGCTCTTGGCATAGCTTTCATTTTTCTTTTCAATTTGCAGCTTAATTTTCTCATGCAAACTTTTCACAAATTCAGCTTTTGCTTTGCCATCTTTATGCTTCAACAGAGATGTGTTAGGTAAAGGTAACAAATCAAGAGGAGTCAAAGGATTATAACCATACACAATCTCAAATGGGGAATGATTTGTAGTACTATGGACAGCCCTATTATAAGCAAATTCAACATGGGGCAGCCATGTTTCCCACATTTTCAAATTCTTTGAAAGCACGGCCCTTAAGAGAGTAGAGAGAGTTCTGTTTACTACCTCAGTTTGCCCATCAGTTTGGGGATGACAAGTTGTAGAGAATAGTAACTTAGTTCCCACCTTACCCCACAAAGTTCTCCAGAAATGGCTTAGAAATTTAGCATCACGATCGGACACTATACTCTTTGGTAGGCCATGTAGGCGCACCACCTCTTTGAAGAACAAATCAGCAATGTGGCAAGCATCATCCACCTTTTTGCATGGGATGAAGTGTGCCATTTTTGAGAACCTGTCCACAACAACAAAAATAGAATCTTTTCCAGTCTTTGTTCTTGGCAGCCCCAAAACAAAGTCCATGGAAAGGTCAATCCAAGGATATTCAGGAACAGGCAAAGGAGTATACAAACCATGGGGTAAAACTTTGGATTTGGCCTTTTTGCAAACAATACACCTTTCACAATACCTTTGCACATCAACTTTCATGTGAGGCCAATAAAAATGTTCTTGTAAAAATGCCAAAGTTTTAGGAACACCAAAATGTCCCATTAACCCCCCCTCATGCGCCTCTCTGACCAGGAGGTCTCTAATGGATCCTTTTGGCACACACAACCTTTTCTCTTTAAACAAATAATCATTGTGCCTAAAAAATCCATTATGGGCAGCATGCACACAATCAACATATTTTTCAGAAAAATCAAGATCATGCTCATACAATTCCTTAATGTGTTCAAGACCAAAAACTTTAGTTTCAAGAGTAGAGAGTAATGCATACCTTCTTGATAATGCATCAGCCACAACATTTGCCTTACCCTTCTTGTGCTTAATCACATAAGGAAATTGCTCCAAAAATTCAACCCATTTAGCATGCCTCTTGTTCAACTTACCTTGTCCTTTTAAGTACTTCAAGGACTCATGATCACTATGAATGACAAATTCTTTTGGCAGCAAGTAATGTTGCCATGTTTGCAATGCCCTTACTAAGGCATACAATTCCTTATCATAAGTTGAGTAATTTAGGGCAGCCCCTTTTAATTTCTCACTATAATAAGCAATTGGATGTCCTTCTTGCATTAAAACAGCCCCAATTCCAACATTGGAAGCATCACACTCAATTTCAAAAGATTTTGAAAAATTAGGCAGTGCTAGAATTGGTGCTTGGGTGAGCTTTTCTTTAAGAATTGAAAAAGCTTGTTCTTGTTTCTCACCCCATTTAAAACCAACTTCCTTTTTAACAATTTCATTAAGAGGTGCAGCAATAGTACTAAAGTCCTTAACAAACCTCCTATAGAAACTTGCTAAACCATGAAAGCTTCTTACCTCAGTCACATTTTTAGGTGTTGGCCACTCTTGGATTGCCTTCACCTTTGCTTCATCCACATGCACTCCTTGAGAGCTTATAACAAAGCCTAGAAAAATAACTTGTGTCGTGCAAAAAACACATTTTTCCAAGTTTGCATACAAGCTTTCTTTTCTTAGCACATTTAAAACAGCCCTTAGATGAATGCAATGGTCTTCTAAATTTTTGCTATATATCAAGATATCATCAAAATATACAACAACAAATTTGCCCAAAAAGTCTCTCAAAACATGGTTCATTAATCTCATGAAAGTGCTAGGTGCATTTGTTAAACCAAAAGGCATAACTAACCACTCATATAAACCATACTTTGTTTTGAAAGCAGTTTTCCATTCATCCCCTTCCCTTATCCTAATTTGATGGTACCCACTTTTCAAATCAATTTTAGAGAACAAACATGCACCAAACAATTCATCAAGCAAGTCATCTAATCTTGGAATAGGATGCCTATACTTAACAGTAATATTGTTAATAGCTCTACAATCAGTGCACATTCTCCAGCTACCATCTTTCTTAGGGACTAAAATAACAGGGACAGCACAAGGACTTAAACTTTCTTTTACCCAACCTTTACTTACCAATTCAGCCACTTGCTTTTGTATCTCTTGCGTTTGTTGGGGGTTGCTCCGGTAGGCTGGCCTATTAGGCAAAGTGGCGCCTGGGATGAGATCAATGTGGTGCTCAATCCCTCTCAAAGGTGGCAGCCCACTTGGTACCTCCTTAGGAAACAAGTCCTCAAATTCCTGCAAAAGAAAATCTATGCATTTTGGCAATTCTTTGGTGTTAGGTAAATTTTCCAACAAGGCCACCTCCTTGCTAAAAAGCAAATATAGGGGCTGGTTTGTGACAAAGGCTTCTTTAACCTCTCCTTTTGTTGCCATCAAACTTTCTTTCTTTTCTTCATTTTTCTTTTTGTCACTCTTTTTCCTCTCTTTTTCTTTGGCGATCTTTTCTTTTTCTTCTTTTTCTTTTTCTATTTCTTTTTCTTTTTCACATTTTTCTCTCAATTTCTTTTGATCATCTCTCACCTCACTTGGGCTCAAAGGAGCCAAAACAACTCTTTTTCCATGATGAACAAAGAAATACTTGTTGGTGTGCCCTTCATGACTTGCTTTCTTGTCAAATTGCCAAGGCCTTCCCAACAACACATGGCTGGCCTCCATTGGTACAACATCACAAACAGCCACATCCTCATATTTACCAATTGAAAAAGAAATTTCTACTTGCTTGTCCACAACCATCTCAACATCATTAACAAGCCATTGAAGCTTATATGGCTTGGGGTGGGGTTTAGTTTCTATTTGCAGTTTGGAAACTAATCTTGTACTAGCAACATTTGTACAACTCCCACCATCAATAATAAGGGAACATACCTTGCCTTTTATGAGGCATCTTGAGTGAAAAATGTTTTCCCTTTGAGTTGCCTCTTCTTCCTTGACCATGGCTTCTAGCACCCTCTTCATCATGAGCAACTCTCCACTTGGTATTTGGGCCTCCTCCTCTTCACCACCCTCTTCATACTCTTCGCCCTCTTCCTCTTCCTCCTCAACCTCCTCTACCATCATAATTCTCTTGGTAGGACATTGAGATGCAATGTGTCCTAAGCCTTGGCACTTGAAACACTTAACAGCCCGGTTAGTTGAATTTTGAGAAGGACTAGTTATAGTGTTTTTACCTTTTGGATCAGCCGTGGCTTCTTTGGATGATGAGGCACCTTCATTCTTTGGGTGATTCTTCCAATTGGAAGTGGTAGTGCTTCTTCTTATTTGGCCCTTCCTTTTGAGTTGTTGTTCTACCTTTGTGGCTTGATGTAACAAATCGTCCAATTGGACATAGTGTTGTAGTTCCACTATATCACTAATGTCACGATTTAGACCATGCAAGAATCTGGCCATGGTTGCTTCTTCATCCTCCTCCACATTTGCTCTAATTTTTGCCACCTCCATCTCCTTAAAGTACTCATCTACACTCTTATTACCTTGGGTGAGTCGCTGTAACTTGTTGTGCAACTCTCTGTTGTAATAAGATGGGACGAATCTCCTTCTCATGAGCCTTTTCATCTCCTCCCATGTGGCAATGGGTTGCTCATTGTACCTTCTCCTTTCCTTCACCAATTGATCCCACCACACCAAGGCATAATCTGTAAATTCAATAGAAGCAACCTGCACCTTTTGAAGATCAGTGTAATTATAACAGGAAAAAATTTGTTCAATTTTAGTTTCCCATTCTAAATACGCCTCAGGGTCATTCCTTCCAACAAACTGTGGTACTTTTATTTTTATACCACTCAACCTCTCTTCTCTATTATCATCACGCCTTCTCCTCCGATCCTCCCCATCACTATTGTTTTGTGAGTTTTCCAATTGATCAATTCTCTCATTGATACCTACCAACTCTTGTTTTAATAGTTCACTCATTTTTGCCGTGAGGGCTTCTAAAAGTAAACGATTTTGAGGATCCATAACTCTTTTAGTTCTTTAGAGAAACCAGAAAGTGAAACAACACAAGAAACCAATCAAAATAATAATCCACACACCAAAATAGCTTAGAGTAACAAAGGTAAAAACAAGAAACAAAAGAAACTGAACAAAAATTGTGAGAACTAGAACAAAATAGAACTCACTCAAAGAACAAAATTGAGAAAAATAGAAATCAAAGTGCAGCAAGAATAAAACACAACCAGAATTCAAAACACAAATATATTTTTTTTTTCTTTTGAATTTTCGCAGCCTTTTTTTTTCTTTTTTTTTTTTTCAAAAACAAGAAATCAGAACACTAAGATAAGATTAGATAAACCTGGGTTTCTTTTTGTAACAATTCGAACCAAAGCTCTGATACCAAATGATGGCCTCCTTGTTGTAACAACTTGGCCAATGACTTGAATTCACCACTTAGATTCTGGTTGTGACTAAGAACTTGTGATTTTCAATCTTTAAGAAAGAAAAGCAAGAAAGGATGGTTCTTATTTTAACAAGAAACTAGTGAACAGAATAAGAACAAGTGAACAAAAAGGAAGTGAGAATTAAGAGTTCTTGTTATAACAAGCAAACAAGAGAGCAATTTAGGAAGCAAGGAACAAGAAGAATGGATGGGAGGCAAGGGGCGCCACCTTGGTCTAATCCAAGACAAGGATAAGCCTATGGAAATGAGGATCACCACAAGAAAGGATTCTTGGTAAGATCAAAGTCTGGTTCAATCCAGAACCAAAGAGTAAGGACTCAATTACACAAGGTAATGTTTTTGCTCAAAATCAAAGTTGCATTTCCATGTACCATGCGCCCCTTTATATAGGGAGGGAGCTGGTCTGAATTACAAGTGCTGACTTGGGCTATGCCTTTCAAGGCTTACAAGGAATCCTAGGTGCTCATTAAGGAGCAATTACAAGCAATCAGATGGCTGCCAACCAGCCCCTTCTATGCGCCCAAAATCCAAGGAATCCTAGGCTAGAATTAATCAAGCAATTACAAGGCAATTACATGTAATTATATGGCTGCTCCCTAGCTTTTTAATGTGCAAGGAATCCTATGAGAAGCCATGAATATGGCTGCTGTCCAGCCATCAGAAATGCGCCCCTCTTCCTTCTCTTGGATGCCCTCTTTGATTGTTCTTCAAGTCCCTCACTAATGGTGCAAGGAATCCCAAGAGAGCCAATTGATTTGGCTGTTATCCAGCCATGAAGTGCAGCGCCCCACCTTCTTAATGCAGCCACCCTCTTGATTGAAATTAAACATGTGGCTGTTACATTTTGATTGTGATGTTGGAGCATTCATGCCTTGGTCTTGATTGCCATGACTTCTTTGTCTCCCTTGCCTTTATGCGCCCACCATGCCTTCCTCTTGCCTTTATTCATGTAACCACTTAAAGTGGATTAAACACACAAAAAATAAATCAAGGAATTAAACACTTAGTGCTTTGGTCCCAAATAAATCAATTGGGTCACATGCACTTTATTTAAAACAAGATAACTTGGCTGGCTGGTTATGCATGTTGCGCCTCCTCCATGTCTTGTATGACAAGCATGGTTTTTGGTGCAATTACATCTTTGCCCATGTTCGCAATTGTCTTAGTCATAAATTGGACTAAGCCTTCTTGCGCCCTTCTTGACATTGCCCTAGTCATTGGGCCTCCTAGGCTTTGAATGGCTTCTTGGACCTCCATGTCCTCATCACTTTGTACCAAGTTCGCCACGTTCGTCCTCCCATTTGATCCTTTGACATTCTTATGACCAAGTTCGTCTCCTTCGTCCCTCTACGTCCTCCCATTTGATCCTTAGGCATTCTTTGTACCAAGTTGTCACGTTTGTCCTCCCTTTTGATCCTTCGGCATTCTTTGGACCAAGTTCGTCTCCTTCGTCCCTCTTCGTCCTCCCATTTGATCCTTTGACATTCTTTGGACCAAGTTTGTCTCGTTCGTCCTCTCATTTGATCCTTTGGCATTCTTTGGACCTAGTTCGTCTCCTTCGTCCCTGTTCGTCCTCCCATTTGATCCTTTGGGCATTCTTTGGACCAAGTTCGTCTCGTTCGTCCCTCTACGTCCTCCCATTTGATCCTTGGGCATTCTTTGTACCAAGTTCGCCACGTTCGTCCTCCCATTTGATCCTTTGACATTCTTTGGACTAAGTTCGTCTCCTTCGTCCCTCTACGTCCTCCCATTTGATCCTTAGGCATTCTTTGTACCATGTTCGTCACGTTCGTCCTCCCATTTGATCCTTCGGCATTCTTTGGACCATGTTCGTCTCCTTCATCCCTCTTCGTCCTCCCATTTGATCCTTTGGCATTTTTTGGACCAAGTTCGTCTCGTTCGTCCTCTCATTTGATCCTTTCGCATTCTTTGGACCAAGTTCGTCTCGTTCGTCCTCTCATTTGATCCTTTTGCATTCTTTGGACCAAGTTCGTCTCCTTCGTCCCTGTTCATCCTCCCATTTGATCCTTTGGGCATTCTTTGGACCAAGTTCGTCTCGTTCGTCCCTCTACGTCCTCCCATTTGATCCTTGGGCATTCTTTGTACCAAGTTCGCCACGTTCGTCCTCCCATTTGATCCTTTGACATTCTTTGGACTAAGTTCGTCTCCTTCGTCCCTCTACGTCCTCCCATTTGATCCTTAGGCATTCTTTGTACCAAGTTGTCACGTTTGTCCTCCCTTTTGATCCTTCGGCATTCTTTGGACCAAGTTCGTCTCCTTCGTCCCTCTTCGTCCTCCCATTTGATCCTTTGACATTCTTTGGACCAAGTTTGTCTCGTTCGTCCTCTCATTTGATCCTTTGGCATTCTTTGGACCTAGTTCGTCTCCTTCGTCCCTGTTCGTCCTCCCATTTGATCCTTTGGGCATTCTTTGGACCAAGTTCGTCTCGTTCGTCCCTCTACGTCCTCCCATTTGATCCTTGGGCATTCTTTGTACCAAGTTCGCCACGTTCGTCCTCCCATTTGATCCTTTGACATTCTTTGGACTAAGTTCGTCTCCTTCGTCCCTCTACGTCCTCCCATTTGATCCTTAGGCATTCTTTGTACCATGTTCGTCACGTTCGTCCTCCCATTTGATCCTTCGGCATTCTTTGGACCAAGTTCGTCTCCTTCATCCCTCTTCGTCCTCCCATTTGATCCTTTGGCATTCTTTGGACCAAGTTCGTCTCGTTCGTCCTCTCATTTGATCCTTTCGCATTCTTTGGACCAAGTTCGTCTCCTTCGTCCCTGTTCATCCTCCCATTTGATCCTTTGGGCATTCTTTGGACCAAGTTCGTCTCGTTCGTCCCTCGACGTCCTCCCATTTGATCCTTGGGCATTCTTTGTACCAAGTTCGCCACGTTCGTCCTCCCTTTTGATCCTTTGACATTCTTTGGACCAGGTTCGTCTCCTTCGTCCCTCTTCGTCCTCCCATTTGATCCTTTGACATTCTTTGGACCAAGTTCGTCTCGTTCGTCCTCTCATTTGATCCTTTGGCATTCTTTGGACCAAGTTCGTCTCCTTCGTCCCTGTTTATCCTCCCATTTGATCCTTTGGGCATTCTTTGGACAAAGTTCGTCTCGTTCGTCCCTTTTCGTCCTCCCATTTCATCCTTGGGCAATCTTTGGACCAAGTTCATCTCGTTCGTCCCTCTTCGTTCTCCCATTTGATCCTTTGACATTCTTTGTACCAAGTTCGTCTCGTTCGTCCTCCCATTTGATCCTTTGGGCATTCTTTGGACCAAGTTCGTCTCGTTCGTCCCTCGACGTCCTCCCATTTGATCCTTGGGCATTCTTTGTACCAAGTTCGCCACGTTCGTCCTCCCTTTTGATCCTTTGACATTCTTTGGACCAGGTTCGTCTCCTTCGTCCCTCTTCGTCCTCCCATTTGATCCTTTGACATTCTTTGGACCAAGTTCGTCTCGTTCGTCCTCTCATTTGATCCTTTGGCATTCTTTGGACCAAGTTCGTCTCCTTCGTCCCTGTTTATCCTCCCATTTGATCCTTTGGGCATTCTTTGGACAAAGTTCGTCTCGTTCGTCCCTTTTCGTCCTCCCATTTCATCCTTGGGCAATCTTTGGACCAAGTTCATCTCGTTCGTCCCTCTTCGTTCTCCCATTTGATCCTTTGACATTCTTTGTACCAAGTTCGTCTCGTTCGTCCTCCCATTTGATCCTTTGGCATTCTTTGGACCAAGTTCGTCTCGTTCGACCTTGTTCGTCCTCCCATTTGATCCATGGGCATTCTTTGTACTAAGTTCATGACGTTCGTCCTCCCATTTGATCCTTCCTCATTCTTTGGACCAAGTTCGTCTCCTTCGTCCCTCTTCGACCTCCAATTTGATTCTTTGACATTCTTTGGACCAAGTTCGTCTCGTTCGTCCTCCCATTTGATCCTTTGGCATTCTTTGGACCAAGTTCGTCTCCTTCGTCCCTGTTCATCCTCCCATTTGATCCTTTGGGCATTCTTTGGACAAAGTTCGTCTCGTTAGTCCCTTTTCGTCCTCCCATTTCATCATTGGGCAATCTTTGGACCAAGTTCATCTCGTTCGTCCCTCTTCGTCCTCCCATTTGATCCTTTGGCATTCTTTGTAGCAAGTTGGTCTCGTTCGTCCTCCCAATTGATCCTTTGGCATTCTTTAGACCAAGTTCGTCTCGTTCGTCCCTCTACGTCCTCCCATTTGATCCTTGGGCATTCTTTGGTCCAAGTTCGTCTCGTTCGTCTCTTTTCGTCCTCCCATTTCATCCTTGGGCAATCTTTGGACCAAGTTCATCTCGTTCGTCCCTCTTCGTTCTCCCATTTGATCCTTTGACATTCTTTGTACCAAGTTCGTCTCGTTCGTCCTCCCATTTGATCCTTTGGCATTCTTTGGACCAAGTTCGTCTCGTTCGACCTTGTTCGTCCTCCCATTTGATCCATGGGCAATCTTTGTACCAAGTTCATGACGTTCGTCCTCCCATTTGATCCTTCCTCATTCTTTGGACGAAGTTCGTCTCCTTCGTCCCTCTTCGACCTCCCATTTGATCCTTTGACATTCTTTGGACCAAGTTCGTCTCGTTCGTCCTCCCATTTGATCCTTTGGCATTCTTTGGTCCAAGTTCGTCTCCTTCGTCCCTGTTCGTTCTCCCATTTGATCCTTTGGGCATTCTTTGGACCAAGTTCGTCTCATTCGTTCCTCTTCGTCCTCCCATTTGATCCTTTGGCATTCTTTGTACCAAGTTGGTCTCGTTCGTCCTCCCATTTGATCCTTTGACATTCTTTGGACCAAGTTCGTCTCTTTCGTCCCTTTTCGTCCTCCCATTTCATCCTTGGGCATTCTTTGGACCAAGGTCGTCTCGTTCGTCCCTCTACATCCTCCCATTTGATTCTTAGGCATTCTTTGTACCAAGTTCGCCACGTTCGTCCTCCCATTTGATCCTTTGACATTCTTATGACCAAGTTCGTCTCCTTCGTCCCTCTACGTCCTCCCATTTGATCCTTAGGCATTCTTTGTACCAAGTTGTCACGTTTGTCCTCCCTTTTGATCCTTCGGCATTCTTTGGACCAAGTTCGTCTCCTTCGTCCCTCTTCGTCCTCCCATTTGATCCTTTGACATTCTTTGGACCAAGTTCGTCTCTTTCGTCCCTTTTCGTCCTCCCATTTCATCCTTGGGCATTCTTTGGACCAAGGTCGTCTCGTTCGTCCCTCTACATCCTCCCATTTGATTCTTAGGCATTCTTTGTACCAAGTTCGCCACGTTCGTCCTCCCATTTGATCCTTTGACATTCTTATGACCAAGTTCGTCTCCTTCGTCCCTCTACGTCCTTCCATTTGATCCTTAGGCATTCTTTGTACCAAGTTGTCACGTTTGTCCTCCCTTTTGATCCTTCGGCATTCTTTGGACCAAGTTCGTCTCCTTCGTCCCTCTTCGTCCTCCCATTTGATCCTTTGACATTCTTTGGACCAAGTTTGTCTCGTTCGTCCTCTCATTTGATCCTTTGGCATTCTTTGGACCTAGTTCGTCTCCTTCGTCCCTGTTCGTCCTCCCATTTGATCCTTTGGGCATTCTTTGGACCAAGTTCGTCTCGTTCGTCCCTCTACGTCCTCCCATTTGATCCTTGGGCATTCTTTGTACCAAGTTCGCCACGTTCGTCCTCCCATTTGATCCTTTGACATTCTTTGGACTAAGTTCGTCTCCTTCGTCCCTCTACGTCCTCCCATTTGATCCTTAGGCATTCTTTGTACCATGTTCGTCACGTTCGTCCTCCCATTTGATCCTTCGGCATTCTTTGGACCAAGTTCGTCTCCTTCATCCCTCTTCGTCCTCCCATTTGATCCTTTGGCATTCTTTGGACCAAGTTCGTCTCGTTCGTCCTCTCATTTGATCCTTTCAAATTCTTTGGACCAAGTTCGTCTCGTTCGTCCTCTCATTTGATCCTTTTGCATTCTTTGGACCAAGTTCGTCTCCTTTGTCCCTGTTCATCCTCCCATTTGATCCTTTGGGCATTCTTTGGACCAAGTTCGTCTCGTTCGTCCCTCGACGTCCTCCCATTTGATCCTTGGGCATTCTTTGTACCAAGTTCGCCACGTTCGTCCTCCCTTTTGATCCTTTGACATTCTTTGGACCAGGTTCGTCTCCTTCGTCCCTCTTCGTCCTCCCATTTGATCCTTTGAC